>OX336391.1:64355946-65605946 GCA_946902985.2 Meconema thalassinum | reverse complement strand
AGGGGTGAAATTCTGAAAAAAGAAAATTGAAAGAAAATGTCCAGACTCACTCACTTACTCACTCACTCATCATCGCCTAGCCAAAATTATTGAAGTTAGAAACATGACAGTTTGGGGATATGTTCATTGAATGTCAAAACCGTCTACTAAGGGAAGATTTTCGAATATTCAGGTTCTAAAGGGGTCTTAAGGGGGTTAAACCTGCATTTCATTGAATAACTATATCTCCCTTTTGGTTTCATTGGGGGATTTGATACACGGCATATAAACTTATCATTAAAAAGTAACAAGGCACGTGTCTGAGGGTTTTTCGATGTGTTTATGAGGTTAAAGGGGTGAAAAGTGGGGATTGAAAGATTCCTAACGGAGCGTGTATCTCTTAAACGACATAGGCGAGGAGTTTGAAACTCAGCGGGAAAAAAATCAGCATAAAAATAAGTAAATATGTGTTTGACGGCTTTTCTATAAATCCAATTTAAGGGGCCCATGGGGAGGGGTGAAATTCGGGGGGAGGGACAGGAAAGAAAGTGTCCTAACTGATTGACTGACTGACTCACTCATCAAACTCACGGAAAAAAACTGCTTTAAAGTAAGTAAATAGCTTTTCGACAGTTTGTTTTTCAATCAAATTGAAGGGGTTCATCGGGAGGGGTGAAATTCTGAAGAAAAAAAAATGAAAGGAAATGTCCTGACTCATTCACTCACTCATCATCGCCCAGCCATATATATTGAAGTTGGAAACATGACATTTCGGGGATATGTTCGTTGTATGTCAAAACCGTACACTAAGGGAGGTTTTTTGGATATTCGGGTTCTAAACGGGTCTTAAGGGGGTTAAACCTGCATTTCATTGAATATCAATATCTCACGAGTGGTTTCATTTGTGGATGTGATACTCTGCATATAAACTAATAATTAAAAATACGCAGACATGTGTCTAAGCGTTTTTCGATGTGGTGTATTATTATGAGGTGAAAGGGCTGAAAAGTGGGGGTTGAAGGATTCCTAATGGAGCGTGTAGGCCTATCTCTTAAACGACATAGGCGAGAAATTTGAAACTCAGCGAAAAAAATCAGCTTAAAAAGTAAGTAAATCGGTTTTCGACTGTTTTTTCATAAATTAATTTAAGGGGCCAATGGGGTGGGGTGAAATTCTGGGGGGAAAAATGGAGAGAAAGTGTCCTAACCGACTGACTAACTCACTCATCAAACTCAGGGAAAAAAGACAGCTTAAAAAACAAATTAATAGGTGTTAAAGCGTTTTTTAATCAATCCAATTTAAGGGGCCCATGGGGAGGGGTGAAATTCTGGTAAAATAAATGAAAGAAAATGTCCTGTCTGACTCACTCACTCATCACGCCCAGCGAAAACTATTAAAGTTGGAAAGATGACATTTTGGGAAGATGTTCGCTGTATGTCGAAAACGTTAACTAAGGAATGATTTTTGTTTATTCGGGTTTTAGAGACGTGTCAAGGGGGTAAACGTGCAATTCATTGAATAACGATATCTCATGAGTTGTTTGTTTGGGGATGTGATATTCGGTATATAAACTAATCATTAAAAATAATCAGACATATGTCTAAGGGTTTATCGATGTGGTGTATATTATGAGGTGAAAGGGGTGAAAATTGAGGATTGAGGGATTCTTGACGGAGCGTGTATCTCTGAAACGACATAGGCGTGAAGTTTGAAATTCGGTGGGAAAAAACAGCTTAAAATACAGGAAAATAGGTGTTCGAACGTTTTTTCATAAATCCAATTTAAGGGGCCCTTGGAGAGGGGTGAAATTCTGGGGGAAAAAACAGGAAAGAAAGTGTCCTAACTGATTGACTCACTTACTCACTCATCAAACTCAGGGAGAAAACAGCTTTAAATAAGTAAATAGGTGTTTGGCCGTTTGTTTCATAAATCCAATTTAAGGGGTTCATGGGGAGGGGTGAAATTATCAAAAATAAATGAAAGAAAATGTCCTGACTGACTCACTCACTCATCATCGCCCAGCCAAAATTATTGAAGTTAGAAACATGAAATTTTGGGGATATGTTCGTTGTATGTCGGAAACGTCAACTAAGGAAAGAGTTTTGGATATTCAGGTTCTAAAGAGGTGTTAAGGGGGTAAACGTGCTTTCCATTGAATAACAATATCTCACGAGTGGTTTCATTTGGGGATGTGATACTTGGCACATATACTAATCATTAAAAATAAGCTGACACATGTCTAATGGTTTTTCGATGTAGTGTATATTATGAGGTGAAAGGGATGAAAAGTGGGGGTTGAAAGATTCCTAACTGAGCGTGTATCTCTTAAACGACATAGGGAGGAGTCTGAAACTCGGAGGAAATCTATCAGCTTAAAAATAAATAAACAAATGAATAAATAAATAAAATAAATAGGTGTTCGACCGTGTTTTCATAAATGCAATTTAAGGGGCATATGGGGAGGGGTGAACTTCTGGAAGAAAAACGTCCACTAAGGATGGATTTTTGGATGTTTGCTCTCATCGACCAACCAAAACTATTAAAGTTAGAAGAATGATATTTTGGGGATATGTTTGTTTGTTGTGTGTCGAAAACGTCTACTAAGGAGGGATTTTTGGGTATTCAGGTTCTAAAGTGGTGTTAACGGGGTTAAACCTGCATTTCATTGAAAAACAATATGATACGACTATGACGCGAGCGATGCGAGGCTAAAATTGAGATGGTGTGTGTCTGTGTATTACTCAATCTCGCAAGTACCACTGGTCCGATTTACGTGAATTTTACATGGAAGTAGCTGATTTACCTGGTTAACATATAGGTTACTTTTGATTTCAATACTTTGCACTATTTAAAATGGCGACCATTTTAGTGACGTCACTACACCCTTTGGTTTCAAACTTTCATATTTCCATTTCAAATAAAAAGAGAACGCTAAGAAATAGCAAACTTTTGATGGCATATGCGAGGTTTAAAATTACATTTTCTATCCGAAAGGTATCTGCAACTGTTAGCGAGTAAAACCTAAATTTGTGCTATAAAACACGGTCAACGCCGAGCGGTGTAGTTGGACAAAATGTTCCATCCTTAATCTCCCTCTGCGCTGCACCTCGCCTATCCCCTGTTTTAACTGTCACCTTCACATTTTAATTTATTTATGACGCGTAGCGAAGCACGGGTACTTCAGCTAGTCATGTATATATGCTGCTCAAAAATTAAAGCACCACTTTTTTCAATGGCCAGCAAATTTTGAAAAGTTGACCGCACAAGCTCCAGATCTCAGCATGACGTTCGTCGTGACGCCTACCAAGCATATGCTTCAGAACAACTCCCCAACTTGAGTAGTTTCGGGGTAGCGCCCCCAAAACCAGCCCATTTTCGAAAACCGCAAATTGAAGTTTGCGAAAAACGCTGTAGGACTTGTCGCAGGTTGCCAAAGCAGTCGAAAATGAATGAGTCTTGCTCCTAAAGGTTCCACAAACACGTTGAAATCGTTACATTTGATGCTTGGGCATTTTCAACCCCCTTCATCATCCCCTAAACATGGACTGCCATTGGGGGCGTCTGAGAAGGTACCGGGTGTGTTTAACCACCTGAAAACCTGCACACCGTCCTCAGTTGCTGATTGCAGTAACTTCTTAAGGCCTCCGGCAATGTTCACCCCCCCCCCCCAAAACCCTCAACTGGCATGGGAACAAATCACCCCCTCTCGATTCACCCCTAAGGAAGGATTTAATCGAGATGATTATCAGTGCTGTGAATGGGGGATCTTCACCTAACGTTTCAAAAAAAGAGCTGTGCCTGTGTCACCACCCCTTCCCCTGCTATTCCCGTTTGTATGAATTTTCGAATCAGGCCCTTTTTAAGAGCTGAAATGAGGTCTTAATCGCTGAAAGGTCTGTAAAGGTCCTTTAAAGTAGTGGTGACACGAAATCAACCCCTTCCTATCGACGATTGACATTCCGTCCCCCAAACTAGAAATTTTTGGCCCCCCAACCCTCCCTGTCTGGACGCGTAACGCGTCATGGCAGAGTTTTCAGAGTTGGATGAAAATGAAGCTTATGGCCTGAAATCGAGCCCAAAACAGCAGGTTGGATGGAAATTCATCGGTAGGGTGGGAAACGGGACCAAAAAGTTTTCAAAAAAAGTCCTCTCGGCACGCCGGAAGGCGGAGGTAGATTTCACCGGACAAACTTGGGGATAGGCGAAAATAGGCAGAATATGCAGGTTTTCGTAGAAGGATCAGATCTCATTTATTGCGATAAGGTATTTTATAATTGGAGCTTAATTAACTTTGTTTTTCGTCATTTTATGCTTATTTTAAACATTTTATTGTCTTATGGGAACGGTAACCTTCTTGTCATTTGGGGTCAATTTTTATACTTGTGGTCACACTGTCCTTATGCAAGGTTTCGACACTGATGTGTAACTATGTAACGGTCTGTTACTTCTTCACGCAAAATTATATCTCCCGCAGAGATTTTGGTTGGTTCCTCAGTTAAGGGGCTGCGACAACGCGGTCATGTAACCCCGTGTACTTAGCGATGGCTGTATTAGTCTGTAATTCAGGTAAGGACTGCAGACGGTCAATTTCAAGCAGTAGTTCCTAATGTTGCTACCAGGTACTACCGTCAACGACACCTACCTGTGAACTTGGCTACTAGATGCCACCGCAGCCAGCAACTCGCAACGAACGTTGGAACTTCCCCTCCAAAGGAAAGCATACTGAGGGATTTTTAGCGCTCTTAGAAAATCCGACGACTTCGGCCGGCTTTGAACTCGCGACCTTGGGCATAGACATTCAGCATGCTTGCTACCAGTTACGTCACCGAAGCAGCTTCACACTTAGTCAGATGGAATTCTGAATATGATCTCGTGCAAGTGCGTTATCTTGGCAACGTCTGATGGCTCATCCCTCATCAATTTAGTAGAGTTGCCATGGCAACCACTGATAGCTCTTGGCATTTTCTTATAATTCCGAAATCATTTTTCTCATCACTTGGCATAATGGTGGGTCATATCAAAAATTCTTTCAGACAAAATTTTAGGTAATTATTAGGGGAATATTGTCCATTTTGTACGGTTTTGAGTTTGTGCCTATTAAGAGAGATATGATTAATGTTTCCCGAAAAACCCACTTTTTCCCACCCCTTTGGTCAATGGTTGGTGCTATAAAAAAAACTCTTCAAACATAAATTTTTGGGGTTTATCCGACACATAGTATGAGCGTTGAACGGATTCGATATTTCACATATTAAGAGAGTTATAGCAATATTTCACTTTTTCGAAAAAAGCCCCCCCTTTTCACCCCCTTCGACCGATTTAGTCCATTAACGAACTCGACCGAGATGTTATAGGTATACATATTCGGTAAAATATTCAAAGTGATTGGTGCAAAATTACGGCAGTTATCGTGTCCACAAGAAACTGATATGCATATATATATATATATATATATATACACATATACATACATAAATTATATATAAACTTTTGAACTGACAGTGGTTTTGGGGTCTGGGGGATGTGAAACGCGAAGATATGTCGAAATTTTCCGGGAGTCGAAACATGGTACCCATTGCAATAGTTAGCTTTCTAATGAAATCTACCTCTGGTTGGTTCCTCAGTTTAGGGACTGCGACAACGCGGTCATCTAACCCCGTGTACTTTGGGTGAGTGTAGAATCTGTCTGATAAACGGTGTGAATTGTAATGGCTGTAGTAGTCTTAATTCAGGTAAGGACTGCAGACGGTCAATTTCAAGCAGTAGTTCCTAATGTTGCTACCAGGTACTACCGTCAACGACACCTAGCTGTGAACTTGGCTACTAGATGCCACCCCAAACAGCAACTCTCAACGAACGTTGGAACTTCCCCTCCAAAGGAAAGCATACTGAGGGATTTTAGCTCTCTTAGAAAATCCGACGACTTCGGCCGGCTTTGAAACCGCGACCTTGGGCATAGACATTCTGCATGCTACCAGTTACGTCACCGAAGCCGCTTCCCACTTAGATGAAAATACTGAATCTGATCTCGTGCAAGTGCGTTGTCATGGCAACATCTGATGGCTCATCCCTCATCAATTTAGTAGTGTTGCCATGGCAACCTCTGATAGCTCTTGGCATTTTCTTATAATTCCGAAATCATTTTTCTCATCCCTTGGCATAATGGTGGGTCATATCAAAAATTCTTTCAGACAAAAGTTTTAGGTAATTATTAGGGGAATATTTTCCACTTCGTACGGTTTTGATATTGTGCCTATTAAGAGAGATATGATAAATGTTTCCCGAAAAACCCACTTTTTCCCACCCCTTTGGTCAATGGTTGGTGATATAAAAAAACTCTTCAAACATAAATTTTTGGGCTTTATCTGACACATAGTATGAACATTGAACGGATTCTATATTTCATATATTAAGAGAGTTATAGCAATATTTCACTTTTTCGAAAAAAAAAGCCCCCCATTTTCACCCCCTTCTACCGATTTAGTCCAGTAACGAACTCGACCGAGATTTTATAGGTATACTGAACCCATGGGCCATAGGGTCCATGACGGTCGAATCCATGTCCTTAAGGAAGAAATGAAAGAAACGTATAGTTTCTTAAAGGAACGGAGAGAGATTTTAAGCCAGGAATATAGCTTAACATTGTGCAAGCGACTAGGGACAGATGCTCCTTAGATGAGATCACCCCACTCGACATTTCAGAGAGGGCTGGTCACGAGTATTAATAACTGAGTGGAATTTTCCACCGTGTTAGAAAGAGAAGCCTGAATCGGAATTCAAGCTGACGTGGCTGGAAATTGACAACGTCGCATACGCGCCAGAAGAGGAATAATTAAAATTAACACGTTTACGAGCATAATAATGAGTAAACAAGCACAGTACAGTGAATCATTTGGAATGAGAGATTTTTCAGTATAGAGAAACCATGTAATAATTGTGCAGAAATAAACTGCCGACGTAAGACGACGTCATAGGGGAATTACCTAAGCCTCTGTGGAGGGGAGAGAGCAAAAAGAATGCAACACCCACACAATTGAGGACGAGAAATTAATTAATATCTCCGAATTGCACGATCGATTCTTAGGTGCAATAAGATCATTAGACATTGAGAAGACGAGCTTTCGGAAGGTATAATTTTTATATTTGTGGCACCATTATTTCAGAAGTTGACCACAGAAAAGGCTTGAGTCTTATTTTTTTGTAGTAAAACAGTATAAAGCTTCGGGCGTTTCCAAGCCAAGCATGCAGTTATTCTGAGAGCCCGTGAGGGGGCATAACGCTGTATCACATCACATTGAAGGCAGTTATTATCAGCCTGCGGGCATGACACTGTGTCGCATCGCACATGCAGTTACAACGAGCACTCCGTGACCGGAGGTGCTGCATCAAAGTTTTCAAACGTATGAACCTCAGGGGAGGTCATACTGCGCAACAAGTATAAGCACCGAATGCAGTTATTATCAGCCTGCGGGCACGTCACTGTGTCACGTCGCATTCAGTCCTACGAGCATTCCGTGAGGGGAAGTGCTGCTCCACGACGTAGAAGAAGTCATTCCGACAGTCCGTGAAGGGACGTAACTCTTCGTTACATCGATAACAGCTACCAGTACTCCTTGAGGGGAGAAACGCTGTTTTACATTACCGAAGTAAGATCCAATAGCCACAGGCGTCACAGTAGTAACGACTTGCTTGCCTCCATAAGGAGCAGTCAAGACGAAATTTTAAAGTATCGCCGTAGTGAAATATTAGGAAAATCCTAATTATAGGATTTAGGCCCGACTGTATACAAGTTAAAGTGAAAATTCGCAAGATATAGTCAGAGCAGGCTGCGAACGTCGGACTTAAAGGCGATAGGTCGTTAAATGTTCGAACGAACAGATCATAACGTACGGAAGTATCGTACCAGACAGATAAACTGTTATTTAAATTGAAGAAATCTAAAAGGGAAGAACAGAATAAGGTTCGAACGTAGGAGTGTTAAAACAGTTCAAATAAATAGAATAGGAGACTATAAATATTAGCTCCAGAAAGCAGGCGAACAATTCTAATAGTACTAGAATCGAGAAGTGCTAGCTGCTAGAAACTAAATCTATAGGTCTTAGAGGAGACCTCGATCCATATAGACTCTCGTTAGGATAAATAGACAGATCTACAGAGAAGCCGTTCAAGCTAGATAATAGCCAGTTATCCAGGATAGGAATAGCAGAATCGAACTCCAGGGAACAGTAGATGTTTCGGGACTTTCGCACTCTTCAGAATAAGAAGCCGACATCGGATAAATTTCACCCTTGGAAACGGGAATTTAAGAAGATCACGTGTGATAGGCTCAGAAGTACGGCCTAGTGATCGAGTAATTGTGAAGTGTAAAATAATCAAGATTGTGTGTTAGATAATATTTTTAGTGTTATTATGTGTTCAAAAGGGACACACCAGTATATAAAAATGTCGTCAATATTAAATGTTCTAGATATAGGTCAAAAAGTGTTTTTACGTAAGATGAATACCTTCAATATGGTGTAAAAAGTTCAAAGTGGGCCCTAAAAATGAAACACCGCACCAGATTTAAGATCGTGGGATGATCTGGAAAATATGTGAGTACAAAATGCATTTTTATTTTGGTGTCAGAAATTGATTGTGTACAAAACCCACCGGAGTTTTTGGGTGAAAGGGATGTGTTTTAATAAATAAATGCTGAATAATCAAGAATACGGTCTGAACAATAATAAAATAAATAGAGAAATTATGAATAATTATGTAAAGAATAAATCCCGTAGAGGTAATATGTGAATAAAGGGTTAATGTATTTAACAAATGTCATAAGAGCAAGCGAAATATCATTTAATTATCATGAAAGACATTGAAATAAAGTAAAGTTGAGATATGAAAGAAATAGCTTTTGAGCTTGTATAAAGAATAAAGATAATAATAATAATAATTAAATATGGAAATGTTAAATAAAAATCAAATAAATTGATATGAACATAAGAACGTTAAGCCTTAACGTATGTGTAAAAGAAATGAGGTTAAATGGAATATTTTAAAACAGGGAGCGATTTATCGACCATGGAAAGATTAATATGTGAATTAAAATAATATGAATTGTTACTAAAGAGATTTTATCAGTTCTTGGGAAGACATTTTCGGCTTAAAATAATGCATAGCGCATAATGAGCGCAAATATAATATTAAAGTGTCACGCTAGGAACGCGTAGTGGTTAAATACTTGGTACATTACTTATGGAGGGTAGTTGATTGCAGTGAATTGATAATTGTGTAAGTCCTCTATTAGTGACATTAGTATCACGAGGCATTGTGTATGTATTTAAAAAGGGAGCTAATATATGGTATTATTGAGCGTATGTCATATGGGCCACGGCCGACTCTAAATCGCATTTTGTAATAAGCCCTCTGTACGGGATTAGTTCCCGAGGCACCTGAAGAGATTCGAATGCAGGATCTTCTTATGATAAAAGCCCCTGAAATTCTCCGTCGTCGTATGTGTATTTAATCTTCCCAATCAATGAGGACCCTCTCATAATTAATAAATGCCAAGGATATGAAAATGGTCTTTGAACCAAAGAATAGTTGTTTGAATGTATACGGTACAATAAAGCCCGGTCTCCCCAGAACTGGATAGAATGGAAAGGTTTGTTTTGAAAGCCTTGAAAATAAGCTACTAAATGTTGGGTCAGACGGGATGTCGCCGCCACCCTAACGTGTCATAAATCGCACCCCAGTAGTAGAGACTAGCTCTTTTAAAGCGAGAAGGAACAGAGACCGTCTCGTAAGCTGTTGTAAAGAGAAATAAATACACCAGGAGTGTTTAAAGTTGTAAACGACCCGGGCGTTGAACCGAGGTCCTTAAAGATGGATATTTCGTTTGCCGGTTCAGATCGTAGTTTCTTATATGATAATGGTCTATTAAGACATAAGAAATAAATAACAATCCCTATTGTAATAATGTATGGACGTGGGATTCCACGAGTTGATTGAAGGCAACTGAGTTCGGGAGTAACTGTAGTTTTTTGACTGTGTCAAGTACCTTCGCGCTCTGGAGTACACAATTGATTTTCTGATTACCTTAATATATTTGTGAAATAAAGAGAGATGATAACAACTGAATGTGTGGACATGCCCAAAAATATTGAATTAGATAATTAACATAGATTTTAAATATAATTATATATTTGTTTTTGAGAAATAAGAAAAGATAAAAGCTAGTGTTTGAGGTGTACAAGAATGACACCGTAATAATGTAAATGCATGGAGCCAAAGAGCTCGGAGTTATGTAAACTTAATGTTAGTGCTTTATGGAAGTGAGACTAAGTAAGAATTGTTGGTTTATGTAAAACCACAAGTTTTGAATACAATATTTGTTTATTTTATTTTGTGATCCCTTGTTCATTTGGAACAAGCAGTTGATATTTGGGTCAGTAATTAAATTGTTTAAATGTTTGTAGCGCCATTAATTTTATTAATTAAATGTGTTTAAAATAGGAGTTGATTTTGTTGTTATTTTTACAAGTGTATCCTCTAATTAATCCAAAATATGTGAGTCACAGAGTGGGGGAACTTACCGCTGCCCCGAAATCCCGAATTGAGCTACGCTGGTATACTGTGATTGGCATATTTCTTGCTAAATGGGCACAGGGGGATATATAAATACTGTGCTGGATTAATAACTAGAGGAACACTTAAGTCGGTCATATCATGTAAGATTAAAGTAATAATAGGAATAGCTACAACGTAAAATATTAACTGACCGCATGGGTCCCTGGAAACTCATACCGAGCAGCCCTGAATATATTATATTATCATCCCCTTAGCAATGCTTAATTAGTGTAGTGGCTTCAACGTGGGGCTTATAGCAAATCTTATACTTCATGGCGCCCAGTACGCAGGGCTGAGTTTTCCTAGGGAAAACCCGAGTTTTTCTCGAAAAATCAAAATTTACATTTTTTGAAAAAAAAATGGTTTTTCGAAATTTTGAATTTTAAACACTTCCATAAAGGTTTATGAAATTGAATAAGATTATCAAAAGGGTACGTTGTAAGTGGATACCCGTACCAAAGTAATATTTTAAAGAAATTGGGACACACTAATTCAGAGTATCATCTCTCAAACATGTACTAGTGTGGTGGCATTAGAGGCCCACTGTATTTTGATATGATGTTGTTAAGTGAAGAGAGGCGGAGGCTCTCTGAGAATGTAAGGGCCGAGAGCCCAGGGAAAGGTAAAACTACAGGTGAGAAAGAGTACCCAACCAAAGAAATGATAAATGTTTCTGTAGAAAGCATGCGTGCACCTGGAGACATAGTTACACGAAGAGATGGTAACATGTCTGCAGACAAAAGGGTAATAAATGTTGAGCCTTTAGAGCTCGGAAAGGAAAAGGAAAGTTGTAAACCAATTCCAAGGGAAAATGTAACGGATATTGATAAGAATAAGTCTCATGTAGTAATGTCGGTCCCGGTAGGCTCCGCAAACGAAGGGGAAAAGAGCGATAGTACTGACGTTCAGGATCAGGAAAAGGTAGAAATGGCGACGTGGGATGACGTAAGCAAATTTATACGTCAAATAGATAAAATAGATAATGAGTACGAAGAAATGAGGGGTGAACTTTGGGATTTGAGTTGTACTGATTCAGAGGAGAGAAAGAAAATTAGGGAACAAACAAAAAGTATTTTCGAGGAAATAACGAAAATAACCAGGCTCCGTGAAAGGGCATGTAATAAATGCAAGAGACCTAAACAGGAGTTGGAAGAAATACGCAAAGAAATTCCTGAGATGGAAAGGTCATTCAGAGAAACAAAGAAGAAGTTTGCGAAACGCATGGAGAAAGAAGGAAAAATTGAAATAGTTCCGTGGGAACAGCTAAAAATGTTTATTAAGGAAATAAGTGAGATGATGGAGCAGGTATGGGATATAAGAAGAGAATGGGATAAGATTTGGTGGAAGACCAATTATAAAGAGCACGAAAGGAAGAAATATGTAAAGGAACAAATGGATTATATAAAAGAAGAATGGGATAAGATGCATTATTTCAGAATGAGCATGCATAAAGAAAATGAGATAATAAGTATTCAGGAGTTGGCTGAAGTAAGACAGGTCAAAATTCCAGAATATCAAGAGATATTAGAGGATGCTCAGAAGAGATATGAGGAATACATGTTGGAGCAAAATCGTCAGGCAAATGAAATAGTTGCCCAAGCTGAAAAACAGGCTGAAATTAAAGAAGAAGAAGTAACGGTGCCAGAGGAGCCCGAAATTTATATTAAAGAAGAGGAGCAAGAAATAGAAATCATCAGGACTCCAGGGGAAATTGAAGAAAACTTGGAAATCCTTCCAGAGAAACCAATGGAAATTCAGGAAGAAATCGTAACTCCAGAACAGGAGGATAGCCAAAATGAAAATGAGCTCCAAATTGAAGAGACTCATTTTTATGAAAAAGTTGAGCTCGAAGAACAAGATATAATCTCGGAACTGGAGATGCTAAAGGAATTGATAGTTGAAGAAACGGAAATGATAATTCCAGAAGAAATAGAGAAATTAAATGAAACAAATATAGAAAATTTCAACGAAGCATCGATGGAAACAGAGGTTCAAGAATTCACAGGAATTGAAAAAGGAAACTCCGAAGAAAAGAAGGAAATAGAAAAAGAAAACCTAGAAGACATTCAGGAGGATCAAGAAGATAAAACGGCATTAGAAGGACCAAAATTGAAAGCTCAGATCCTTGAATTGTTGATTAAATACCAGAACTGGCAACAAAAGAACAGAGAAAGGGAAAGTGCCAATAAGAGCCAGGAAACCCTAAAGGAAAAGGATGAGATTGTTGGAAACAATGAAAAAATGAGAGGAGACGTCTCTGAAGAAGAGCCAAAAGGAAGAAAACCGCCGTTGATAATTGGTGTACCAGGAAATGGATACCCCATGGAAACAAGGAAAGGAGGTGAGATAACCAACGATGTCTTGGAGAAAGAGGATGCCCAGGCATATTTCAGCTGGAAGCATCGTAAGAAGAAAGGGAAGGATAAAAAGAAGAGAAAGAAAAGAGATTTGGAAAATCTAAAGAACTGGAAGAGTAGGAAAAAGAAATACTCTTGGCAAGTGCCATCTCAATATGAGGTGAAGGAAGAGAATTATCCCATAGGAACAAACGGGTAAAGATATTTGCAACCATCAAAGAATATGAGAAATAAGTATAATATTTGTTGAAATACCATCTCAAAGAGAGATGAGGAAGAAGGGAAGAGAACCAGAAAGAGTCAGGTGAAGTCAGACTGAGCTCTTAAAAAATTTTAATTGAAGTGTAACAGACTTGAAGTCTGATAACTGTAATGAAGCAAGTTACGGGTAAAGCTAATTGCACCCGCAAGGTAATTAACATAAAGTCATTAAGTTGAAGAAATATAATGAATAAAGAACAGACCGATTTGTAGTCTGACCTGAGAAAAGAAGAAAGGAAACCAACTGTTGACTCGAGTTTGGAGGCGCGCGCCAGACGAGGGTAGAGAGTTGTAAACACTGAACGTGACAAGAGATTTATGGCCTGAGTGGAGTCGACCACTAGGGAATAAATGAATGAATGGGAACTCTTGGAGACCCAACCTAAACACAGACCAGAAAGGAGAGGAACTTTAAAGAAGTAATTGATTTTATTAAAAAGGAAAATTTTAATGTAATAAAGGAGAAAGAAAGGGTAAAGATTGAGCACACCCAACCTACACAATTAGTGGAAGGAACCTTAAGAAAATAAAATAACAGTAAATACGGATGACGTTATGATGGATTCGACGGAAAGGAAATACAAATAAAATTGAAATAAATTTCCTCAAAATTTTCGAAAATTTATTTACCTAAGGAGGGGAGAGATGAACCCATGGGCCATAGGGTCCATGACGGTCGAATCCATGTCCTTAAGGAAGAAATGAAAGAAACGTATAGTTTCTTAAAGGAACGGAGAGAGATTTTAAGCCAGGAATGTAGCTTAACATTGTGCAAGCGACTAGGGACAGATGCTCCTTAGATGAGATCACCCCACTCGACATTTCAGAGAGGGCTGGTCACGAGTATTAATAACTGAGTGGAATTTTCCACCGTGTTAGAAAGAGAAGCCTGAATCGGAATTCAAGCTGACGTGGCTGGAAATTGACAACGTCGCATACGCGCCAGAAGAGGAATAATTAAAATTAACACGTTTACGAGCATAATAATGAGTAAACAAGCACAGTACAGTGAATCATTTGGAATGAGAGATTTTTCAGTATAGAGAAACCATGTAATAATTGTGCAGAAATAAACTGCCGACGTAAGACGACGTCATAGGGGAATTACCTAAGCCTCTGTGGAGGGGAGAGAGCAAAAAGAATGCAACACCCACACAATTGAGGACGAGAAATTAATTAATATCTCCGAATTGCACGATCGATTCTTAGGTGCAATAAGATCATTAGACATTGAGAAGACGAGCTTTCGGAAGGTATAATTTTTATATTTGTGGCACCATTATTTCAGAAGTTGACCACAGAAAAGGCTTGAGTCTTATTTTTTTGTAGTAAAACAGTATAAAGCTTCGGGCGTTTCCAAGCCAAGCATGCAGTTATTCTGAGAGCCCGTGAGGGGGCATAACGCTGTATCACATCACATTGAAGGCAGTTATTATCAGCCTGCGGGCATGACACTGTGTCGCATCGCACATGCAGTTACAACGAGCACTCCGTGACCGGAGGTGCTGCATCAAAGTTTTCAAACGTATGAACCTCAGGGGAGGTCATACTGCGCAACAAGTATAAGCACCGAATGCAGTTATTATCAGCCTGCGGGCACGTCACTGTGTCACGTCGCATTCAGTCCTACGAGCATTCCGTGAGGGGAAGTGCTGCTCCACGACGTAGAAGAAGTCATTCCGACAGTCCGTGAAGGGACGTAACTCTTCGTTACATCGATAACAGCTACCAGTACTCCTTGAGGGGAGAAACGCTGTTTTACATTACCGAAGTAAGATCCAATAGCCACAGGCGTCACAGTAGTAACGACTTGCTTGCCTCCATAAGGAGCAGTCAAGACGAAATTTTAAAGTATCGCCGTAGTGAAATATTAGGAAAATCCTAATTATAGGATTTAGGCCCGACTGTATACAAGTTAAAGTGAAAATTCGCAAGATATAGTCAGAGCAGGCTGCGAACGTCGGACTTAAAGGCGATAGGTCGTTAAATGTTCGAACGAACAGATCATAACGTACGGAAGTATCGTACCAGACAGATAAACTGTTATTTAAATTGAAGAAATCTAAAAGGGAAGAACAGAATAAGGTTCGAACGTAGGAGTGTTAAAACAGTTCAAATAAATAGAATAGGAGACTATAAATATTAGCTCCAGAAAGCAGGCGAACAATTCTAATAGTACTAGAATCGAGAAGTGCTAGCTGCTAGAAACTAAATCTATAGGTCTTAGAGGAGACCTCGATCCATATAGACTCTCGTTAGGATAAATAGACAGATCTACAGAGAAGCCGTTCAAGCTAGATAATAGCCAGTTATCCAGGATAGGAATAGCAGAATCGAACTCCAGGGAACAGTAGATGTTTCGGGACTTTCGCATTCTTCAGAATAAGAAGCCGACATCGGATAAATTTCACCCTTGGAAACGGGAATTTAAGAAGATCACGTGTGATAGGCTCAGAAGTACGGCCTAGTGATCGAGTAATTGTGAAGTGTAAAATAATCAAGATTGTGTGTTAGATAATATTTTTAGTGTTATTATGTGTTCAAAAGGGACACACCAGTATATAAAAATGTCGTCAATATTAAATGTTCTAGATATAGGTCAAAAAGTGTTTTTACGTAAGATGAATACCTTCAATATGGTGTAAAAAGTTCAAAGTGGGCCCTAAAAATGAAACACCGCACCAGATTTAAGATCATGGGATGATCTGGAAAATATGTGAGTACAAAATGCATTTTTATTTTGGTGTCAGAAATTGATTGTGTACAAAACCCACCGGAGTTTTTGGGTGAAAGGGATGTGTTTTAATAAATAAATGCTGAATAATCAAGAATACGGTCTGAACAATAATAAAATAAATAGAGAAATTATGAATAATTATGTAAAGAATAAATCCCGTAGAGGTAATATGTGAATAAAGGGTTAATGTATTTAACAAATGTCATAAGAGCAAGCGAAATATCATTTAATTATCATGAAAGACATTGAAATAAAGTAAAGTTGAGATATGAAAGAAATAGCTTTTGAGCTTGTATAAAGAATAAAGATAATAATAATAATAATTAAATATGGAAATGTTAAATAAAAATCAAATAAATTGATATGAACATAAGAACGTTAAGCCTTAACGTATGTGTAAAAGAAATGAGGTTAAATGGAATATTTTAAAACAGGGAGCGATTTATCGACCATGGAAAGATTAATATGTGAATTAAAATAATATGAATTGTTACTAAAGAGATTTTATCAGTTCTTGGGAAGACATTTTCGGCTTAAAATAATGCATAGCGCATAATGAGCGCAAATATAATATTAAAGTGTCACGCTAGGAACGCGTAGTGGTTAAATACTTGGTACATTACTTATGGAGGGTAGTTGATTGCAGTGAATTGATAATTGTGTAAGTCCTCTATTAGTGACATTAGTATCACGAGGCATTGTGTATGTATTTAAAAAGGGAGCTAATATATGGTATTATTGAGCGTATGTCATATGGGCCACGGCCGACTCTAAATCGCATTTTGTAATAAGCCCTCTGTACGGGATTAGTTCCCGAGGCACCTGAAGAGATTCGAATGCAGGATCTTCTTATGATAAAAGCCCCTGAAATTCTCCGTCGTCGTATGTGTATTTAATCTTCCCAATCAATGAGGACCCTCTCATAATTAATAAATGCCAAGGATATGAAAATGGTCTTTGAACCAAAGAATAGTTGTTTGAATGTATACGGTACAATAAAGCCCGGTCTCCCCAGAACTGGATAGAATGGAAAGGTTTGTTTTGAGAGCCTTGAAAATAAGCTACTAAATGTTGGGTCAGACGGGATGTCGCCGCCACCCTAACGTGTCATAAATCGCACCCCAGTAGTAGAGACTAGCTCTTTTAAAGCGAGAAGGAACAGAGACCGTCTCGTAAGCTGTTGTAAAGAGAAATAAATACACCAGGAGTGTTTAAAGTTGTAAACGACCCGGGCGTTGAACCGAGGTCCTTAAAGATGGATATTTCGTTTGCCGGTTCAGATCGTAGTTTCTTATATGATAATGGTCTATTAAGACATAAGAAATAAATAACAATCCCTATTGTAATAATGTATGGACGTGGGATTCCACGAGTTGATTGAAGGCAACTGAGTTCGGGAGTAACTGTAGTTTTTTGACTGTGTCAAGTACCTTCGCGCTCTGGAGTACACAATTGATTTTCTGATTACCTTAATATATTTGTGAAATAAAGAGAGATGATAACAACTGAATGTGTGGACATGCCCAAAAATATTGAATTAGATAATTAACATAGATTTTAAATATAATTATATATTTGTTTTTGAGAAATAAGAAAAGATAAAAGCTAGTGTTTGAGGTGTACAAGAATGACACCGTAATAATGTAAATGCATGGAGCCAAAGAGCTCGGAGTTATGTAAACTTAATGTTAGTGCTTTATGGAAGTGAGACTAAGTAAGAATTGTTGGTTTATGTAAAACCACAAGTTTTGAATACAATATTTGTTTATTTTATTTTGTGATCCCTTGTTCATTTGGAACAAGCAGTTGATATTTGGGTCAGTAATTAAATTGTTTAAATGTTTGTAGCGCCATTAATTTTATTAATTAAATGTGTTTAAAATAGGAGTTGATTTTGTTGTTATTTTTACAAGTGTATCCTCTAATTAATCCAAAATATGTGAGTCACAGAGTGGGGGAACTTACCGCTGCCCCGAAATCCCGAATTGAGCTACGCTGGTATACTGTGATTGGCATATTTCTTGCTAAATGGGCACAATACATATTCGGTAAAAAGTGATTGGTGAAAAATTACGGCAGTTATCGTGTCCACAAGAAACTGATATATATATATATATATACTTTTGAACTGACGGTGGTTTCGGGGTCTGGGGGATGTGAAACGCGAAGGTATGTCGAAATTTTCCGGAAGTCGAAACATGGTAGCCTACCCATTGTAATAGTTAGCTTTCTAATGAAATCTACCTCTGGTTGGTTCCTCAGTTTAGGGGCTGCGACAACGTGGCCATCTAACCCCGTGTACTTTGGGTGAGTGTAGAATCTGTCTGATAAACGGTGTGAATTGTAATGGATGTATTAGTCTGTAATTCAGGTAAGGACTGCAGACGGTCAATTTCAATCAGTAGTTCCTAATGTTGCTACCAGGTACTACCGTCAATGACACCTAGCTGTGAACTTGGCTACTAGATGCCACCCCAACCAGCAACTCGTAATGAACGTTGGAACTTCCCCTCCAAAGGAAAGCATACTTAGGGATTTTAGCGCTCTTAGAAAATCCGACGACTTCGGCCGGCTTTGAAACAGCGACCTTGGGCATAGACATTCTGCATGCTACCAGTTACGTCACCGAAGCCGCTTCCCACTTAGTCAGATGTCAAAGTCAACCCCTGGCACCATCCAGCCCATGACGGGCTAAGGCCGACCAAGCGACCGCTGCCCAGCCATTTGGCCTGCAGATATTGGGGTGACGCGTGATCAGCGCGTCGGGTCCCCTCGGCCGTTAATATTGGTATTCGTGATCGGGGTGCTGTCTCACTGTCAGACAGCTACTCAATTGTCCTCACGAGGCTGAGTGCACCCCGTTCCAACCCTCACGTCAGTTTTAAAATCCCTGACGGAGCCGGGTTCGAACCCGGGGCCTCCGGGTGAGAGGCAGGCGCCCTACCCCAACACCACGAGGCCGGCTTAGTCAGATGGAAATACTGAATCTGATCTCGTGCAAGTGCGTTGTCATGGCAACGGCTCATCCCTCATCAATTTAGTAGTGTTGCCATGGCAACCTCTGATAGCTCTTGGCATTTTCTTATAATTCCGAAATCATTTTTCTCATCCCTTGGCGTAATGGTGGGTCATATCAAAAATTCTTTCAGACAAAAGTTTTAGGTAATTATTAGGGGAATATTGTCCATTTTGTACGGTTTTGATATTGTGCCTATTAAGAGAGATATGATTAATGTTTCCCGAAAAACCCACTTTTTTCCACCCCTTTGGTCAATGGTTGGTGCTATCAAAAAACTTATTTGACATAAATTGTTGGCACTTATCCGACACATATTATGAACTTTGAATGGATTCGATATTTCACGTATTAAGAGAGTTATAGCGAAATTTCAATTTTTCGAAAAAAGCCCCCCATTTTCACCCCCTTCGACCGATTTTGCCCATTAACGAACTCGACCGAGATTTTATAGGAATACATATTATGTAACAAATTCAAAGTGATTGGTGCAAAATTACGGCAGTTATCGTGTCCACAAGAAACTGATATACATATATATATACATATATATATATATATATACATAAATTATATATAAACTTTTGAACTGGTGGTGGTTTTGGGGTCTGGGGGATGTGAAACGCGAATATATGTCGAAATTTTCCTGAAGTCGAAACATGGGACCCATTGCAATAGTTAGCTTTCTAATGAAATCTACCTAAAAGTTAACAGACTCTAGTAAGTACACCCATGCATAGGCAACCCACATCACGTAATTTTTCTTCCATTTCCAAACTTTGTAACCTATTGCCGATCATAGGCAACCCACACGCACGGACGTGATCAGTGAAAAAGTCACGTGTCGCACAAGCGACAGGTTAACGCCAGTGGCGGAGTGAAAATGGTCAATTTATTACCGCACATTAGCATCAGTGAGTGCAAGTTTTCTTTAAATATGTGTAATACTATCACCAACGCTAACATTATGTTCCTGCTAAAACATCAGATCTTCGAATACAACCCCAACCACTCTGTGGCAATCGATTTCTAAATCATTCGTGGGGAATTGGCAGCGAAAGATGACCGGATACAACGTGAAAGTGATCTAATACCATATAAGAGATCGCTTATAACAGCTCATGGCGGGTCTCGAACCATGGGTCGCTGCATCTGTAAGTCAGATCATGTATTAGTAGCGTATTGTAATGAGTTGGAAACAGTAGATTTAATTTAATTTGGTTTCATTTCTTTAAGTGCACAACGCAGGCAGCTATTATGAGAACGCGTGTGGAAATTAATAGTTTTGTTAAAGATTTATAAACGCCAGGAAGGCAGTATTTTGTAATGTCCGTTTCGTATCATTTCAAAACAGTTATTATCAACTTTCATTTGGTCAAGCTTGAGAAAGAAACTAGTTTGGCCGATGTTAAATCAAGGCCAAGGTTTCAAGCCAAACCAGTCCACAGCGCACTCAATCTTAGGCAGTGCATTATTTATTCATTGAGAAGGCTGTGCCATTCCTAGTATTATAACATCGGAATGCAGTCCCGTTATTCATTTGTTTGGCCAGATCAATACTTGAAAACAGGTTGTTTATTTCTTTACAAGAAGCCAGACAGGCCATGAGAGATACAATATTATGTAACCAAAAGAACATAGGTTCGACCTCATTCAGGGAAGGGGCAATTTTATAAATGCACAATCACACACTTTAGCTTGTATCAGAAGCCTTCATGATAATTCAAAGCGTTGTCAGGATGTGTTTTCTGTACACATAACCTTTATGACAAGCATTTAAAACGTGTATAATTTAGGAATCCACACTTATTGTAATTAACATTAGTAGTGTATTATATGAGTCGTGATGGTGGATTAATACCTCCGACATTGTTATTGTGGTTATACCGGTGGTAATGAACTATTTGCAGTCGTACCTAACCGAGGGCGCCTGGATTGATGAATCCGTAATAAGAATGAAGTAATTGGTGGAGACACAGGTTGTCTAATAATGATGAAGTATTGGTGAAGACACAGGGTGTCTAGTAAACTATTAAACTATTAAGTTATTTTGCTTAAGTTGGATACACACGTTACCTGAGTACACGGAACGCTATTTAAAGGTCCATAAACTTAACAGCTATACTGTAAGGAATAAATAATTGTGTGAAGCTTTAATACTCAAACATAGGAGTTTGTAAAACTAAACAAATCTCATAATTTCCCCTGAACTTAAATAAGATAATAAATACTAAAAATAACATATATTCTGGAGCGAATGTTAACGCTTAGTTGTTGTTAAACCATTTTAGATACATTTTGATACACTTTCACATGAATTGTCGACAACCAATTGATGATGTGATAACTGTAGCACCCACATCAGATTGGTAGCAATATGAGTCCATGTAATTGTTTAATTACCATCGCATTTGCAGGCTTTCCTATTTTTCCCAATTTCTTAACACTTTGAAACTATGACCATTTGTTACAAACAGTAACAAATCGAGTACGTAGGCAGTGTCAATTGCACAACCATAGGAGTGCTGAATTATAACTATATCACTACCTCCCGATAAAAAAAAACCAGTATAGTGCATACTGCATATACTGTATTATGTCCCAGGTCGAGAGACGTAACAGGCCATAATGTGGTCGTATGAAGATAATGAAATAGAATGTAACTCAGTAACAAGCCCGACAAGAGGAGGTAAGCAGGACACCCGTACGTGCTGAGGGACCCGGGACGTTAAAAGGGATAAGAATGGGCCACTTCACTTCCATTTTCAATGGTTCTGATATGACTTTATTAGGTGTAAATGAACCAGTGAATAGTAACAGAAACATTCCAAAGAGAATATACGTAATGATATGAACTTAATCATATTTTTAGCCCATTTTCATCTATGAAAAGATAGGCTTATGAGATCACATTTTCTCCGTGTGTGTTGAGTATGTGCGTATGTGTGTGTGTGTCCCCAAATAAGATCTAAACGGCTGGAGGGACTTCAATGAAAATCGACCAGGTCATAGTAATATTTCGTCCAACCCCGACCGTGCCCTTCAAATTTTATAACGTCCTACCAATGCAACATGGCGGCTATGTGAAATATTTTACCGGCATTCTATAAGGTACGTTCAAAAAGTAACGAGTGGAGGCTGTAATGCGCAAACCGGTGACGACATCGGCTAATCGTGGCGTGTGTTACGAGGTGTGGTTCCAACCAGAGCGCGGATGGTCACAGCCCGTCGCTAGAGGGCACGCGTGCACGTCACGTGACGATACAAAGCGAGCAGCAGCATGCATCAATCGTCCAACGCTGCCAGTCGCATTGCAAACAGTGACATGAGGCGTCAAACGAAGAGCAGAGAGGTGTTGTTCGGTTTCTGACAGCGGAAGGAGTAGTGGGAACGGACATTCATCGGCGAATGTCACAAGTGTACGGCAAACACTGCATGTCCCTTGCAAGGGTCAAGGCGTGGCACAAGATCTTCAGGGAAGGACGGGTGTCGTTAGCCGATGATGCCCGGTTTGGGTCACCCCCCTGCATTACCGATGACAACGTCCAGCTGGTTGATGCACTCATTACCCAGAACCGTCGAGTGACAGTGAACGCCATAGCCGCCGAGGTTGGATTGAGCGTCGGAAGTGTGCACACCATCATTAAAGAACGACTGCACTTGCGGAAAGTGTGTGCCCAATGGGTGCCCCACAGTCTTCAACCACACCAGGACGCATGTCGAATGGCCTACTGTCTTGGTCTTGGTTGGACGACTGATGCATGCTGCTGCTCGCTTTGTATCGTCACGTGACGTGCACGCTTGCCCTCTAGCGAAGGGCTGTGACCTTCCACGCTCTGGTTGGAACCACACCTAGTTACTCACGCCACGATTAGCCGATGCCGTCACCGGTTTGCACATTACAGCCTCCGGCTCGTTACATTTTGAACGCAACTTATATATCTCTGAAACTACTACTGATATCACCCTGACATTTTGTACGGAGATAAAGAGCACTACTATCAGTTCACCTATGTGACTTAACTACAAAACGAACATGGCGGCCAAACAAAGCTGAAACATTTAAATAGACTTTTCTCGCGATTTAACCATCCGAACGCAGTGAAACTTGGTACAGCAAATTGTACACATTGTAATGCACTGACATCTAATTTGGTTCAATTGTTTATATAACCTCAAGACGCTCCTCAATTTTGTGCATATCAAATTTAAAAGGACGCTTCTTAATTTTGATGCACATTACTTTTGGCCCATGGTGTATTGTAAATTACAATAAACGTAACTTATTCAATATGAATGGTCCCTGGATGGTTGTAAATCCATGAAGCGGTCTGCAACTGAATTTGTGACAGGTTATCTGGACAATTGAGTCACAGCAGTGGTCGATGCGAGTATAATAGCTCACCTGGCCCGTGTGACGCAGTCTGCTAACACGTGGCTCACTGCCGATGAATATGTATAAAACATTGCGCTCAGTGCAGTTCGTGTCATCCGTCATGTAGCAGACAGTCGAATGGTGTAGCGTGGGGCAGCATACCAGGGGTGAACATCGCTAGAGATCTGGATCTCCTAGCCTACTATACAGGGTTATTCACATAAGATGTTACTCACCAATATCTTCTAAACCGTTGAAGATATCAATATTCTGTTTTCACTTTTGGGAATGGTGCTAAGGGGCTCATACATTAACTTATACTCTTTTTTCCTTTCTGTGTGAATAGCTGAGATATTGGTACCAACTTCGTTTTTCTTAATGGAACTATACTATTTTTTGCATACAGGGTAAATAATTTCACTGGGACATATTCAACGGTGTTATTATTTCCCAAATCGGACGAGTACTTTTTGAGAAATCGAGGATTTAAAAATTGTGCTAGGCCCCGCCTTCTTTCGGTGACGCGTTGTGTAAGAGCGAATGGCTAGTACATAGCTTGTTGGTGCACTTAAATAGCGTCACAGGTGTAGTCTGTTTCAAAACAAAATGAATATCCTGTAATCAGAATCGTAGTCGTTATTATCGGACTTTGGTATTTTGGGAAATGTAGATAAGTGATGAAAAGAAATAGAAAAATGAAGTTTCATTATTTGTTGTCTAATAAATTCTTCCGTCACATGATGTTTGGAATAATGGGAGGATTTAACAGATGGCGTACAGTGTTTTTAATTTCCTATAACATGTAGAATAAATAGGGTTATTCACCTAAGATGTTACATGGAAATAACGTCCAAACCATTAAATGAAGGAAGGAAGATTGTAGTTTTACGTGACCGTGAATCTTGCGATTATGAGCCACGGGACCTCCTTTTTACGTGGAATCCGAACCACAGGACATGGCATTTCACTTCGATAATCTCGCATGCATTGACCGGGAATCGAACTCTGTCCATCTTGGGGAGAGGCCAACAGCTTGACCACTTGATCGAGGCAGAGCCATGAATCGAACTTCGGACCTCCGGGGTGGCAGCTAAGCACACTGACCACTACACTAAGGAGGCGACCTCTCCAGACATACATGACTAAAACACTGGAAGGGGTACAGAGAATAGTTGTTGTTATTTATTTCCGGGGCTTGGATATCGTGGTCATGTAGCCCCATGTGCTTGGGGGGGGGGGGGGGGGGGGGGGTGTGTGTACTGTATTTATGTTAGAAAGTGTCTGATAACCTGTGTTATTGTGGTGTCTGTAGTGGTGTACTGTATTCCTAATTTAGGTAAGGAATTGGGACGGAGGTGACCGTTATCGTCAGTTAGGAACCCTCCCGATATTTGCCTGGAGTAGCAGTGGGAAACCACGGAACACTTCCAGGATATCTGAGATGGGTATCGAACCCACCTCTTCTCAGTTTCCCTAACGAGGTGTAGTGTACCACATTCCAGCCCTCCGACCAGAATTAAATTGCTCATCAGAGCCGGGAATTGAACTCTGACCTCCACAGCGACAGCTAAGAATCCAAGCCGCTACACGTGATTAAGAAAGTCGACGGGGTACGAAGAAGAGTGACTGTTTGTTGTTACAGTATTTCATTTCCGGGGCTTTGATAGCGTGGTCAGGTAGCCCCGTTTGCTTGGGTGTGTGTGGTGAGTTCGCCAGTCATACAATAACGTTGCACACCCAGGGTATGTTACGGTACATTACATTATGTGTACGATAGTTTACAGTACATGCCTGGTATCCATCCGTCCTGTGGCTGGCATCACACCCAGGAACCTGCTTGCCCGATTGCACGCTGTCTGATGCGGAATGCACAACAGCTTATGTTGTTGTTATTGATATCTCAAAAAGTAACTGTCCGATTTTGAAAATACGTACATACTTAAACTTGTACGCAATTGAACATTTAGACCAGCCGTATGAATTCGTGCCGTTCCATTCAAAATATGGAGATACTATCAATATATCGGTTAACACTTACCCAATGAGAACAAGTAGCACATTATTTCCATCCCCTGGGTATCATTAACGCATATGAAAACAGAATACCGATATCATTAATGGTTTAGACATTATTTCCATGTAACATCTTAGGTGAATAACCCTATTTATTCTACATGTTATAGGAAATTAAAAACACTGTACGCCATCTGTTAAATCCTCCCATTATTCCAAACATCATGTGACGGAAGAATTTATTAGACAACAAATAATGAAACTTCATTTTTCTATTTCTTTTCATCACTTATCTACATTTCCCAAAATACCAAAGTCCGATAGTAACGACTACGATTCTGATTACAGGATATCCATTTTGTTTTGAAACAGACTACACCTGTGACGCTATTTAAGTGCACCAACAAGCTATGTACTAGCCATTCGCTCTCACACAACGCGTCACCGAAAGAAGGCGGGGCCTAGCACAATTTTTAAATCCTCGATTTCTCAAAAAGTACTCGTCCGATTTGGGAAATAATAACACCGTTGAATATGTCTCAGTGAAATCATTTACCCTGTATGCAAAAAATAGTATAGTTCCATTAAGAAAAACGAAGTTGGACCAATATCTCAGCTATTCACACAGAAAGTAAAACAGAGTATAAGTTAATGTATGAGCCCCTTAGCACCATTCCCAAAAGTGAAAACAGAATATTGATATCTTCAACGGTTTAGAAGATATTGGTGAGTAACATCTTAGGTGAATAACCCTGCATATTGTCCAGGCTAATTTCCAACATTCTATGTTTCTCTTTCTCAGAAAATATGAACAGGGACTATTCGAATTTTTTCATGGATATTCTTCAAGGCTCTCTCCTTACCTTTACTCAGGATTTTGAAAATAAATGTATTTTTGAATGATCATGAATCTAAAAAGGAGGTATATTGGCTTTCACGGCCAGTTAATCAAAACTCAGCAACTTTCCTAGGTTTGTGCCGTGTCTTGTGTGGGGTTTTGCCTAGGACACAAATCTGGCTCATCAGCGGGCTCTTGATGTCCCCACACGAACCCCCACAGAAGTAGCGAACTGCGCGCTAGCTCCCTGTTTATAAAGCGCACCTGTGCCTCTTTACTGTGAAAATTAAAGGCTTAAGGAGCCACAACCTCCATAGGAAACCCCACACAAGACCAAGAAACATTGCTGAGTTTTAATCCTTTTAAAAATTGCATAGTCTACTGTTAACGGCATATATATGAACATTTCCATCTGGCTAAATTAAGCTGAAGTCAATTTTGGAAAACTTGTGTTTGAGTCTTCAGTCTTTTGACTTGTTTGATTCAGCTCTCCATGCCTCACTGTCCTGAGCGAATCGTTTCATCTCTACATAGATACCACACCCTACATCCGAGGCAATCTGTTTAACATGTTCTGACCTTGGTCTACCCCTACAGTTATTGTCCTCGACCCTTCCTTCCATAACTAAACTTGCTATTTCTTGGTGTCTTATTAAGTGTCCTACCAACCTATCTCTTCTCTTCATTAACAGTCGCCACAAACATCTCTCCTCTCCAATTCGTCTTAATACCTCTTCATTTGTAACCCTATATACCCATCTCATATTCATTCTCATGTAACACCACATTTCAAAAGCTTCAATTCTCCTCTTTTCTGCTGCACCAATAGTCCAAGTTTCACTTCCATAGTGTACAGCCCGGGGGCAGTACCCCCTGAGAACCACCCCACCATCTTCTACCAAAACCACCCCAACTGGAAACATAATTCAAGAACATATCTCTACACAGCAAGCGGCGACCACCTAAGCCTAGGAGGTTAGCAAACGGCTTGCAAAACTCACATAAACATTTACACTAACAACTATCTGGGGCAGCTACACTGATGCAATGCTGACCAAGCAGCGCCAAAACATATAAGAATGGAACCCGGACAGGAGGGATTAACTGTTCTGTTCTGTTCTTCGCCAGTGGCCCTGCCCGACGAGGTTCCGTTCCAGCTCTTCACCAGGTGAGATCTAGCGGTGCTCAGACTCCTTATTCTTGTAAACACCTACCCCAAACATTTGTACACTTCACAAATTGTATCTCATATTTGTTTAAACTCCCCAAGAGGGACATCACATTACATCTACTGACCAATAAATACATGGTCAGTAAACTACACGCTTATTACTAATCACTCTCCACTTTACCTCCTCACACACGACCTGACCGTAGCGGCCAGTATTTGCATCGTCAGGTCCTATTGTACTCAAGCACGCGACTCGACTGCAGAGCGTCGAGTCACTGACTCTGCACATTCATTGAATTGCTCATCCTACTCAGCTGGCAAGCTCGTTTAGCAGCCGGCACTTAGACATTCATCCCCTGACAGATAATTGCATCCTGCAGGGACGCCCCCAATAGATTAAGTACTTACACCAACACACTACACTAGTAGTCTCTCCCAATAACGGGACACTACTCTAATCCGGAAGCAGCCTTCAAAATTAGTACACTAACACTACCGTGTTTATCCCAACCCCCAACCAAGAGATAAAACATATTTGGTGGAGGCGCCGCCACCACGCAAAATAAGGGTAAGGGACTCAAACAACGAGCCCCCGTGGTAGAACGATCCGTACCGCACGCAGCCAAGCAAAAGTTTTTTTTTTGAGTGACATGATTATATTTTTCCCTTCACTCTAGAAACACAAGGGAAGTTTTAATCAACCCCCCCCCCCCTGGGAAGAATCAGAAATATAATACATTGGAAAACACACACAGTTCTTTTTATACATACACTTGATTCAGGATGGCCCCTTTATACCGTCTAGCTGTGCTGAGGAGCATTGGGGAATACCAGGAATTAATTGCCTGGCACAAGGTCTTTCAGACAAGGCAGGACTACCTCAGAAGGTATTAGCAGCTCCTGCACGCCCAGTATATGCGAATTATAAGGGCACTTGTCCGGCCACTCCGCAGCGCCAAGAATCGGAAGATTCGAGCGAAAATCCCCACCCTCCGTACACAAATCATTAAAGCCCACTGGAAACTACACTGCCGACACGAGATCATGTTCCAGCAATGGGAGACACTCATCCAGGAACACAAACGGATAGGGACTAACGGCACCAATGTTGCCGAACAGGCCATATGCCTCAATAGGCAGTACGCCCAAATATGGGAGGAATATCAGGAACTCCAAAACAACAAGGCCATTTTTGAGTTCGTGGCAGGGCCACCAGCCCAGCCTAGAGAGGGCATAAGCGTAGATACGCTAATTCAGCAATTCGCGAGGATGTCCCTCTCGACAATTACCGCCACACAAAGGAGGAGTCTACCGTGGCCATAGGCCAGAAATCGGTCAGACTACCCTCCAACACACTGCAAGAGCAATCACAGACAATTACACGACCCCTACCGCCAGTTCAGAGGGCGATCTCGCCAGAATGGAAGCGGACACTATCATGTCCACCCCCAGTGCAAAGACATACAGGGGGATTGTTTACAGTTCACCAGGGTGTAACACACACGCCTGCACACACTATCCTGCATCTGCAACAAAATACACGGGGTTTAAGGAAAATTTTACTGCCCACCCCACGCGGCCAGGCAGACAAGAGGGCATACACGCACACAGGCACTAATAGGGGAGCGTGGAGCCAACACAGCCCTTCAGGCGCCAACATACCTACGCACATTAACAGGCACTACGGGGAACGTAGGCTTAGGCCTGCTTTACTTAAAACACCCCTGAAAGATAGTAAAGAAGCGCCTCAATGGGAACCTGAAGCCTATGCCTTCATAACAGGGCGCAATAATTCACCCCGACGAGCGAGGGCGTGCGCACAATAGTGAAATTCACTGACCGCACAAGCCCATGGATAAATGTTCCCAAGACCCTCACGGGGGCGCGTACACTACAATTGACACAAAAGACAGGTTCTACCCCTGTAGAGGGTAAACTCACAAAACACACATGCACACAACTGTACAATTTGCATGCATACAGATATATTTAATCCATAAGTGTACGCTATTTCTTACACTGCCCATAGCAGGAATTTTTCTTGTCCCCTACGACGTCGCTCAAAACTAAGCGTAAATACCAGGGGATAACACTCACAGTTCAGGGGAAAATACTGGCATTTATTTTTGAAGTCACACACAGTTATCATAAAAAGAGTATAAAACACTAACGAAACTGTCACAGAGACACAGGCCCAAAGGGCAACAGGAATGATAATCCTGAACAAAGACGGTCTCAAACCCGCGACCTTCTGAATACCAGGAGCGCAAGGTCGGGTTGCCATCCAATTGGAGGATACAGTAATAAGGGACAGACACGCTAACAGGAATATATTCGCACCAGGGTTAAAATAACACAATATTTGGGGACACAATATATGAACGGATGTAGGGTCTTTTAAATGACGAGAAGCCAAAGGCACATCATGTATGCTCACAATAGAATAGCGTGTCAGCAAACCCACGCACGTTGTCTCAGCACTTGTAACAAGCAGACCGCAGGCTGGCAGCAGGTACTGCCCACGCCATTGAAACTTGACACTATCGCCAGTCAGCGATAAGACGTAATGGAACAGGCGGCCTTCGCAAATATCAGACGGGCTAGGAGCGCTTTCACTCCAGCAGTAGTATAAACAGTCATTCACACCATTTTCAAAGCCGGATAACTCCCGAAATTAAAGTACGAGGGACGTTCCGAATTATACAAAACACTCACAATAACATACATTGGACGCGTGTCTCAAACATACAATACACGCCATGGTACATAAAACACGGAGCGCTACACGGGATCACGGGTACGAATACCCAGTAAAACCGGACGCCGTGACAAGCAAAAATTGGCGACCGACGAAAGATCAGTTACATACAACACACGGGGTTTTCAACAATGGAAAGTCAGAAAACTCAGCCAGCGCGAGTAGACACCAGACAGACCCATTCACAGGGGAAAATTCACTCCCACCTAGACGGAAACCAGCCAAAATTAAGGCAATCTGCAAGTACGTCCGAATTAAACCAGGAATATGGACGCGGGGACAGACAATTACACGGGCAGCATCGCAAAAACAGCATGCATACACAATCCCATACAGAAAAACCATAGGGTCCCACATAGACACTGTGTCCCATAGAGTATAGCTAAAAGGGAAGATAGGCATAAGAATATTTAAATTATATGTATATAAATTGCATATTATTACTGTGTACACGCTTTAAACATACACTAGAGGTGGCAAATGCATTGCACTAATGCCACACACAAGCACATAAACGATTGAGCCACACAATCATGAACACAGGAAGGTTCTTTAACATACATATAGGGGCGTAGATTCGTTCTAAGGTACTCGCTACAACAGCCTACTTAGGGCATTAGCGACCCCGGGACTACCAATAGGGGACGTACCGGGAACGCCAGGCCTCTACAGAGACCACGAGACACTTTTCTTTGAACCATAGCGCCCGACACCTGAATACGGGGGACGCCACTCACACAAACAAACGCCCACACAAAACAGGTAACACCACATCTCTACGGCCAAAAATGATGGCAAATTTGCATTACCCCGAACATAGGCAATAGACTTGCTAGGCACAAATCATAGATAATTACATAAAGCAGAGGTATTGCGGAAGCAAAGTCCAAACAAGCTTGGGAGCGAAAGTATGACAGGTTAACACATTGGCCCTCCTAGAATGTAAAACACATGTCAACATACGGACAGTGGCTAAAGTCACGTTCCGCCAGCCTCCATACATAACATTAGAGACTTTCTGTAAACAAGGACACAAAAACAAATACACAAAAAAGCACTGCGTTGCGAATAAGCGAATTCCAGCGCGTTGCGACACACTGTTGCCGGTAGACATTCTCATCATAGTCAGACGTGACAATGACACGCAGACATGATGACACTGGCACAAAAACAATAACAATAATAACATACAGTGACAAGAATGTTGACACAGGATTCAGCGCCATTACAATAGGCCTTGCATCCAGTAATGCACAAATACTATGGGCCGGATTCATCTCAGGAATACACCAACATGTCTACAAGGGTGTTAACACGCTATAAGCGGCACCTGACAATTAGCCACGCGACACGAGATAAGCCTTCTCCGATAACGTCCCACGCGCCGGCGGACGTCAGCGATACGCGACCTCACGCACACAGCCGCGCTAATTACAGCCACGGGCACCTCCTTCCTATACGCGCCCAACACTCAGGAGCGAATACAGAGTCCATGAGGGAACAACCCCCCTAATAATTTCTTTTCTTGTTTTTTTTAATAATTACAGGCGATCAGGCTATGACAATTCACACTTACAATCAAATGCTACCCCAACGTTATGACCGTTATGAACAGGAGACCAGGTTAGGCCGTGACGTCACAGCGTCACCGCACTCGAACATCCTAAGGGCAGCCCGAGGGCGGTGCCCACAGACACAAACATTTGTACACAGCGTGGGTATCACAGACCCACAGCCACTCCACAGACTGGTAGATGCTCTATGGCATCTCAACTTAGCCAGCGTACATCCCAAGGAAAGGTAGAGAACACATAGTGACTAAGAGAGGATGACACACCACGACAGGAGTAGAGATGGATAGTGCCATCAGGATGGCCATGGTACCAACTACGGGCTACCATCCCAGTACCCTTCCTCCTACATATCCTGTCACCTACAACACCATCCCACACAGACATACAGACACGTAAAAACAGCTACACTACATTCCAAAATATACATCGGGGTTGATAGACTTCATGCGTCTAACAAATTAAGGTATGCTACACCTCGGCCCCAAACGCCTACACCTGAGTATTAGAGGTGAGTCGGAAACAATATCAAGCCCAATGCACATCTCTATGTAGAGAGATGAGGCCACATTTAATATTAACAAGTATTTTTATTAAATAATCCCGCATGCAAGGGACATAGTCTTATTATACCTTGACACATCCCTTACCCTCAAGTGAGAGCGGACACGCCTCATATCCATCCCAATGCATGGAATATCCTATCCACACAACAGGGATTTTATTATTATTACACCTGCATGGCATTTTTTAAAATTTGAACACTTGGGAAAAACCCACCCCATCCACTCACAGTAAGTGCCTCCTAGCAGCATCATCGGCTCCCGGCCACCATAAACATGGAGACCAACGATGCACGACCCCCTCCTACCACGCTTTAAGCCCATTCAGAAAATAACACCCCCGGATCCGAATAACAAATGGACCAAACGCCTTACAAACCTACGAACACCCCTAGGAAATTACCAAGGCATTACTGCTGGATATCCGACATGGCACTGACCAGCCTAAAGTAGACACTGCATTTAGAAGATCCTACAACCCCAGAACACTAATTTTTTTACATAATTACATGGTACTCAAACTTATTTGCGAAGCACACTTATTTTTTTTTAAGAAAAAAGGAATCTGACACCACACTAGATGGTGTTGAGAAGGTAAACGGGGGAAGCAGAAGCTCCACGGAAGGGCAGGGACGGGGCAAGACGCCAACAGATCCTGACCCAGACAAAAGACGAAATAACGTATGGTTGAAGCATCGATGACTTAGCGCGGGCAAACGTCGAGACCTAGGGTGTGTCTAGCCTACCCCTTGTCGGAGAAAGTTACGCCCACTATGCGCTACGGTCATCGAAGCCAGACCTGCAGGGGAGACTTTTGACGGCTAGTAGGAGAATTAGCCAGCTCCACACTAGACTCAGAAGACGAACCTAGAGACGACCACATTAGGACTAGACTTGTAGTTAGCATGTAACCTAAGTAGAGCTCCTATGGCGAGGAGTTAGTCTTCCACTCGCGGAAGTGAAGCAGGGTCTCAGGATTCAGCGGGACGAATCCTAAATCCGCCAAGTCCTTGTCCCGGAAGACAAGGTGAAGACGATTTAATAAATAATAACAAATGAATAATACATAATGCATAAGGAATGAATGCGATCATTCGGTTCCGTGCCCACGTAAATGGATGACACCGAGTCTCCAGAGCTTAAATGGTAACGCACCGGGCGGCCAGAGATATTAAATGAGGAATGCGGCGAGCTCTCAAAGGGGTTCTGTGGGCAACCCAGCAATAAATACAAATAAATGATAAATGGCGAATAATGCCATCACAGGCAGGTATAAGAACAACAGAAAAGATATCCGCGCGAGGTGTCTGCTCCTTCGCAACGCCGTCGCACAGGCCCATATTAATTACTAAGAGGGGGATGTCGACAATTAGTATTAAGGGAGGGGACTACGGGCCACTGCTGGGTTCCGGTCCCGGCAGGAGGTCAGAAGGGCACCCCGGAAGGGAAACCGACCGGGACGAGCCTCCGATCAAAATTCTAGTATATAAGATACAGTTACCTTTAAAAGGCAACTTAGACTTAAGCAAATTTAATAAGCGCTGTTGTAAAACAGCAGCTACAGCACATTTCGGCACTAGACTACGGACCATTTCGGCTTGTAAATACAATATATATATATTTTTTATGTTATCTAACATAATTTAGGCTAAGCACCTTTTAATTAAGATAAGAGCGTTCGGCACCTGCCAACTAGACGATACCAGGGTAAGACCGACAACACATTAAAGTAAGTAGGAAATATGCGATGCGAACGCGACATCGAGCGTTCGGCACCTGTCAACTAAAACCGTTACCAGGGTAAGACCGACAACACATTAAAATAAGTAGGAAATATGCGATGCGAAAGCGACATCGAGCGTTCGGCACCTGGCAACTAAAACCGTTACCAGGGTAAGACCGACAACACATTAAAGTAAGTAGGTAATATGCAATGCGAAGGCGACATCGAGCGTTCGGCACCTGGCAACTAGACGTTACCAGGGTAAGACCGACAATACATTAAGATAAATAGGAACATGTAATGCGAACGCGACATAGAGCGTTCGGCACCTGGCAACCAGACGTTAGCAGGGTAAGACCGACAATATATATATATATTGAACCCATATGCTATAGGGTCCAAGGAGTGCGAATCCATGCATTTGAGGAAGAAATCAAAGAAACGTACAGTTTCTAATGTACTTTAAAGAAAGATCAAGCTAGGAGGCCAGTATAAGGTTGCGCAACTAACGAGGACCAGGTGTTCGAGAGGATGATATCATCCCTCTTGACATTCTGAAGGGAGCGAGTCACGAGTATTAATAACCGAGTGGAAATTTCCCAGGATTAGACAAGGAAGCCTGAATCGGAATTCGAGCTGACGTTGCTGGAAAATGACAACACCGCTTATGCGCCAGAAGAGGAATAATTAAAATTAACCCGTTTACAAGTATAATAATGAGTAAACAAGTACAGTACAGTGAATCATTTTGAATGAGAGATTTTTCAGTAAAGAGAAACCATTTAATAATTGCGCAGGAGAAAACTGCTAACGCAAGACGACGTCATTGGGGAAGTACCAAGGCCTGTGTGGAGGGGAGAGAGCAAAAGAAATGCAACACCCACACATCTGAGGACGAGAAATTAATTAATATCTCCGAATTGCACGATTCTTAGGTGCAATAAGATTATTTGACATTGAGAAGACGAGCTTTCGGAAGGTATAATTTTTATATTTGTGGCACCATTATTTTAGAAGTTGACCACAGAAAAGGCTAGAGTCTTATTTTTTTGTAGTAAAATAGTATAAAGCTTCGGGCTTCACCAAGCCAATCATGCAGTTATTGTCAGCCTGCGGGCATGACACTGTGTCACGATCATCATTGAATGCAGTCTCGAACAGCCCGAGGGGGCGTAATCACGCATCACGCAGTACAAATCCGTCCAGGGGGACGTAACGCTGGATCATCAGCACATGCAGTTTCAAACGGCCTGAGGGCACGTCACTAGGCTACATCAAACACCGAAGGCAGTTCGACAGTCCGTGAGGGGCATAACTCTGCGTCACATCGAAGACAGTTACCAGTACTCCTTGAGGGGAGAAACGCTGTGTTACACCGCAGAAGTAATATCCGATAGCCATAGGCGTCGCAGTATTAACGACTTGCTTGCCTCCATAAGGAGTGGTCAAGAAGAAATTTAAAGTATCGCCGTATTGAAAGAATAGGAAAATCCTAGTTACAGGATTTAGGCCCGACTGTATACAAGTTATAGTGAAAGTTCGTAAGATATAGTCAGAGCAGGCTGTGAACGTCGGACTTAAAGGCGATAGGTCGTTAAATAGACGAACGAATAGATCATAACGTACGGAAGTACCGTACCAGAAAGATAAACTGTTATTTAAATTAAAGAACCCAAAAAGGGAAGAACAGAATAAGGTTCGTAACGTATACCAGAAACGTAGGAGTGTTAGAACCGATCAAATAAAGAAGATAGGAGACTATAAACATTAATCTCCAGAAAGCAGGCGAACTATTCTAAAAGTACTAGACTCGAGAAGTACTAGCTGCTATAAACTAAATCTATAGGTCATTGAGGAGACCTCGATCCGAATAGACTTTCGCTAGGATCGATAAACAGATCTACAAAGGAGCCGTTCAAGCTAGATAAATAGCCGGTCATCCAGGATAGGAGTAGAAGAATTTGGATTCCAGGGAACAGTAGATGTTTCGAGACTTTCGTATTCTGCAGGATAGGAAGCCGACATCGAATAAATTTCACCCTTGGAAACGGGAAATTAAGAAGATCACGTGTGATAGGCTCAGAAATACGGCCTAGTGATCAAGAATTGTGAAGTGTAAATTTATCAAGATTATGTGTTAAATTAATATTTTTAGTGTTTATTATGTGTTCAAAAGGAACACATCAGTGTATAAAAATGTCGTCAATGTTAAGTGTCTTAAATATATGTCAAGTAGTGTTTATCCATAAGATGAATTCCTTTAATATGGAGTAAAAAGTTCAAAGTGGGCCCAAAATGAAGCACCCCACAAGAATAAAGATCATGGGACGATCTTAAAACATGTGAGTACTGAATTTCATTCTATTTTGGTGTCAGAAATTGGTTGTGTACAAATCCACCGGAGTTTTTTTGAGTAAAAGGGATGTGTTTTAATAAATAAATACTGAATAAGCAAGAACGCGGTCTGAACAATAATAGAAAATTTGAGAAATTATAAATGATTATGTAAAGAATAAATCCCATAGAGGAAATAAGTGAATAAAATGTTAATGTATTTAACGAATGTCATAAGAGCAAGCGAAATATCAGTAATTATCATGAAAGATATTTAAATAAAGTAAAGTTGAGACATGAAAGAAATAGCTTTTGAGCTTGTGTAAAGAATAAAGATAATAATAATAATTAAATATGGAAATATTATAGAAAGATCAAATAAATTGATGTGAACATAAGAGCGTTAAAGCCTTAATGTATGTGTAAGATATGATGTTCAATGGAATATTTTAAAAGGGAGCGATTTATCGGCAACGGAAAAGATTAATATAAGAATTAAAATAATATGAATTGTTACTAATGAGATTTATCAGTTCTTGGGAAGACAATTCGGCTTAAAATAATGTATAGCGCAAAAGAGCGCAAATAATATTAAAATGTCACGCTAGGAACGCGTAGAGGTTAAAATACTTGGTAAATTACTTATGGAGGGTAGTTGATTGCAGTGAATTGATAATTGTATAAGTCCTCTATTTGTGACGTAGTATCACGAGGCATTGTGTATGTATTTGAAAGGGAGCTAAAATATGGTATTATTGAGCGTATGTCATATGGGCCACGGCCGACTTTAAATCGCATTTTGTATAAGTCCTCTGTAAGGGAATGGTTCCCGAGGCATGTGAAAAGATTCGAACGCAGAATCTTCTTATGATAAAAGCCCCTTAATTCTTCGTCGTCGAATGTGTATTAATCTTCCCAATCAATGAGGACCCTCTCATAATTAATAAATGCCAAGGTTACGAAAGTGGTCTTTGAACCAAAGAATAGTTGTTTGAATGAGTACGGTACAGTAAACGCCCGGTCTCTCCCCAGAACTGAATATAATGTGAAGGTTTGTTTTGAAAGCCTTGGAAATAAGCTACTAACGTGGGTTAGACAGGGAGTCGCCGTCACCCTCCGTGTCATAAATCGCGCCCGAGTAGAAGGGTCTAGCTTTCTTAGCGCGAGAGGGGCCAGAAACCGTCTCGTAAGATGTTGTAAAGAGAAATGAATACACCAGGAGTGTTTAAAGTTGTTAATGACCCGGGCGTTGAACCGAGGTCCTTGTGATTGATATTTTCGTTTGCCTGTTCAGATCGTAGTTTCTTATATGATAATGGTCTTATAAGACATAAGAGATAAATAACAATCCCTATTGTAGTGTTGGATAGACGTAGGATTCCACGAGTTAATTGAAGGCAACTAAGTTTCGGGAGTAACTATAGTTTTTTTGACTGTGTCAAGTATCTTCACGCTCTGGAGTACACAATTGATTTCCTGATTACCTTAATATATTTGTGAAATATAGAGAGATGATAACAACTGAATGTGTGGACATGCCCAAAATATTGAGTTAGATAATTAACATAAATTTTAAATGTAATTATACATTTGTTTTGTTTTTTTGAGAATTAAGAAAATATAAAAGATAGTATTTGAGGTGTACAAGAATGACACCATTATTATGTAAAGCATGGAGCCAAAAGAGCTCGGAGTTATATAAAACTTACTGTTAATGCTTTATGGAAGTAAGACTAAGTAGGAATTGTTGGTTTATGTGGAAACCATATGTTTAAATACAATATTTGTTTTATTATATTTGTGATTCCTTGTTCATTTGGAACAAGTAGATGATTATGGGTCAGTAATTAAATTGTTAAAGTGTTTGTAGCGCCATTAATTTTATTAATTAAATGTATTTAAAATAGGAGTTGATTTTGTTGTTATTTTTGCAAGTGTATCCTCTAATTAATCCAAAATATGTGAGTCACAGAGTGGGGGAACTTACCGCTGCCCCGAAAATTCCGAATTGAGCTACGCTGGTATACTGTGATTGGCATATTTCTTGCTAAAAGGGTACAATATATATATATATATATATATATATATATATATATAGCGAAAACACGCGTATGCAACGCGAACGCGACATATATACACGAGACGTCCGAAGAGGTCTCAAGGGTGGTGGCATTATCCAAGCCGACCCTTAGAACAGCGCTGCGCGCTATGTGCACATAATGTATTGGCCACATGTACTAAATTTACATGCATTTTGTTTTAGCAGAGAGCTCCACCACTGTAGCATCATGGGAACGCTGACAACATGATCACTATCAGGTAAAGGTGACGTCACATACACTACACACAATTGAAGTACACTGAGGAGACATACAATTACACAAGTACATAAAACAGTAGAATAAAGTAGGCTAAGATAAGACTCTAGCCGGCTTAGGTTAAGGTAGAATAATATAAGGTGCCAAAGGCAAATGATATCGGCACGCACCGATAAATGGTACATTTGAATGACATAATAGTGTTTTGCTCTATTACAGATCACCCGAGCGGCAATACAATGCACGCAACCTCGTCTGGACATCGCTAATATATTTTATCCACAGGTCCAGGACGAAGTGCACATACCTTTTGTAAATATATCTTTCACACACACACATATGTAACACACTTTCTATAGCATAAACACGTACACACTGCAGTGATGTTAGACGCACCCTTAAGGCGACGGCGCCGCGGGCAGCAACGCGAGGTGACCGTGGTGCACCGAGCGGAGCTGACGAAACACACGACAGACGCTTAAATAAGGGGCGGATGCGATAGCCAGGAAAGACGTAGCTTTGTGTACGTCTATCCTAGCCATCAAGGCGAATTCTGCCACCCACGGAGGAAAATTCACAACAACGGTTTAACCACTAAACCACAGAGGCAGGTCAAACGCCACAGATGAATGGCACAAGGTAAAGGTAGCCAAGAAAGAAAAGCGCTATGGCCATATGCACAGGAGAAAGGAGAAAGGTACTCATGAGTAGAAAAGATTTAGTAGTAATAGTACTACAATTAAGCGTAGCATGTAAGAATTGTAATCGAAAATTGTAAGAAATTGTAAAACCGTCGCATAAAGCACTGCAACATTATAACACCAAACACGTTTCTACACACTCTTGCCTCTTTCCTTTCTATTCTACTAACGCCAAATTTGTGAAGGTGTCCCGTTTCATCCCAACAACAATAAATCATTCTGATATACCTTTAACTTATACCCTGGGGCACCTGTTTTTCTATTTTCGTCCATCTTTTATACAATACCTTGCAGGGAGCAATTTTTTCTCCACACAGCGTCGGACGGCACAACCACCCGTCCAACCATGGTTTTTTTCCTTCCTGCATAATACCAACATGCATATAACTTCAATAACATGTTATTTTTTTGTATTTTATATTTTTATTATTTCCAATGTCAAATTTCATAGCGATCAATTTTAGAAGAACAATTAAATATGTATACCCAAAACCCACCCCCTCTGAGCACACGCTAAACTCACATCACCACCAGGACAACACGACACCGACACTGAAGAAAAAGAAGAAGAGGGACAATCAGAAAACGACGAAACATCATCACAACGACACGCCCACTCTACTTCCCGTTCACGAGGACGCGAATTAACGACGAAGGGGTCTTGTAAAGCCCAGGGCAGTACCCCCTGAGAACCACCCCGCCATCTTCTACCAAAACTACCCCAACTGGAAACATTATAATTCAAGAACATATCTCTACACAGCAAGCGGCGACCACCTAAGCCTAGGAGGTTAGCCAACGGCTTGCAAAACTCACATAAACATTTAAACTAACAACTATCTGGGGCAGCTACACTGATGCTATGCTGATCAAGCAGCGCCAAAACATATAAGATTGGAACCCGGACAGGAGGGATTATCGGTTCTGTGCTGTTCTTCGCCAGCGGCCCTGCCCGACGAGGTTCCGTTCCAGCTCTTCACCAGGTGAGATCTAGCGGTGCTCAGACTCCTTATTCTTGTAAACACCTACCCCAAACATTTGTACACTTCACAAATTGTATCTCATATTTGTTTAAACTCCCCAAGAGGGACATCACATTTCATCTACTGACCAATAAATACATGGTCAGTAAACTACACGCTTATTACTAATCACACTCCACTTTACCTCCTCACACCCGACCTGACCGAAGTCATAATTGCCCCTGACCATAGCGGCCAGTAATTGCATCGTCAGGTCCTATTATACTCAAGCACGCGACTCGACTGCAGAGCGTCGAGTCACTGACTCTGCACATTCTTTGAATTGCTCATCCTACTCAGCTGGCAAGCTAGTTTAGCAGCCGGCACTTAGACATTCATCCCCTGACAGATAATTGCATCCTGCAGGGACGCCCCCAATAGATTAAGTACTTACACCAACACACTACACTAGTAGTCTCTCCCAATAACGGGACACTACTCTCATCCGGAAGCAGCCTTCAAAATTAGTACACTAATACTACCGTGTTTATCCCAACCCCCAACCAAGGGGTAAAACAACAGAGTGCCACGCTCCAGACAAAGCCTTTCAAAATTGACTTCCTAATACCTACAGTAAATCTTCATTCGTTGTCAACAGATTCCCTTTCTGTAGTAATGCTTTCCTTGCCTGAGCCAAGCTATTTTTTATATCCTCTTTGCTTCGTCCATCACTGGTAATATTGCTCCCTAAGTAACATAAGTCTCCTACTTCCTTTAGCTTTACACCTGCCAATTTGTCGTCCATAGCGGTTTCTGATTTATTTCGGCTGTATTCCAATATTTTTGTTTTACATTTATTAATTTTCATAATGAATTATTCTTTCCTCAAGACGGAGTTCATACCATTCAAGAACTCAGGCGTGTCAGCCAAGACGATGTCATCAGCAAATCTCAGAGTTGAAATTATTTCACCTTGAATCTTCACTCCCTTTTATATTTTTCTCCAATTTTCTTCACTGCTTGTTCAATGTAAAGATTGAAAAGTATGGGTGTTAAGCTGCAGCCTTGACTTACACCCTTCTGAATACCAGCTTCTCTCTCATGTCCTTCATCTCAAATGACTGCTGTCTGGTTTCTGTATAGATTGTAGATCACCCTCCTATCCCTGTACTTTATTCCAATCGTTTTCAAAATGTCAAACAATTTAGTCCAATCAACGGTATCAAAAGCTTTTTCTAAGTCTACAAATGCCATGAACGTTCTAATATCTTAACGAACGTGTGGAAGTATAACACATCAGGAGGAATTTTATCTACATTTCAGCTTTCTACGTTCAAAAGTTACGAAAAATAAACGGAACTTTTATACATAGAAAAGCATTTCACCGATAAATTGGAATGACAGTTTTTTCCGGTTTTTAGAACATGGCATTACCATAGAATTCTTCCTCTTCCATTTGAAGCACTAACATCTATTTTGCTGTTGTTCCATGTCCCTATGTCCTTACTTCTAACGCAACCTCTCTCTTTGAAGTTCTTTTTGTATCTGTCGTCCAATATAAATAAAAATAAAAATGTACTTTGGTGGATTTACCAACACGACGCATGATTGTGAGAAAACGTAAGGAACTTTCAATAATCAGATACCGGGTGAGTTAGCCATGGTCGTTACGGCATGACTGCTGGCAGTCGCTCACATCCGGGAGGCGAGGAGGTTCGATTCCCCCCGCCGACAACCTTGAAGATGGTCTTCTGTGGTTTCCCATCTTCCTTCCAGGCAAATGCTGGGGTTGGTCCCTAACTATAGGCCACAACCGCTACCATCCAACTCCTCGTCCTTACATTCAAACTTTCCTCCCCAGACAACACTCCACACGCGACGGTACTTGTAGCTCACCCACTGGGTGCCCGCTTAGAAGCGGCTACAAAAACTGGCGAGCCGAACATGTCCTCGGACACTCCCGGCACTAAAAGCCATGCGAAAAAAAATCGGATCAGCACAAATTCAACATGGCGGTGACTCGAAATACAAATGCTTAAATGGTTGTTTCTCGCGATTTAACCATCCGAGTGCAGTGAAACTTGATACAGTAAATCTTATATATAAAAGTGAAAGTCTGTATGTATGTATGTGGGTATGTGGGTGGGTCTGTTCCGTATACAAATCTACACCGTTCCACCAATCTCAACCAAATTTTGCATACACATAGTTTAGGACCCAGAACGAACCGCTGGCTACATGAATTTTCGATAGTCTTTCTCATTCTTCTGATTTCGGCCCTTGCACTCAAGCACAGGCAAATCAAATCATAAAATATACTCATGAAGGAATGGCAAGGCAGATAGTTTCCATGGCAACATAGCTCAAGTCGAGACACGGCCGACTGGATGCCATTCGCGCTCTGCACTACCGGTATAGAAAATGAGGATCTTTACTTGACATCCCGTTAGTTACTCAACTACTCACACAGCACTGTCAACAGAGTTTAGCATAACAAAGACTTGACACCATCTTCTACTATATATTTGTCAAATACCACTCACTCACTCACTCATTCATTCATCACGAAATCTCAGAAACCACCGAACGGATTGGAATGAAATTTGGTATGCAGCTTCCTCAAGGGACGCAAATGCTCACTAAGAGAGGATTTTTGCATATTCAGGTTCTAAAGGGGTGTTAAGGGGGTAGACCTGCATTTCATTGAATAGCAATATCTCCCGATTGGTTTCATTGGGGGATGTGATACTCGGCATATAAACTAATCATTTAAAATAAGAATACATGTGTCTGAGGGTTTTTCGATGTGGTGTATATTATGAGGTGAAAGGGGTGAAAAGTGGGGATTAAAAGATTCCTAACGGAGAGTGTATCTCTAAAACGACATAGGCGAGGAGTTTGAAACTCAGCGAAAAAAATCAACATAAAAAAGAAGTAAATATGTGTTTGACCGGTTTTTCATAAATCCAATTTATGGGGCCCACGGGGAGGGGTGAAATTCGGGGGGGGGGGACAGGAAAGAAAGTGACCTAACTGATTGACTGACTGACTCACTCATCAAACTCAGGGGAAAATTAAGTAAGTAGGTAAGTAAATAGCTGTTTGACAGTTTTATTTTCTTAAATCAAATTTAAGGGGTTCATGGGGAGGGGTGAATTTCTGAAAAAAGAAAATTGAAAAAAAATGTCCTGACTCACTCAGTCACTCATCATCGCCCAGCCAAAATTATTGAAGTTAGAAACATGACAGTTTGGGGATATATTCATTGTTTGTCAAAACCGTCTACTAAGGGAGGATTTTCGGATAATCAGGTTCTAAAGGGGGTCTTAAGGGGGTTAAACCTGCATTTCATTGAATAACAATATCTCCCGATTGGTTTCATTGGGGGATGTGATACACGGCACATAAACTCATCATTAAAAAGTAAGAAGACACCTGTCTGAGGGTTTTTCGATGTGGTGTATATTATGAGGTGAAATGGGGTGAAAAGTGGGGATTGAAAGATTCCTAACGGAGCGTGTATCTCTTAAACGACATAGGTGAGGAGTTTGAAACTCAGCGGAAAAAAAATCAGGATAAAAATAAGTAAATATGTGTTTGACAGTTTTTTCATAAATCCAATTTAAGTGTCCCATGGGGAGGGGTGAAATTCTGGGAGGGGGGGGGGGGCAGAAAAGAAAGTGTCCTAACTGATTGACTGACTGACTCACTCATCAAACTTAGGGGGAAAACTGCTTTAAAGTAAGTAAATAGCTTTTCGACAGTTTTTTGAACAATCAAATATAAGAGGTTCATCGGGAGGGGTGAAATTCTGAAGAAAAAAAAATTAAAGAAAATGTCCTGACTCATTCTCTCACTCATCATCGCCCAGCCAAAAATATTGAAGTTGGAAACATGGCAGTTTGGGGATATGTTCGTTGTATGTCAAAACCGTACACTAAGGGGGGATTTTTGGATATTCAGGTTCTAAAGGGGTCTTAAGGGGGTTAAGCCTACATTTCATTGAATAACAATATCTCACGAGTGGTTTCATTTGTGGATGTGATACTCGGCATATAAACTAATCATTAAAAATAAGCAGACATGTGTCCAAGGGTTTTTCGATGTGGTGTATTATTATGAGGTGAAAGGGGTGAAAAGTGGGGGTTGAAGGATTCCTAACGGAGCGTGTAGGCCTATCTCTTAAACGGCATAGGCGAGAAATTTGAAACTCAGCGAGAAAATCACCTTAAAATGTAAGTAAATCGGTGTTCGACCGTTTTTTTTTCATAAATTAATTTAAGGGTCAATGGGGTGGTGTGAAATTCTGGGGGGGAAAAGGAGAGAAAGTGTCCTAACTGACTGACTAACTCACTCATCAAACTCAGGGAAAAAAGACAGCTTAAAAAACAAATTAATAGGTGTTAAAGCGTTTTTTCATCAATCCAATTTAAGAGGCCCGTGGGGAGGGGTGAAATTCTGGTAAAAATAATTGAAAGAATATGTCCTGTCTGACTCACTCACTCATCACGCCCAACGAAAACTATTCAAGTTGGATACATGAAATTTTGGGAATATGTTCGCTGTATGTCGAAAACGTCCACTAAGGAATGATTTTTGTTTATTCGGGTTTTAAGGAGGTGTTAAGGGGGTAAACGTGCATTTCATTGAATAACGATATCTCATGAGTTGTTTCTTTGGGGATGTGATATTCGGTATGTAAACTTATCATTAAAAATAATCAGACATATGTCTAATGGTTTATCGATGTGGTGTATATTATGAGGTGAAAAGGGTGAAAATTGGGTGTTGAAGGATTCTTAACGGAGCGTGTATCTCTTAAACGACAATGGCGAGAAGTTTGAAATTCGACGGGATAAACAGCTTTAAATACAAGTAAAGAGGTGTTCGACCGTTTTGTCATAAATCCAATTTAAGGGGCCCTTGGAGAGGGGTGAAATTCTGGGGGAAAAAAAAAACAGGAAAGAAAGTGACCTAACAGATTGGCTCACTTACTCACTCATCAAACTCAGGGGGAAACAGCTTTAAATAAGTAAATAGGTGTTCGACCGTTTGTTTTATAAATCCAATTTAAGGGGTTCATGGGGAGGGGTGAAATTATCAAAAATAATTGAAAGAAAATGTCCTGACTGACTCACTCACTCATCATCGCCCAGCCAAAATTATTGATGTTAGAAACATGAAATTTTGGGGATATGTTCGTTGTATGTCGAAAACGTCCACTAAGGAAAGAGTTTTGGATATTCAGGTTCTAAAGAGGTGTTAAGGGGTAAATGTGCATTTCATTGAATAACAATATCTCACGAGTGGTTTCATTTGGGGATGTGATACTTGGCATATATTCTAATCATTAAAATAAGCTGACACATGTCTAATGGTTTTTCGATGTAGTGTATATTATAAGGTGAAAGGGATGAAAAGTGGGGTTTGAAAGATTCCTAACGGAGCGTGTATCTCTTAAACGACATAAGCGAGGTGTTTGAAACTCGGAGGAAATCAATCAGCTTAAAAATAAATAAATAAATAAATAAATAAATAAATAAATAAATAAATAAATAAATAAATAAATAAATAAATAAATAAATAAATAAATAAATAAATAAATATATAAAATAAATAGGTGTTCGACCGTTTTTTCATAAATACAATTTAAGGGGCCTATGGGGAGGGGTGAAATTCTGGAAGAAAAACGTCCACTAAGGAAGGATGTTTGGATGTTCACTCTCATCGATGAACCAAAACTATTAAAGTTAGAAGAATGACATTTTGGGGATATGTTTGTTGTGTGTCGAAAATGTCTACTAAGGAGGGATTTTTGGATATTCAGGTTCTAAAGGGGTGTTAACGGGGTTAAACCTGCATTTCATTCAATAACAATATGACACGACTATGACGCGAGCGAAGCGAGGCTAAAAATGAGATGGTATGTGTGTATTACTCAATCACGCAAGTACCACTGGTCCGATTTACATGAATTTTACATGGAAGTAGCTGATTTACCTGGTTAACATGTAGGTTACTTTTGATTTCAATAATTTGCACAATTAAAAATGGCGACCATTTTAGTGACGTCACTACACCCTTTGGTTTCAAACTTTCATATTTCCATTTCAAATAAAAAGAGAACGCTAAGAAATAGCAAACTTTTGATGGCATATACGAGGTTTAAAATTACATTTTCTATCCGAAAGGTATCTCCAACGGTTAGCGAGAAAAACCTAAATTTGTGCTATAAAACACGGTCAACGCCGAGCGGTGTAGTTGGACAAAATGTTCCATCCTTAATATCCCTCTGCGCAGCATCTCGCCTATCCCCTGTTTTAACTGTCACCTTCACATTTTAATTTATTTATGACGCGTAGCGATGCACGGGTTCTTCAGCTAGTGCTTACATAAATTTTAATCAATGGCATTTAATTTATATCAATTGCTTTCATAACCACAAAACGGCAGCTGTGAAAATCTTTAAAATCTCGATTTTTAGCCTATTTTCATCTACGAAAAAAAAGGCTTATGATATCACCTTTTGTCCGTGTGTGTTACATGTGTGTGTGTGTTACGTGTGTGTGTGTATGTGTGTCCCTACTAACGTCTTAACGGCTGGAGCGATTTCAATGAAACTCAGCAGGTTCATAGCACTATTCCGGACGACCCCGACCGTGTCCTTCAAATTTTGTTCCGTCTCACCAATCCAACATGGCGACTGTGCGAAATATTTCACCTGCATTCAATATCTCCGAAACTATAACTGATATCACCCTGGAATTTAGTACGGGAATAAAGGGGACTACTAGAAGTTCACCTATGTAACTTTTGAAAAACTGGTAACTACAAAACCAACATGGCGGCCAAGCGAAGTTGCGAATTTAAATGGACGTTTCTCGCGATTTAACCAACCAATCGCAATGAAACGTGGTACAGTATATGGTTATACACATTGTAATTCACCGGCATCTAAATTCGTTCAATTGTTTACATAACCTCAAGATGGCGGCTGTGCGAAATATTTCACCGGCTCTTTATATCTCTGAAACTATTACCGGTATCACCCTGAAATTTTGTACAGAGATAAAGGGTACTGCTGGAAGTTCACCTATGAGACTTTCAAAAACTGGTTAACTACAAAACAAACATGGCGGCCAAGCGAATTTGAAAGTTTTAAATAGACATTTCTCGCGATTTAAAATCAAACGCAATGTAACTTGGAATAGCCAATGTATATACACATTGTAATGCACTGGTATTTAATTTAGTTCAATTGTTTACATAACCTCAAGATGGCGGCTGTGCGAATTTTAAAATTAAGTTTTTATTTCTTGTGTCGTAATCATGCGATCGAAGTGAAAGTTTGAATAAAGAACCTACGCAATAATTTCCCTTTAATAGAACATGACTCTATGGCGTATACATATAACAATCCAACATGGCAACCATCCGAAATATTTAGACGGATCTCATCTTCTACAAATCTATTACAGCAATCAAACTGAATTTTTTAATGTTTATAGGGACTATGAACATAAGTTCACCTATAGGACTTTCAATAACCTGGAGATTACAAGGTATAAATATTCACATGGTCGTTTCTCGCAATTTGACCATCCGAGTGCAGTGAAACTTGGTACAGTAATCTTTTATACAAATGTTAATCCCCTGGCATCTAATTTATTTCTATTGTTTCCATATCCACAAGATGGCAGCTGTGCGAAATTTTAAAATCCCGCTTTTATTTCTTGTATCCTAATCATGCGATTGAAGTTTGAATGCTACACGTACACAATAATCTTCATGTAATAGTACATAACTCTAAGACCTACATATATAAAAATCCAACATGGCGTCCATCCGCAATAATTAGTTGGATCACAATATCTACGAATCTAAGGTATTACAGCAATCAAACTGAAATTTTGTACGTTGATAGTGGTAATTAACATAAGTAGGATATATGAAAATAGGCTGTATAATTCTTCACGGAACTACTTGTTCTCATAAATGAAAATAGTTTAAATATGTGCCGTTATAACGTTAAAACAATGTTTGGATATTTCGAAGATTTTGGGCATTTCAGAGTCTCTCAACTTATTGACATAAAATATTGTGCAGTCTTCCGTGTGGGCCACAAAGATTGATTCTTGAAAGGATGAAGAATCAAGACTCAATTGCATACTTCATCAATCGAGTTTTAAGAAATTTCATCGAGTTCCACGAGTGCTCCAAGACTTTTATTTCTACTATATATCATTGGCGTCGTTTACAACCCGCGGCGTAGCCTTGCTCATTAAATAGTGCACCACGACCGCTCGGGCAGCTGCAGCAAGTCCGGAGACAGTAAGTTAGGATCCCGGTCCGTTTTTTCTCACACTGCCTCCAGGCAAATGCCGGGATAGTACCTTTTTCAAGTTTCCGAACTTTTAGCTATCTATTCCATTCGCGGGGTGAGACTTAACGCCAACAGATGCGATATCCTGGATATAGATCAAACAGTGGTCAGACCTGAAACTCTGTATGCGGTAGAAACACTTAAATTAACAAGATTTGGTTATTTTGACTTATTAGAGAAGACTGAAAGACGAATTCTGAGAAATATACTGGGAGTTAAACGAAATAATAACGAAGAATATAGGTAACGATCAAATAGAGAGTTGTATTTGAAATGTGAACAAGTAATTCCGTGAAGAACTAAATAGCCTATTTTCATATATCCTACTAATAGTAATTGCCTCTATCAACATACAAATTGTCAGTTTGATTGCTGTAGAAGATTAATAGATATTGAGAACCGTCTAAATAATTGGATGGTAGCCATTTTGAAATTTAATACATGTAGACCATAGAGTTAAGTACTATTAGATGATGATTATTGTGTACGTTCATTATGCAAATGTTGATTTCGATGATCGCATGATTAAAACACAAGAAATAAACACTTAATTTTCGAAATTCTCACAACCGCCGTCTTGATTTTACGTAAACCATTGAACTAAATTAGATACCAGTGCATTAAAATGTGTATAAATATTTGCTGCACAAAGGTTAATTGCGTTTGGATCATTAAATCGCGAGAAAAGCCTATTTAAAACTTCCAACTTCGCTTGGCCGCCATGTTAGTTTTGTAGTTAACCGGTTTTTGAAAATCTCATAGATGAACTTCCAGTAGTGCCCTTTATCTCCGTACAAAATGTCATGGTGATACCGGTAATAGTTTCAGAGATATTGAATGCCGGTGAAATATTTCGCACAGCCGCCATTTTGAGGTTATGTAATCAATTGCACGAAGTTAGATGCCGGTGCATTACAATGTGTATAAACATATTCTATACCAAGTTTCATTGCGTTTGGTTGGTTGAATTGCGAGAAACATCTATTTAAAGTCGCAACTTCGCTTGTCCGCCATGTTGGTTTTGAAGTTACCAGGTTTTCAAAAGTCACGTAGGTCAACTTCTAGTAGTTTCCTTTATCACCGTACAGAATTCAAGGGTGATATCGGTAATAGTTTCGGAGATATTGAATGCTGGTGAAATATTTCGCACAGCCGCCATGTTGGATTGGTGAGACGGGCACGGTCGGGGTCGCCCGGAATAGTGCTATGAACTTACCGAGTTTCATTGAAATCGCTGCAGCCGTTCAGAAGTTATTAGGGGGAACAAACAAAAATCCTCACACACACACACACACACGCACACACAGACAGACACATGGACAAAAGGTGATCTCATAAGCCAATTTTTTCATAAATGAAAATAGGCTAAAAATTAACTGAAGTAATGAAAAAGAGAAGATCACAGTTTTTCGGGCACATTTATAGAATGGAAAATAGTAGACTAACTAAACACATCTTCAACTTTGTGTATAGTTTCAAATCCAAACCCACATGGTTCATTGAATTTGACAAAGATTTGACAAACGCCAGAATTCTGGCAGACACAATAGCAAACAGATCACTCTTCAGAGAAGCTATTCAAAAGGCAGAATTTCAAGAAAGAAAGAAAGAAAGAAAGAAAGAAAGAAAGAAAGAAATAAAGAAAGAAAGAAACAAACCAACAACTCGAATGAAGTGGACTCAAGAGGAGAATGATCGTCACTCTAGAAGGATGAAGGAAATTTGGAAACAACGGAAATTGAATACAATGGACAATAGGCAAAGTTGATTCATCGTACCCTCCAAATGGGTTATTCGAAAGGAGAAGAGAAGAAGAAGAACAAACACTCCAACCCTGCATGCATGAGATACGTGGTTCGAGTTCCATGTATGGTCGTACTGTCATGAGAGCCATTTTAATCCATCTCAGTTGATGAAGTGCCTTTCTCCTTGGGCAAATTCAACTTAGTAGAACTACAGTGGATGTAGATGTGACCTAGAGAACTTCCAGAAGCCGAGAGGCTGGTTTTAGTATAAATTACTTTTCCCACCTTGGTATCGAATCCCATCCTCGAAAGCTGGGGGCATCCACTTTATAGAGCATCATATCCGCATGATATGACAGGGGAGTTAATGGGGCTCTTATTCATAAACGTCATATTTCTCCCCCGAGTACTGCACTGCCCTGAAGTCTAACACACACAGTTGTGCATCCAATCTATTTTGAGGCATTAAATCATCTAAACACAGAACGAGTCAGCTGTCTTATTTCCCGCGCTCTCTTTATTAAATACACGGAGATAGTGGATTGCGGTTTACATAGGTTATCGCTGTAATTTAACCAAGCAGATGATACTGGCCTGGAAATAAAACACTTACAATTTCTATCTCCAAACGATTAGAAAGATATGATGAACCAAGATTACATTATGCCACCCCAATATGGTGCATTAGCATATGTATCCCTCCTGATGAAAATGTTTGCTCCAAACAAACTCCCTATGATATTGTTTATTTAAATATTTATTGTTTTTTGAGTACTGAGGCGTTATACAATAAATTGAGCGTTATATTGTGCTTTTTGCAATTTAAAACATCAGAAAAAGAAAGCAAACTGTTGATGTGTAACATCTTTCTACTCGGTATCTGGATATTTTTTGTGGCACTCTGTAGCTGGATATTCTTGCGGAGGTGATTTTGGAAAAGGGATGGAAGTGGATGGGACGGAAATGGATGGGACGGAAGTGCATGGGACGGAAACAATGAGCCCGCGTGGTGGCAGAGATCGGTACAACGACCTACTGTAGGCAATGTGGCCATGGGGAATGTATATCGCATACGGTTTAGTTCAAGGTTTGGAGACCCCATTTAAGATATTCCTACAATAAATCATATTCAAGTTGTCGTTCTTTGGTGTGAAAATATTCATTATATCATATTTGCTGAAAACAATGACGATTTATTAAATCTTCATACTTTTGCTGTATTCTTATTTAATGTAAGAACTCGATGTATTGTCGGCCATGTGGCTATGTGGAATCTATATCGCATCGACAAACACTCCAAACAACGTAGGAATTCAGTATATTAACACTGCCTACTAACAATAATTAAAATTTCGTTGGTTTAAACGTATCACTGGGAGAAGCACATTTAATATACCTTCTGCACACCTACTTTTTAATCGCGCCTATACTTGGCAGTGCGCTCTATCGGCAAAAGAAGGCAATTTTCAATAACATCACTGGCATGGGTTCACTAAATGGCCGGTATAGAGCACAGCTCGCATCAAGTAGGCAGTGGATTGCTTCCGCCACGGCTGATTGGATGCGAGCTGCGCAGGGATGTCTCTACTGCAGATCCATTGGAGAACATTGCTTTAATTAAATATATATTTACCATTGCAAAATGTAAAATATAACGCTCAATTGTATAACGCCTCAGTACTAAAAAAGCCAAAAATATATATAAAAAATATCAGCATAAAAATACAACTCCGTCATGATTAGAACCCCAGCCGGCCCGTTGAGAGACCAACGCTGTAACCACAGACCTTATTATGTCCTCCCAAAATGAATGTTATCAATCGATTAAGATACAACGTCGTTGCCATTAATAACTTTGACTAAACGATATCTTCACTGGAGTATATTTCAAACCAAGTTCATTTCATACAAAGTTCCTATTATTTTTATATCTGTAGGCTATATTGCATACAACATACAAATTAGTGAAATATAGTTCTGAACGACAGATCAGCTGCCATCTTGTCTGCAACCGAGACGGCCCAGCTTTTTAAAGCCACTTCTGCACTATAATATTACAATATACACTTTTAATTTTCCATTGCAAAATGCACAATATGCTATCAATCGATTAAGATACAACGTCTTAGCAAATAACAATTATGATTTATTACGGTCAGGATTTGGCACTGGAGTTTTACAAGTAGTTATTTCAAAGACCAACAGAGTTCACTGTTAACAAGGAATTTGCGCTCACGGGACACACAAAGTAGGATAACATGTCACATGTTACACATCATATGCGACTACACTAAGGCTCATATAATTTTATTTTATTTTATTTTGACCATCCCTAAGTTAGCGTCACCTTAAATTGGCTGAATGCTGAAGAAGGGCCTAAATGGTGGCCTGAAACATGTACACGTGATTAAAAAAAAATGTTAAAATCATAAATAATATTTATATTTATTGACTGGCGGACCCATTGTTATTTAAATATTTAACGACGCAAGTTATTACGGAAGCACTCAACTAACCAATGTGGTAATTACTTAATCAATCCACAGTTTAGTAACTGCCTTTAAATCTTTAAATGCCGTTTCTCAGATATTTGGAGGGACAGGTGACCTCGCTGTTCCGCCCCCATAAAACAACAACAACAACTAACATTATGTTTAGAGTTATGTCACTGTTGCAGAAAATGGGCGGTATGTTAAGCTAACGCTCCTTCGTCATTGATAGTTTAATGATCCAGAAGTTTGTTGTTGTTGTTGTTTAATTTTAAGGGGTTCTAGCATCGTGGTCGTTCAGCTCCGTATACTTGAGTGTGTGCAGAATTTGTCTGATAATCTGTGTTATTGTGGTGTCTGTATTAGTGCGTGTTTTTGTAATTCAGGTGAGCATTGGGAAGGAGGCGACCGTGGCTTTAAATTAGGAGCCATTCCAGCATTTGCCTGGAGTAGAAGTGGGAAACCACGGAAACCACTTCCAGGATGGCTGATGCAGGAATTGCACCCACCTCAGTTTTCCCTTACGAGGTTTTCCAGCCCTTAGACCAGAATTCAATTTCTTGGCATAGTCAGGAATAGAAAGCGGTCCTTCGCTAATAAGTAATTAACAATACAATTCTGTCAAAATTTTATGGGAATAATATTCAGATAACTTTCAAAGAGACTAAATTATGCCCGAGCTACCTAAATCAGTACTGTAATAGTTAAGATGAACTTCTCATTGGAAGTGGGAGTGTAAACACAGCAAGTTAGACACAGCTCAGTTACCGCACACTGTTCATGTCCACAGAGAATCTGAAGGCCGGCGTTACATATTTTATGATAGCTTCGAGCACACAGTCGACAAACTGAGGGGCAGGCATCTCGTTCACGCCTCATCGCCATTGGAGCAAGGCTTTCTTGTTAGCGATAGAAGAACACTTCCTTCACCCTCGCTTCCATTAACATTTGCCACTTCTATATATATGGAGGTGTATGCCGTACAATTTCTGGTTTAGCGTGAGATATAATTTTCTACTATCTGATTTACCCCAAGCATAATACTAAGTCAATTCCATTAAAAAAATCACAGTCAGTCTGAAAGACTAGACGTTGTATCATTTCAAATGACGCATGCTGCAAATGCTACACATGTTAGAAAGGCTCAGGAGAGCTTCTCGCTTTGCTCGAAGCCCCAGGACATTTTCAACAGACTGCATCACCCATTAACTTAGGCTTCCCGCGCGGGCACCTCTTTAAGGGTCACGGGAAGAAATGTGATTCTTGTACTTGTATTAGAGATGTGTTTGGTTGAATAAAGCGTAAATTGTGTACTTTTTGATAGCGGTTTTGTGGCCCATCATCCCAGGCAAGCCGGCGGAAACCTTTGCCTCCCTGTCAGAAGGATCATTTGGCCGTAAATTTGAATTAGTGCAAGGATGTAGTATGAGTGTCCAGATTTAGACAATAGCCTACTCCATGAAGGGGTCATGACTATGCCTTAAATGTTTGTTTAATGAATAGTGTATCTGAAATAAGGGAAGAATACTGATTTACAGATTTATGGAGTGAGTTTCTGATTTTTAAATAGAGTTTATGAATTTTACGGTAAAGGTGAAGGAGAGGTGAACATGATTAGATAATAGCCTACTCCTTGAAGGAGTCATCACTATGCCTTCTGTGTCTGTTTAAAGTATAGAGTAACTGAAATGAGGGAAGTTTACTGAATTTGGTGTTTGTAGAATGTAATTTTCGATTTTAATTTGGGTTTTCGTGACGCTTGTTGCGGAGTTGTTATTTCTCTGAAAAGGAGTGTTTTTGCCCCAGGCAGGCCTGTGTTCGATCTGGCTAGACTAGTGTAACGCTAGAGAGTTGGGAGATGAGTTGTAGAACCTGGGAGCGAGCAGTGGTGGGCTAAACATTAGGGGGGGGGGGGGGGGGGGGCATTTTTTTGAGTGAGAGTAGGGATAGAATATTGGGACTGGTTTGATGTTTGCTCTGACACATCCTGCACACCTCTTTTGGAGGCACCCTGTATTCTTATTTCAGACTGACTGTAATTTTTAGCCTATTTTCAATTTTGAAAAAAATAGGCTTATGAGATCACCTTTTGTCCGTGTGTGTGTGATTCGTGTGTGTGTCCCCCCCCTAATAAAATCTAAACGGCAGGAGCGATTTCAATGAAACTCGGAAAGTTCATAGCCCTATTCCCGGCGACCTCGACCGTGCCCTTCAAATTTTGTTACGACTCACCAATCCAACATGGCGGCTGTGCGAAATATTTCACCAGCATTCAATATCTCCGAAACTATTACCGATATTACCCTGACATTTTCTATGGTGATAGAGGGAACTGCTATAAGTTCACTTATGTGACTTTTGAAAACCTGGTAACTACAAAACCAACATGGAGGCCAAGCGAATTTGCGACTTTTAAATAGACGTTTCTCGTGATTTGACCAACCAAACGCAATGAAACTTGGTACAGTATATGTTTATATACTTTGTAATGCACCGACATCTAACTTCGTTCAATTGTTTACATAATCACAAGATGGCGGATGTGCGAAATATTTCACCGGCATTCTATATCTCTGAAACTACTAGCGGTATCTCCCTAAAATTTTGTACGGAGATAAAGGGCACTACTGGAAGTCCATCTATAAGACTTTCAAAAACCGGTTAACTACAAAACGAACATGGCGGCCAAGCAAATTTGAAAATTTTAAATAGACCTTTCTCGCGATTTAATGTTCCAAGCGCACTGAAACCTGGTACAGGAAATATTTATACACATTGTAATCCACTGGTATCTAATTTAGTTCAATTGTTTACATAACCTCAAGATGGCGGCAGTGCGAATTTTAAAATTAAGTTTTTATTTCTTGTGATGTAGTCATGCGATCGAAGTGAAAGTTTGAATAATGAACCTACGCAATAATTTTCCTTTAATGGTACATGACTCTATGGCCTCTACATTTAACAATCCAACATGGCGACCATCCGAAATATTTAGACGATACTGAATATCTACGAATCTATTTTAGCAATCAAACTGCATTTTTTAATGTTCATAGGGGCTATGAACTTAAGTTCACCTATAGGACTTTAAATAACCTGGTGATCTCAAATCCAACATGGCGGTGACGCGAATTATAAATATTCACATGGACGTTTCTCGCAATTTAACCATCCGAGTGCAGTGAAACTTGGTACAGTAAATCCTTATACGAATGTTAATCCACTGGCATCTAATTTATTTCAATTGTTTCCATAACCTCAAGATGGCAGCTGTGAAAAATTTTAAAATCTCCTTGTTTTTTCTTGTGTCCTAATTTTGCGATTGAAGTTTGAATACTACACGTTCACAATAATCTGCATGTAACAGTACATAACTCTAGGACCTACATATAAAATCCAACATGGTGACCATCCGAAATATTTAGTCGGTTCTCAATATCTACGAATCTATTACAGCAATTAAACTGAAATTGTGTATGTTGATAGTGGCAATTAACATAAGTAGGATATATGAAAATAGGCTTTATAGTTCTTTACGGAACTACTTGTTTGCTCTGACATCCTGCACACCTCTTTAGGAGGCACCCTGTATTCTTATATGGCCTCTTGTATATCTCTTTAGAAGTCACCCTGTATTCTTGTGTTCGCTTCGCTCAAAGCCCCAGGTCGCTCGACGCCAGGCCTCTTTCAACAGACTCCAATAATCATTAGCGTCTGCTTCTCGCTCCCCGCGTGAGCATGACGTCACGTTCCCGCGCAGCTGCATGACTTCACTTCCGCGCGGCTGCATGACGTCAAGTCCATCTCCGTGTCCGTGTCCGTAACACATAACGATGGACACCAACCATAACGACGAAGTCGACAAGATCATTTGAAATGATAGAATTATTGGAGTCTTGCCAAAGTTTCAACATAGAGGTTCTGTATCTCATTTTCCATCAGTTGTAACTGGAAAACAATATACATTAAGTGTCCGAGCCTGCTTTTGAGCGAGCTTGGTGTTCCTAGGTGAAACCCCGCACAAGACACGGCATCAACCTAGGAAAATTGCTGAGTTTCAATTCATTGGCCGTGAGAGCCAATATACCGCATTTTAAGTTCATTGTCGTTTGCAATATCAAGGGTAGTTATTTGAAATTAATTTCTCAATGTCACTCTTTACATAACACAAAAAGTGATAAAAATATCCATCATAACTCAACACATTGCTAGCGTTTCGCCCAGTGTGCCAATTGGGCTCTTCAGTTGGTAAGGGCACACCTACCAAGACGCGTAGCAGACACACACTGAGAAGGCCATACAAGACGCTTCGCTACATATGTAGCCACGTCACGAGCATGCCAGTGCACCACGGGATTCAAAAACTCCACTCCAAAAACAATAAACCTTGCTTTGGCATTGAATATAATCAAATGTTCTCGAAAGAGAATCAAAATGAGTATTGTCCGTTGAGCCATTATAATTAACACAAAAAGTGATAAAAATGTCCAGCATAACTCAACACATTGCTAGCGTTTCGCCCCAGTGTGCCAATTGGGCAATGTCATATTTTGGATGATGAAGTTCCATCGCTATTTTGTATCCAGGAATTTTCCTCCTGTTTGAAAGCTGAGTACCATCTTCAGTGTGTGTTTCTTGTAGTGCCAATGCATTTACAAAATGGTCCCTAAGTCTCTTAGATAAACACTCGCACTTAGCTCTACTGATTCCCTCAATGTTAAGTTGACAGATTGTTAGGTGAGGGCCCAGGGTCCAGGTATTGAATGCCGAGAGTAGGGGAGTGGTGAGAGTTCTATCGCACTCGACGCCTGGCGTCGCGGGGCGTCCATGTTAAATTAGTGGATTTCTCGCGAGCTCATGGTCCGATTTTGACATGCGACATATCGTTGGACTCGGGCTAACGTCCTCTTTCCTATGGACCACTCGTTATATTTTTGATTTTTTTTGAAAATTTTTGTTTTCGAAAGTAGGTGAAAGATTGAAAACCAAACATGATAGAATGTTCTGCAAAACCTTAAACGAAGGGTCTCTATGTCCTTTATTTTTTTAAATAATAAAACGCTTTTATTATTTTTATTTTTTTTGAAAAAAGTTGACTTTTGAAATTTTTATATTTTGGAAACTAAAGAGATTACAAAAATTTTTGTTTGACATAAATGAATGGCCCTGACCCCTCTACCCGAAAAATAAATTTCAAGCCTCTAGGACTAAAACTGTGCAGTAGGGCTAGGTTGGAGGTTCTGCCACACCCCCTACATTCATATAAACTTTGGGCGATATCTCCCGAACGCGTGGTCGAATTTTAACGAACGAGGTATTGTTGGCAGTTGGGATGACGTTCTATTGGCTAAGCATGTGTGTTGGTATTTTTTTTAAACATTTTTGAAATTTTTTGTTTTTTGGATTGGCACTATTTTGGAAACGGTGAATTGGAAGAAAGTTTGTTTGACGTTAATGAAAGGTGGGTATGCCCTCTAGGTGGACAGCAAGTTTCAAGGGTGTATGAGGATAAAAACGATAGCCTACTTTCTCGTGAACATTGGTGATCATTGGCGAACGGATGGTCGGATTTTAACAAATGAGGTGTCGTTGGACTCGAGCTGACGTCCACTTTCCTATAGACCACTCGTTATGTTTTTCAATTTATTTTTGAAGAATGTTGTTTTTAAAAGTAGGCGATAGTTTGAAAACCAAACATGATAGAATGTTGTGCCATCGTTCAAACCAATGGTCTCTATGACCTTCATTTTTTATAATAAAACTTTTTTATATTTTGAGATTTTTTGAAAACTCTTAAATTTTGAATTTTACTAATTGGAAACTAATACGTTGAAAAAACATTTTGTTTGACAAAAATGAAAGGTCCCTACACCCTCTACCATGAAAATAAATGTCAAGCAACTAGGACAAAAAAATCTATGCATTTTTTAAAAATAAAAGCGTGTTTGTAGACAGAGAGCCGGTAGCGCTTGACGTATGTTACAACGAGGCTATGACTGAGCATGGTGAATACTGGAAATGGCTATTTCAACGGGGGCGATGTATGGCAAAACGAGGGGTTGCTTTTCGATATTTTTTCCTATGAAGAATGAATGAAGGCGAATATTTGAAATGTGACAAGCATGCTAAGATTTTTTACCCCTGAAGGGGATCTTTAACGTTTTAGTTAACATTGATGAGCGAGATCGCTCTCTGACACAACAGACGGTTGTTGAATATGACCAAGTGATTCTTAGACGTTGGCGATCTCGGTGACCGTGCCCGGAAGAAATGAGTAGCTATTTTGGTGGGATGGCGGGGGCAGCTTATGACGGTTGGTTTTGTGACATTTCCTATGACGGAAAGAGGCGAATATTTGAAAATGTGTTAAGTGTGCTAGGAATTTTTTTTACCCCTGAAGGGGATCTTTAACATGCTAGTAAACGGTGATAAGCGAGACTGCTGTCTGGCACAGTAAATGGTTTTAGAATATGAAAACCAATAACATTTGCTCGACCAAGTCATGTGCATGTACGCAAAGAGCCAAAAACGGTAAGGTCATTGGACTGAAATGTTATAAACTAAATATTGAACTGGGTAAAGTCATGTGTTTTAGGATGAAAGTATGTGGTTAACATGATCATGTATTGAGGATGGCCGCTTGCTAGTAATTATTATTTCAGTAAAATGTTTAATAATAATAATAATAATAATAATAATAAGACACACACACACATGTTTTGAATGCTAACACGCACACAGTCCAGCTCACTGGTGACTGAATATTGTACCTAGCCAGAGGACTCGTGAGAGCTGTTGCTGGTGCTGACGAGGCAGGAATGTCTACGTCAGCAGGAAGTGTGATATCAGCTTACTTGCCTCGTGGTGGCTAGCAGGTGTGCTGTTTAAGCAGAGACCGCCGTTTTGGTTCTGAGACAGTAAGACTACCGATGTATAAGAGGTAGCCATTTTGGTTCCTTATTAAAAACATTAAACTAGTATAAGGTACACGAATCTTATTCAGATTGAGGAATGTGAAGAGGCGTGGGAACACGAGCGAGATAGAGACAGAGAACCAGTCAAGGTCAAAACGCTGAGAAAATACAACTTTTTCTGTTGCTAGGCTAACTGATAACGATTGCGTTGGTCATGCACTTGCCATTTTAGCACATGGACGTATACAGTAGAGCTGTGGAAGAAAAATACTTTTATTTTTTGGTAAGTACCTATGAATGATTATTTTAATAATGTCATGCTAATGAACCTTAAATTTGTAGTTATTGATTAGGTAATTAATGATTTTTTAATTTATTTGTTTACAGATAACCGGTATACCTTACATGTCTGAGATACAAGAAACCAGTTTACTTTTGAGCCCACTAGAAGGAAACAGCAACAAGCCACTGCAAGTGAAGGTGGGATTATTTTTTTAAACCAACTTGTTTCATTTTTTTGTTTCATATTTTATTTTATGAAATGCATGTACTAACCTGAATTTAGGTATTTACAGTATAACGGTTTATTTTATTTATTTTAGAAACTTGGAAAGAAAAGCCTTACCGCCGTAGCAGTTCTGAAAACCCGAGACGCAGTAAAGTGCAACCATTGTTTCCAGGCAGTGAACTATTTAAAACTCAGGTAAGCCTAACATAAAATGCTATTCCATTTTACCACTACTGAAAACTCGTAGACAAAAAATTCATTATCTGTACATGACTAGGACGATGATTGCTTTCTTCATTAATGACTATGTGTTGGCAACCGGTACAAGACCATATTGGTTGTTTACCGGGAAAGTACAAGGCCATATTGGATTTTGTAAAAAACAAAAAAAATAATTTTACTGACATGTCGTTCCCTATAATAATAATAATAATAATAATAATAATAATAATAACAATTGACACCGTGGATGGCCAGCGTGGATGGCCAGCGTGGATGGGCCAACTTACCGTTTATTCAGAGGTCCGCATCGCTTCCACAGCAAAATCACCTCCAGATGACATGCCCCAACAGAAGAGCTCCAAAGGGGTAGAAGGAAGGTGGAGAAGGGGACAACGCACAGGCTATTCTACAGACCCCCCCCCAATAACAAACAGAACTGGTGCCGACGATAAAATGCCACAACAGTTGTTTAAAAATTTAAAATAAAAATTTAATGTTAAAAGTTAAAAGAGCACCTCCACCAGAAACAGCACATGCATCAGCCAGCATTAAATTACAAAAATAGGCAAGAGACGGCTTAGCATGCTTGCTTGCAAAGCAAAAAGGAAAGGAATTAAATTAAAATTAAAATGTTAAAGCCCAAAGATAAAAATAAAATTACAGGCATAATTAAATGAGAACGGGCTTGATAATTTAGTAGGACGCAATACCGACCGGACATGCAGAGACCAAGGCCATGATGCAAAACAAGAAATTTAAAATTAAATTAATAAAATAAAATTGGATCAGAAAATAAATCCATAATTTGCATGACGGAGAAAAACACAGGAACATTCACCAAAACACTAAGTTAAACCAACAAGGTTAATAAAAAACATATTAAGTTAACACCACAACACGTTTAAGTTTCGCGGACGGCGCCAAGGGACTGCACTCCAAGACCAGAATGCATTTCGGCAAAACAAAAACAAACATGGCCACAAAAACAGGAGACCGCATGTCAAATCGAAATTACGGCAAAGAATTAGCATTAAATTAACTTTAAAATCACCGGAAAGAAATGAAATGAGGAAAACAATTACATCTAAATACTATTAACATGAGTGTGGAGCATCGGATCGTAAAACAGATTAATAATATGCCAATCCCAAGATTGCCAAAAGAAAATAAATAATAATTTAAAACGTAAAATAAACTTAGAAATGTGTCTCCAGAAGGTACGAAGAAAAACAATAACAAAATTAATATATATATATGGAAACATTATTAAAACATAACAAAATTTTAGGCCTACCAGGCGAAACAAAACACAAGATCAAACATTCATACAAGGCCCATATTGGAGCTCCCAAAATAAAATAAATAAAAAACGTACCTTAAAACTTCACAGTGAAGACACAATGAAAATAAAATAATTCACACACAAACCAAATAACGTAATACGGCACTATATTGCCTGAAAATGGCCCACCCAGCACATGCTTCGTTTTGGTATCACAAGCACTGGTCTGTATCGAGATGCGTTTTTCATTTCGTACTTCCTCACTGCGAAACGATGAAATAATAGCCTGAAGAGCACAGGCAATTTCTTAGTAGAATTGGTATTCATATTTTGTATAAGCTGGGGGCCAAGGCCCCCCCCCCCAGCCCACGAAGAGATACTCTGTCACACCAGCTAGCCAGTTGCTTCTTAGACGACAGACAATGAACTCCACAAGATGGCGGAGAATCGCGCGTCAAAAACAGCATTGCATACATGTTAATTTAATTGTCCAATCACAGCATGACACATCAAGCAACAATGTCATTATTAAGTAATTAATTTGGCGGTATCATGAATACTCAGTCCTTTGTTTCATGACGTAGAATATAATAAACAGCCTTCAAACATGACTGGAATAGGATGAGTTTTATAAGGCACAACCAACACACTCTAGTGGAGAAGAAGGAACCACGTGAAGAAACCCCGAAGTCCGACAGCAGCTGCCATCTCGTGTTCACAAACGGAACCAAGCGACCAGGCGGTCGTTTCAAAATGTCATGAAGTCACATCCAAGGGTAGATACATGTTTGAAAACGTTGGGACGGGCTCTTGCACGTAACAGTCTCCCTCCCTTAAGCGTGAACACTGTTCACGAATATGCCTAGGCATAGGCAGTACTCCTTAACTAGTCGATTCACCAAGCATGTTTCCAGAAGATAATGTTCACCAGTTAACTCCAATTGATGGACGAAGCCGCATCGTTTTGGTTAGGAAGAGTGCTGGGCCCATAACCCAGAGGTCCGTGGATCGAAACCACGCTCTGCTACCAAAATGACACCGTGGATGGCCAGCGTGGATGGGCCAACTTACCGTTTATTCAGAGGTCCGCATCGCTTCCACAGCAAAATCACCTCCAGAAGACATGCCCCAACAGAAGAGCACCAAAAGGGGTAGAAGGAAGGTGGAGAAGGGGAACGCACAGGCTATTCTACAGACAACCCCCCAATAACCAACAGAACTGCTGCCGACAAAAAAAAAATTCCACAACAGTTGTTTAAATATTTAAAATAAAAATTTAATGTTAAAAGTTAAAAGAGCACCTCCACCAGAAACAGCACATGCATCAGCCAGCATTAAATTACAAAAATAGGCAAGAGACGGCTTAACATGCTTGCTTGCAAAGCAAAAAAAAAGAAAAGAATTAAATTAAAATTAAAATGTTAAAGCCCAAAGATAAAAATAAAATTACAGGCATAATTAAATGAGAACGGGCTTGATAATTTAGTAGGACGCAATACCGACCGGACATGCAGAGACCAAGGCCATGATGCAAAACAAGAAATTTAAAATTAAATTAATAAAATAAAATTGGATCAGAAAATAAATCTATAATTTGCATGACGGAAAAAAAACACAGGAACATTCACCAAAAACACAAAGTTAAACCAACACGGTTAAAAAAAACATATTAAGTTAACACCACAACACGTTTGAGTTTCGCGGACGGCGCCAAGAGACTGCACTCCAAGACCAGAATGCATTTCGGCGAAACAAAAACAAACACGGCCACAAAAACAGGAGACCGCATGTCAAATCGAAATTGCGGCAAAGAATTAGCATTAAATTAACTTTAAAATCACCGGAAAGAAATGAAATGAGGAAAACAATTACATCTAAATACTATTAACATGAGTGTGGAGCATCGGATCGTAAAACAGATTAATAATATGCCAATCCCAAGATTGCCAAAAGAAAATAAATAATAATTTAAAACGTAAAATTAACTTAGAAATTTGTCTCCAGAAGGTACGAAAAAGAAAATAACAAAATTAATATATATATATATATGGAAACATTATTAAAACATAACAAAATTTTAGGCCTACCAGGCGAAACAAAACACAAGATCAAACATTCATACAAGGCCCATATTGGAGCTCCCAAAATAAAATAAATAAAAAACGTACCTTAAAACTTCACAGTGAAGACACAATGAAAATAAAATAATTCACACACAAACCAAATAACGTAATACGGCACTATATTGCCTGAAAATGGCCCACCCAGCACATGCTTCGTTTTGGTATCACAAGCACTGGTCTGTATCGCGATGCGTTTTTCATTTCGTACTTCTTCACTGCGAAACGATGAAATAATAGCCTGAAGAGCACAGGCAATTTCTTAGTAGAATTGGTATTCATATTTTGTATAAGCTGGGGGCCAAGCCCCCCCCCCCCCTGCCCACGAAGAGATACTCTGTCACACCAGCTGGCCAGTTGCTTCTTAGACGACAGACAATGAACTCCACAAGAAGGCGGAGAATCGCGCGTCAAAAACAGCATTGCATACATGTTAATTTAATTGTCCAATCACAGCTTGACACATCAAGCAACAATGTCATTATTAAGTAATTAATTTGGCGGTATCATGAATACACAGTCCTTTGTTTCATGACGTAGAATATAATAAATAGCCTTCAAACATGACTGAAATAGGATGAGTTTTATAAGAAACAACCAACACACTCTAGTGGAGAAGAAGGAACCACGTGAAGAAACCCCGAAGTCCGACAGCAGCTGCCATCTCGTGTTCACAAACGGAACCAAGCGACCAGGCGGTCGTTTCAAAATGTCATGAAGTCACATCCAAGGGTAGATACATGTTTGAAAACGTTGGGACGGGCTCTTGCACGTAACAATAATAATATATTAATAATAATAATATTATTATCGTATGGCCTCGGGTGCCGGGTTCAATATTTGTTATTTGACACACAGAGGGTAGTTTGCATGTCGAATTTAGTTGTTCCTTGACTATGAAAGTCAAGGAGGTTAGATGTTAGATATCTAATCTCCTTAAACTCTATAGCGCTTTCTAGTAGAAAAATGAGGAACTTTGTACCCTGTGAACTCAATGAATATTCACAGGTTTGAACATGATAATCTGAACAAAATGACATGACATTATTATTTTTTGTTTATGTATTGGTTAAAGGGGAATGTAAATGACTGCAGCTTTATAAAAAGAAAATAAGTACATGGGTCACTGTTAGTGCCGACATACGGTTTATTATAATTTTTATGGTGTTTTGATATATTAATGACAATTAACGTTGAAGATTTATTTACAAGTATTGATTGATTGATTGATTGAGTGATTGGTTATTTTTTGCTTTTAGGTGTCGTCCCGCGCCATTAACGTAATGAGCAGACAGTGAACAAGCATACATTGTGCTTTAAAGTACTGTGTGCAACGTTAATAACTTACAATAAGAAAAAGTGTTATTATAACACATGGCGTTAGTACCGAATACAACAAGTGAGCAAGTTGGTTTACCACGTCGGTTAAATTTAAAATCAGAATATGATCGTTGGTTAACATTTGAATCCTGGCCTGTAGGCCTTTTGTCGACACATGAACTTGCAAAAGCCGTTCTTTTCACTTGAACCGAGAAGATGTGGTGCGCTGTGTGTTTTGTCGTATTGAACTTTCACACTGGGAAGAAGGGGATGATCCCTTTAGAGACCATTTGCGATGGTCTCCTTGTTGTCCTTACATGCTTGGAAAACAAGTGGGTAACATACCCGTGTGTCCATTTTACCGAACCACAAGACCATTGGCCGCTACTTACGTTGCTGAATCACAAATAAATAATAATAATAATGATGTATTACCAGCCAACAACGGTAGTGTCGATATATGTGGTCCATATGCCATAGACAGTGTTGAATTGGCATGTGCTTTTGAAAAATAGGGAGTTTGCAAGACTAAAGCACTAGCACACCCAGAGTACAGCTCTGTTGAAAAACGTTTAGAATCTTATAAAAATGTTTAGCCATTAATAATAAAACACCTTACCAAACAGCTAAGTGAAGCTGGATGTTTGTATACTGTTGAAGGGGATAAAAAAATATGTTTTTATTGTGGATTTGCTTTAAAGGATTGGCAAATGACTGATGACCCTTTTGTGCAACACGCTCGTTGGTTACATAACTGTAAATACATGGTGTTGCTTAAAGATCAGGAATTTGTGAACACTATTCGTAAAGAAAACGTGATTGCAGCACAAGACATAAAAGTGCCTTAAGAGTTAGAACACGCGGAGCAAATACATGAGGCTGAAAAAAAAGACTTGTCTCACGAACAGATACAAAAGTGTGACCAACAATTATGTAAAATTTGTTATCAAGATGAACTAGGTGTTGTATTTTTGCCTTGTGGACACATGATAGCCTGTGTAGAGTGTGCATTGGAACTCAACACTTGTGCTACGTGCAGAAAAGAAGTATCTTCTACAGTTAGGGCATTTCTTGCATAAGTAGTATAATTTATTAGCAATGCATAGTGCAAGATCCCTAATTGCACAATATTATTAAAGCCGTTTTAGAGTGTAATAGATATGCTTTTCTTTTGTTTGTAGACTACCACAATGAATGTTTTGAATGCTGTGGGTCAAGCATGTGGCTTAGAGACAAAGAAGCTCAGCGAATTGCCAACGCATATTCCATTCCGCATTATCAAGATTCGGAAATTGAAAACAGCATATGGTGATCGTGTACTTTGTGTATGTGAAAACTTTGGGACACTTCAGTAGTGTATTTCTAACAGTTCAGGAACCACCGCCACCGCTCCACCGCCAAGATGGCGGCGGCGCGATATCTCTCAAACGCATGGTCTGATTTTGACGAATGAGGTGTCGTTGAACTCAGGCTGACACTCCCTTTCTAATGGACAACATATTTAAACCTCAAAATAAACCCTACCCCTACTAATGGGTGATATTATAATTTTTTAGAAAATCTCGCTTTCCAAATGCAACATGTGAGAGTTTGAAAACCAATATGGAATTAAACGTTGTTCTACACAAGAGACATGTATACGGTGGCTAGTCAATATGAATTAACATGCTTGTTTTTTGTTTTTTATGCATGCCCACTCATAGCTTTTGTAAGAGTGCGGGCTTTTTAAAAGATGGCGGCTGTAGTGTAACCTAACCTATCCCAACCTAACGGGTCATTGTTGACAGGTCATTGTTGACGAGTCCTTGTTGACAGGTCCTTGTGGACGAGTCCTTGTTGGCGGGTCCTTGTTGACGAGTCCTTGTTGACAGGTCCTTGTGGACGAGTCCTTGTTGACAGGTCATTGTGGACAAGTCCTTGTGGACGAGTCCTTGTGGATGAATCCCTTTGGACTGGTCCCTACGGTCTAGCCCATGAATTTATATAAATTATGTCAGAGGGCCTAACTACATTTGCGTGTAAAGCAGTGTGTTGAACTGGCGTTGTTCACTAATCCCCCACTACTATAATGTGATAACGATATGAAAGGAAAGTGACGAAATACATGTGAACATACAAGGATCTAACTTGGTGGATGGATGTGTCATTTGTAGTTGAAAGAGAATAATACATGTTCTTAAGATGTTAAAACTGAGGAGATGGTACATGCAGTAAACCAACTTGTTATTTCCTGTGTCATATTACAGACATGACAGAGAGCGCACAGTTCTGTTGCTATGACTAACGCTGCAGTATTTTGAAACCCCAGGTGTTCATTAAAAGAATGGGTGATGATCATGCAAAGTTAGCAGTTATTGGATATTACACAGGTGTTCCTTTCGGTGTCATGTTGCTGACATGGCAAAGAGCGCACACTGCTGTTGCTATGACTGACGCTGCAGTAATTTGAAACCGCAAGTGTTCATTAAGACAATGGGTGATGATCATGCAAAGTGGGTAGATTATTGGCTGAGGAATAACCTAACCACCAAGGGAAGATGATTAAGAAAAGGAGGTAGGTTTCGGACTGGAGAAAAAGGATAGAAAAATAGGAGGAGAGTCCCACAAAAGTTATGAATTTAACTTTAAATGCACTTAGAGGCGGTTAACACAGCAAATTCGCTCTCTGATACCTAAAGTGGGTAAGGACCTGGTCGAAGCTGACGGGAACCGCAGCTAGGACTTGGGCGGTTTGCCAGAGAAAGGCTTTAGCGTATTCCCTCTCAAGCATGCATATGCCTACTATGGGGAAGGGTGATGTCTGGCAAGACAGATAGTAACAGATTTATTGCGTATTAACGAGGGCATGAACCTAGGAAGAGTTAGGAAAGCCAGGATCTTGCCTAACTGTAGTATTTGCGAAATGATAAATCCAAAAACAAATATTTAATTTATTTAACAAGGCAAAGAAGTCTAATAAATTTGACAAGTATATAGTTTCAATGTTTAGTAACAATTTGGGGTCGCAGACCTCCTAACATTTAAAGGTTGCTCCAGGCAATTAACGATTCTTTAGGTTTCAAACCTTTATAAAATCCTAGCAAGGATTTAACATTGCAAATATAAAAGTTCAAAATTTAAAGACAATTGAAGTGATTAAAGTTTAACAATAATATAGAGTACAAGGTGTGTACTATAAGAAATTTCTGAGAAAACATTCTAGAGAAAGTAACCACTTCGAAAATAACAATAAGAAAAACATGAAGAATAAGATAGAAGTTCCTATAACTTCTTATATTTGTGCAGAATTACTGATGGTTATTATACAAATAAGGGCAGGTCACTTACTGTGAAACCTGATGAGAAAGTCAAAAGGAAGGTTCTCGACCTCCTATGTTTAAGTAGGAATCACGTGACAAATGGGGCAAGTTTCCCTTTCGTGAGACCTAGAAATAACTTTATTAATATGGTTTGTTAGTAGAAGGTTTAGGAAAGATCAATTGGGATTTAGGATCATTGTTCATGGCCTTATTTAATGTAAACGGACGATCGCGACGTGGTAGAAAAGTTGAACAAGCACTAGTTATCTCTATAGTCTTTTGAATAGATGGAAAATTCACTGTAGTAACACGAAAGTTTATGGCAAAGAAAGTTATTGCAATGATGAAAAATAACTGGTTGCACTAGGTAGGCGAGAGTCTATTGCTTGAGAAAGTTTAAAGTGGGAGTGAAGATTCAAGGAGAAATAATTTCAACTTTGAGATTTGCTGATGACATCGTCATCTTGGCCGACAAGCCTGAGGATTTGAATGAGTTTTTGAATGGTATGGACTTCGTCTTACGGAAAGAATTCATGATGAGAATTAATAAATGTAAAACAAAAGTACTGGAATGCAGCCGAAATAAATCAAAAACCTCTATGGATATCAAATTGGCAGGTGAAAAGCTGAAGGAAGTAGGAGACTTCTGTTACTTAGGAAGCAGAATAACCAGTGATGGACGAAGCAAAGAGGATATAAAAAGTAGGTTGGCTCAGGCAAAGAAAGCATTACTACAAAAAAAGGAATCTGCTGACATCGAATATAGATTTAGGAATAAGGAAGTCATTTTTGAAAGCCTTTGTCTGGAGCGTGGCGCTCTATGGAAGTGAAACTTGGACTATTGGTGCAGCAGAAAAGAAGAGAATTGAAGCATTTGAAATGTGGTGTTACAGGAGAATGATGAAGATCAGATGGGTAGATAGGGTTACAAACAAAGAGGTATTAAGACGAGTGGGAGAGGAGAGATGTTTCTGGCGACTGTTAATGAAGAGAAGGGATAGGTTGGTAGGACACATACTAAGACACCCAGGAATAGCAAGCTTAGTTATGTAAGGAATGGTCGAGGACAAAAACTGTAGGGGTAGACCAAGGTTAGAATATGTTAAACAGATTGCCTCGGATGTAGGGTGTCGGAGCTATGTAGAGATGAAACGATTAGCTCAGGACAGAGAGGCGTGCAGAGATGCATCAAACCAGTCAAAAGACTGAAGACTCAAACAACAACAGAACATTCCAACGGTGGAAGAAAATTCGCTATTGCTTTAATTCAGAAGTGAGATTCTTCAATTTTAAATAGTATTCTCACAAGTGAGTGAAAAATACATGACGGCAGGACTTGTAGATAAAGTACAGAATCTGGAAGGTTCCAGAACGATCTTAATAGAAGAATGGGGCCAAAGTTAATCCAGCGGAGGAATTAGCTTGGTGATTTATAGACAGCGGGTATTAGATAATATCCCACGTGGTGAGAAAATTTCTCATTTAAATAGCTTAAGAAAAGCTACTTTCTATTAAGGTTGGCTTAGACAGACAAAGGCTCAACATGGCAAATCCCGCGAAGAATGATTACCGCCCCAAATAAGTAATCTCACGCTGTCTATACAATATCGTTAAAAGCATGTAGAAGTTAAAACCGATGAAGATGAAGTTTAAACTTGAAGTAGGTACTTATCTTTGTTGCATGGCGAAGGTGAAGTTCCCTTTGACAGATACCTAATGTGCCAACATGGCATAGAGAGTAGAGAGTGCCTCTTGGTTTGAAGAGACTGGCTCTAGTTGAGCCTTGACTGACCGAGTCAACTACCGACTTACAAGTGAGACCCACTCAGCGAAGCGCGGAGAGTCCAAGGAAGGGAAAAGAGTGGGGGTAGGAGACAAAAGGAATACATATCAGAATAGACAACTTATCAAAAATAAATGTTCTTCTTGACGAATGGTCTTCAAAGAGTTGATAGCAGGCGATACTAGCACAGCATGGTGAGTGCAAAAGTAGACGAAGTTCTCTTGCTCACGGATATAATAGCTGGCGATGGCAACGAGATCTGGTGGCCAGATGGAAAAGGAAGTCCTCTTGCACCAGGAAGAATTGAGGAGCTTCAGAGATTCGCTGCTAGATGACGCGAGGTGGGTCATGGAAGATATATATCTAGAACAGGCTCACAATGACAAAATAGACATGACCATCAAAGAGAAAGTAGAAGATCACTGTTGGTGTTTGACAAAGAGGAAGGAATGAACATGCAAAGAGCATTAAAAATAATACTCTATCGTAAAGTGTATTCCAAGAATACACCACAAAGTCAGCAGTAATTGGATATTACACAGGTGTTGCTAGTGTACTTTGACTCTCAGCTGTATTGGGAAAGGAATTGCAATGATCTGCAAAAAACTGCTGACTCGAGCGATGAGAGTTTATATAAGAGAGGTGTCATATATTTCCCTACTGTCAGTCTTTATTACTCGCTTTGAGTGAACAGTGCTCTATTACTGCTCAAGAGTTGTAAAAAAGCCTTTTTGGTAGAAAATCATTAATTTATTTTGCAAGGTAAGTACTTATTATTAATGGATTGTAGTCTTTTATTACTAATTGATGTTGAAGTTATTGATTGGAATCTATTTATTGATTGATTGATTGATTGATTGATTTGTTGGCAGATAATTGGGTACCTGTAGGTTATCAGATTCCTACAATCTGTTCATTCAGTGGCAGCAGTTGATAATTTATAAAAAGTTAAGTGCCCCCTCTAATAACTTTTAAACAGTTAGAGTGATATTTTCCAATGTTCACCACTACATGTCAGTGAAAAAGGTATATTTGGCAGTCAAAAGTTGGAACTACTTGACCATGGTGTGTAAAGCTAATTTTGTAGGTTAGATTTTGATTACCGCTCTATTAAGTCTGAATGTTCATTGCTAGGTGTCAGTGACAGAGGGAATATTAAAAGACTTAACCTCAGTTCACCTAACATAACCTAACTTTACTTAACTTAACCTTGTCATGTGACATGTTTTACAAGTTTAGACTAGCTTTATGACTGACTATGACGTCACACTTAGCTCACTTAACTGGTGGCTGCTGGTTTCTATCACGTGACATGTTCTACAAGTTTAGACTTGTTTTAAGACTGGCTATGAAGCACACTTAGCTCACTTAACTGGCGATCACTGGTTTCTACCACTCTATCAAGTTCCAATGTTGACCGCTAGGTGTCAGTGACATTGGTATATAGTAACCCCCAGTTAGAACTACATGAAGTTAGACTTGCTAGGAGTTCACAGATGATCGAATTAAATACCCTGCTATAACCATTGACAGGAATGTAATTAAACTATTTATATTTTACTTTGTTTTTATTATTTATTAACATTTATGATTTCTTTCTTTTATAGGTAATTTCGAAAGTGATCATCATGTTCATGTGTGATGAATGTAAGAAACAGTTCTCAAGACCTGACAGCCTTCAACGACATGCAAATGCTAAACATGACATTAACATGCTTGTGTGCAGTCATTGTGCTATTACATTTAACAGACAGGATAGTCTTACGCGAGATGTAAATTTAAAGCATGTCAGTTCAGCACCTTTCTCGTGTTCAGTTTGTGAACTTGGTTTTTCTACTGTAAAGCGATATCAATCCCACATGGTTGAAGTGCATGGAGAACAACATGAATTAAGAACTGAAAAACCATCAACTAGCACAGAACCTTTAAACAAATGTGATGCTCAAAAGCGTAAACGTTCTCAAGATTGTGAAAATAGTCGTGCAACAAAAAGAAAGAAGAATGGTGAACCTTCGATAACACACTGTAATGTATTGTTACGTGCCACCCCCCTAGTGGCACTTTGTTAACTGGATTACGGTGGGTTGAAGCACAACACAGATTGTTTCTTTAAAGAAATAATTAACTTTATTGCGGCCAGAAAATTACACTACTCATCAGCAAATACAAGCAATTGGAACCATACTCCAGTTTCCTCAAGTCTCTTCCTTGAGCGCTCTTGGCCCTTTCACTTGTCAACAGACCACACAATTAATCCGTCCTAATGAGTACGGTGGCCTTGACAGAAACTACCTGCTCCTCTCCCTTATGTACACCGACTACAGTCACTTACGATCACTTGCTGCAGGCTGTTCACAAGCTGGGAGAAACAATGTCACTGGATTTAGTAACTCTCACGGCACTTCGTCACCACACTTCTGTCGCTCAGGAAAACACGCACTAGCTCAGAAACACACACCCACAGAAAGCTTACCGTTGAAGCCGCTTATAAAGCAGGCTGGTGACTCAATGAATTCTAGAATCGTCCAGGACACACGGCTTCTCGACATTTCCTTCACTGTCTGGGTCACGAATATTCTGGACCATCCCTTTGTCCTAGTAGCCCTGTTGCATAAGGCGCACGCAATACACGAGGCAGGACACAGCCCAGCCCTGGGGCAGTTGTGACTCATGCGGCGAGCGATGACACAAACTCACATCCGTAACACCACCCCCTGCCTAAAAAGGCTGATCGTCCCGATCAATCATTGGTCCGTCTGTGTCCCTCCGTAGGCTGCCAGGCGATCTCGATGCCCGATCTTCATCTTCGCCCTCGGGCTCCGCTGGATCCTGTAGACAACATCGTTGATCCGTTTCACGACTCGGTACGGGCCCTCCCAGAACTTCTGCAGTTTTGGTGACAGGCCTTTCTTCCGTAATGGGTTGAAGACCCAGACCAGGTCGTCCTCGTGGAATCCGCCGGCATCCGTCTGCTGGTCGTATCGGGTCTTCATTCGGTCGGTCTCGATCCGCAGTTTCCTCCTCGCGAACGCGTGCACGTCCTCCAGTTGGTCGACCAGTTCTTGACAATACTGGCTTACCGGGTTCGGATCATTCCCAGGTCGGCCGAAGGCAAGATCGACAGGTAGACGGTGCTCCCTCCCAAACATGGCCCAGGCTGGTGTGCACCCGGTGGCTTCATGCACGGCGGCGCGGTAGGCCAGGAGAAATAGTGGAAGATGTTTGTCCCAATCCCTCTGGTGCTCGCTGACGTCTATTCGGAGATGGTTCTCGAAGTGCGATTGAATCTCTCTACCATCCCGTCGGACTGAGGGTGTAGCGGCGTTGTCCTTGTCTTCCGGATTCCCAGCAGCTGGCATAGGTTCAGGATCACCTGCGACTCGAAGTTCCTCCCTTGGTCGGAGTGCAGCTCCAGGGGTACTCCCTACCGGCTGACGAATTCCTTCACCAGGGTCTCTGCAATCGTCACGGCTTCTTAGTTAGGGAGCGCATACGCCTCCGGCCATTTGGTAAAGTAGTCGCTGACGACTAATATGTAGCGGTTCACTGCCTCGCTTAACGGGAATGACCCAGCAACATCGATGGCCACTCTCTCCATGAGGCCGCCCACGTTGTAGGTCTTCAGTGGACCCCGTCGTCTTCGACCTGGGCCCTTGCTGGCTGCGCAATCGTGGCACCTCGCGCAGTGGTTCTCCACGTCTGTTCGGCATCCGATCCAGTAGAACCGCTCTCTCAGCTTCTCCAGGGTCTTCTTTATCCCTAGGTGTCCACCAGATGATCCTCCATGAACTTTCTTCAGGACTTCCTCCGTCATAGCCTTTGGAACGACGACTTGTTCCCGAGATGTCTTCTCGTCGGTGCTCTCCCAGGTACGGCAGATGAGGCCATCCCTTACAATCAGCGAGTCCCACTGTGCCCAGTAGGACTTAAACTTTGGGCTGCAGTCACTCACAATGTTCCACCCGGGTCTGGGGACACAGGTCCTCTTCCATTCGGCTATCAATCCCAGGTCATCATCTTCTGTTTGTGCCCGCGTGAAAGATTCGCGGCTCCAGCTCCCTTGAAGTTCCACGGTAGTCCTTCGACACTGTATCCCGGTGTTCTCCTCCCTTCGGGCACAGAAGGTGCAGTCTTCGGGGCACGGTCTTCGTGACAGGGCGTCGGCGTTAGAATGCAGTTGGCCTTTCCTGTGCTGAATCTCAAATTTGTACTGTTGAAGCCTCTCTAACCACCGCGCGAGTTGACCCTCGGGCTGCTTGAAGTTCAGGAGCCACCGCAGGGATGCATGGTCGGTCCGGATGAGAAATTCTTGCCCGTACAGGTACTTGTGGATGTGTTCAATGGCCTTCACGATGGCGAGCAGCTCCTTCCTGGTGACGCAGTAGTTCCTTTCTGGCTTTGACAAGGCCTTACTGAAGTAGGCCACTATTCTCTCCTCGCCGTCCACTACTTGCGACAGGATTCCCCCAATGCCAAAGTCGCTGGCATCGGTATCGACGATGAACCTTGTTCCAGGTCTGGGGTAGGCCAGAATAGGCGCGGTGCACAGAGCCTGCTTGAGTTGTTCGAAGGCACTGTGGCATTCTGCTGTCCACGTGAAGAGTTGGTCCTTCTCAGTCAGTCGATGTAAAGGTTTGGCGATGTCGGCGAATCCTCTCACGAAGCGACGGTAATAAGTGCAGAGTCCCAGGAAGCTTCGTAGTTGGGACTTGTCCTTCGGAACTGGCCACTCCCTCACAGCTGCGGTCTTCTCTGGGTCGGTGTGCACCCCTTCCTCGGAGACGATATGCCCAAGGTACTGGACCCGCTCCTGGAAGAGCTGACACTTCTTGGGGCTCAACTTCAGCTGGGCAGCCCGTAGCTTCAACAAGATCTCCTTCAGGTTGCTGTAGTCCTTCTCGAAACTTCTCCCCAGAACGATGACGTCTTCTCTCAGCCTTACTCGTCGTGCAGTGATGGACTCGTGCGCAGGTTGCAAAGCAAGTTCCTCACCTCCGAAGCGCAGATTGTTGGTACTCAGATCCAAGATGATGTTGTTCTGGTCCAGGAAGTCCAGTCCGATGATCACTTCGTTTGATACGTCAGCCACAAGCACTGGATGCTTCACCACCCGTCGACCAATGACGAGCTCCAGTGATGCTTCGCAATGTACCGGTGCGGTCTCTCCGGTCGCGGTTATTAGCTGGAGGTTCCTTTGTGTGGTTTGCACTCTCCACTTCGGGATCACGGTGGGATTGACGATGGTCCTCGCCGCTCCCGTGTCGATCAGCATGGGCCAGCTCACTCCGTTGACGACTCCGTCCACCATCAGGCTGCTATTGTCCCTCCGTAACTTCGTCACACGCACTTGGACTGCTGGGGCTTGACGACTGTCACAAGCCAACCTTTGCCCCCCAAGGCTGGCTAATAATCGTTTCCCTGGGCCGCGCGGTTTTCAGACGACTGATTTCCCGTCGGATACCCTCGGCGGCGGCGATCACCGCAGTCCTTGCTCAGATGGCCTTTCTTACCGCAGGCCCAGCAGGTCGGTAGTCCTCTTCCGAGCCGCCTCTCCGGTTGTCTTCCGGCTGTGTCGTTGCTGGTGGTACCGCGACTATCGAAGAAACGGCTTAGCGCCTCCATCAATTCGTCGGCCAGGGGCTTGGTCTCGTTGGTTTTTGCTGGTTCGTCGACGTCCACTTGACGCACCCGCGCGTTCATTCTAGATGCCTGTTGGACCACTTTTCAGAATTTATTGTAATTATTATTATTATCATCATGATTATTATTATTATTGTCATGAGTTGTGACATCTCTATATTACGCCTCGAGAGTTTAAAAGTGCGCAGTTTGTCTGTATGTATCTCTCTGTCTAACGTTGTGCAACCCCTGGCTACATACTGCCTTGTTCTCTCGTGTTGGCTAGTGTTGTTGCTACCTTGCATTTTGTTGTGCAATTTGTTCTGCTATTGGCTCAGACAATATTTGACGCGAGTTTGGGGCCACTCCCAAACTACGCATTTGATTTTTCTGAGAGGCTTCTCTCCCCTCTGGGGGACCGAAGCTTAGTCAGTCTTAGACGCGCCGAGATGTAAGGCGAACGTGTGTATTCGGACAGAGGCCCACCCTCATGGCGCAGCGGAATGTGAGTACGGCTCAATGTATTTCTATCTAACGCAATGTAATTGTTTTTGTTAAACGTTCCTTCTTTTGCTTAATTCTCTTTCCTTTTCAAGATGTTACTGTTAGTATTTTAATCCTTGAACCAGATCTCCGGGACCTTGCGTAATGTCATACGGCGGAGTTCTTTTTGTTGCTTTTGTTATGTGCCCTCCTCACAGTTTTATTATTTTGGTTAATACCTGTAAGATTCGAAAGTATTGCGTTTCTGCGTCTTGGCTTATGTATGTTTCCTGTCGGGCCTTAGTGCTCGTCTTTTGCGTCGGTGTCTTTTTTGTACCACAAATGTTTCATTTGATTGGTAGCAATTGGACCTCTGTTTGTGGACAGTATGTGTGAGGTAACGGGACTGATGTCCAACGTCCCACTAATACGTGTACCCTTTGTTTATAGAATATATGTGACGGTGGGATTTTCTCCAGCTCCGATGTCATATTATTCTTTATTTTATATGTCGCGTTGTTGCGGCATTATATTGGAGTATAAGCCTATTTTTTTTATAGCGTGCTTTCGATTTTTACCGGTCTCTTTCGTCCCAAGTCAATTGTAATGTAATGTATCTCCGTATATCTCATTTTCCTTTTGTTTTGTTTTTCTCTTTCGATTTTCGCCGTATTACATAACTTAATGATATTCCCCCTTTTCTTCCCCTTCTTCCTACCTCCGTGAAATCTCTCTTCCCTTTGTTTTACTCCCCTCACTCCTCCCCCATCCCTCCGGTATGTTTACATAACATCATGAAAAGCCTCGCGTCTTGTTGCAGTTCGAATTTTGACTTCTTGCAAGTTTGTCGTTTCTCTCTACCTTTTGTAAGTTTCGTTTTATTTCCTTTCATGTTCGTATCTTTTCGTTAGATTCATGTTGTTGAGCAGTACTCAGGTTCTGTCGTGCTTTTTAGTTTTTTAAGTTTTTGAATTCTTTATTCTCGGTATTGGGTTTCTTTTGTATTATTGATTTTATCTTAGCCTACCTTTTTTCTTTGTTTTAAATATTTTATTTTATTTCGTGTACACGCTCTTTCTTTTATCATTAATACATTTTTATATTTTAAGTAATATAGCTCCCTTGCCTTTTCATTTCTTATAATTAAGTTCCCCTTCCTTATCCTTATCTCGATTTCGTCAATCTTGTCTTTGTGATGTAACAAAGACACGATTAACACGCCTCTGGGATTTCTTCAATTAATTTTATGGGAATCTCGTTTTTGCACTTTTGATTGTTGCATTAAGCAATTATTTGTTTGCATTTGATTTTTTTTGGAAATCATCTTTTGCTCGCTCCGAAAACCTTGGGCCCAGCACCGGGTCGAGCAAGACGTATTTTCCCCCGTCCATTTGCGACCTCGTTGATTTTATCTTCCACTGCTACTCTGACGCGCATTATTATTACTACATCCAAGACCTGTAACGGCGCAATGGTATCACTTCGCGTGGTTGCGTGCGAAATCGTTCCCCCCTCCTCTCTCAAGTTATTAACCTTTTATTATTTTTCTCTTCATTTACATTGTATTAAAATTTGTTTTCTTTGAGTTTAAGGAATTCAGTGAATTGTTTTTCCCCACCCCTGAAGAAAGGGTGAAGTTACTTTCTGTGTGAACTACGGGCATCCAGGAAACCCATCTCCAAGGAAAGGTAGTTTTGTCCCTCAAGTAAACAAGACATCCAAAAGACCCAGCTTCGAGGTGAACAGTGGCAACATATCAGTGAGTACATCGCATCGCTGGAACACGACACGTCACGGTATTGTAACCTACTTTTATGTATTCGCTTCCTCTAGTAGACATTTGTTTAGTTAACGGTGATTTTAAGGCGGAAGGAAATTTTGTTTGCTTTCTCTTCCTTTTCATTTCGTCAGTGTTGTGGACGTTTTTATTTTACTTTCTGTGAAGTAGAAAATGCATTTCTCTCAAGGGTTTGAGTCCTTACCTTTGTTGTAAATAGTCGCTTTGTTAACTGTGATATTTCTCAGAACTCGCCTCACCCCTTCATACGTCTCAGTCTGGAACAGCTGCTGACAGGTTTCTTGTCATTACCGTACAGCCTAAAAACACCCGCCCCTCTTTCTCCGAAGTTTTCCCCAATGAAGGTGGGCCCACTTATGGGAACCGTCTCTTTAAATCCTACGGTCGCCCCGACCCACCTTGAGCCTCGCGTAATTATACTAACGTTTGATGTTAGTAAAGTGTTTGTTGTCTCAGTTATGTATGGTCTGTTGAGCTATTATGTGTGTTATGATTGGGAGTTAAGTTTGTTTCATAATTAGGGAGGGTGATTGCTTTATTTTTGTCATGGGATTTTCAATTTTGGTTTTAATTTAAAATTGTTTGTATAAGCTTGATGTTACTATATGTTCAGTATGGTAGTGTGTATTTCGTTGGGAAACCTGCTAGGTGAGGTCTCCGTCGGGATTAGGGTATGGGACCTGTCCCACGGCTTCGACGCCCACTTAGGATGTACTGTACCCGATACCTAGTTTAGGCTATCGGCTACGCCAGCAGACATTAATCTGTAGTTGAGGTTTTGGAAAGAGTTAGGAAAAGATAGCGCACCGATCGCGTCAAGAAGAATGTCAAGATGACGTAGGAGGTCTAGAATCAAGGAGGCATTGATATCTGTGAGAAGATGGAATTATGGATAAAGATGTGAAGCTTTATTGAGATACTTATGGGATTATAATAATTAAACATCTTAGAAGAGGATATAAAACATGCATTATATGTGGAAATAATTTTATGGAATTAAGTTATTTTATAACGGAATAGCCGAGATGATACGGGTTCGAGACTATGACCGTGACGAGAGAGCACTGTGGTGGGGGACTATACCACGTGTCCGCCCCAAGCAGATAAGCATGAAGACAGTTTCAGCACAGCCAGTCGAGCTCAATCAGACGAGCAGGTAAGAGCAGCTCTATAGCACAAGCAAGACGCACCGTGAAGGTCACGTAACATACAGAAACTGTCACGGCAAGAGTGTAGGTGACAGTGCCTGCATCGCCGAGCAGCGAAGGCCAGGCGGGTCGTTGATCCAGGCGGGCTGGCCGAGGAAGCAATTACAGACGGCCGGGATATATCAGAACCGCACTGTTAGTAGTTGAATACTTTATTTCAAGCTTCATTTCAACACAGTTTGAACATTGCTTTTACGAATAACCTTATAACTATGCTGTTCTATAACACATTCAAAGCGACTTTAACTATTTCAATTATACGGAATGTTGTTAGCATAGGCACAGATGAACATTAGATCGTGCATTAATAAGATTTTTATCTTATGCAGTTTTCATGAATTACCTAATACAGATAACTACAGGGTGTTTCGTAATCTTGAACACTCTCAAGTAAAATTTTATTTTACGGAAGTGGAACTTAGCAGTCATTTGAGATTGAACTTACAATACTCAAACTGAACATTTAACGGAACAGTGGCGTATCTTAGAAGAGGAGTAGGGGGTCCGCTGTTTCCATGAACTTTTTCGAGAAGGAGTTGGACAATATCCGCTATGGGTAATCCGAAGTTCAACATGTCCGAGTAGACACAAATAGAGACAAGATGGCACCGCAGAGCGATGGATTCGATTCCTGACGAGAGGAGTCCAACAGCTGATTCACTTGGGATTTCGAAGGCAATCGTCATTTCATGGATGGAATGCTATGCACGCCGATCTTTCGAGAAATTCTTTATGTAGGGAAAATCGACGATCTTGGAAATTAAATTACAGCTGATGATGAAAGGTACTGTAAGAGTTATGACTACCTAATGCGATTATTTTCATGAATACTGGGCACACATGTATATTTTTCTAATAGGAGTGATTTGATTATTAAGACATGGTTTGAATTTATATACTTCGAATTTGCTAGAATATGGAGTGACCATATGATATGGCAGGCATCATTATACGATATTCTCACCATTGTTTGGCTTTATTAAGCAGATGTTTGGTCTTTTAGACAATTTTCCAGCTAGGATATTTTTCATGAATAGTTTTTTTTTTGTGTAACGAGTATTACTTCGTCAGTTCATTGCATACTAGCGAGTGTGTATTATTCATCAGTAGGGATTTTTTCCATTGGATTGTTTGGAGATATTAAGAAGTTATTCACTTTAGTGAATGAACATCGCTTTTATATGACAACTAGAAACTTGTTGATTCCTATCTGATACATTCACTCATACAGTCTACGAGATGGGGTCTTTCGTATTTATACGATTGTATGGTGGCTACTCACCTTACCCATCGTTTAGGGAACTATCATCCAAGTCGACGGGGCGAGGTCTTTCGTATTTATACGACTGTACGGTGGTTACACATCTTACTTGCCATTGAGGGACTCATTTTTATCATCCGAATGTACACGAGATGTAAGTGAATCAAACAAGGAACTACTAGTCACATATCAGTCGAAATTTTGTTAAATAAAGTAACGATAAATGTCAACAGGATTGCATTTAGTAATTCTTGTTTGCCAATCCAATATTTTGTTGCTATACTCTTTTGAGAGTAATTTCAGTTTAACAGCTGTTACAGCTGATGCTTTTGATGAGTTTTATAATTGTGTTTGATACCTTTGAGAAGGATTTAAAGTAATTGAATCTATGAGATTAATCATTAATGGTCAGATTTATTTTAAGGCAGATCAGTATTGCAGATTTTGATATGAGAGATTATAGCACATTGGTGTTTTTCTGTGATGTGAGTTAAAAATTGTAAGAGAATTTATGCTATTTGAAAGCAGATCATGAATTACTGAAGTAATATTTTTCCAATTGTTTAAGAAGTTGTCTAGATGTGATCAGAGTAATTACAGTTATTGGAGATTGTGTGCGTTGATAATTTGAAGCCAGTTATATATTTTTTGTAGATCATGCAACATGGTTAAGTGAAGTTTGTGATAGGCATTTTGTGGAAGTTGCCAAGTGATAGTAGCAATGTTGCTAATGTATTTTGAAGCGGACATGAGGTCGTCGTACCCAGTCTAGCGTAATTGTTGAGATTCATGCTGTATGTGCTGAATATTTATGGAGTTTTGTGGAATAATTCTTGTATTCAAATGTGATATTTGAAGTATTGAAGAAATGTAATGTCGTTGTGGATAGTTTGATCCAACGTGATGTCGTGGAGACAATAATATTTTTTGGCATGATAAATTAAATACGAGATATAACTTGGAAGTGATAAAACTGTAAGACAACGTTCTATAAACCTTATTAAACAATTTGTTAGGAAATTAAACAAATAAATGAAGTTGATAATACAAGATTTTCTGAAAATAATAATTAACGAAATAATAATCTGAGATTTAAGCATATTAACGATCTGACCTAATGAAATAAAAATCAGAATGACTAGATGAAATAATGAAAAACTAAATAACCAGATGATTGAAATTTAAATAATTTGATAAATTAAATTTTGAAATAAATCAATGAATTAAATAAATGGATGAATTAAAGATTGGATAATTAAACTGATTGAAATGAATTAATAGACGATTGTAATGATGATGAATAACTAAATTAGAAGGTGATAATTAATTAAAGAAGCTGATGATTAATGAATTTGTGTGGAATTAAATAAATTTAATTGAGAGATAATTTGAAGGAATTGCAACTTGAATTGAGAATTTAAATGATGTAATGGTGATGAATTAAGGATTCTGACAGGAATATGTAGAATTTTGAAGTGAGAATTAATGTGAGAAATATTTAATTTTGATGATGGCGAGAATGATGACCAAATGAGAATTTGAATTATCTGTAATTCACAGATAAGTGATTGATTGTTAATGACGATGTAAATAGTGTAAATTAATTATTCAATGTTTAGGAGCAGTTAATTAACATGTTCAACATTCAAATTATACCATGCAAACCATAATTTACGTGATATTTGATATGTGTGATTATTATATGTGTATGTTTAGACAGATTAAAATCATTCTTAAATCCACATTGATGTTAAATTAAAGAGAAATTAGGTCTCAGGTTTCACAAATGTCAGTGACGAAAGACATAGTGCTACAGTGATCCTGAGAACCCAAGAGAACTTTATAAAATTTTCTTGTTATGTGGATAAAAATAATTTTGGATTAGAAAAGAGATGGTTCGATTTTTGGACAATGACAATTTAACTTTGGCATTCGACCATACTCTTAGGTAGGAGTTATATTTAAAATGTCTGTCTGACTATCAAAGTAAAATAAATTTGTTTTTATCTTAGTTGTGATCTGATGATGGTGTGATGTTCCTTTTTCTTTCCTTGTCTTGAGTAAGGCTTATCCGGAAAGGAACTGGTTTGCTAGGAATTCAGTTGATGGCGCCCATTTATATTTGCATTATTTCTATTAAACTTAAGCCCGTAACGACCCTAGAGATACTTTGTCTCGTGATACCCACTGCTTTTTCGATAACTCAGCTGAATTTCCGACACATTCCTTATTTGACTAGAGGTTCATTTAACTCCGCTCTGTCCCGGAACTCCAGGAATGCGATGTTATAGCAGATGGGTCATCGCATCCCCAGGACGAACGGGTACAGAGAGAGAGGGAGAATTGGCTTTATCCAACTAGTGGGGCTTTTCGATTTTGTTTATTCTATGGAATCACATCAGATTTAGATTACTGAGAGATTGATCTCAAGTTCATTTAATTGTGTTACAAAATTTATTAAACTTAGTCAGACAATGTACTTGTGTGCCCAATCCAGTGTTCATGTTAATCGTATTAGTATAATATCATGTTAGTTATAAGACATTTTTCCTATACCCAAGTGAATGCAGGAATTGAGACATTGTGATGTGTTGTTGTCTAACGTCTCTATATAAACCTATATTGAAAATATAATTATGTTACCGGAAGATTTAGCGAAGGTGTTAGGAGAGTTACAGACGGGTATGTCTGGTATTGCAGAAACTATTTCTAAGATGGAAACTGAAGTTAAAGAACAAATTAATAATTCAGAAGCTAGATTAAAAGCTAAATGTAAAGAGAATGTACAAGCATTACAGGCTAATAACGAAGGCAATCTGAACGACAGTTTAAAGTCATTAGAGACTAGGTTACAGTCAAATAGCAAAGATGAGTTGATGTTATTAGAGACTAGGCTACAGTCAAATAGCGAAGACAATTTTAAGTCATTAGAAGAAAGGCTACAGTCAAACAGTAAAGATGAGTTGAAGTCATTAGAAACTAGATTACAGACTAATACTGAAAATCATTTAAAAGCTAGTGAAGCTAACTTGAAAGACAATTTTAAATAATTGGAAGAGAAATTACAGTCTCGTAGTGAAGAAACTAACACTGAATTAGAAAATAAGTTAACTAGATTAGAGAATAGTTTGACTTTAAAGAATAATGAGATGCTGAAGACTTTACAATTAGACATAATTGCAGTAAACATGAAAGGAGAGGAAAATGTTCAAATATTAAGAAAAAATATTATTGACTTAGAAAGTAGAGGAGAAGAAAATATTTTTACTTTAAGAACAGACGTTATGTCCATACAGAAAGACATTAAATCAGATGTATCGAAGTTGAGATTCGACATCGATGGTTTAGTGGCAGATGTAGGCAAAATTCAAGAGTGGTCTACCGAAGTATCTTTCGAGACTAAAATTAAAGGTCTAGAAACGAATCTAGGTAACGAGATTAAAGATTTAAAGACAGTAATTGGGACCATTAAAGAGGAAGTCTTGGGAGAGGTCAATTCTAATTTAAAATCATTAGAAGATCAATTGCAGAAAGATATTAGGAAGATAGACGACGATATAGAGCAAAAGGTTAATGAAAACTTAGCTTTGTTCAAGAATAGAGTCGGTGCAATCGTGGAAGAACGGTATAGTGAGGTCGATGCCGAAGCAAAAGAGAAACGTGAAGGGTTAGATGAAAAATTAATCGCAGGTTTGGCAAACTTAGAAGCGAGGTTTACGGAAAGCAAGGAAGCGATGAAGATAGATTCAACTCTATTTAGAACAGATGTTGATCTGTTAAAAGAACAAGTCGCGTCAGTAAAGAACACGTGCGAAGGAAAAATCGACAAGTTAAGAAACGACTTAGACGAGAGTAACAAAACGCAGGATGTTACATCGTTAGATGAATTGAAATCTCAGGTCAAGACCGTGGAGAAATTAGCAGAAGACAGGATAACTAAACTAGAATCCATATTTAACAGTTTCACCAGTCAGAATATCACATCAGGGGAAACATTGATAAATCAGACAGCGATAGACCGCAGTATGACGAATCAGGAAGCGAGCATGGGAGAAGACCGTCAAATGCAACCGAATGTGACATTCGAAAGGGCTAGTTCAACCCCTCAGGATAATCCAAGTTCGAATAGGAGTACGTTGGGTCCAAGCGAACGATACTCAGGTCCAGTCACCATTATTAGGAATCTGGATGACAAGCCGAGAAAGTTTTCGGGAAATACAGGAGTCACACCAGTCGAATTTCTGCGAGATATTCGAGACTATATGGCGGAACACAGGGTAGCCAAAGAAAGAGAGCTAAGGATAGTCGAACGCGCCTTAGATGGATCTGCACTTACGTGGTTTAGAGCGTTCAGAAGCAATTTTGCGAACATGGAGCAATTTGCCATGGCTTTCTTGAGGAGATTCTGGAGTGCCGAGGATCAACTCAACGTAAGAGCGGAGATGTACTCCAAACGCTATTCTACGTCACATCCGACGCATTATGCCAACTATTTCACGTCACAGCTGGCTAAATTACAGTTCCTTATTCCTCCATTGCCAGAAGAAGAGCTTTTGCAAGCTATAGCGAGACAGTTACCGATTGAGGTACAGCGATCACTGATAGCGTCGGGAGCCAATACACTGGAACATTATGACGACATTTTACGGCGATTGGACTATACAAGCGCACAGGTCACGCCTAGAAGTACCAGAAACGACAACAGAAATACGCAAGAAGTGAATGCGGTAGTCGTAGACAATGCAGCTCAAACGGACAGAAGGGATTCCTGGGAAAACCGACGGAACGAAGGGAATCGAGGAAACATCCGTAACGCTCGAGGAAATGATCGATATAGAGGACCATATGAGAGGCCATACGATCAAGAAGCGAGAGATAGCCGATATAGGAATTACAACCAGAATTCCAGATATCAGGACAGGAATCGATATAACAATAGATATCGGGGCAGAAATAACTGGAGCCAAGGTCAACAGTATAATGGGAACGACAGGCAGGATGGCCGAAGAAACGATCCTAACGACAGACGAGATAATCGTGGACATGAGAGGTCAAGGCAAGAAGATAGACAGCCTAGTGCACCACTCGAGGAGACAGTGAGAGATGTCAATCGAGCAAGCACGAGTGAAGAAAGAAGAAATAGACGTCAGAATAACACGGAATCAAGATGCTAATCATTGGAAATCATCATTATTGAGAGTCAGAAAGAACCATCATGCTGAGTAAGGGAATTATAGAGCTATCGTGTACATGTATTATATATATAGAATGCCTGAGAGTGTATTTTTTTCTCAATCCTGATAAAAAAAGGAGATGTACGGGAGAGATGTACCCGATACCTAGTTTAGGCTATCGGCTACGCCAGCAGACATTAAGCTGTAGTTGAGGTTTTGGAAAGAGTTAGGAAAAGATAGCGCACCGATCGCGTCAAGAAGAATGTCAAGATGACGTAGGAGGTCTAGAATCAAGGAGGCATTGATATCTGTGAGAAGATGGAATTATGGATAAAGATGTGAAGCTTTATTGAGATACTTATGGGATTATAATAATTAAACATCTTAGAAGAGGATATAAAACATGCATTATATGTGGAAATAATTTTATGGAATTAAGTTATTTTATAACGGAATAGCCGAGATGATACGGGTTCGAGACTATGACCGTGACGAGAGAGCACTGTGGTGGGGGACTATACCACGTGTCCGCCCCAAGCAGATAAGCATGAAGACAGTTTCAGCACAGCCAGTCGAGCTCAATCAGACGAGCAGGTAAGAGCAGCTCTATAGCACAAGCAAGACGCACCGTGAAGGTCACGTAACATACAGAAACTGTCACGGCAAGAGTGTAGGTGACAGTGCCTGCATCGCCGAGCAGCGAAAGCCAGGCGGGTCGTTGATCCAGGCGGGCTGGCCGAGGAAGCAATTACAGACGGCCGGGATATATCAGAACCGCACTGCTAGTAGTTGAATACTTTATTTCAAGCTTCATTTCAACACAGTTTGAACATTGCTTTTACGAATAACCTTATAACTATGCTGTTCTATAACACATTCAAAGCGACTTTAACTATTTCAATTATACGGAATGTTGTTAGCATAGGCACAGATGAACATTAGATCGTGCATTAATAAGATTTTTATCTTATGCAGTTTTCATGAATTACCTAATACAGATAACTACAGGGTGTTTCGTAATCTTGAACACTCTCAAGTAAAATTTTATTTTACGGAAGTGGAACTTAGCAGTCATTTGAGATTGAACTTACAATACTCAAACTGAACATTTAACGGAACAGTGGCGTATCTTAGAAGAGGAGTAGGTGGTCCGCTGTTTCCATGAACTTTTTCGAGAAGGAGTTGGACAATATCCGCTATGGGTAATCCGAAGTTCAACATGTCCGAGTAGACACAAATAGAGACAAGATGGCACCGCAGAGCGATGGATTCGATTCCTGACGAGAGGAGTCCAACAGCTGATTCACTTGGGATTTCGAAGGCAATCGTCATATCATGGATGGAATGCTATGCACGCCGATCTTTCGAGAAATTCTTTATGTAGGGAAAATCGACGATCTTGGAAATTAAATTACAGCTGATGATGAAAGGTACTGTAAGAGTTATGACTACCTAATGCGATTATTTTCATGAATACTGGGCACACATGTATATTTTTCTAATAGGAGTGATTTGATTATTAAGACATGGTTTGAATTTATATACTTCGAATTTGCTAGAATATGGAGTGACCATATGATATGGCAGGCATCATTATACGATATTCTCACCATTTTTTGGCTTTATTAAGCAGATGTTTGGTCTTTTAGACATTTTTCCAGCTAGGATATTTTTCATGAATAGTTTTTTTTTTGTGTAACGAGTATTATTTCGTCAGTTCATTGCATACTAGCGAGTGTGTATTATTCATCAGTAGGGATTTTTTCCATTGGATTGTTTGGAGATATTAAGAAGTTATTCACTTTAGTGAATGAACATCGCTTTTATATGACAACTAGAAACTTGTTGATTCCTATCTGATACATTCACTCATACAGTCTACGAGATGGGGTCTTTCGTATTTATACGATTGTATGGTGGCTACTCACCTTACCCATCGTTTAGGGAACTATCATCCAAGTCGACGGGGCGAGGTCTTTCGTATTTATACGACTGTACGGTGGTTACACATCTTACTTGCCATTGAGGGACTCATTTTTATCATCCGAATGTACACGAGATGTAAGTGAATCAAACAAGGAACTACTAGTCACATATCAGTCGAAATTTTGTTAAATAAAGTAACGATAAATGTCAACAGGATTGCATTTAGTAATTCTTGTTTGCCAATCCAATATTTTGTTGCTATACTCTTTTGAGAGTAATTTCAGTTTAACAGCTGTTACAGCTGATGCTTTTGATGAGTTTTATAATTGTGTTTGATACCTTTGAGAAGGATTTAAAGTAATTGAATCTATGAGATTAATCATTAATGGTCAGATTTATTTTAAGGCAGATCAGTATTGCAGATTTTGATATGAGAGATTATAGCACATTGGTGTTTTTCTGTGATGTGAGTTAAAAATTGTAAGAGAATTTATGCTATTTGAAAGCAGATCATGAATTACTGAAGTAATATTTTTCCAATTGTTTAAGAAGTTGTCTAGATGTGATCAGAGTAATTACAGTTATTGGAGATTGTGTGCGTTGATAATTTGAAGCCAGTTATATATTTTTTGTAGATCATGCAACATGGTTAAGTGAAGTTTGTGATAGGCATTTTGTGGAAGTTGCCAAGTGATAGTAGCAATGTTGCTAATGTATTTTGAAGCGGACATGAGGTCGTCGTACCCAGTCTAGCGTAATTGTTGAGATTCATGCTGTATGTGCTGAATATTTATGGAGTTTTGTGGAATAATTCTTGTATTCAAATGTGATATTTGAAGTATTGAAGAAATGTAATGTCGTTGTGGATAGTTTGATCCAACGTGATGTCGTGGAGACAATAATATTTTTTGGCATGATAAATTAAATACGAGATATAACTTGGAAGTGATAAAACTGTAAGACAACGTTCTATAAACCTTATTAAACAATTTGTTAGGAAATTAAACAAATAAATGAAGTTGATAATACAAGATTTTCTGAAAATAATAATTAACGAAATAATAATCTGAGATTTAAGCATATTAACGATCTGACCTAATGAAATAAAAATCAGAATGACTAGATGAAATAATGAAAAACTAAATAACCAGATGATTGAAATTTAAATGAAAATCCACAGCCTGCTTCCAGTCTCCGACCGGGTCAGGAATGGAATGAATGAAGCCCCTATCTAGCGGCGAGGATAGGAACTGTGCCGGCTGCCGAGGCCTGACGCACTCCTCTGGGGCAATGAATAAATGAATGACAGATGAAATGAAATGATAGTGGAGAGTGTTGCTGGAATGAAATTATGACAGGGAAAACCGGAGTACCCGGAGAAAAACCTGTCTGCCTCCGTTCTGTCCAGCACAGATCTCACATGGAGTGACCGGGATTTGAACCACGGACTCAGCGGTGAGAGGCTGGCGTGCTGCCGCCTAAGCCACGGAGGCTTACTGAAATATAAATAATTTGATAAATTAAATTTTGAAATAAATCAATGAATTAAATAAATGGATGAATTAAAGATTGGATAATTAAACTGATTGAAATGAATTAATAGACGATTGTAATGATGATGAATAACTAAATTAGAAGGTGATAATTAATTAAAGAAGCTGATGATTAATGAATTTGTGTGGAATTAAATAAATTTAATTGAGAGATAATTTGAAGGAATTGCAACTTGAATTGAGAATTTAAATGATGTAATGGTGATGAATTAAGGATTCTGACAGGAATATGTAGAATTTTGAAGTGAGAATTAATGTGAGAAATATTTAATTTTGATGATGACGAGTGATGACCAAATGAGAATTTGAATTATCTGTAATTCACAGATAAGTGATTGATTGTTAATGACGATGTAAATAGTGTAAATTAATTATTCAATGTTTAGGAGCAGTTAATTAACATGTTCAACATTCAAATTATACCATGCAAACCATAATTTACGTGATATTTGATATGTGTGATTATTATATGTGTATGTTTAGACAGATTAAAATCATTCTTAAATCCACATTGATGTTAAATTAAAGAGAAATTAGGTCTCAGGTTTCACAAATGTCAGTGACGAAAGACATAGTGCTACAGTGATCCTGAGAACCCAAGAGAACTTTATAAAATTTTCTTGTTATGTGGATAAAAATAATTTTGGGTTAGAAAAGAGATGGTTCGATTTTTGGACAATGACAATTTAACTTTGGCATTCGACCATACTCTTAGGTAGTAGTTATATTTAAAATGTCTGTCTGACTATCAAAGTAAAATAAATTTGTTTTTATCTTAGTTGTGATCTGATGATGGTGTGATGTTCCTTTTTCTTTCCTTGTCTTGAGTAAGGCTTATCCGGAAAGGAAGTGGTTTGCTAGGAATTCAGTTGATGGCGCCCATTTATATTTGCATTATTTCTATTAAACTTAAGCCCGTAACGACCCTAGAGATACTTTGTCTCGTGATACCCACTGCTTTTTCGATAACTCAGCTGAATTTCCGACACATTCCTTATTTGACTAGAGGTTCATTTAACTCCGCTCTGTCCCGGAACTCCAGGAATGCGATGTTATAGCAGATGGGTCATCGCATCCCCAGGACGAACGGGTACAGTACATAGATTCTACACGATTCGTCAATCTTTAGTATGGGATGAAGTTTGTCACGATGACCTGTAGTCCGTTATTTGAGTTTCCATGGTGTTCCAACGACTCATATTAGCATTCTGATGTAATGGGGAAATTTTGATTTGTTTATGGGAAGGAGTATGTATGTAGTGTTGTTGTTGTTGGTTGTATTTTGAGATGAATGTGTGTGTCAATGAGTTTAATGAATTTTTATCAACAGTTATTTGTGGGTGGTTTCAAATTTAGTTCGATTTTGATTTTATACCCTATTCAATTTAAACTATATATATATTACGTACGAACTATTTATTCGTTTTTATTGGCAAACCAAATATACGATAAGTATTACTCAGAGATACCACGGCATCCTTGGTATGGGACATTGATGTTCGTGTGAACTACTCTGGCGTGCATTACCCAATTTTCTTATATTAGTATGGGATAGGCCATACCCTCTGTCTTTAATTTTTTTTTAATGCGGTACCTCTGAGGTCTACGGCCCGTATATTGACACAGTAACCATTTTATTTTTGTGGGTTGGTAATATTTATTATTGGGTTTCGTGTTTGATTGATTGTATGTCTGGTCTTGATTGGTTTTATGCGAGGTTTCAGTCAGTTCTTTTTTGGAAGGTATTTTGTAACGTAATTATTTGGTTTTTCGTTCTCTGTCTGGAATGGTATTTTTTTGTTTCGACAGCTACTTTGAGTTATTATTCCTTTTTATTTGTTTAGTACCTAATGTCTTTTGATGAAGGTTATTAGTATATTTAGCCCCTTTACTCCCTCTATGTATCTAGTTAGGCAGGAGACACCCGTGGCCGCCTGAGTTACACGGAGGATTTCGAAAGATGTGTTGAACTATACCTCTGCCTAAGGCGATTTCCAGTTCCTGCCTGCTTTTGTTGTAAGGAGCCGGGCCGACCCATTGTCCAAGCTGCAGACACGACTTGCTATTGTTCGGCAGTGCCTGAGATGGTCTGTTGACTTACATTCTTTTCTTGTAGTGACAGTGATTTGTTTATTGATATAGTTGTTTACTATTAATCGTAACTTCTGTTTTACGTTTTTTGTGAAATCATGTTTTTATGAATCATTTCAATCTAATATGTTTTTCTCTAAGATAATGTATATTATTTTCCTGTAACTGTCATATATTTGGAGAGTGTTTCCGGTGACGATAGCTAGTCTCCAAGTACCTGAGAAGTGGCCGGTGTATCCTTTAGACCCTGTTCACGGCTCTTTACTCTTTTGTAATATGGTCTGACGACCCAGTCTATTCATACCTTCACTTTCCAGCTGGCAGAATGAATCCACATTCACTATTACGCAGCTTATGTAACCCCAAATATTTCCCCGACGCAAGCCTTATTTTGTATAAAGGGTGCTCCCCTCTATCTTTTTTTGTGATCATGATTTAACCTTTTTCTTTCTTTTATTATTAGAAAATTGGCTGATTTCCAGAAGGTCGCCATTAAGAAGACTTCGCTTTCTCCACGTCATCTGGCAGAGTCTAGCTCAAGATTGACCGTTTTATTATCATTATTTTCTTTTTGGTACATCCATTTTTAATATGTGTGACGTATTGACGTGCAGTAGAGGTAGGATCCGCCTTTATTTCACGCCTGTACTGATCCTTTATATAATTTGAATTTTTGTTGTTTTAATTTCATCTTAATTTTTTTTTTCTTTCGTACCAAAAAGGAATACATTTCCTCATCAGTGAACATCTTCGTGAATACGTGTGTATGAAAATATATGTGTGTTTGAGAAAAGAGACTTGCGTTTCGTCAAGCCTTTTATGGAAGTTATGACGTTCAAAGAACTTTTAATTAAGCTGCGTCTTATGAATAAGAGAAATGTGAGAACATTTTATTATGTCTTAATTTTTCATATGTGTGTCTGGTGTACATGATGTAATCTTCTTTCCTTCACCCTGTTCAAATGTATCTAATCGAAGAATGTTATTTTATATAATTTTGTTATGAAAAAGAAAAAAATTCCTTTATGCCTTTGTAATGTAAAAGATTTTTATTTGGGAGAAAGCGGTGGAATTTGAACCACTTTTCAGAATTTATTGTAATTATTATTATTATAATCATGATTATTATTATTATTATTATTATTGTCATGTGTTGTGACATCTCTATATTACGCCTCGAGAGTTTAAAAGTGCGCAGTTTGTCTGTATGTATCTCTCTGTCTAACGTTGTGCAACCCCTGGCTACATACTGCCTTGTTCTCTCGTATTGGCTAGTGTTGTTGCTACCTTGCATTTTGTTGTGCAATTTGTTCTGGTATTGGCTCAGACAATATTTGACGCGAGTTTGGGGCCACTCCCAAACTACGCATTTGATTTTTCTGAGAGGCTTCTCTCCCCTCTGGGGGACAGAAGCTTAGTCAGTCTTAGACGCGCCGAGATGTAAGGCGAACGTGTGTATTCGGGCAGAGGCCCACCCTCATGGCGCAGCGGAATGTGAGTACGGCTCAATGTATTTCTATCTAACGCAATGTAATTGTTTTTGTTAAACGTTCCTTCTTTTGCTTAATTCTCTTTCCTTTTCAAGATGTTACTGTTAGTATTTTAATCCTTGAACCAGATCTCCGGGACCTTGCGTAATGTCATACGGCGGAGTTCTTTTTGTTGCTTTTGTTATGTGCCCTCCTCACAGTTTTATTATTTTGGTTAATACCTGTATGATTCGAAAGTATTGCGTTTCTGCGTCTTGGCTTATGTATATTTCCTGTCGGGCCTTAGTGCTCGTCTTTTGCGTCGGTGTCTTTTTTGTACCACAAATGTTTCATTTGATTGGTAGCAATTGGACCTCTGTTTGTGGACAGTATGTGTGAGGTAACGGGACTGATGTCCAACGTCCCACTAATACGTGTCCCCTTTGTTTATAGAATATATGTGACGGTGGTTAACTGGGATTTTCTCCAGCTCCGATGTCATATTATTCTTTATTTTATATGTCGCGTTGTTGCGGCATTATATTGGAGTATAAGCCTATTTTTTTTATAGCGTGCTTTCGATTTTTACCGGTCTCTTTCGTCCCAAGTCAATTGTAATGTAATGTATCTCCGTATATCTCATTTTCCTTTTGTTTTGTTTTTCTCTTTCGATTTTCGCCGTATTACATAACTTAATGATATTCCCCCTTTTCTTCCCCTTCTTCCTACCTCCGTGAAATCTCTCTTCCCTTTGTTTTACTCCCCTCACTCCTCCCCCATCCCTCCGGTATGTTTACATAACATCATGAAAAGCTTCGCGTCTTGTTGCAGTTCGAATTTTGACTTCTTGCAAGTTTGTCGTTTCTCTCTACCATTTGTAAGTTTCGTTTTATTTCCTTTCATGTTCGTATCTTTTCGTTAGATTCATGTTGTTGAGCAGTACTCAGGTTCTGTCGTGCTTTTTAGTTTTTTAAGTTTTTGAATTCTTTATTCTCGGTATTGGGTTTCTTTTGTATTATTGATTTTATCTTAGTTTACCTTTTTTCTTTGTTTTAAATATTTTTTTATTTCGTGTACACGCTCTTTCTTTTATCATTAATACATTTTTATATTTTAAGTAATATAGCTCCCTTGCCTTTTCATTTCTTATAATTAAGTTCCCCTTCCTTATCCTTATCTCGATTTCGTCAATCTTGTCTTTGTGATGTAACAAAGACACGATTAACACGCCTCTGGGATTTCTTCAATTAATTTTATGGGAATCTCGTTTTTGCACTTTTAATTGTTGCATTAAGCAATTATTTGTTTGCATTTGGTTTTTTTTGGAAATCATCTTTTGCTCGCTCCAAAAACCTTGGGCCCAGCACCGGGTCGAGCAAGACGTCTTTTCCCCCGTCCATTTGCGACCTCGTTGATTTTATCTTCCACTGCTACTCTGACGCGCATTATTATTATTACATCCAAGACCTGTAACGGCGCACTGTTTTGCCGTCTCGAACTCAAGTGCGTGGCTCAGCGCATCTTCCAGGGTCTTATTGCGCGCGAGTCGCAGCGCCTGTTGTGTGTCCGAGTCCCGTAGCCCGTCGGTGAAGGTCTGCGTCGCAATCTGTTCCAGAAGTCGTCCGGCGCTGTTGGATAGGCGAGCCTTACGAGGCGTGCGATGTCCATCTCGAACTCCTGCAGGGTTTCCGCGTTCTTGTGTACCCGGATCCGTAGCTGCATCTGGTAGGCCTGCTGAAGATGGCTATCTCCATATCGTGACTCCATATGGGCGATCAGTGAAGCGTAGTCCTGGGATCCAGTCGGGATGGCCTGAAGGACGTTAAAGGCGTCACCCCTCAGCGCTACAATGAGAGCTGTAGCCTTTTCTGTGTTGTTCCAGATATTTATGGAACAGGCTGCCTCGAACTGACGTAAGTAGGTGCTCCACGGGACCTTTCCGTCGAAGGTTGGGGGCGTCACTCGGCTCTGTCCCGTTCCTGATGTCCCCGGTGTACCTGTGAGCGGGCGTCGGCGCAGCTCGGCAACTTCCTCTTGAAGAGCGTTGAATTTCTCTTCCAACCCCGTAATTGGGCGTTGGCGCAGTTCGGCAACTTGCTCTTGCAGGGCTTTGACTCTCTCGTCCACCCCGGTAGGCGGGCGTCGGCGCAGCTCGGCGACTTCCTCTTGTAGGGCTTTGAATCTATCTTCCATCCCTGTCGGCGGGTGTCGGCGCAGCTCAGCAAATTCCTTTTGTAGAGCGTTGAATCTCTCTTCCACCCCCGTCAGCGGGCGTCGGCGTAGCTCGGCAACTTCTTCTTTTAAGGCGTCGAACTTCTTTTCCACTGCCGTGACATCCTCACGCAGACCCAGTTCTAATTTCTTCAGGTCCTGTGCTAACTTATTCTGCCCGTCTTCCATCTTCTTCTGGCCGACCTCTATCTTCTAGGTTAAATTCTTCTGGCCATCTTCTAATTTAGCAGTTAGGTCCTCGGCCAACTTCTTCTGGCCGTCCTCCATCTTCTTCTGGCCGTCCTCCATCTTCTTCAGGTCCTCCGCTAACTTATTTTGACCGTTTTCCATCTTCTTCTGGCCGTCTTCTAATTTGGCAGTTAGGTCCTTGGTTAAATTCTTCTGGCCGTCCTCCATCTTCTTCTGGCCGTCTTCTAATTTGGCAGTTAGGTCCTTGGTTAAATTCTTCTGGCCGTCCTCCATCTTGGTTTCCATGCCATTTAACTTTTCTCGCAATGCTGCCAATTGCGCCTCCATTTTAGTTGTTTGTCTTGTAAAGGGCATGCACTCACAGGAAAATTAGAGAAAATGACCTGCTCGGGTTTTGAAACCAGGACCGTCAGGTGTTGGGCTTGAGTTCGTAATCCGGCTTCTGACACCAGTTGTTACGTGCCACCCCCTAGTGGCACTTTTGTTAACTGGATTACGGAGGGTAGAAAACACAACACCAATTACTGCTTTAAAGAGAAGTTAAATTTATTGCGGCCAGAAAATTACACTACACATCAGCAAATACAAGCAATTGGAACCTTACTCCAGTTTCCTCAAGTCTCTTCCTTGAGCGCTCTTGGCCCTTTCACTTTAATCCGTCCTAATTAGTACGGTGGCCTTGACAGAAACTACCTGCTCCTCTCCCTTATGTACACCGACTAGAGTTACTTACGATCACTTGCTGCAGGCTGTTCACAAGGTGGGAGAAACATTGTCACTGGATTTGGAAACTCGCACGGCACTTCGTCACCACACTTCTGTCGCTCAGGAAAACATGCACTAGCTCAGAAACACCCACCCACAGAAAGCTTACTGTTGAAGCCGCTTATATAGCAGGCTGGTGACTCAACGAATTCTACAATCGTCCAGGACACACGGCTTCTCGACATTTCCTTCACTGTCTGGGTCACAAATATTCTGGACCATCCCTTTGTCCTAGTAGCCCTGTTGCATAAGGCGCTCGCAATACTCTAGGCAGGACACAGCCCAGCCCTGGGGCAGTTGTGACTCATGCGGCAAGCGATGACACAAACTCACAGCCGTAACAGTATGTAATATTGATATACCTTCTTCAATCATTCAAGGACATTCACGCATTATTCATCATAAAAATAACGCTTGCCATGAAATAAATTCTGGAAATATTCAAAAAATTGGTAGTGCATTTAAAAGTCGAATTGCTAGTTACAGACTTTATAGTAAAGAAAAAACTCAAAGGATTGAAACATTTTTACAGAATATTAAACCTAGTGTGTTTGGATTGGTAGATAATGTTTTAGTAGAGCATAAAACATTTAAAGGTGGGTATACACTTGCGCGCCGCGCACTGCGCGCGGTACATGCGCGGCGCGTGTGTTGCTCGACCAGAATTATTATTTAAACGAACCTCTCGCGATCCATAGGAAACCCACGAACATTCACTAGTCAGTTTGGAGGGTGGTAAATATAATCATGTCTCCGCCGCACGAGGAATACCTCGCGATTGCGGTGATGAGTGGTGCTGCTGTTTTAATGGCACGTTTGTGCAAAAAGAAAAAGAAACGACGACGACGTTGGTGGCACACTGACATGTTTAAAAAAAGGAATGGTGCGGAGCTAATGATGGACTTGAAGTCACAAGAAATAAGCGGCCAGTATAAGAATTTTACTCGAATGTCACCTTCTGACTTTGAGAATCTGCTGCAGAAGATTGGACCCCACATTTCCAAAGAAGATAAGTATTTCCGCCCTGGGATTTATTTTACTTTTCTCACGCCGTAGGAAGACAGCAGATATATCACCTTCTTCTTGCATTGGTCCGCAGATATATCCATCTCAGCTCCTATTTCTCTCCAGGCATCTGCTTTTAGTCTATTGGTTTCTTAAAATGATCCTTATGTTGAGGATCCCACAGAAGAGGCTTTTTGCGATAAGCATCGAAAATTTTATCACAGATTCGTCTGACCACTCCATTATCACCACTGAACAAAACGCACAAATATTGCAATCAGATGCGCGCGAGAAACAACGAACTTCTCACAATCCCGTCCAAATCTGAACTGCGAACACTCAAAGTGCGCGTGGAAAAAACCGCCAGGAGATGGATCGTCGTGCGCCGCGCGCGCGCAGTTTCGAAACCCCGTACTAATCTAGCGAATTTGCTGCGCGCGAGCGGCGCGGCGCGCAATGTATACTCACCTTAAAATGAATTTTAAACTTTTTGGACTCTATGTAAAAACTGGGAGCGAAGGTGAAATTACAGATATCAAATCTTTTAATACAAAAACATAATTGTTAGCGAATCAACTAATATTAGTTATATATACCAAAATATTTCAAGTGCTATCATTGTGAAGAGTGAAGAGTTCCAGGAAAGGGAGTCAGGCTGGGCGTTGGTTGAAGTACTTTATTTAGAAACCAACATGAATAAACATAGAACCCCCTTAGAGCATCATCATGCATTGATTTGCCAGGATGGATCAAAAGTAAGCATGCTCGTGTAAACGTTAAAAATAATGATGACCCATGCTTTGCATGGGCTGTAACCTCAGCTCTCCATCCAGCAGTGGGTCATGTGGAGAGAACATCATCATATCCTCACTATTCCACAGTGTTGTATTTACAAGAAATGGAATTTCCTATGGAAATAAAATACATTCAACGTTTTGAAGAGCTGAACAATGTAAGTATTAATGTTTATGAAATTGAAAATAAGAGAATGGTAGGTCCTCTATAGTATACTCAGGAAAAAAAGGATGCTCATGTAAATTTACTATACATAACCGAAGGTGAAAATGCTCACTATTGCTGGATAAAACATTTCAGTAGACTTGTTGGTAGTCAGCTATCAAAATGCGATGGTAAAAAGTGGTTGTGTGATGGCTGTTTGCTATATTTCAGAAAAGAGGACCAACTAACTCAACATCAAAAATGGGGATGTAATCATGTGTGTACGGTATTACCGCCTCCTAAAAATAACATTCTAAAATTTAAGGATTATGAGAAACAGCTTCGAGTACCATTTGTTATATATGCTGACTTTGAGGTTTTGCTAAAACCATTTAACACATGTTCATCGAATCCAGCCCAGCCTTTCAGGAATATTTACATGCACAACGTGTATGGGCACAGTTTGACATTCAAACTTTAGGAGAATTTTCAGACATATATTTAAAGACAGATGTGTTGTTATTAGCAGATGTTTTTGAAAATTTTCGGAATGTTTGTATGAAAACTTATGACCTTGATCCTTGTCAGTATTTCACTGCTCCTGGGTTAAGTTTCAGTTCAATGTTGAAAAATAAAAACGAAAGTAAATTTAGAATTAATGACTGATATAGATATGATCAATTTTATAAAATCATCAATTTGAGGTGGATTAAGCCAATGTAGTGGACGGTACTCTAAAGCGAATAATAAATACATGCCTAGCTACAACCCTTGCGAAGAGTCATAGTATATTGTCTACCTCGATGCAAATAACCAATATGGTTGGGCTATGAGTCAATATCTACCACTGAAAGATTTTCGCTGGCTGACACAACCTGAAATTGATGTCTTACATATTGACACTCTTAATGATATAGATGGTAAAGGATATATTTTAGAGGTAAATCTTGAGTACCCAAAAGAGTTACATGATGATCACAATGATTTACCATTTTGTCCTGAGAATATGAAATCTCCATACATCACATCACGAACAAAAATGTTAATTGCTAATGTAAATGATAAATGTAAATATGTAATACATTATCAAAACTTGAAACAGTGTCTACAGCATGGATTGAAATTAATTAAAATTCATCGCGTATTACAATTTCATCAGTCAGCATGGCTCAAACCGCATATTGATCTAAACAATAATTTAAGAACACAGTCAACAATCGCGTTTGAAAAAGATTTTTATAAACTCATGAATAATAGTGTTTTTGGAAAGACTATGGAGAATGTTGATAAACGAGTTGATGTAAAGCTGATAACAAAGTGGGACAATGATGGTAAAAGGTATGGTGCGAGAAACTTAATAAGCAAGCCTAACTTTCATAGCTGTTCAATTATTCATGAGGATTTAGTTGTAATTAAAATGAATCGTCTTAAAGTAACTTACAACAAACCCATATATGTGGGTTACACCATTCTGGAATTATCAAAAACACTTATGAATGAATTTCACTATGATTATATAAAGAAAAACTATCTTGATATTGCTAAATTACTTACACAGACACAGATTCTTTTATATATGAGTTTAAAACTAATGATTTTTATGAGGATATCAATACTGAGCCAAATAAATTTGATACAAGTGACTACCACGAGGATAATATTTACCATTTACCTCTAGTAATCAAAAAGGTTCTTGGGAAATTTAAGGATGAATGTGCTGGTGTTATTATAGACACCTTTGTAGTGTACCCGTTCGTCCGAGGGATGCGATGACCCATCTGCTATTACATCGCATTCCTGGATTTCCAGGACAGAGTGGAGTTAAATGAACATGAAGTCAAATAAGGAATGTGTCGGAAATTCAGTTTAAATATCACAAAAGCAGAGGGTAACACGAGATAAAGTATCTCCATGGTCGTTACGGGTTTAAATATAATAATAAAAATTAAAAAAAACAAACAAATAGAAATGGGCGCCACCAACTGAATCCCTAGCAAACCACATCCTTCCTGGTTAAGCCTTAATTAAGACAAGGAAAGAATTAGGAAAATCACATCATCATCAGATCACAACTAATATAAAAACAAATTTATTCAAACTTTGATAGTCAGACAGAAATATTAAACACACATCCTACCTAAGAGTATGGTCGAATGCCAACGATAAATTGTCATTGTCCTGAAAATCGAACCATCTCTATGCTATTCAAAGTGTACTTCATCCACATAAAATATGAAAATTTTCTAAAGTTCACTTGGGTTCTCAGGTTCACCGTAGCACTATGTCTATGTGTCACTAACATTCGTGATACCTGAGACCTAACTTCTCTTTAAGTTAACATCATGAATGTGGATGTCAAAATTAATGAATCTGTCTAAACACATATTCTAATCACATATTTAAATATCAACTAATTTTATGGCTTGAATGGCATTATTCAAATGCTGAAAATCTCAGTAAATGCTCCTAGAAATCGAACAATTAATTTACACTATATTTACACTGTCATTAATGATTGCTTGTTTATGAATCAAAGAAACTCCACTACTCATTGGTTATCATCATTATCATATCAAAATTAAATATCTCTCACATTAGTTCTCATCTCAAAATTCATTATATTCAAGTCAGAATAATTAACTTATTACCATCAAATCATTTAAATGAATATTATAATCATCAATTCATTATATTCTCTAATTATCCACACACTCTCACTTCATCATCTCATTCAGATTAAATCATCACAAATCATCCATCTAAATTGTTTAATTCATTAATTCAAGTTGCAATCCTTCAAATTATTCAAATCATATTTCTCATTTAAATTTATTTAAATCCACTTAAATTTATTAATCATCAGCTTCCTTAATTAATTATCACCTTCTAATTCAGTTATTCATCATCTTCATTAATTAATTATCACCTTTTAATTCAGTTATTCATCAGCTATTTTATCATCTATTCATTTATTCAATTCAGTTAATTTATTCAATCTTTAATTCATCCATTTATTTAATTCATTGATTTATTCCAAATTTTAATTTATCAATATATTTAGATTATAATTCATCTGGTTATTTAGATTTTTATTTCATCGAGTCATTTAGATTTTTTATTTCGTTAGGTCAGATCATTAATATGCTTAAACTTCAGATTATTATTTCATTAATTATTATTATCAGAAAATCTTGTATTATCAACATTATTTATTTGTTTAATTTCCTAACAAATTGTTTAATATAGGTTATAGAACGTTGTCTTACAGTTTTATCACTTCCAAGTTATATCTCGTATTTAATTATCATGCCAAAAAAAATATTATTGCCTTCACAAAATCACGTTGGTTCTCACTTCAAAACTTCATCATATACTCTCACTTTATCAAATACCATATTTGAATACCATAATTATTCCACGTAACACCATAACTATTCCACATAACACCATAACTATTCAGCGCACAGCATGAATCTCAAAAATTATGCTAGACTGGGTTCGACAACCTCATGTCTGCCTCAAAATACATTAGCAATATTGCAACTTCCACTTGGCAACTTCCATTAAATGCCTATCACATACTTCACTTAATCACGTAGCATGATCTACAAAAATATATAACTGGCTTCAAATTATTACCGCACACAATCTCCAAGAACTGTAATTAATCTGATCACATCTAGACAACTTCTTAAACAATAAGGAAAAATTACCTTAGTAATCGAAATCCAATTCAAGATCTGCTATCAAATAGAGCATAAATTCTCTTAAAATTCTCAAAATTCACTTCACAGAAAAACACCAATGTGTTATAATCTCTCACATCAAAAATATGTAATACTGATCTGCCTCAAAATAAATCTGACCATTAATGATTCATCTTACAAGATTCAATTACTTGAAATCCTTCTCAAAGGTATCAAACTCACTCACAAAAGAGTATCAAAAGTATCAGCTGTTAAATGAATGTACTCTCAAAAGAGTATAGCAACAAGATATTGGATTGGCAAACAAGAATTACAAAATGTAACCCTGCTGACATTTATTTTTAATTTATTTAACAAAATTCGACTAATGTGTGACTAGTAGTTTCTTGTATAATCCTCTTACGATCTCAAGTACATTCGGATGATAAAAATGAGGCCCTCGACTGGCAGGTTAGGTGAGTACCACCACGCAATCGCCTAAAGCGAAATGCCCCGCCCCGTCGACTATCATCATAATGCCCTAGACGATGGGTCAGGTGTGTACCACCACGCAATCGTATAAAACGAAAGGCCCCATCTCGTAGACTGATGAGTGAATGTACCAGATTGGAATCAACAAGACTCTAGTTGTTACATAAAAGCGATATTCATTCACTTGAGTGAATAAAATCTTAATATCTCCAAACAATCCAACAGAAAAAATCCCTACTGATGAATAATACATACTCGCTAGTATGCAATGCACTGACGAAATAATTTAAATTATCCAATTGCAGATCACGAGTTCGAAATACTCGCCACAAAAAAATAACTATCCAAGAAAAACTATCCTTACTGAAAAATGACAAAAAGACCAAACATCTGCTTAATAAAGCCACCCAATGGTGAGAACGTCGTATAATGGTGCCTGCCATATCATATGGTAACGCCATATTCTAGCAAAATGGAGCAAAAAAATACCTAAGCCATGTCAAAATAATCATAGAACTCCTACTAGAAATATATACAAGTATGCCCAGTGTTCATGAAAAATCATATCAGGAAAGTCATAACTCTTACAATACCTTCTTATATCAGCTGTTAATATGTTTCAAAGATCGCCGATTAATCCTCGTGTGTGCTACAAATTTCTCGAAAGATCGACGAAAACATCGTATCACTCACTGAACTAACGATTGACTTCATATTCCAAGTGAATCTGATGTTGGATATCCTCTTCTTCAGGAACCGAATCCATCGCTCTGTGGTGCCATCACGTCTCCGTATTCGCCTAGCCCGACATGATGAACTGTATATTATCCATCACGGATATTGTCCAAACTCTTCCATAAAAGTTCATAAATGTAGAGTACCCCATACTCTTCGACTATGTCACGCCACTGTCCCATACAATGTTCGGTTTGCATATGACAAAAGTTAATCTCCACAGCGGCTGAATTTCACTAGTAGAAAATAAATTATTTATAAAAGTGTATACATTTCTTAAACACCCTGTATCTGTGTTCGTAACTGATATTTCATAATTGTTCATGAAAAGCAACTATAATGCTGCACGTGCCACTGTTCATAAAGTGCATATTCTCGTAACTGTTCATTTGCCTAAAAGCATTAATGTTGGCCTGACCCCATGGTCGCCTTAAATATTCCGGTCTGAAATGCATTATTTAATAAGCCGTAATACCATTGGAATGTATCTAAGTCCATTTGAAAGTACACATTAGCAGTGTATAATTGCTATCTGCCTGCACAATTAAACTGTCGTACACAAGTCCAAACTTATAAAGTTTAACAAAATGTCGAAAAAATGTTCAGCTGCTTGCATGTCGCCTGCTTTTAAAATGTCGGATCCAGCACGCCCTGTTCTGCCTCACTGTTCTCGAATAATGCGACGCTTAAAACTGGCCTCATTATATGGCTTCGCTGTGCTGTCCTGTATTAAGAATGTAGCTCGAAATAATGTTCTCAATTCTATCACAATGCTGCGTAGTACTTTAACGAACTGTAACATTGGAAAAGCATTGCTGTTTCACATAACTGTAACCACGATGTTGAAAATACATCTGCCCGAACACCGGATCTCCTTTCACTTTCACGGCTTGTATAGCTTGCCTTGCTAACCGCTTCTCGCACTGCACACCGTGCTTCTCTCGTCTTGACTGACTGACCTACATTCGTTCTCCCAGCGTATGCTGCTATCAGCCCCGCTTGCTGGAATACTACTGTCGTTTTCTCCGCGCACCATGTGCTGTACTCAGCTCGACTGGCTGGACTACTACTGCCGTTTTCGTCGCGCACAATGTGCTGTACTCAGCTCGACTGGCTGGGATACTACTGCTGTCTTCAGACTGTGTGATGAGCTCCGCTCGGCGCTGTCACGTGACGTTCCCCTACCTTCTGCGGTCATACGTCACAACTATAATCTCGACCACAATGATATCGGCAATTAAGTTATACCATAACTTAAGGAGTTATCTGCCTTTCTTCAAGTTATCACCATAAAGATTTCTTGATATTTCTTCTCTTCTGAGATGATATAATATTATATTCCATATAGATCTTGATAATACTTCAATATTCCTCCCATAATTCCATCTGCTTGACTGGTAGTGCCACCTTCATCCTTGGCCTCCTACGTCATTTTCTACCATTCTTCTCGACTCGATCTGAGCGCTATCCATTCTTCTTTTCCCATAAATCTCAACTACGGCTCGATGTCAACTGGCGTAGCCGATAGCCTCAACTAGGTATCGGGTACATCTCTCCCGTACATCTCCTTTTTTATCAGACTTGAGAAAAAAAATATACTCTCAGGCATTCTATACACAACATATGTACACGATAGCTCAGCAATCATCCTCTTACACAGCATAATGATACTTTCTAATGCTGGCTGCGTTAAAAGTCCCCACAACTTCATTAGTATCCATTCCCTCGGTGTACTATATCTTCTTAAATTAAATCCTCGTCTTTGACCTGATATGTCTCAACAATGATGATGGATTCCCAATGATTAGTATCCTGATTCTGCGTTAATTTTGTCGTTATTTTTTCTGCACCACTCGTGCTTGCTCTATTGACATCTCTAATTACCTCTTCGGATGGTGCACTAGGCTGTCTATTCTCTTGCCTTGATCTCCCATACTCTTGATTATCCTGTCTTTCGTTTTGTTTATTCCTCCTATTATCTTGCCTATTGTTTTGATTGGACTGCTGATTTTGGTTCCAGTTGTATCTACCTAGATATCGATTATTATATCTGTTCCTGTTTTGGTATCTGGAATTCTGATCGTAGTTCCTGTATCTACTGTCTCTTGTATCTTGATCATATGGCCTCTCATACGGTCCTTGATATCTATCATTCCCAGGAACGTTGCGAATATTTCCTCTATTCCCTTCGTTTCTTCTGTTTCCCCAGGAATCTCTTCTATCTGTCTGTGCTGCGTTATCGACAACTACCGCATTCACTTCTTGCGTGTTTCGATTATCATTCCTTGAAGTTCAGGGTGTCATCTGAGCGCTCGTATAATCCAATCGGCGTAGGATATCATCATAGTGCTCAAGTGTGTTCGCTCCCGATGCTATGAGTGATCGTTGTACCTCAATTGGCAACTTCCTTGCAATAGCTTGCAAAAGTACTTCTTCTGGCAATGGAGGAATCAAAAATTGTAATTTAGCCAATGGCGAAGTAAAGTAATTTGCATAATGCCTCGGATGCGACGTAGAGTAACGTTTCGAGTACATTTCTGCTCTTACGTTCAGCTGATCCTCTCCACTCCAGAATCTTCGTAAAAATGCTATGGCAAATTGTTCCATGTTCGCAAAGTTACCCCTAAATGCGCGAAACCAAGTTAACGCTGGCCCGTCTAAGACGCGTTCGACTACCCTTAGTTCTCTCTCCTTGGCTACTCTATGTTCCGCCATGTAATCGCGAATATCTCTCAGAAATTCGACTGGTGTGACTCCTGTGTTCCCCGAAAACTTCCTTGGTTTATCATCCAGATTTCTGATTATGGTCACCGGACCTGAGTATCGTTCACTCATACTAAACGTGCTTCTATTCGGATTCGAATTATATTGAGGGGTTGAATTAGTCCTTTCGAAAGTAACATTCTGTTGCGTTTGACTATCTTCTCCCACGCTAACCTCTTGACTGTTCATACTGCGATCTATCGGTGTCTGATTTATCGATACTTCCCCCGTTGTAACACCTTGACTTGTAAAACTATTTATTATAGACTCTAGTTTAGTCATCCTATCTTCTGTTCACTTTTCCACTGTCTTGACCTTAGCCTCCAAATTATCTAACGACATAACAGTCTGCGTTCTGTTACTCTCTTCCAGATCGTTCTTCAATTTGTCTATCTTATCTTCGCATGTTGCCTTGACTGACGCGACTTGTTCTTTTAATTGATCAACATCTGTCCTAAACTGAGCTGAATCTATCTTCATCGCTTCCTTATTCTCAGTAAATCTCGCTTCCAAATTCGCCATACCTGCGATTAATTTCTCATCCAGCCCTGCACGCTTTTCTTTTGCTTCGTTATCGACCTCACTATACCGTTCTTCCACTATTGCACCGACTCCATTTTTGAACAATGCTAAGTTTTCATTAACCTTTTGATCTATGTCATCATCAATTTTCCTAATGTCTGCCTGCAATTGGTTTTCTAAGGATTTCAAGTTAGAATTAACCTCTCCTAAGACTTCCTCTTTAACTGTCCCAATTACTGACTTTAAACTTTTGATTTCATTACCTAGATTCATTTCTAAACCTTTGATCTTGGATTCGTAAGATACTTCGGTAGACCACTCTTGTATTTTGCCTACATCTGCCACTAAACCATCAATGTCGAATCGTAATTTCGATACATCTGATTTAATATCCTTCTGTGTAGACATAACATCTGTTCTCAAATTAAGAATAATTTCTTCTTCTCTATTTTCTAACTCAATAATGTTTTTCTTTAACATGTGCCAATTTTTCTCTCCTTTCATTTCTACTGCCTTTATATCTGATTGTAAAGCCTTGAATATTTCATCATTCTTTAGCGTTAATCTATTCTCCAAACTCGTTAAATTATGTTTCAACTCTGTGTTATTTTCTTCACTACGAGCTTGTAATCTAGTTTCTAACAATTTAAAACTATCCTTTAAATTAGCTTCACTAGCTTTCAAATTGCTTTCAGTACTATTCTGTAATCTTTCTTCCAATGATTTCAATTCATCTTTACTATTTGACTGCAATCTAGTCTCTAATGACTTTAAATTATTTTCATTGCTAGCCTGCAATGATCTCAAATTTTCCTCATTACTAGTCTGTAATAATTTTAAATTTTCCCTACTACTAGTCTGTAAAGCTTTCGTATTCTCTCTACATCTAGTTTCCGAATCATTTATCTGTTCTTTGCTTTCTGATTCCATTCTAGCAATAGTTACTGCAATACTAGACATGTCATTCCGTAACTCTCCTTAGCTAAATCATCCGCTGACATAATTATACCTTTCAATAAACGTTTTATTCAGAGACGTTAGATAGCAACACATCACAATGTATCAATTCCTGATTTCACTTCGGTATAAGAAAAATGACTTATAACTAAACATGATATAACACTAATATGATTAACATGATCAATGGAATGGGCATACAAGTATATTGTCTGACCAAGTTTAATACATTTTATAACACCATTAACTGAAATAGAGATCAATCTCTTAGTAATCTAAATCTGATGTGTTTCCATAGAATAAACAAAATCGAAGCCCCACGGATGGGTAAAGTCAATTCTCCCTCTCTCTCTGTACCCGTTCGTCCGAGGGATGCGATGACCCATCTGCTATTACATCGCATTCCTGGATTTCCAGGACAGTGTGGAGTTAAATGAACATGAAATCAAATAAGGAATGTGTCGGAAATTCAGTTGAAATATCACAAAAGCAGAGGGTAACACGAGATAAAGTATCTCTAGGGTCGTTACGGGTTTAAATTTAATTTTGAAAAATACCAATAGAAATGGGCGCCACCAACTAAATCCCTGGCACACCACATCCTTCCTGGTTAAGCCTTAATTAAGACAAGGAAAGAATTAGGAAAATCACATCATCATCATATCACAACTAAGATAAAAACAAATTTATTCAAACTTTGATAGTCAGACAGAAATATTAAACACACATCCTACCTAAGAGTATGGTCGAATGCAAACGTTAAATTGTCATTGTCCTGAAAATCGAACCATCTCTATGCTATTCAAAGTGTACTTCATCCACATAAAATATGAAAATTTTCTAAAGTTCACTTGGGTTCTCAGGTTCACCGTAGCACTATGTCTATGCGCCACTGACATTCTCTTTAAGTTAACATCATGAATGTGGATGTCAAAAATAATGAATCTGTCTAAACACATATTCTAATCACATATTTAAATATCAACTAATTTTATGGCTTGGATGGCATTATTCAAATGCTGAAAAACTCAGTAAATGCTCCTAGAAATCGAACAATTAATTTACACTATATTTACACTGTCATTAATGATTGCTTGTTTGTGAATCAAAGAAACTCCACTACTCATTGGTTATCATCATCATCATATCAAAATTAAATATCTCTCACATTAGTTCTCATCTCAAAATTCATTATATTCAAGTCAGAATAATTAACTTATTACCATCAAATCATTTAAATGAATATTATAATCATCAATTCATTATATTCTCTAATTATCCACACACTCTCACTTCATCATCTCATTCAGATTAGATCATCACAAGTCATCCATCTAAATTGTTTAATTCATTAATTCAAGTTGCAATCCTTCAAATTATTCAAATCATATTTCTCATTTAAATTTATTTAAATCCATTTAAATTTATTAATCATCAGCTTCTTAAAATAATTATCACCTTCTAATTCAGTTATTCATCATCTTCTTTAATTAATTATCACCTTTTAATTCAGTTATTCATCAGCTATTTAATCATCTATTAATTTATTCAATTCAGTTAATTTATTCAATCTTTAATTCATCCATTTATTTAATTCATTGATTTATTCCAAATTATAATTTATCAATATATTTAGATTTTTATTCATCTGGTTATTTAGATTTTTATTTCATCGAGTCATTAAATTTTTATTTCATTAGGTCAGATCATTAATATGCTTAAACTTCAGATTATTATTTCATTAAATATAATTATCAGAAAATCTTGTATTATCAACATTATTTATTTGTTTAATTTCCTAACAAATTGTTTAATATAGGTTATAGAACGTTGTCTTACAGTTTTATCACTTCCAAGTTATATCTCGTATTTAATTATCATGCCAAAAAAATATTATTGCCTTCCCAAAATCACGTTGGATCTCACTATCCAAAACTTCATCATATACTCTCACTTTATCAAATACTATATTTGAATACCATAATTATTCCACGTAACACCATAACTATTCCACATAACACCATAACTATTCAGCGCACAGCATGAATCTCAAAAATTATGCTAGACTGGGTTCGAAAACCTCATGTCTGCCTCAAAATACATTAGCAATATTGCAACTTCCACTTGGCAACTTCCATTAAATGCCTATCACAAACTTCACTTAATCACGTTGCATGATCTACAAAAATATATAACTGGCTTCAAATTATTACCGCACACAATCTCCAAGAACTGTAATTAATCTGATCACATCTAGACAACTTCTTAAACAATAAGGAAAAATTACCTTAGTAATCGAAATCCAATTCAAGATCTGCTATCAAATAGAGCATAAATTCTCTTAAAATTCTCAAAATTCACTTCACAGAAAAACACCAATGTGTTATAATCTCTCACATCAAAAATATGTAATACTGATCTGCCTCAAAATGAATCTGACCATTAATGATTCATCTTACAAGATTCAATTACTTGAAATCCTTCTCAAAGGTATCAAACTCACTCACAAAAGAGTATCAAAAGTATCAAAAGTATCAGCTGTTAAATGAATGTACTCTCAAAAGAGTATAGCAACAAAATATTGGATTGGCAAACAAGAATTACAAAATGTAACCCCGCTGACATTTATTTTTAATTTATTTAACAAAATTCGACTAATGTGTGACTAGTAGTTTCTTGTATAATCCTCTTACGATCTCAAGTACATTCGGATGACAAAAATGAGGCCCTCGACTGGCAGGTTAGGTGAGTACCACCACGCAATCGCCTAAAGCGAAATGCCCCGCCCCGTAGACTATCATGATTATGCCCTAGACAATGGGTCAGGTGTGTACCACCAAGCAATCGTATAAAACGAAAGGCCCCATCTCGTTGACTGATGAGTGAATGTACCAGATTGGAATCAACAAGACTCTAGTTGTCACATAAAAGCGATATTCATTCACTTGAGTGAATAAAATCTTAATATCTCCAAACAATCCAATAGAAAAAATCCCTACTGATGAATAATACATACTCGCTAGTATGCAATGAACTGACGAAATAATTTAAATTATCCAATTGCAGATCACGAGTTCGAAATACTCGCCACAAAAAATATAACTATCCAAGAAAAACTATCCTTACTGAAAAATGACAAAAAGACCAAACATCTGCTTAATAAAGCCACCCAATGGTGAGAACGTCGTATAATGGTGCCTGCCATATCATATGGTAACGCCATATTCTAGCAAAATGGAGCAAAAAAATATCTAAGCCATGTCAAAATAATCGTAGAACTCCTACTAGAAATATATACAAGTATGCCCAGTGTTCATGAAAAATCATATCAGGAAAGTCATAACTCTTACAATACCTTCTTATATCAGCTGTTAATATATTTCAAAGATCGCCGATTAATCCTCGTGTGTGCTACAAATTTCTCGAAAGATCGACGAAAACATCGTATCACCCACTGAACTAACGATTGACTTCATATTCCAAGTGAATCTGATGTTGGATATCCTCTTCTTCAGGAACCGAATCCATCGCTCTGTGGTGCCATCACGTCTCCGTATTCGCCTAGCCCGACATGATGAACTGCATATTATCCATCACGGATATTATCCAAACTCTTCCATAAAAGTTCATAAATGTAGAGTACCCCATACTCTTCGACTATGTCACGCCACTGTCCCATACAATGTTTGGTTTGCATATGACAAAAGTTAATCTCCACAGTGGCTGAATTTCACTAGTAGAAAATAAATTATTTATAAAAGTGTATACATTTCTTAAACACCCTGTATCTGTGTTCGTAACTGATATTTCATAATTGTTCATGAAAAGCAACTATAATGCTGCACGTGCCACTGTTCATAAAGTGCATATTCTCGTAACTGTTCATTTGCCTAAAAGCATTAATGTTGGCCTGACCCCATGGTCGCCTTAAATATTCCGGTCTGAAATGCATTATTTAATAAGCCGTAATACCATTGGAATATATCTAAGTCCATTTGAATGTTCACATTAGCAGTGTATAATTGCTATCTGCCTGCACAATTAAACTGTCGAACACAAGTCCAAACTTATAAAGTTTAACAAAATGTCGAAAAAATGTTCAGCTGCTTGCATGTCGCCTGCTTTTAAAATGTCGGATCCAGCACGCCCTGTTCTGCCTCACTGTTCTCGAATAATGCGACGCTTAAAACTGGCCTCATTATATGGCTTCGCTGTGCTGTCCTGTATTAAGAATGTGGCTCGAAATAATGTTCTCAATTCTATCACAATGCTGCTTAGTACTTTAACGAACTGTAACATTGGAAAAGCATTGCTGTTTCACATAACTGTAACCACGATGTTGAAAATACATCTGCCCGAACACCGGATCTCCTTTCACTTTCACGGCTTGTATAGCTTGCCTTGCTAACCGCTTCTCGCACTGCACACCGTGCTTCTCTCGTCTTGACTGACTGACCTACTTTCGTTTTCCCAGCGTATGCTGCTATCAGCCCCGCTTGCTGGAATACTACTGTTGTTTTCTCCGCGCACCATGTGCTGTACTCAGCTCGACTGGCTGGACTACTACTGCCGTTTTCGTCGCGCACAATGTGCTGTACTCAGCTCGACTGGCTGGGATACTACTGCCGTTTTCCTCGCGCACAATTTGCTGTACTCAGCTCGACTGGCTGGGATACTACTGCTGTCCTCAGATTGTGTGATGAGCTCCGCTCGGCGCTGTCACGTGACGTTCCCCTACCTTCTGCGGTCATACGTCACAACTATCATCTCGACCACAATGATATCGGCAATTAAGTTATACCATAACTTAAGGAGTTATCTGCCTTTCTTCAAGTTATCACCATAAAGATTTCTTGATATTTCTTCTCTTCTGAGATGATATAATATTATATTCCATATAGATCTTGATAATACTTCAATATTCCTCCCATAATTCCATCTGCTTGACTGGTAGTGCCACCTTCATCCTTGGCCTCCTACGTCATTTCCTACCATTCTTCTCGACTCGATCTGAGCGCTATCTTTTCTTCTTTTCCCATAAATCTCAACTACGGCTGGATGTCAACTGGCGTAGCCGATAGCCTCAACTAGGTATCGGGTACAGTAGGCACAAAATCTAAATCATACAGCTATATGACAATTGATGATGTAGTAGTAAACAAATTAAAAGGAGTGAAAAAGAATGTTGTTAGTAAAGAGTTAGATATAAGTGATTATAAAGACTGTATAGTTAGTAACCCACCTGTATTATATAAGAAAATGTGTGTATTTAGAAGTAAAAATCATCAGCTACGTACCAATTTGCTAAACAAAGTTGCTTAAATAATGAAGACAACAAACGATTCATTATACCCAACACATTTGATACTTTTGCTTGGGGAAACAGTCGCATTGACGACTATTACTTTTCTTAAGTCTAATGATCACTATATTGCAATATTTGTAGTGTGTTTTATATTGTAATATTTTTTGTAAAAAACTGTAAGTAGAATGTATAATGTTAGGCTACTGTAGTTTAGTAAAAATAAGATAAGTAATACATTTTAGTGTAAAATGTTTGCTTTTGTATATTACGAAAAAGATTTAAAAAAAGTACAGAATGTGTGAACTAAACAAGGGAAATGTAAAAATGTAAAGTGGAAATTGTAAATATCCATGTGTGAAAAGGTGAAATGGCTATCACCATTTTAAAATTAAAAGACATTGTGATCTGGTAAACCTTTTTTATTTCACAACAACAAAAATGTACAGATTGTGTAAACTAAACAAGGAGAATGTAAAAAATGTAAAGTGGAAATTGTAAATATTCATGTGTGAAAAAATGAAAATGAAGAAATGGCTATCACCATTTTTTAAAATAAAAGACATTGTGATCTGGTAAACCTTGTTTTTATTTCACCACAGATAGGGCTTTACAATATAGAATACAAAGAAATACCAATTCCTCAATCCTTTTCATTGTTCATGTCCACTCATCATTAACTTTCCTTTTATAGCCAACCTCTTTCCCACTGAGGCATTATAGGATGTCAAACGTTGTTTAGCTCTTTTCAACAATACTTTATCCGCCACACGGCTTAAAGCAGAATGACTATGACGATAAGAAAGGTCGTGTTCTTTACATGCTTTATCCAAAGAATTAATAGATATTCACTTAGCATAGGGTCTTGCGACCATGATTTTGGTACATGTTGCCTGATTTCTTTCACGGTATTGTCTGTCACATAATAAATGAACAACTTGGAGAATACTAATAATTCTTCTTTGGTAAAACTATCTGCATATCGAGGGCAGACAACCTTGTAGTTCCACCCTTAAAACAACAACACTACCTCTTGCATAGTATGTGATGTTGATGGCTCCTGAGACGTGGAAGATGGATTAAACATAACTTTTACAAGTTGCTCAATAAACAATGCTCAATCTTGAGTCACAGTATTTTTTTTCCATAAAACGTGATAGCTAAACACTATTGATTATCAATCAGCATTAGAGTTCTATATGAAATAGATCAGAAAAGGTCCATACTATACTTTTTATAGGTAATAAACGGATCATACTATACTCTCAACTACCCTAGTTTCAACTACGTTTCAAGGTCACTCTCTTGAATATTGTCGGAGACTATCGATAAACACCTATGTTCACACGGCACACTCTCGCGGCGCACGCGGGCATGAATAATTCAGGATGATGTTAATGGCTTATGTGGATGGCTTTGGTTGGTGGCTTCGGTGGTTTATAGTGGCCTTTGTTGGTGGCTTACGGTGGTGGCTTATGGTGGCTTATGTTGGTGGCTTACGGTGGTGGCTTATGGCGGTGGCTTATGGTGGCTTATGTTGGTGGCTTACGGTGGTGGCTTATGGTGGCGTATGGTGGTATTACAGGCTCGCCAAGTAGCCCCACCTGTGGCCGGCCAAAACATCACAGTTCAGGACCCTCCACCTCCACATTCCTCCACACAAGATGGCGGCGGCACGATATCTCTCGAACGCATGGTCGGATTTTGACGAATATTGATAAGAAAAAGAGCTTACCATAATGATGGATTGTGTGTAAGTAAACGTCTTTTGCTGCTTGATGCCACTACTAAAGTGATACTCATACAACAGACAAGTGAGTTCATGTTTCGCTGACGTAATCGTATGTTTCCACGCACTTCCTGTGTTGAGCCAAAAGCCAACACATGAAATCATCGTGTGTTAAAGTTTAAACAAAGACCTCGGCTAAAGGCATACGTTGATTTTAAACCAATTTTATTCCAAGATCTAGAGCCTGTTTAAGTGCCATGTTATGAACAACGTGGTATAGGATTTACTGCCAACAGGTGCTTACTGCGTATGACGAGGCTGGCTGTAGACTAGTGGGTTAGACAGCCTTTCTTGCTAGGGGTCTCCTGTTTACCCTAAACCTGGCTATACATGTTAGTTCAGAACATTTATTGGTTTATTGTATATTGAGTTTATATATAGAACTTATACAAGCACGTCATGCACGCGGTCAAACTTCACAAGATTCACATGCAACACACAAAGTATATTCCCACTACCTAGCGGTAAATATGAGCACTACCTGAACAACGAGCATGCCACCTAGCGGAGGATATGAACACTTACTAGTGATATCCAAAGTGAGCTGAGGTTAGGTTAGGTAAAGTTAGGTTAGCCATGAAAATAAGCTACCAAAATAAGATACCAAAAAATAATTGGTTTTTACCCTTGGGGTCTTGGGTTCCAACTCGACTATGCCCAGAATTTAATTATCATCTGAGAGTTGAAAGGTTAGGTTAGGTGAAGTTAGGTTAGGTTAGGTTAGGTGAAGTTAGGTTAGGTAAAGTTGGGTTAGGTTAGGTTACGTTAGGTGAAGTTAGGTTAGGTTAGGTTAGGTTAGGTTAGTGAGCTGAGGTTAAGTCTTTAAATATTCCCTCTCTTTCAAATACTTTCCAACACCAATAAAAAAATCCACTAAATACATTGACAAAAATAACTTGTCAAATAAGCCAATACAAAAGCCAATACAAAAGCCAACACAAAAATCCAACACATAAGCCAATATATAAGCTGATGGTAGGTCACTCCATCAGCAAAACAGTTGTAACCTTTGTAGTGTGAACATCGTACTGACAGGTCAGTAACTACTATGGAACTTACTACAACCAACAAAGGTAGACAACGTGCACTCTATCAAGGCTACTCTTATAACTATAATCGTCAGAATGCGAAAGGAATAATATTCTGGCGATGCTCAAAAGAGAGGTCTACAAAATGTCGAGGCAATCTGAAAATTAAAAATGGAAGGTTTTAAGTGTGAGTGTTCATCAATGTAGTGCTCCAAACGAACCACGGTTGCTGTTTAGAAACAATTATCAAAATGCTAAAAAGCAAGTTCATGAAAACGATATTGTGGCTAAAAATAGTGCAGTGTTTGTTCAAATGGACTTATCATGTCCTCCAAAAGTCATGTTGAGACTGTTGTCAACGTCCAAGAAACCTTTAACTCTATCAAAATCAACGCAGACTATAAATGAAGTGGTATTGCAAGAGGAACAAAAAGGACTATATATTAATAGTGATAATGGTCATGGTGATAATGATAATGATGATGATGATAATGATGATGATGATGATGATAATGGTAATGCTTTGTTTACACCTAAAATTCATTTGTTAAATTTGTATACTGGAACAAACCCAGTAAGCTAATTCAACGGCTTCGACACTTGCATGCTTTACAACAAACTGGGCATACCGGTCACGATTGGGAAATCAAAGAAATTGAACAAGAGCTACGTCGTGCTAAAATTATTGTTTAATGGCTCTACCACTATGCGACCACTTTTGCCCCCACTCTTGGTTCTTAAATTTGCTTATTTGCTTCCACTTTTACCTGAGCTCTTTGGATCCATATTTGCTCTCACATTAAACTATTATTCTTATTACCAAGTTAACTTTACTACAGCTTAGTCTATGCTTGACAGTTGACATGGAAATATCAGTGACTAAGTATGATAAGCCTAATGCATACTATAAAGGATATTCATATATTGTGAAACGAACCAATAAAAACGGAACAGTTATTTGGCGCTGTTCAAAACATCGTTCCAAGCATTGACGTGGTGACCTAAAGAGTAAAAATAGTGAGGCTTTAAGTGTCAGTGATCATCAATGTAGTGTACTGCATGAAACACAGTTGCCGTCGCCGAAAAATCAAGAAAACCATATTGCTACTCAAAATAGTGGATTGCTTAATGAGCAACGTTTAACCCTGTTCTAAAAGTTGTTTAATCCGTCTTCCACACAGCATGTGCAATCAACATCACAAACTATGCAGAGGTAGTGTTGTTGTTGTCGTCGTCGTTTTAAGGAATGGAACAACTAGGTCATCTGCTCTTGATATGCAAAAAGGTACCGTAGTATTGCAAGAGGATCAAAATGACTAAATAGTAATAACAATAAGGTTTTTATGCCTATAAAACCATTGCGGCTTCTCCAGTTTTTGAAAACAACAGTGAATGGACATTGTTATAAGAAGATCTACAACAAGCCTTGTGTTTAAAAATTATAACAGTCTATTGTAAAGAGAGAAAGAGTTGTATTAAGTGTGCATCTATTGTCATAATCATGTATACTCTGCAATGTTAAATATTCTAACTTTGTATAAAATAAAACAACACTGTAACATCATTTTGCATTTATTTATAAACTTTATCTACAATTTTGTTTCATGATAATATTTTTAAGACAATACTAAAAACTAAAACATTATTTTTCTAAACACATATTTTTTTCTTTCAGTCCATTGTCATTACTTATATTTTCCATTATTATTTCACTTTGTTTTCATTTAATTAAAACGGACCATGCACCTATTGATTATAAAACCTTCATAAATTAAGTGTACAGGTTGCACAGCATTATTGACTTAATCAAAAACACTCTCCGACATATCATTAAACCGTGTAGGCAGAAATGTCTCAAAGTTTTCACATACACAAAGTACACGATCACCATATGCTGTTTTCAATTTCCGAATCTTGATAATGCGGAATGGAATATGCGTTGGCAATTCGCTGAGCTTCTTTGTCTCTAAGCCACATGCATGACCCACAGCATTCAAAACATTCATTGTAGTAGTCTATAAACAAAAAAAAGCATATCTATTACACTCTAAAACAGCTTTAATAATATTGTGCAATTAGGGATTTTGCACTATGCATTGCTAATAAATTATACTACTTATGCAAGAAATGCCCTAACTGTAGCAGATACTGCTTTTCTGCATATAGCACAAGTGTTGAGTTCTAATGCACACTTGACACAGGCTATCATGTGTCCACAAGGCAAGAATACAACACCTAGTTCATCTTGATAACAAATTTTACATAATTGTTGGTCACACTTTTGTATCTGTTCGTGAGACAAGTCTTTTTTTTCAGCCTCATGTATTTGCTCCGCGTGTTCTAACTCTGAAGGCACTCTTATGTCTTGTGCTGCAATCACGTTTTCTTTACGAATAGTGTACGCAAATTCCTGACCTTTAAGCAACACCATGTATTTACAGTTATGTAACCAACGAGCGTTTTGCACAAAAGGGTCATCAGTCATTTGCCAATCCTTTAAAGCAAATCCACAATAAAAACATATTGTTTTATCCCCTTCACCAGTATAAAAATCCAGTTTCACTTAGCTGTTTGGTAAGGTGTTTTAATATTAATGGCCAAACAGTTTTATATGATTCTAAACGTTTTTCAACAGAGCTGTACTCTTGGTGTGCTAGTGCTTTAGTCTTGCAAACTCCCAATTTTTCAAAAGCATATGCCAATTCAACACTGTCTATGGCATATGGACCACATATATCGACACTACCGTTGTTGGCTGGTAATACATCATTATTATTATTATTATTTATTTGTGATTCAGCAACGTAAGTAGCGGCCAATGGTCTTGTGGTTCGGTAAAATGGATACACGGGTATGTTACCCACTGTAAGGACAACAAGGAGACAATCGCAAATGGTCCCTAAAGGGATCATCCCTTTCTTCCCAGTGTGAAAGTTCAATACGACAAAACACACAGCGCACCACATCTTCTCGGTTCAAGTAAATAAAAACCGGCTTTTGCAAGTTCATGTGTCGACAAAAAGCCTACAGGCCAGGATTCAAATGTTAACCAACGATCATGTTCTGATTTTAAATTTAACCCACGTGGTAAACCAACTTGCTCACTTGTTGTATTTGGTACTAACGCCATGTGTTATAATAAAACTTTTTCTTATTGTAAGTTATTAACGTTGCACAGAGTACTTTAAAGCACAATGTATGCTTGTTCACTGTCTGCTCGTTACGTTAATGGCGCATGACGACACCTAAAAGCAAACAGTGGTCACACTGTCCTTATGCAAGGCTTCGACACTGATGTGTAACTATGTAACGGTCTGTTACTTTTTCACGCAAAATTATATCTCCCGCAGAGATTTTGGTTGGTTCCTCAGTTTAGGGGCTGCGACAACGCGGTCAAGTAACCCCGTGTACTTTGGGTGAGTGTAGAATCTGTCTGATAAACAGTGTGAATTCTGATGGCTGTATTAGTCTGTAATTCAGGTAAGGACTTCAGACGGTCAATTTCACGCAGTAGTTCCTAATGTTGCTACCAGATACTACCGTCAACGACACCTAGCTCTGAACTTGGCTACGAGATGCCACCGCAACCAGCAACTCACAACGAACGTTTGATCTTCCCCTCCAAAGGAAAGCATATTGAGGGATTTTAGCGCTCTTAGAACATCCGACGACTTCGGCCGGCTTTGAACCCGCGAACTTTGGCATAGAAGTTCAGCATACTACCAGTTACGTGACCGAGGCCGCTTCTCACTTAGTCAGATGGAAAACTAAATGTGATCGCGTGCAAGTGCGTTGTCATGGCAACGTCTGATAGCACATCCCTCATCAATTTAGTAGTGTTGTCATGGCAACCTCTGATAGCTCTTGGCATCTCTATATATATAAAAATGAAAGTTTGTCTGTTTTTCCTGAATTTCCACGGAAATTTGCGATATTTGCGCGTTTCAGGCTGTTTTATTACGGATGCGCGCAAAAATAATTTTTTATCTGTCTGTCTGTCTGTCTGTCTGTCAGTGTGTCTGTGGACAACTTCTACGAGTCCTTATAACTTGAGAACGGCTGGGTGGATCAACGTAAAATTTGATACAGATATCCATCAGAGGCACCACACTAATCATTGATGTAACTCTTCTCCGTACCTCTCATAAAAGGGGCCTACCCCCTTAAAATACATGCTGAAATAGGCGTAGAAGGGTGAAACAAAGCTCATTTTCAGCCCCTCAATGTGAGAAACGAAACTCAGGGGCCCCAAAGGGCCCCCGAAAACCACATTTTAAGGCCCTCAAACCAACAGTTTTTGAGATATTCCCAGAAAACTAATTTCACTTAATAAATTAATGAAAGAATGCATGGCGGTAACCATGGCAACTGAATCTCAGAGGTCCATCTATTTCTGTAAGACGCAATGCAATTCCATTTATTACATTACTGTGAAGGTTTGCAAACGGCTATAAGGTTATAATGGATCCAAATTAAGCTGAAATATTCATTAATACATACAATGCGCTTAAGGGGTCAAGGGGTACTCTAGAATTTTTTCACGCGATTTACACGTGCGGGTGTGGTACGGAAGGTCTATTATATCCCTTCTCTATTATATAAAAACGAATGTTTGTCTGATTTTTCGGCTTTTCTACGAAAATTTGACATATTTGCCCGTTTCAGACTGTTTTGTGACGAATGCACGCAAAATTATATTTTTGTCTGTCTGTGGACAATTTTTTGTGTCCTTATACAGAGGTGGCCAAATTATTAGACTAAAGGTCTAAAAATGCATTATTTAATTTTGCTTAGAACACTTTTATTTGTGTTTCTATGGGAACTGACACTGGGGATGTTACAATGATATAGGGACACTTGGATAATGATTTTAGGATTTTCTGTATTTCAGTTTGGCAAAACTGTTACAACTGATTGCCTGCTGTCACAAGGAACTATTTATTTCTGTGCACATGTTGTTGATTGTTTGGGATTTACAAAGCATTTAGTGATTGTTTAGTTACTATCTTCACTTAATTCCATCAGCAGAGCTCTGGTGCTTTATGCTGACATATTTAAACCTATATTTGCGACGTGCTTAGAAGGCAGTGCATAACATCGGCCTATCAAAGGAATTCTATGTTTATGGGGAGGGAAAGTGATATGTCCACAAGGAAAATTGGGATAACAAAAACATTGCTTACTGAAGGACACTCCACACAGCAGGAGATAGCAACAAGACGTAATATTGCACAAAAATTAGTAAGTAGAATTAAGAAAATGGAAGAAAACTGTGAGGCTTACCAGTCACAACGAAAAGAAAAATGTGGTAGGAAAAGTAAATTAAGCCCTAGAGGTGTACGAAAACTGATGTCAAATTCACGAAACCATCGGTCAGCTACTAGCAATGAAGTAAAGAATAATTTCAAGAGTAGTGGCATAGATGTATCTGCAAGAACTGTAAGAAGAACATTCAATAGCGGATTAAAATCTAGACGACCCAGAAGAAAAGCAAAGATCACTCCAGTTTTGGCAAAGAAAAAGAGATTGGAAAGGGCAAAGGCCCTGCAAGATTGCTCTACAGACGACTTGAAGGTACATGCAACATCAAAATAATAGTTTTACAAACATTATCTACTCTTATCATAGATTTAACCATGTTCACTGGAAACTTTTAAAAATTGATGTTATTATTATTCCGTTATCGATTGTAATAATGCCGCCAATGCACTACTAAAATGAGAACCTGACCCTAGGTTTGCTTCAGTGATGAATCTATATTTGAAGTAAGTGAAGAAACGAGTCAGTACGTTCGTAGGAGACCAGAAGAAGAGTTTCATCACCAGTGCATACAACAGATAGTAAAATATCCAATAAAAGTTATGATTTGGAGTATGATGTCTGTGTATGGAACTGAAAGATTATATATTTTAAAGGGTACCATGACGAAGGACCAATATATATAAGTCCCTGAGAATTGTCTTTTACCTCAGATAAGGGAGTGGTTTGGGGAATATCCTTGTCTTCATGCATGATGGTGCACCCTGTCATGCGGCCAAGAAAGTGGCTCAATTCCTCAGGATAAAAGCATTTTTGTGCTTCCGAGGCCCGGAAATAGCCTGGACAAGAACTCCATTGGAATTTTGTGTTCTATTGTAAAGAAGAAAATCAAGAAAACCACTGTAACAACAAAAATTGGGCTGATTGAAACTTTGGTATGGATTTGGCACCATGACAATGACATCAGAAACAATTGCCAAACACTCATTAAAAGTATGCCCAAAAGGAAGAAAATTCTTATTTCCTACAAAGGAATGCATACAAAGCATTGAGGCACATGCAAGTTTAATTTTCATTTGTAAGGCTAGCCAGGAAAATTAAATATGTTATTTTCCAAGCTTTAGTCTAATAATTTGGCCACCTCTCGAGAACGGCTTGGTGGATTAACGTAAAATTTGATACAGATATCCACCAGAGGCACGACACTAATCATTGATGTAACTCTTCTCCGTACCTCTCATAACAGGGGGTCTACCCCCCTTAAAATACATGCTGAAATAAGCGTGAGACAAAGCTCATTTTCAGCCCCTCAATGTGAGAAATGAAACTCGGGGGCCCTAAAAGGACCCCGAAAACGACATTTTAAGGCCCTAAAACCAACAATTTTTGAGATATTCCCAAAAAACTAATTTCACTTAATAAATTAATGAAGGAATGCGTGCCGGTAACAATGGCAACAGAATCTCAGAGGTCCATCTATTTCTGTAAGACGCAATACAATTCCATTTATTACATTACTGTGAAGGTTTGCAAACGGCAATAAGGTTATAACGGATCCAAATTAAGCTGAAATATTCATCAATACATATAATGCGCTTAAGGGGTCAAGGGGTAATCTAGAATTTTTAACGCGATTTACACGTGCGGGTATGGTCCGGAAGGTCTATTATATCCCTATCCCTATTTTGTTATATTATTATTATTAGTATTATTCTTTTATTTATTATCATTATTATGGCGTACAACGAAGAGACAAAGCTCATTTTCAAACCCTTGGGGTCAGAAACAAAACTCGGGGCCCCTCAAGAGCCGTAAAGGGTCCCCGAAAACTATATTTTAAGGCTCTAAACCCAACAGTTTCTTAGATATTCCCAGAAAACTAATTTCATTTAATAAACTAAAGAAGGAATGCAAGCCACTAACCATGACAACAGTATCTCAAGAGGTGGCATCCAACTTTCCATCTATTTCTGGAATAAGTAATGCCACTCCATTTATTACATTTCTGTGAAAGGTTGCAAATGGAGTACCCTAGCTTTTTTTCACACGACTTACACGGGCGATATGTCGTACAGAAGGTCTATTATATCTCCAAACATCAACATTATTTTCAAAAATTCCTGAATAGAAATAGTAGACTGTTTTTGGCTGATTTTAGGAATTTGGGCCATTGGAGGCTAAAAACACTGAATTTTCATGCACCACAAGCGTTTATAATTTATAAAAGGGGTCTTCCTGTAGTTGGGCACTTGACACAACGGTTAGGGTCAGTTCGTATGTGACGTGTATTGCGATTCTTCTACGAAGTTTTCAATTTTATTTTCACGCCAGGAAGAACACGTTAGGTAAATTTAGTTTGAGAGCACATTTTAACTAATAATTTTTCTTTGCCAACAAACAGGTTCCAAGCCCCTAAACATTGCAACAGTAGCTCAATTGATAACATCTGGTTATTAATACCGATGACCGTTCGAAGAATGGGTACTTCTGCTAGTTTTCTTATAATTGCGAAATCATTTTTCTCATCCCTTGGCGTAATGGTGGGTCTTATCAAAAATTCTTTCAGACAAAAGTTTTAGGTAATTATTAGGCCTAGGGGAATACTGTCCATTTTGTACGGTTTTGATATTGTGACTATTAAGAGAGATATGATAAATGTTTCCCGAAAAACCCACTTTCTCCCACCCCTTTGGTCAATGGTTGGTGCTATCAAAAAACTCTTCAAACATGAATTTTTGGGCCTTATTTGACACATAGTATGAACTTTGAATGGATTCGATATTTCAAATATTAAGAGAGTTATAGCGATATTTTACTTTTTCGAAAAAAGGCCCCCATTTTCACCCCCGTCGACCGATTGTGCCCATTAACGAACTCGCCCGAGATTTTATAGGGATACATATTATGTAAAAAATTTAAATTGATTGGTACAAAATTGCGGTAGTTATCGTGTCCACAAGAAACTGATATATATAGAATGGATAGCAGCAGGCTAACTAAGAAAATTTTTGACTACATCTCCAAATTAAAAAACACCACTAGATGGCTGGAAGAGATACGGTGTGATCTGCAAAAACTGAAGATCACAAACAACATCATTTCTAATAGGGTGGAATTCCGGCGACTGATCACTACTGCAGATTTTTCGATTCTGCAAGTTCCACATCAACTACGGAGAGTGTTATCAGCGGAACAGAGGCAGGCCGTCAGCCAACGTATGAAGAAGTTTTGGGAAGAAAAGAAAAAACGAAACAATGTACCGTAGTCTTAGGTTCAAAGCGGTCTATAATTGGCCAAATTCTAAATATATATATATACAGTGTGGTCCACCGGCCCCTTATTTTTTTTGGAGGAAGGCAACCCAACTAACGCGTATATCACAGTCATTCTAAAAACATTAGTACCAGCTCCTTTACGTCCATTGTACAACTTTACCGTTGAGTACATCCTCGCGAATATAGTAGAAATCAATAGTGGCAGTGTTCTTTCAATGACCTCAATTATAATGCATGATTGAAACGATCAGAGCTCCGAATAACACATGCTTACGTTTGGACAGGAAGTGTCTACGAATAGATTCATTAAGTGCCAGCAATACGCCATGGTTCTCGGTAGCTACGGTGGCTAAATCAAGAATTGCTACAGTAGCGTCAACGAAGTCGCAATGTAGTAGGTTCGAACCTTGAAATAGTACATTTTTTTTTTTGCTTAATGTCGTTTATATGTATTATGGACGCATATCTATCTGTTCCAACGAGTGATTTTTTTATTTGGTCCTCAAAAGCACCGTACTTATCCGATGGTACGCAGCCAGATTGGACGACGACATAATGATCTGTAGAACGAAAGCAAGGTATCCTGTATATTCAAGGTAGCAAGTGTTCGAAATTTTGACCACCTTTGTTTAAAGGAAAACTCCGACTCACTCAGACGACCCACATAACAAATAGATTTGTTATGTGGGTAGGCTCACGAATAAATACATCAGACCGAAACTATAATTTCTTTCAACGGCTCTCTGCGAAAAGCGCTTGCTATAGGCCTACACTTACAATAAGAGTTAGTTAGTGAGATTTTAAGGGGCGGAACTATGAGGTCATATGCCCAAAACATGCAGTAAATACAGATAATTATATCATTATTGGTTTTACGTCCCTTTTAACTGCTCTGGCTTTTAGAAACGCCGGGGTGCCGGAATTTTGCTCCGAAGGGGATCTTCAACGTGCCAGTAAATCTACTGACACGGCTCCCTTGCATTTGTGCACCCTCGAATGCCAGTTGACTGCGCCAGGATTCGAACCTGCAACCTTGGGCTCAGCAAGCGAGAACGTTACCGCTGAGCCTCGCAGCAAGGCAGTAATTACAGAACGTGTCATATTATTAAAAATATTGAACTATGAAAATTCTAATTATCACGAATAGAGTCGCCTCCGTTGCGTAGTGGTCAGCGTGATTAGCTGCCAAACCGGACGTCCTGGGTTCGATTTCCGGCTCTGCCACGAAATTTGAAAAGTATTAATAATAATAATAATGTTATTGGTTTTACGTCCCTTTTAACTACACTGGCTTTTAGAGACGCCGGGGTGCCGGAATTTTGCCCCGAAGGGGATCTTTAACGTGCCAGTAAATCTACTGACACGGCTTCCTCGCATTTGCGCACCCTCAAATGCCAGCTGACTGCGCCAGGTTTCGAACCTGCAACCTTGGGCTCAGCAAGCAAGAACGTTACCCCTGAGCCACGCAGCCAGACAATTTGAAAAGTGGTATGAGGACTGGGACGGGGTCTACTCAGCCTCGGGTGGTCCAAATGAGTAGAGGGGGTTCGATTCCAACCTCAGCCATCCTCAAAGTGGTTTTCCGTGGTTTCCCACTTCGCCTTCGGGCAAATGCCGGGATGTTACCTACCGTACGGCCACGGCCGCCTCCTTCCCTCTTCCTTGCCTATCCCTCCCGATCTGCCCCTCCCTTCCCATCCCTGAAGAGGACCCTGTTCGCTTTGCAGGCCGCGTGAGTGAGGTACTAATCCCACCTCCCCAGTTGTATCCCCTAGACGAGATGTTTCAAGCTCCAGGGCACTGACCGTAGAGGCGGTAATGATGAGTCCGTGGGAAAAACTAACCTGGAGGGTAAAATTGACTAAAAAAATAATAAATATAACGAATAGTACCCATCCATGGTTTTGAAGAGTTTTTTTATTTCGTTTTTTTTTTTAAATTTATTTAGTCAATTTACCCTCAAGGTTGGTGGTTTCCACGGACTCAGCGAGGGAACTCACCACTACCGCCTCTATGGGCAGTGTCCTGGAGCCTGGAACATCTGGTCGGGAGGGATACAACTGGTGAGGTGTGATCAGCACTTCGCCCAGGCGGCCTCACCTGCAAAGCGAACAGGGGCCTAATGAGGGATGGGAAGGGATGGGAGATTGGGATGGATAGGCGAGGAAGAGGGAAGGAGGAGGCCGTGGCCTGACAGTAGGCACCATACCGGCATTTGCCCGAAGACGAAGTGGGAAACCGCGGAAAACCACTTTGAGGATGGCTGAGGTGGGAATCGAACCCCCTCTACTCATTTGGACCACCCGAGGCTGAGTAGACCCCGTTCCAGTCCTCATACCACTTTTCAAATTTCGTGGCAGAGCCGGGAATCGAACTCAGGACCTCCGGGGCGGCAGCTAACCATGCTGACCGCTACTCTACGGAGGCGACTGTTTTGAACAGTATTTAGGGAAAATAGCCATTTAAATGAGACAAGAAAATAACTTTCCCTATCGTCTTCGTAGATAATGTGAACAAAACCGAGTTTAAATCTTGCTGTACGAGGTATGGAGGGTATAATAAAATAGTTAAAAAGAATTCAAAAAATCTGCCGTTGGAGAGTCTTGAACCCGGGATCTTCGAATTAGCGAGCGGACGCAATAACACTTGCACGCATTTCCAACACACTTTGGAGGTTTTTATTGCGCTTCTTATTAACGCGTATGGTAAAATAATCAATTATTACAGTTAGATCTTAAATATTGATTGGAATGCATTCATTCAGTACCTGACATGTTTTCTAATTTACTTAAAGCAAGTTTCGCGACCGCTTTACGTTAATAATGCGACAGAACTGCAAATAATGCCCTCAAACGACAGCCCTTCGGTTTTATTTCATACAACTTAGCGTCCAAAATGCTAGCGTGTGATACATTTCGGTCATACAAGCAGGTGTACTGACGAAGAGAACAGAATCGTACAGGATTTTGTACCAGCGATCACAGCAGCTTCCTTGCCAGCGAGTGTCGTGTGATACGGACGGGCCTAGAGATATGCTATGACTTTTTTTTGTTAAAATTTAATAACAAAACAAGATGTTCGGTAAAGAACGTATTGTCTACTTTCTCCTAAATGCATGGGTATTGTTATAACTCTTTGTCCTTTTCAAGGAGTATAATTGAATGTTGGTTGTAGTAGCTTCTTGAAATACAACGAGCTATGCGGATATTATACATGAATATGATGTGCCCTTTGCTAGCGCTACCTCTGTAAAAAATTTCATTCAATTCGGTTTCACCGTGTTTGAATTGATGTGGAGAATCGATTTGCACACATACATGGCTGCTATCTGCAAACTATTGGACTGATGACCTTGTAGTTCAGTCAAAAGATGCTTCCCACAAAAAGGTATGTTGTTGAAAAATTTGGTAGAGATCAAATGATTAGGTTGGTCGTAATTTGATTTAAGCTTGTAACATTTGGGTGGCCGCCATTCCGTTTCCGTCAAGATGGTGGCGATATAAAACATGACACTGAGGTGGCCTTTGCTAGTGCTACCTCTCTATCAAACTTCGATCCATTCGGTTTCACCGTGTTTGAAAAGATAGGGGGAATCGATTTGCACACATACATGGCCGCTATCCGCACATTATTGGCTTGATGACCTTGTAGTGTGGTCAAAAGATTCTCTATACATAAAGGTATGTTGTTGCAAAATTTGGTAGAGATCAGATTAATAGGTTGGTCGTAATTTGATTCAAGCTTTTAACATTAGGATGGCCGCCATTACGTTTTCGTCAAGATGGTGGCGATATAAAACATGACCCTGGAGCGCCCCTTGCTAGTGCTACCTCTGTACCAAATTTCGTTCAATTCAGTTTAACTGCGTTTGAATTGATAGGGGGAATCGATTTGTACACATACATCGCCGTCATCTGCAAACTAATGGGCTGATGACCTTGTAGTTCAGTCAAACGACGCTCGCCATACAAGTATATGTTGTTGCAAAATTTGGTAGAGATGGGATGATTAAGTTAGTCGTAATTTGATTTAAGCTTTGAACATTTGGGTGACCACCATTACGCTTCCGTCAAGATGGTGGCGATATAAAACATGTCACTAAGGTGTTCTACGCTAGTGCTACCTCTGTACCAAATTTTGCTCAATTCGGTTTCACCGTGTTCGAATTGATACAGGAGGCAGACATTCAGAGTTCACACACTCACACACACACAGAGACACAGTCACACACACAGACAGACACACCATTTTTGGCCCTGTGTAGATCTCATAAGTCTACTTTCATTTTTTGCAAAAATCGAAAGTAAGCTAATAATACCATGGGAATTTCTAAGGAATACGTGTACTTCGATGCAAGCACTGGCGATCAGAATATCCTTCGATATGTTGTTGTTTTGTTTCATTTGAGGGGCTAGAACATCGCGGTCACATAGCCCCGTTTACTTATGTGTGTGTGTAGAATTTGTCTGATAACCTGAGTTATTGAGGGGCTTGTAATGATGTGTGTATTTGCAATTAAGGATTGGGAAGGAGGCGGCCGTGGCCTTAAGATAGAATCCGTCCCGGAATTTGGCCGGAATAGAAGTGGGAAACCACGAAAACCATTTCCAGGGTGGCTGAGGGGGGAATCAAACCCACCTCTTCTCATATTTGCTTCACGAGGCTACGTGTACCCAATCTCAGCCCTCAGACAAGTATTACATTTCTTGGCAGAGCTGGGAATCGAACCCGTACCTCCGGAGCAACACTTCGATATGTTAAGTTAGTATTCATGCCAGTTTTTTAATTTTCTGCCTTTACAAGTCACGTTGCATATCGTACCAATTCGATCGTATTTTCTTAAAAAAATCATCAAAATTCAACGTACTCTTCACAAAAATGAGTCGTAAGGCAATAAATGTGGCAATGTAGTTACATCCCGACTAAAATGGAATGTGGGTTTTCGTTCAAAAAAGTATGCCTAATACTAGATTCGAAGCAGCGTTCTACCCGAATGCGCCCACCATGTATGGTCAGGCTTTAAACCCCTCAGCCACCAAGTCACTGTAAATACCACATGTTAAACGTGCTATGGTTACTGTAGCCAGCCCACCTCGAACGTTTAAGTCCATGTCAGAGTCTTCAATCACGGTTTATGGTGTTGATTTAACCTTTTACTATTACAGATCACGTGGCGTAAGCTATTAATTCGATCGTATTACGTGTATGTGTGTTATTTCAAGGAGCAGTAAGTCGTATGTTAGTAGAATGGGCCATAGTATTTGGCGGGGAAAAGTTTAAGGTCGTTTTTTCTTTGCTAGACCCATGACCCAATTACATTGCTGTCACACAGTCAGAGCGCAGAGCAATATCGACCATCGGGAGAATTGAGATGTTAGTTGGGTTTCATAAAACTAAATAATAAGGGGCGGGTGGACCACACTGTATATATATACATAAATTATATTGAACCCTTGCAAAGAAGCTTATGAGACTCTATTTCGGGGAGTGTAACAGTCCATATCGTAAGTTGTTGTTAAAGCGCTTCATTAACATGCAGGGTAACATATAACAAAATAACATGCAGGAAAAAGTGAAGCCAGGGTTAAACAATGAATTTAATAACAAATCACTTAACTATACAAAAGAATAACAAAAACAAACTCCCAAAAGACTCCCACTTAGTAAAATAAAATATGCCAAAACTAGGCCATATCTCTGGAGAGGTTAATTACACGGACAAAGTGTCCTTAAGAAAATCAACAAAAGTGACATATGTATGCGCACGTGTCGTTCTGCATGCTTCACGATGTGTACAATCGAATGCATGATTCGTCATCATCCCGAATATACATTCAGACAACGAATCCACATTGCTTAGAGCTAGACAGACGCGGGAACAACTATACAACACTTAAAACTAAACCGACACTTCCTATACTTAAAATATACAACAAAATAATTTCCGAGTGAAATTGGAATCAAACTGCCGTAGCAAAAACATTACTGCCTAAAAACTTAGGACTTCTCACACAAATCAACACAAGTAAGTTAACACGTGACCAATAAAAAAATACACATATGACCGCCGTCAAATTTACAAGTACACTACCTCTACACCACACAGGTGTGACATACTAAATTACATGAATTGAGTCATAAACCAAATCAATAGGCTCAAAGCCAACATTTACATTATTAACACAACAATCTATCCATACAACATGCAACAATCCATCACACACATGGCGAACTCCCCAATTAATTATGGTTCCAAAGTGACCATCACAATGAACAGGTTTGCTACATGAAAGTTTAAAGGGGCCAGTCGGAACAACAGGACTGCCTATCAAAATAAGTCACTAGGCGAGACGGGCGATTTGTGGAAATCTGCATATCTGTCAACCCACGTGCGTATCGAAGAAGCATGCCCCAAAGCACAATAATACGTGTGTGTGTGTCAGAACAAGATATCCCGGCATTTCCACTAGGAAATCCAAGAAAACAGCATAATGGACAAGGAACAGCGGTCTCCCTAGAGCACCCTGCCTTTCCATCAAAAATACAACAACAACAAAATATGAGGGCGGTAGGACCTCTACCCCTCTTCACGTAGAATCAACACACACACCTGACATAATAACACACACAGAATCACACGTATGGGTTTGACAGACCCTGAAATAAAAAGACATAAGTATTTTCCACTTGCTGGCGCCACCGTTCCACGCTGTGACAAATTAACCTGAAAAGGACTCAAAAGAAAATCTATCAAATTAGAACGAAGGTGTTCTACAGTTACATCTTAAATCGTTGCACTTGGCAACCCTAATATGAATAATAACCTGTTCAGCAAACATCTTACATTAATTACCTCCCTTTTCCTATCACAAATATGAACTTTAATAAAGCACCATTTATCGAATGTAACGGATTTCGCATTTGCATGAATTGACATCACGTACACGCGCCGTGCACATTACATATGACTCCAAGAAAAACAAATATACAACAAACACTTTGGCCACGCGCCAACGTACATTTAAAACAGTTAGTGTCGGTACAAAGAAAAATACTCTAAAACAAGGAAAGACAAAATTAACTATTTACAAAGGTTCCCCGGCCAATCTAACTACATAATTGAATAATCAATTGTTGTACGTCACCGTATCAGCTTGCAGAACTTATGACATCATCTCAGCCCATTTCCCCTATGGAAAAGTTAGCACTCCATAGCCGTCTTCGTTGGAGCGCCGGACGTCATCTCGACTGCTGACCACATGTTGGACATCTTGATGTAGTCTCCTTGGAAGAAAAGTTCAATGATTATATTTCGACCTGGCTATAATCGCTTGTGGGTTACTCAATTCGCCCACAAATAGTCCTATGCGATTAATTACGACGACTTTCCCTACGCTCACACACGCGCAATACACACATAAAAATACACTTTAAAATTTACAATAAATACACACTTCGAGTTCATCGTCACTGACTCGACAAACAAGTTACAAAGACTGCCTGACTCACAGTCGCTATCCCGCTCGGTAATCTACTGCTCTGCGCTGCTTTGACCTTCGCTCGGGGAGCGCTAATTAGAATGTTACAAGTCTTGCCCCTAAGAGCTGATATAGTTGTCTTTAAGATAATATTACAAGTTTCAATCACCACGCACGCTGGCGTGAATTTAGCTCACAAATCTCACAAAGTAATTGACTTCAAATAATTAAGAGCGTTAAATTTTTGCTACGCAACTAGCGTGAGTTTAGCTCATCAGAGCTCACAGATAAAATAACTTCAAATATATCAGAGCGTTAAAAATCGTTATACAAACGGGCGTGAAGTTAGCCTCTCAAGGCTCCAAAACGAATGACATCGAACAGCTTCTCGTCAACCAATTTATTTGAAACTGACAGGGTACGGAGGAGTGGGGTGGATTTTAGAAAAAATTTCCAGAGTTTTCATCTCACACAGATGGGACTAGTATCAATCTTCTTCAAATAAATCAAACGTCTCATCGCACTCGTGCGGAGTTAATTCCGTTCGGCGGTTCTTTAGATAATCAATTCCGCGCGCTTTTTACCACTGACGCCTTCCATCGCGTGATATTGGCGTGGTCTCTTCTGATTGGTTGATTCAATCTCAGGTCGGTTGTAAGTAACTCGTGACTACCCCTTTGTGATTCCAATTCTGGAGCAAGTTGTTACACAATTTGGCCTTGAACTCAGGTTTACCAGGCCGTTCTTCAAGAATAGCTACCAGCTCTCCTTATGTGGCAATCATTGCGACACGCTACCGTGCCTTTATTCTCGTCAACTTCCTCAAGTACTGTCTGGGCTGCAGTAATAATAATAATAATTTATGAATGCTTATTTATCGTAGATCAATAAGGGTTCAATATTTAAACTTTTTAACTAACGGTGTTTTTGGGGTCTAGGGGATGTGAAACGTGAAGATATCTCGAAATTTTCCGGAAGTCGAAACATGGTAACCATTGCAATAGTTAGCTTTCTAATGAAATCTACCTAATAAACCGTATGTCGGCACTAACAGTAACCCATGTACTTATTTTCATTTTATAAAGCTGCAGTCATTTACATTCCCCTTTAACCAATACATAAACAAAAAAATAATAATGTCATGCCATTTTGTTCAGATTATCATGTTTATAACCTGTGAATATTCGTTGAGTTCATACGGTACAAAGTTCCTCATTTTTCTACTAGAAAGCGCTATAGATTTTAAGGAGATTAGATATCTAACATGTAACCACCTTGACTTTCATAGTCAAGGAATAACTAAATTCGACATGCAAGCTACCCTCTGTGTGTCAAATAACAAATCTTGAACCCGGCAACCGAGGCCATACGATAATAATATTATTATTAATATTATATTATTATTATTATTATTATTATTATTATTATTATTATTATTATTATTATTATTATTATAGGGAACGACATGTCAGTTAAATTAAAATTTTTGTTTTTTACAAAATCCAATATGGCCTTGTACTTTCACGGTAAACAACCAATATGGTCTTGTACCGGTTGCCAACACATAGTCATTAATGAAGAAAGCAATAATCGTCCTAGTTATGTACAGAAAATGAATTTTTTGTCTACGAGTTTTCAGTAGTGGTAAAATGGAATAGCATTTTATGTTAGGCTTACCTGAGTTTTAAATAGTTCACTGCCTGGAAACAATGGTTGCACTTTACTGCGTCTCGGGTTTTCAGAACTGCTACGGCGGTCAGGCTTTTCTTTCCAAGATTCAAAAGTAAATAAAATAAACCGTTATACTGAAAATACCTAAATTCAGGTTAGTACATGCACTTCATAAAATAAAATATGAAACAAAAAATGAAACAAGTTAGTTTAAAACAAGAAGTTCCGTGACGAACTAAAGAGCCTACTTTTCTTAAAATTTAAAATTCATGCCATTGATTAATCTATATGGATCTATCTAGAATAATAACAAAATTAAATTGGTAATATAGAAATTTCTAATTAGTTCGAAATACTGTATACCAGGCATAATGTAGCCTAATAGAGAACTACATTTGGCAGCCCTGGTGACTGAATATATTCTTGTTTTCATCTCTTAAGGTACAGAATACAAAATTTGGTTGAAGTCCAATGGATAGCATGGACGTTACATGCAGTTAAACATTGGATCTAACAGCGCGCTTAAAATCATGTTGGCAACAATGACATACATGTATTGGTCAGAAATAATCTGCAATAATATGATCTATTGTTGTGTTAATTTTGAATGAAATCCATTTGTTAGTATAGTAGTTACAGGCATTTTCAAATTGGACCTATCAGCAGGCTTAGAATCATGTTGGCAGCACTGACGTATATTAATTACCCCAAATTAATCTAGAATGTCAGGTACTATACGTGTGCAAATTTTAGAGCTATTGGCTTGCATATTTTATGATATATTGGTATTAGGGAAAAAATTGAGACACCATTTTTTAAGAGTTGGCAACACTGGTTGCTCTTAAGAATACGCATAATCGTATCAGTTATGGTGCACATAGCACATACAAATTTTGGTGGAAATCCAAATGATAGTATACAAGCTACATGTATTTAAAGTTGGACCTCTCAGCAGGCTTAGAATCATGTTGGTAGCACTGACGTATATAAGCTACTCCAAATTAATATAGAATGTCAGGTACTATACGTGTGCATAGTTTAAAGCTGTCGGCTTGCATACTTTCTGATATATGGGTATTTGGATTTTAATAAATGAGAACATTTATTAACAGTTGGCAGCCCTGGGGGATCTTAAGAATACGCTCAGTCATATTTGTTTATGTACACATAGCACATACGAAATTTGGTTGAAATCCAATTGATAGTGTAGAAGTTATATGCATTTAAATATTGGACCTATCAGCAGGCTTATAATCATTTTGGCAAAACTGCCATGTATGGCCGCCTGGAAATTAAACTGCCATATTATTAACTATACGTGTGCCAATTTTCAAATAGCTCCCATTCATATCTTCCGAGATATCCAACATAGAGCTCAAATTTCAATTGCGATTTTTCAGCAGTTGGTAGCACTGACATCATTTTCAAATATGGCCGTGATATATTCAGGTATAGATCTTTACTCCTACCAAATTTTGCTTCGATTGCTGCAGCCGTTTAGGAGTTGATAGAGGGGGACACACACACACAGCCAGACAGACAGAAGGACAGACAGACAGACAGAAGGACAGACAGACAGACAGACAGACAGACAGACAGACAGACAAACAGACAGACACACATTTGCCCGATCTCATAAGTCTACTTTTTCCTCATTTTTGCAAAATGTGAAAAGTAGGCTAAAAATAATCCCACCTTCACTTGCAGTGGCTTGTTGCTGTTTCCTTCTAGTGGGCTCAACAGTAAACTGGTTTCTTGTATTCAGACATGTAAGGTATACCGGTTATCTGCAAACAAATAAATTAAAAAATCATTAATTACCTAATCAATAACTGCAAATTTAAGGATCATTAGCATTACATTATTAAAATAATCATTCATAGGTACTTACCGAAAAATAAAAGGATTTTTCTTCCACAGCTCTACTGTATACGTCCGTGTGCTAAAATGGCAAGTGCATGACTAACGTAATCGTTATCAGTTAGCCTAGCAACAGAAAAAGTTGTATTTTCTCAGCGTTTTGACCTTGAATGGTTCTCTGTCTCTCTCTCGCACGTGTTCCCACACCTCTTCACATTCCTCAATAGGAATAAGATTCGTGTACCTTATACTAGTTTCATGTTTTTAATAAGGAACCAAAATGGCTACCTCTTATACATCGGTAGTCCTACTGTCTCAGAACCAAAACGGCGGTCTCTGCTTAAACAGCACACCTGCTAGCCACCACGAGTCAAGTAAGCTGATATCACACTTCCTGCTGACGTAGACATTCCTGCCTCGTCAGCACCAGCAACAGCTCTCACGAGTCCTCTGGCTAGGTACAATATTCAGTCACCAGTGAGCTGGACTGAGTGCGTGTTAGCATTCAAAACATGTGTGTGTGTGTCTTATTATTATATTATTATTATTATTATTAAACATTTTACTGTAATAATAATTACTAGCAAGCGGCCATCCTCAATACATGATCATGTTAACCACATACTTTCATCCTAAAACACATGACTTTACCCAGTTCAATATTTAGTTTATAACATTTCAGGCCAATGACCTTACCGTTTTTGGCTCTTTGCGTACATGCACATGACTTGGTCGAGCAAATGTTATAGGTTTCCATATTCTAAAACCATTTACTGTACCAGACAGCAGTCTTGCTTATCACCGTTCACTAGCATGTTAAAGATCCTCTACAGGGGTAAAAAAAATTCCTAGCACACTTAACACATTTTCAAATATTCGCCTCTATCCGTCATAGGAAATGTCACAAAACCAACCGTCATAAGCTGCCCCCGCCATTCAACCAAAATAGCTATTCATTTCTTCCGGGCACGGTCACCGAGATCGCCAACGTCTAAGAATCACTTGGTCATATCCTACAACCGTCAGTTGTGTCAGAGAGCGTTCTCGCTCATCACTGTTAACTAAAACGTTAAAGATCCCCTTCAGGGGTAAAAATCTTAGCATGCTTGTCACTTTTCAAAATATTCGCCTTCATTTATTCGTCATAGGAAAAAATATCGAAAAGCAACCCCTCGTTTTGCCAAACATCGCCCCCGTCGAAATAGCCATTTCCAGTATTCACCATGCTCAGTCATAGCCTCATTGTAACATACGTCAAGCGCTACCGGCTCTCTATCTACAAACACACTTTTATTTTTAAAAAATTAAAAAAAATACCGTAATTAAAATGCATAGTTTTTTTGTTCTAGAGACTTGACATTTATTTTCTTGGTAGAGGGGGTAGGGACCTTTCATTTATGTCAAACAAAATTCTTTGTCAACGTATTAGTTTCCAAAATAGTAAAAATTCAAAATTTAAGGGTTTTCAAAAAATCTCAAAATATACAAAACTTTTATTACAAAAAAATAAAGGTCATAGAGGCCATTGGTTTGAACGATGGCACAACATTCTATCATGTTTCGTTTTCAAACTATTGCCTACTTTAAAAAACAAAATTTTTCCAAAAAATTTTGAAAAAAATAACGAGTGGTCTATAGGAAAGAAGACGTCAGTTCGAGTCCAACGACATCTCATTTGTTAAAATCCGACCATCCGTTCGCCAATGATCACCAATGTTCGCGAGAAAGTTGGCTATTTTTTTTTTCCTCATACACCCTTGAAACTTGCTGTCCACCTAGAGGGCATACCCACCTTTCATTAACGTCAAACAAACTTTTTTTCAATTCACCGTTTCCAAAATAGTGCGAATCCAAAAAACAAAAATTTTCAAAAACTTAAAAAAAAAAATACCAACACACATGCTTAGCCAAGAGAACGTCATCCCAACTGCCTACAATACCTCGCTCGTTAAAATCCGACCACGCGTTCGGTAGATATCGCCCAATGTTTATATGAAAGTAGGGGGTGGGGCAGAACCTACAACCTAGCACTACTGCACAGTTTTAGTCCTAGAGGCTTGAAATTTATTTTGCTGGTAGGGGGGGGGGGGGTCAGGGCCATTCATTTATGTCAAACCAAATTTTTTGTAAACTCTTTAGTTTCCAAAATATAAAAATTTCAAAATTCAACTTTTTTCAAAAAAATGTAAAAAAGAAAAACGTTTATTATAAAAATAAAGGACATAGAGACCGTTCGTTTAAGCTATTGCATAACAATCTATCATGTTTGGTTTTTAAACTATCACCTACTTTCGAAAACAAAAATTTTCAAAATTATTTTCAAAAATATAACGAGTGGTACATAGGAAAGAGGACGTCAGCCCGAGTCCAACGATATGTCGCATGTCAAAATCGGACCATGGGCTCGCGAGAAATCCACTAATTTAACACGGACGCCCCGCGACGCCAGGCGTCGAGTGCGATAGAACTCTCACCACTCCCCAACTGCCGAGTCCTTACAAGGACTTTTCGGTGTGTCAGTTTTACTGTCATGGCCGTGAGGCCCCATGGGGCAGTATGGCGACATCTTATCATTGAAAGTTTAATCGTCCACCACTCCACGTTGTGGTTTAATTGAAGTACTTGATCTCCTTCAAGCTGTCTGGTCCCGTCTCAACATAATTCAATGTGGCACTGCTCGAACTAGAGCAGCCTTACATCAGTGGGGTTGGATAGACTCGCCTCGTTGTGATTGTGGATATGAAGAGCAAACCACCAAGCACATCATGCAGGAATATGTACTCTGGGACCTTAGAAGAGCTCCATGCAGCCACTCCACAGGCTCTTGAATTGATTCAAGACCTGGCAGCCCATATATGAAGGATCCTAATGGTGACAATTGTTTATTTGTAAATTTATATACAGGGTGTTTGAAAAAGAACTCCCTAGTTTTAATGTGTCCTAGAATCTGTACAAAGTGACGTACACTATTCTAGTTTGTGGTGTGTGATTCATCTACTCTCCAAGTTTTGATTTTATCAGTAAGTTTTATTTCATGTAACAGTTGCAATTTTTAGGGGCGCAACTGGGGTGTTTTGCCTACAGCATCATACACAGTACCATACCTTTAGGCACTCGTAATTGTAGACTATGTCTGACCAATGACTTCATCGGGCTCTGAACACACGAAACACGGATTTGTTCAACAACATTTTCAGAAGTTCTCGGTCTACCTGGTGATTTTGCTTTTAATACACTACCGGTTACCTTGAAAGACTTGAGCCAATGACGGATAGTTTTTGCTGTAGGTGGTTCACCATCATTCTGACGTCGAAAATTACATTGCACTGTTATAACTGCGTTTTAGTAAAGCCTGTATTAACATATGTTGCTGAGACCTGGACACTCTCAAAGTCTAATGGAAGAAAACTTGGTATATTTGAAAGAAAGATTTTGAGGCGAATTTTTGGGCCAGTGGAGGGAAACGGTGAATGGAGAAGAAGATATAACCATGAACTCTATGATTTATATAATATATATAATTTTATTAATGCAGCCAATGGCCATGTATTTTTCTTATAATGATTTATATAATGAACCAGATATTGTAAAATGCATAAAGATCAGAAGGTTGGAGTGGGCAGGACATGTGCTGCGTGCTAATGACAGAATGATAATGAGGATATTGAATGCAATGCCAGAAGGAACCAGGAAAGTTGGAAGACCAAAGCTAAGGTGGGAAGATGGAGTGAGAGAGGATGTAAAGACAATTGGAATCAAGAATTGGAGGAGCTCAGCACTTAACAGGAAATAATGTGGAAAACTTCTTCAGAAGGCCAAGGCCCACAGAGGGCTGTCGTGCGAGTGATGATGATGATGATGTTATAACTGACTCAGTTTTCACAAGCCAAATAGCACACTGCACTGCCTGCACCCACGCCTGGACTGAACTGAGGGAACAGAGGAAACAAACACTGGGGCGTCTCAAGGTAAAGCAGAACTGCCAATTGCAGGGAAGCCAAACTTGGAGAGTTGGTGAATCCCACACCACCAACTAGAATAATGTATGCCACTTTGCACAGATTCTAGGAAACATTAAAACTTGGGAGTTCTTTTTCAAACACCCTGTATATTCATTACTGTCTTGTATGCATATTACGATAAATAATAAATTTGAAACTATTTACATTTCGTAAGGGTTTTCGTTTGTAAAACACCGTATGTTCTCGAACTATCCGCCCACCTTTCCTGAAGATCATGCAGTCGGACTTGTCTATGTTAACTTGTAAATTGTTGTCATCTGTCCATATCTGTAGTGCATGTATTGCCGTTTGGAGTTCCTAGTTCTCACGTTTAGTAGTGATCTTTTACCTTCACAGTACAATAATTTTAGTTGCCAAGCTGATATTTTTAGAAAACGTAACATGCATTTAAGGTATAAGTAATAGAATTACCATTGCTGGAGATAATACAAGGGTCCTTCTTATCGGTCTAACAACATAGCAGCGCAGCAAAATACTGTACCTCTCGGCAATGACTGACCCGGCTACGCATGTATTGTACCGGTCTGCTGCTATGTTGCTAGATCTATGAAAAGGACCCTGTATTGTACCCGATATGTGCCGGGGACTATCGGCTACGCTGACGTATTTATGACATGTTTTTAGAGAGAAGGCGACAGCAATGGAAATTTTGGTCTCTTTGGACATCTGGCGAGAGAGAGCGCATCATAAGATCATGATAAGCAAGGAAGCCATTTATTCGCTTTATTTCCTTATTTCCATGACTCCATGAATATCTGAAGAGAGAGAGAACTCTATTTTATATTGCTTACAAGTTTTGGATTCCATCATAAGCAATACATGGAGGATTACGTATATGATGCTCAAGTCTCGGGGTATGACGTCAGTCAGGACGTGACGTAATCTACCACAGGGCTGGTCGGTCACGTGAGCTGCGAGAAAGGGGGGGGTGAGTACCGGCCCTTGACCAGCTGGCCGAAGCAGAAAGAGTTACTTGAACATGTGGAGTGGACTAGTGTTTCGTACCTTGGCTGTGCGCGTGAGTGAAATCGTACGAGACTTCGAACATGCTAGTTAACAATTTTACAACTTCACAGTATTCGTGTGCTATAGAACTTGGTGTAAGCGGCATGAAACTTGAGGTTTTTGAAACGAGGTCGTGGCAGCATGGGGATAGACTTCGTGAAATGCGCAGCATAGGCGGCCAACATGTATTGTCTGATAAACCTAGTTCAGTTCACGGGTATACGAATGCATTGGCACTGAAATACAACGTTCATTGGAACATGCTTTTCAAGCTCATAACGTAATGACACTTTCACATTACATTCCGAGACTTGTTCTTCATCCATTTATCTGAACTTTTATAAGTGACCACGAGGCGTCGGAACTTGTGAACTTTTCAACAGTCCGAGTAACCATAAGCGACCACGAGGCGTCGGAACTTAACATCTATTCCATAAATTATAGATCAGTCTAGTGGACACTGACATTATCTGCAGACTTGAACATTATTCCATGAGCGTACGAAGTGAACGCTTGTACAACCACAGAGTGTTAGAAAATAATTCGCCCATTTTTACATATTTTTTTCATACGGCACTTGAACAGAAAACCCTTCAGCGCATTAAAACACTGTTTTTTTTTAATCGTGTTCCTGGAACAGTGGCGAACATTGAACAATATAATGGGGCATCCTATCGTCATGAACAATATACTATTTTTGCGGAGCATCATAGAGATTTGTTGCATCATGGACACTTACAACATTATGATGGGACATTAAACGGAAAGGAGACATTATGGCTGAGCGAAGCGACGGTTCTTAGTTGAATCACGAGTGAGGGGCGTGCCCATTCGAAGGGAGACATCCGGAGTCGACGATCCTCATGAATATTAGGGTATGCGTCGATCTTTCGTGAAGTCTTCGCGAATGTTAGGGTACTCGGCGATCTTTGAAATTTGGATATCAAGCAGCTGTTTCAACCACCAGGTATCGTGAGAGTACATGAGTAGTTTTCCTTGATGTGAAGTAGACATGGGCACACACGTGTAATGGGGCATACATTATCATATTTGTTCATATGTGAGTGAAACAGATTCTTTTCTTCTTCGTGGATATGAAGGCATATAGTTGATATTATGCAGTATCAGCTTAGAACCATGTCTAGTCTTTTACAATGAGTTTTTGGATTAGATAATATTTTTCTTGGTCGAATGTCGTTTTTTTCATTCGTAGCTGGTAAGCAGGTGTCAGTTTTAGTCCACGCTTTGTCATTATCTTATTTGATTTATTTCGAGCATGGTGATTTAATAATTTCAGCAGTCCTTTGAACTTTTGTTTGAAACAATTTAAATAATTTCAAATTATTATTTATTTCTTCTAATGAGGTATTTCGAATCAGATGTGAATTTCAGACAGTGGATATGCTATGTGGAGCATGGCACTTTGTCCTGTTCTTCGGTAGTATTTTAACAGACAGGCATATTTTTTTCTTGGGGGATTTTATCCAGATCAATAATATTCATGAAGTTAATGCATACTCAATGCATGTTCAGATTTATGTCAGCGTTTGACATGTTGTTTCTCTGAGATATATATTTAACACAGTTTTTGACCATTAGGCTTGGAGGTCATGAGTATTTTATTATCGGAACCAGTTCATAGATTAAGACGATTATTTGAGTGCTCGAATTCATGTGGATTTGCCAGTTTGATGTGTGAGTTTTGCCACTTGTTTGTTAATGTGACTGATAGGTTCGAGCGAACCCAGTTTATAATATTTGTAGATCCAGCCGAGTGCTGAGTGTTTTTTTGTGGAATCATCGTGATGATGATGATGTATTTGAATTTGATTGAGTGGCCTGATGATTTAATGAGTTGATGTTTGTGGATGTTTGGCATTTATGATGGCAGTTAATTTGTTCTTGAGTACTAGATAATTTAAATCCGTTGAGGGATTTCGTTTACACACATACTCGTGCACTCTGATAGACGTCAAAATCCGATGACATTTCCGAAAGATGTTTTGTTGAGAGTTCTGAAGATCCTGAAACAGCTCCTGCTGTTTTCTGAAATTTATTGATATGTTCTGGAGATATATAGTCTATATGATTCATCCAGGATAATCCGCCCTGAATAATTATAAAGGATGATCTTAAGAATAAATTTAAATTAAATTAATGATAATGAGTTAGCCTTATCTAAAATTTAAATTAAATAAATTAATAATAATTTAATCTGATATGATATTGCTGAATAAAATTAATAATAAATTAATTGATGGTGAGGTCTGAATAAAAATAAATGATGATAATAATGAATAAATTATTATGATGATAATAACAGGCGACATTTATGATTATGATTTTCTTAGATGGTTTTAAAGCATGATGGAAATAATTTGGTTACCATTAACATTCGAACACTATCCAGTTTGATTATGTTGTAAAATTTTGTAAATATAGTAATGAGAGTGAACAGACTATAACATAACCTCACACTCACATGATTTATATAGGGTGTATATGTGCGTATTTAGACAATGGTTACAAGTTCACATGCAATATATGATTATGATTTAACTTTGATAGGGCTCAGAGGTCATGAGTGCCTTGTGTCCTAGTGTTCAGTGCTTCGGTGACCCTGAGCATCCAAGAATGACTTTTAGTTCTTTTCTTTTTCATGTGAACTCAGATTCTAGGGAAATGGTTGGAATTGCAATGAACAAACAGTTCATCGTAATTTTTTTCGAATCTACCATATTCCTAGGTAGGATTCTCCTTGGGTATATTTTCTTGCATTTGACCAGACCAAGGCATCAATAAATTTTTAGTTTGTATTAAATGTTGTCACAATGCTATCTTTCCTCATGTCCCTTCCTTATAAATTAAGGCTTATCCTGGAAGGTTGTGATTAATGGGAATCCAGGCGGATGGCGCCCTTTGCATTCATAATTGATGTTGCTTTCACCCGTAATCGACCCGGAGACACTTCGTCTCGTACTACCCATAGCTGATTTTTTTGTTAGTTTTTTTCCTCCTGGATTCCAACACAAGCCTTATTTCATTCATCATATTTTTTCAGTGTGTGTGTGTGTGTGAGTGCCGTAACGTTTGGTGTGCGATGCTAAGTCAGCTGGGTTGTCGCATACCATAACGGAACGGGCACAGTATATTACAAACAGGCCTAATGTGCAATTATAAATAATTTAAATGCAATCACGTTCCCACAAACACAGAGCGAAATTTGGAAGGAATAATTGTTTGGATATTTGGTGAAAATGCAGTTAGGTCGAAATGCAAGATATAATTTTCCTTTGTCAGGATTTGGTGCAATCAATTCAAATCTTCTCCCTCTTGTTGTTGTTGTTGTTATCTTCACCATTTGCCCCACCTGGCTGCAGGTCCCACTACAAGGATACGCTGTTTCCACACATTTTTGTCTCTGGCCGTTTCTGGGTGAAGATTGACGCGTCTGAGATTTTTGTGTAGGGTATTGGCTCAATGTTGCCTCGGACGCCCCTTTTGGTTTTTAGCCGTTGCTTATTTAATGGGTATTTTTTTAGAAGAGAATAATATTATCAGGGGAATGTGGGATAGGAAAGCGACAGATGAGAAACACAAAAAATATGCATGTGAAACAAGTATACGGGAGTATCGTAAACTATAAAACTTACATGATAGCCGCTCTGTATACATTTGGATACGATTAAGATAGTTGGTTGGTTGGTTGGTTCCTCAGTTTAGGGGCTGCGACAACGCAGTCATGTAGCCCCGTGTACTTTGGGTGGGTGTAGAATCAGTCTGATAACCGGTGTTAATTGTGATGGCTGTATTAGTGTGTGTATCTGTTTTAATTCAAATAAAGACTCAAGACATTGGATTTTTCACGGCCGACTGAATGCGCTCATATCGGCCTAGACAATGAGACCTTTTTCATGAAATCTTGTTAGTTACTCAACTGCTCACACAGCGCTGTTCACCAAGCATTGCACGACTAAGACTTATCTCTACTTAATGTAAAACAAAGTCCCCGATTCTTGGATATCACGGGTAATCTCGAGAACCACTGGATGGATTTTGATGCGGCTTTCACCATGCTATACAGGTAATATCGAGGAAGATTTCTGTAGAAAATAATTTATTTATGATCAAAGGGAGCCAAGCAGTAACAATTTTAGATTTCAGTGAATAGGTCGAAGAAAGAACTTGACTTCCGTGCGCTTTTTAAGCTTACGCTGGACAAACCGTTAAAAATATCAATATACTATGAGTGTAAGAATTGTTCAGCATGAAAAATTGTACAAAAAAGTCCCGGAGAGCATATCTCTATCTTCGATACATCGCCCACTATAAGTGTTTTTAGTTTGGACGGGAGGGGGATTTGGCTTGCACCTCGCCATTCTTAAATTACGTCTGACAGGAATTCCTTGCACATTCATAACTGTTCCCGGGCGAAGCCGGGGCGGGTTGCTAGTGACACTATTATATTATCATTATAATTCCCACAATATCAAAATGCAAATTATATCACAAAATAAAATAGCGTGCTAATAAATCTGAGAGAAATTAGACATACCTTGCACCTCGTTACAGTTGAATTCGATCAGAATCACTCGGTTTTCATTAAAGTTTATGCATTTTTCTGCTGAACGGTTTGGAAGTTCGGCAACAGGAAACTAGGACTGTTATTTACTTAAAATATTCATTTTTGTATTTTTGTACTATTTGTGTTCATGATTTCATTACATTGTCAGAATTACTGACAGTAGTGGCTACGTTGGCTAAAGCGTAGCGTTAGGCCATGGGGCCAAGCTCTCTGCTGACTCGGTAGACGCGTGTGTTCGAGCCCCACCGTCAGCCGTCCTTGAAATGATTTTCCGTGGTTTCCCATTTTTCAACACCAGGCAAATGCTGGGACGGTACCTTCTAACAGGCCACGGCCGCTTCCTTCCACATCCTTGCCCAGTTTCATTCATCTTCATCCATTCCATCTCTCATCCTGACGCGCAGGTCGCCCACGGGCGTCGACTAGAAAGACCTGCACTCGGCCTCTCAGGAGGCCACACGAAAAAAAATGTCAGAATTAATGCTTTAATTAGTAGGGTATACTATTCAGTGTACCAATTATAAATAAAAACCGTGAGGTTTCTCACCTCCCCATGTTACGAAACCCGGTTGCCTAATACGGGGAAAGTGCACTTTTAAAGTTAACAATAATATCAGAGGGTATTTCAACATCAAACGTGCCCATATTTGTAATATACATAGTATATCGCCTGAGGTTTACATTGGTGAGAAAACCAAAATTATTCCGTTCCTTCTTATGTCTAATGTGAGCCCTATAAAAGATCCTCCCCATATTTGGCAACTTTCCTCTACCCATTTTCAGAAGATACCTTATGCACTGGACAGCTGAATCCGTGATTAATTGTATAGGTAGCTTCGTAAGTCTCAGAACTCAGGAAGTCCTTTCTAGCAGCGTTACTAGCAGCTTTCAAAGTTTCAAGGTAAGAAAGAAAATATTCCTCTAGCCAGTTTAGGCGACTGACATTTAATGAGAAAAAATGCCCTTTATCTGGATTTCTAGACTGAATATGATGATATGTGATGCTTACGTCATGCATAGCGAACCATTTATTAACGTTTTTCAAAAAAAAATGGTTGCTTCTGCGTCCATGAATGTGTACGCTTCCGGGTGCATGCCTATATTTTCTTTCAGTGTACTAATGGCACCAATGACTTCTGACGAGAACACTTCCTTGGCACGCCGAACATTCATTTTTTCAAATTTAGTGGGTTCGATGTGTTTTTTAGTGAGGTGTCTGACCGGTTTGACGATCTCACCCTTTTGCATTGTGTATAGTAATGACAAGTATTTCCCTGAAATTATTCCAGTACCATCAGTCATCTCTCGTTACAGAAACTGCGTTCTAATTTTTTTTTTTTTTTTTTTTTTTTTTTTTTTTAGAATGTGACAATAATCAAAACTAGGGAATACATTCCTAGACTCGTCGTATGGGTGATTGACCATTTGTTGCAAATTCCCTCCCCCTAAATGCCTCATCATTGTAGTGTTAGTTTTGTGATTATCAGAGACAGTTATTATAATTATGAAACCGCATTGTTCAACCTCGAGAATAACGTCCAGCAGGAGTTTATGTAAGTCCCGTCCTGACAGCTGCTTCGTGAAAAAGAAGACACACGGTATCTGATAATTTGTCGAAAGATCTCTTAGCACAAAACACAACACACGATTAGCTGCTACTTGTTCCCGGCTGTAATTTTGATCCTCTCTTTCCTTTTAATGAGACGGTGCTGGAGTAGTGTCCTTGTACCCGAAGAAGGTGCAAGGTATGTCTAATTTCTCTTAGATTTATTAGCACGCTATTTTATTTTGTGATATAATTTTAATTTTGATAATGCGGAAATTATAATGATAATAATTATATAGTGTCACTAGCAACCCGCCCCGGCTTCGCCCGGGAACAGTTATGAATGTGCAAGGAATTCCTGTCAGACGTAATTTAAGAATGGCGAGGTACAAGCCAAATGCCCCTCCCGTCCAAATTAAAAACACTTATAGTGGGCGATGTATCGAAGATAGAGATATGCTCTCGCGGACTTTTTTGTAGAATTTCTCACGCTGAACAATTCTTTCACTCATAATATAATGATATTTTTAACGGTTCGCCCAGCGTTAGCTTAAAAAGCGCACGGACGCCAGGCTATTTTTTCGACCTTTTCACTGAAATCGTTACTGCTTGGCTCCCTTTGGTCATAAATAAATAATTTTCTACACAAATCTTCCTCGAGATCACCTTTACAGAATGGTGAAAGCAGCATCAAAATCCATCCGGTGGTTCTTGAGATTACACATTTAATATACGTACTGTACAGCTGATTCCTTATCGCGCCTATAATCGGAGGGGAGTGCGCTCTACCGGCAACGAGTAGAAAGTTTCCAATTACATGTTATACATGGGTTCTGACTGGGAATGTCAAGGCCGGTATAGAGCGCAGCTCGTATTCAGTCGGCCGTGGATTTTTTCAAGTAGTTCCTACTTTTGCTGCCAAACGCCACCGTCAACGACCAACTAGTTCAAAACTTAGTTACCAGATGCCACTGCATTCGGCTCTTGACGACGAACGTAGGAACCTAAGAGCGTTAGTCAAATGTTTAACCTATATATAAATTAGCTTCACACAGGTGTAATTTGTGGAAGGTTCTTTAACATACTATAAATCTATGACATGGGACCGTCGGCTTTACTTCCCCTCCGAAGGAAGGCATACTGAGGGATTTTTAACGCTCTTAAAAAAATCCGACAACTTCGGCTGGGATTGAATTCGCGACCTTGGGCATAGAAGCTCAGCATAATTAATACAGGTCTACAAAATAAAATATTTTCAGACTTTTTTGGATTCAATAACTGATTTTGTGTATTAAAATGTATGAATTTGAAACGGTCTTACCTTGCTTGATATTGTACCAGCAGTGGAAACGAGTGCCTTAATCCTGTGCTGGGCCCATGTAACAGGACTAGGGTGAGTTGGATATATATAAGACCAGAATAACGAGAGATCGAGAAATCTATCGGAGGCGTGGACTGAACGTACAGTCACATGACAGTGGATGTAAGTTCAATACGATACCGTACATACAATGGACCATGGGCCTAGCCTAGAACCCAAGTAATAGAAGAAAAACAATGATAGAAATCATGTTGGTTTCCGACCCTACAAGACGTAAAAAATATAATAAAAGTATTAAAAAAAACTATTTTTTGAAATTTCATTCGAATCAATTTTTAAGTTATTCGTGGGACATTGAAAAATTTTGGCCAAAAAGTACAAAATCATTAATAACTCCCTAATTATACGTTGTATGATGAAATAGCAAGAGACAAAACAGATGTAATGTGTTATTGTCTACAACATAGGCCATGTACAATATCACACTCGGAGAAAAATTTCGGCCAAAAAGTACAAAATCATTAATAACTCCGTAATTAAAACGATCTAACGAATGAAAGAACTCCGAGACCACACAGATGAAATAGAGAATTTCCGTTCGACCATCAACGGGTAGCGCTATCGGTGGCATAAACTTCGTCTACCCGGAGTGTAAATTTTCGGGAGCTTCGAGAGGCCGATAAAGAATTACCAGCCAGATTTGAGCCGTGCGTAAGGGTTTCTTTGCATCATCTATGCTGTACATAACCTCTTCATAAATTACTAATAATATAATTAGAATTCTAACAGCACTATCCCCCCTTACCCTTTAAATAAACCATAATAATAATAATAATAATAATAATGAAATTAGCATACCAAAAAATATATAATTTAGAACACACAGAAACTGCCCTAATTTAAGTGGCTCGGTAGGTTAGCTGAGTTCACAGCAAAAACCTAGGAGTGAATGTTCCTATTTTCGTGATATTCAAGAACACCCTGATTTAATTTAGGATAAGAGATCAGGCGGGACGAAGCTAATTCAAGACAAGCCTGTTGAGAGGAAGGCCTGATGCGTACCCAGTAGGCCGATAATTTTGATCTTGCCACACATGGTGAAGGAAACAGGAATAATCTTCCTACTGACTGCCAGTATTAAATAAAAACAACATCCAAATATCAAAGTATAATAAAATCTAGAAATGATACAATTAAATTACAATTAAAACCCTTAACCGCTTAACCTAATATTTAAAAGGCAATACAGAATTTAGTTTCAGACAATACTGTCAATAAAATAAAATCAGTCATTGCCAAGTTGGCAAAATTTCATTTCCCAATCATACGATTAATTGAATTACTGAACAGTGAGTAGTATCATCCCCAAAGATAAAGGAAATATAACAACATGAAATTCAGGCCCGGTGCCATTTCACAAACAAATTGCATAAAGCAACAGACGCGTTCCTTAGCGAACGAAAACTTCCAACAAGCTTCAGAGTCCAGCACTGACTGTCCTTTGGAGCCTATCTGACCAAAGTTAAATCCACGATGTTCCCACCCAGCTAAGAGGAAATAGGACAATGAATAACCCACCCTGCAGTAAACTACATATAACAGTATAACCAAATTATACAAGCCCTTCCAAAATATTACATACTAATATACTAAATTTAAAAAATGTCAGTCTGTAGCTCAAGATATGGTCCATACGACACATGGCCTCGAAATCACATTACCAAAATATTTTGCAGTCAAAGTTTGTATTCATTAAAGAAAAGTTTCTTTCAGTTGCCCCTTATATTAAGTTAAGATTGTACCACCTGGTGTCTTCCAGCCCTCCGAGGAAACTGCCCAATGAGTTTCCCCGGAGGCAATGGCTTGTGAGTCTAGTTGTCAGCAAAGTTCTTCATACACTGTCTCTCCAGTCACAGGCCGCAACCCTCGAGCCCAATGCACCCCCTCCACACTACTCCAGTCATACCAACGTGAATAGTGGTGCAAACGTGCCAAAACAAAGCCAGAGTCCAAGGTTTACAATTGGTACCTCGAATATCACCCCACACAGTTAGTGCGTAGAATCTTCCCAGGAGTTGAGATGTTTCACAAGGTTCTTGCAAAATATTTTCTTAGAAAAAGGGTTTGGCGAAATCACTTAAGGAATGTTGCAGACAGGGAGTGTTCATATCTCCAATAATCACAGATTTAAACCAGTAGCAAATCTGACTTGACAGATAGGCCAATAATTGGATAGCTTAAGTGGCAGGACACACAAAGGGTAGAATTCCTGGCAGAAAAGGGCGTGGCGAACCCACTTCACCAACAGATCATAGTCAGGTGCAGGAACAAGGGCGAAAGGAATTCCCAGAATTCCCATGATAGTTTGTCCGGTCACACCTGGAGTTCCCACTGCGTCTCGAAGATAAAGATGTATATGTACTGATTTACAAAATCGGTACAAGAGTCATTTGGTAATTTTGTTGTCACATAATGATATAATTACAATTATTAATTAATTATAAGGGATGTAACAGTTACTGAGTATATTTTATTTTAAGGCTATGGGAGAGCTAATTGACGTCCTGGAAATGTACAACTTTTTTGTCGACGTAGAAGAAGACGCAGTCACACGTCCAAGACGGAACAGAGATCGGCTGGAGCATAATGAAATTTGGTCTAATGAGGAATTCTTCGTCCGGTTCAGGCTGCAAAAGCCAACAGTTTTATATTTGATGCAGTTGATTGGACATGAAATACGACCGCCTAGTGATTACCGTACGGAACCATCATAGATTTCAAAATATTATCTCAATTACATGTTTAGGAATACTGTATGAAGCGCTCATATAATTTAATAAATTCGCACACGTGTGCATGAGAAATACAGAGTGTACAGGACATTATTCAGGTTCTGTACCGTACTATACATTGTCATTGACTTGGTGTTTTGCTTATGCAGCATAAGACCTGATATTTGGGGCATTGCATTTTGTAGTTTCCTACGTCACTAAAGCCTTGACAAACAGAACTACGATCTTAGGCTTGTGGTGACGCGTTACACGGTCAATGGCTTTCATCATAAAATATGTGTGACAAAATCATTCCATCCGCCGAACGAAAGGTGTAAATGTGAACCTTGCAACATGACCTATCCAAGATACCTTCTATAGCTGTGCAAGAAGACTGAAATCTCTCGTAGAATACAGCAAAGAGAACTATCTAATTGTGCACAAATGTGCGCATTCCGTTCAATTCATTTTACAGAGTTTACAAACAAACTTGTCGCCTGGAGTGTGATAATTTGATTTGACATACATTTTATGATTGAACCTATGCACTGCAAGCCATTTCAAAACATGTCTGTAGCTCATATAGGCCTAAGCCTGTTTTCAGACTGCAAAGTAGCCTATTGCTAGAAACATATTTCACGGGCTATTCCTCCTTGAAAAGCACTGCATGTTTGTCTAGTTTTCGATTATTGAGTTTAGGTATGGTTATTTAGTTGCATTCCTCCGAGAACTGAATCACATGCTAGGTTTATACTGCCCAGAAGTGTCGCGAGAGGTTTTGGTACTGGGCCTATATCTTGTTGAAACCAAAGAACACTTGATATCAACAAACAACGGACAAAAGCGAAACGAAAAGAAACTTAACGCATGTGACGATAGGTGGCTCACTCATCGATTACTCAAATTTAACAAAAATCAGGCTAGCCACCATCTGTATTTTGCTATTAGGTTCCTGGCAGCTGCCCGGAACTTGCACGGAAGTGGTAGAACGCTGCCAAGATGCACAGAGGTTTACACCGGCAGATAGTTTATCACCCGGGTTGCTGCCCGCAACTTTTACCCGGATGTGGTAGAACTGGCCCTAAGAGGCTAGACAAGGGAGCCAGGAAAACGGACATACCGACAAAGAAGTGTACGGTATTCCGAACAGCCTAGATGATACAGAGAAAGTGGGAGATTTAGGAGGGACAAAAATGAATAGAGTAAATACTCGAAGTACTGACGTGACTGAACTAAATATGTGACGACAGAACAATCGAAAATTAAAATGAATACCTGTAGGGTAACGTACAGTATAATAATGTAAAATCCATCAAGGTAAGTTACGGTAAGGAAGTAGAAATAAAGGCGAGTGCAGAGAAGGGAGATACGTTCGGCAAAAGGGACAATTACATAAACCAAATGACTTACGTGAGTAAACCGTAATCATAGGTGCAAGGAACGAAGGAAAAGGAATGTATTTAATGTGGTGTACGACATAGGCCTTACTTGGGACAAATAAATCCACGAAGATGGAAGTTGGGACCACCAGATACAGATATCACAGGTGGACCAGGGTGCAATAGGGAGTTCGCAACCGAACTATGCCCACAAGTCCATAGCTAGATTGATAGAGATCGGTGAAGTCACGGGTCATAATTGCGTCCCCGAGCGAACAGATTTGCGAACAAGCGCGTTGCTCGAACACGGGACCAATTGACCCCGGGAATAAGAAAACCGCATAGTAAGACATAAAGCCGTAACACACACAATAATACAAACGGTACATAAAAAGGGGGAAGGTAAATGTGAAGAATGACTGCACTCAAAGGAAACAAACATACACACGCTGGACATACTAGGTAAAGCACCATAGTATTCCACATGAAAGATACACACACACACACAAAACAAAGAAGAATATCGAGACCTTACCTTGATGAGATCGATGTGAAGCAAATCTCACATAATAAATATAACAGGAACAAAGATTTAATTAAATCACGCCAGGTACGAGCATTTCTCAAAGAGAAATGATAAATAATGATAAAAAGGAAAGAGGAAGCAAGGCATCCCGAAGATGGGAGCGGTTGCTCAAAAAGACACGTTAACCCTACATTGGAAAAACAGAAGAACAGCCCAGAGACAATCAAGGAGTTGTCCCTGGTACCGGAGAAGCGTAGATACAGTAATCACGATTCGGTATAGTAACGAGTTACTATAACGAGCCTGATCGGTAATTACAGAACTATCCACTGATCTGCGCAGTTATTCTGGCCAGTAATAACCGAGAAGAAGAGAGAGCAATTCAAATAATTGGCACAAGAGAAAGAAAAGTAAAGGAGCAAAATTAAAAAAGGGTGAAAACGGTTCAAATTACGGAAATGTCTTCTACGCTCCAGTATCACATCACGTTATTAACAGGAAGTTCCGTGACGAACTAAAGAGCCTACTTTTCTTAAAATTTAAGATTCATGCCAATGATTAATCTATATGGATCTATCTAGAATAATGACGAAATTAAGTTGGTAATATCAAAATTTCTAATTAGTTCGAAATACTGTATACCTTGCATAATGTAGCCTAATAGAGCACTACAGTTGGCTGCCCTGGTGACTGAATATATTCTTAGTTCCATCTCTTAAGGTACAGAATACAAAATTTGGTTGGAGTCCAATGAATAGCATGGACGTTACATGCAGTTAAACATTGGATCTAACAGCGCGCGTAAAATCATGTTTGCAACAGTGTCATGCATGTATTGGTCAGAAATAATCTGAAATAATATGATCTATTGTTGTGCCAATTTTGAATGAAATCCATTAGTTAGTATAGAAGTTACATGCATTTTAAAATTGGACCTATCAGCAGGCTTAGAATCATGTTGGCAGCACTGACGTATATTAGTTACTCCAAAGTAATCTAGAATGCCAGGGCTATACGTGTGCAAAGTTTAGAGCTATTGGCTTGCATTCTTTCTGATATATTGATATTAGGGTAACAAAAATAGAGACACCATTTATTAACAGTTGGCAGCCCTGGTTGCTCTTGTGAATACGCATAGTCATAGCTGTTATTGTACACACAGCACATACGAAATGTGGTTGAAATCCAAATGATAGTATGGAAGTTACATGTATTTAAAGTTGGACCTCTCAGCAGGCTTAGAATCATGTTGGTAGCACTGACGTATATAAGTTACTCCAAATTAATTTAGAATGTCATGTACTATACGTGTGCATAGTTTAAAGCTGTCGGCTTGCATACTTTCTCATATATATTGGTATTTGGATAAAAGAAATTAAGAGCATTTTTAACAGTTGGCAGCACTGGTGGTTCATAAGAATACGTTCAGTCATATCTGGTTATGTACACATACAACATACGAAATTTGGTTGAATTCCAATTCATAGTGTAGAAGTTATATGCATTTAAATATTGGACCTATCAGTAGGCTTATAATCATTTTGGCAACACTGCCATGTATGGCCTTCTGGAAATTAAACTGCAATATTATTATCTATACGTGTGCCGATTTTTAAATAGCTCCCATCCATACATTCCAAGATATCCAACATGGATCTCAAATTTTAATTGCGATTTTTCAGCAGTTGGTAGCACTGACATCTTTTTCAAATATGGACGTGAGATATTCAGGTATAGATCTTTACTCCTACGAAATTTTATTTCGATTGCTCCAGCCGTTTAGGAGTTGATAGGGGGGACACACACACAGCCAGACAGACAGGCAGAAGGACAGACAGACAGACAGACAGACAGACACACATTTTCCCGGATCGATCTCATAAGACTACTTTTTCCTCATTTTTGCAAAATGTGAAAAGTAGGCTCAACATCTTCATATTAAAGAAATCATTACAAGATGCGTGAACTGCATTGTATTGTTCCTTAATTTCAGGCTAAATTTATTCCAAACAATTAATAAACACATTAACTTAAGACATATTCTAATAAATACATATCAAAGAAGAAAAAACAGTTTGTATGATTAAGTGAATGGAACCGTTGCCACTTGGATGCTAAGCTTCTCATACTGCTTTTTCTCTTGTTCACTCTGGTAGGATTATCACGTTTTACCAGCCAACAGTAGAGATATTGTGGAATTTTTCAATATCTTGCTAATCAAAATTACTGCAATTATAAAAAAGTTGGTATGTGATAGGAAAAAAGTAATGGCACTTCTGAATTCAGTTGAACGATGTACATGTAAAATAAGAGTCAAAACCAAGAAAGGATAAATCGTGTAGACCTGTGTAATTAGTGTTTTGATAATTGTTTATAATATTTAATACCATATAAATGATTTGTAGGTTCTGTGACTTATTAGCCTACTTTTCACATTTTGTAAAAATGAGGAAAAAGTAGACTTATGAGATCGATCCGGGCAAATGTGTGTGTGCCTGTCTGTCCGTCTGTCTGTCCTTCTGTCTGTCTGTCTGTCCCTATCAACTCCTAAATGGCTGCAGCTATCGAAACCCAATGTGGTATGAGTAAAGAGCTATGCCTGAATATCGCAAGGCCATATTTGAAACTGATGTCAGTGCTACCAATTGCTGATAAATCACAATTGAAAATTGAGGTCTATGTTGGATATCTCGGAAGATATGCATGGGAATTGTTCCAAAATTGACACACATATAGATAATATTACTTCAGAGTAATTAACAGGAGCCCATACATGAGGGAGTTGCCAACATGATTCTATGCCTGCTGATAGGTCCAATCATTAAATGCATGTAACTTCCATACTATCTATTGGATTTCAACCAAATTTGGTATGTGATTAGCGCACCAGAGCAGATATAAATATGCAAATTTTAGTGTCAACAGGGATGCCAACTGTTATGAAATGCACTCTATACATTTTTATCCTAATCTTAATGTATCAGAGAGTATGCAGACCAACAGTTCTAAACTTTGCATACATATAGTACCAGCAAATGTAGGTTAATTTTCAGTAACCGACATACGACAATGTTGCCAACATGATTCTACGCGTGCTGAGCGGTGTAATGTTGAATCACATGTAACTTCCATACTAACAAATGAAGTTCTTAATCTTACTGAGAAGGATTTGTGTATTAGGCTATCAGGGAATCGCTGTAACTACTGTAATAATCACATGTATCAAGTGATGGTTGCTTCTAACTGAAAGGGAGTGGGTTCGATCCCCATCCAGGTAGTGGATTTTAGAAGCAATACTACCATTTATGAAAACGCAAATCGCCCTGGGGTTCACTCAGCCTACTCCAGAAACGACTACCAGAGTAATTCCTGGGAGCAAAGACGGCCGGGCGTGGAGCTGACAACTCCATCCCATCTAGAGGAAGCCTCTACCTTCCACTACTCCCAGGGCCTCCATGGCCTGTATGGAGTTGGCTTTGGTTTGAGCCGGCCCCGTGGTGTTGGGGTAGCACGCGTGCCTCTCACCCAGAGGCCCCGGGTTCGATTCCCGGCTCCGTCAGGGACTTAAGAAACTGGAACGGGGAGCACTCAGTCTCGTGAGGACAATTCAGTAGCTGTCTGGCAGTGAGGCAACGCTCCGGTCACGAAAGCCAAGATTAACGGCCAAGGGAACCCGAACCACTGACCACGCGTTGCCCCAATATCTGCAGGCCAAATGGCTGGGCAGCGGTCGCTTGGTGGGCTAAGGCACTCATGGGCTGTAGTGCCAGGGGTTATTATTTATATTATTATTATTATTATTAGGTAAGCCTCCGTGGCTTAGGCGGCAGCACGCCGACCTCTCACCGCTGGGTCCGTGGTTCAAATCCCGGTCACTCCATGTGAGATCTGTGCTGGACAAAACGGAGGCAGTCAGGTTTTTCTCCGGGTACTCCGGTTTTCCCTGTCAGAATTTCATTCCAGCTACACTCTCCACTATCATTTCATTTCACATGTCATCCATTTATTGATTGCCCCAGGGGAGAGCGACAGGCCTCGGCAGCCGGCACAGTCCATATCCTCGCCGCTAGATAGGGGCTTCATTCATTCCATTCCTGACCCGGTCGGAGACTGGAAACAGGCTGTGGATTTTCATTTTTATTAGGTGATGGTTGTAATGAATCATTCTCTCGCCCCAATCTCTGTCTATCCGAGATTCGGAACAGGGGATATTATATTCTAGGAGTTTCGCCACATCGTGGTCATTTGGGTTAACATGTGTAATTGTGATGACTGTATTATTGGGAATGGGATTGGGCATTTAGTCGCTACACCATGAGGTGGTCGACTTGTACATTGTAACCATTCTTTGCAATTGCGTCGGCTTTTGCCCGAAATACATGTCCGAACCATGCCAGACGGCCTTCGCCCATTTTACCTTTTGCGTAGTGGCTAGCATTCTTGGCTGTCACCGCGGGGGCCTGGGTTCGATTCCAGGCTCTGCCAAGAAATTTCAGTGTGGTCTGAGGGCTGAAACGGGGTACACTCAGCCTTGTGAGGCAATACTGAGAAGAGGTGTGTTAGATTAACTCCTCATACGTTCTAGAAGAGGTTCTCCGTGGTATCTCACGACGACTGCAAGCAAATGCTGGGATGGTACCTAAATTACGGCAACTGGCTGTGTGACTCAGCAGTAACGTTTTCGCTTGCTGTTCCATGCCGTGCGCAAATGTGAGGGAGCCGTGTCAGTAGAATTACTGGCACATTAAAGATCCCTTTTGGGGGTGAAATTCCAGTATCCTGGCGTCTCTAAAAGCCGGAGAACAAACATCATATTATTATTAATTAAATTACGGCCACAGCCGACTCCTACCCAAGTGCTTGTACCAAATACAAATACACACACTATTACAGCCACCACGATGACACAGGTTATCACACAGAACCCCCACACCCAAATACACAGGGCTACATGGTCGGAAATCCTCTAAAATGTATCAACAACATCTATTGGCAGTTCAACGCAGGCGCCTTGTTTTGTATATATTCCAGTCGACAGAGGAAACCATGAATACATTACAGTCAAAATGTATCGCTTACAGCGATATAGTCATTAACTCCGGTGGAAATCCTGGCACCGATATATGGGGCAAGCTATGATTGCATTGGTTATGTATCTGAAACAATTTGTGCCGGAATATTCATGCTAACTATTGGGAATTACGCTATCGCTTGGAGGAAAACAACATGTGAAGTTCTGTTCTCGGACAAACACGCAAAAATAAAATAAGCCACCGTCCAGTTTGCAGTAAATTAGCGAGTTTACTTGATACAGGATTTCAGTATAATATCGCCATTGCCGCGTTGCAAGAAGCTGGACATAACTTATCAACCCTTGTTGTTTCATAGCATCAAACAGTCATTATTCCTTCGCATCCAGTAACAAATGGGCTGTGTTATAAATTCCCTGCTCATTTGTTTTTCAGATAGGACTGTACAGTGTTTACGGAGGCCTAAAATACGTATCTGTACAGTTCTATGGATGCAAGCTTTAGGTGCTCGTTGTATATGAGGTCAGGCCTACACTCCTTGTTATTCTTTGATTCTCGTATATCTGTGAGCAGCTCTGATTCTCTAGTAAAATAGGGGTTGGTGGTGATTGGATAACAGGGCGAGTATCCCTGCCTTGTAAGACGACTGCCAGGTGGTCTTCTCACGTCTCTATTGGAATGTTTCTAGGATATTTTGGTTGCCTAGGGTTCAACGCCTTATAAGGGTTATATTCTGCTTCTTCTATTAGTTTCCTTTCTTCTTCCTGGTGGTAGGATTCTTTGGCCGTTTGCAGTATGTCCCTGTACTTCTTCCGCTAGAGCTGATAAACCTGCAGAAGATGTTCTGACGGATCCATGCGAGCTATGTGTACAGCTTCTAATGCTTCTTTACGGGTCGTGTAGCAACTTTCATTATACCACCTCTTCGCCTTCCTTTCCCTTAAAGCGGCGAACGTGGCTTGTGTGATAAGAGACTCTAACCTGATCGCTGCCGCGTCCAAGTTACCTAACGAAATTAGCCTCATGTACTTACGTACTTTTGACTCATTGAACAAAACTGGATTTAATTTCCGAGGCATAGAGATCCGACCAGCTAGGAAGAAGTTTGGCCGCGCATGCGCACTTACGACGATCCAGCGCAGCGTAGTCCCGCCTTCCAGAGCTCGTGCTGCAAGGACACTTCAGTGCATAAGTTTATACTCAGCTGTTTAGACGTGCGCGCTGCCTTTCTAATTTCCCGTGGTTTGTGGTGCACGTTTGGCCTGTCTGTGATAGTATGGAAGGCGTTAAAAGTAACCTGCATCGTATGGTGCTAAAGGGAATTCCACTAACTGAAAATCTGCGGAATTACACGCCGGCTATGACAAACATTTCGGGACGACTCTAAGTCGCCACAACACCGAGCGAGAAGGGGAAGTCAGCGTTCTCACTTCCACGAGTCAGCTTTCTCACTCGCACATTTCCCCCTCCAGCCGTCTTCCTAAATGGCCCGATCTCTACACTGTGGAATATAAGTGACCAAATTAGGGTTTTTTCGCTGACTGAAAGTGTCAACATATGCAATGAAAGAGAACTCATAGACGTGAGGTGTCACGAACGTATATCACTATTAAAACTCAGCAATTTTTATAGGTTTATGCCGCGTCTTGTGTGGGGTTTCGCCCAGGACACAAAGCTGGCTCATCAGCAGGCTCTTGGCGTCTGTGCCCGGTCCCCCACAGGAGTAGCGAACTGCGCGCTACCTTCCTTCTTGTGAAGCTTCGCGGTATTTATTCAGCGTATGGCTATTTTATTGCCGGGAGTGTTCGGGGACATGTTCGTCTCGCCAGAGTTTGTAGCTGCTTCTATGCGGACACCCTTGGGGTGAGCTACAAGTACCGTGGCATGTGGATGAGATGAAATGATTGAAGATGAAAGAGCAGGTTCAATTTCAAGTAGTTTCAATTTTGGCTACCAGATGTCACTGACACTCAGATTGAAACCTGATAGAGCGTCTCTAGCCAAATAACCCACAAATTTATGATTGAAACGATGATTTAAAAAACAACCCTAGTCCAGAGAGCAAAAGTTTTCTGGAGAGCCAAAAAACCGTATGCTGTTAAATATAGTTCATGAAGCCAAAGTGTGAAACACCATACATTAGTTGTCCATTCGATCTGTATTCATAGAAAAGGAAAATTTTTCACAATTAAATGACAATATGCGTTGCAACACTAGGACCGTGAAACGTCTTGGGATGTTTTTGAAATCACCGTTTCTAGTGGTAGGTTCTTTTTCATGCCATAAATCTATGACATGGGCCTTCCCCTCCAAAGGAAGGCATACTGAAGGATTTTTATTTTTTTTATTTAGTCAATTTACCCTCTAGGTTGGTGGGTCCCACGGACTCAGCGAGGGAACTCACCACTACCGCCTCTATGGGCAGTGTTCTGGAACTTGGAACATCTGGTCGGGATGGATACAACTGGGGAGGTGTGATCAGCTCTTCTCCCAGGCGGCCTCACCTGCAAAGCGAACAGGGGCCTCATGAGGGATGGGAAGGGATGGAAGATTGGGATGGATAGGCTAGGAAAAGGGAAGGAGGCGGCCATGGCCTTACAGTAGGTACTGTACCCGATAACCCGGATAGTAGGCTGTCAGATATCCGCCCCCTCAATCGGATTGCCAATAATCAAACGCGCCGGCATAGCTACATCAATGAAAATGGCACTGACAGATACTATCGAGATTAGAGCACAATAGTTAACAAGAAAATTATTGTGGAACACACCAAAATATACGGGGGTTCATACTTACCTTTACTTACCTCTTAAAATTTATCTCGGGGACTGGGTTGTCAACTGGATCACTTAAAAGTATGCCCACACAATAACCTCCACCATGATATTTAAAATGAACCAGAACGAAGACGAGAAACTTTAAACTGCACAATAATTTATTTCACATAAAGAATGATTTTAACAAAATTAAACAACAAAATCAACGTGGCAATCAGAAGCCATCGATCACATAACCATGTTCTCCTGTAGGACCTGTATTCTCTACATATAATGTTTCAGCTTTCTCAAGCTCATAGCAACGTAAAAATAATAATGCATATGGAATGGAAACGGGATTTGGGATGAGACACATATATCAATTGTTTTGCGTGTTTATATACTGCACATTTTATTTATAGCCACAAGGCTATTATGGAACGTCCTTGGCCTCAGTAACACAGTTGTCCGGGCCAGCTGCCATGCACCTGTATTGTCAAAGCGGACTCCCATTCGTCCAACCCTAACATAAGCGTGTTACCTCAGAGCTCGGCTCTCCTTTTCAAAACACGTAAATGTTCACATCTCAACTGAAATATTATCACGCAAATGTCTTACATGCTTCATTCAAACACCAGTGGATTACTCCAACAATCCCAAATCATGATTATTTGTTCAAACCACTTGCTTAACTTGCGTTGTTTAGAGTAAAAAAAAAACTCTAAATATTAATAACAAAAGTTCATTAATTATTTATAACAATAATAAATTGTTTATAACAATGTCAAATGACAATTGAAAATTTTATACACGCCTGTATTAATCACTATCATTTCAAATTATTTAACAAAGATATTTACAAAATTATTTACAATATTAATTGTTTATATTATTTATACAAGGAATACATTAAACCTCACGTTTATCCGGTTGATAATTACTCAAATCGTGGTGATATAATCGACCAATGAAGGTTAGTTATATTTAACTGTCAAATTCAGGTTTAATAAGGTTTAATAATAATTATTAATATTTGTGACGGTAACCTCCATTCAAAATCTTTATCTCAAATTATTTAACACTCTTGTTAATTTTAACAGTATCTTCATATGAATAATCTTTCAAAGAACAAGAACAATACATTCAGTGGGAAAATACTTCGCTTATAACGCACAAAATTGCACAAAAATTGGCCCAAAATTCATCATATATCTTCATATATATGGCATAAAAATCTTCCAAACTACACACAAAAATCCTCCACTTATTAATTCATCAACTTCATTCATTACTTATTGTGGGAACCTCCTTCATTATTCAAGGGCATTACTCAACAGCGACTTTTACACGTCCACTGAACTAACGATTATACATCCATTGTTCCTCTTTAAAAATTCTTATATTCATCAATTGTAATAATGACTGTTATTCTTTAACCTTCGTGGGTTTCATTCATGAATCGATATGAAGTAAAAATTTGCCAATCACAAATAAATTTAATAGCAAATACGATTAGACACTCCTGCCTGGTCTATCAAAATTGAGATTAACATCTTCAAAGTAACGCAGTATAAAAATACTATCTTCACACAAAGATCATCTAAACTACATGAATAGTCGAATAGAATACAATTAGATTGTGGAATGCAAACATTATTGTTCCAATCTATAATTGAGAAAAACTCCTATCAAATGTTCATTACTATAGTGTATTCAATAAATTGTAATTAACGTTCATATTTCATAAAATTGTCTATAATGCAATGATAAATGTCTATGTTGCAATCATGTTCATAAGACGACTAGTATTTCAAAGATCGTCGATATCGTAATAGATTTTAACGCTCTAAAATCATTTAATTATTCTTCTTTCTTGAGGATGACAGAAAATTGGTCAAAGTAATTTACTGAATAGAATTACTTTAATAAAGTGACACGCTGTCTGAATTCAAATCTGCCATAGCAAATCAATAACTTTACAGTCAAATCGTGACTACAAAAATATGCAAATTACTGAAAGAATCTAAATCATCAGTCTCAACTGATCCAAAATTATTAAGTATGCCAATGACATAGCAATGTCTCAAAAATCGAAGAAAAAGGCATACATCATCGAAGTGTACTGAGTACAGAAATATCAATCAAGAAAATGGGGCAAAAGATAGGACAGAAAATATGGGGAAAATAGTTGCTCAGATATCGCTACAAGACTCAAATAATACAAGAAACGTTCACGACTACCTTATCTGTTGATTGAAGTTCCAGAGGAAAGTTTTCAAAGAAAACTGCTGTTGGTTCCATTTCACCAGCGTGAAGATGTGCTCCGTCCTCAAACCTGGAATCAGCGTCCTCGGAGAATCGAACTGCTTCCTCCTCCGAAATTGCACTGCTCCGTGCATACGAAAAACATCCTTCTGGCAAAACTCTTCTTTGTGCGCCGGGACAACCCTGGCCTCTCTTGAAAGTTCTCTGAAGTTCTTGCAGGAATTCGCCATGAAGTTTAATGTAGTTATTTCCGCAGAAATATTCATAGTTGTGGAGAATGAAAATATTTCCACTGTTATCTGGTATAATTCAGCGATGGATTCACGATGCATGAGTGTAGTTGGATGTTCACTACATGCTCGCTTTTGTAGAAAGACGATTAACGAAGTTCCATGCTGTTACTTTACTCCAAGCGATATATGTCCCAATTGCATTAAAGCCTTAGCCTTCCATCTCAACTACTGTTATAATCATCGAAAGCACTGCAAGATTATAATGTTCCATAGTCGAATGTATCGTTGTAATACCAAACGTATTCTCCAATATCACTGTTGCACTCCACGTGTCAGCCGTAGTGTATAATGTGGAATTTTAAACGTGTTTCTCATGTGGCGAGAAAATCACTTTTGTTGGCAGCCTTAAAGTTCCAATATCTTTCGAAGTATAACTGTGAAATTGTTCAAATCTTGTACACACCTCAATGTTATACTGCCTAATAGAATTATAATGCAGGCTGAAGTTAGCGCTTGATATCTTGACTGGTGGAAACGTTAATGTGAGCGTTTCAACTTCACCTAGTTTCGAGCAGGGTAAAATGGAACTGCTCCGAGTTCGTTCGATGCGCCAGGCTTTAACCACGCTAAAGACAACTTACTTCACTGAATCACTTGAAAATAACTATGTATCACCAGAAATATATATGCGATCTGACATATGAGATCTGACATATGAGATCTGAGAGCTCCTCTCTCCTGTGCACGACCTTTTATCAACTTCTTAAGGGGCGTATCCATCCCTTCCATAGCCTGTTGCTGCGTCATTGCTAGAAGTTTTAACTTTGGCTATACTTGACGGATTTTCAAATTTCAAAAACTCAAAATTAATTTCTTCAAAATTCCAAATCAATGCCATAACTGAAAATAGATTTCCACAAATCTGCATGCCAAAAGTAATCGAATATCGTAGTTTCAGCAATCTCCGTCTTCCTTCCAAACTATCGTTCATTGGTTCGAGTCTCTCCTCCAATAGCGTAGCTTCTTCCTTAGCACAATACCTTGTTTCCTGCGACTGCGTCGTAAATCTCGGATCTTTCTCGAACAAAATCATGACGTCACTAAGAATCTCAGCTCAATCAGCCTGCTTGCCTCAAGTCTGCGTCATCCGTGCCTACGTCATGAATATCCACGTCATAACTATGACATCCATAACTTTACTCACATTTGCCAATACAGCCATCGTGGTCTCAATATAATTCAATTTCCGGGGGCATTCTCCCTTCACCACGTTTTAAAAACAGTTGCAAATTGTTTTTAAACTCTGTGTTATAAATATCTCAATTCACTTGAACACGAAATTGAATTATTATTGGCTTACTCTTATATGATATTTCTTCTATGTTCCTTAATCATAAGTCTCTTCTACTCTGGTTTGTGTGTGGCTAATGTATTCTCTCCTCTCTACTGTCTCTTCTGTCCTGAATACCTGTTTTCCAAGTTCTGCTGACTTGTAGAAGGACCAGGATCGATCACTACATCCTGTCTTTTCTTTTGATTTTCAGCTTCCTTTTCTCGTAATTCCTTCAGATACTGCTGACTTTCCTTCTCTCTTTCTTGATACTTGTCGGGTGTCATAACCTGACCTTGAGAATTCTGATTCTGATTCTGGTACTGGTTATTTCTGTTATAATTTCGATTATAACCATTGTTGTAGTATCTACCTCTTCCGTTGTTGTAATTCCCTCTATTATTATTCCAGCCTCGTCTTTGCTGATATGGACGGTAACCTTGGGATCTGTGGTTGCGGAAATAATTATTCCTGTGAGGACGTACATTTTCAGTTTTTCCTTCCTCAGGCTTATCAGTTTGCTGCACTTGATCCATATAGACCGTATTAACGTCTTTGAATTCGTGCCTCTGACCTTTTTGTACCAAATTTGGCATTGGACTCGTGTAGTCAAGCCTTCTCAACAATTCGTCCATACTTGTCAAATCTCTAATGTTTGACGATATGATCAGTCTTCTTACCTCCACAGGCAGCATACGTGAAATCGCATCTATCAACTGCTCTGTTGACAATGGGGGTTGCAAAAATCTCAAGCGTGATAGTTGGCTCGTGAAGAAATCAGCGTACCGTGTTGGAAGAGTACCTGAATACTTCCTCGAGTATACCTCAGCTCTTAGTGAATTCTGAGCTTCTATTGACCAGAATCGTTTTATCAGTGCCTCTGCAAATTCGTCAAAATTGCTGAAAGTGTACCGAAATGCTCTAAACCATTCAAGGGGTCCTCCAGCTAGAAATCTTTCTACGATTCTCATCTCTCTCTCTCTAGGAATGTGGGATTCTATGAAATAGTCTTTAAGATTCCTGATATATTCGATCGGTGTGAGACTATCAGTGTTGCTAAAATTTTGAGGTTTGTCTTCAAAATTCCGGATGACTGTCACATTTCTCGGATATGAATCCATATAATTCCTCCCACTATCACGATACTTCCATTCAGGTTCCATATTCCGATCCTCTTCTTCTTCCCTGAATCTGGATATACGTTCCTCAGGACTAATATCTCTCTCTTCTGTATTAAGGTTACCTCTTCTCACGTAATTTCTCTCCTCTTCACCAGTCAATCCTTCGGTATCCTTGTCTGTGATTTCCGTGATGACTTTCCTAATCAACTCTTCCTTATAGGTTTCCATCATGCTAGCTTCTCTTAGTTTCAAATTCTGCAGCTTGCTCGTAGTTTCATTAACATCAGAGACAACCTTATGAATTTGTTCCTTTAATGTTTGCACGTCCTGACCCATCTGTGTTCTATCCTCTACCTGCTTTTCGGATAGCGAATCCATCCTTACATTCAAGTCTTTCCTAATCTGAACTACTTCGTTATTAATGTCTACTTGTGTACTGGCAAGTTTTCTTTCAATTCGTTCCTGAATCTGATCTACATGTTCCCCACTTGACCTGTTCCATTCATCTTTCCAGACTGTTACATTTGCAGTTAACATTTCTGCAATATCTACTTCTATGTCCTCCTTAAGTAAACGGTTGTGATCTAATACTTGGGTTCTCATGACCTCTACATCGTATTTTAAACCAGCTAAAGAAGCCGTTGTCCTAACAGACTCGTCAACTAATCGAGTTGTTAATGCACTAATGTTACGAGTACAAAGTGTTTTTGAAGTCTCAATTTCCTCCCTCACTTTGTTAACATCAGTCTGAACTTTAGCAATGTCTACAAAAACAGTATTGACTTCTACTTGTATTTTATTGATATCGCTTTGCATATCGTTAACATCTGAATGAATATTTTTGATGTCTACTTGAACATTTGACACATCAGTTCGAACATTACTAACCTCTCTTTGAACTTCTTCTACTTTGTCTTGTACAGTAGCAACATCATTCCTTACAACAATTACTTCAGCTCTAGCACATGAAATATCACCCCGGACATTAGCAACATCAAGATTCAACATAGTAAGATCTTTTTGTACCTTAGACACATCAATTTTAACAACAGACACATCTTTATGCACATTGGACACGTCTGTGCGTATGTCAGTTACAGCATTCTCGATTCCCTGGGTACTGATCTGTAAACGCGACATATTATTTTCTAGGTTTGCAGAACTGGTCTGAATAACTTTCAAACTTTCATTCATGCTATCTTTCAAATTAGCAGACAAATTACTAGCATTCTCCTCCATTCGACTAGTATTCCTAGCTTCCATCTCCTTCATACTTTCATCCAGCCTAATAGACATATTACTAGAATTCTCCTCCATCATCTGCTTCATACTGCTATTCATGCTAGCTTTCAAGTTAGCAGTCATCTCCTCTAACATCATTCTCAGACTTTCATCTGCCATTTCAATAATATTTCAATAATAAACTGCTTTAGGGACATACATCAAACAGAGCAAAATAACAACATCTGAGCAACATTTTTCACCATATATAAGTTTTGAGCAATTTTCTGTCTTAAATCTAACTTATAATTACCTTATAATTAACCTTCGTAGACACTTCATGTTGAAATAAACTCAAGCACATGTTCAAGTTTCTTTGGTTCATTTTAAAATATCCTAACACAAATAATTTACATTTATAATCCAAATAGTTTAATTTTATCTTTAATATGACTATACATGTCATAAGCCGGTCAAATAAAATAAGATTCCAGATCATAGGCGATTTTTCTAAGTTTCCAGCCTATTTAACCTCTCTCAAGTTGTATAAGATCTGATCTTTTCTGAGTGTAATTTTCCTAAAACAATACAACATTTAATCCCTATATAATCACACTCTCAAATTCTACAATTGGCTAAGACATCTAACAAAGAATCAACCTCTTTATTTGAGTCTTCACAATCCCTTTGACATCGATTACTTGGTAATCCAATGTTATTCGAACACTCCACAAAAATTGCGGTGTCAATTCTCCTGCAATAACTTGGTAATCCAATGTTTTGCTGATCGTGCCAATCGAGACAATCGAGCCCCACACGTTGATTGCGCCAATCCTACTTGGTAATCCAGTTTTGTAGAACAAGCTCCACGTTTTAGGGTCGCCAATCCTACTGTACCCGATAACCCGGATAGTAGGCTGTCAGATATCCGCCCCCTCAATCGGATTGCCAATAATCAAACGCGCCGGCATAGCTTCATCAATGAAAATGGCACTGACAGATACTATCGAGATTAGAGCACAATAGTTAACAAGAAAATTATTGTGGAACACGCCAAAATATACGGGGGTTCATACTTACCTTTACTTACCTCTTAAAATTTATCTCGGGGACTGGGTTGTCAACTGGATCACTTAAAAGTATGCCCACACAATAACCTCCACCATGGTATTTAAAATGAACCAGAACGAAGACGAGAAACTTTAAACTGCACAATAATTTATTTCACATAAAGAATGATTTTAACAAAATTAAACAACAAAATCAACGTGGCAATCAGAAGCCATCGATCACATAACCATGTTCTCCTGTAGGACCTGTACTACATATAATGTTTCAGCTTTCTCAAGCTCATAGCAACGTAAAAATAATAATGCATATGGAATGGAAACGGGATTTGGGATGAGACACATATATCAATTGTTTTGCGTGTTTATATACTGCACATTTTATTTATAGCCACAAGGCTATTATGGAACGTCCTTGGCCTCAGTAACACAGTTGTCCGGGCCAGCTGCCATGCACCTGTATTGTCAAAGCGGACTCCCATTCGTCCAACCCTAGCATAAGCGTGTTACCTCAGAGCTCGGCTCTCCTTTTCAAAACACGTAAATGTTCACATCTCAACTGAAATATTATCACGCAAATGTCTTACATGCTTCATTCAAACACCAGTGGATTACTCCAACAATCCCAAATCATGATTATTTGTTCAAACCACTTGCTTAACTTGCGTTGTTTAGAGTAAAAAAACTCTAAATGTTAATAACAAAAGTTCATTAATTATTTATAACAATAATAAATTGTTTATAACAATGTCAAATGACAATTGAAAATTTTATACACGCCTGTATTAATCACTATCATTTCAAATTATTTAACAAAGATATTTACAAAATTATTTACAATATTAATTGTTTATATTATTTATACAAGGAATACATTAAACCTCACGTTTATCCGGTTGATAATTACTCAAATCGTGGTGATATAATCGACCAATGAAGGTTAGTTATATTTAACTGTCAAATTCAGGTTTAATAAGGTTTAATAATAATTATTAATATTTGTGACGGTAACCTCCATTCAAAATCTTTATCTCAAATTATTTAACACTCTTGTTAATTTTAACAGTATCTTCATATGAATAATCTTTCAAAGAACAAGAACAATACATTCAGTGGGAAAATACTTCGCTTATAACGCACAAAATTGCACAAAAATTGGCCCAAAATTCATCATATATCTTCATATATATGGCATAAAAATCTTCCAAACTACACACAAAAATCCTCCACTTATTAATTCATCAACTTCATTCATTACTTATTGTGGGAACCTCCTTCATTATTCAAGGGCATTACTCAACAGCGACTTTTACACGTCCACTGAACTAACGATTATACATCCATTGTTCCTCTTAAAAAATTCTTATATTCATCAATTGTAATAATGACTGTTATTCTTTAACCTTCGTGGGTTTCATTCATGAATCGATATGAAGTAAAAATTTGCCAATCACAAATAAATGTAATAGCAAATACGATTAGACACTCCTGCCTGGTCTATCAAAATTGAGATTAACATCTTCAAAGTAACGCAGTATAAAAATACTATCTTCAAACAAAGATCATCTAAACTACATGAATAGTCGAATAGAATACAATTAGATTGTGGAATGCAAACATTATTGTTCCAATCTATAATTGAGAAAAACTCCTATCAAATGTTCATTACTATAGTGTATTCAATAAATTGTAATTAACGTTCATATTTCATAAAATTGTCTATAATGCAATGATAAATGTCTATGTTGCAATCATGTTCATAAGACGACTAGTATTTCAAAGATCGTCGATATCGTAATAGATTTTAACGCTCTAAAATCATTTAATTATTCTTCTTTCTTGAGGATGACAGAAAATTGGTCAAAGTAATTTACTGAATAGAATTACTTTAATAAAGTGACACGCTGTCTGAATTCAAATCTGCCATAGCAAATCAATAACTTTACAGTCAAATCGTGACTACAAAAATATGCAAATTACTGAAAGAATCTAAATCATCAGTCTCAACTGATCCAAAATTATTAAGTATGCCAATGACATAGCAATGTCTCAAAAATCGAAGAAAAAGGCATAAATCATCGAAGTGTACTGAGTACAGAAATATCAATCAAGAAAATGGGGCAAAAGATAGGACAGAAAATATGGGGAAAATAGTTGCTCAGATATCGCTACAAGACTCAAATAATACAAGAAACGTTCACGACTACCTTATCTGTTGATTGAAGTTCCAGAGGAAAGTTTTCAAAGAAAACTGCTGTTGGTTCCATTTCACCAGCGTGAAGATGTGCTCCGTCCTCAAACCTGGAATCAGCGTCCTCGGAGAATCGAACAGCTTCCTCCTCCGAAATTGCACTGCTCCGTGGATACGAAAAACATCCTTCTGGCAAAACTCTTCTTTGTGCGCCGGGACAACCCTGGCCTCTCTTGAAAGTTCTCTGAAGTTCTTGCAGGAATTCGCCATGAAGTTTAATGTAGTTATTTCCGCAGAAATATTCATAGTTGTGGAGTATGAAAATATTTCCACTGTTATCTGGTATAATTCAGCGATGGATTCACGATGCATGAGTGTAGTTGGATATTCACTACATGCTCGCTTTTGTAGAAAGACGATTAACGAAGTTCCATGCTGTTACTTTACTCCAAGCGATATACGTCCCAATTGCATTAAAGCCTTAGCCTTCCATCTCAACTACTGTTATAATCATCGAAAGCACTGCAAGATTATAATGTTCCATAGTCGAATGTATCGTTGTAATACCAAACGTATTCTCCAATATCACTGTTGCACTCCACGTGTCAGCCGTAGTGTATAATGTGGAATTTTAAACGTGTTTCTCATGTGGCGAGAAAATCACTTTTGTTGGCAGCCTTAAAGTTCCAATATCTTTCGAAGTATAACTGTGAAATTGTTCAAATCTTGTACACACCTCAATGTTATACTGCCTAATAGAATTATAATGCAGGCTGAAGTTAGCGCTTGATATCTTGACTGGTGGAAACGTTAATGTGAGCGTTTCAACTTCACCTAGTTTCGAGCAGCGTAAAATGGAACTGCTCCGAGTTCGTTCGATGCGCCAGGCTTTAACCACGCTAAAGACAACTTACTTCACTGAATCACTTGAAAATAACTATGTATCACCAGAAATATATATGCGATCTGACATATGAGATCTGACATATGAGATCTGAGAGCTCCTCTCTCCTGTGCACGACCTTTTATCAACTTCTTAATGGGCGTATCCATCCCTTCCATAGCCTGTTGCTGCGTCATTGCTAGAAGTTTTAACTTTGGCTATACTTGACGGATTTTCAAATTTCAAAAACTCAAAATTAATTTCTTCAAAATTCCAAATCAATGCCATAACTGAAAATAGATTTTCACAAATCTGCATGCCAAAAGTAATCGAATATCGTAGTTTCAGCAATCTCCGTCTTCCTTCCAAACTATCGTTCATTGGTTCGAGTCTCTCCTCCAATAGCGTAGCTTCTTCCTTAGCACAATACCTTTTTTCCTGCGACTGCGTCGTAAATCTCGGATCTTTCTCGAACAAAATCATGACGTCACTAAGAATCTCAGCTCAATCAGCCTGCTTGCCTCAAGTCTGCGTCATCCGTGCCTACGTCATGAATATCCACGTCATAACTATGACATCCATAACTTTACTCACATTTGCCAATACAGCTATCGTGGTCTCAATATAATTCAATTTCCGGGGGCAGTACCATCCCGGCATTTGCCCGAAGACGAAGTGGGAAACCACGGAAAACCACTTCGAGGATGGCTGAGGTGGGAATCGAACCCCCTCTACTCATTTGGACCAGCCGAGGCTGAGTAGACCCCGTTCCAGTCCTCATACCACTTCTCAAATGTCGTGGCAGAGCCGGGAATCGAACCCAGGACCTCCGGGGCGGCAGCTAACCATGCTGACCGCTACGCTACGGAGGCGACTCTGAAGAATTTTAACGCTCATAAAAGTCCGCAGTGATGGTATTCAGACAAAAACCATACAAGATGTTCGTCGAATGATACGATGTCTTAACAAGAACATGGGTCATATGTAACGTGGCTATCCAGAGATATGTCAAGAATTACCATCTAGCGTGGAGTAAACGTGGCAGTCAAGGGTAGTAGGCCGTGGTCAGTGTCACAGAGCGATGGGGCAACCACTGAATGTCAAGCTCTGTTAAAAACTGGTATATGTGTACGGGATTGACATGGTGAAAAGGTGTATGTGCACTGTATATGACTGTTTCACACTTTTTTTTTGTGACGGGAAGAAAACGGTAGGGGTGAGTAATATTGTTGAGCTTTCAACTTTGCACATGCGGCGCTCTGTAGATTTAGCCATCACATTAATGTAATGTGCTTAACACATCTGCTTGTATTGCAAGGGGTTTGATTTCGAGACTCATTAGGAGCCTCAGTTTAAACTATATGGTCCAGAAGTATGTCTTGTGACTCACCCTATGTAATATCCGCAGGGTTAGACGTGCTGACCACCATGTTCAACAGTATGACGACCATTGCCCAAAAGGAATGCCACAAATTACATTTCGCCCTTCAGCATACGAGCAAACAGTTCTCCCTTTAATGACCTGAAGGCTCATCTGACTTGCGCTGTGTAATATCCGCGGGGTTGGACATGCTCGTCCGTGTTCCGCAGTTTGGAAACCTCTGCTCTTAAGGAACGTCATCAATTACTTTGCACTCTGCACCATACAGTTCCCCCTTTGATGAACTGCAGTCACACCTGACTTGCTCCGCGTAATATCCGCACTGTTAGACATGCTGGCCGCTGTGTGACGTGAGAGATAAATTATTCGGAGAGAGGAACACATCTTGCCCTGGTGGACCACTGGCGAACAGGCAACATGGGAGAGATCCACAGCGGTGTGAAATGCGACCCTCCCCACCCCTTGAATTACATGCCAATTGAGTCCACAGACGCTGACAGCATTCACATGGGGATTTCCTCTATCGACTTCCTTCACCTCAAGGAGGCAGAGAAACTGCAACGTCTCACCCACGTTCAACCCTAGCCCACTTGGAACTGCTGCTCTGTTGAAGCGGATACAGTACCTTTATTCTGATTATACACTGGTGAAAAATGTATACCGTAATGTTCGCAGTGCAGCGCGTGCTAAGGCTTTCTTCAGACTCACGAGAAGAGTTGGTTCGAACCCCACATTTCTTCTAATTGTTTTCCGTAGTTTCTCTAATTTTACTTCCCCCAGGAGCTCACAAATTGTGCAACGAGGGTTGACGAGCACGGGACCCCAGCAGAGTCCGGCATTGCTTCTACTTACATGTGCCGGGCTCCTCTCTATCGTCTTTCCTGTCGACCTCCATTGACAACTCTTGTTTTCTTCCGACCCCGATGGTATTAGGGTATCCGAGACTTAGGGAATCTTTCAATTTCCCGCCATAATTGGCCCTTGTCTCATATTTCCTGATACCCTCATTGTTTGAGTGGTCAGACCTCTTCTCATCATTTTCATGTTACCTCCTGCCTTCTGCTCTAGGCCCTAAAGGAGGCAGGGTGTGTGTAGCCCCACCACCTATGTTTTTTAAATTCTCGTATCAGAAACATACATATTATACACAGTTATATTATTTTTGCCCAAACGTTGACCACTTCCAATGCTTTTTCTGTTCCTTGACCTGATGATGATGATTATGATGATAATTGTTGTTTTAAGGGGCCTAACATCTAGTTTATCGGCCCCTAATGGTTTGGGTGATAGCGAAAATGTCAATGAAGTGGAAACCAGAACGAAAATTAAGAAAGGAAAATACTTACAAAAAGGAACTCAGATTGAAACTACTCACAAAATGGAGAGCGGTAATACTTACAAAAGGGAATTTGGAACGAAAATACTCACAAAAGGAATAGATAAAAAAATACGCACAAAATGCAGGTTAAGTTCAAAATACGTACAAAATGCAAGTGAAATTCAAAATACTTACAAAATGCAATTTAAATTGAAAATGCATACAAAATGTACGGTAGATTCAAACTACTCAATTGGATGGACAATACTTACAAAATACAATTTAGATTGAAAATACTTACAAATTTAATTTACAGTCAAAATACCCACAAAATGCAATTGAGAATCAAAATACTTGCAAAATGCCCACCATACAAAATGCAATTTAGATTGAAAATACTTGCAAAAAGAGGTTTAGGTTGAAAATACAAAATGCAATTGAAATTCAAAATACTCACAAAAGTCCCAGCCCCTATGTTGAAAGACTTACTAAAAAGCAATTTAGATTGCCAATCCTTACAAAATGCCTAGTGAGGTTGAAAACACAAAATGCAATTTAGATCGAAAAGACTTACAAAATGCAACGGAGATTGAAAACACCTACAAAATGGAGTGTAGATGCAAAAAGAATCGCTAAATGGAATTTAGACATACGGGGAGCCAATTAACAAAAACAGTGCGGGAATCTTAAAGAGCAAAGGAAATATAATGAAAAGAAAATAAGAGGTCTGACCCCTCGAAGAAGGAGTGATCAGGGAAGATGAGACAAGGGCCAATTAAGGCGGGAAAGTGAACGACTCCCTAGGCCTCGAATACCCTAACACCGTCGGGATCGGAAGAGAACAAGAGTTGACCAAGGGAGGTCGACATGAAAGAAGACGGAGAGGAGCCCGTCACAGGTAAGTGGAAGCAATGCCGGACTCAGCTGGGGTCCCGTGGTCGCCAACCCACGTCCCACTAGATGTGAGCCCCTGTTCCTTGATCTAGATCGTTTTCTGTACAGGAGGCTGGGCATAGTCAGCCTTTCATGGCTCTCCACCCTTCCAAGTCCCTCAATGTTGATTCATCGTTGATTTAGGGCGTTTCCTTTCTTCCTGTCCTCTAATTCCCTTATTAATTTTTAGCCTATTTTCATTTATAAAAATAATAGGCTTATGAGATCATCTTTTGTCCGTGTGTGTGTGTGTGGGTATGTTTGTGCATATGTGTGTATGCCCCCCCCCGTACCCGTAATTAAATCTAAATGGCTGGAGCGATTTAACTAAACCTCGGTAAAGGCATAGCACTATTTCATCCGACCCCGACCGTGCCCTTCAAATTTTATTACATCGCACCAATCCAAGATGGCGGCTGTGAGAAATATTTCACCGGCATTATATATCTCCGAAGCAACTACTGATGTCACCCTGAAATTTCTTGCCACGGTGGGTGGGTGGTTAACGTTTCTGATTACCAACCCCAAGATTGCCGATTCGCCCCTGGCCGTGGTAAGTGATTTTTGAAAGGCGACAAAAATCACGACATGGATGTCATACGTTGTTGGCATGTTAAAGAACCCATTGGAATTCAGTAGGCAGTGTTCAATGGCAAAATATCCCGAGATTAATTTTGCCATTATAATAATGATATTATTATAATGGCAAAATTAATCTCGGGATATTCCGCCAACACAAAGTTCCTCCATTCTCTACTGTACCCGTTCGTCCTGGGGATGCGATGACCCATCTGCTATTACATCGCATTCCTGGAGTTCCAGGACAGAGCGGAGTTAAATGAACCTCTAGTCAAATAAGGAATGTGTCGGAAATTCAGCTGAGTTATCAAAAAAGCAGTGGGTAACACGAGACAAAGTATCTCTAGGGTCGTTACGGGCTTAAGTTTAATAAAAATAATGCAAATATAAATGGGCGCCATCAACTGAATTCCTAGCAAACCACCTCCTTTCCTGGTTAAGCCTTACTCAAGACAAGGAAAGAAAAAGGAAAATCACATCATCATCAGATCACAACTAAGATAAAAACAAATTTATTTCACTTTGATAGTCAGACAGACATTTTAAATATACCTCCTACCTGAGAGTATGGTCGAATGCCAACGTTAAATTGTCATTGTCCAAAAATCGAACCATCTCTTTTCTAATCAAAAATATTTCATCCACATAGAACAGAAAAATCTCTAAAGTTCTCTTGGGTTCTCAGGATCACTGTAGCACTATGTCTTTCGTCACTGACATTTGTGATACCTGAGACCTAATTTCTCTTTAATTTAACATCATGAATGTGGATTTGAAAAAGTTATTAATCTGTCTATACATACACATATTATAATCACATATTTTAAACATCACGTAATTTATGGCTTGCATGGCATAATTTAAATGTTGAACATGTTAGTCAAATGCTCCTAAACATCGAATAATTAATTTACACTATTTACATTGTCATTACAAATTACTTGTTTGTGAATTACAGAAAATTCACTTCTCATTGGTCATCATTATCATCATCAAAATTAAATATTTCTCACATTAATTCTCATTTCAAAATTCAACATATTCCTGTCAGAATCATTAACTCATCACCATTAAATCATTTAAATGAAAATTATTATCATCACTTCATTATGCTTTCTAATTATTCACACACTCTTATTTTATCATCTACTTCAGATTAAATCATCTTAAATCATCAATACAAATTGTTTAATTCCTCAACTCAAGTTGCAATTCCTCAAATTATATCTCAATTAAATTTATTTTAATTCCATATAAATTCATTAATCATCAGCTTCTTTAATTAATCATCACCTTCTAATTCAGTTATTCATCATCTATCCAATCATCTATTAATTTATTTAAATTAGTTTATTCATCCAATCTTTAATTCATCCATTTATTTAATTCATTGATTTATTTCAAAATTTAATTTATCAAATTATTTAAATTTCATTCTTCTGGTTATTTAGATTCTTATTATTTCATCTAGTCATTCTGATTTTTATTTCATTAGGTCAGATCATTAATATGCTTAATTTTCAGATTATTATTTCATTAATTATTATTCTCAGAAAATCTTGTCTTATGAACTTTATTTATTTGTTTAATTTCCTAACAAATTGTTTAATATGGGTTATAGAACGTTGTCTTACAGTTTTATCACTTCCAAGTTATATCTCGTATTTAATTTTCATGCCAAAAAATATTATTGCCTTCACGACATCACGTTGGATCTGACTACCCACAACGACATTATATATCCTCAATTCTTCAAATATCACATTTGAATACCACAATTATTCCACAAAACTTCATAAATATTCAGCATACAGCCTGAATCTCAACAATTACGCTAGACTGGGTTCAACAACCTCATGTCTGCTTCAAAATGCATTAGCAACATTGCAACTATCACTTGGCAACTTCCACAAAATGCCTATCACAAACTTCACTTAACCATGTTGCATGATCTACAAAAAATATATAACTGGCTTCAAATTATCAACGCACACAATCTCCAATAACTGTAATTAATCTGATCACATCTAGACAACTTCTTAAACAATTGGAAAAATATTACCTTAGTAATTCAAGATTTGCTTTCAAATAGCATAAATTCTCTTACAATTCTCATAATTCACATCACAGAAAAACACCAATGTGCTATAATCTCTCATATCAAAATCTGCAATACTGATCTGCCTTAAAATAAATCTGACCATTAATGATTCATCTTACAAGATTCAATTACTTTAAATCCTTCTCAAAGGTATCCAACACAATTATAAAAATCATCAAAAGCATCAGCTGTACCAGCTGTTAAACTGAAAGTACTCTCAAAAGAGTATAGCAACAAAATATTGGATTGGCAAACAAGAATTACAAATGTAACCCTGTTGACATTTATCGTTACTTTATTTAACAAAAGTTCGACTGATATGTGACTAGTAGTTCCTTGTTTGATTCACTTACAATCTCATGTACACTCGGATGATAAAAATGAGTCCCTCAATGGCAAGTAAGATGAGTAACCACCGTACAATCGTATAAATACGAAAGACCTCGCCCCGTCGACTAATCATGATAGTGCCCTAAGCGATGGGTAAGATGAGTAACCACCATACAATCGTATAAATACGAAAGACCTCGCCCCGTCGACTAATCATGATAGTGCCCTAAGCGATGGGTAAGATGAGTAACCACCAAACAATCGTATAAATACGAAAGACCCCATCTCGAAGACTATATGAGTGAATGTACCAGATAGGAATCAACAAGTCTCTAGTTGTCATATAAAAGCGATATTCATTCACTAAAGTGAATAACATCTTAATATCTCCAAACAATCCAATGGAAAAAATCCCTACTGATGAATAATACACACTCGCTAGTATGCAATGAACTGACGAAGTAATTTAGATAATCAATTGCAGATCACGAGTTCGAAATACTCGTTACACAAAAAAAAACTATTCATGAAAAATATCCTTGCTGGAAAAAATGTCTAAAAGACCAAACATCTGCTTAATAAAGCCAACCAATGGTGAGAACTTCGTATAATGATGCCTGCCATATTCTAGCAAAATTTCGAAGCATATAAAGTCAAAGCCATGTCTTAAACAATCGTATCACTCCTATTAGAAAAATATACATGTGTGCCCAGTATTCATGAAAATAATCGTATCAGGTAGTTATAACTCTTACAGTACCTTCTCATAATCAGCTGTTATTAAATTTCAAAGATCGTCGATTTTCCCTATGTAATGAATTTCTCGAAAGATCGGCGTGAATATCATTCCATCCATGCAATGACGATTGCCTTCGAATCCCAAGCGAATCAGCTGGTAGACCTCCTCCTCGTCAGGAATCGAATCCATCGCTCCGTGGTGCCATCGCGTCTCTGTCTGCGTTTACTCCGACATGATAAACTTCTGGTTATCCATAGCGGATATTGTCCAAATCCTCACGAAAAAGTTCATAGAAACAGCGGACCCCCTATTCCACTTCTACGTTACGCCACTGTTCTATACAATGTTCAGTTTAAGTGTTGAAAGTTCAATTTCCACAGCGGTTAAGTTTTACTTGTAGAAAATAAAATTGTTTTATCAGAGTGTCTAAGTTTATGAAACACCCTGTAGCTGTGTTCATACTCGGTAATTCATAACACTTCTTAAGACTGACTTGCATTAATGCACGAGCTAATGTTCCTAAGTGCATTTGCTTACAACATTCCGTTTGCTTAAAATGGTTACTGTTACTTGGAATGCGCTATGAAATGCATAGTCGTAATGTCATTTAAGAAAAACTATGTTCTTTCGAAGTTCCCAGTTGCAGTATCACGTAACTATTTGTCTTTATAATTCAAGTGCTGAATAAACGTTCCAACTCAACGTAGTAATGAAGTTCAGGTTCTGTTATAATGCTTGCGTATAATAATGGGAATTAACCCGCACGGCCCTACTGCTATGCCATAATAATCTCCGCATAAAGCTAGCCTCGCCATGTCGCTCTACGTTGAAATGCAGCTTGGAATAAAGTTCTCCAACTACTCGCAATGCTGTTTTAAAATATCCCGGCCGTCTATGCTTGCTTGCTCCGCAAGTCGCCTGGCCCACTGACCTACTTGTCGCTCGCCGCTCGGAGAAGCCGAAACTGTCCCCTGCACTTTCCGTGACAGTTTCTGTTCGCTGCTCGGTGAAGCTGAAACTGTCGCCTGCACTTTCCGTGACAGTTTCTGATCGCTGCGCGATCTATACCATGCGCCTGGCGTGTGTTACCCAGCTTGACTTTCTTGCTTGGCTCACAGAGCTAGACTGACAGTTCCTGCACTGTCTCGACCCTTACCTGCTTGGTGCGGTCACGTGGCGTCCTCCCCACCACCGTGGTCTTGCGTCACAAATATAATCTCGAACCCCCATCATCTCGGCTGTTAAGTTATAAAATAACTTAAGGGTTATCTGACTTCCTTTAAATTATTACCACATATAATGCATGTTATATCTCCTCTTCTAAGATGTTTAAATACCATGTTTCATATAGATCTTAATAAAGCTTCATAATTCCATCCATAATTCCATCTGCTTAACTGCGGTCCTAGACCTAGACCTACTACGTCATCCTGACATTCCTCTTGACTCGATCTGAGCGCTATCTTTTCTTAACTCTTCTCAAAACCTCAACTGCGGCTTAATGTCTGCTGGCGTAGCCGATAGCATCAACTAGGTATCGGGTACATCTCTCCCGTACATCTCCTTTGTTTTTTTTATCAGGATTGAGAAAAAAAATACACTCTCAGGCATTCTATATATAACACATGTACACGATAGCTCTACAATTCTCTTAATCAGCATGATGGTACTTTGTGACTCTCAACAATGATGATTGACTTCCAATGATTAGCATCTTGATTCTGTATTACTTTGACGTCTGGTTCTTCCGTCATTACTCGTGCTTGCTCGATTGACCTCTCTGACTGTATCCTCGAGTGGTGTACTAGGCTGTCTATTTTCTTGCCTCGACCTCTCATATTCACGATTATCTCGTCCTTCATTAGGATCGTTTCTTCGGCCATCCTGCCTGTCGTTCCGATTATACTGTTGACCTTGGCTCCAGTTATTTCTACCACGATATCTATTGTTGTATCGATTCCTATCTTGATATCTGGAATTCTGGTTATAATTTCTATATCGGCTATCTCTTGCTTCCTGATCGTATGGCCTCTCATATGGTCCTCTATACCGATCATTTCCACGAACGTTACGGATGTTTCCTCGATTTCCTTCGTTCCTTCTGTTTTCCCAGGAATCTCTTCTGTCCGTTTGAGCTGCGTTATCAACGACTACCGCATTCACCTCTTGCGTGTTCCTATTGTCGTTTCTTGTATTTCTAGACGTAACTTGAGCGCTTGTATAGTCCAATCGCCGTAAAATGTCGTCATAGTGCTCAAGTGTGTTTGCTCCCGACGCTATGAGTGATCGTTGTACCTCAATCGGTAACTGTCTCGCTATAGCTTGCAAAAGCTCTTCTTCTGGCAATGGAGGAATCAGAAACTGCAATTTAGCCAGCTGTGACGTAAAATAATTGGCATAATGCGTCGGATGTGACGTAGAATAACGCTTCGAGTACATTTCTGCTCTCACGTTCAGTTGATCCTCGGCACTCCAAAATCTCCTTAAGAATGCTATTGCAAATTGCTCCATATTCGCAAAATTGCTTCTGAATGCTCTAAACCAAGTAAGCGCAGACCCGTCTAAGGCGCGTTCGACTATCCTTAGCTCTCTTTCCTTGGCTACTCTATGCTCCGCCATGTAGTCTCGAATATCTCGCAGAAATTCGACTGGTGTGACCCCTGTATTTCCAGAAAAATTCCTCGGCTTGTCATCCAGATTTCTGATAATGGTAACTGGACCTGAGTATCGTTCGCTTGTACCCAACGTACTCCTATTCGAACTCGGATTATCCTGAGGGGTTGAACTTGCCCTTTCGAATGTCACATTCGGTTGCGTTTGACGGTCTTCTCCCATGCTAACTTCTTGATTACCCATACTGCGGTCTATCGCTGTCTGATTCATCGATATTTCCCCTGATGTAATATTTTGACTGGTGAAACTGTTAATCATAGATTCTAGTTTAGTTATCCTATCTTCTGCCAGTTTCTCTACGGTCTTGACCTGAGTCTTCAACTCATCTAACGACGTAACATTCTGCGTTTTGTTACTCTCGTCTAAATCGTTTTTCAACTTGTCTATCTTGTCTTCGCATGTATTCTTTACTGACGCGACATGTTCCTTTAACAGATCAACATCTGTCCTAAATAGAGTTGAATCTATCTTCATCGCTTCCTTGTTCTCCGTAAACCTCGCTTCTAAGTTCGCCATACCTACGATTAATTTCTCATCTAATCCTGGACGTTTTTCTTTTGCTTCGGCATCGACCTCACTATACCGTTCTTCCACGATTGCACCGACTCTATTTTTGAATAAAGCTAAGTTTTCATTAACCTTTTGCTCTATATCGTCATCCATTTTCCTAATATCTTTCTGCAATTGGTTCTCTAATGATTTTAAATTAGAATTAACCTCTCCTAAGACATCCTCTTTAATGGTCCCAATTACTGACTTTAAATCCTTAATCTCATTACCTAGATTCATCTCTAGACCTTTGATTTTAGTCTCGAAAGATACTTCGGTAGACCACTCTTGAATTTTGCCTACATCTGCCACTAAACCATCGATGTCGAATCTCAACTTCGATACATCCGATTTAATGTCTTTCTGTATAGACATAACGTCTGTTCTTAAAGTAAGAATGTTTTCTTCTCCTCTACTTTCTAATTCAATAATATTCTTTCTTAATATTTGAACATTTTCCTCTCCTTTCATATTTACTGCAATTATATCTAATTGTAAAGTCTTAAGCATTTCATTATTCTTTAAAGTTAAACTATTCTCTAATCTAGTTAACTTGTTTTCTAACTCTGTGTTAGTTTCTTCACTACGAGACTGTAATCTCTCTTCTAATGATTTAAAATTGTCTTCACTATTTGACTGTAATCTTTCTTCTAATGATTTAAAACTATCCTTCAAGTTAGCTTCAGTACTAGTCTGTAATCTAGTCTCTAATGACTTTAAATTATCTTCACTAGTTGACTGTAATCTGGTCTCTAATGACTTTAAATTATCCTCACTAGTTGACTGTAATAATTTTAAATTTTCTTCATTACTAGTCTGTAATCTAGTCTCTAATGACTTTAAACTGTCGTTCAGATTGCCTTCGTTACTAGCCTGTAATGCTTGCACATTTTCTTTACATCTAGCTTCTAACCTAGCTTCTGAACTATTTATCTGTTCTTTAACTTCCGTTTCCATTTTAGAAATAGTTTCTGCAATACCAGACATACCACTCTGTAACTCTCCTAACACCTTAGCTAAATCTTCCGGCAACATAATTATATTTTCAATAGACGTTTTATTCAGAGACGTTAGACAACAACACATCACAATGTCTCAATTCCTGCATTCACTTGGGTATAGGAAAAATGACTTATAACTAACATGATATAATACTAATACGATTAACATGAACACTGGAATGGGCACACAAGTATATTGTCTGACTAAGTTTAATAAATTTTATAACACAATTAAATGAACTTGAGATCAATCTCTCAGTAATCTAAATCTGATGTGATTTCATAGAATAAACAAAATCGAAGCCCCACAGGTGGGTAAAGCCAATTCTCCCTCTCTCTCTGTACCCGTTCGTCCTGGGGATGCGATGACCCATCTGCTATTACATCGCATTCCTGGAGTTCCAGGACAGAGTGGAGTTAAATGAACCTCTAGTCAAATAAGAAATGTGTCGGAAATTCAGCTGAGTTATCAAAAAAGCAGTGGGTAACACGAGACAAAGTATCTCTAGGGTCGTTACGGGCTTAAGTTTAATAAAAATAATGCAAATATAAATGGGCGCCATCAACTGAATTCCTAGCAAACCACCTCCTTTCCTGGTTAAGCCTTACTCAAGACAAGGAAAGAAAAAGGAAAATCACATCATCATCAGATCACAACTAAGATAAAAACAAATTTATTTCACTTTGATAGTCAGACAGACATTTTAAATATACCTCCTACCTGAGAGTATGGTCGAATGCCAACGTTAAATTGTCATTGTCCAAAAATCGAACCATCTCTTTTCTAATCAAAAATATTTCATCCACATAGAACAGAAAAATCTCTAAAGTTCTCTTGGGTTCTCAGGATCACTGTAGCACTATGTCTTTCGTCACTGACATTTGTGATACCTGAGACCTAATTTCTCTTTAATTTAACATCATGAATGTGGATTTGAAAAAGTTATTAATCTGTCTAAACATACACATATTATAATCACATATTTTAAACATCACGTAATTTATGGCTTGCATGGCATAATTTAAATGTTGAACATGTTAGTCAAATGCTCCTAAACATCGAATAATTAATTTACACTATTTACATTGTCATTACAAATTACTTGTTTGTGAATTACAGAAAATTCACTTCTCATTGGTCATCATTATCATCATCATCAAAATTAAATATTTCTCACATTAATTCTCATTTCAAAATTCAACATATTCCTGTCAGAATCATTAACTCATCACCATTAAATCATTTAAATGAAAATTATTATCATCACTTCATTATGCTTTCTAATTATTCACACACTCTTATTTTATCATCTACTTCAGATTAAATCATCTTAAATCATCAATACAAATTGTTTAATTCCTCAACTCAAGTTGCAATTCCTCAAATTATATCTCAATTAAATTTATTTTAATTCCATATAAATTCATTAATCATCAGCTTCTTTAATTAATTATCACCTTCTAATTCAGTTATTCATCATCTATCCAATCATCTATTAATTTATTTAAATTAGTTTATTCATCCAATCTTTAATTCATCCATTTATTTAATTCATTGATTTATTCCAAAATTTAATTTATCAAATTATTTAAATTTCATTCTTCTGGTTATTTAGATTCTTATTATTTCATCTAGTCATTCTGATTTTTATTTCATTAGGTCAGATCATTAATATGCTTAATTTACAGATTATTATTTCATTAATTATTATTCTCAGAAAATCTTGTCTTATCAACTTTATTTATTTGTTTAATTTCCTAACAAATTGTTTAATATGGGTTATAGAACGTTGTCTTACAGTTTTATCACTTCCAAGTTATATCTCGTATTTAATTTTCATGCCAAAAAATATTATTGCCTTCACGACATCACGTTGGATCTGACTACCCACAACGACATTATATATCCTCAATTCTTCAAATATCACATTTGAATACCACAATTATTCCACAAAACTTCATAAATATTCAGCATACAGCCTGAATCTCAACAATTACGCTAGACTGGGTTCAACAACCTCATGTCTGCTTCAAAATGCATTAGCAACATTGCAACTATCACTTGGCAACTTCCACAAAATGCCTATCACAAACTTCACTTAACCATGTTGCATGATCTACAAAAAATATATAACTGGCTTCAAATTATCAACGCACACAATCTCCAATAACTGTAATTAATCTGATCACATCTAGACAACTTCTTAAACAATTGGAAAAATATTACCTTAGTAATTCAAGATTTGCTTTCAAATAGCATAAATTCTCTTACAATTCTCATAATTCACATCACAGAAAAACACCAATGTGCTATAATCTCTCATATCAAAATCTGCAATACTGATCTGCCTTAAAATAAATCTGACCATTAATGATTCATCTTACAAGATTCAATTACTTTAAATCCTTCTCAAAGGTATCCAACACAATTATAAAAATCATCAAAAGCATCAGCTGTACCAGCTGTTAAACTGAAAGTACTCTCAAAAGAGTATAGCAACAAAATATTGGATTGGCAAACAAGAATTACAAATGTAACCCTGTTGACATTTATCGTTACTTTATTTAACAAAAGTTCGACTGATATGTGACTAGTAGTTCCTTGTTTGATTCACTTACAATCTCATGTACACTCGGATGATAAAAATGAGTCCCTCAATGGCAAGTAAGATGAGTAACCACCGTACAATCGTATAAATACGAAAGACCTCGCCCCGTCGACTAATCATGATAGTGCCCTAAGCGATGGGTAAGATGAGTAACCACTATACAATCGTATAAATACGAAAGACCTCGCCCCGTCGACTAATCATGATAGTGCCCTAAGCGATGGGTAAGATGAGTAACCACCATACAATCGTATAAATACGAAAGACCCCATCTCGAAGACTATATGAGTGAATGTACCAGATAGGAATCAACAAGTCTCTAGTTGTCATATAAAAGCGATATTCATTCACTAAAGTGAATAACATCTTAATATCTCCAAACAATCCAATGGAAAAAATCCCTACTGATGAATAATACACACTCGCTAGTATGCAATGAACTGACGAAGTAATTTAGATAATCAATTGCAGATCACGAGTTCGAAATACTCGTTACACAAAAAAAAACTATTCATGAAAAATATCCTTGCTGGAAAAAATGTCTAAAAGACCAAACATCTGCTTAATAAAGCCAACCAATGGTGAGAACTTCGTATAATGATGCCTGCCATATCATATGGTCACGCCATATTCTAGCAAAATTTCGAAGCATATAAAGTCAAAGCCATGTCTTAAACAATCGTATCACTCCTATTAGAAAAATATACATGTGTGCCCAGTATTCATGAAAATAATCGTATCAGGTAGTTATAACTCTTACAGTACCTTCTCATAATCAGCTGTTATTAAATTTCAAAGATCGTCGATTTTCCCTATGTAATGAATTTCTCGAAAGATCGGCGTGAATATCATTCCATCCATGCAATGATGATTGCGTTCGAATCCCAAGCGAATCAGCTGGTAGACCTCCTCCTCGTCAGGAATCGAATCCATCGCTCCGTGGTGCCATCGCGTCTCTGTCTGCGTTTACTCCGACATGATAAACTTCTGGTTATCCATAGCGGATATTGTCCAAATCCTCACGAAAAAGTTCATAGAAACAGCGGACCCCCTATTCCACTTCTACGTTACGCCACTGTTCTATACAATGTTCAGTTTAAGTGTTGAAAGTTCAATTTCCACAGCGGTTAAGTTTTACTTGTAGAAAATAAAATTGTTTTATCAGAGTGTCTAAGTTTATGAAACACCCTGTAGCTGTGTTCATACTCGGTAATTCATAACACTTCTTAAGACTGACTTGCATTAATGCACGAGCTAATGTTCCTAAGTGCATTTGCTTACAACATTCCGTTTGCTTAAAATGGTTACTGTTACTTGGAATGCGCTATGAAATGCATAGTCGTAATGTCATTTAAGAAAAACTATGTTCTTTCGAAGTTCCCAGTTGCAGTATCACGTAACTATTTGTCTTTATAATTCAAGTGCTGAATAAACGTTCCAACTCAACGTAGTAATGAAGTTCAGGTTCTGTTATAATGCTTGCGTATAATAATGGGAATTAACCCGCACGGCCCTACTGCTATGCCATAATAATCTCCGCATAAAGCTAGCCTCGCCATGTCGCTCTACGTTGAAATGCAGCTTGGAATAAAGTTCTCCAACTACTCGCAATGCTGTTTTAAAATATCCCGGCCGTCTATGCTTGCTTGCTCCGCAAGTCCGCCTGGCCCACTGACCTACTTGTCGCTCGCCGCTCGGAGAAGCCGAAACTGTACCCTGCACTTTCCGTGACAGTTTCTGTTCGCTGCTCGGTGAAGCTGAAACTGTCGCCTGCACTTTCCGTGACAGTTTCTGTTCGCTGCGCGATCTATACCATGCGCCTGGCGTGTGTTACCCAGCTTGACTTTCTTGCTTGGCTCACAGAGCTAGACTGACAGTTCCTGCACTGTCTCGACCCTTACCTGCTTGGTGCGGTCACGTGGCGTCCTCCCCACCACCGTGGTCTTGCGTCACAAATATAATCTCGAACCCCCATCATCTCGGCTGTTAAGTTATAAAATAACTTAAGGGTTATCTGACTTCCTTTAAATTATTACCACATATAATGCATGTTATATCTCCTCTTCTAAGATGTTTAAATACCATGTTTCATATAGATCTTAATAAAGCTTCATAATTCCATCCATAATTCCATCTGCTTAACTGCGGTCCTAGACCTAGACCTACTACGTCATCCTGACATTCCTCTTGACTCGATCTGAGCGCTATCTTTTCTTAACTCTTCTCAAAACCTCAACTGCGGCTTAATGTCTGCTGGCGTAGCAGATAGCATCAACTAGGTATCGGGTACATCTCTCCCGTACATCTCCTTTGTTTTTTTTATCAGGATTGAGAAAAAAAATACACTCTCAGGCATTCTATATATAACACATGTACACGATAGCTCTACAATTCTCTTAATCAGCATGATGGTACTTTGTGACTCTCAACAATGATGATTGACTTCCAATGATTAGCATCTTGATTCTGTATTACTTTGACGTCTGGTTCTTCCTTCATTACTCGTGCTTGCTCGATTGACCTCTCTGACTGTATCCTCGAGTGGTGTACTAGGCTGTCTATTTTCTTGCCTTGACCTCTCATATTCACGATTATCTCGTCCTTCATTAGGATCGTTTCTTCGGCCATCCTGCCTGTCGTTCCGATTATACTGTTGACCTTGGCTCCAGTTATTTCTACCACGATATCTATTGTTGTATCGATTCCTATCTTGATATCTGGAATTCTGGTTATAATTTCTATATCGGCTATCTCTTGCTTCCTGATCGTATGGCCTCTCATATGGTCCTCTATACCGATCATTTCCACGAACGTTACGGATGTTTCCTCGATTTCCTTCGTTCCTTCTGTTTTCCCAGGAATCTCTTCTGTCCGTTTGAGCTGCGTTATCAACGACTACCGCATTCACCTCTTGCGTGTTCCTATTGTCGTTTCTTGTATTTCTAGACGTAACTTGAGCGCTTGTATAGTCCAATCGCCGTAAAATGTCGTCATAGTGCTCAAGTGTGTTTGCTCCCGACGCTATGAGTGATCGTTGTACCTCAATCGGTAACTGTCTCGCTATAGCTTGCAAAAGCTCTTCTTCTGGCAATGGAGGAATCAGAAACTGCAATTTAGCCAGCTGTGACGTAAAATAATTGGCATAATGCGTCGGATGTGACGTAGAATAACGCTTCGAGTACATTTCTGCTCTCACGTTCAGTTGATCCTCGGCACTCCAAAATCTCCTTAAGAATGCTATTGCAAATTGCTCCATATTCGCAAAATTGCTTCTGAATGCTCTAAACCAAGTAAGCGCAGACCCGTCTAAGGCGCGTTCGACTATCCTTAGCTCTCTTTCCTTGGCTACTCTATGCTCCGCCATGTAGTCTCGAATATCTCGCAGAAATTCGACTGGTGTGACCCCTGTATTTCCAGAAAAATTCCTCGGCTTGTCATCCAGATTTCTGATAATGGTAACTGGACCTGAGTATCGTTCGCTTGTACCCAACGTACTCCTATTCGAACTCGGATTATCCTGAGGGGTTGAACTTGCCCTTTCGAATGTCACATTCGGTTGCGTTTGACGGTCTTCTCCCATGCTAACTTCTTGATTACCCATACTGCGGTCTATCGCTGTCTGATTCATCGATATTTCCCCTGATGTAATATTTTGACTGGTGAAACTGTTAATCATAGATTCTAGTTTAGTTATCCTATCTTCTGCCAGTTTCTCTACGGTCTTGACCTGAGTCTTCAACTCATCTAACGACGTAACATTCTGCGTTTTGTTACTCTCGTCTAAATCGTTTTTCAACTTGTCTATCTTGTCTTCGCATGTATTCTTTACTGACGCGACTTGTTCCTTTAACAGATCAACATCTGTCCTAAATAGAGTTGAATCTACCTTCATCGCTTCCTTGTTCTCCGTAAACCTCGCTTCTAAGTTCGCCATACCTACGATTAATTTCTCATCTAATCCTGGACGTTTTTCTTTTGCTTCGGCATCGACCTCACTATACCGTTCTTCCACGATTGCACCGACTCTATTTTTGAATAAAGCTAAGTTTTCATTAACCTTTTGCTCTATATCGTCATCCATTTTCCTAATATCTTTCTGCAATTGGTTCTCTAATGATTTTAAATTAGAATTAACCTCTCCTAAGACATCCTCTTTAATGGTCCCAATTACTGACTTTAAATCCTTAATCTCATTACCTAGATTCATCTCTAGACCTTTGATTTTAATCTCGAAAGATACTTCGGTAGACCACTCTTGAATTTTGCCTACATCTGCCACTAAACCATCGATGTCGAATCTCAACTTCGATACATCCGATTTAATGTCTTTCTGTATAGACATAACGTCTGTTCTTAAAGTAAGAATGTTTTCTTCTCCTCTACTTTCTAATTCAATAATATTCTTTCTTAATATTTGAACATTTTCCTCTCCTTTCATATTTACTGCAATTATATCTAATTGTAAAGTCTTAAGCATTTCATTATTCTTTAAAGTTAAACTATTCTCTAATCTAGTTAACTTGTTTTCTAACTCTGTGTTAGTTTCTTCACTACGAGACTGTAATCTCTCTTCTAATGATTTAAAATTGTCTTCACTATTTGACTGTAATCTTTCTTCTAATGATTTAAAACTATCCTTCAAGTTAGCTTCAGTACTAGTCTGTAATCTAGTCTCTAATGACTTTAAATTATCTTCACTAGTTGACTGTAATCTGGTCTCTAATGACTTTAAATTATCCTCACTAGTTGACTGTAATAATTTTAAATTTTCTTCATTACTAGTCTGTAATCTAGTCTCTAATGACTTTAAACTGTCGTTCAGATTGCCTTCGTTACTAGCCTGTAATGCTTGCACATTTTCTTTACATCTAGCTTCTAACCTAGCTTCTGAACTATTTATCTGTTCTTTAACTTCCGTTTCCATTTTAGAAATAGTTTCTGCAATACCAGACATACCACTCTGTAACTCTCCTAACACCTTAGCTAAATCTTCCGGCAACATAATTATATTTTCAATAGACGTTTTATTCAGAGACGTTAGACAACAACACATCACAATGTCTCAATTCCTGCATTCACTTGGGTATAGGAAAAATGACTTATAACTAACATGATATAATACTAATACGATTAACATGAACACTGGAATGGGCACACAAGTATATTGTCTGACTAAGTTTAATAAATTTTATAACACAATTAAATGAACTTGAGATCAATCTCTCAGTAATCTAAATCTGATGTGATTTCATAGAATAAACAAAATCGAAGCCCCACAGGTGGGTAAAGCCAATTCTCCCTCTCTCTCTGTACCCGTTCGTCCTGGGGATGCGATGACCCATCTGCTATTACATCGCATTCCTGGAGTTCCAGGACAGAGCGGAGTTAAATGAACCTCTAGTCAAATAAGGAATGTGTCGGAAATTCAGCTGAGTTATCAAAAAAGCAGTGGGTAACACGAGACAAAGTATCTCTAGGGTCGTTACGGGCTTAAGTTTAATAAAAATAATGCAAATATAAATGGGCGCCATCAACTGAATTCCTAGCAAACCACCTCCTTTCCTGGTTAAGCCTTACTCAAGACAAGGAAAGAAAAAGGAAAATCACATCATCATCAGATCACAACTAAGATAAAAACAAATTTATTTCACTTTGATAGTCAGACAGACATTTTAAATATACCTCCTACCTGAGAGTATGGTCGAATGCCAACGTTAAATTGTCATTGTCCAAAAATCGAACCATCTCTTTTCTAATCAAAAATATTTCATCCACATAGAACAGAAAAATCTCTAAAGTTCTCTTGGGTTCTCAGGATCACTGTAGCACTATGTCTTTCGTCACTGACATTTGTGATACCTGAGACCTAATTTCTCTTTAATTTAACATCATGAATGTGGATTTGAAAAAGTTATTAATCTGTCTAAACATACACATATTATAATCACATATTTTAAACATCACGTAATTTATGGCTTGCATGGCATAATTTAAATGTTGAACATGTTAGTCAAATGCTCCTAAACATCGAATAATTAATTTACACTATTTACATTGTCATTACAAATTACTTGTTTGTGAATTACAGAAAATTCACTTCTCATTGGTCATCATTATCATCATCATCAAAATTAAATATTTCTCACATTAATTCTCATTTCAAAATTCAACATATTCCTGTCAGAATCATTAACTCATCACCATTAAATCATTTAAATGAAAATTATTATCATCACTTCATTATGCTTTCTAATTATTCACACACTCTTATTTTATCATCTACTTCAGATTAAATCATCTTAAATCATCAATACAAATTGTTTAATTCCTCAACTCAAGTTGCAATTCCTCAAATTATATCTCAATTAAATTTATTTTAATTCCATATAAATTCATTAATCATCAGCTTCTTTAATTAATTATCACCTTCTAATTCAGTTATTCATCATCTATCCAATCATCTATTAATTTATTTAAATTAGTTTATTCATCCAATCTTTAATTCATCCATTTATTTAATTCATTGATTTATTCCAAAATTTAATTTATCAAATTATTTAAATTTCATTCTTCTGGTTATTTAGATTCTTATTATTTCATCTAGTCATTCTGATTTTTATTTCATTAGGTCAGATCATTAATATGCTTAATTTTCAGATTATTATTTCATTAATTATTATTCTCAGAAAATCTTGTCTTATCAACTTTATTTATTTGTTTAATTTCCTAACAAATTGTTTAATATGGGTTATAGAACGTTGTCTTACAGTTTTATCACTTCCAAGTTATATCTCGTATTTAATTTTCATGCCAAAAAATATTATTGCCTTCACGACATCACGTTGGATCTGACTACCCACAACGACATTATATATCCTCAATTCTTCAAATATCACATTTGAATACCACAATTATTCCACAAAACTTCATAAATATTCAGCATACAGCCTGAATCTCAACAATTACGCTAGACTGGGTTCAACAACCTCATGTCTGCTTCAAAATGCATTAGCAACATTGCAACTATCACTTGGCAACTTCCACAAAATGCCTATCACAAACTTCACTTAACCATGTTGCATGATCTACAAAAAATATATAACTGGCTTCAAATTATCAACGCACACAATCTCCAATAACTGTAATTAATCTGATCACATCTAGACAACTTCTTAAACAATTGGAAAAATATTACCTTAGTAATTCAAGATTTGCTTTCAAATAGCATAAATTCTCTTACAATTCTCATAATTCACATCACAGAAAAACACCAATGTACTATAATCTCTCATATCAAAATCTGCAATACTGATCTGCCTTAAAATAAATCTGACCATTAATGATTCATCTTACAAGATTCAATTACTTTAAATCCTTCTCAAAGGTATCCAACACAATTATAAAAATCATCAAAAGCATCAGCTGTACCAGCTGTTAAACTGAAAGTACTCTCAAAAGAGTATAGCAACAAAATATTGGATTGGCAAACAAGAATTACAAATGTAACCCTGTTGACATTTATCGTTACTTTATTTAACAAAAGTTCGACTGATATGTGACTAGTAGTTCCTTGTTTGATTCACTTACAATCTCATGTACACTCGGATGATAAAAATGAGTCCCTCAATGGCAAGTAAGATGAGTAACCACCGTACAATCGTATAAATAAGAAAGACCTCGCCCCGTCGACTAATCATGATAGTGCCCTAAGCGATGGGTAAGATGAGTAACCACCATACAATCGTATAAATACGAAAGACCTCGCCCCGTCGACTAATCATGATAGTGCCCTAAGCGATGGGTAAGATGAGTAACCACCATACAATCGTATAAATACGAAAGACCCCATCTCGAAAACTATATGAGTGAATGTACCAGATAGGAATCAACAAGTCTCTAGTTGTCATATAAAAGCGATATTCATTCACTAAAGTGAATAACATCTTAATATCTCCAAACAATCCAATGGAAAAAATCCCTACTGATGAATAATACACACTCGCTAGTATGCAATGAACTGACGAAGTAATTTAGATAATCAATTGCAGATCACGAGTTCGAAATACTCGTTACACAAAAAAAAAAAAACTATTCATGAAAAATATCCTTGCTGGAAAAAATGTCTAAAAGACCAAACATCTGCTTAATAAAGCCAACCAATGGTGAGAACTTCGTATAATGATGCCTGCCATATCATATGGTCACGCCATATTCTAGCAAAATTTCGAAGCATATAAAGTCAAAGCCATGTCTTAAACAATCGTATCACTCCTATTAGAAAAATATACATGTGAGCCCAGTATTCATGAAAATAATCGTATCAGTTAGTTATAACTCTTACAGTACCTTCTCATAATCAGCTGTTATTAAATTTCAAAGATCATCGATTTTCCCTATGTAATGAATTTCTCGAAAGATCGGCGTGAATATCATTCCATCCATGCAATGACGATTGCCTTCGAATCCCAAGCGAATCAGCTGGTAGACCTCCTCCTCGTCAGGAATCGGATCAATCGCTCCGTGGTGCCATCGCGTCTCTGTCTGCGTTTACTCCGACATGATAAACTTCTGGTTATCCATAGCGGATATTGTCCAAATCCTCACGAAAAAGTTCATAGAAACAGCGGACCCCCTATTCCTCTTCTACGTTACGCCACTGTTCTATACAATGCTCAGTTTAAGTGTTGAAAATTCAATTTCCACAGCGGTTAAGTTTTAATTGTAGAAAATAAAATTGTTTTATCAGAGTGTCTAAGTTTATGAAACACCCTGTAGCTGTGTTCATACTCGGTAATTCATAACACTTCTTAAGACTGACTTGCATTAATGCACGAGCTAATGTTCCTAAGTGCATTTGCTTACAACATTCCATTTGCTTAAAATGGTTACTGTTACTTGGAATGCGCTATGAAATGCATAGTCGTAATGTCATTTAAGAAAAACTATGTTCTTTCGAAATTCCCAGTTGCCGTATCACGTAACTATTTGTCTTTATAATTCAAGTGCTGAATAAACGTTCCAACTCAACGTAGAAATGAAAGTTCAGCTTCTGTTATAATGCTTGCGTATAATAATGGGAATTAACCCGCACGGCCCTACTGCTATGCCATAATAATCTCCGCATAAAGTTAGCCTCGCCATGTCGTTCTACGTTGAAATGCAGCTTGGAATAAAGTTCTCCAACTACTCGCAATGCTGTTTTAAAATATCCCGACCGTCTATGCTTGCTCGCTCCGCAAGTCCGCCTGGCCCACTGACCTACTAGTCGCTCGCCGCTCGGAGAAGCCGAAACTGTCCCCTGCACTTTCCGTGACAGTTTCTGTTCGCTGCTCGGTGAAGCTGAAACTGTCGCCTGCACTTTCCGTGACAGTTTCTGTTCGCTGCGCGATCCATACCATGCGTCTGGCGTGTGTTACCCAGCTTGACTTTCTTGCTTGGCTCACAGAGCTAGACTGACAGTTCCTGCACTGTCTCGACCCTTACCTGCTTGGTGCGGTCACGTGGCGTCCTCCCCACCACCGTGGTCTTGCGTCACAAATATAATCTCGAACCCCCATCATCTCGGCTGTTAAGTTATAAAATAACTTAAGGGGTTATCTGACTTCCTTTAAATTATTACCACATATAATGCATGTTATATCTCCTCTTCTAAGATGTTTAAATACCATGTTTCATATAGATCTTAATAAAGCTTCATAATTCCATCCATAATTCCATCTGCTTAACTGCGGTCAGCGCCTTCTTGATCCTAGACCTACTACGTCATCCTGACATTCCTCTTGACTCGATCTGAGCGCTATCTTTTCTTAACTCTTCTCAAAACCTCAACTACGGCTTAATGTCTGCTGGCGTAGCCGATAGCATCAACTAGGTATCGGGTACATCTCTCCCGTACATCTCCTTTGTTTTTTTTAAATCAGGATTGAGAAAAAACAAGAAGTTCCGTTAAGAACTATACAGCCTAATTTTCATGCCAATGATTATTCTACAGAATATGAACCTATCTAGAATAATTACGAAATTAAGTTGCTAATATCGAAATTTCCAATTAGTTCGAAATACTGTATACCTGGCATAATGTATCCTAATAGAGCACTACAGTTGGCAGCCCTGATGACTGAATATATTCTTAGTTCCATCTCTTAAGGTACAAAATACAAAATTTGGTTGAAGTCCAATGAATCGCATGGACGTTACATGCAGTTAAACATTGGATCTAACAGCGCGCGTAAAATCATGTTGGCAACAATGTCATGCATATATTGGTCAGAAATAATCTCAAATAATATGATCTATTGTTGTGCCAATTTTGAATGAAATCCATTATTTAGTATAGAAGTTACATGCATTTTAAAATTGGACCTATCAGCAGGCTTAGAATCATGTTGGCAGCACTGACGTATATTAGTTACTCCAAATTCGTCTAGAATGCCAGGTACTATACGTGTGCAAGTTTTAGAGCTATTGGCTTGCATACTTTCTGATATATTGATATTAGGGTAACAAAAATAGGGACAGCACATATTAACAGTTGGCAGCCCTGGTTGCTCCTTAGAATACGCATAGTCATATCTGTTATGGTACACATAACACATACGAAATTTGGTTGAAATCCAAATGATAGTATGGAAGTTGCATGTATTTAAAGTTGGACCTGTCAGCAGGCTTAGAATCATGTTGGTAGCACTGACGTATATAAGTTACTCCAAATTAATATAGAATGTCAGGTACTATACGTGTGCATAGTTTAAAGCTGTCGGCTTGCATACTTTCTGATATATTGGTATTTGGATAAAATAAATTAGGAGCATTTATTAACAGTTGGCTGCCCTGGTAGGTCTTAAGAATACGCTCAGTCATATCTGATTATGTACACATACAACATACGAAATTTGGTTGAATTCCAATTGATAGTGTAGAAGTTATATGCATTTAAAAATTGGACCTATCAGGAGGCTTATAATCATTTTGGCAACACTGCCATGTTTGGCCTCCTGGAAATTAAACTGAAATATTATGATCTGTACGTGTGCCAATTTTGAAATAGCTCCCATTCATACTTTCCAAGATATCCAACATGGAGCTCAAATTTCAATTGCGATTTTTTAGCAGTTGGTAGCACTGACATCATTTTCAAATATGGCCGTGAGATATTCAGGTATAGATCTTTACTCCTACCAAATTTTGTTTCGATTGCTGCAGCCGTTTAGGAGTTGATAGGGGGGGACACACACACAGCCAGACAGACAGACAGAAGGACAGACAGACAGACAGACAGACAGACAGACAGACAGACACACATTTGCCCGATCCCATAAGTCTACTTTTTCCTCATTTTTGCAAAATGTGAAAAGTAGGCTAAAAATACACTCTCAGGCATTCTATATATAACACATGTACACGATAGCTCTACAATTCTCTTAATCAGCATGATGGTACTTTCTGACTCTCAACAATGATGATTGACTTCCAATGATTAGCATCTTGATTCTGTATTACTTTGACATCTGTTTCTTCCTTCATTACTCGTGCTTGCTCGATTGACCTCTCTGACACTATCCTCGAGTGGTGTTCTAGGCTGTCTATTTTCTTGCCTCGACCTCTCATATTCACGATTATCTCGTCCTTCATTAGGATCGTTTCTTCGGCCATCCTGCCTGTCGTTCCGATTATACTGTTGACCTTGGCTCCAGTTATTTCTACCACGATATCTATTGTTGTATCGATTCCTATCTTGATATCTGGAATTCTGGTTATAATTTCTATATCGGCTATCTCTTGCTTCCTGATCGTATGGCCTCTCATATGGTCCTCTATACCGATCATTTCCACGAACGTTACGGATGTTTCCTCGATTTCCTTCGTTCCTTCTGTTTTCCCAGGAATCTCTTCTGTCCGTTTGAGCTGCGTTATCAACGACTACCGCATTCACCTCTTGCGTGTTCCTATTGTCGTTTCTTGTATTTCTAGGCGTAAGTTGAGCGCTTGTATAGTCCAATCGCCGTAAAATGTCGTCATAGTGCTCAAGTGTGTTTGCTCCCGACGCTATGAGTGATCGTTGTACCTCAATCGGTAACTGTCTCGCTATAGCTTGCAAAAGCTCTTCTTCTGGCAATGTAGGAATCAGAAACTGCAATTTAGCCAGCTGTGACGAAAAATAATTGGCATAATGCGTCGGATGTGACGTAGAATAACGCTTCGAGTACATTTCTGCTCTCACGTTCAGTTGATCCTCGGCACTCCAAAATCTCCTTAAGAATGCTATTGCAAATTGCTCCATATTCGCAAAATTGCTTCTGAATGCTCTAAACCAAGTAAGCGCAGACCCGTCTAAGGCGCGTTCGACTATCCTTAGCTCTCTTTCCTTGGCTACTCTATGCTCCGCCATGTAGTCTCGAATATCTCGCAGAAATTCGACAGGTGTGACCCCTGTATTTCCAGAAAAATTCCTCGGCTTGTCATCCAGATTTCTGATAATGGTAACTGGACCTGAGTATCGTTCGCTTGTACCCAACGTACTCCTATTCGAACTCGGATTATCCTGAGGGGTTGAACTTGCCCTTTCGAATGTCACATTCGGTTGCGTTTGACGGTCTTCTCCCATGCTAACTTCTTGATTACCCATACTGCGGTCTATCGCTGTCTGATTCATCGATATTTCCCCTGATGTAATATTTTGACTGGTGAAACTGTTAATCATAGATTCTAGTTTAGTTATCCTATCTTCTGCCAGTTTCTCTACGGTCTTGACCTGAGTCTTCAACTCATCTAACGACGTAACATTCTGCGTTTTGTTACTCTCGTCTAAATCGTTTTTCAACTTGTCTATCTTGTCTTCGCATGTATTCTTTACTGACGCGACTTGTTCCTTTAACAGATCAACATCTGTCCTAAATAGAGTTGAATCTATCTTCATCGCTTCCTTGTTCTCCGTAAACCTCGCTTCTAAGTTCGCCATACCTGCGATTAATTTCTCATCTAATCCTGCACGTTTTTCTTTTGCTTCGGCATCGACCTCACTATACCGTTCTTCCACGATTGCACCGACTCTATTTTTGAATAAAGCTAAGTTTTCATTAACCTTTTGCTCTATATCGTCATCCATTTTCCTAATATCTTTCTGCAATTGATTCTCTAATGATTTTAAATTAGAATTAACCTCTCCTAAGACATCCTCTTTAATGGTCCCAATTACTGACTTTAAATCCTTAATCTCATTACCTAGATTCATCTCTAGACCTTTGATTTTAGTCTCGAAAGATACTTCGGTAGACCACTCTTGAATTTTGCCTACATCTGCCACTAAACCATCGATGTCGAATCTCAACTTCGATACATCCGATTTAATGTCTTTCTGTATAGACATAACGTCTGTTCTTAAAGTAAGAATGTTTTCTTCTCCTCTACTTTCTAATTCAATAATATTCTTTCTTAATATTTGAACATTTTCCTCTCCTTTCATATTTACTGCAATTATATCTAATTGTAAAGTCTTAAGCATTTCATTATTCTTTAAAGTTGAACTATTCTCTAATCTAGTTAACTTGTTTTCTAACTCTGTGTTAGTTTCTTCACTACGAGACTGTAATCTCTCTTCTAATGATTTAAAATTGTCTTCACTATTTGACTGTAATCTTTCTTCTAATGATTTAAATTTATCCTTCAAGTTAGCTTCAGTACTAGTCTGTAATCTAGTCTCTAATGACTTTAAATTATCTTCACTAGTTGACTGTAATCTGGTCTCTAATGACTTTAAATTATCCTCACTAGTTGACTGTAATAATTTTAAATTTTCTTCATTACTAGTCTGTAATCTAGTCTCTAATGACTTTAAACTGTCGTTCAGATTGCCTTCGTTACTAGCCTGTAATGCTTGCACATTATCTTTACATCTAGCTTCTAACCTAGCTTCTGAACTATTTATCTGTTCTTTAACTTCCGTTTCCATTTTAGAAATAGTTTCTGCAATACCAGACATACCACTCTGTAACTCTCCTAACACCTTAGCTAAATCTTCCGGCAACATAATTATATTTTCAATAGACGTTTTATTCAGAGACGTTAGACAACAACACATCACAATGTCTCAATTCCTGCATTCACTTGGGTATAGGAAAAATGACTTATAACTAACATGATATAATACTAATACGATTAACATGAACACTGGAATGGGCACACAAGTATATTGTCTGACTAAGTTTAATAAATTTTATAACACAATTAAATGAACTTGAGATCAATCTCTCAGTAATCTAAATCTGATGTGATTTCATAGAATAAACAAAATCGAAGCCCCACAGGTGGGTAAAGCCAATTCTCCCTCTCTCTCTGTACCCGTTCGTCCTGGGGATGCGATGACCCATCTGCTATTACATCGCATTCCTGGAGTTCCAGGACAGAGCGGAGTTAAATGAACCTCTAGTCAAATAAGGAATGTGTCGGAAATTCAGCTGAGTTATCAAAAAAGCAGTGGGTAACACGAGACAAAGTATCTCTAGGGTCGTTACGGGCTTAAGTTTAATAAAAATAATGCAAATATAAATGGGCGCCATCAACTGAATTCCTAGCAAACCACCTCCTTTCCTGGTTAAGCCTTACTCAAGACAAGGAAAGAAAAAGGAAAATCACATCATCATCAGATCACAACTAAGATAAAAACAAATTTATTTCACTTTGATAGTCAGACAGACATTTTAAATATACCTCCTACCTGAGAGTATGGTCGAATGCCAACGTTAAATTGTCATTGTCCAAAAATCGAACCATCTCTTTTCTAATCAAAAATATTTCATCCACATAGAACAGAAAAATCTCTAAAGTTCTCTTGGGTTCTCAGGATCACTGTAGCACTATGTCTTTCGTCACTGACATTTGTGATACCTGAGACCTAATTTCTCTTTAATTTAACATCATGAATGTGGATTTGAAAAAGTTATTAATCTGTCTAAACATACACATATTATAATCACATATTTTAAACATCACGTAATTTATGGCTTGCATGGCATAATTTAAATGTTGAACATGTTAGTCAAATGCTCCTAAACATCGAATAATTAATTTACACTATTTACATTGTCATTACAAATTACTTGTTTGTGAATTACAGAAAATTCACTTCTCATTGGTCATCATTATCATCATCATCAAAATTAAATATTTCTCACATTAATTCTCATTTCAAAATTCAACATATTCCTGTCAGAATCATTAACTCATCACCATTAAATCATTTAAATGAAAATTATTATCATCACTTCATTATGCTTTCTAATTATTCACACACTCTTATTTTATCATCTACTTCAGATTAAATCATCTTAAATCATCAATACAAATTGTTTAATTCCTCAACTCAAGTTGCAATTCCTCAAATTATATCTCAATTAAATTTATTTTAATTCCATATAAATTCATTAATCATCAGCTTCTTTAATTAATTATCACCTTCTAATTCAGTTATTCATCATCTATCCAATCATCTATTAATTTATTTAAATTAGTTTATTCATCCAATCTTTAATTCATCCATTTATTTAATTCATTGATTTATTCCAAAATTTAATTTATCAAATTATTTAAATTTCATTCTTCTGGTTATTTAGATTCTTATTATTTCATCTAGTCATTCTGATTTTTATTTCATTAGGTCAGATCATTAATATGCTTAATTTTCAGATTATTATTTCATTAATTATTATTCTCAGAAAATCTTGTCTTATCAACTTTATTTATTTGTTTAATTTCCTAACAAATTGTTTAATATGGGTTATAGAACGTTGTCTTACAGTTTTATCACTTCCAAGTTATATCTCGTATTTAATTTTCATGCCAAAAAATATTATTGCCTTCACGACATCACGTTGGATCTGACTATCCACAACGACATTATATATCCTCAATTCTGCAAATATCACATTTGAATACCACAATTATTCCACAAAACTTCATGAATATTCAGCATACAGCCTGAATCTCAACAATTACGCTAGACTGGGTTCAACAACCTCATGTCTGCTTCAAAATGCATTAGCAACATTGCAACTATCACTTGGCAACTTCCACAAAATGCCTATCACAAACTTCACTTAACCATGTTGCATGATCTACAAAAAATATATAACTGGCTTCAAATTATCAACGCACACAATCTCCAATAACTGTAATTAATCTGATCACATCTAGACAACTTCTTAAACAATTGGAAAAATATTACCTTAGTAATTCAAGATTTGCTTTCAAATAGCATAAATTCTCTTACAATTCTCATAATTCACATCACAGAAAAACACCAATGTGCTATAATCTCTCATATCAAATTCTGCAATACTGATCTGCCTTAAAATAAATCTGACCATTAATGATTCATCTTACAAGATTCAATTACTTTAAATCCTTCTCAAAGGTATCCAACACAATTATAAAAATCATCAAAAGCATCAGCTGTACCAGCTGTTAAACTGAAAGTACTCTCAAAAGAGTATAGCAACAAAATATTGGATTGGCAAACAAGAATTACAAATGTAACCCTGTTGACATTTATCGTTACTTTATTTAACAAAAGTTCGACTGATATGTGACTAGTAGTTCCTTGTTTGATTCACTTACAATCTCATGTACACTCGGATGATAAAAATGAGTCCCTCAATGGCAAGTAAGATGAGTAACCACCGTAGAATCGTATAAATACGAAAGACCTCGCCCCGTCGACTAATCATGGTAGTGCCCTAAGCGATGGGTAAGATGAGTAACCACCATACAATCGTATAAATACGAAAGACCTCGCCCCGTCGACTAATCATGATAGTGCCCTAAGCGATGGGTAAGATGAGTAACCACCATACAATCGTATAAATACGAAAGACCCCATCTCGAAGACTATATGAGTGAATGTACCAGATAGGAATCATCAAGTCTCTAGTTGTCATATAAAAGCGATATTCATTCACTAAAGTGAATAACATCTTAATATCTCCAAACAATCCAATGGAAAAAATCCCTACTGATGAATAATACACACTCGCTAGTATGCAATGAACTGACGAAGTAATTTAGATAATCAATTGCAGATCACGAGTTCGAAATACTCGTTACACAAAAAAAACTATTCATGAAAAATATCCTTGCTGGAAAAAATGTCTAAAACACCAAACATCTGCTTAATAAAGCCAACCAATGGTGAGAACTTCGTATAATGATGCCTGCCATATCATATGGTCACGCCATATTCTAGCAAAATTTCGAAGCATATAAAGTCAAAGCCATGTCTTAAACAATCGTATCACTCCTATTAGAAAAATATACATGTGTGCCCAGTATTCATGAAAATAATCGTATCAGGTAGTTATAACTCTTACAGTACCTTCTCATAATCACCTGTTATTAAATTTCAAAGATCGTCGATTTTCCCTATGTAATGCATTTCTCGAAAGATCGGCGTGAATATCATTCCATCCATGCAATGACGATTACCTTCGAATCCCAAGCGAATCAGCTGGTAGGCCTCCTTCTCGTCAGGAATCGAATCCATCGCTCCGTGGTGCCATCGCGTCTCTGTCTGCGTTTACTCCGACATGATAAACTTCTGGTTATCCATAGCGGATATTGTCCAAATCCTCACGAAAAAGTTCATAGAAACAGCGGACCCCCTATTCCTCTTCTACGTTACGCCACTGTTCTATACAATGCTCAGTTTAAGTGTTGAAAATTAAATTTCCACAGCGGTTAAGTTTTACTTGTAGAAAATAAAATTGTTTTATCAGAGTGTCTAAGTTTATGAAACACCCTGTAGCTGTGTTCATACTCGGTAATTCATAACACTTCTTAAGACTGACTTGCATTAATGCACGAGCTAATGTTCCTAAGTGCATTTGCTTACAACATTCCGTTTGATTAAAATGGTTACTGTTACTTGGAATGCGCTATGAAATGCATAGTCGTAATGTCATTTAAGAAAAACTATGTTCTTCCGAAGTTCCCAGTTGCAGTATCACGTAACTATTTGTCTTTATAATTCAAGTGCTGAATAAACGTTCCAACTCAACGTAGAAATGAAAGTTCAGCTTCTGTTATAATGCTTGCGTATAATAATGGGAATTAACCCGCACGGCCCTACTGCTATGCCATAATAATCTCCGCATAAAGCTAGCCTCGCCATGTCGTTCTACGTTGAAATGCAGCTTGGAATAAAGTTCTCCAACTACTCGCAATGCTGTTTTAAAATATCCCGGCCGTCTATGCTTGCTTGCTCCGCAAGTCCGCCTGTCCCACTGACCTACTTGTCGCTCGCCGCTCGGAGAAGCCGAAACTGTCCCCTGCACTTTCCGTGACAGTTTCTGTTCGCTGCGCGATCTATACCATGCGCCTGGCGTGTGTTACCCAGCTTGACTTTCTTGCTTGGCCCACAGAGCTAGACTGATAGTTCCTGCACTGTCTCGACCCTTACCTGCTTGGTGCGGTCACGTGGCGTCCTCCCCACCACCGTGGTCTTGCGTCACAAATATAATCTCGAACCCCCATCATCTCGGCTGTTAAGTTATAAAATAACTTAAGGGGTTATCTGACTTCCTTTAAATTATTACCACATATAATGCATGTTATATCTCCTCTTCTAAGATGTTTAAATACCATGTTTCATATAGATCTTAATAAAGCTTCATAATTCCATCCATAATTCCATCTGCTTAACTGCGGTCAGCGCCTTCTTGATCCTAGACCTACTACGTCATCCTGACATTCCTCTTGACTCGATCTGAGCGCTATCTTTTCTTAACTCTTCTCAAAACCTCAACTACGGCTTAATGTCTGCTGGCGTAGCCGATAGCATCAACTAGGTATCGGGTACACTACTAGAAATCGCTGTAGTGTCAAGGAGCTTAGATATCTAACCTCCTTGACTTTCATAGCGTTCAAAGGAACGACGAAATTCGACATGCAAGCTGCCCTCTGGGTGTCAATTAACAAAACTTGCCCCCGGCACCCGAGGCCATACGATATTATACCCTGAAATTTTGTACGGTGATAAAGGGCTCTACTAGAAGGTCACATTTGTGACATTCAGAACCTTGTTAAGTACAAAGAGAACATGGTGGCTAAGCGAAGTTGAAACATTTAAATAGACCTTTCTCTCGATTTAACTATACGAGGGCAGTGAAAGTTGGTACAGCAAATCTTTATACACATTGTAATGCACTGATATCTAATTTCATTCAATTTCTCATATAACCTCTCGGTGACCGCTGTGCAGAATTTTTAAATCAAGTTTTCACACCTTGTGTCCAAGTCTTGTGCTCGAGGTTAACGTTTGAATTATGATGCTATGCAATAATCGACATCTAAGAGTACATAACTCTATGGCCTTCATATACAAAAAATCCAACATGGCGACCATCCGAATTATGTAGAAGGTTTTCAATTTCTACTAATCGATTTGCATCAAACAAACTTAAATTTTGTATGTTGATAACGGCTATTAACATTAATTCACCTATGGGACTTTGAATAACCTGACGAGCAGAAATCCAACATGGCGGTGACGCAAAATGTAATAATTTAAATGGACGTTTCTCGCGATTTAACGATCCAAGCACATTGAAACATGGTACGGTAAATGCTTATACAAATTTTAATCCACAGGCATCTAATTTATTTCAATTGTTTTCATAAGCTCAAGACTGTGGCTGTGCGAAATTTTAAAATCTCGTATTTGTTATTTCATGTGTCCTAATCATGTGATTGAATAGACCTACACAATAATCGTGATCTAATAGTACATAAGTCAATGGCCTACATATTAAACCCTTGCAAAGAAGCTTATGAGACACAGTTTCGGGGGATGTAACAGTCCATTTCGTAAGTTGTTGTTAAAGCGCTTCATTAACATGCAGGGTAACACATAACAAAATAACATGCAGGAAGAAGTGAATACCAGGGTTAAAACAAATGAATTTAATAACAGATCAACTATTTACAAGTAAAAAAATAAACAAAACAAATCTCCCAAATGACTCCCAACTGAATAAATTACTTGCCATAACTAGGCTTAATTTCAGGAGAGATTATAAATTGGACCAAATGTCCCAAATGCTTCAATGACATTGTGTACGTGTGCGGCTGTTTTACATGCTTAACGATGAGTACAAATAAATGCGAGATTCGTCATCATCCGGTAAACCTTCAGAGGACGAATCTGGATTGATTAGAGCTATACAGACGCGGGGAACCAACTATACACTACTTAAATTAATTTGACACGTCCTACACTAAATAAACAACAAATAATTTCCGCTTGAAATTGGAATCAAGAACTGCCGTAGCAAAAACATTAATGCCTAAAATTAGGACTTTTCAAAATCAACACAAGTAAATTAACACGTGACCAACAAAAGAAATACACATATGACCGCCTGTCATTTTTACAAGTAAAATACAACTACACCACACGGGTGTCACAACAGACAAACTAACATGACCTGAGTCATAGAAAATCACTAGGCTCAAAGCCAACATTTACATCATTAAAACAAAATTCCATTCATACGATATGCGATAATTCGTAACAGACATGGCGAACTCCCGAATTAATTACGGTCCAAATGACCATCACAAAAGAACAGGTTTGCTAATGATAGCTTATAGGGGTCAGTCGGTCAACAGGACTGCCTAACAATGAGTCACCGAACCTAGACGGGCGCTAAGTGGAAATCTACACATCTTTCAACCCACGTGTCAATAACCTCGACTTCCCGTGGCACGGGATCGAGTCTCGAAGAAGCGTGCTCCCAAAGCACAATATACGCGTGTGTGTCAGAATAAAATATCTCAGCATTTCCCCTAGGAAATCCAAGAAAATCAACACTGGACAAGGTACAGTAGCCTCCAAGGAGCGCCCTGCCTTTCCATCGAAAAGAATACCACAACAACAACAATATGAGGGCGGTAGCACCACCTACCCCTCATCACGAAGAATCAATACACACACCTGACACATGAACACACACAGAACCACACGTATGGGTTTGACAGAAACCTGAAATAAATGACATAGATATTTTTCCACCAGCTTGCGCTTCCGTTCTAGTCCGTGTCTAACAAACCTGGAAAGGACTAAAAAAATGCTAAAAAAATTAGAACTTAAGTGTTCTACAGTTGCATCTTAATATGTTGCGCTCGGCAACCCTAGTATGAGTAATAACCTGTTCATAAAACATCTTACAATAATTACCTCCCTTTCCTATAACAAAATGAACTTTAATAAAGCACCACTTATCGAATGTAACGAGTTTCGCATTCGCATGGATAAAATCAAATACACGCGCCGTGTACACTAAATATGACTCCAAAGAAAAATATACAACAAACAAATTTGGCCACGCACCAACGTACATTTAAAGATGATAGTGTCAGCACAAAAAAATCTAAACACAAGAAAAAGAATGAATGAACTATTTACAATGTTCCCGCGTCTTATCTAACTACATATTGAGTAAATCAATTTTTGTACATCACCGCTTCAGCTTGCAGAACATTAACCTTCGTCCCGGTGCATTTCCCTACGGGAAATTTAGCTCTCCATCGTCGACGTCGTTGTAGAAGCGATGCACATCAATCCATCACATGACCAAACGTCGGACATCTTGGCGAAGTTTCTTGGACAGAAATGTTCAATGTTAATAATATTGCCTAGCTATAATCGCTGTGAGCTGCTACTTTCACTCACGAATAAGTCTTAATGCGATTACTGATCGTAGACTTGCCCTATCTTAGCACTTGCTTAACACACGCACAAATATCCCTCAAAAATAATATATACAAATTTACATAAAATTACACACTTCAAACTCATCGCCACTGGCTTGAAAACAAGTCTTAAACATGACTATCTTGCAGTCCTTATCTCGCCTAGAGATCTCCACTGCTATACGTGAACCTTGCTCACCTGAGCACAAAGTAAAATGTTAGTAAAGTACGCTCATTAGCGCTTGAAAATCGTGACGCAGAGTGACGTGAACCGTGCTCACCAGAGCTCAATAAAGTTGTCTCCGAAACAGCTTCTCACCGATCAATTTGTAAAGTACGCTCATTAGCGTTTGAAAATCGTGACGCAGAGTGACGTGAACCTTGCTCACCAGAGCTCAATAAAGTTGTCTCCGAAACAGCTTCTCACCGATCAAATTGTAAAGTACGCTCATTAGCGTTTGAAAATCGTGACGCAGAGTGACGTGAACCTTGCTCACCAGAGCTCAATAAAGTTGTCCTCGAAACAGCTTCTCACCGATCAATTTATTGGAAACTGACAGAATGAGGTAGAGTAGGGAGAATTTGAAAAAATAATCTGGTGTTTTCATCACACAAACTTGGTACTAGTATCAATCTTCATCATTTTATCCAAACGTCTCAGTGCACTATTGCGGAATTAATTCGGATCGGTGGTTCTTTAGATACACGTTTTCGCGCGTTTTTTCCAGGGTACGCAACTTACCGCGTGGCTTTTGGCGTGGTCTCTTCTGATTGGGTGATTCAATCCTGGGTCGGTTGAAACTTTACTCATGACACTCCCTCAATGACTCTAATTTAGGTGCGCGCTGTTACAAAATTTGTCCTTGAACTCGGCTTAACCGGTCGTCTTCAGGAATAACTACCAAGCTTGCTTGTGTTGTAATCATTGCAACACACTACCTTGGCTCCCCCTTTGTCAATTTCAACATGTACTGCCTGGGCATCAGTAATAATAATAATAAAATCATGAATACTTATTCATCGATAGATTAATAAGTGTTCATTTATCCTCAGCAAGGTTTTGAAATTCGAAGCAAGTGATTGATTTGGTTTTTTAAAAACAATATCCACAGTAGTAAAGATAATATCTCTTAAGTACCTCACTCGTCTGCCTGTGTGTACATTCCACTGACCCAATTAGTGTGCGCGCTCCACGCTGCAATGCCATTCACACGTCTCGCCAGACCTCCCCTCTCTCTCGCACGATTACAAGTCCTGCCGGACCAGCTGTCTTGTTTACAAACAAAGCTCGCTCTACCCAGGTACTAAATGGCCACGTACATTTGAGTGTTGGCTCTCAATAAAATTCTGCAATAATGATCTGCATTCATAGTCCTGATTATTCGTCAAATGGTTCCCTTCTGTAATACGGCTTGAGATTAGCGCTATTGAAAACAGATTTAGCGCCAGTGCTCAATTCTTCAAGTCTGTAAGCATTGTTACCCAAATTCTTAATGATGCGGAACGGGCCGATAAATTTTGGACAGAACTTGGCAAATACTTTGTTTTTAGGATCAGATATCGGTGGTCTTCGAACAGGCACTAGTTCCTGTTCCTGTAATTCACGACGAAATTTCTTTCCTCTGTATCTCCTCAGTCTTCGGTCCGCTTGGTTCCTCATGTGCTCTCTTGTTCGCTGAATTCGCAGCTCTTATGCTAATAACGGATCCCTTGGGCATGGAATAATCTTGTCCCAAGATCTCTCAGGAAACCTGTTGTGGTGTACAACTAGTGGGACTTGACCCGTCGGCTTGTGCTTTGTAGTGTTCATGCACATCTCAATATCTCCTACTTTGTCAACCCACTTATTATGATCATTAGGAATCATGACTCGGTTATACTTGGCAACACAGCGAATCGTTCTCTCGCTCGGATTTCCACAAGGATGACGAATGCTCGACAGAACATGCTTTATCCCTAGGCTCTCTAAACCTTGCCTAAAAACATTGCTCGTAAAATAAGTTCCATGGTCCGATAAGATGAATTCCGGCTTCCCAAGCATCGGAATGACTTTGTTCTGAATTCTGCTGAGGACTTGCTTCGATGTCGTCTTCTGGATTGGACATAATACTACCATCTTGGAAAACACATCGACACATACAAGAAGGTGTCGGCATCCTCGTTTTCCCTTTACCAGAGGGCCAAAACAGTCAATAGCGACCAGCTCGCATGGTTTTTGAGGTAATAATGGATTTGGAGGTTGTTTCAACACGAAGTTATTTGGTTTAGTGCGCTGACACGCGTCACAAGTTCGGATTACTTCCAAAATGGTGTATCACATCTTAGGCCAAGTAAAGGTTTCCCCTATTGTCGCTTCTGTTTTGTCCGTGCCGATATGTGCTAGGCTTTCGCGGACATGCCACGTCAATCCTCTCTGTAATGACGCTGGAACTAGAATTCGCAGTTTGGTGTGATCCTCATCCACGCACTTATGCAAAAGGTTATTCAAGTAGTGAAATTTCGCTACCTTGGCAAGGGCTTCTCGATATTCATGTGAATCTGGCTGTAGTTCTTTCTTGTAAAACTTGATCATCATCATCATCCATGGGTCCTTTTCTTAATCTTTCTGAATTTCTTTCAGTTTGTCCAAAAATCCACGAACATTAGGTGTTAGTGCTATGTGGTGAACATCCGCTGCTATCTCGTTCTCATCTTCAGGATTCCTGCTTAGAGCATCTGGTATGATGTTCATCCTTCCAGGGCAATGATCTATGGTAATGTCGAACTGCTGTATGTAAATGGACCAACGCGTAACTCTTTCACTTGCCATCGTCGTCTTGAATAAGAACGTCAGTGCATGGTGGTCAGTTCTGACAACAATGGAATATCCGAAGATCATCTTGCGCCATTGTTGAAGTGAGTAAAAAATCGCTAGCAACTCAAGCTCTGTCACAGTGTAGTTCCTCTCGTGCTTCCTTAATTTACGACTCGTAAATGCCAAATATGATCGTTTCCTGGGTTCATCAGCGTCCTCTTGGTACAGCATGACACCGATTCCAAACAATGAAGCGTCTGCCTGAATTATACATTTCTTCTCGAAGTCTGGATACCCTAGCTTCACACAATTTTCCAGTAGGTCTTTCGTGGTTCTAAAGGACCTGTCGCACTCCTCATTCCATGACCATCGATTTGATTTCTTTAGCATCTCCTGCATCGGTGCTACTGTTTCCGTGTATCCAGGACAATTCTCCTTAAAGAAACCTGTCACGCCCAAAAATGCTCTCACGTGTTTTACTTTAGTTGGTGTGGGGAATTTCTTGATTGCGTCAATTTTCGCCGGATTAGGTCTCACGCCTTCAACATCAATTATGTGACCCAAATACAGAATCTCGCTCTGGCAAAAGTGCGATTTCTTCAAATTAATTTTGAAATTCATGGTTCTCAAGTTGTCCAATAGTTTGATTAGGTTTACCAAGTGTTCCTCCATTGTTTCTGATGAAATAAGTATGTCGTCAACATACCTCGTAGTGAAGCTCTTGACTTCCTCAGTCAGATTCCTGTCTAGTGCTCTTATCAATGCACATCCAGCTGTTTTTACACCAAAGGGCATGCGAGACCAGATATAGCTTTGGTTATCAAATAAAGACCCCGTCAATAGTTGGGATTTTTCCTCAAGTTCAAGATGGTGGAAACTATTCGTTAGGTCGACGCTAGAATATATCTTCTTCCCACGGAAGCCCTTCAATACATCCTTGATCCTTGGTGCTTGGTCATGCTCAACTAGCAGTTTACTGTTTAAAACCCGAGCGTCTAGGCATTATCTAATTGATCAATTTGGCTTGGCCACAGCCAATATTGCATTTAAGTATGGGGTTGCTGCTTTTCTTATCATGACGGAATCTAATAAGTTACTAATAATGTCCTTCACCTGAGCAAAATGTTTCTCTGGGATCGGGTACAATTTACTCTTAAATGGGGTCCAGTCGGTAACTTGCATGGCATACTGGAATTTTAAAACTTTTCCATGAATCGTGTCGAAAGCTCCCTTATGATGTCTCAAAATTTCTTCTAATTTTCTTCTGTCAGGTTCCCCTACTATTGCCTCCTTAAGTCGCTCCTGAAGTAAATTTTCAAATTTGGACCCACTAATTTCTTCTTCCGCCAAATGTACTCAAAGTTCCTGCGAAATATCTCGACTGTCAATTTCAACCACTGCTGTCTGGCTTACTCGTCCCTCCGTCAAGTTCTTATCTTCGATCGCCTCATTAGTGCATTCTTCAATGACCCAAGTATTCGCCTCTCTCTCTAGTGGACTCTCTTCCATGTTCAGACCCACATGACTCAACCCCTCGACTTGTTTGAAACTCACAGTGTTATTATGTAAGTCAATTGTAGCATAAAAATCACAGATGAAGTTGGCTCCCAGAATGACATTATAATTCATCTTTGGTATCACGATGAAAGTTTGCGAAAATGTGTGGTTTAATATCTCCAGGTCTAAATATGCTTGGTGCTTGCAAACTATGGTCTTCTCAGGAATGACCCCTCGGACTTTCATTAATGGTACAGGCATAATTGGAACGGTTTGTTTATTTCCAATTTCTTTCAACAATGATTCCGTGACTAAGCTCACCTGGCTACCCGTGTCGATCAGGCACCTCACGTTGGGCGCCATTTTTGATTATATGAACCCTTGCAAAGAAGCTTATGAGACTCTGCTTCGAGGGGTGTAACAGTCCATTTCGTAAGTTGTTGTTAAATCGCTTCATTAACATGCAGGGTAACACATAACAAATAACATGCAGGAAGAAGTGAATACCAGGGTTAAAACAAATGAATTTAATAACAGATCAACTATTTACAAGTTAAAAAAAAACAAAACAAATCTCCCAAATGACTCCCAACTGAATAAATTACTTGCCATAACTAGGCTTAATCCCAGGAGAGATTATAAATTGGACCAAATGTCCCAAATGCTTCAATGACATTGTGTACGTGTGCGGCTGTTTTACATGCTTAACGATGAGTACAAATAAATGCGAGATTCGTCATCATCCGGTAAACCTTCAGAGGACGAATCTGCATTGATTAGAGCTATACAGACGCGGGGAACCAACTATACACTACTTAAATTAATTTGACACGTCCTACACTAAATAAACAACAAATAATTTCCGCTTGAAATTGGAATCAAGAACTGCCGTAGCAAAAACATTAATGCCTAAAATTAGGACTTTTCAAAATCAACACAAGTAAATTAACACGTGACCAACAAAAGAAATACACATATGACCGCCTGTCATTTTTACAAGTAAAATACAACTACACCACACGGGTGTCACAACAGACAAACTAACATGACCTGAGTCATAGAAAATCACTAGGCTCAAAGCCAACATTTACATCATTAAAACAAAATTCCATTCATACGATATGCGATAATTCGTAACAGACATGGCGAACTCCCCAATTAATTACGGTCCAAATGACCGTCACAAAAGAACAGGTTTGCTAATGATAGCTTATAGGGGTCAGTCGGTCAACAGGACTGCCTAACAATGAGTCACCGAACCTAGACGGGCGCTAAGTGGAAATCTGCACATCTGTCAACCCACGTGTCAATAACGTCGACCTCCCGTGGCATGGGATCGAGTCTCGAAGAAGCGTGCTCCCAAAGCACAATATACGTGTGTGTGTCAGAATAAAATATCTCAGCATTTCCCCTAGGAAATCCAAGAAAATCAATACTGGACAAGGTACAGTAGCCCCCAAGGAGCGCCCTGCCTTTCCATCGAAAAGAATACCACAACAACAAGAATATGAGGGCGGTAGCACCACCTACCCCTCATCACGAAGAATCAATACACACACCTGACACATGAACACACACAGAACCACACGTATGGGTTTGACAGAAACCTGAAATAAATGACATAGATATTTTTCCACCAGCTTGCGCTTCCGTTCTAGTCCGTGACTAACAAACCTGGAAAGGACTAAAAAAAATGCTAAATAAAATTAGAACTAAACTGTTCTACAGTTACATCTTAATATGTTGCGCTCGGCAACCCTAGTATGAGTAATAACCTGTTCATAAAACATCTTACAATAATTACCTCCCTTTCCTATAACAAAATGAACTTTAATAAAGCACCACTTATCGAATGTAACGAGTTTCGCATTCGCATGGATAAAATCAAATACACGCGCCGTGTACACTAAATATGACTCCAAAGAAAAATATACAACAAAAAAATTTGGCCACGCGCCAACGTACATTTAAAGATGATAGTAGTGGGATGACGAGAGAGCACCCTCACTTCTTTTTGAACCCTCCTCGTATCGGCCCCGAACCTGATATCTCGCTAACCAAACATGGGATTAGAACATACAGGGTGTCCTAGTACTCGTAGTGACGCCCCCTACTTTCCTATAGCCTCTTTATTTAATTAAAAGACCAAAACTAAAAGGTCATTCGCGAGTAGTGGGGTAGTGTTGGTTTTCTCAAGTGCGCTCGTGCTTGAATATGTATGGCTATGTTGGGAAAGGGTTAGGTGGTGGGAAAGGAGTAGGGTCGAGTGAGGGGTCGTTTAGATGGTATTTATTTTTCCGCTCTAGGTGATGGTGAGGTTATTTTTTAAATGGATGGAATTTGGAAAGGCCATTTGGGGTAAACATGTTGTTTTGTCATTTTGGAGATGAGTGTTTTTATTTTGTATGCCTACGAACTTGAGGGGTTTTGTAAGAGGGCGGGCTTTTTACATGATTATTTATAGATGAGTTTTTTTAATATTTATTAAAAATCATTAAAACTCATAGGTCATCGGCTTTTTACTATCTCGGTAACCAATAATCGGATTTAAACCTATGAGTTGTCGTAGGACTCGTGGTGAATCCCCCCTTTCCTATGAACGTTTTATGTCCACTCTAAAATAATGCTAGGTTGTAGGTTCTACGTTACCTAGTAAGTTGTGAGCCCCTGCGACCTTGGAATGGAAGGAGCCATGCTAGGAGGGCGTGCTTGGATTCGTTTTTTTTGTCTCGTCGTGCTCTTTACGGGAATGTAGGTGTCGAAAAGGTGAACATAGGATTTTGGGTCTAAAAATGCGTTTTTCACATTTTTGCTCATTTTTGGAAAATCGAAAACGTGACGATGACTTGTGTGATAGTATGTTTTCGTCTCGTTGTCCTCTATACGGAGATGTAGGTATGGAATAGGTAAAATGCTGGAAACATGTTTTTTTTGATGGAAAATGGGTTTTTGTGATTTTCCCTGATATTGCGAAAACTGAAAACGTGAGGATGACGTGTGTGATAGTATGTTTTCGTCTCATTGTCCTCTTTACGGAGATGTAGGTACGGAAAAGGTTAAAAGCTGGAAACATGGTTTTTTAGTCAAAAATGGTTTTTTGTGATTTTCCCTTATATTGCGAAAACTGAAAACGTGAGGATGACGTGTGTGATAGTATTAGTTTCGTCTCTTTATTCTCTTTACGGGGATATAGATATGAAAAGGTAAAAAGCTGGAAACAGGGTTTTCTTATGGAAAAGGTGTTTTTGTTCATTTTTGCGTTATTTGGAAAACGAGTGAGGCGAATTTAATGACGGGCATGTCGATGTATTTGTGTCGTTGTTCTGTTTACGGGAATGTAGGTATGGAAAAGCTGAAATAATGGTTTCCGTCATTTTTTTCGAGATCGTTGAGGAAAACTGGGGAAAAAGTAAGAAACCAGATTTGAAGTCACGTTATATTATGCGCTATGATGTTGGTAAAACACCTATGCATTATTATTATTATTATTTGTCATGGATTGTCAGGGCTCACACGCAGAGAGAGAACTTGCTTGATGAAATGAGAATTGAAAGCATTGAGGCTGACCCACGGCGAGCCAGACAGACAGTGGTCTTATCATCGTACGTGCCTCGCAGGCAGTGAGAGATAACAGCCATTTGTTCGCATGCAGGTGGCTGTTATCTGACCCAGACGTGTAACTCGATATCGCGATGAAGGACATACAGCTCTGTCGTAAAGCTGATCATTGCATTCCCACGCACACTCATGCAGAGTTTGCAAAGCTTGTGAGAATCAATCTGACTTGTGCGCTCCATGACATCCTAGGCTTAGGAACAAAAAAAGTAAAATGTGTCAACTTTGCATCTTGTTGAGGAGACATATATGTTCTGAGGGTAAGAGAGACTCATCATTCTTGTGATCATCTTTGAAGGTGACGGATGCAAGTGCCTTATGCTCTTTGTAAAATATTACGTGAACCGCGGCCATACTTGTACTAAGGTAGGTTCTTTACTGTTAATTATGACATGATTGGTTTTATTGTTATTTTGTTTATGCGTGAAAAGTAAGTTAGTGACTGATGGTATTTTTGTGATTTCGTTTGTTGCAGATTAAAAAAACACGTCATTAAGTCTGGGAAAGCAGACAGAGAGACAGTGATAGTGACAGTGACAGTGGCGGCAAAGAGCACATTTGCTGAAAGCATTATAATTCATTATATGGTGAGTACATGTTCCATTATTTTTGTTGTTGTTGTTAAAAATATGCCATTTATTTCACGGAAATTTATAAACTTATGGCGTGTATTTATTATTGTTTCAGAATAAAGACGTGTATGGAGTGAACAGGCTTTAACTACCGTCACGCTTGCGAAATAAATATAAAGAAGGTGAGCTATGAATATAGATTAATTCTTTTCTTTGTAAATGACCTTGTTACATTTTGACTGAGTGTCTTATCTATGTGTGCACACTTGAAACCTTTTGTTTTTAGCAACTCTTATGAATGAATGAATGAATGAATGAATGAATGAATAGATGAATGAATGAATGAATGAATGAATGCACATGTTTAATCTATATAACCATGACTAATAACGGATTGTATTGGTTTGTTTTTCAGATAAATCGTTGGAAACAAAAACAAGAGAAACCTTGTCGGTGATACTAAAACTACAGAAACCTTGTTGGTGATCATTTCCTGCTGGGGCCAATTGCTTCAGCCATTGTGTACCTGTGAGCGTGATTGTGTGCCAGTCAGTGAAAGCGATAAGTGTGGTCGTTTGGAATTGCAGATTTTGGATTAACCTATTCTAAGGTAAGGGATGCACGTTTATTTGTCCATTTTATAATCATGTCTAAATCAGAAAGTGAAGTGTTAGTGTGGCAGCCTTTGGCCAAATGTATCAAAACGCGAGTTTGCTCCGGCCGAATTTACAATGCGAATCACTGTCTGTCGCCTAAAGATTTTGTGGAATTATGTTTTCCCATTTTTTGAGTGAATGTGAACAAGGCTTAAGATTGCATCAGGCTTTAAAAATAAATTTCGAACTACTATGTGAATTTACGTTGATAAAAAATAATGTTGAAGAGAAACACACCTTCAAACTTTGTACAAAAATGGAGAAAGTACTGATAGCTGATAATTTGGAAACGTGGTATCAGGAGAAAGCTATTCAAGCGCTTATCACTAAATTTGATAAGTTGCAACAGGCTCCCAGTGGCTTGGCCCTCAATAGCATTGCCTATTTGCAAATCAATATTTGTAAATACAATCCATTGAATGCAGGAAGTAGCTATATTGCCACACCGAGCTTTATCGCTTCCAGAAAGGCAGTGATCAACATACGCAATAAAGACGATTACTGCTTTTTGTGGAGTATAGTTAGCTGTCTGCATCCCTGTCAAGACAGAAATGTTGATAGACCAGGGCAGTACAAAGATGTGTTTAACCACATGAAACGAACTCTCAATCTCGAGCGTGTTTCATTTCCCATGCCTCTAGATAAAATTCATTTATTTAAGAAAGATAATCCAAATTTCTCCTTCATGGTGTATGGCATCGACGGATCCAATATTGTGGGCCCCTTGTATGCCACCAAACAGGTAAAGCAACATCACATTCATCTGCTTTTCCTGTCTGACGGGGATAAAAGCCATTATTGTTGGATAAAGAATTTGGGAAAACTAGTAAGCAGCCAAGTGTCTAACCATAATGGTAAGACACATATTTGTGAGCGCTGTCTTCAGTATTTTGGAACTGATGAACTTTTGAAACGACATACGGAAGACTGTGAAGGGAAGACGGCAGTAAAGCTAGTCTTGCCCGAAGGGAATGACGCAGTCTTAAAATTTAAGGCCACTAATAAACAAGACATGATACCATTTACTGTTTACGCTGATTTTGAGGCCCTTACTGTTCCCATTCAGGGATGTGAACCAAGCCTCCATACAAGCTCAACCTATCCAGTGAAGAATCATGAGCCTTTTGCTGTAGCCTATTATGTTGTCCGTCACTATGATAATTCACAATGTGAGTATGTAAGTCATGAAGGTCAGGATTGTGCGCGGTGGTTTGTTGATCAAATGGCGGCTTTAGCAGGCAAAGTAGAAACTATTTTGAACAACCCTGTACCAATTCAGATGAATGATGAACAGCAAAGAGAATATGATCAAGCCACCACCTGCCACATATGTGAAAAGCCAATCTTAGGGGGAGAAAAAAAAGTAAGAGACCACTGCCACATGACAGGCCATTTTAGAGGTGCTGCCCATAACGAATGCAATTTGAAGTACTCTACACCTCGCTTCCTCCCTGTCTTCTTACACAATTTCTCCAGGTATGACCTTCACTTCATTGTAAAACAATTTGCTCATGTAGATAAGAGCAAATTCAGCATTTTGGCTAAGAACCATGAGAGCTTTACCTCACTTTCATGGAGAAAATGAAGCATGAGCATTCGCTTTCTCGACTCATTCAAGTTTATGTCTAGTTCGCTGGATAGCCTTGTGAAAGGCTTAAGCGAAGATGAGTTGAAACATACCCATTCCCACTTTACGGATATAAAACAATTTAAATTGTGTGTTCGTAAAGGCCATTTTCCTTATGATTATGTGGAAAGTTACGAGGTGCTTGAAGAAACGACTTTGCCGCCAAGAGAAAAATTCTTTTCTCAGTTAACACAAAGCACCATCAGTGAAGAAGACTATGCCCACGCACACAGTGTTTGGCATAGAAACCATGGGCCAGTATGCTATGCACTACTAAAATTAGACGTGTTGTTGTTGACCGACGTTTTTGAAACGTTTCGTCAGCTATGTCACACGATTTATGGCATTGACCCCGCCCACTACTATACCAGTCCAGGGTTAAGTTGGGACGCCGCCCTCAAATTTACCCACATTGAGCTTGATTTACTGACGGATCCCGATATGGTACTGATGATGGAAAAAGGGATTCGTGGGGGATTCGTATCGCTCAATAAGCGACATGCCAAGGCAAATAATCATTACATGCCTGATTATTGTCCCGAAGAACCTGAATCCTACCTAATGTATTTCGACGTAAACAATTTATACGGTCACGCTATGAGTCGACCACTGCCGTACAGAAACTTTGTCTGGCTGTCTGAGGATGAAATTAAAGATTTTAATGTGCATAGCGCCAGCAAGCAACAGGACGTAGGCTATGTTCTTGACGTTGACTTAGCTTATCTCCACGATCTCAGACAGCGACATGTTGATTTCCCCTTTTGCATAGAGAAAATGGTGCCGCTCGAGAGTAAGGGCAATCATAAGAAATTGATGGGTACCTTGTATGATAAAAGTCACTATGTGTTTCATATTGACATGCTGGTAGAATGTTTAGCCCAGGGCTTAACCCTGAAAAAAAATCCATAGAGGTATTTCTTTTTGTCAGAAACCGTGGTTGAAACCATACATGGATTTAAATACCAGTCACAGACAAAGTGCCATTCAACCATTTCAAATAAACTTTTTTAAACTGATGAATAATTGTATCTATGGCAAGAGTTTGGAAAATGTACGGCAGTATAGGGACATTAAGTTGGTCAACACATGGCATGGACAATGGGGAGCTCAAAAATATATTGCAAAACCAAATTTCAAATCTTTAAACATTATTGATCATGATCTACTGACTATTGAACTTGCCAAAACTAAAGTGGTCATGAATAAGCCTATCTATTTAGGCCAAGTCATTTTAGATTTTTCAAAATTGCACATCTATAAATTCCATTATGGTTTTGCAATACAGCGATTTGGTACCATTTCCTTGTTATATACAGACACGGATAGTTTTATTTACCATGTCCGTGACTGTGATCCGTATGTCGTTATCAAACAAAACCCAAAATGGTTTGACACGTCCTCGTTTAGTGAGAAGAACGTGTTCGATATCCCCCGTCTGAACAAAAAAGAAATTGGTTTAATGAAAGATGAGTGTTCAGACACCATGATGACTGAGTTTGTAGGTCTCGCTCCGAAAATGTATAGTTATCGACAGGTGGATCGATGCGAATCTATGCGAGCCAAAGGGATTAGCCAGCATGTGGTTAAACGACTCTGTGTGGATGATTATTTACATGTCCTTCAGACCCACACAGCCATGGCACATAGTCAGTTCAGGATTCTCTCGAAAAATCATGATTTATTTTTAATGAAGCAGCGAAAACAAACACTCGCTTTGTTAGACGACAAGAGACAGTGATGTCAGGATATGATGACAAGCGTCCCATTTGGTTACAACCAGTAATGGTTGTAGCTATTTTTGTTGTACAACACGGCAAGTGTTTGGTTTGGTTGCTATCAAATGCGACATGCCATCTTGAGCCTCGGAATAAAAATAAAAATTGTAGTGTATCATATAATTTTTGTTTTTTAACCTGTGTGCATGAATGTATGCATGGATGTGTGAATGTCTTTAAATAGTTGTATATAAACTGTATGTCTAGTGCTATTTGTCTGTCAACACTTGAAGAGAGTCATACATCAACGTTTGCATGGCTCACTGTGCACAGGCTAGATTAAAAACATGTTGGCTTCTTCAGGTTAGGTTAGGAAAAAACAAACAAATTGTTTTTTTTAACCTGTTGCATGTTATGCTTGAGGCCTACAGATAAAGAAGTCAACAGACAGATGGTTATTTATTGTGTTTTGCTTATTTTTTATTTTCTTTTTGTCATTGACTTAGGGGACAAACACTGTATATAGTACATTGTATTTTTTATTTATTCACTTATTAAACGGCAACGACTACTTTTCAGATTCAATCATGAGCCACGGTGAAGATTGTTTTATCGTCACAAAACACACCACGTGCCATCGGTATGAACTAGCCAGTTATTGCCACGATGGTGTCTCATAATCCTCAACGTTTGGCCTATCCTTCAGAATATAAAAACACGAAAGTACGCATTGATACCACGTTTTATGACAGCTTCATTAATCGTGATGATAATGATGATGATTTGTTTCATGACCCAGGGCATCACTTTTGTAAATCATGTATGCTAAATTTTGGCTTTGAAAATAATGTATCCACGCAAGTGATTCATAAAGCATGGTACGGTTTAACCATGAATCAAGTGATAGTTAAATTAGCTGACGAGGATCATTTTGCAGATTTCTGGTGTACAATATGTACAAAACCCCTGTTTAATGTTTATTTTCCAATAACCTCTCAAATGTTTTGTTTTCATTTTTAAAAATTTCCTGCTGAGGAACGAATCACTTCGTATCGACAACAAGCATTTCGCCAACTTTGTCTTAGCTTACCTATCAATCAATATTCGCCTCATAGAATGAGATTTGTTAGAAACTAACAACATCATGTCATGATTATGGCTTTTTGTTTTGTTTACATTCGGCTTTCAGGTACATACTTGACGTTTAGAATACATTTGGCTATTTTGTTTGTTTGTTTGTTTGTTTGTTTTAATTTATCGTGCATTCACGTTGATGAACACATACGCACTGGTTTAAATTTATAGTTTTGAATTTTGTTTCTTTCTTGGTTTGTTGGATGTAGACATGGTTATTAAATTCATAGCGTGTTAACTTTGCCTTTTATAGGTTACCAACAGCATTCAGATGTTTGCTCTTAGTATCTGTTGATACTATTTATTCAACAGAATGCAGTGTGAATTTGCACAACAACAGGGCAAACGAATACAAGTCATTCGACAAGGGGATGATAGGCTAATTCCCATTCACAACAGAGACATACATTTACCTCCAAGAGATCTTGAAAATGATTCACACTTAATTTTGATAAAACATTTCCTATTAAATAATTTCCAAATTTATGTTTTGACTGAAAATGATACAAACATTATTATTATATTTTTGTAAATTTATCCAATACTATCTATCTACAACTTCAGGTCATAAACACTCAGGATTAAAAAAACAACAACACACTTTGAGGTACAAAGTTATTGTTGTTGTTGTTGATGTAATATATAAGAACGAGAGTGTTAGAAAGTAACACTCTTTTCTTTGGTTATAGACAACCATGGACGCCTTGAACGCCATTGGTCAAGATTGTGGCTTTGCACGCAAGGAAATGAGTGAATTGCCTATGCAAACACCCTTTCACATACATAAAATTCAAAAACTGAAAACCAAATTTGGTGAACGAGCTCTTTGCATTTGCCAAGACTTTGAGACATTTCTTCCCACACGATCTAATAACCTACCTGATAATGTCATGGAAGATGTCAATTCCAGTATTCACCCTGTCTATTTAATTTATGAGGATGAAAAAAATATTCGATGCATGGTTCGTTTTGTAAAAATTGAAAACGAATAATCATTGTACGCTAGCCGTGACTTTTTGTTTATTCATGCCCTACTCTTCAATAACTATAATAAAATATAAATTATTTTTTTGTGCTCACCAGTTTGACGTTTATTAATTGTTACTCAACGTTTACAATGATAAATAATAATAAAAATAAATTTTCAAAACTTATGCTTAATGGTAGATTTTTTTTTGTTTATAGGTTTAGTACAATTACCATGTATATAATTTTTTATAATAATGATGAAACTATTAGTTAAAATGATGGACTTTTGTCCTTTTTTATTGTTTGTGATTTAAAATAGCATTTATAGCAATTTTTAAGCAATTTTTAATTATTATTTTTATAATGATTATAATTTATAATGATCAAATTCTAGTAACATGTTATTTTATTCAATAATAAGCGTTTAACAAAAACCTGGTTCTAGAGTAGATAAAGATTTCATGCTGCCATTCGTTCTGCTAGACGGCATTTGAAGCTGATGAATATTGATGGACTTTTGTCCTTTTTTTGATTGTTTGTGATTTAAAAAATAGGTTTAGTACAATTACCATGTATATATAATTTTTTATAATAATAATGATGAAACTATTAGTTAAAATGATGGACTTTTGTCCTTTTTTATTGTTTGTGATTGAAAAATAGATTTATTACAATTAGTAATTTTTATAACGATGCACTGCTGTCCCTGCTGTCTCCATCCATCTGCACAGTATTTAACACCTCTTTTCATTATGCGAAACTACCATCTGATTGGAAAATCGCCAACGTTGTTCCTGTCCACAAAACTGGTAATAAGGAATCAGTAACCAACTACCGCCCCATATCATTGACATCCATATTGTGTAAGGTAATAGAGCGTCTGCTATCGAGGGAGATGTTGCGTTTCCTGAAAGAAACAGGTTCTCTTAACGAACACCAGCATGGGTTTCTACCTGGACGTTCCTGTACAACTCTACTCACATCAGCTGTGGACGACTGGCAACAAACTTCGGAAAGAATACCAGGCGGTCAAGTGGACCTCGTTACTCTCGATTGGACCAAGGCTTTTGATCAAGTTCCCCATTCACGTCTCCTTGATAAACTGCGCTCCTACAGCTTCGGTGGTAAACTAGTGGGGTGGTTGACTGACTTTTTTACAAACCGGCATCAGAGAGTAGTCTTCCAAGGCGCTCATTCCTCTACTGTTTTGGTCCCATCTGGTGTCCCTCAAGGATCTGTCCTTGGTCCTCTACTTTTCAACATATTCATGTTGGATCTTCCCCATGCAGTCTCCTCAAACATCTACAAATATGCCGACGACACAACCCTCTATCGCAAGATCAAAGACAATAGTGACCTCACCGCCCTGCAGGAGGATCTAAATAACATCAGTGTCTGGTGCAAAATTAACGGCCTGGCTGTCAATTCTTCCAAAAGTAATCTAATCTCCCTATCCCGTAATCGAATTCCAGCGGCCAACCCTTATCACTTTGAAAACACTCCGATTCCCCGTGTGCAGTGCGTCAAACTTCTTGGACTCAACATCACTTCCAACCTGAAATGGAACACCCACACCGACGCAGTGAGGAACCAAGCTGCACGCCAACTGGGTATGCTAAGCAGAAATCTACGTGGCTGCCGTACCAAAGTGAAGAGGACCGCCTACCTGAGTCTTGTACGACCGCTGCTAATTCACGCGTGCCCTTCATGGAGCCCCGGTACCAAGGGAAATATCCTTAAGCTTGAACAGATACAAAATCGTGCCACTATATTCATTCTTTCGAAAAATTCCGACGTAGACTCTAAAATCAGACGCCAAAAATGTAGCCTTCCATCTATTGAGAACCTATTTACCCAAATTGATTTGTTATACCTGAGAAAACGTTTTAATAATACAGACTCATCTGCTATTTTAGACAAAATTTCCCTTGGCTACCGATCAGCTCAGAAGGGCCGCGGAGTTACGCTGTACGCCCCACTACCCAGGACTGAGTCGTACAAATTGGGGTTTGTAAATAGATCGGTCTGTGCATGGAACAGCCTACCGTGTTCCCTGAAGGCCAGCAACAATAATGCCGTTCAGTTCAAGAGGAAGCTGCGGCATTATTTGTTCATCAAGTAGGTTGTTCCTCATAAATTATGCCCCGATTCTTTGTTGTGCTAGTGTTTCCTGTGTATCTCCATTTACAATATTTATGTGACCTCTTCTCTTGTTTTCCTGCCTTATCCTATATAAATTTACCATCCCTCTAATGTATAATGTAAATAATTTATCATTGCTCGATTCTCACTAATTGCCATCTTGTGAACATATGTAAATATAACCCAGTATATATAGTGGGGGCTCTGACGCATCCCGAATGCGAAGTGGGGCTTTGCTCTTTTCAGAGACTCCCTTCAGTGTAATGTAAATATAGTGTAAGGCACTGATGAATAAATATGAAATGAAAATGAAATTAAATTGTTTGTCATTTATGTCATTTTATTCATTTTATTTATAATTATAATGATGAAACTAAGAGTGACTAATAATAATAAAAAAACACAACATGGACTCTTTTCTTTTTAATTATTTTTTTGTCATGATAACAGTGATACTATACATTTTTTTTAAATAAATTCATTACGTTAAAGTCCATATCTAGATAAAAGTAATTTGCTCTTCATAGCACCAATCACTATAAATGCTGCCATTCGTTCTGCTAGACTGGCATCTGAAGCTGTTAATCGTTGCTTGGCAATGCTTAACAAGACTTTGTCGGCAATGCGTCTTAGTGTGGGATCACTGTTTTCATAGGCTTTATCGTGATTAAGGCATGCATGATCCAAAGCATTGATTCCCATATCCCCTCTCCTCAAACGATCTTCAAGACGTGTACCAGGGCTGCAAAAGCTGTAAGCAGGTAAGTGAGCTTCGAATGGTAAGTTTTTAATGATATTATCAATAATTCCACGGCCAGTACACCTGGGACATAGAGGTTTCAATCGGTGAAAAAAACTTTTTTTTGTTGTTCTTCTTGTTCTTCTTCTTCTTGTTCTTGCTGTTGTTGTTGTTGTTGTTGTTGTTTGTCGGCGGCTGCTGACGAGCATGGTAGGTGGTGGTTGTTTTCCGCATGACAGCCATGGAATGATGAAACAATGTCTTTACACTGAGTTTTATGACCATGATATAATTTCATTAATTGGCATGTGGCACACTGCCGAATGGAAGGTATTTTTGCCAGGGTTAATTGCTTGTGATGGGAAAAATGACTGCATGGTTGTAGTTCACTCAATACAGAGTCGTTAGTCCACTCGGCAGGCGCCTTTTCCCAAATTTCTTTGACAGCGTTGGCAGCAACATAAAAAAGAAATGATTTAGGTAGTGCTAATAATTCATGTTGTGTAAAGCTAATCAGTTTTTTCTTGCAAACAAAGAACTTTCCAATAGCCTTGTCGATTGTAGTGGCGTCCATGTCTATAACGTTGATGTTATCACCTCACGTGGACACGTCTCACTGCTATCATTGGACGATACACTTTCAGTTTTAATTTTATTGAACAACTCCCAACATGCACTCGTGGTGAGCCAATGAAGCAATTGCCATGCATGCGCTAAGGCTTTATTCTGAATATTGTCGCAAGGACAAGTGTCCATGAGCGTTTGCAGGGATGGACAACCCAGATCTAAAAGGTCAATACATTGACAGTGGGAGGGTAAAAATGGTTGAAGCCACTGGCGTTTTTCACTCCCTTTAACAAATAAGACATTGGCCGAGGACAAATGGGCTTTCATGACGATGTCAAGATACCTGTAAGAAATATCACCTTTTTTCCATGCTAACTGCAATGATTTTCAATCCATTGGCTCTGTTTTTTTTAATATTTTTCACTAAGCAACTCGAAAGCATAGGGAGGTTTAAACATCAAATGAATAGGGTTAGACACCCAAAACGTACTCCAATCGATAAAAGCTACTTCCTTAAATATAAATTTGTTGTCTGCAGTTTTAAACCCCTGACAATCCACGATGAGTGTACGCATCATGCTTTTATTTTTACTTGTTACCTCATTGACGTCTAATCAACAACTAACCCATGCCATGGTTTAACATGGCAAAGTCAAAAGACTTTAGGAAAAGAAGAAACAAATGAATTGAACAACAGCTAAATATTTTTTGAGGTTTTATTCATAACAAAAAAAACCACTTACACTTTTATTACAAAAGTTTGTTGGCTTAATTTGGAACAGCATTCAAATGAATAGTTTGCACATACGGTCCACAGGTATCTCCTAGTTTTTCAGGGTCTGGTACAATAACAGGATAATTCAAACTCCATGGAATATTGCCCACATCATAGCGATTGAGGTAAGGGCAGGATGGACTCCATCGCTGATGATCGCTAAAGGGTCGATCCCCTATTTCCCAGTTTCCAATTTCAATGTTGCAAAAAATACACTTGAGCACATCCCCACGTTTTAAGTAATAAAATCCGCTCGCAGCCAATTCTCCACAATCAATAAAGGGAACTGTCCATGTTTCAAAAGTTTTCAAACGATTAAATTCAGATTTTAAATTCCATGGTTTGTCTGTCACGTTGTTGTTGTTGCTGTTGCTTATTGAGGGGCACATGATGTTTGTTGTTGTCGTATGTGCGCACAGTGCCAGAGCGCAACAGATACTGTGCATGCAGACGCTTATCATCAATCCTATGAATGATGATATTTTTTTTTCATTCGACCACAGATGGCTTACATGCTGGTGACATAATTGGACAAAGGATGAAATTTCACTTGTCTCGCATGAATAATCAAACAGTAGGCACTGGTATGGTCTGGGACATTTTCTTGTGTTTCAAAATCTACCCTTAAATCAATGGTGGTGATTTTCATAGATTCTTCTAGATACGAACAGTCGAAAACAATCAGTAGTGCTTTTGCTTTAAACCCTTGTGGCGACAACATAGGACAATCCTGTTTTTCATAATAAGACGATTGAAATTTAGCGAACATGTCATAAAGGGGGCCAAACTTATTTTTTGAAAAATTGAGTTCCAACCCCTCATAGGGAAAGCAAACATTATTTAAAAATAGTCGTATATTTCTCAAGTGAAAATGATCAAACAAGGTGACATCTTTGCTTTGTTGGTATTTTCTATTGGTTTGAAAACCAATAATAACATAGAGGGGTCTCTCGGTAGAGCGAGCCGATTTGACACTCCAACTATGAGAGTCTGTGGTAGGTAGCAAGGGGTATTCATGCAGACACCAACTTCGAAAGGCGATAGGCAAGGCTTTATCTTTTTGCACTAAATTTAACATGCTTAGCTTTTTACGATCCGATAGCGTCACATGGGGCACATTCCATAGTAATCGAAGCAGTTGAATGTTTGAGTCTATCACTTGGTCAGAGGCTCCTTTCAGCGCATTATAATCACTGCGGTCTCTCACCAGATACAAACTTTGTCTTGCGTTTAAAATAATACGCTTGTGATCTTCGGCAAAGCCAAGGAGTAATTTTAAGGGTAGGAAGCCTGTAAAAGTGCCATCGGTATGAACTAGCCAGTTATTGCTACTGTTGGGACACCATCCTGCCATAGAAAGCGTTTTACTTTCCTCCTCGCTATAGGATGGATATAATTTCATAAGACTAGTCATGCCCACATTTCGAGTCATATCTATGACAATATCATTTATCACATAACGTACTTCAGAAAACAGGAAAGCCAAACCATGATTCGCCAACGCAGACGTTGTGGGTGTGCTGCCATCTGCTTTCATCAATTTACCCTCAATTTGAAGGACACTTTCATGAGGTAGAGTAAAAATATCTTGATTGTTAATAACGAATTGAATCTCGTCATTGTTATTCAGTCCTGTTGCTTGAGGTTGATAGGAATGCATATCAATGCGCACGACGCCATCTTCCACTTGTATGGGATTTAACACTTGCAACAGCTCTTTGTTCATGATTGGGGTGTAGCGTATAACCAATGCGTTGTAAGCGTTGTCGGTTTACTCGTGTCAACCGTTTCATACACGGGGGGCAACTAACCGACCTCGTAGACGTTGTTGTTGCTTTATAGATAAATTTCATAGCGTCTTTAAAACCAACTTGTAGGTCACAGGGGTGTTGGCGTCCGAAGCAATCAGTTGTTGGTTTCTATTCACTAAGCGTAAGGTAATATTACTAATATCACTGACACACACAGGATGATATAGAACCACTGAAGGGTTTTCACGAATAATATAGCCGCAAGGAGAGGTGACAGTAAAATCATACAGGGAATGGCTTTGTTCTTGATTCGTAAATACGTCTCTAATAATATTGCAAGTTACAGAAATGTGATGGTCCTCGATGAACTTCACTGGATAATCTGATTCATGGGGATGGTGAGCTGCCAACACTCTTGGTTTAAATCCTAATAAAGGACCAATAGAATGAACTCGTGTTTCAAAGTCAATGTTAAACGTAGAGAAAATACGACAGCGATGAGCTATTGTATTGGCTGTAAGTTCAAATATGTGTGTCCCATCCGCAAGTGGTTTGACACCAAATTGTTTTATCATCGACACGCTAATGGCCTCATGCACATCGTATATAGTATAACCTCCAGGGGGTAGTGTCAACATATAATCATCATAATAAAATTTGTCATTAATATCCAGTTGAATATTGTAAATTCTGATGTAACTTTCCAAAGAAATTATTCCTAGCACATAAGATTGTTCTGGTTGCAATTCAATGGGGGAAAAAATCCAGGGACACTTCAGGCCCGCGACTGTGCACGATAAATGTCTTGGCGTTGACATTCATAATGATGAAACTGTTGGCTTAACGCGACTCTTATATAAAAATGTAAACTCAAACGGCCACACTCTTGACTGTCAAAGGTTTGTTGACGATTCACATTATAGAATAGGTTTACCCGGTTTCCCAAATAACGTAGCAACTCGATCGGGGGTGGTAAATTTCCAAAACTGTCAAAGTACCATACTGTGGAACCTTGTTTCACATAGGCTACAAAATGTGTTCCTGGACCTGCATCATCATCTAAATTCATCATGGCTCGTTCTTCTTTCCACGGTGCTTTGGGTAATTCATTTCGCATAAATACACCTCGAAAATGAGAAATCTATTGTTGTTTGGCATAGCTTTCCACTTCTTCATGGGTCATGGCATGACGAGGCAGTTGCCTTAAGCGCTTATCGATGATGGATTTTTTTTTCTTAGACGGTAGGCCACTACCTTGTGGATAAAAGACTGGCTTTAAAGGATTGCCATTTCTAGCTTCTAACGTTTTATTGTGTCGCTTGCTTTCTTTGAGTTGTTGCTTTCCTTGCTCGACGGCTTTTATGGTTTTCGCTACAGCGCTGGCACCACCCAAAAGGGACCCCAAAGCTGCCAACCCTGCAAATAAAGCCGGCAAAAAACCCCCACGCTTAGCAACAGGAATGACTCGCCCACGTTTTTTCTTTCTTCCTTTTCTTTTTATCGATACATGATGCTGCGATTTCGGAGGTGTAGACAATCGCACCGCTTGTAAAGCTTTTTCGATAGCCACTCTTTTTAGATTTTTTTTAGTTTTTTTACGTTTTAACACTGGGTGTGAGGCAGATCGACTTGGTTCCCGACCTGGCTTTTTTCTCTTTTTGAGATTTGTTTTTTTTATGTTCATGGCATATCTTTTTTTCACCATGCTGCTACTTGGTGAACCTTTCACAGCAAACATTCGATAACAACTAACGTAGAGAACCTTATATTCATAGCAGTATATTCCAATCTACTATATAAAGCTCAAATACCACTGACTGACTGATTCATTCATCACGAAATCTCAGAAACCACCGAACGGATTGGAATGAAATTTGGTATGCAGCTTCCTCAAGGGCCGCAAACGCCCACTAAGAAAGGATTTTTGGATATTCAGGTTCTAAAGGGGTGTTAAGGGGGTAGACCTGCATTTCATTGAATAGCAATATCTCCCGATTGGTTTCATTGGGGGATGTGATACTCGGCATATAAACTCATCATTAAAAATAAGAAGACACGTGTCGGCCCATGGGGAGGGGTGAAATTATGGGGGGAGGGACGTAATATGTCTGAGTGTAAAATTATACATAGCCCATGTTGTAGACAATAACAAATTACATCTTTTTTGTCTCTTGCTATTTCATCATACGACGAATACTTACGGAGTTATTAATGATTTTGTACTTTTTGGCCGGAATTTTCCAAGTCCCAGGAATGACATAAAAATTGATTCGAATGAAATTTCAAAAAAGATTTCTTTAATACTTTTATTATATTTTTCACGTCTTTTAGGGTCCGAAACCAACATGATATTTTGATGTTTTTTTTCGTCCCATGCATTTTTGGTTTCAGGTGATAGAATTATTTTCCACTAGGACCGATGCTTATCTACTATATAAAGCTCAAATACCACTGACTGACTGATTCATTCATCACGAAATCTCAGAAACCACTGAACGGATTGGAATGAAATTTGGTATGCAGCTTCCTCAAGGGCCGCAAACGCCCACTAAGAAAGGATGTTTGGATATTCAGGTTCTAAAGGGGTGTTAAGGGGGTAGACCTGCATTTCATTGAATAGCAATATCTCCCGATTGGTTTCATTGGGGGATGTGATACTCGGCATAAAAACTCATCATTAAAAATAAGAAGACCCGTGTCTGAGGGTTTTACGATGTGGTGTATATTATGAGGTGAAAGGGGTGAAAAGAGGGGGTTGAAGGATTCCTAACGGAGCGTGTATCCCTTAAACGACATAGGCCAGGAGTTTGGAACTCAGCGGGAAAAAATCAGCATAAAAAATAAGTAAATAGGTGTTTGACCGTTTTTTCATAAATCCAATTGAAGGGGCCCATGGGGAGGGGTGAAATTATGGGGGGAGGGACGTAATATGTCTGAGTGTAAAATTATACATGGCCCATGTTGTAGACAATAACAAATTACATCTTTTTGTCTCTTGCTATTTCATCATACGACGAATACTTACGGAGTTATTAATGATTTTGTACTTTTTGGCCGGAATTTTCCAAGTCCCAGGAATGACATAAAAATGGATTCGAATGAAATTTCAAAAAAAAAAAAAATTATACTTTTGTTATATTTTTCACGTCTTTTAGGGTCCGAAACCAACATGATATTTTGATGGTTTTTTTCGTCCCATGCATTTTTGGATTCAGGTGATAGACCATGTTTATCTATCTATATAGCTAATGTTATAACGGGATTCCAAATGTTATTGCGGGCGAAGCCGCGGGTAACAGCTAGTTCTATATAAAGCGGAAAATCATTCACCGTTTTCCCAGTTTCCTTTTCCTCAAACGTAAGCATATGATGAAAGGATAATTCATCTCCAACATTTACTCTTTGATGGTTGTGAGCCAAAACTCTATCACCGTTTAGTTGTATTTTTAAATGTTTCTCATCAGGCATGGCATATTTAATATGAATTACACCATCATAATGCAGTCGGTAACGACTTAAACCGGAAGCAAGCATATAGGTAAGATCATCATTCACCAGTGGTGGTGGGGAATGGTTTCTGTCATTGTTCAGTTTTTGATTTGACAGGTACACTAAAAATACAGATGGGACAAATTTATAAAGCCTTTTCATTTGATAGGTCACATAACGTTTCGTGCAGACATCATTTTCGTCTCGAGGCTCTTGCACATCAATAATACGATGATGATTGGCTGAATAGCCCTCAGCGGTTAGTCTCGGGGCCATGTGATAGACACTTTGCACTTTGCGATCGACATAATTTTTTTGTTGCCAACTCTCGTGACTGTTTTGACAAAGAGGCGGCCGTGGCCATGGTTACACGAGCTCGCCCAAACACGTCCATGGTGATAGACGTTAACTAACCTATCCTACTCACCGCTTGCCTATATATATATATAAACCTTATACACACATGAAAAAAACTCAGTCATCGACACAATGGAATTAATGAAACAACCCCATGCTTTGTCCGTCTCTGATTTGGTTTCAGAGCTATCACTGTCCGTGTGCGAACCTAAACGTCTTGGCACCCTATTCCCATCTACCGTTCGATGTATTATGGTAGGGCCTTCGGGTTGTGGAAAGACCAATGTTTTGCTGAACATTATTACCGCGCCTCATGGCCTACGATTTCAAAATATTTATATTTTTGCCAAATCCTTGTACCAGCCTCTGTACGTGAATCTGGAACAAATTATGTCTTCGTTAAATAAAGAAGCCATGGGCTATTTTACATTCACCTCACCTCAAGATGTCATTCAACCAGACCGCATTCAACCAGATTCCATTATAATTTTTGATGATATTGCCACTCAACGACAGGCCATTATTCAAGAGTATTTTAGTATTGCACCGCCTTGTGCTTTTACGTTAAACAAAATAGCAGAGGCATGAGGAATACAGTGGAAGCGAAAACAACAACTTAAACAGGATCGCTAAGGAGCGGGGAAAGGATGTCTCTTTCGATGCGTGCTGGGCCCCAGATTCCGGATCGAAAGGAAGATACTTTCCAAAAAAGGAAACGAATGAATTGTTTAAAACAAATCAAAAGCGGAATTAAATTTATCTAATTGATCGAAGAACCCAGAAGCGTGTAGGTCGTGACTGCGTTACAGTACGAAGCCAAGACCGACGATTTCGAACGAGAGATGAGGGAACTTAAAATTACAAATGAAAGAGGACGAAACCAAAGTGAACTACTTAGTAAAGTATTTAAAGTAAACTAAAACAGGTGCGCATGAGAGTAAGGATTAATCTAAACACAAAATGAAAGGTAAACTTGAAGAGGTATTAAAATCACTTGATAACAAACAAAATAAAATTAATGACTAAAGATGGTACCCAAGAAAGGGGTACACAAAAACAATATCAAGAGAAAAGTGTATAAATGAACTTAAGCACAAACAAAGATGAAAGAAGTTTAATTAAAATGTACTTACAATCAATGTGCAACTCAACCGTAAGCGCGACTCGATAACCAAAAATTAAAATACAAAAAAAAAAAAAAAAAAGATAGAGAGTATGGACGAGTCGAATAAGAGAACACCTCTACTTACGAGGATGACCTGGACTAGAATGCCCCGCGCCAAAAAGCGAACTAAGACGCTCATGATGTTGTGAAATCATGGGGTAGGGGGTAAAAGTGGTGGGGATTGGAGGAGTGCGTATGTAGGAAACGGGGGTGGGGGATGACACGGAGTTACGTAATATAACGAAGCCAGAGGAAGCAACACAAAATTAACACATAAAAATAAAGGAAATGAGCATTACATTAAAATAATTGGCATTACCGGGACAGGAAATGAAAGGAAAAATCAATCAGCTAAGAAATATGCTTTGTAGGAATATATAGACTTACATAGAGGTAGTAATGTCTAAATATAACGACATACGAAGAAACAAAGGAATTAAGGTATGGCGAATGGACGGTGACTAACACAAAAACCATCGCTCACACACTTTTCCTAAAACAGAGGGAAGGATCAACTTGGAGGCGAAATGAGACATGGCTCCGTTACTCCAATGATACCTTGACCCCAAAAAAAAAAAAAAACTCTGATACGACAATCAAATGAAAGATGCCTCGAAAGAGTGCACATCAATTTGTGACGTAATAGAGAGCGCTAGAAAGCCTCGCAGAAAAATAGCATATATTTCAGACCTGAGAGATTTGAGTAAAAATAAAACCGATTACATGAAAGGTAGGGATGACAAATAAACACAGAGGCTTCGCTAAACTAACGTAAACAAAGGCGAAGGGACTTGGGTTCATGGATCGAATTCACATCATCATAAGAAAGGGAAATTGTAAGTGAATCAAAGGAGACACAAAAATAAAATAAAAAATGGATAAACTGAAATTCAAAAATGATAGCATGCCAGATAAATCAAGTGATCGAATCGTACTTACGCTTAGTTGCGTTGGGCACGGGCGAAAGCCTGACACACACGGCTGTGACCGTTTCACATGACGGTCAGAAATGGAAGGCAGCAACCTTCTCTAAAGGAACGCAGTAACGCGCTCGAGAAAAATAAGTCGTAGAACACCCCCTCTCCAGAACATAAAGGGGGCCAATGGGAGAAGCAAAGCTTACCAACAAGTTATGTTTCAACCAATGGTAAAACTGTGTCAGTAGGGGTGAAAAGTTTCACCATCTGGGGAAACGTTTTCGCAGAATTACTAAGTTTGAACGCAGTAGGTGAGACAGAGAAACGTATGTCACAATAATGCGACATGAAGGAAATGATGATAATAATAATAATAATAATAATATGACAAAAATAATGAACCTGATAAAAACGGTTCAAAATTCCTCTGCTCTCCCAAAAAAAAAAAAGAATTTTCCTGGCCATGGAAATTTCTTTTTTCGGCAAATAGAGAAGGAAAAAAATCGTAAAGGGGGGAAAAATTGAATACTGAAAAAAATGGGTACTAAAGACCTCTAGAAGAATACAACACAAAAAATGAACAGTGGACTAATCTGACCGTGAAATGAAGGTGGTACCCCCTTCATTGCTCGTCAACACTAGTCACTAACGTCAAAAGTACTGCGTTCATAAAGAAATACAGTGAGTTCATATATTAAATAGTGATCATTGTTCTTGCTAGTTCATGATGATGCGGATGTCGAAATCTTCAAGATGGACGTTACCCCGAGACTGCAAATCTCTCCAGCCTCTGATGAGAAAAGACAGACAAAGTTAAATCGTGATCACATTAAAAAAAAATACAATTGGGAAACCCTGTATATAGGACCGTTCGTTGCGTCAACGAGGAATATGCACTAGTGTCATAATGTCTTCGAAAGGGAAAGTACTCTCCTTTTCAGCTGCTGGAAATAAAGCCATGTATAGATCCAGTGGAGGGTGACTGGTCCGTTGACGAGTTCCGAGAAGACCCCCAGCTGTGTTAGCCCAGGTACACAAAGGCTGCTTGTTGTTACTCGCTAACCGCCTGGATGGTTGCTAGACAATACACGACATTCTAAGAACACTTGACAATTTAAAACCAAACAAAATACATGACCTCACAATAAACATCAAAATCAAGATGACACAAAGGTGCATGATATCTCAAAACCATGACACAAAAAGTCAATTACATCAATAAATTTAAAATAAATCCAAAGTTCCTACAAGGTAAAGCAGGAAGTGTTGAAGGGTACTTGTCTGTCGCCGAACAATAGGAGTTAAGCCGAGGAGCAGTACAAAAGAGGAGTAGGTGTGCGGTTTGCAAATAGTGACCGACCATATATATGCTGATGGCCTCAGGCAAAGATATAGCTCGACAGAGATGTCAAGTATTCACGACACACTCGCGCACTAGAAAGAGGCCACGGGTGTCTCCTGTCTTGTCACAGGAAAAAATTAAAAGGAAGCACACGAATTAAAATCTGAATAGGCACACATGCTAGGTTGGCTATTAAGAACCTCGGGCATCCAATTATAATAAAAAGAAAAAAAAATACAACATTATAGCGAGGTGAAATTCACAAGATCATTTGACAATTTTTTTCAACTGCGTGACGTGAGCTGAAGTCACTGAATTATCGTGATCGTCCACCAACTCAACTGAGACAGGATTAAAAAAACGTGCAATAGTCTTGGGAGTTGACCAACGTAAGCACAGCTTACTGGAAATTTGTTTGGTAGCGTCACTCAAAGGATGTAAACGACACAAAACTTCGTCCCCAATTTGGAATTTAACATCATGACGGCCTAAGTTGTAACGCTTCGCTACTCTGGCTTTTGCTTTCTTGAGGTGACCGGTAGCGATGGCCCATTTTTGAGCAACAGAGGTAGTGCGAGAGGGTTCGGAAAGATATTCAATATTCCATATGGAAAGAGGTATTGAACCCGAGACTGAAATACTGTAGGTTCGTATCCCAGGAGGTTTGATCGGCATTGTGAAAAGCGGACATACAAGCCTTCAAGTTTTTGTGAAAACGCTCTACGTGATTTCCCTGCGGTCGATACGGTGACAAGAAAATATGTTGGATGCCCCAGTTAAACACCATAGTTTCAAAAGCTTTGGAACGGAACACAGAAGCGTTATCTGACACAAGGTACTTGGGAGGACCAAAAACTCCAAATATATATCTAGACAAGAAATGGATAGTAGTATGAGAAGTGATATTCTTTACTGGGAATAACCAAACAAACTTCGAAAAACCATCAATGACAGTTAAAATGGCTTGATTGCCAGATTTTGATCTCACAACTGGACCAAAGTAATCAATGAAAAGGCGTTCGCCGGGACGAGTGACAATACCAGCTTGATGGAAGCCGACACGAGTGTTCTGTGCAGGTTTAGAACGCTGGCAGGTTAAACATCTTCTGACATGAGTAAAAGCATCTACCTTAATTGAGGGCCAATAAAATTCACCGGAAATCTTACGGAAAGTGCGCTGCATCCCTGCATGAGTTCCCAGTGCAGAATCATGATAATATGTCAAAAGCATATCACGTACTGCTAATGGAGCAAAAATTCTAAATTTAGAAGAGTTAGGAAGAACATAGCCAATAACATCATTTCGAACACAAAAGTTGCTTACTGCCGGATCTTTGTTTGCAATTTTTGCACGGAGGTCAGTGCAAAATGGATCCTCAGACTGGAATTTCCGGATATCCACAAAAGACCAAGGACAATGTTGCAATAGGAAAAGATTTTCTTGAAGTGGTGTACTGATAGAAACGCTCTCGATTGGAGTCCTAGGGGTCTCTTCAAACATGCGTGACAGGCAGTCAGCTACCGGGTTCTCGCTGCCTTTTACGTGGATGATATCAAACTTAAAAGATGACAACCACAAAATCCACCTGTTGATGCGTCCTAGCTTTTTCACGTGAGAAAGACTCCATTTCAAAGCCTCATTGTCGGTAAAAACAGTAAAGTGACGGTGTTCCAAAAAAGTCCTGAATTTTTCACATCCAAATACCACAGCAAGACTTTCCTTCTCGAAAATTGAGTAACGTTGGTCATGTTGATTTAACATACGACTCGCGAAGGCCACTGGTGCAAATTTTCCATCCACTCGCTGGCTCAAAACACTAGAAATGGCCAAATCACTGGCGTCACAATGTAAAAAGAAAGCTGATTCGAAATCAGGCGTGTGCAGTACTGGTGCTGACATAAGGGCTTCTTTCAAAACATTGAAAGCTTTGTCCTGTTCTGGCCCTCACACAAATTTCACATTCTTCTTTTTGAGAGCATTTAGAGGTGCCGAAATGTCAGAGAAGTTTTTGATAAAACGAGAATAGAACGTGAACATACCCATTACTCTTCTCAAGGCCCTAACTGTGGTGGGTACAGGTAACTGCTGAATGCAATCTGCGCGCTCGGGTATGACACGGATACCATAGGCTGACAGAATGTGGCCCAGAATTTTAATTTGAGTGCAGCCCAAGAGGACTTTTTTTGGATTGATAGTGAGACCGGCCTTCCTGAGGCGGGAGAAAACTTCCCTAAGATGAACGACATGTTCCTCAAAATATCTGCTGTATACGACTAAATCGTCAAGATAATTAAATACAAAATTGAACTTCAGGTCTCCCAAGATGTCGTCTAGCACGCGACTGAGGACTTGCGCACCAACAGCTATACCCATCGGGAGACGCTTGAAATTATATAACCCGAAAGGGGTGTTAAAAGCAGTGAAGTCGCGACTCTCAGCATTCAAAGGAATCTGATAATAGGCACTATTTAGATCAATCATCGAATAGACATTGGCCCCGTGGAAATGTTGAAAAGCACTCTCAATAGTAGGCAGTGGGAAATTATCAAAGACTACCTTCTTGTTCAATTTTCGGTAGTCTACGACTAGCCGGTACTCGCCCTCTTCTTTCTTGGGAATTAAGAAAGCAGGAGACCCATAAGCTGATTTGGAAGGAACTACTACTCCCCGATCTTGCAAATCATTGATATACTTTTTCATGGACAAGAGCTTGGGTGGATTACAAGGAAACGGAGTACTTCGAACAGGTACATTGTCGCTCAAGTCAATGTGGCATTCGTGATTTACAGCAGAACCTAAATCTTCTGTGAGGACATCAGAAAATTCCTCAACTAAATCGTTCAGGGTGTCACGTTGCTCGGACATCAAAGTTAATGGAAGATGTACGGATAATACAGGAGACACATCAACGTAGTTAGAAGTACATTCTTCAAAGGGGAACATTTTATCTGAGCGAAATTTGAAACAAAATGAATCGTTAATAAAATCCAACTGCATACCAGTTTTATGCATAAAGTCAATTCCTAAAATACATTGCGTGGAGAGCTGTTAACCACATGAAAAACATGTTTCCAAGAAAATCCGTGAATTTTAATGCGACATAGAATAGTTTCGGCAACGTCGATAACTGACGATCCCGCAGACAGGAACTGACATTTATTCTGTATGGGGTGTTTTTTTGAAGTGCGAATGCCATCTGCCACTGAACGGTGAATGAAACTTCTGGTGGCGCCTGTATCCAAAATAGCAGGTGCCGAGACATTATCGGAATTTACTGCGACTCCTGGTTGTAACACAACATCAAAATTAGATGCATTGTCAAGTTTGGATGGAGGACTGCTCCGGGAGTCGAACTCAGAACACCTCCCTATGAGTTTTCCTGGTTGGAATTACAATTCGGACTGGAACGAGTCGTGACCTCATTCATTCCACAGCCAAAACAGAATTTTCGGCGTTTTAAAGAACACATTTTAAAATGATGTCCAAGTTCATTACAGTTCCAACAAATTATACGACCAGAAGAAATATTCCTTGTGATTGTTGTTGGGTTGTGTGTAGTCCTTTCACGGGAGACAGCAGAAGAATTACGAGCCACAGAAGGGCTTGGATTAGAATTCCTAGAAAGGGACTCAGCACGGCGAGCAGACGGCTTAAACCGTAAGGTGTCGTCTTTTGTTCGGTCGACAGCTGGGCTAGACAGTGTTGTCTGGGGGGAGTAGGCTATTTCGGGGAAAATCGTATTATCGGCTCTTGGAGGTGGAGTATAGTTCGAACAGGCTCGTGCATTTAATTCATACTCACGGCCTTGCAATATGAAGTCCTCGATGGAGAAAACGGATGTTCGCCGAATGAAGTATTTATAAGTGGGATTTAAATTCCTGTATACAATTTCCAACAGATCCCTGGGATGAAAGGGTTGGGGGAGGTTCGCTGCTAACAGACGGACTGCGGTTACATAATCGTCGATCATCTCCCCAGGAGCCTGAGTACGGGAGTATATTTATTGTTTGAGAACGAAATTGAAATCTTGTGGCTGAAACGGTCCTTAATGCACCCAACAAATTCGTCCCATGACTTATAAAAATTTGGAGAAGTGCGATGCCACATCAGCGCTTTTCCAGACAAAAGAATAGGTAAGCAACGTACAATACTGTCGAGATTAATATCGTGACAACAACACAATTCCTCCACACGTTGGATAAAACCAAAAACTGATTAGGTATTGTTTTCTCCGGAAAATGTCAAACCCCACCTACTCACTACTGATGCAACATTTTCGTTGTGGCGAGCACTATTAACAGTACCATCAGGGGCGATGGAGCAATCAAAAAGGGGAGAGTCTATCATTAGCAGGTCCTGTGTCGTATCTTGCAATAGTGGCGTGGGCATTGTTAAGGATTCAAAGCCCATAAAATTTTACTCCTTTTTGACGGGTGGGAATTCTGACTTAGACATGACAATAGACAAGGAGAAAAGTAAAACACTTTAACTTAGTAAAATAAAGGTCACAATACCGTTATGTGTCCTATTCCAGCGTTGCGAAGTACTCACTAACTTGTTGCACTCTTCACCTCGGAGAGGCCGATAACCTAGATGTTAGGCCCCTTAAAACAACAATTATCATCATCATCAACTTCACCTCGGAAGTAGATTCTGTGGATGTCTTGTTCACTCGAGAAATGCTTTCACACTCCACACTTTCTTCGGGGATGGGGGAACAATTCAGTACAGGTATCTTAAACTCAGAAAGACAACATTGTAATAATTGAAAAAATAATAATATAAGTTTGGTAACCTAGAGGGGACGATTTCGCGCGAAAACCACGCTCTGCTATACCATTTACACCGCCTTGTGCTTTTACGTTAAACAAAATAGCAGAGGCATGAGGAATACAGTGGAAGCGAAAACAACAACTTAAACAGGATCGCTAAGGAGCGGGGAAAGGATGTCTCTTTCGATGCGTGCTGGTCCCAAGATTCCGGATCGAAAGAAAGATACTTTCCAAAAAAGGAAACGAATGAATTGTTTAAAACAAATCAAAAGCGGAATTAAATTTATCTAATTGATCGAAGAACCCAGAAGCGTGTAGGTCGTGACTGCGTTACAATACGAAGCCAAGACCGACGAAATCGAACGAGAGATGAGGGAACTTAAAATTACAAATGAAAGAGGACGAAACCAAAGTGAACTACTTACTAATGTATTTAAAGTAAACTAAAACAGGTGCGCATAAGAGTAAGGATTAATCTAAACACAAAATGAAAGGTAAACTTGAAGAGGTATTAAAATCACTTGATAACAAACAAAATAAAATTAATGACTAAAGATGGTACCCAAGAAAGGGGTACACAAAAACAATATCAAGAGAAAAGTGTATAAATGAACTTAAGCACCAACAAAGATGAAACAAGTTTAATTAAAATGTACTTACAATCAATGTGCAACTCAACCGTATGCGCGACTCGATAACCAAAATTTAAAATAAAAAAAAAAAAAATAAAAAAAAAATAGAGAGTATGGACGAGTCGAATAAGAGAACACCTCTACTTACGAGGATGATCTGGACTAGAATGCCCCACGCCAAAAACAGAACTAAGACGCTCATGATGTTGTGAAATCATGGGGTAGGGGGTGAAAATGGTGGGGATTGGAGGAGTGCGTATGTAGGAAACGGGGGTGGGGGGATGACACGGAGTTACGTAATATAACGAAGCCAGAGGAAGCAACACAAAATTAACACATAAAAATAAAGGAAATGTGCATTACATTAAATTAATTGACATTACCGGGACAGGAAATGAAAGGAAAAATCAATCAGCTAAGAAATATGCTTTGTAGGAAAATATAGACTTACATAGAGGTAGTAATGTCTAAATATAACGACGTACGAAGAAACAAAGGAATTAAGGTATGGCGAATGGACGGTGACTAACACAAAGACCATCGCTCACACACTTTTCCTAAAACAGAGGGAAGGATCAACTTGGAGGCGAAATGAGACTTGGCTCCGTTATACCAATGATACCTTGACCCAAAAAAAAAACTCTGATACGACAATCAAATGAAAGATGCCTCGAAAAAGTGCACATCAATTTGTGACGTAATACAGAGTGCTAGAAAGTCTCGCAGAAAAATAGCATATATTTCAGACCTGAGAGATTTGAGTAAAAATGAAACCGATTACATGAAAGGTAGGGATGACAAATAAACACAGAGGCTTCGCTAAACTAACGTAAACAAAGGCGAAGGGACTTGGGTTCATGAATCGAATTCACATCATCAAAAGAAAGGGAAATTGTAAGTGAATGAAAGGAGACACAAAAATAAAATAAAAAATGGATAAACTGAAATTCAAAAATGATAGCATGCCAGATAAATCAAGTGATCGAATCGTACTTACGCTTAGTTGCGTTGGGCACGGGCGAAAGCCCGACACACACGGCTGTGACCGTTTCAATTGACGGTCAGAAATGGAAGGCAGCAACCTTCTCTAAAGGAACGCAGTAACGCGCTCGAGAAAAATAAGTCGTAGAACACCCCCTCTCCAGAACATAAAGGGGGCCAATGGGAGAAGCAAAGCTTAGCAACAAGTTATGCTTCAACCAATGGTAAAACTGTGTCAGTAGGGGTGAAAAGTTTCACCATTTGGTGAAACGTTTTCGCAGAATTACTAAGTTTGAACGCAGTAGGTGAGACAGAGAAACGTATGTCACAATAATGTGACATGAAGGAAATGATGATAATAATAATAACAATAATAATATGACAAAAAATAATGAACCTGATAAAAACGGTTCAAAATTCCCCTGCTCTCCCCCCCAAAAAAAAGGATTTTCCTGGCCATAGAAATTTCTTTTTTCGACAAATAGAGAAGCAAAAAAAATCGTAAAGGGGGGCAAAATTGAATACTGAAAAAAAATGGGTACTAAAGACCTCTAGAAGAATACAACACAAAAAATGAACAGTGGACTAATCTGACCGTGAAATGAAGGTGGTACCCCCTTCATTGCTCGTCAAAACTAGTCACTAACGTCAAAAGTACTGCGTTCAAAAAGAAATACAGTGAGTTCATATATTAAATAGTGATCATTGTTCTTGCTAGTTCATGATGATGCGGATGTCGTAATCTTCAAGATGGACGTTACCCCGAGACTGCAAATCTCTCCAGCCTCTGATGAGAAAAGACAGACAAAGTTAAATCGTGATCACATTTTAAAACAAGATGTTCAGTAAAGAACATATAGCCTACTTTCTCCTAAATGCATGGGTATTGTTATAACTCATTGTCCTTTTCAAGGAGTATGATTGAATGTTGGTTGTAGTAGCTTGTTGAAATACAACGTGCTATAGGGATATTAAACATGAATATGAGGTGCCCTTTGCTAGTGCTACCTCTGTACCAAATTTCGTTCCATTCGTTTTCACCGTGTTCGAATTGATAAGGGGAATCGATTTTCACACAAAGATGGCCGCCATCCGCAAAATATTAGGCTGATGACCTATTAGTTTGGTCAAAGGATGCTCCCTCCATAAAGGTATGTTGTTGCAAAATTTGCTAGAGATCGGATGATTAGGCTAATCGTAATTTGATTTAAGCTTTGAACATTTGTGTGGCCGCCATTACGTTTCTGTCAATATGGCGGCGATATAAATCATGACACTGAGATGCCCTTTGCTAGTGCTATCTCTGTACCAAATTTCGTTCCATTCGGTTTCACCGTGTTTGAATTAATAGGGAGAATCGATTTTGACACAAAGATGGCCGCCAACCGCAAACTATTAGGTGAATGACCTATTAGATTAGTCAAAGGATGCTCCCTCCATAAAGGTATGTAGTTGCAAAATTTGGTAGAGATCGGATGATTAGGTTAATCGTAATTTGATTTAAGCTTTGAACATTCGTGTGGCCGCCATTACGTTTCAGTCAAGATGGTGGCGATATAAAACATGACACTGAGGTGCCCTTTGCTAGTGCTACCTCTGTACCAAATTTCGTTCCATTCGGTTCCACCGTGTTCGAATTAATAGGGGGAATCAATTTTGACATAAAGATGGCCGCCACCCGCAAACTATTAGGCTAATAACCTATTAGATTGGTCAAAGGATGCTCCCTCCATGAAGGTATGTAGTTTCAAAATTTGGTAGAGATCGGATGATTAGGTCAATCGTAATTTGATTAAAGCTTTGAACATTCGTGTGGCCGCTATTACGTTTCTGTCAAGATGGCGGCGATATAAAACATGACACTGAGGTGCCCTTTGCTAGTGCTACCTCTGTACCAAATTTCGTTCCATTTGGTTTCACCGTGTTTGAATTAATAGGGGGAATCGATTTTCACACAAAGATGGCCGCCATCCGCAAACTATTAGGCGAATGACCTATTAGATTGGTCAAACGATGCTACCTCCATAAAGGTATGTAGTTGCAAAATTTGGTAGAGATCGGATGATTAGGTTAATCGTAATTTGATTTAAGCTTTGAACATTTGTGTGGCCGCCATTACGTTTCCGTCAAGATGGCGGCGATATAAAACATGACACTGAGGTGCCCTTTGCTAGTGCTACCTCTGTACCAAATTTCGTTCCATTCGGTTGCACCGTGTTCGAATTAATAGGGGGAATCTATTTTCACACAAAGATGGCCGCCATCCGCAAACTATTACGCTGATGACTTATTATTTTGCTCAAAGGATGCTCCCCCCATAAAGGTATGTTGTTGCAAAATTTGGTAGAGATCGGATGATTAGGTTAGTCGTAATTTGATTTAAGCTTTGAACATTTGTGTGGCCGCCATTACGTTTCCGTCAAGATGGCGGCGATATAAAACATGACACTGAGGTGTCCTTTGCTAGTGCTACCTTTGTACCAAATTTCGTTCAATTCGCATTCACCGTGTTCGAATTGATAGGGGGGACAGACATTCAGAGTACACACACTCACACACACACACACACACACAGACACACACACACACAGACTCACACACACACATACACACACACAGACAGACACACTTTTTTCGCCCTGTGTTGATCTCATAAGTCTACTTTCATTTTTTGCAAAAATCGAAAGTAGGCTAAAAAATCAATTGGGAAACCCTGTATATAGGACCGTTCGTTGCGTCAACGAGGAATATGCAATAGTGTCATAATGTCTTCGAAAGGGAAAGTACTCTCCTTTTCAGCTGCTGAAAATAAAGCCATGTATAGATCCAGTGGAGGGTGACTGGTCCGTTAACGAGTTCCGAGAAGACCTCTAGCTGTGTTAGCCCAGGTACACAAAGGCTGCTTGTTGTTACTCGCTAACCGTCTGGATGGTTGCTAGACAATACACGACATTCTAAGAACACTTGACAATTTAAAACCAAACAAAATACATGACCTCACAATAAACATCAAAATCAAGATGACACAAAGGTGCATGATATCTCAAAACCATGACACAAAAAGTCAATTACATCAATAAATTTAAAATAAATCCAAAGTTCCTACAAGGTAAAGCAGGAAGTGTTGAAGGGTCCTTGTCTGTCGCCGAACAATAGGAGTTAAGCCGAGGAGCAGTACAAAAGAGGAGTAGGTGTGCGGTTTGCAAATAGTGACCGACCATATATATGCTGATGGCCTCAGGCAAAGATATAGCTCGACAGAGATGTCAAGTATTCACGACACACTCGCGCACGAGAAAGAGGCCACGGGTGTCTCCTGTCTTGTCACAGGAAAAAATAAAAAGGAAGCACACGAATTAAAATCTGAATAGGCACACATGCTAGGTTGGCTATTAAGAACCTCGGGCATCCAATTAGAATAAAAAGGAAAAAAATACAACATTATAGCGAGGTGAAATTCACAAGATCATTTGACAATTTTTTTCAACTGCGTGACGTGGGCTGAAGTCACTGAATTATCGTGATCGTCCACCAACTCAACTAAGACAGGATTTAAAAAGCGTGCAATAGTCTTGGGAGTTGACCAACGTAAGCACAGCTTACTGGAAATTTGTTTGGTAGCGTCACTCAAAGGATGTAAACGACACAAAACTTTGTCCCCAATTTGGAATTTAACATCATGACGGCCTAAGTTGTAACGCTTCGCTACTCTGGCTTTTGCTTTCTTGAGGTGACCGGTAGCGATGGCCCATTTTTGAGCAACAGAGGTAGTGCGAGATGGTTCGGAAAGATATTCAATATTCCATTTGAGCAGCAAGGGGTCGACAAGCGTTCGGCCTAGGAATAATTCAGCTGGAGTAGTTTGAACGGACGAATGGAAAGAGGTATTGAACCCGAGACTGAAATACTGTAGGTTCGTATCCCAGGAGGTTTGATCGGCATTGTGAAAAGCGGACATACAAGCCTTCAAGTTTTTGTTAAAACACTCTACGTGATTTCCCTGCGGTCGATACGGTGACAAGAAAATATATTGGATGCCCCAGTTAAACACCATAGTTTCAAAAGCTTTGGAACGGAACACAGAGGCGTTATCTGACACAGGGTACTTGGGAGGACCAAAAACTCCAAATATATATCTAGACAAGAAATGGATAGTAGTTTGAGAAGTGATATTATTTACTGGGAATAACCAAACAAACTTCGAAAAACCATCAATGACAGTTAAAATGGCTTGATTGCCAGATTTTGATCTCACAACTGGACCAAAGTAATCAATGAAAAGGCGTTCGCCGGGACGAGTGACAATACCAGCTTGATGGAAGCCGACACGAGTGTTCTGTGCAGGTTTAGAACGCTGGCAGGTTAAACATCTTCTGACATGAGTAAAAGCATCTACCTTAATTGAGGGCCAATAAAATTCACCGGATATCTTACGGAAAGTGCGCTGCATCCCTGCATGAGTTCCCAGTGCAGAATCATGATAATATGTCAAAAGCATATCACGTACTGCTAATGGAGCAAAAATTCTAAATTTAGAAGAGTTAGGAAGAACATAGCCAATAACATCATTTCGAACACAAAAGTTGCTTACTGCCGGATCTTTGTTTGCAATTTTTGCACGGAGGTCAGTGCAAAATGGATCCTCAGACTGGAATTTCCGGATATCCACAAAAGACCAAGGACAATGTTGCAATATTAAAAGATTTTCTTGAAGTGGTGTACTGATAGAAACGCTCTCGATTGGAGTCCTAGGGGTCTCTTCAAACATGCGTGACAGGCAGTCAGCTACCGGGTTCTCGCTGCCTTTTACGTGGATGATATCAAACTTAAAAGATGACAACCTCAAAATCCACCTGTTGATGCGTAATAGCTTTTTCACGTGAGAAAGACTCCATTTCAAAGCCTCATTGTCGGTAAAAACAGTAAAGTGACGGTGTTCCAAAAAAGTACTGAATTTTTCACATCCAAATACCACAGCAAGACTTTCCTTCTCGAAAATTGAGTAACGTTGGTCATGTTGATTTAACATACGACTCGCGAAGGCCACTGGTGCAAATTTTCCATCCACACGCTGGCTCAAAACACTAGAAATGGCCAAATCACTGGCGTCACAATGTAAAAAGAAAGCTGATTCGAAATCAGGCGTGTGCAGTACTGGTGCTGACATAAGGGCTTCTTTCAAAACATTGAAAGCTTTGTCCTGTTCTGGCCCCCACACAAATTTCACATTCTTCTTTTTGAGAGCATTTAGAGGTGCCGAAATGTCAGAGAAGTTTTTGATAAAACGAGAATAGAACGTGAACATACCCATTACTCTTCTCAATGCCCTAACTGTGGTGGGTACAGGTAACTGCTGAATGCAATCTGCGCGCTCGGGTATGACACGGATACCATCGGCTGACAGAATGTGGCCCAGAAATTTAATTTGAGTGCAGCCCAAAGAGGTCTTTTTTGGATTGATAGTGAGACTGGCCTTCCTGAGGCGGGAGAAAACTTCCCTAAGATGAACGACATGTTCCTCAAAAGATCTGCTGTATACGACTAAATCGTCGAGATAATTAAATACAAAATTGAACTTCAGGTCTCCCAAGATGTCGTCTAGCACGCGACTGAGGACTTGCGCACCAACAGCTATACCCATCGGGAGACGCTTGAAATTATATAACCCGAAAGGGGTGTTAAAAGCAGTGAAGTCGCGACTCTCAGCATTCAAAGGAATCTGATAATAGGCACTATTTAGATCAATCATCGAATACACATTGGTCCCGTGGAAATGTTGAAAAGCACTCTCAATAGTAGGCAGTGGGAAATTATCAAAGACTACCTTCTTGTTCAATTTTCGGTAGTCTACGACTAGCCGGTACTCGCCCTCTTCTTTCTTGGGAATTAAGAAAGCAGGAGACCCATAAGCTGATTTGGAAGGAACTACTACTCCCCGATCTTGCAAATCATTGATATACTTTTTCATGGCCAAGAGCGTGGATGGATTACATGGAAACGGAGGACTTCGAACAGGTACATTGTCGCTCAAGTCAATGTGGCATTCGTGATTTACAGCAGGATCTAAATCTTCTGTGAGGACATCAGAAATTCCTCAACTAAATCGTTCAGGGTATCACGTTGCTCGGACATCAAAGTTAATGGAAGATGTACGGAAAATACAGGAGACACATCAACGTAGTTGGAAGTACATTCTTCAAAGGGGAACATTTTATCTGAGCGAAATTTGAAACAAAATGAATCGTTAATAAAATCCAACTGCATACCAGTTTTATGCATAAAGTCAATTCCTAAAATACATTGAGTGGAGAGATTGTTAACCACATGAAAAACATGTTTCCAAGAAAATCCGTGAATTTTAATGCGACATAGAATAGTTTCGGCAACGTCGATAACTGACGATCCCTCAGACAGGAACTGACATTTATTCTGTATGGGGTGTTTTTTTGAAGTGCGAATGCCATCTGCCACTGAACGGTGAATGAAACTTCTGGTGGCGCCTGTATCCAAAATAGCAGGTGCCGAGACATTATCGAAATTTACTGAGACTCCTGGTTGTAACACAACATCAAAATTAGATGCATTGTCAAGTTTGGATGGAGGACTGCTCCGGGAGTCGAACTCAGAACACCTCCCTATGAGTTTTCCTGGTTGGAATTACAATTCGGACAGGAACGAGTCGTGACCTCATTCATCCCACAGCCAAAACAGAATTTTCGGCGTTTTAAAGAACACATTTTAAAATGATGTCCAAGTTCATTACAGTTCCAACAACTTATACGACCAGAAGAAACATTCCTTGTGATTGTTGTTGGGTTGTGTGTAGTCCTTTCACGGGAGATAGCAGATGAATTACGAGCCACAAAAGGGCTTGGATTAGAATTCCTAGAAAGGGACTCAGCACGGCGAGCAGACGGCTTAAACCGTAAGGTGTCGTCTTTTGTTCGGTCGACAGCTGGGCTAGACAGTGTTGTCTGGGGGGAGTAGGCTATTTCGGGGAAAATCGTATTATCGGCTCTTGGAGGTGGAGTATAGTTCGAACAGGCTCGTGCATTTAATTCATACTCACGGCCTTGCAATATGATGTCCTCGATGGAAAAAACGGATGTACGCCGAATGAAGTATTTATAAGTGGGATTTAAATTCCTGTATACAATTTCCAACTGATCCTTGGGATGAAAGGGTTGGGGGAGGTTCGCTGCTAACAGACGGACTGCGGTTACATAATCGTCGATCATCTCCCCAGGAGCCTGAGTACGGGAGTATATTTCTTGTTTGAGAGCGAAATTGAATTCTTGTGGCGTGAAACGGTCCTTAATGCACCCAACAAATTCGTCCCATGACTTATAAAAATTTGGAGAAGTGCGATGCCACATCAGCGCTTTTCCAGACAAAAGAATAGGTAAGCATCGTACAATACTGTCGGGATTAATATCGTGACAACAACACAATTCCTCCACACGTTGGATAAAACCAAAAACTGATGAGGCATTGTTTTCTCCGGAAAATGTCAAACCCCACCTACTCACTACTGATGCAACATTTTCATTGTGGCGAGCACTATTAACAGTACCAACAGGGGCGATGGATCAATCTAAAAGGGGAGAGTCTATCATTAGCAGGTCCTGTGTCGTATCTTGCAATAGTGGCGTGGGCATTGTTAAGGATTCAAAGCCCATAAAATTTTACTCCTTTTTGACGGGTGGGAATTCTGACTTAGACATGACAATAGACAAGGAGAAAAGTAAAACACTTTAACTTAGTAAAATAAAGGTCACAATACCGTTATGTGTCCTATTCCAGCGTTGCGAAGTACTCACTAACTTGTTGCACTCTTCATCTCGGAGGGGCCGATAACCTAGATGTTAGGCCCCTTAAAACAGCAATTATCATCATCATCATCATCTTCACCTCGGAACTAGATTCAGTGGATGTCTTGTTCACTCGAGAAATGCTTTCACACTCCACACTTTCTTCGGGAATGGGGGAACAATTCAGTACAGGTATCTTAAACTCAGAAAGACAACATTGTAATAATTGAAAAAATAATAATATAAGTTTGGTAACCTAAAGGGGACGATTTCGCGCGAAAACCACGCTCTGCTATACCATTTACACCGCCTTGTGCTTTTACGTTAAACAAAATAGCAGAGGCATGAGGAATACAGTGGAAGCGAAAACAATAACTTAAACAGGATCGCTAAGGAGCGGGGAAAGGATGTCTCTTTCGATGCGTGCTGGGCCCAGGATTCCGGATCGAAAGAAAGATACTTTCCAAAAAAGGAAACGAATGAATTGTTTAAAACAAATCAAAAGCGGAATTAAATTTATCTAATTGATCGAAGAACCCAGAAGCGTGTAGGTCGTGACTGCGTCACAGTACGAAGCCAAGACCGACGAAATCGAACGAGAGATGAGGGAACTTAAAATTACAAATGAAAGAGGAAGAAACCAAAGTGAACTACTTAGTAATGTATTTAAAGTAAACTAAAACAGGTGCGCATAAGAGTAAGGATTAATCTAAACACAAAATGAAAGGTAAACTTGAAGAGGTATTAAAATCACTTGATAACAAACAAAATAAAATTAATGACTAAAGATGGTACCCAAGAAAGGGGTACACAAAAACAATATCAAGAGAAAAGTGTATAAATGAACTTAAGCACAAACAAAGATCAAACAAGTTTAATTAACATGTACTTACAATCAATGTGCAACTCAACCGTAAGCGCGACTCGATAACCAAAATTTAAAATACAAAAAAAAAAAAAAAAAAAAGATAGAGAGTATGGACGAGTCGAATAAGAGAACACCTCTACTTACGAGGATGACCTGGACTAGAATGCCCCGCGCCAAAAACAGAACTAAGACGCTCATGATGTTGTGAAATCATGGGGTAGGGGGTGAAAGTGGTGGGGATTGGAGGAGTGCGTATGTAGGAAACGGGGGTGGGGGGATGACACGGAGTTACGTAATATAACGAAGCCAGAGGAAGCAACACAAAATTAACACATAAAAACAAGATGTTCAGTAAAGAACATATAGCCTACTTTTTCCTAAATGCATGGCTATTGTTATAACTCTTTGTCCTTTTCAAGGAGTATAATTGAATGTTGGTTGTAGTAGCTTGTTGAAATACAACGTGCTATAGGGATATTAAACATGAATATGAGGTGCCCTTCGCTACTGCTACCTCTGTAAAAAAATTCATTCAATTCGGTTTCACCGTGTTTGAATTGATCTGGGGAATGGATTTGCACACATACATGGCCGCTATTTGCAAACTATTGGGCTGATGACCTTGTAGTCAGTCATAAGATGCTTTCCATAAAAAGGCATGTTGTTGCAAAATCCGGTAGAGATCAAATTATTAGGATGGTCGAAATTTGATTTAAGCTTTTAACATTTGGGTGGCCGTCATTCCGTTTCCGTCAAGATGGCGGCGATATAAAACATGACACTGAGGTGCCTTTTGCTAGTGCTACCTCTGTACCAAATATCGTTCAATTCGGTTTCACCGTGTTTGAATTGATAGGGGGAATCGATTTGCACACATACTTGGCCACCATCTGCAAACTATTGGACTGATGATCTTGCAGTTTGGTCAGAATATGCTTCCCACATAAAGATTTGTTGTTGCAAAATTTGGTAGAGACTAGATTATTAGGTTGGTCGTAATTACATTTTAGCCTTTAACATTTGGGTGGCCGCGATTACGTTTCCGTCAAGATGGCGGTGATATAAAACATGACACTGAGGTGTCCTTTTTTGTGCTACCTCTGTAGCAAATTTCGTTCCATTCGGTTTCACCGTGTTTTGAATAAATAGGGGTAATCGATTTTGACACAAAGATGACCGCCATCCACAAACTATTAGGCTAATGACCTATTAGATTTGTCAAAGGGTGCTCCCTTCATAACGGTATGTTGTTGCAAAATTTGGTAGAGATCGGATGATTAGGTTAGTCGTAATTTGATTTAAGCTTTGAACATTTGGGTGGCCGCCATTACGTTTCCGTCATGATGGCGGCGATATAAAACATGACACTGGGGTGCCCTTTGCTAGTGCTACCTCTGTAACAAATTTCATTCCATTCGGTTTCACCGTGTTCGAATTAATAGGGGTTATCGATTTTGACACAAAGATGGCCGCCATCCGCAAACTATTAGGCTAATGACCTATTAGATTTGTCAAAGGATGCTCCCTCCATAAATGTATGTTGTTGCAAAATTTGGTAGAGATCGGATGATTAGGTTAGTCGTAATTTGATTTAAGCTTTGAACATTTGTGTGGCCGCCATTACGTTTTCGTCAAGATGGCGGCAATATAAAACATGACACTGGGGTGCCCTTTGCTAGTACTATCTCTGTACCAAATTTCGTTCCATTCGGTTTCACCGTGTTCGAATTAATAGGGGCAATCGATTTTCACACAAAGATGGCCGCCATCCGCAAACTATTAGGCTGATGACCTATTAGTTTGGTCAAAGGATGCTGCCTCCCATAGAGGTATGTTGTTGCAAAATTTGGTAGAGATCGGATGATTAGGTTAGTCGTAATTTGATTTAAGCTTTGAACATTTGTGTGGCCGCCATTACGTTTCCGTCAAGATGGCGGCGATATAAAACATGACACTGAAGTGTCCTCTGCTAGTGCTACCTTCGTACCAAATTTCGTTCAATTTGCGCTCACCGTGTTCGAATTGATAGGGGGGACAGACATTCAGAGTACACACACTCACACACACACACACACACACACACACACACAGACTCACACACATACACAAACACAGACAGACACACTTTTTTTCGCCCTGTAGTGATCTCATAAGTCTACTTTCGTTTTTTGCAAAAATCGAAAGTAGGCTAATAAAGGAAATGAGCATTACATTAAATTAATTGACATTACCGGGACAGGAAATGAAAGGAAAAAAATCAATCAGTTAAGAAATATGCTTTGTAGGAAAATATAGGCTTACATTGAGGTAGTAATGTCTAAATATAACGACATACGAAGAAACAAAGGAATTAAAGTATGGCGAATGGACGGTGACTAACACAAAGACCATCGCTCACACACTTTTCCTAAAACAGAGGGAAGGATCAACTTGGAGGCGAAATGAGACATGGCTCCGTTACTCCAATGATACCTTGACCCAAAAAAAAAAAACTCTGATACGACAATCAAATGAAAGATGCCTCGAAAGAGTGCACATCAATTTGTGACGTAATACAGAGCGCTAGAAAGCCTCGCAGAAAAATAGCATATATTTCAGACCTGAGAGATTTGAGTAAAAATAAAACCGATTACATGAAAGGTAGGGATGACAAATGAACACAGAGGCTTCGCTAAACTAACGTAAACAAAGGCGAAGGGACTTGGGTTCATGGATCGAATTCACATCATCATAAGAAAGGGAAATTGTAAGTGAATCAAAGGAGACACAAAAATAAAATAAAAAATGGATAAACTGAAATTCAAAAATGATAGCATGCCAGATAAATCAAGTGATCGAATCGTACTTACGCTTAGTTGCGTTGGGCACGGGCGAAAGCCCGACACACACGGCTGTGACCGTTTCACATGACGGTCAGAAATGGAAGGCAGCAACCTTCTCTAAAGGAACGCAGTAACGCGCTCGAGAAAAATAAGTCGTAGAACACCCCCTCTCCAGAACATAAAGGGGGCCAATGGGAGAAGCAAAGCTTAGCAACAAGTTATGCTTCAACCAATGGTAAAACTGTGTCAGTAGGGGTGAAAAGTTTCACCATCTGGTGAAACGTTTTCGCAGAATTACTAAGTTTGAACGCAGTAGGTGAGACAGGGAAACGTATGTCACAATAATGCGACATGAAGGAAATGATGATAATAATAATAACAATAATAATATGACAAAAAATAATGAACCTGATAAAAACGGTTCAGTATGGGACGCCATAAACAAGTGGATTGTTTTTATCTGGCTCAGACCTATTCCAAAATCCCCAAACAGTTGATTCGTGACAATGCCAATCTCATCGTTCTCTTCCGCCAAGACTCTAGAAATCTCTATCATATTTTTCAAGATCATGTGAATCCAGATATGTCCTTTACAGCTTTCACGCAATTGTGTGCTTCGTGTTGGAACCATCATCCCCATGCCTATTTGGTCATAAATAAACAGAGTGAACGAAGTGAGGGACGTTATCGCTTGGGGTTTGATCATTTTATTTCTGATTAAAAAGACCCAGGGCTGGACATTTCCTGTTAGTGTGTCTTTACCTTCACCATGGCGAACGCCATAGGGTACAAGAAACATGTTCAAATCATGCAGCGTATTATTGAGGCACGAAATACGATTCGACATAAATTTCTTGAATTGCAACGTTTAAAAAACGTCAATCCTTTACCCATGATAAAACATGCTCCATCATCGGTTGATTCCATGAGGTTCAAACCTAATGCTTCTGCTGCTACTGCTGCTGCTGCTACCTCTCAAACCAAACCCTTAACAAGTTCAAAATTTACACAAACAGATTCCACACGACAGGTAAAATCCTCCTCCTCCTCTAATGTTAGAGAACAAGTACATCAAGAACATGAAGAAGAAGAAGAACAACAACATGAACAAAGTGAAAGTGAAAGCGAAAGCGTATTTAGTCCTGAAAGAAAAAAAAATCCTCACCCCTTCAACAGTTTCTAAAAACAATACAAAAACCTTCTGTCATAGCGGCAACACCGTCCTCCTCCACATCGTCTCCGTTTTCACAAGTCTTGGCAACCCCTCAAAATAATTCTCAACTCAAAAACATTTTAATCAAACATTATGGGGCAACCCTGGAACCATATCTGACCCTTCTATTTATTGGAAAGACAGATACCACGTATGGTGTTCGCTATGAGAATGATAGTTTTAAAATTGGGGATTCATCCATTAAATTTGCTCGTACGAAAACTGTCATTAAAAAGATCAACTTTAAATTAACACCAGGTCTGTTAAAGCTGCTATTTTCTCGCACCCCCTCGACGAGGACCTTGCTAAATATACAGTAAATCCATTTTATTAGACACCAACGCTCACAAAAGAAACTATAAATCCTCTCAGCAGGTCAATGCCAATATATCCCAAAAATTTAAAACCATCATTGCAAACATCTTTGGTAAGCAAAAACATCACTCTGCCTCTGGTATACGGTTTAAGAAATTAAAACCCTTCCTAGATATAACCTTTTGGAATAATACCAATCAGTTAGTAGAGCGCTTATACTTGCTTCATGCATCAAAACAAGCTGGTCACACTAGACATGAGGCGGAAATCGCCCACATTGAACAACAACTCCGAGATGCTAAAATTATCTTATAAGCCATCACCCATCAAAGTGGGCATTGCTCATGAATTGCATAAACCAGCCCGACGCATTTATGAACGTCGTCATGTCATTTCCAAAGGAATCGATGAACTTTGGCAGGCAGACCTGTTAGAAATGATACCTTATTCTAACGTTAACGACGGTGTACGCTATATGTTGACTGTCATTGATGTCTATTCCAAAATGGCTTTTGTTCAACCAGTAAAAAATAAAACTGGTGTCTTAGTCACAAAGGCCTTTCAACATATTATTGAACAATCAAAACGTCAACCTCACTTGTTACAAACCGATCAGGGGAAAGAATTTTTCAACAAGGATTTCTCCAGTTTCTCAAATCTAAGGATATTTACCATTATACCACCTATAGCAATCTCGAAGCTAGTGTAGTTGAACGCTTCAATCGAACATTAAAAAGTTATGTGTGGAAAGAGTTTACAATACATGGTTCCTATCGATGGATAGACTGGTTACCTCAACTTGTGTCTCGCTACAACAACACCATTCATTCCACCATCGGCATGAAACCTCGCCTCGTCACCAAGAACCTACCCAGACTCAATAGACTGTTTAACCCTATAAAAAGGGTAGACCCAAGGCGACATCGCCTTAAAATTGGAGATTTTGTTCGCATTAGTAAACATAGAAGTGTGTTTTCAAAATCGTATACTCCACAATGGTCGACAGAAATTTTTAAAATTCGCCAAGTCAAGCTAGGTCAACCAGTGACATATCTCTTAGAAGATCAGAACGGTCAACCCATTCAGGGACGATTCTATTATGAAGAAGTGCAAAAAACATTATATCCCAACGATTATCTCATTGAACGAGTAATTAAAGTCAAAGGTGCAAAATATTTTGTTAAGTGGTTAGGCTTTCCTTCCACGTATAATTCATGGGTCAATAAACATAATTTTTTGTAATAAAACCCTATTTATTTATTTATTTATTTAAAAAAACATTTCCAAAAAGATGTATCACATGACCTATCATTATTCCCACCCTTTTGTTTATTACATGTCCAATAACCTCTTTGTTCAAATCCATGCCAATCTTTTATCATGATGTTATACACCCACGCATCGTTTCAAACTTTGCGTTGCATGATGAGTCCATAATGAACCTAGGCTATGACATACACAGTATAAAGCCGCACACTGTATAATGACACCTGCCTCTTATCTCTCTCTGCATGCGAGGCACGTACGATGATAAGACCACTGTCTGTCTTGCTCGCCGTGGGTCAGCCTCAATGCTTTCAATTCTCATTTCATCATGCAAGTTCTCTCTCTGCGTGTGAGCCCTGACAAGCCATGACAAATAATAATAATAATAATGCATAGGTGTTTTACCAACATCATAGCGCATAACATAACGTGACTTCAAATCTGGTTTCTTACGTTTTCCCCAGTTTTTCTCAACGATCTCGAAAGAAAAAAATGACGGAAACCATGATTTCAGCTTTTCCATACCTACATTCCCGTAAACAGAACAACGACACAAATACATCGACATGCCCGTCATAAATTTCGCCTCATTCGTTTTCCAAATAACGCAAAAATGAACAAAAACACATTTTCCATAAGAAAGCTATGTTTCCCGCTTTTTACCTTTTCCATATCTATATCCCGGTAAAGAGAATAAAGAGACGAAAAAAATACTATCACACACGTCATCCTCACGTTTTCAGTTTTCGCAATATAAGGGAAAATCACAAAAAAAAACATTTTTGACTAAAAAACCATGTTTCCAGCTTTTTACCTTTTCCGTACCTACATCTCCGTAAAGAGGACAATGAGACGAAAACATACTATCACACACGTCATCCTCACGTTTTCAGATTTCGCAATATGAGGGAAAATCACAAAAACCCATTTTCCATCAAAAAAACATGTTTCCAGCTTTTTTTTACCTTTTCGACACCTGCATTCTCGTAAAGAGCACAACGAGACGAAAACATACTATCACGCACGTCATCATCACGTTTTCAGTTTTCGCAATATTAGGGAAAATCACAAAAACCCATTTTCCATCAAAAAACCATGTTTCCAGCTTTTCACCTATTCCATACCTACATCTCCGTATAGAGGACAACGAGACGAAAACCTACTATCACACAAGTCATCGTCACGTTTTCGGTTTTCCAAAAATGAGCAAAAATGTGAAAAACGCATTTTTAGACCCAAAACCCTATGTTCACCTTTTCGACACCTACATTCCCGTAAAGAGCACGACGAGACGAGAAAAAAACGAATTCAAGCACGCCCTCCTAGCATGGCTCCTTCCATTCCAAGGTCGCAGGGGCTCACAACTTCCTAGGTAACGTAGAACCTACAACCTAGCATTATTTTAGAGTGGACATAAAACGTTCATAGGAAAGGGGGATTCACCACGAGTCCTACGACACCTCATAGGTTTAAATCCGATTATTGGTTACCGAGATAGTAAAAAGCCGATGACCTATAAGTTTTAATGATTCTTAAAAAATATTAAAAAAACTCATCTATAAATAATCATGTAAAAAGCCCGCCCTCTTACAAAACCCCTCAAGTTCGTAGGCATACAAAATAAAAACACTCATCGCCAAAATGTCAAAACAACATGTTTACCCCAAATGGCCTTTCCAAATTCCATCCATTTAAAAAATAACCTCACAATCACCTAGAGCGGAAAAAATACCATCTAAACGACCCCTCACTCGACCCTACTCCTTTCCCACCACCTAACCCTTTCCCAACATAGCCATACATATTCAAGCACGAGCGCGACTTGAGAAAACCAACACTACCCCACTACTCGCGAATGACCTTTTAGTTTTGGTCTTTTAATTAAATAAAGAGGCTATAGGAAAGTAGGGGGCGTCACTACGAGTACTAGGACACCCTGTATGTTCTAATCCCATGTTTGGTTAGCGAGATATCAGGTTCGGGGCCGATACGAGGAGGGTTCAAAAAGAAGTGAGGCAGCTCTCTCGTCATCCCACTACTGATGATAGTGTCAGCACAAAAAAATCTAAACACAAGAAAAAGAATGAATGAACTATGTACAATGTTCCCGCGTCTTATCTAACTACATATTGAGTAAATCAATTTTTGTACATCACCGCTTCAGCTTGCAGAACATTAACCTTCGTCCCGGTGCATTTCCCTACGGGAAATTTAGCTCTCCTTCGTTGACGTCGTTGTAGAAGCGATGCACATCAATCCATCACATGACCAAACGTCGGACATCTTGGCGACGTTTCTTGGACAGAAATGTTCAATGTTAATAATATTGCCTAGCTATAATCGCCGTGAGCTACTACTTTCACTCACGAATAAGTCCTAATGCGATTACTGATCGTAGACTTGCCCTATCTTAGCACTTGCTTAACACACGCACTAATATCACTCAAAAATAATATATACAAATTTACATAAAATTACACACTTCAAACTCATCGCCACTGGCTTGAAAACAAGTCTTAAACATGACTATCTTGCAGTCCTTATCTCGCCTGGAGATCTCCACTGCTATACGTGAAACTTGCTCACCTGAGCACAAAGTAAAATGTTAGTAAAGTACGCTCATTAGCGCTTGAAAATCGTGACGCAGAGTGTCGTGAACCTTGCTCACCAGAGCTCAATAAAGTTGTCTCCGAAACTGCTTCTCACCGATCAATTTGTAAAGTACGCTCATTAGCATTTGAAAATCGTGACGCAGAGTGACGTGAACCTTGCTCACCAGAGCTCAATAAAGTTGTCTCCGAAACAGCTTCTCACCGATCAATTTGTAAAGTACGCTCATTAGCGTTTGAAAATCGTGACGCAGAGTGACGTGAACCTTGCTCACCAGAGCTCAATAAAGTTGTCCTCGAAACAGCTTCTCACCGATCAATTTATTGGAAACTGACAGAATGAGGTAGAGTGGGGAGAATTTGAAAAAATAATCTGGAGTTTTCATCATACAAACTTGGGACTAGTATCAGTCTTCATCATTTTATCCAAACGTCTCAGTGCACTATTGCGGAATTAATTCGGATCGGTGGTTCTTTAGATACACGTTTTCGCGCGTTTTTCCAGGGTACGCAACTTACCGCGTGGCTTTTGGCGTGGTCTCTTCTGATTGGGTGATTCAATCCTGGGTCGGTTGAAACTTTACTCATGACACTCCCTCAATGACTCTAATTTAGGTGCGCGCTGTTACAAAATTTGTCCTTGAACTCGGCTTAACCGGTCGTCTTCAGGAATAACTACCAAGCTTGCTTGTGTTGTAATCATTGCAACACACTACCTTGGCTCCCCCTTTGTCAATTTCAACATGTACTGCCTGGGCATCAGTAATAATAATAATAAAATCATGAATACTTATTCATCGATAGATTAATAAGGGTTCAATATATAAAAAGCCAACATGGCGACCATCTGAATTTTTTAGACAATTCTCAATATCTACGAATCTATTACAACAATCAAACTGAAATTTTGTATGTTGAAAGAGGCAAATAACGTAAATAGGATATGTGAAAATAGGCTATTTATTTCTTCACGGAACTACGTGTTTTTATTCTTTTGCATTCTTCTTCTTGTAACTAAGGTAACTTTTAAGCCAGTAGATAATTTTAGCCGTAGGTTTCATTTATTTATTTATTTATTTATTTATTTATTTATTTATTTATTTATTTGAGCCTCCGTGGCTTAGGCGGCAGCACGCTGGCCTCTCACCGCTGGGTCCGTGGTTCAAATCCCGGTCACTCCATGTGAGATCTGTGCTGGACAAAACGGAGGCAGACAGGTTTTTCTCCGGGTACTCCGGTTTTCCCTGTCAAAATTTCATTCCAGCAATACTCTCCACTATCATTTCATTTCATCTGTCATTCATTTAATCATTGCCCCAGAGGAGTGCGTCAGGCCTCGACAGCCGGCACAGTTCATATCCTCGCCGCTAGATGGGGGCTTCATTCATTCCATTCCTGACCCGGTCGGAGACTGGAAGTAGGCTGTGGATTTTCATTTATTTATTTATTTATTTATTTATTTACTACCACAACAGGGAAGTGCCCCAATTACAGTAGCGGCTTCGGTGGCGTAGTTGGTAGCATGCTGAACTGCTGTGCCCAAGATAGCAGGTTCAAACCCGGCCGAATTCGTCGGATATTTTAGAGCGTTAAAATTCCTTCAGCATGCCTTCCTTCGGGGAGGAAGTAAAGCCGGCGGTCCCATGTCATAAATTTATGGCATTTAAAAGACCCTCCCACTGACTAAACTTGCGTGAAGTTAAATTTTTTGGATACATTTCGTCGGAACGCTCTATCAAAGTTCCAACGTTCACCACTAGGTATCATTGATATCTGGTAGCGAAAGTTGGAAATACTTGAAATTGAACGGAACTTGTAGCTCACTCCATGGGTGTCCGCTAGAAGCAGCCTCTGGCGAGCCGAACATGTCCTCGGACACTCCCGGCACTAAAAGCCATATGATAAATAAATAAGTAGCAAACAATTTATTACACACATATAATACACGAAATTACATATTTTTTTTTTTTAGTCGTTTACCCTCCAGGTTGGTGGAACCCACGGACTCAGCGAGGGAACTCACCACTACCGCCTCTACGGGCAGTGTCCTAGAGCTGGGAACATCGAATCGGAAGGGATACAACTGGTGAGGTGGGATTGGCACCTCGCCCAGGCGGCCTCACCTGCAAAGCGAACAGGGGCCTCATGAGGGAAGGTAAGGGATGGGTAGGATGGATAGAGAAGGAAGAGGGAAGGAGGCGGCCGTGGCCTTGAGGAAGGTACCATCCCGGCATTTGCCCGAAAACGAAGTGGGAAACCACGGAAAACCACTTCGAGGATGGCTGAGGGGGAATCGAACCCCCTCTACTCATTTGGGCCACCCGAGGCTGAGTAGACCCCGTTCCAGTCCTCGTACCACTTTTCAAATTTCGTGGCAGAGCCGGGAATCGAACCCAGGACCTCCAGGGCGGCAGCTAACCATGCTGACCGCTACGCTACGGAGGCGACATTACATTAAAATACAAAATAAAAACTAAGAATTGAAAAAAAACACAATTTATTTTCAAGAAATTTACACAAGTCAAGTCACAATAACAGTAAATGAAGCATGATTTTTAATATTTGGTCACATAATGTAAAACTTGATTCATATTTTTAGGTGCTAATACAATAGCAATAAAAGATGGTAAAATTGAAAATTAAAAATTTAAATTTAAAAAAGAAATTGTTAACACGAATTATTCACAAGTTCAAGTCATTATCATTCATTTTCACTACCACTCAAACTATTAGGGGCCGATAACCTAGACGTTAGGCCCATTAAATCATCAATATTCATCATCTAATTTCACAAACAGCAATAACATTTACCATGTGAGACATTTACTGTATGGATTAATAGAGAACTATGCAAATCAATACAAATTATGAAACATCAATTTACGTGTTGTATATGTTTCGACCGTTGAATGGAGTCTTCTTCAGCTTAAATCTAATTTATAATTTATTGTGATTAATAGAGACCAATAGTCTTATATTATCTTTTCTTTTTTGTAGCAAGCAACCCAATGCATCATGAGTTATAATCGGAAGTTGTTTTCCATATAAATGATTGGATAAACATTGTTTGGATAATGACTAAAGAAATTTCTCATTTTGATATCGGATAGCACGTAATTTTTCGACCATATTCATCAGTTTTTCGATGTTTTAACTCAATTCAAAATTACTGTATATTGTTTCTATTCTTTTTTAAATTTAGTAGTGTATATCTGTGTAAGGGCATCCATACATTTACTTACAAGCTGTACCCGGCATGCATTGCAATGCCAATCAAAGGCAGTGTTGGCGTTGTAATTTAGTTTGTTGAAGTGCTTTTGGTTACACAATTTTTTCTTTTCCTGTTAACTGCCTCTAAACTATTGTAAAATTGATTTACTAATTCGAAAACATTCGTGGGAGTGTCCACAACAACGCACTAAAATTCCAACCAAATCGGACGTATGGTATATGAACGCATACGGGACTTTATTGAAAAAAATCGTGTGCTGTCACTCATTTGTTGAATCTACTCGTGCGCTACCTATTGCAATATAGATTTACTAAGTCATAAACTTTCGCAGGAGTGTTCACAACAACTCACCAAAGTTTCATCGCAATCGGATGAATGGTATATGAACGCATAAAAGACATACATACACACAGACAGTCTATCACGTAACATTAATTTTTATATACAGAGATATACAGTTTAGTTTTTATTTCAATCCCACGCATATTTTTTCATCTGGCTACGTAATTGTATGTTTACTGGCTACATGGAGCTCCAATATGTAACTCCTTTTGTATTCTATGAAGTTGTGTGATCTGTTTGCTTTACATCTATGGACAACATGGCTGCCAGCAAGCAACGACCGCTAGGAAAATATTAGTAATTAGATTTGTAATTACTGCAGTAGCAAATTATCAGTCGGATATAAAATAAATACTTTCATTTCAATACGGTATTTCACATCTATAATGCTCATACGAATCTAATTACTGATATTTACCTCGAGGTCGTTTGCTTGCTGACGGCCATGTTGTCCGTAGATGAAAAGCAAACAGGATCACACAACTTCATAGAAAACAAAAGAAGCTTCATATAGGAGTTCCATGTAGCCAGAAGGTCTAACCCACACAATCGATGCACTCCTTAGCCCAAAAACGATCCCGACTAAGAAATAAACACAAGAAGTTCCGTGACGAACTAAAGAGCCTACTTTTCTTGAAATTTAAGATGCATGCCAATGATTAATCTATATGGATCTATGTAGAATAATGACGAAATTAAGTTGGTAATATCGACATTTCTAATTAGTTCGAAATACTGTATAGGCCTACCTGGCATAATGCAGCCTAATAGAGAACTACAGTTGGCAGCCCTGGTGACTGAATATATTCTTAGTTCCATCTCTTAAGGTACAGAATACAAAATTTGGTTGAAGTCCAATGGATAGCATGGACGTTACATGAAGTTAAACATTGGATCTAACAGCGCGCGTAAAATAATGTTGGCAACAATGATATACATGTATTGGTCAGAAATATTCTGAATTAATATGATCTATTGTTGTGTCAATTTTGAATGAAATCCATTAGTTAGTATAGAAGTTACATGAAGTTTAAAATTGGACCTATCAGCAGGCTTAGAATCATGTTGGTATCACTGACGTATATAACTTACTCCAAATTAATATAGAATGTCAGGTACTATACGTGAGCATAGTTTAAAGCTGTCGGCTTGCATACTTTCTGATATATGGGTATTTGAATTTTAAAAAATTGAGAGCATTTAATAACAGTTGGCAGCTCTGGTGACACTTAAGAATACGCTCAGTCATATCTATTTATGTACACATACCACATACGAAATTTGGTTGAAATCCAATTGATAGTGTAGAAGTTATATGCGTTTAAAATTTGGACCTATCAGTAGGCTTATAATAATTTTGGCTACACTGCCATGTATGGCCTCCTGGAAATTAAACTGCAATATTATTATCTATACGTGTGCCAATTTTGAAATAGCTCCCATTCATACCTTCCAGCTCAAATTTCAATTGCGATTTTTCAGCAGATGGTAGCACTGACATCATTTTCAAATATGGCCGTGGGATATTCAGGTATAGATCCTTACTCCCACCAAATTTTGTTTCGTTTGCTGCAGCCGTTTAGGAGTTGATAGGGCGGGACACACACACACAGCCAGACAGACAGACAGACAGACAGACAGACAGACAGAAGGACAGACAGACAGACAGACACACATTTGCCCGATCTCATAAGTCTACTTTTTCCTCATTTTTGCAAAATGTGAAAAGTAGGCTAATAAAATATATACTCCTGTAATTGCGTGCCGAGGGTTTGAGAGGGTTATTTTAATAAGAAGTAGCAGAAGTACCCGTTCTTCGAACGGTGTTCGGTGTTAACACCAGACATAATAATACTAATAATAAAGTTATTGGTGTTACGTCCCTTTTAAGCACTGTTGCTTTTAGAGACGCACCAGACATTATCAATTGAGCTACTATTGCAATGGTTAGCGGCTTGTAATTCCTTCATAAGTTTATCAGAACGAAGTTAGTTTTCTGGGAATATCACACACACTGTTAATTTAAGGGCCTTATAATGTGGTTTTCGGAGACCCTTTAAAGACTCGCGAATTTTTTGTCTCACATTGAGAAGTGCAACGCAACATATGCTTTGGTCGTCCTTCTAGGATAATTTTTATATTTCGCCTATTTTAGCATGTATTATGAGAAGTTTTCCCCTATATCCACCCTTCTACTGTATGAAAAGTACGTTGAAGAGTTTCATAAATGATTGGTATATTGACTCATGTTTACCATACCTAATTTACGATGTACCAAGCATCCGAACATGAGTTATAGGCGTACATAAGGATACACAGAAAGACAGACAGACAGACAGACAATTCTATTGTCTACAACATATCACCCAGAAATCCAAATATGGGTATATCTACCACACAGTATCAAAGAAAATCATCCTTACGATGAACCCGTATGTCGACAAAAAAAAAAAAAAAAGAAAAAAAAAAAAAAAAAAAGATTAGTTGAAATGTGCTCTCAAACTAAATTCACCTAACGTGTACTTCCTGACATGAAATAGAATTGAAAGCCTTGTAGATAAAACGCAATACCCTATACTGTACGTTGTGTTGGGTCCCCATACACAGGAAGACCTCTATCATAAATTATAAGAGCTTGTGGTGTATGAAAATTCAGATTCTTTAGTCTCAAATGGCCCAAATTCCTAAAAGCCGCAAAAAATGCTGATTCAATTCAGGAATTTTTGAAAATAATGTTGTTGTTTGGAGATATAATAGACCTTCTGTACTATATGTCGCACGTGAAAATTGCATGAATAAATCCTAGGTTACCCCTAGACCCCGTTAATTGCATTGATGAATTATACAGTCTACGTTGGTTCCGTGATAACCTTATATTTGCAAACTTTGACAGAAATGTAATAAATGTAATAAATTGCTTCTTACTGAAATAGATGGAAAGTGTAATGCCACCCCTTGAGATAATGTTGTCAGGGTTACCGATTTGCATTCCTTCATTAGTTTGTTAAATTAAATTTAATTAGTTTTCTGGGAATGTTTCAGAAACTGTTGGTTTTAGAGCCTTATAATGTAGATTTCGAGGACCTTCGAGTTTTATTTCCGGCACCGAGGGGCTTTGTCTCGTCGTTGTACGCCATAATATAATACTAATAGTAATAATATAATATAATATAGGGATAGGAATATAATAGACCTGCCATACCACACCCGCAGGTGTAAATCGCGTGAAAAAATTCTAGACCACCCCTTGACCCCCTTAAGCGCATTTTACGTATTGATGAAATTTACAGCTTAATTTGGTTCCATAATAACCATATAGCCGTTTGCAAACTATCACACTACCGTAATGTAATTAATGGAATTGCATTGCGTCTTACTCGCTAACCGTTGGAGATACACGAAAAGTGATAAGGACCTTTTGGATAGAAAATTGAATGTTAAAGCTCATGTATGCCATCAAAAGTTTGCTATTTCTTAGCGTTCTCTTTTTATTTGAAATGGAAATATCAAATTTTGAAACCAAAGGGTGTAGTGACGTAATAAATGTGGTTTTTACTCGCTAACCGTTGGAGATAAACGAAAAGTGAAGCTCGTATGTACCGTCAAAAGTTTGCTATTTCTTAGCGTTCTCCTTTTATTTGATAAGGAAATATGAAGTTTTGATTAAAGTGTGTAGTGACGTTACTAAAATGGTTGCCATTTTTTAATAGTGCAAAATATCGAAATAAAATGTATCCTATATGTAAACCTGGTAAATCAGCTACATCCATGCAAATTTGCATTTAAATCGGACCAGTGGTTCTTGCGTTATTGAGTGGCACACAGACAGACAGAAAGACAGACACACACACACCATCTCATTTTTATAAATTAGTATAGCAGAAGTACCCGTCCTTCGAACGGTGTTATATATTAACACCAGACATTATTAATTGAGCTACTGTTGCAATGGTTAGCGGTTTTTCATTCCTTCGTAAGTTTATCAGAACGAAGTTAGTTTTCTGGGAATATCACACACACTGTTAATTTAAGGGCCTTAAAATGTGGTTTTCGGAGACCCTTATAGACTCGCGTATTTTGTGTCTCACATTGAGAAGCGCAACATATGCTTTGATCGTCCTTCTAGGATAATTTTTATATTTCGCCTATTTTAGCATGTATTTTGAGAAGTTTTTCCCTATATCCACCCTTCTACTGTATGAAAAGTACGGTGAGGAGTTTTATAAAAGATTGGTGTATTGACTCATGTTTACCATACCTAATTTTACGATGCACCACGCATCCGAACACGATTTATAGGCGTACATAAAGATACACAGAAAGACAGACAGACAATTCTATTGTCGACAACATATCACCCAGATATCCAAATATGGGTATATCTACCATACAGTATCAAACAAAATCATCCTTACGATGAACCCGTATGTCGACAAAAAAAAAAGATTAGTTAAAATTTGCTCTCAAACTAAATTCACCTAACGTGTACTTCTTGACGTGAAATAGAATTGAAAGCCTTGTAGACGAAACGCAATACACCTCACATAAAAATGACCCTCTACGTTGTGTTAGGTCCCCATACACAGGAAGACCTCTTTCATAAATTATAAAGGCTTGTGGTGCATGAAAATTCAGGTTCTTTATTCTCAAATGGCCCAAATTCCTAAAAGCCGCAAAAAATGCTGATTCAATTCAGGAATTTTTGAAAATAATGTTGCTGTTTGGAGATATAAAGGAAGATTGTAGTTTTACGTGACCATTAATCGCGAGATCATAAGCCACGGGACCTCCATTTTACGTGGAATCTGAACCACAGGGCATGGCATTTCACTTTGAAAATGTTTGGAGATATAATAGACCTTCTGTACTATATGTCGCACGTGAAAATTGCATGAAAAAATCTATGTTACCCCTTGAACCCCTTAATGGCATAGATGAATTATACAGTCTACGTTGGTTCCGTGATAACCGTATAGCCATTTGCAAACTTTCACAGAAATGTAGCCTAATAAATGGAGTGACATTACTTCTTACAGAAATAGATGGAAAGTTGGGTGCCACCCCTTGAGATAATGTTGTTATGGTTACCGATTTCCATTCCTTCATTAGTTTGTTAAATTAAATTAAATTAGTTTTCTGGGAATATTTCAGATACTTTTGGTTTTAGGGCCTTATAATGTAATTTTCGAAGACCCTTTAGGGCCCCCAAGTTTTGTTTCTGGCACCGAGGGGCTTTGTCTCCTCGTTGTAAGCCATAATATAATAATAATAATATAATATTGGGATAGGAATATAATAGACCTGCCGTACCACACCCGGAGGTGTAAATCGCGTGAAAAAATTCTAGTGTACCCCTTGACCCCCTTAAGCGCATTATACGTATTGATGAATTTTACAGCTTAATTTGGTTCCGTGATAACTTTCTAGCCGTTTATAAACATTCACACCAATGTAATTAATGGAATTGCATTGCGTCTTACAGCAATAGATGGACCTCTGAGAATCTGTTGCCATGGATACCGGCTTGTATTCGTTCTTTAGTTTATTAAATGAAATTAGTTTTCTGGGAATATCTCAAAAACGGTTGGTTTTAGGGCCTTAAAATGTGGATTTCGGGGACCCTTTGGGGCCCCCGAGTTTTGTCTCCCACATCGATGGGGTAAAAATGATCTTTGTCTCGTCCTTCTACTCCTACTTCAGCATGCATTTTAAGGGGGTAGGCCCCCTTTTATGAGAGGTACGGAGAAGGGTTACATCAAATATTAGTGTCGTGCCTCTAATGGATAACTGTACCAAATTTTACGTTGATACACCCAGCCGTTCTCGAGTTATAAGGGAACAAAGTTGTCCACAGACAATCAAACAAACAGACAGACAGACAGACAGACAGACAGACAGACAGACCAAAACATTATTTTCGCGCGCATCTATCATAAAACAGTCTGAAACGTGTAACTAACTCAAATTTCCGTAGAAATTCAGAAAAAAAAACAGACAAATTTTCTTTTTTATATATGTAGAGATATACTGCACCGCTCGGTGTTGACCGTGTTTTATTGCACAAATTTAGGTTTTCCTCGCTAACCGTCGGAGATACACGAAGAGTGATAAGGACCTTTTGGACAGAAAATTAAATGCTAAAGCTCGTGTATACCATCAAAAGTTTGCTATTTCTTAGCGTTCTCTTTTTATTTGAAATGGAAATATCAAATTTTGAAACCAAAGGGTGTAGTGACGTCACAAAAGTAGGTTTTACTCGCTAACCGTTGGAGATACACGAAAAGTGATAAGGATCTTTCGGATAGGAAATTAAATTTCAAAGGTCATATGTGTCAACAAAAGATTGCTATTTCCTACCGTTCTCCTTTTATTTGATATGGAAATATGAAATTTTGAAACCAAAGGGTGTAGTGACGTCACAAAAAAGGTCGCCATTTCTTAATAGTGCAAAATATCGAAATTAAGAGTATCCTATATGTAAACCTGGTATTTCAGCTACATCCATGCAAAATGTCATTTAAATCGGACCAGTGGTTCTTGCGTTATTAGGTAACACACAGACAGACAGACAGATAGACAGACCGACAGAAAGACAGACACACACCATCTCATTTTTATATATTAGTATGATATACTAGCGGACCCGTGCGAGAACTCTCGCATAATGCGTTGTGTGCGCCCCATGTGTACAGACTACCCGCCCGGCTCTAGTGTTATGCGGGCTGTATGCGACACAGTTCTGCCAGGGACTATCGTCTTATTTATTTGTTTAAAGCACTTTGTAAACAAATAAATATATTTTCGTTGGCTTTTCAAGGAATGCAAGATTTTTCCTGTAGGCGATTTGGAAGATTTTGGTACAAACCACACCTTCTAACTCCCTCTGGTTTAAGAGCTTGAGTTTTGTGATACATACACCTTAGCGTATTATATAACAAGATTATAAATTATGGAAAACCATTACAAGTTGTGAAACGCTTCAAATACTTAGGGAGTGTCCTAACAGACGAGGGAAGGATAAGTGAGGAAGTTGGTAAGAGGATCCAACAAGCAAATGGGTTTACCAGAGTGTGAGGGGTCTGGTATTGAACCCATGTACTGTAGGTTCAAGCGCCGAATCCATCATTTATTGGTAAAAGAAGAGAGGAAAAATACAGTCTTTAGAATGACTTAGAAAGGTTTTATGCAAGAGTACTGGTACAACGTGGCGAAATAATAAGAGACCAGGTGGCCCCAGGAAATGATATCATGCGTGACGCACCGATAGGGAGCCGATCATGACTATAAATAGAATGATCAAAACTTTCCGCTGTGTGTAAGCGAGAAGAGGTTTCGGAAATTGATCTTACGCTGCAATAAAATGGCAACCTCGCAGTTGTGCAAGAAGAGGAATAATTAGATTTAAGCCATTTACGAGAATATAATTAACAAAAGAAATATATCATTGTGAATCATTTTGGAATAGAGATTTTTGTGTGGTGAAAAGGGTTATTATAATTGCACAGTAAAGAAGTGCAAACGCAGCATGACGTAGTTAAAAGTTCCCCGAGACCAGAGGTGGTAGGGATTAAAAATCAACCTCAACACCCACGTATCGGAAGAGCAAATTTTATTTAATATCTCGGAATTGTACGATCGATTTTCATGTGCAAAGAAGTCAGTTTACGTTTAGAAAACGAGCTTTCCAGAGATATAAGTTTCAAAAGTATGCGACTATTGCTTCAAAAGTTAGTTATGAAAAAGACGAGGATTTTATCTTTTTGTAGTCGATTTGTATAAAAGCCCTGGCAGAACCAGGCTAATCATGCAGTCTTTACCAGACCTCGAGAGGTCGTGATACGCTGTATCACCAACGAGCACCCCGTATGGGCGTGGCCGAGACGTATCGTCATTAATATCACCGTGTGAAGACATAGTAAAATCCTAGTACAGGATTTATTTCAGTAAGCATCAGTCTTTAAAGTGAAAGTTCATTATTACAGTCAAAATTAGGCTGCGAATTAAGAAGAAAGAACAGGCGATAGGTCTTCGAATAATAGTTCAGTTAAAAGACAGAACATATCGTAACGTTTCGAAGTACCAACGGAAGTGAAACAAACATTTCTATCAAAGTTAAGGAACCCGATCAGGGTCGGACGAAATAAGTAACGCCTAGTGTGCCGGAAAAGATAGGTACTAGAGCGCCGAACAATAAGAATTGAAATCGTAATTCAAGGTTTTGTCTAAGGAGACAAACGAATTGTACAGTAAGTTACGAACTGAAGGAATAGCAATTAATGCTAGAAAACATTAGGTCACCGATAAAGTAGGAAGGTAGGAAGATTGTAGTTTTACGTGACCGTGAATCTTGTGATTATGAGCCACGGGACCGATAAAGTATTCGAGAGACCGTAAACAGGACAGACTTTATCTAGACAAATTATCTAGTGTCTAGGAAGAAACGACATCGTGCTAGTAAAGTGTAGAAGCCGATAGTCAGAAACCGGATCTGAAGATTAACCGTTCCAGGGAGGGGAGATTGATCGAGACTTTCATTATCTTGGCCAGATTAGGAAGCAGTCGTCTAAAAGTGTCACCCTTGGAAACGGGGAAGAAAGAAATTACGTGTGTAAGACAAAAAGTAACGCCTAAGTGATTAAAAATTGTGTAGTGTAAATATAGTAAAATTTGTTTTAGTGTAATAATTTTAGTGAATTTATTTGTGTTAAGATAAATGAATACAAAAATGGTATTCAATATGGTTAAAGTGATTAAGGTAAATAATTTATATGTGTTTAAAGAAGTGTCATTGTGTGAAATGAGTATGAAGATGGCTTAAGTGCATTGAGTGGGCAAAAATGAAACATCGCTGGAGAATTCGGTCGAGGACCGTGAAATCATGTGAGTAACCATTTCATTATGTTATATGTTGGGGAAGGTTTGCGTATAATCCACTTGAGAAAGAAAGGATAGGGATGTTTGAATAACAAATAAAAAGAATAATAGCGTGATCTGAACGGTAAAAATTGAGAAAGTATAAAATATTATGTGAAATAAATAAATCCCTTGGGGGAAATATATGAATTAAAATATCAGTGTAATCGATAAATGATTTAAATATGAGAAAGCAAGCGTAATAATAATAATAACAATTTTATGAATGAATTTTATGACTTATATGGAAAGTAGTAGCTTCCGTGCTCCTTTAAATGAATTTATACATGTTATGAACACATGTTCGTAGGGTAAAGCGATTATTGTCAAGGGAGAGGAGTAATATAGAATGGAAATGCATAATCAAAAGTTGATTTTTGAATTTATCAGTTCATTGAAGGCAACTTGGCTTAGTAATGAGTAAGCGCCATGTAGCGCATTAAAGCAATTTGTCACGCTAGGAATGCGTTGGAATACTCGTTAAAACTAATTATGAGGGGGCAGTTGGTCGTGGTAAATTGAGCTATGGTAAGTCCTCTAAATAGTGATGTGATCACTAGGCCGTGTGTGTATTGTATTAAAAAGGGTGCTATTTATTGTATTATGAGCGCGGGTGTAAGGCAATAAGACCTGATATAAGTCGCTAATGTTATAAGTCCTCCAGTGTGAGATATGGTTCCCGAGGCATTTGAAAGGATCGAACCCAGATTCGTCCAGGGTTAAGCCCCTAACTATTTGTTGTTGTATTGAGTTATTCTTACCCGCCAATGAGGACACTTCATAATTAATAAATGCCGAAGTAAAGAGAATAGGATTGTGGAACCTCAATATGTTGTTATAGTATTTGTATGAAAGCCTTGCCTGTTCAAAGAACTGCATTTAAGAAACAGCTGTGTAAAAGCTGAGGGTAGCTCGTCTCGTATGGGCGAGACCGTGAAGTCTGCCTCCCTACAATAAATCACGCTAAGTAGCCAAGGCCAGACCCTGACCATTGACGGAGTGTGGTAGGTCTGGAAACTGTCTGTTGAATTATAGTACATAAGAGTGTTTAGAGTTGGTTTTAACGACCCGGTCTTCGAACCGAGGTTCTTTTAGATGAATGTTACCGGTTGCAAAGTTCAGATCTTTGCTTTCTTATGATATAATGGTCTTTTAAGACAAAATATAATAAATCCCTAATGTTATGATAATATGATGTAGTGATTCACGAGTTTTAGTGAAGACAATTAGATTCCGGGAGTGATCTTAATTTTTGACTTGTTCAAGTAGTCTTCTGTAGCTCTGAGTACGCAAATGTTTCCCAATCACGGTAGTGAATTGTTGACTTGAGAGAGAGATGGTAACATGTGATCGTTGTGAAAGCCCTAATTTAAGGAAATGAGTAACTCTACTTTGGTAAATTTTGTAAGAAGTATACTCATGTAATAGGAAATGATGCATTGTTAATGAAAAACACAGTGTATTAAAAGTATCGAGCCTATTGGAGCTCTTGATTTTATTGAATTTTAAAAGGACACTATATGGAAGTGAAACTTAATGGATGTGTTGGTTATAGGAAAGCCATTCATGATGATTTAATATTTGTTTAATATTTGTATTCCTTGTTCATTTTGAATAAGTAGGATTAAAGGGTCGGTATTTTATTTGTTTAAATTTTTGTAGCACCATATATTTGAGTAATTAAATGTTGTTATAGTAGGAGTTGATTTTTCGTTTATTTTTTGGAAGTGTATCCTCTATTTAATCCAAAGTAGGTGAGTCACAGAGTGGGAGAACATACCATGAACCCCGATACTCCCGGCTGAGCAGTGCTGGCAAACTGTGATTTGCATATTTCATGCTGAATGGGCACATGGGGCATAGAAGTAATGGGTCTGGATTAATATTAGAGGAACACTTAAGACGGTCATATCATGTAAAAGTAAAATAATGATAGATGTAGCTATATAATATAAAGTTAACTGACCGCATGGGACACTGGAAACTCACACCGAGCAGCCCTTGAAATAATACACCCCCTTAAAACACTAAACAAATCATGGCGCCCAGTACGTAGGTCTGAGTTTTCCTAGGGAAAACCCGAGTTTTCATGAAAAATCAAAATTTTCAATATGGTTTTTCGAAATTTTTGATTTTTTAAATCACTTCCATAAAGGTTTTGACATTGAATGAGTATACCAAAAGGGTACGTTTTAGTAAACACCCGTGCTAAGGTAAATTTTGAAAATTGGGACACAAGAGTTCGGAGTACCATCTCTCATGCATGAACCGGTGATGTGGCATGATAGCCCACTGTATTCTATAAGAGAATAAGATGGCATTAAGTGAGGAAATGCAGAGGCTTGTGGACGTCTTAAAGGCGACTATGAAGGTAGAGAATAGTGAAGAGGGGCAGGGGCTTTTGGACGCTTTAAAGGCCGATAATAAGGAAACGTTGGAGGCCATGAACAATAAACAATAGATTTGAAACTATAGACAATAAATTGGAGCTCCAACAGATTACAAATAAAGAGGAATTAGAATCCATAAATCAGAATTTAGGATCTATCAAAGCCGACTGTATAAAAATGATTAGTGAACTGAAGGCTGAGATAGATAAAATGAAAACGGAAAATGGGGAAAACATTAAAGAACAGTTGAAAGTGGAAAAAGCTGAGACGTTAGAGTCTATAAAAGCTGACAGTAAAGCAAATAACGAGGTACTGAAGGCTGAAATAGAAGAGACAATGAATAACAAATTTCAGGGTTTTGACACTGAGTTTGGGAATAAATTAAATGAGTTAAAAGGGGAAATCACAAGTAAAATTGAAAGGGAAAACGAGGCACTTAAGTCAGAATTACAAGACAAAATAAAGATCTTAGAGGAAAGTACGGTAAATTCCCTAACTAAATGTCAAGAAAATTTTAAAAATTTAGAAGATAAATTTGGTTTTATGGAAATTAAATTAAATGAGATGCAGGGAACTTGTAAAAAGAATGTAGACAATTGTGCAGAGAAACTTGTAAACCGGATCCAAGAGGTGCAAGAAGAAGTAATAAAGCAGATGGGGTCAAATATGAAAATTTGTCAAAAATCAGGGGATGAAATTAAGGACGATCTTAGAATCTTAGGAAACAGATTTAAAGGGGTGGAGAACCAAGTAGAAAAACTCGAGGAAATAGTTGGGGGAGTTCAGGACGAAGTAAATGATATGAAAAGGCAAAATCAAGAAGATGCGAAGAATAGGAAAGATCAATTTGATCATTTCACCGGGCAGGTAGATGAGAACTTGAAGAAGTACGAGAGCGAAATAAATAAGAGATTAGGTACATACGAAGAGAATCTCCAGGGAGAAAGAAAGCAACGAGATAAAGAAAATAAAGAAAATACCCAGGAGATAGATGAAATAAGTAAGGGTATCAATGAGGTTCAGGAAACCATAGAAGCATTAAAGGGACAAGTAGGAAAAACCAATACTGAAGTAAACCAGGTCCAAGACGAATTGATGATATTGTATAAGAGCCAAGGGAAAACTGAGGAAAAGTTTGAGGGAATTAAAGTAGATATGGTCATAGGACATAAAGAAATGGAGAAAAAGATAAAGGAGATCCGAGAGGACTTAGATACCAAAGGTGACTTTAAGCTAGAAATTATAGAAAAACAGATCATGGTCATCAAGAAAGAGGTAGAAGATCAATTAGCTGAAATAAGGGATAGTTTCAGGGAAGAGAAATTCCAACTCAAACAAGAAGTGGAAAGCAGTAAAAAGAATCATGAAAGAATTCAGAATGAATTGGGATCACGGTTAGAAAGGACTGAACACAAGAACAGTCAAATGGAAATTCAACTCATGGCTCATGAAGAAAGTGCCCGAAGAGAAAGAAAATTAGAATTTGAAAGTCAGGATGAATTCCAAAAGACAGGATGGGTAGATCCCCATGAAAGAGGCACTAATCAAGATAGGGACTTAGGAGGGGAGAGCCCTTATAAGAACCCAGGATATCCAATGGCGATGTCAACCCCTTATATGAACCAAACAAATGGACAAATAATTAACATCATCAAGTCAAATGAGGACAGACCGGTGAAGTTTACGGGTAATAATATGTCGATTACTCCTAAATACTGGTTGAAGGAGGTAGCAGAGTACTTGAATGAAATGAAAGTTCCTCAGGATCGGAGACTGAGAGCAATTGAGAAGCTATTGGCAGGTGATTGTCTCACCTGGTTCAGGAGTTTCAGATATACATTTGACACGGTGGAAGGTTTTAGAGAAGCTTTTCTGAAACGATATTGGGCAGCAGATGTACAAGAAAATTTGAGGCTAGATCTATACTCTAGGAAATATAGTACGAATGCCCCCACTAAATACTCAGAATTTTTCACCGCTCAGCTGTGTAAATTCCGGAAACTTGATATTGCTCCAGCTGAGAACGACCTGTGTGCCACCATTGCAAGACAACTTCCATATGAGATACAAAGGTTGCTAATCTCATCTCAAGCCAGAAGTGCTGTGGAAGTGGAGAACGTATTACGTCAATTGGACATGACGACTTCACACGTTACTCCCAGGCATCAAAGACAGACTGAACAAGTACACATGGCCAGTAGTCATGAAGATAGAGAAAAACCATCGACCAGAAATCAGTCGACTAGTACCAATACTCAGGGACTGGGTCGAGAATATGGACATCAAAAGCCTAGGGGAATACAGCCATACTATAGAGGAGGATATCGAGGAAGAAATCCCAGAAATACGGGTTATAGGCAACAAGAGAACCGGTCCTATAATAATAATAATCAAAGGCAAGACAACAGAAAGAGATGGGAAAATTATCCCAGAAGGAATGTGAGACCTGAGGACCGAAACGATGAATATCGGGCCTAAATCGAAGAAAGGTATCAGGAAAGTCTTCGTTATATGAATGAACGAACAGACGAACCTGAGATGCAAAGAGTCCGTTGGAGTGAGGCAATAAAGAACCGAAAATGACCCGACCGAGTGGAAGGAGCTCAAAGCTTGGAGGTACAAGCTCAATTGAAGAATGAGGGGAAAGGAAGCCCTCAAGACAAAAAACTCCAAATTTAAATCATCAAAAGTGGAAACATACCAGGAGCTGGGAGGAGGTTGAGATTGTAAATTGGATAGCGAGACCAGATGAGCTAATTAAAGAGGATGTGGAAGGAATCCCACCAATTAGAAGGGAATTACCTATTATCATGTTAAGGATAGAAGGATTACTGGTCAAGGCATTAATTGATACTGGATCAACTATAAGTTTAATAACGCAAACCCTCCTAAATGAATTAGAAACAAGAGGTCGCATATTAAAAATTCCCACCTCAAGCGTGAAGATTAAGGGAATTATTCATGAAAAGTCTTTGACATGTAGATTTCAGGTATACATTGATTTGATCATGGGTAACACTGAAATTTCACAATGCTTTTTGCTGGTAAATCAATTGCCATATAATGTCATATTAGGTATTGATTTTATCCGTGAGAACAAGGTCATAATAGACCTAGCGCAAAATTGCATTAGGATTCAAAGAGAGGATGTGGATGGACAAAACATTAATCTACAGGAACAGGATGCAAAATTAGAAGAACAGGTATGGCATGTGGAAGAAGTGACTGAGGAAGGTTGTAGGGACATAGAGAAGGTATTTGAAGTCCTAAACATAGAACTTGAAGATAATTTGGAAAGCGAGTTCGAGACCAACCTGTCAGGAAAAATAGAGGAACCTAAAGTTACCCTCGAAAAAAAAGGAAAAATTAAAGGAATTGCTATTAAATTACAGGGACGTATTTGATTCCAAGCCAGGAAAGATTAAAAATTTTAAATACGCATTTCAAGTAAATGATTGGGCACCGTTCAGACAAAAACCATACCCGGTTGCAGAAAAACATTACACACAAACAAAGAAAACACTGCAGGAAATGAGTGATGCAGGTGTTATAGAAAAGATGGCGACACCATATGTTAGTCCATTTGTAATTGTGAGTAAATCGGATGGCTCAGTAAGGGTGTGTTTGGAGGCCAGGAATTTGAACGCGAAAATTATACCAGAAAATGATTCGGCACCACCCATAAAGGAAATACTGAGGAAATTTAAAGGCAAGAAGATTTTTACAAACATTGACATGACTTCTTCATATCATCATCTCGAACTCGAAGAGAAAACCAGTCTGTTAACTGGATTTCAGTTCGATCAACAAACGTATTGCTTCAAGAGATGTCCGTTTGGCTTGAAGACCGCGGGATCCGCCTTAATAAGAGCACTTGATCGCAACCTGTCAGGAGAAGTGAAGGATTGCACTATCCGTTATGTGGATGACATATTGCTTACCTCGGAAAACATCGATGAACACTTGGAAAAATTAAAGAAGTTATTGGAAGATTTAAGAAGGGCTAATTTTAAGATTAACTTGAAGAAATCAAATTTTTGTCCGAGACAAGTTACGTTTTTGGGGCATGTGATTGACAAGGATGGTGTCAAACCAAATCCATGCAAATTAGAATCAATGAGAGATTTTCCCACGCATTTGAAGGTGAAAAACGTTCGCCAGTTTTTGGGATTGATTGGATTTTCCTCAGGACATTGTCCGTCCTACACCAAAACTGTTGCACCACTACAGAACCTTCTGAAGAAGGGAGGCAAGTGGAAATGGACGGAGGAAACAGAAAAGGCATTTATAGAGGCTAAATAAATGCTCTTAAATTATGTGAAGTTAGGATATCCTGATTTTAATCAGAGATTTGTAATACAAACGGATGCATCCCAGATTGGAATAGGGGCAATGCTATATCAGGAAAACCCGGATAACCCTGAGAAGAAAAATTATCTAGCTTTCACAAGTCGGAGACTGAAACCACACGAGAAAAATTATACAATCAGCGAGATCGAGCTTTTAGCAATATTGCACGCGTTGGAATATTGGCGAAAGATTTTATATGGGTTTCCAGTCTCATTAAGAACTGATCATAAAGCCTTAACCTTTTTGATGAAGAAAGATTTATCCAGTCAAAGGTTGATGCGTTGGGCTTTATATATACAACAGTTCGATGTAAATATAGAATATTGCCCGGGAAAAGAAAATGTAGTTCCAGATTATTTAAGTAGACAGCCAGAGTCCACAGAAGAGGAAGTAATGGCTATTGATTTGGAAGACAGAGATCAGCGCACTTTGGATGAATTAAGAAGTATTGGTCAGCGACAACGTGAGGATCCATGGATGAACATGCTCATATCTTTCTTGGAAGGGAGTTTGATAAGGGGAACACCTGCTTATACTGAAGCTAATAAGATAGCTCAGGATTATACTTTCTTTAAAGGATTATTGTATAAGTTTGCGGACTCTGACCATACCCGATTGAGGATCGTTGTACCTGCTATTTTGCAGGGGAAAATGGCATGGTTGGCCCATAGATCGTTTGGACATATGGGAGTCGCCAAAACAGTCTCGATGCTGAAAGAAGCATTTGTATGGCCGAGACTGAGAGAAACTGTAAGGGATACGCTCAAGACATGTGACATATGTCAAAGGATTAAGTCAAATCCTTTTTTGATAAGACAAAAGCCAATACCATTGTTGCCCGAGAGGCCAGGTCAAATTATTTCTATTGGCAATTTCGGACCTTTACCAAAGGCTAGGAGAGGAAATAGACATATAATGGTTGCTATGGATGTTTTCACAAAAATGGTTGTCCTTGCTCCCATACAAAAGACTAGTACCAAACAGGTTTTAAAACGACTCAAAGAAAAAGTGATACCTATTCTGGGTAAACCCGAGAATTTGTTGTCGGATCACGGTAGTTGTTTTACAAGTGCAGAATTTAGACAGGTATTAGAGAGACTTGGAATACGTCAGACACTGTCTAGTATTCGCCATCCTGAGGCAAATCTTGTGGAAAGAGTTATGAGGGAAACGGCCAAGTATTGTAGGATATACTGCGCCGAGGAAAATTGGAAATGGATAGATATCCTTGATATTATCGAATTTTGTATAAATAATACAATCCATGAGTCTACGGGAGAGATACCAATAACGTTACATCGGAATGAGCAACCAGAGAGACCTTGGAGTCTGGTCATTCCTAGGCCAGCAGACGCTCAGCCTGGAAGAGATGTACGAATTAGAAGAGCCTTTGAGCATCTAAAAGCTCAAGCAGACAGAAGGCAAAGGAGAAACAGGCACAAGAGGTATCATCGACCATTAGTAACAGGAGAAATGGTGTTAGTGAAAAGACCAGCCATTTCGGATCCAGGGAACCGCGTGTACAAGAAATTCCAGAAAATGTACCACGGACCGTATCAAATAATAAAAGATTTAAGAAATAATGCCTATAGAATTCGGCACTGTGAAACGAATCACGAAGTGACTATGAATTCAGCCAACCTGAAAGTATATTACCCTCCCGAAGACTTCGATGAAGCAAATGAATAAGCCCTGGTTATGGAACAATTTAAAGATGATAAATCCACTTTTGATTGGAACAGGAGTAAGTTAGAACGAGAAATTAGAGCTCAACCATTCAAGTGTGAATGTGAATTAGAGAAAATATATTGGGAGATAAGAGAAATAATTGATTTCGTTGAAGAAGAAAATTTCAATTTAAAAAGAGAAAATGAGGAAATAAAGAAACGGGTAGGGATAGACCACACCCGTAACGAAGAATTATGTTCTGTAGACTTTTAGTCCAGAAAAATAAGAAAGGAAGAACGGGTAGGGACAGAGCGTACTCAACCTACACTATTACCGGATATGAATTTAAAGGTGGAAAACCTTAATTATCGTGGGATTCCATGAGAATAGAAACAAAAGGTACTGAGAAGTGTTAGGATGGCTTCGACACTGAAAGAAAAATAAAAAATATGATTTTTATGAAAATTGTTGAAATAAATTTCCTCAAAATTTCGAAAATTTATTTATCTAAGGAGGGGAGAATTGAACCCATGTACTGTTGGTTCAAGCGCCGAATCCATCATTTATTGGTAAAAGAAGAGAGGAAAAATACAGTCTTTAGAATGACTTAGAAAGATTTTATGCAAGAGTGCTGGTACAACGTGGCGTAATAATAAGAGACCAGGTGGCCCCAGGAAATGATATCATGCGTGACGCACCGATAGGGAGCCGATCATGACTATAAATAGAATGATCAAAACTTTCCGCTGTGTGTAAGCGAGAAGAGGTTTCGGAAATTGATCTTACGCTGCAATAAAATGGCAACCTCGCAGTTGTGCAAGAAGAGGAATAATTAGATTTAAGCCATTTACGAGAATATAATAAACAAAAGAAATATATCATTGTGAATCATTTTGGAATAGAGATTTTTGTGTTGTGAAAAGGGTCATAATAATTGCACAGGAAAGAAGTGCAAACGCAGCATGACGTAGTTAAAAGTTCCCCGAGACCAGAGGTGGTAGGGATTAAAAATCAACCTCAACACCCAAGTATCTGAGGAGCAAATTTTATTTAATATCTCGGAATTGTACGATCGATTTTCATGTGCAAAGTAGTCAGTTTACCTTTAGAAAACGAGCTTTCCAGAGATATAAGTTTCAAAAGTATGCGACTATTGCTTCAAAAGTTAGTTATGAAAAAGACGAGGATTTTATCTTTTTGTAGTCGATTTGTATAAAAGCCCTGGCAGAACCTGGCTAATCATGCAGTCTTTACCAGACCTCGAGAGGTCGTGATACGCTGTATCACCAACGAGCACCCCGTATGGGCGTGGCCGAGAAGTATCGTCATTAATATCGCCGTGTGAAGATATAGTAAAATCCTAGTACAGAATTTATTTCAGTAAGCATCAGTCTTTAAAGTGAAAGTTCATTATTACAGTCAAAATTAGGCTGCAAACTAAGAAGAAAGAACAGGCGATAGGTCTTCGAATAATAGTTCAGTTTAAAGACAGAAAGTATCGTAACGTTTCGAAGTACCAACGGAAGTGAAACAAACATTTCTATCAAAGTTAAGGAACCCGATCAGGGTCGGACGAAATAAGTAACGCCTAGTGTGCCGGAAAAGATAGGTACTAGAGCGCCGAACAATAAGAATTGAAATCGTAATTCAAGGTTTTGTCTAAGGAGACAAACGAATTGTAAAGGCAGTAAGTTACGAACTGAAGGAATAGCTATTAATGCTAGAAAATATTAGGTCACCTATAAAGTATTCGAGAGACCGTAAACAGGACAGACTTTATCTAGACAAATTATCTAGTGTCTAGGAAGAAACGACATCGTGCTAGTAAAGTGTAGAAGCCGATAGTCAGAAACCGGATCTGAAGATTAACCGTTCCAGGGAGGGGAGATTGATTGAGACTTTCATTATCTTGGCCAGATTAGGAAGCAGACGTCTAAAAGTGTCACCCTTGGAAACGGGGAAGAAAGAAATCACATGTGTAAGGCAAAAAGTAACGCCTAAGTGATTAAAAATTGTGTAGTGTAAATATAGTAAAATTTGTTTTAGTGTAATAATCTTAGTGAATTTATTTGTGTTAAGATAAATGAATACAAAAATGGTATTCAATATGGTTAAAGTGATTAAGGTAAATAATTTATATGTGTTTAAAGAAGTGTCATTGTGTGAAATAAGTATGAAGATGGCTTAAGTGCATTGAGTGGGCAAAAATGAAACATCGCTGGAGAATTCGGTCGAGGACCGTGAAATCATGTGAGTAACCATTTCATTATGTTATATGTTGGGGAAGGTTTGCGTATAATCCACTTGAGAAAGAAAGGATAGGGATGTTTGAATAACAAATAAAAAGAATAATAGCGCGATCTGAACGGTAAAAATTGAGAAAGTATAAAATATTATGTGAAATAAATAAATCCCTTGGGGGAAATGTATGAAATACAATATCAGTGTAATCGATAAATGATTTAAACATGAGAAAGCAAGCGTAATAATGATAATAACAATTTTATGAATGAATTTTATGATGACTTATATGGAAAGTAGTAGCTTCCGAGCTCCTTTAAATGAATTTATACATGTTATGAACACATGTTCGTAGGGTAAAGCGATTATTGTCAAGGGAGAGGAGTAATATAGAATGGAAATGTATAATCAAAAGTTGATTTTTGAATTTATCAGTTCATTGAAGGCAACTTGGCTTAGTAATGAGTAAGCGCCATGTAGCGCATTAAAGCAATTTGTCACGCTAGGAATGCGTTGGAATACTCGGTAAAACTAATTATGAGGGGCAGTTGGTCGTGGTAAATTGAACTATGGTAAGTCCTCTAAATAGTGATGTGATCACGAGGCCGTGTGTGTATTGTATTAAAAAGGGTGCTATTTATTGTATTATGAGCGCGGGTGTAAGGCAATAAGGCCTGATATAAGTCGCTAATGTTATAAGTCCTCCAGTGTGGGATATGGTTCCCGAGGCATTTGAAAGGATCGAACACAGATTCGTCCAGGGTTAAGCCCCTAAGTATTTGTTGTTGTATTGAATTATTCTTACCCGCCAATGAGGACACTTCATAATTAATAAGTAAAGAGAATAGGATTGTGGAACCTCAATATGTTGTTATAGTATTTGTACGAAAGCCTTGCCTGTTCAAAGAACTGCATTTAAGAAACAGCTGTGTAAAAGCTGAGGGTAGCTCGTCTCGTGTGGGCGAGACCGTGGAGTCTGCCTCCCTGCGATAAATCACGCTAAGTAGCCAAGGCCAGACCCTGACCATTGACGGAGTGTGGTAGGTCTGGAAACTGTCTGTTGAATTATAGTACACAAGAGTGTTTAGAGTTGGTTTTAACGACCCGGTCTTCGAACCGAGGTCCTTTTAGATGAATGTTACCGCTTGCAAAGTTCAGATCTTTGCTTTCTTATGATATAATGGTCTTTTAAGACAAAATATAATAAATCCCTAATGTTATGATAATATTATGTAGTGATTCACGAGTTTTAGTGAAGACAATTAGATTCCGGGAGTGATCTTAATTTTTGACTTGTTCAAGTAGTCTTCTGTAGCTCGGAGTACGCAAATGTTTCCCAATCACGGTAGTGAATTGTTGACTTGAGAGAGAGATGGTAACCTGTGATCGTTGTGAAAGCCCTAATTTAAGGAAATGAGTAACTGTGCTTTGGTAAATTTTTATATTTCTGAGTAAGACGTATACTCATGTAATAGGAAATGATGTGTTGTTAATGAAAAACACAGTGTATTTAAAGTATCGAGCCTATTGGAGCTCTTGATTTTATTGAATTTTAAAAGGACACTATATGGAAGTGAAACTTAATGGATGTGTTGGTTATAGGAAAGCCATTCATGATGATTTAATATTTGTTTAATATTTGTATTCCTTGTTCATTTTGAATAAGTAGGATTAAAGGGTCAGTATTTTATTTGTGATTTTTGTAGCACCATATATTTGAGTAATTAAATGTTGTTATAGTAGGAGTTGATTTTTGGTTTATTTTTTGGAAGTGTATCCTCTATTTAATCCAAAGTAGGTGAGTCACAGAGTGGGAGAACATACCATGAACCCCGATACTCCCGGTTGAGCAGTGCTGGCAAACTGTGATTTGCATATTTCATGCTGAATGGGCACAGTATGGAGCCAGGAAGTTCCCGAGAAATGTACAAGAAGCTTGTATTCTACATATTACACACCTATATTGACGTATGCAGCATGCACGTGGTCAACAACTAAACGGGAGAAAAGTAGATTCCAGGCAGCAGAGATGAAGTTCCTTGGAGGTATAATTGGAAAGACCCGCAGAAAAAAAAGTCAGAAACAAGGAAATTAGGGAGAAAACTTGATTCCCAAAGTTACAAGACAAAATCGAGATCAGTAAGCAAAAATGGTATGGACATATCATGCGAATGGGAGAAGACAGTGTCCCGAAGCGATTATTTACTGAGAAAGTCACAGGAAGGCGCCAAAGGGGAAGGCCGAGGATGAGGTGGACGGATGCAGTGAGGGAGAGTGTTGAGAAAAGAGGAGTGAAAGTAGAGGATGTACTGGAAGAGGGACGAGAGTGGTGGAGAGACAGAAAAGTATGGAGGTCCTTGACGTACACCCCGACCCAGATCACTGGAACCGGGAAATGAAGAAGGAGAAGAAGAAATTATAATTTAAGCTAAGGATGTCTCCATTGACGTGTCGAAACAAGTTCAACAATTGAACAGATGTTTTACAATTTGTATTGACTGGCAGATTATTTTTAAAGATTATCTAATTTCACTGCGGGCTTCATTCAAATTTCTCGCTCTGTTTCATTTACCTTCATTTATTTTACCTTTCATTAATTTATCTCTTATTAATTTCTCGTTAGGAAGGGCATCCGGCCGTGTAAACTTTGGTCACAAATTGTGGGAATAACATGCAGAAGGAATGGTTAATGGCAAATGCACTAATACAGGATACTCCAGTAAGAAAGGAGACATCCAGTATCATGGAATTTCTTACGGCTTGGTCGCATACTGTACTGTACAGCAGCGGCATCCAGCCATTGCGCTCTCAGCGTAGTCCTACTATAATGTAAAGCTATGCTGTGCCGCACGCCAGCAGGCAATTGGGTGAGCTGACTGCCGGCGCTGCGTCAGTTCTTCGCCGTGCCTGACTGAGTCTAGTTGGGATCGCTAGCGCGCCTAATGTGATGTAAAAATTGTACGTCCAATGCGTTGGTTGTCCGACTCACCTACATCATGTTTTGCGCATTCTCCGCGTACCAGTACCGGTACTAGCAATGTACTTGGTATTAAAACAGTCAGCAATCCTGTTAATGTATGACGGAACTCTATGAGGTATTGCGATTTCAGTCACATCTTTGTTTATTTCCAAGTTTTCGTTTTGTTTCAATTGGTTTTCATATTTACAGTAGAATCCCGCTCAACTGAACTTCCCTTATCCGACATTCCGTATTATCCGACATATTTCCCTTATTGAATTGGATTTCTGGTTGGGAGGATGCTACTACTAGATGCAAGTAAGTGGTGTGCACATGATCAGGTGTTTTAACTAACTGACCCTGATATTATTGATTTCGTGAATGCTAACGAAGATGAGGATGGTGAAAAAGAAGAACGAGTTATTGCAGAACAACAGGATAGAACTATGTATCACTGTGGAGGATTAGGCGCATGGGATATGCCATTAACGTACATAGAGCAACAGACGGAGACAAACGCAACGGAGGTGTTGATTTTTCGTCGATGGCGAGATCTCGCAGCTATAAAACGTGAATCCGGCATGCAGATATTGTTGACAAGTTTCTTAAGGCATTTGGAACGTTTTTGTTCAATACTGCATGTACAATATTGAATTGATAATTCAGTAAATAGAGTGCCGTACAACATGTCATTGTTTCAGTAACCCAGTACCGGGTGAGTTAGCTATGGTCGTTACGGCATTACTGCTGGCAGTGGCTCACATCCGGGTGGTGAGGAGGTTCGTATCCCCCCGCCGGCAACCTTGATGATGGTCTTCTGTGGTTTCCCATCTTCCTTCCAGGCAAATGCCGAGGTTGGTCCCTAACTATAGGCCACAGCCACTACCTTCCAACTCCTCGTCATTACATTGAAACTTTCCTCCCCAGACAACACTCCACACGCGACGGTACTTGTAGCTCACCCATTGGGTGTTCGCCTAGAAGCAGCTACAAACTGGCGAGCCGAACATGTTCTCGGGCACTCCCGGCACTAAAAGCCATATCCTAAAAAAAGTAATATAGTATAGCCTACCTATTTGTTTTAGTTCATTTTAGAAGTAATTCTATATTAACCGACATTTTCAGTGATCCGACGTGCTCCAGGGACAGATTAGGTCGGATAATCGAGACTCCACTGTACTGAACACCGTTTGACGTTCGACTGAACAACCATAACACAGCGAAGGCAGTACGAGAGGGAGTGAGCGGGGAAAGCGAGCATGATACACTGGTATCCCTCACCATCGCTGCAAGACCGTCCGCGCCAGAAGCACGCCGGCGTGCTGTGTAGACATACAGGGTCATCGAAAGAGGTTGCAGCAATTTAAAAAAATCATATTTCTCGATGTAAGTGTGATAAGATAATAAATCGAGCTGAAAACTAATCTGGAATTCAGCGAGTTTTAGATGTGACTGTACTCAACCCGTGACCTTCAACCAATGCACAGAATGAGTGCGCGGCAGGAAGCTGCCATGCCACTGTTTCAGTAGTGAGTGTGATTGCAATGGCGACAGTTCAGCAGAAAGCACAGGGTGTGTTGTGGTTAGCGGAGTTAAAATCTGTTATAACTGTTCAGCGCACTTTGCGACGTGTTTATGGTAGGGATGCCCCTCATGCTAATAGCATTAGACTGTGGTATGAACAGTTTCAGAAAACTGGCAGCGTTGACATGAAGAAGTCCCCCGGACGACCTAGAACGAGTGACGAACCAAGGGAGCGCACGTAGAAACATCATAAGGTATGAAACAAACTTTTTGAGTTGGTGAATTTAACAAAAAAATACTCCTTTTAATACCTCAAATAGTTAATGAGCTATGCTTTTTTGAAATTGCTGCAATGACCCTATATTATAATACAGGAAAACGTACCTTCAATAGAAACGAAGGGGACTCGCAATTCATTTTGTTAAACATAGATTTCCGGTTAACAGAGGGAGGTCTATGCTAAAATATTTTTTATGTCCGGCGATGTCGAAATGTAAACATTATGTGTTAGAAAACTGTATCATAATGAGGCTCATTATAACACTATTTTTCATTATTAAACAGTTTCTCCCACCAATCAGAGCTCAAGAAACAGTTGTGTGACCAATTAGGTAAGGACACCATCGCGCATGCGCTCAAAATCCGCTGTAAACAATATGTGTTCTGTGTTGGCAAGCAAAGTGAATGGTCTCTGAATTCGGAGTGCCTTGACCAACGCATGCGCTCTGTTCAGTCAGCAAAACCAGCGCGCCTTGTTCACTAACTGAATCCCACAGAGATTTATGTTAAAACATATGATAAAGTTATAATTATCGTCGAAAATGAACGGTCGTATGCAACTCGTGTCTTAATTATTGCCATTATAGGCTCGTTGCATAATGTATTATTATGTTCGACCCTGACTATTATATGTCAAAAAACTGTACTATAATGAGGCTCATTTTAACACTATTTTTCATTATGAAACAGTTTCTCCCACCAGTTGTTTGACCAATTAGATAAGGATAGCATCACACCTGCGCTGAGTTCCAAGGCCTTCAAATTTAAATTTCACTGCGTGGCCTAGAGTCATAGTAGGGTAATCGAGGAGGCCATGGTCAAATACAAAGCATTGTCTGCGTCCCATGCGCTCTGTTCAGAACATAAAACTGGCGAAATCTCGACAGATATTTATGAATATTTATGTTCGAACATAAAATAGTTATAATAATTATTGTCGAACATAAACAGTCGTATGCAACTCGCCTATAATGGCAATTAAGACACTCATTTGGAAATTATAAAACTCGCATACGCTCGTTCTATAAACATACTCGTGTCTTAATTATTGCCATTATAGGCTCATTGCATAATGTACTATATTATATGAATTGCAGTCAATGACCAGAGCAGGGTATTTAATTGAACGCCCTTAGGCTCCTAGCAAGTTCAATTTTAGGTAGTTCGGGTTCGATTCTCGGCTCCATCAGGGATTTTAGAAACTGACGGAGGGCTGAAACGGGGTACACTCAGCCTCGTGAGGACAATTGAGTAGCTGTCTGACAGTGAGGCAGTGCCCTAATCACGAAAACCAAGATTAACGGCCGAGGGGACCCGATGCGCTGATCACGCGTCACCCCAATATCTGCAGGCCAAATGGCTGGGCAGCGGTCGCTTGGTAGGCCTAGGTCCTTCACGGGCTGTAGTGCCAGGGGTTATTTATTTAGGTACGATTGAAGGCAGGTATGCGATGGTCAAGGAATGCTTTCAGTTGGCTGTGTGAATGTTTATCTACTTGAGCGTTTCAGTGTAAATTACGAGCATTAACTGTTTGCTAATTATTGTTGCTTAAGGGGCGGAACAACGAGGTCATGTTCCCCACTGTCGCTGTAAAAGTCATAATGTTTTGATATAACAGCTTAGTCGTTCACGCCATAACTAGGTACAAGCCTGGAAAACGTGTACCTCTCATATTTTGCTTCAGCTCGCGATGTAGCCTGTGCGTTAAATCGCGCACCAGGACCGCTCGACTGCAGCAAGTCCGGAGATCAGAAGTTCGAATCTCAGCGCTGACTGTGGCTATATTGAGCGTGATTTTCCCCGTTTTTTTCCCACACCACTTCCAGGCAAATGCCGAGATAGTATAGTTGCCTCACTTTCCTGGTTAAGGTGCGACTCGCCTTTGAAATCTAGCTGGGCGGATATGTTTACATTCCATGGCACCTGGGGCCAAGGCTGTCCCAGCGTGAGGCACAGCGTTGTCAAATTTCCACCGAAGCTACTGAGGGCGAACAGCGAGACTGGACAGAACTATGTGCAGATGTGCAACATTGGGCGCTGATGCCTGTGGGAGACACAAGAAAGACACCAGGGAGGGACTTAGGAGTCCACGTGGAGTGATAGAGGAAGCATTCCATTGGCCAACAACCGTCAGCTATTGGTCAGTAGCGAACAATGGTTATTGTCAGTGCGTGCTACTACCTTACGTTTGGGTCGCCGCTCGTTAACCAGGAAAGTGAGGGAGCTATACCCCGGGGCAGCTACTCCATCCCTGTCCCTAATATTGCTACACACACTAGTCTGTTACAGTCACCACATAAATATACTGTAGGTTTTCAGACACATTCAACACACACCCAATTACAGAGGTGTGCAAATTATTAGACTCAAATAAGGAATTATCAGTCGAAAATTGCATTAAAAATCATTTTATTTTATTTGTATTACCCTCTTTAGTAATGTTTATTGATGTGTAACATCTTTCCACTAGGTATCTAGATATTTTTGTGGCACTCGGTAGCTGGACATTTTTGTGGGAGTGATTTTGGAAAAGGGATGGAAGTGGATAGGACGGAAATGGATGGGACGGAAATGGATGGGACGGAAGTGCATGGGACGGAAACAATGATCGCGCGTGGTGGCGTAGATCGGTATAACGACGTACTGTAGGCCATGTGGCTATGGAGAATGTATATCGCATACAGTTTAGTTCAAGGTTGGGAAATCCCATTTAAGATATTCCTACAATAAATCATCTTCAAGTTGTCGTTATTTGGTGTGAAAATATTCATTATATCATATTTGCTGAAAACAATTACGATTTATTAAATCTTCATACTTTTGCTGTATTCTTATTTAATGTAAGCACTCGATGTACTGTCGGCCATGTGGCTATGTGGAATCTATATCGCATCAAAAAACACTCCAAACAACGTAGGAATTCAGTATATTAACATCGACTACTAACAATAATTGAAACATCATTGGTCTAAACGTATCACTGGGAGAAACACATTTAATATACCTTCTGCACACCTAATTTTTAATCGCGCCTATACTTGGCAGTGCGCTGTATTGGCAAAAAGAGGCCATTTTCAATAACATCGCTGGCATGGGTTCACTAACTAGCCGGTATAGAGCGCAGTCCGCATCAAGTAGGCAGTGGATTGCTTCCACCACGGCCGCATACCGTAATTCAACTAGTTGAAGGTAGATGTCACTACTGCAGATCCATTGGAGAACTTTGATTCCTTTAAATATAATATTTTCCATTGCAAAATGCATTATATAACGCTCAATTGTATAACGCCTCAGCACTCACAAAACAATAAATATAAAAAATCAAGCAAAAAAAATACAACTCTGTTAGGATTAGAAGCCCAGCCGGCCGGTTGAGAGACCAACACTGTAACCACAGATCTAATGATGTCCTCCAAAAATGAATGTCATCAATCGATTAAGATACAACGTCTTAGCCAATAATGACTGTTCCGTTCCGTTTACGAGCGAATCCGTTGCGCGCTTGACTGCGCCTCTGGTGGCCTGGTCGGGAACGTCCATTTAATCTTTGGTTTCAGAGAGTTCCTTGGAGAGAAGAAACACTGCCATCGTGATGGCTGTGGAAGAAAATAACAATGTACTGTGTGTAAAGTTTTGCAATGTACTGTCTTGTGTCACAAATTTAGCAGAGCTAACCCGAATAGAGTTCAGATCAAATAAACCATTATCAAAATATTTCACTGCTGTCTAGAAAATAAAACATTGGTCCTCCGGACGCGAATATTGACCGCGACGTGGATACAACACTATCATAGTGCATTAAGCAGTGAAATAAAGTTCAAGTCCAAGTCATGGTATGTGTTAAGTCTAGCAATCCTTTCCCCATATACAGTGCAACTATGGAAACTACCGATATAAAAGTATTAATAAAGAAGCGAGGCATTTTGAAGGGCAGGCTGACGCGCATTCAGTCATATGTCGAGCAGTTTGATAGCTCTCAGAGTATAGAGCTAATAAAAGGCAGGTTAAAAACCATCGAGGAAATTTTCGACGACTTCAAAGTCATTCAGTCGGACTTGGAAGTGTACGATGACAAAACTGAGGAGCACATAGACTACAGAGATAGTTTCGAATCCACGTACTGGGATATTGTTGCCAGAATTAAAGCATGGGTAGAACCATTTGATGATGGTATATTATTGCATTCTGCAGGTTCACAAGCAGGTAAATTAAAATCATGTATGAAATTACCTCCAATAAACATCCCTAATTTTGACGGTGAGTACACAGCGTGGGTACAATATCACGATACATTTGTGGCTACGATCCACAACAATGAAGATCTAACCAACATTCAAAAATTTTACTATCTAAATTCATCACTTAAGGGAGAGGCACTCCAAATTGTACAACAATTTCCAATATCTTCTGAAAATTATCAAGCAGCATGGGCAGCATTAACTGCACGATACTACAATAAGAGGCGAATAGTAAGCAACCACATCAAGGGTTTACTAGAAGCTGATGCAATTCACAGAGAATCAGCACGCGAGTTGCGAACGTTGGTAGAGACATTTAAGGGACATTTGAACTCATTAGAAGCTCAGGATATAGTTGAAAATGCATTCAAAGAAGCCATTATTGTTCAATTAATCGTAGATAGATTATATTCAACATCCAGGCGAGAGTGGGAACTTCACACTCCGGCTAAGCAGCTGACGATCTCTGAAGAACTGTTTGCATTTTTAGATAAACGATGTCATGCTTTAGAGGCAATGTTAAGTCGGGCCAACAAACTTTCCCATCCCCCAAAACCTGCTTCAGGCAAAGGGAAATCAGAGAAAATGTATAACTCCTTTGTTATCACGGCTCGATCTTGTCCTAGGTGTGGGCAAGAGCATGCATTGATCAATTGCAAGCTATTTAAGAGTGACGATGTTGCCAAAAGGCAAGAATTAGTTCGTAAATACAAACTATGTTTCAACTGCATGGCCGCAGGTCACAACTACCAACAATGTAGACTTAGTCATTGTCGTCAATGTGAGCAGAAACACAATACACTTCTTCACAACCTTAGACAAAATCAACCCAACACCTAATCGCGACAGCAACAATTGTGGTGAAGGTAGCTTAGAGTGTGATGCCAATGCAACTTCGAGAAACAGCAATTAGATACCGCTCACCGATAGTTACTGTGCTTACAAGCAGGGTATTCTAGGGCAGGTACTATTATCCACAGCCATTGTTTATGTACGTGACCACAGTGGTAATTTACAGCAGTGCAGGGCACTTCTAGACTCCGGGTCACAATCAAATTTCATATCTGAGTCGTGTGTTCAACGGCTAAGATTGAAACGCCTGAACAATATTATTCCAATCAGTGGAATTAACAATTCAATCTCCAAAGCTTCCCACAGCGTGTCAGTTCATCTACAATCCAGAGTCAGTAATTTCACTTCACAATTCACATGTTTCATTCTACCAAGGATCACAGGGGTTCTGCCTACGAGACATCTTAACACTGAGAAATGGGATATTCCAGGCCATTTGGAACTAGCAGATCCTACTTTCAATGTGCCAGGCTCCATAGATATATTGATTGGAGCAGGGTTATTCTTCGATTTTTTGCTAGAAAGAAGAATCAAAGCATCAGGCCTACCAGTGATCCAAGAAACCTCGCTGGGGTGGATATTATCTGGAAACATTAACGAGATCAGCAATGGACCATCAAGCGTGACTATGTTCGTGTCCAGTCAGGATAATCTAGAACTTCAATTACAGAAATTCTGGCAATTGGAAGAACTGAACTGTGAGTCATTCTCTCTTGATGAAAAGGAGTGTGAAGCACATTTTCAACAGTGCACAAGACGGGATGATACCGGCCGTTTCACTGTGCGACTTCCATTCCGCAGTTCATCAATGAAGCTAGGTGACTCCTACGAAGGTGCCAAACGTAGGTTTGAGCAAATTGAAAGAAAACTAGCAGTGAATTCCACGCTTCGAGAAGACTACAAGAAATTCATGAAGGAATATGAAGAGCTTGGACACATGGAAGTAGTACCTCACCCATCAATTATCCAGGACGACGAACATTTATACTACATGCCACATCATGCAGTGGTAAAGGAATCAAGTTCAACAACTAAAACACGCGTAGTCTTCGATGCTTCAGCTAAGTCCAGCACTAATATATCACTGAATGACATGTTAATGGTGGGACCAACCATACAACCAGATCTATATTCAATTATCACAAGGTTCCGAACACATCCAATTGCCTTCACTGCAGATATTGCAAAGTTGTACCGCCAGATACAAGTGGATTCAAGGGACACTGATTTTCAGAGAATTCTGTGGCGACAGTCACCTCAAGATGTACTTCAATGGTATCGACTGACTACCGTGACTTATGGTACAGCTTCATCACCCTTCTTGTCAACCAGGTGTATCAAGCAATTAGCGGTGGAAGAAGACGCTCAACTGCCAAGAGCCTCTAAGGTTGTTCAACAAGACATGTATGTGGATGACCTGATGAGTGGAGGGCAGACAATACAAGAAGCACTAGAATTACTATCAGAATTACTTCTTTTGATGAAGAGAGGTGGATTCCATTTGCGGAAATGGGCCTCAAACTGTCGTGAGGTGGTATTAGCAGTCCCTGAAGACATGCTAGAAACCATTTCATCTATTCCCATGGACAATGATCATGTAATTAGAGCATTAGGGCTTCTGTGGCAACCATCTACAGACCAATTCATGTTTTCGTTCAACATCGATAAGCAGCCGCCAGTGACATAACGGAAAATACTAGCAGTGACTGCCTCCATTTTTGATCCATTGGGTTTGGTAGGTCCAGTCGTGGTGTCCTGCAAGATCTTCCTTCAGAGGTTGTGGCAAGTTAAAATTGGTTGGGATGAAATTCTACCTTCTGGTCTCCAAGATGAATGGCGTCAAACGTATAATTATTTGTTAGATTTAAGTAACATTTCAGTACCTCGTCCACTAATAGGAACAGGAACACCAGTGAACATACAATTGCATGGATTTTCGGATGCTTCACCATCAGCATATGGTGCTTGTGTATATCTACGATGTGAAAACATGGCGAATGATGTTTCGGTGAAATTAATCTCCTCCAGATCGAAGGTAGCACCATTGAAGTAAATGTCTATTCCTCGCCTTGAGTTATGTGCAGAAATGCTTCTGGCACACCTAATGAAGAAAATAAAGTCTATCATTCAACTTAGCATACACAGCACTCATCTGTGGACAGATTCCACGGTCGTATTGGCTTGGATTAACTCGCCTTCGAACCGTTGGAAGACATTTGTGGCCAATCGCGTTGCAGAAATACATGATGCATCGAGTGTTCTAGATTGGGGACATGTTTCAGGGAAGGATATCCTGTCAAGGGGAACAAACCCATAAATACTCAAACAATTAACTTCTTGGTGGAAAGGTCCAGCATGGATATCAGAGTCCACAGAAGCATGGCCTCCGCATCAGTCATTCCAGGATACAGACACTGCATTGTCAGAACAGCGTCAAAGTGTAGTTAGCTTGCTAACGATCACACCAACTACAATTGACACTATTTTGGAAATATTTTCTTCACTTCAGAAGATTCAACGCATAATCGCCTTCTGTTTTCGATTTGCAGCTAACCTCAAACGTTCCAAGCACTGCAGAGAAACTGGCATCTTCTCTCTCAAAGAATTGCGACAATCATTACGTGTTTGCATTAGACTTTCTCAGCAACAAGAATTTATTCGAGAATTGCATGACTTGCAAGTCCACCACTCTGTACAACATAAGAGCAAAATCAAGGATCTTAATCCGTTTGTGGATGAATCACAATACCTCAGGGTGGGCGGTCGATTGCAGGCTTCTTCATTACCTTTTGATCAAAGACACCCACTGATTCTGCCGGTTAAACTGACTCAACTCATCATTGAGAATGAACACGTACGACTGCATCATGCAGGTGTTCAATTAACATTGTCTTCACTCAGATTACAGTTTTGTATTCCTAAGGGAAGAAGTACTGTCCGGCAAGTCATTCACAAGTGTGTCAGATGCTTCAAGTTAAGGGCACAAACATCACAGCAATTGATGGGACAATTACCTGCACCACGTGTGGAACCATCTCGTCCATTTTTGAATTCGGGAGTGGATTATGGTGGTCCGTTTCTCATTCGGCTAGGATCAACAAGATCCAAGGTCAGAACTAAGTGCTACGTGGCTGTGTTTATATGTTTAGCCACCAAGGCTTGGTCAGCAGTCTTTCGACAGACGCCTACATCGCTGCTCTACGCAGATTCATCGCGAAAAGAGGAATTTGCGCAAATTTGTACTCTGACAATGGTACGAATTTGGTGGGTGCAAGGAACGAGCTGAAAGAGTTACATAAACTATTTCAATCACAGCAACACAATGACGCTGTTCAGCAGTGTGCCAGCACTATTGGTTTCACATGGCATCTTATTTCACCCAGTGCTCCTCACTTTGGTGGTTTGTGGGAGGCTGGAATCAAAGCAATGAAACATCATTTGAAGCGTGCAGTAGGAACAGCCTGTCTGGACTTCGAATAATTCAGTACTTTCCTTACTCCAATGACTCCAACGATCCTCCTGTTTTGACTCCAGCACATTTTCTTGTTGGGGAAAGCCTTACTGCTATTCCGGAGCCAGATCTAACTAATCTCAAGATTACCCGGTTGTCCAGCTGGCAAATGGTTCAACGATTCCAGCAGCAGCTATGGAGGCGGTGGTCTGCAGAAAACCTGGGACAGTTGCAGCAATGACCAAAGTGGGTTTCAGTTCAGTCCAACATTCAGCCTGGTGCTCTGGTGTTAATAAAGGACGACAACCTCCCTCCACTTGTATGGAAGACAGCAGTCGTAGACAAGGTTCATCCCGGTGCCGATGGATTGGTTCGAGTCGTTAGTTTGCGAACTAGCAAGGGAACAATACAGAGGCCAGTGAGGAAGCTATGTCTCCTTCCATTCTCAAATGATGAGAAAACTATTGATATTTGAACTCTTGTTTGCACAAATTGATTCAATGTATTGATCATCTAATTTCTTTTATAATTGTACCAATTAGGTGGGCGGTATGTTCCGTTCCGTTTACGAGTGAATCCGTTGCGCGCTTGACTGCGCCTCTGGTGGCCTGGTCGGCAACGACCATTTAATCTTTGGTTTCAGAGTGTTCCTTGGAGAGAAGAAACACTGCCATCGTGATGGCTGTGGAAGAAAATAAGAGTGTACTGTGTGTAAAGTTTTGCAATGTACTGTCTTGTGTCACAAATTTAGCAGAGCTAAACCGAATCGAGTTCAGATCAAATAAACCATTATCAAAATATTTCACTGCTGTCTACAAAATAAAACAATGACTTTGACTAAACGATTTCTTCATTGGAGTATATTTCAAACAATGTTCATTTCATATAATGTTCCTGTTATTTTTATATCTGTAGACTATAATGCATGCAACATACTCAAATTAGTGAAATATAGTTCAGAACGAGAGATCAGATGCCATTTTGTCTGCAACCGAGACGGCTCAGCTTTTTAAAGTCACTTCTACACTATAATATTACAATACACACTTTTAATTTTCCATTGCAAAATGCACAATATGCTATCAATCGATTTTTATTCAACGTCTTAGCAAATAACAATTATGATTTATTACGGTCAGGGCCCTATTTCATAAAACTCGACAGGTCCGACAATTGTGACAATTTGACATAATTGTCAACATGTCACGACACTCCTATCTGACAGTATGTCATTGTGTGACAGGGGAAATATTGTAAAATTTACGCCTGTCACAGAGCTCTTTTCATAACCTTGACAAATTGTCAAAACCACCTTTCGAGGTTATGTACACTTCGATAGTTCCGAGAATCGATAATGTACAATAACTATCGATTCACATGAACTGTTCTACGCGAGATAATCATAATTAAGGATTTACTATTTATTAAAACATTCATTTTTTTGAAGAAACACGCACAAACTGTGCAAAATTACTATATATTTATAAAATTGACTGCTTACATGTGATTATCATTACAGCTTCTAATAATACATTACAGGTCAACCATTTACCTTTCTGACAATCACGAATAGCCTGCAAGGTAAATGCACCAATGGTCGTCATGTTAAGACAGATTTAGTCAAGAAAATATAAACACCTTATACATTTTGGTAAATGTAATCAACAAAAGCACTGTACCTAACATCAAACTCTACTCAAACACTAGGAAACTCTCAATATCGAAAATATTAGTTTAAGGAAAAATTACGTATTTAAAAAATGTGTTTTTGCCCAAGTCAAGTGTATTCTTGGAATACACGGTACGAGAGAATAACAATTTTAATGCTCTTTTCTTGTTCATTTCTTCCTTTTTTATCAAACACCAACAGTGATCTTCTATTTTCTCTTTGTTGGTCACGTCTCTTATGTTCTTTGTGAGTCTGTTCTAGATATATATCTTCCATGACCCACCTAGCGTCATCTAGCAGCGAATCTCAGAAGCTCCTCAATTCTTCCTGGTGCAAGAGGACTTCCTTATCCATCTGGCCACCAGTTCTCGTTGCCATCGCCAGCTATTATCTCCGTGATCAAGAGAACTTCGTCTACTCTTTCACCCACCAGGCTGTGCTAGTATCGCCTGCTATCAACTCTTTGAAGACCATTTCCTCAAGAGAATTTAAGTTTACAATGTTGGTCATGCTTATATGTATTCCTTTTGTCTCCTACCCCCACTCTTTTCCCTTCCTTGGACCCTCGCGCTTCGCTGAGTGGGTCTCACTTGTAAGTCGGCAGTTGACTTGGTCAGTCAAGGCTCAACCAGAGCCAGTCTCCTCAAACCAAGAGGCACTCTACATTCTACGCCATGTTGGCACATTAGGTATCCGTCAAAGGGAACTTCATCTTCGCCATGCAACAAAGATAAGTACAGACTTAAGGTTTTAACCTCATCTTCATCGGTTTTAATTCTACATACTTCAATGATCATTTTATAGGCAGTGTGAGATTACTTATTTGGGACAAAAATCATCCTTCGCGGGATTTGCTATGTTTGGTTTTTGTCTGTCTAAGCCAACCTTAATAAAAAGTAGCTTTTCTTAAGCTATTTAAATGAGAAATCTTCTCACCACGTGGGATATTATCTAATACCCGCTGTCTATAAAATACCAAGCTAGTTCCTCCGCTGGATTAACTTTGGCTCCATTCTTCCATTAGGATCGTTCTGGAACCTTCCAGATCCTGTACTTTATCTACAAGTCTTGCCGTCATGTATTTTTCACTCACTTGTGAGAATACTATTGAAAATTGAAGAATCTTCCTTCTGAATTAAAGCTCAAGAGCTAATTTTCTTCCACCGTTGGAATGTTCTTTGGCGCATTTAATTGTAATACACAACTTTCTCAAGCAATAGACTTTCGCCTATCTAGTACTACCAGTCCTTCTTCATCATTGCAATAACTTTCTTTGCCATAAACTGTCGTGTTACTACAGTGAACTTTTCATCCATTTAACAGACTATAGTGATAAATAGTGCTTGTTCAACTTTTCTACCGCGTCGCGATCGTCCGTTTACCTTAAATAAGGCCATGAACATTGATCCTAAATCCCAATTGATCTTTCCTAAACCTTCTACTAACAAACCATATTAATAAAATTGTTACTCTAGATCATTTTTAATGAGGTGTCACTCTGACGAAGTGCCCTTCTATCTTGCTTGTTTATCATCAAATAATTTCTGCATAACCACGTGTTTTATACACGGTTCAAGTTTACATTGTTTCTCCTTTATAATCAGGGAAAACAATTCTTTCAACTCATGAGTGAGTTATTTCTAGGGCTCACGAAAGGGAAGCTGCCCCATTTGTCTCGTGATTCCTACTTGAACATAGGAAGTCTAGAAACGTCCTTTTGACTTTCTCTTTAGGTTTCTCAGTAAGTGACCTGCTCTATTTTGCATACCTATCATAAAAGTAATTCTGTATAAATATAAGAAGTTATAGGAACTTATTTTTCATTCTACCTGTTCTCTTTTTTTTGTTATTTTTGAAGTTGTAACTTTTTCTAAGATAGGTACGCAGAAATTTCTTATAGTACACACCTTGTACTTTATTTATTGTTAAACTTTAATCACCTTAATTGTCTTTAAATTTTGAATTTTTATCTTCGCTATTTTAAATCCTTGCTAGGATTTTATAAAGGTTTGAAACCTAATAAATTGTTAATTGCCTGGCGCAAACGTTTAATGTTTTCTGAGGTCTGTGACCCCAAAATTGTTAACCAAATTGAAAATATATATTTGTTAAAGTTATCAACTTATTTTGCCTTGTTAAATAAATTAAATATTTGTTTTTGGATTTATCATTTCGCAAATACTACAGTTAGGCATGATCCTGGCTTTCCTAACTCTTCCTAGGTTCATGCCCTCGTTAATACGCAATAAATCTGTTACTATTTATCTTGTCAGACCATCACCCTTCCCATAGTAGGCATATGCATGCTTGAGAGGGAATACACTAAAGCCATTCTCTGGCAAACCGCCCAAGTCCTAGCTGCGTTTCCCGTCAGCTTCGACCAGGTCCTTACCCACTTTAGGTATCAGAGAGCGGATTTGCGGTGGCAACCGCCTCTGAGTGCATTTAAAGTTAAATTTATAACTTTTGTGGGACTCTCCTCCCATTTCTCTATCCTTTCTCTCCAGTCCGAAACCCACCTCCTTTTCTTTATCATCTTCCCTTGGTGGTTAGGTTATTCCTCAGCCAATAATCTACCCAAAAATTGGTACCAGAAACCCGGGAGAGTCCATTTGCTATTTCTATTCTTTGTCAAGTGTCATTTGACAATACCTTACAAATTATTAATATCTGCTTTGAATCTTTCAGCTATAACTACATCATGCAAAGCCTGTGAAGGGGAAAGAGGCCGCTCCTGTCTCCCGCGGTGTGTCCCTTTCTTTCAACTTATTTGCTGCTGCCAGCCTGACAGCATTTCCAAGTTTCCACAGTCTCGTGAGTTACACTTTAATCTATTCACCTTGTCATGGCTCCTACTGAAAAGGATAAGGATGAAAAACTTACTTCTAAACGAGCATCTTATAAAGGGCAAATTACCCGATTCAGAAAGTACATAAAAGAGTTAGATCCCTCCGAAGCTCAATTAGACATGTTGAAACATCATGTAAGGGATTTTGAACGTTCTTATGAAAATTATTGCAACATCCAAACTGAAATAGAAACTTGCATGCACAATCAAACCGAAGATCGAGTCGAGGAAGAAACCCAATATTACGAAGGCATAGGTTCTGCTTTTAAAATAATACGCCAACTCGAAGAGGAGCAGAAAAAGGACGCTTCTGTTCTTGGTTCTCTTCACGAACCACAAACTTCGATTCGCGATGGTACTCACAAGCCCAAACCAATTTTACCTAAAATTGATTCACCCCACTTCTCTGGAGATGAATCTACTTGGGATTCTTTCTATGAATTATTTTGCTGCCTTGTTCATGACAATGAAGACATTCAAGTCATATACAAGCTTCATTACTTGAGATCTATCCTCCGAGGTCAAGCTTTGCAGTTAGTTGAAGCACTTCCTCTAAGTGCCGAAAATTACCCCATTGCCTTTAACTTATTGAAGGAAAGATATGGCAATTTACGGTTACGTATTCAACGCCATATGAAGGCTCTATTCAACCTACCTGCGTCACAGCACAATGACGTCACTAGTTTGCGTACTCTCATTGATACTACTCAGCTTCATGTTAAAGCTTTATCCCAACTAGATCAACCCACTGAACACTGGGAAAATTTCCTAAAACATTTAGTGGTTTCTAAAGTTGATACTGCTACCCTCAAAGCTTGGGAAATCGAACTTTCTAGAGAAGACGATTACTCTTATGAGCATTTAGTCACTTTCATAAACGCTAGATGCCAACTCTTAACCGCTTTAGCTAATCAAAGTGAACCCTCTTCCCCGAGCTCTAAATTTGAATTAATGTCTATCAAACCTAAAAGCGAACGCTTAGCGTCTAATACCCAAAAACCCGGGTCCAGCTCATCTAAATTTAAATCAAACACTACTGGTTACCCAACTAGGTCTAGTGAACGTCGTGTTGCTAGCTCTATTGTTTTAAACACTCAAAGCGAACCCCACAAGAGTTTAAACGAACCTATAAAATGCATGCTCTGCAAAAAGTTGCACACTTTGTACTTGTGCAAATCCTTTAAAGAATTGACTGTCGAAGACCGAAGGAAGTTTGTCTTCAATAGTAAACATTGCTTCAACTGCTTGTCACCTAAGCATTCTTCTTCAAACTGTACGTCTTCCAACCTCTGTTTCCATTGTAAAAAACCGCACCATTCTTTATTGCACGTTCATGATAAATCGAGGTCACCAGTACCCGCTTCTTCAAACTCCATGCAGAGCAGCTCCGAACAAACTAATGCTTCTTCCTGCATTTCTAACGCCGAAACTTCTCACAGTGCGCAAGCCCTTTTGTCCACTGTACAATTCGAAATCCAAGATAAATTTGGAAATTGGTTTCGAACCCGTGGTCTTCTCGATTCCGCTTCAACTCACAACTTTGTTTCGCGATCGTTAATTAAAAAACTAGGTCTTTCGTCATCGCCTACTCCCATCAATGTATCCGGCATTGACAATTTGAAAACTCAAGCCTTGCAGTCTTCAAAATTGAAAATCAGAGACATTTGTCAAAGAAACACCAATCTTAACTTAAACTGTCTCATTCTTACCAGCATTGGCAAGGACACTCCTAGCAGCTCTAATAATACTTCCGGTTTAAAGATTCCTTCGCACTTAAGGTTAGCTGATCCTCAGTTTAATGCTCAAGGTCCCATTGATATACTTTTCAGTGCCAATATTTTTTGGAATTGCCTCCGTAAACAGGTTCGCAAGTTATCTTCAAACGTGGTCGCCAGAGACACCGATTTTGGTTGGGTTATTACTGGTGAAATCCAACATCCCAGTCTTCAAACCAAATCGCAATGTCATTTCGTTACTGCTGATATAAATCCCCTTTCTGAAAAAGAGAACACCTATGTTTTCGATCACGATACTTTTGAAAAACACTTGCCGAAACGATGTCTCATCGTAAACAACTACGCCACCTTTGTAAGTTGTTTAAATGGTTTTGCCTTATTTCTGCACAAAATGGCAATTCAAGTTCGCCTCGCCTTGTGTTACTTCGTTTACCTTCTCATGTCATTTTTTATAGCAGGTAATTGCTTAAACTCTCTATTGAAAACTATCTTCCCCTTGTGTAAAGCCATGGCTATCAGTCACCATCATTTCGCTGTAAGCTATGCTTCACTTCTTTCGCTATTTAGTAGGATGGGCACGGCCGGCTCCTTCCCCCTTCCTCACAATTGGAAGCCGCTTTTGAAACCGCTTGAAAATCTGAATTCTCTAGCATCTAGAATAACTATTCTTATGCATAAACTCCTTTTCAATGTCCCAGCTTCTCTTCTTTTTTCGGAAGAATTAAGCTTTTTTCTGTCGAAAATTGTCGGTTTCTGTGATCCTCAAAATTATGCGAAATTGATTTCCTACTTTATTTCATATGTCTCTAAATTGGTTTTTCACGTCCAAGCCACGAATGACTGCATGCCGTCTAACCTGAATATCCGCTTTAAGTCTCAGCTGATTTCACTTGTGTTGTTTGTTTATTTCGAACTGCTTGTTTTTCAATCTTGTTTGTATACAAGCTCGGATAACGCCAAGCTGTCGTTTATTTCCTGTATGCTTGCCAAAGGTCAGAGCAAGTTTCCCTTATCTCAACTCTGGCTGACTGCCAACTATTGTCTTGCGAGTTGCTTCTGTAAGTTCAGAAGCTGCTCTCCTCATTACCAAAATAAACTTGTTCCGGTCAAGGACTCTTTCAGCTATTTTATTTATATTCCTTATCTCGCTGTACTATGTGGGTCAAGGCCGTGTTTGCCTGTCTCGCCCACTTGCTTACGCTCGTATCCTACAACTGCTTCGATTCTTGTTTCATAACATCGTTGCGTATTTTTTACGCGATCATGTATTGCTCCTTGCTTACATATTTTGCAATCTTATTGTTCATTGATGAACAAACTTGTTTTTTCTTGTTACATTCGCTGTGTTTTTGTATTTATGCTGGTCACGTCACGTTTCTCGCTGACTTAAGTATTTTTCTGACTAACCCCTTTGATACTTATTATAGCTTAAGGTCATTGTTTATGGCTACTAGATTGTTGTTACCTATGGCGTTCTTGCTTTCTACTCGCATAGTTCCTTTGTTTATATGGTATATTCTTATCCTTAATAGATGTACTTGTTTCTATACGCTTTGTTTAAACTTGTTAATTCTTCTTTCGCATCTTATCGCAATCTTTACTAGAGCTATACTTCTCGCAGCTTCTAGCTATTTTGTGATTGAAGTTGTTGTTAATTCTCGTTCTTTAACTCCGCTTTCCAATGACCCTGATGACCTACTTCCACTCACACCTGGTCACTTCCTTATAGGCCCTTCTCTTTCTGCCCGTCCTCCCCTTTCCAGTTCTTTCAGGGATTCTAATTTACCTATCGTTTGGCGTAAACTTGAAGCCCTTCGCAATTCTTTCTGGAAGAGGTGGAACTTGGAATATTTAACTTCCCTGCAACGGAGACAGAAGTGGTTTCTTTCCAGTCCCGACATTAAAGTGGGGGACTTGGTCTTGGTTAGGGATGTTTCTCCTCCCTTGGTCTGGATTTGTGGTAGAGTGACTGAGTGTTATCCTGGAAGAGATGGGAGAGTCAGGGTGGTCAGAGTCTTGACCACTAATGGTCCGATCACAAGACCACTGTCTTTGATCGCTCCATTACCTTTAAATGTTTAACTGCTTATTTGTTCTCTGTTGGTGTTTACCCTCCCAGTATGGTGTATTCTTGGAATACACGGTACGAGAGAATATAAATTTTAATGCTCTTTTCTTGTTCATTTCTTCCTTTTTTTATCAAACACCAACAGTGATCTTCTATTTTCTCTTTGTTGGTCACGTCTATTACGTTCTTTGTGAGTCTGTTCTAGATATATATCTTCCATGACCCACCTAGCGTCATCTAGCAGCGAATCTCAGAAGCTCCTCAATTCTTCCTGGTGCAAGAGGACTTCCTTATCCATCTGGCCACCAGTTCTCGTTGCCATCGCCAGCTATTATCTCCGTGATCAAGAGAACTTCGTCTACTCTTTCACCCACCAGGCTGTGCTAGTATCGCATGCTATCAACTCTTTGAAGACCATTTCCTCAAGAGAATTTAAGTTTACAATATTGGTCATGTTTATATGTATTCCTTTTGTCTCCTACCCCCACTCTTTTCCCTTCCTTGGACCCTCGCGCTTCGCTGAGTGGGTCTCACTTGTAAGTCGGCAGTTGACTTGGTCAGTCAAGGCTCAACCAGAGCCAGTCTCCTCAAACCAAGAGGCACTCTCTACATTCTACGCCATGTTGGCACATTAGGTGTCCGTCAAAGGGAACTTCATCTTCGCCATGCAACTAAGATAAGTACAGACTTAACGTTTTAACCTCATCTTCATCGGTTTTAATTATACATACTTCAATGATCATTTTATAGGCAGTGTGAGATTACTTATTTGGGGCAAAAATCATCCTTCGCGGGATTTGCTATGTTGGGATTTTGTCTGTCTAAGCCAACCTTAATAAAAAGTAGCTTTTCTTAAGCTATTTAAATGAGAAATCTTCTCACCACGTGGGATATTATCTAATACCCGCTGTCTATAAAATACCAAGCTAGTTCCTCCACTGGATTAACTTTGGCTCCATTCTTCCATTAGGATCGTTCTGGAACCTTCCAGATCCTGTACATTATCTACAAGTCTTGCCGTCATGTATTTTTCACTCACTTGTGAGAATACTATTGAAAATTGAAGAATCTTCCTTCTGAATTAAAGCTCAATAGCTAATTTTCTTCCACCGTTGGAATGTTCTATGGCGCATTTAATTGTAATACACAACTTTCTCAAGCAATAGACTTTCGCCTATCTAGTGCTACCAGTCCTTCTTCATCATTGCAATAACTTTCTTTGCCATAAACTTTCGTGTTAATACAGTGAACTTTTCATCCATTTAACAGACTATAGTGATAACTAGTGCTTGTTCAACTTTTCTACCGCGTCGCGATCGTCCGTTTACCTTAAATAAGGCCATGAACATTGATCCTAAATCCCAACTGATCTTTCCTAAACCATCTACAAACAAACCATATTAATAAAATTGTTGCTCTAGATAATTTTTAATGAGGTGTCACTCTAACGAAGTGCCCTTCCATCTTGCTTGTTTATCATCAAATAATTTCTGCATAACCACGTGTTTTATACACGGTTCAAGTTTACATTGTTTCTCCTTTATAATCAGGGAAAACAATTCTTTCAACTCATGAGTGAGTTATTTCTAGGGCTCACGAAAGGGAAACTGCCCCATTTGTCTCGTGATTCCTACTTGAACATAGGAAGTCTAGAACCTTCCTTTTGACTTTCTCTTTAGGTTTCACAGTAAGTGACCTGCTCTATTTTGCATAGCTATCATAAAAGTAATTCTGTATAAATATAAGAAGTTATAGGAACTTATTTTTCATTCTACCTGTTCTCTTTTTTTTTTGTTATTTTTGAAGTTGTAACTTTTTCTAAGATAGGTACGCAAAAATTTCTTATAGTACACACCTTGTACTCTATTTATTGTTAAACTTTAATCACCTTAATTGTCTTTAAATTTTGAATTTTTATCTTCGCTATTTTAAATCCTTGCTAGGATTTTATAATGGTTTGAAACCTAATAAATTGTTAATTGCCTGGCGCAAACGTTTAATGTTTTCTGAGGTCTGTGACCCCAAAATTGTTAACCAAATTGAAAATATATATTTGTTAAAGTTATCAACTTCTTTTGCCTTGTTAAATAAATTAAATATTTGTTTTTGGATTTATCATTTCGCAAATACTACAGTTAGGCAAGATCCTGGCTTTCCTAACTCTTCCTAGGTTCATGCCCTCGTTAATACGCAATAAATCTGTTACTATTTGTCTTGTCAGACCATCACCCTTCCCCATAGTAGGCATATGCATGCTTGAGAGGGAATACACTAAAGCCATTCTCTGGCAAACCGCCCAAGTCCTAGCTGTTCCCGTCAGCTTCGACCAGGTCCTTACCCACATTAGGTATCAGAGAGCGGATTTGCGGTGGCAACCGCCTCTGAGTGCATTTAAAGTTAAATTTATAACTTTTGTGGGACTCTCCTCCCATTTCTCTATCCTTTCTCTCCAGTCCGAAACCCACCTCCATTTCTTTATCATCTTCCCTTGGTGGTTAGGTTATTCCTCAGCCAATAATCTACCCACAGTCCTCGGCACGATGTCTTTGGTCGTCACCCGTTTGCACCAATTGCCGTCAAATTGTTAGTTTTCTTTGTCTGCTGTTTATAAAGCATTTCTGTCAATTGTTGCGTAAGACACCGATTCATCGACTTGGAGGCTAACATTTACGAATAATGCATTACCAGTAATTATGTTTTTTAATAAAAATATATAAAAAAAGAAAGAAAAAGATGACGGAATCGGGAAGCGGGAATGGTGGGTAGAAGACATACGGGCATGAACATATCGTAATTCTGCTCTAAGCACATTTATTATAGGTTATTTTGTATTAACTTAAAGTGCATCAGAAATACAATAATAATAATTGAAATTCGAACAATATAAGCACAAGAACATGTATTGACGTAGGCTTCCCCGACCGGTGTTCAAGCGAATGGTCATTTTTCGGGCTCTTATGCCGTGATCTTTTTTATTTTTTATTTCTACGGGGGATGGGAGGCGTAGTCACATAAAAAGTGAGACAGACCATGCATTAACATAACGTCTGCGTTGAACAATCCCAGAGGGTCTGACAAGATAGAGTGTAAGTCGTTTTCCTCCAAATAACAGTAGGTTTTAATTTGATGTTCTGTAATATAGCAGCACGGTTTACTGTAAAATTTATGAATAATAATCGAAATATCATTTTAATAATATACTGCTACCTTAGGCCTAATGTATGAATGAAACCCCCCAGAAAGAATTCCTACGTACTGCCCCCGTGAATTGAATTATATAGGGACAAAAGGAGAGTATTTTCCGTCCCCATGATACAATTTAACTAGCAAATATAATTTCTGGAAGTGTGACACAAGAGTGTAGTGTTACAAGCTCGAGACGGTGGGAGAGCCCGATCACGTGATATGTTGCACAATGGACGCTTCTAGAAGGCTATTCTTAGCATAGCAACAGCGAGTTGGGAAATTAATATTATAAATATTGTTATAAATTATGCTATTGGATCCCAGCCCAGTGCCAATGAGGAGAGGTCTTATTGAAGACGGGATCAACTTTAATTACACAATATGATGAAATTATGCATTTAGGCCCTTAGAAGAAGATTTTCTTATTTGGTAATGAAGAGAATATTAAGACAAATTATGTCTGATACTTTAACAAGATGTTCAGTAAAGAACATAGAGGATACTTTCTCTTAAATGCATGGGTATTGTTATAACTCTTTGTCCTTTTCAAGGAGTATAATTGAATGTTGGTTGTAGTAGCTTGTTGAAATACAACGTGCTATAGGGATATTATACATGAATATGAGGTGCCCTTTGCTAGTGCTACCTCTGTAAATAATTTCATTCAATTCGGTTTCACCGTGTTTGAAATGATATGGGGACGGATTTGCACACATTCATGGCCGCTATTTGCAAACTATTGGGCTGATGACCTTGTAGTCAGTCATAAGATGCTTTCCACAAAAAGGCATGTTGTTGCAAAATCTGGTAGAGATCAAATTATTAGGATGGTCGTAATTTGATTTATGCTTTTAACATTTGGGTGGCCGTCATTCCGTTTCCATCAAGATGGCGGCGATATAAAACATGACACTGAGGTGCCCTTTGCTAGTGCTACCTCTGTACCAAATTTCGTTCAATTCGGTTTCACCCTGTTTGAATTGATAGGGGGAATCGATTTTCACACATACTTGGCCACATCTGCAAACTATTGGGCTGATGATCTTGCAGTTTGGTCAGAATATGCTTCCCACATACAGATATGTTGTTGCAAAATATGGTAGAGACTAGATTATTTGGTTGGTCGTAATTACATTTTAGCTTGTAACATTTGGGTGGCCGCGATTACGTTTCCGTCAAGATGGCGGTGTTATAAAGCATGACACTGAGGTGCCCTTTGCTAGTGCTACCTCTGTACCAAATTTCGTTCCATTCGGTTTCACCGTGTTCAAATTGATAGGGGGAATCGATTTTCACACAAAGATGGCCGCCATCCACAAACTATTAGGCTAATGACCTATTAGTTTGGCCAAAGGATGCTCCCTCCATAAAGGTATGTTGGTGCAAAATTTGGTAGAGATTGGATGATTAGGTTAGTCTTAATTTGATTTAAACTTTGAACATTTGTGTGGCCGCCATTACGTTTCTGTCAAGACGGCGGCGATATAAAACATGACACTGAGATGCCCTTTGCTAGTGCTACCTCTGTACCAAATTTCGTTCCATTCGGTTTCACCGTGTTGGAATTAATAGGGGGAATCGATTTTGACACAAAGATGGCCGCCCTCCGCAAACTCTTAGGCTAATGACCTATTAATTTGGTCAAAGGATGCTTCTTCCATAGAGGTATGTTGTTGCAAAATTTAGTAGAGATCGGATGATTAGATTAGTCGTAATTTGATTTAAGCTTTGAACATTTGGGTGGCCACCGTTACGTTTCCGTCAAGATGGCGGTGATATAAAACATGACATTGAGGTGCCCTTTGCTAGTACTACCTCTGTACCAAATTTCGTTCCATTCGGTTTCACCGTGTTCGAATTAATAGTGGGAATCGATTTTCACACAAAGATGGCCGCCATCCGCAAACTATTAGGCTGATGACCTATTAGTTTGGTCAAAAGATGCTCCCCACCATAAAGGTATGTTGTTGCAAAATTTGGTAGAGATCGGATGATTAGGTTAGTCGTAATTTGATTTAAGCTTTGAGCATTTGTGTGGCCGCCATTACGTTTCCGTCAAGATGGCGGCAATATAAATCATGACACTGAGGTGTCCTATGCTAGTGCTACCTTTGTACCAAATTTCGTTCAATTCGCGTTCACCGTGTTCGAATTGAAAGGGGGGGGGGACAGACATTCAGAGTACACACACTCACACACACACACGCAGACTCACACACACACATACACACTCACAGACAGACACACTTTTTTCGCCCTGTGTTGGTCTCATTAGTCTACTTTCATTTTTTTGCAAAAATCGAAAGTAGGCTAAAAACCGCAGATCGGTTAATCTACGCAGTAATAAGCATTATTGATCTTCGCAATAAAATTATGGTGGGAGATGGATATGGCCGCCAAAAATACGACTTGGAGAAGGATATCCAAGGATCGAGGTTCTTATTCCAGCAGACTTTGAAGAGTGAGGAAGTGTTTTTACTGGGTTAACGGAGATCCCAAAGCTTAGTCCGAGTGCGACGACTGTCGATTTGTGGAGACGCGAGTATAGCTAGGTGGAACGGTAGAGATCACCGCACTTCCATTCTGTGTGAATTTGCGAGGAACATAGTATTGATTATATCTCATATATAATTGAGATTTGAAGTGAAATAAGCGAATATATATTAAGAACAGGTCGCCTACTATATATTGTGGAAAGTCGAGCGCTTAAATATTCACCGTTTCGACAATATCAGCCTGTCTAGTTACATTTCCAAATGTGTTGGAAACAGAGCTGAAGGTCATTATAAATTGCAACGTGAAGTTGACGAACGCAGTTCAAGTGAACAGTGACGGAGGACTTTTAGTATTGGTGCAACACATAAACATTAATAGAAAGACTATAATTATTCTTCAAACATTATCATTCAACTTAATAAAAATTGTTGATATGATGAACTAAACAGTCATGGGCCAGAGACATATTCGATAACAGGAGTTAAGATACAGCGAAGGAGCTTCGTTAGACAACGTATTCTTGAATACAGACGTAGTGTACGGTCCATCTTGTGCATTTTCGTCAGTCTACGAACACTAATATAACATCAATTAACAATGGAAACATTTCATTCACCATTTATATGAATATTTCCCTAATTCTATTCCAATGATGAAGCTGATACATATTTACGACGGAGAATGGAGACTTTACAGAAGAGATTTGTCAAGATGCTAGGGAAGGTAGCCCAGCAACCCAGAAGAATTTGCCAGAAGGATGTCGTTCGAGCCCAGACGAATGTTGGTGAATTCCAGAGAGAGACGTTTCTTATCTCTGAGGTCGCAGATCCGAGGTTCGAATGCAGATCCATCTCAGTGTCTTGTACTGAGGAAACATCTAAAGTATTGTGGCAATACTTACATTGATCTTCAAGTTTTCGTCTAAATAAGGTATTAGTGTATCTCAATTGTTATATAGAGCTTGATTAGTGTCATTCTGAGCAGCGATCTTATTCCATATTTTCGGCAATCTTATTCCATATTTTCGGCAATCTTATGGCAATCTTATTCCATATTTTCGGCAATCTTATTCCATATTGTGACCTTTATGCATATCTGATAGCATAAAGTCCACATATTATTCCAACAGAATTTAAGTCATGTCTCAAAGCCGATGTGAGAAGGGAAGTTGCTTGTGAAACTAGAAGGACAAAAGGACGGTTCGTACGTGACTTGAAGGAGCTTTCTCCCAGCGCGAACAAAGGTGGCAGGAAAGAGAAAATCCACATCTGGACACCAAATGTGCCAGACAACGCGCGAAGGTCGTTCAACTGCGCGGGCAGATACAGAAAACTCAACGATTGAAAGGAATTAGAGCAGTAATTAGGATACAGAGACAGGAGTTATACCATCGTATAGGGGATGATCCCAGCCTCTCAGAAATATCATCAAAATTTAAATCGGATTATTCTGTGATTTTTGCCAGAATTAAAATGAAATCAGGGGGTGGATTTGAAACGACCAATGGCAGTGAGAGACGCTAGACGCGATCAAATCCCGCCGAAATTGAGGGACAATGAAGCAAATTACGGAGCTCATTATCTAACGGCCCCACGATCGAATTTTGAATATGAAGGAGTCATTGAGATATTGGGAATGAGGACGTTCTAAGGAGCTAGTTCACATATTCATGTGAGTATTATTTTGGAAATAAATTCTGAGAACCCCCTACTCCACGTCCCTTTAAGAGAAATCGTATAAATAATGGATTGAAACACAGCGAAGTTAGTCTACTCTGGGGCTACGACAGCGGCGGAAGCCCGTGCCGCGAACCTTCGGACAATACGGTGATTTTTATAAGTTCTGTAAGTCTACTCTGGGGCCACGACAGCGGCGGAAGCCCGTGCCGCGAACCTTCGGACAATACGGTGATTTTTATAAGTTCTGTAAGTCTACTCTGGGGCCACGACAGCGGCGGAAGCCCGTGCCGCGAACCTTCGGACAATACGGTGATTTTTATAAGTTCTGTAAGTCTACTCTGGGGCAACGACAGCGGCGGTAGCCCGTGCCGCGAGCCTTCGGACAATACGGAGATTTTTACAAGTTCTATAAGTATACTTTGGGGCATCGTCAAAGGCGAAAGCCCGTGCCCTGAGCGTTCAGAAATTAACATTTTACAAGTTTTATAAGTCTTAATATACGCTGTGGACGCGAGAGCCTGCGTTGAGGCATAAGAATAATTAACATTGTTACAAGTTATAAGTAGGAGCTAGCATACCTCCGAAATTGAACATCGCTAAGTATTCGCGAGTGCAAAGTAGAACAGTGCATATCATAACAGTATGACGCAGTTGTAATGATAGCTATATGAGATAGGAGCTTCATGTACGAGAACCGTGCATTGTGTTAACGGTAATAATTCACAGTGGACCTTTGTTTTTGGTGAAATTTTGAGAAAAACCGTGTGTAAATTCTCCTCCCATCAAGATGAATCAACTATTGAAGAAGACTGATATCATGGACCAGAACCGCATCAGGAAATATGAGAGATAAGTAAATATTGTATGGGGCATGAGGGTCATAATGTTTCCCATTATTGGGATCGGATAAGTCTATCTCGATCATAAGCAGTTATGATAAAAATAGATATTTTAGGCGTACCGGGCATGTTGTGTAGATTTGTGTGTTTATCAGTAATAAGAATTTTGTGTGTTTATCAATAATAAGAATTTTGTGTGTTTTATAATGTAATATGTATATGATCATCAAAGTGTTATTTTAAATATGGTTTTGTTTTTGGGATGTCACTTATCTTTGTGAATGCACAGTCAAGGGAATATTTGTTTGATAGTGCTTATGCACAATGTAATTGTAAAAGCTAAATGGGGAAGACCACTCGATAGTGTGACAAGACCGGTAAGTGACAATGAAATTATGAGAGTAATGAAAATGGTAAGTGATTATCACGCGAAGGTACAAGTGGTAAGACATGAATGGCTACAGGGTAGTATGAGATATATTCAGATGAGGCTAAGAGTCGATCTTGGGTCGAGCCGAAATAAAGCGGATGTGGTATTCCCGCGTTCTTCGATGATATAATGGTGAGTGAAAATAAAGTGGATGTGGTATTCCCGCGTTCTTCGATGATATAATGGTGAGTGAAATAATAGCGGAGGTGGTATTCCCGCGTTCTTCGACGATATATAAATGGTAAGTAATATGATTGAATTCATTAGCTGATGAGAGCCCACTTTAGCTCCGTCGGAAAGAGGTTGAATTGCTCGAGCCCAAGGCAGGTAAAAGGGAGTCTTAAGATGCAGGTAAGAATTGGTTAGCCGTCTGAATTCTCAAAGCAGCCAAGAAGGTTGTGCTGGCCTGCCGGTTAGCATGGTGAAAGCACGTCTGTCACAAGGTCGAGTTTGGCATTGTATTATATGAAGGGAGACAGTCCAACTCCCCGGGGTTTCTTTAGTGTGCCGCTTCAGGAAGCGATGGGTTATATTTGTCATTATTTTTGGAGTGCATTCATTATGATGTTGTTGTTTATTAATAATCACGGCGCACCGGCAGCCGAAGTATTTATTTGATGCTTCATGTATGTTGACTTGTTTATTTTACCATAATTAACGGAGTTATAGCTCTGAGTGAAGTAATTGTTTTAAAAGTATAAAAACACACATACCCCTAACCTAGAATAAACCTATTGCCTTCATTATCTGACTCTTGTGAGGAAAGATGATGATTGTACGAATAGACGTGTCCGATTTCCCAAAGAACAAGTTTTGCAAGTTATAAAAATGAGTGCGCAATATTATTGTGATAGAATGGCTGGTTTATTTAAGCCATAGTTATTTGAATTAAGTCTGTTGACAATAACTCTTGGACTTGAAGCAGTGGACTGCAGTAAAATAGACTATTTTCTATTCCTGGTTTCAGCCAGTGTGAAACATAATTTTGCATTTTTTTGATATTGTTGTTTTTCAGTAATTTAAGGGAGTTGATTTTATTTTATTTGTCTGTGGTTGGGAGAAAAGGGAGCTGATGTTTTTGTGAAATAAATTATTTTATATTAGGAGTTCTCTGACCTACTGATTTTAAGATAAGCCACCTGTGATCCTGTGACAATATTCCTAGGATGTTTAGTATAAATTAGAGCCACCCCGAACAGAGCACCACCCGAGTGAGAGTCGGCATCCTAGAAGAACGCGGAAGGGTATAATATTTCTGGCGATTTTTTTCCTTATTTCTATATTTTCACATTTCATGTATTTCAGAGCTTTTATGTATTTTACACTTCAGATGTGTGTTGAGATTTTTATGCTGCAAGATTATTTAGAAGATGATTGCATTTCATCTATTTTTCAATTTTATTCTACGGATCAGTTGTGGAACTGACATTAAAATTTTGTTTGAGGAATCATATTGCCTCATAGGAGACTAGTCGTTTCGACTCTCGAATTTTAATAATTTCATTTAACAGGAGGGTTTCAGCGGAAATACAACTTGAGAAAGATTGTCTACTCACGTCTATAATACAATTATTAAATTTTATTCTGACATTGTGTCATAGCTTCAAATTAAATTCTTATAAAATTTAATTTGAGCACTTAAATGTAACGACATATTACTTCAAGAAAAGAAGAAACATCGAATGATATTGTTATAACATTATTGTACATAAACTATCGACGATCTAAGAAATACTAGTCGTTTGATAAGACCGAAGTCTTAATTCCTATGAACATTCTTTGTGTAGAGTGGAAAAACATTACGACATTGACAAACCATTCTTATTATTATTTGTAAAGCTTAGAGCTTTGTTCATTTAATATGTTAGAGGAAATACCTTTTGATAGAAGATTATTCAAATCTTTGGCTAGGAATTCAAAGCTAGTTTATCCCGGTCAGGATTGAATTCTATCTGACACTATAAATAACATGTGTGTTATTTTATCCTATTTGTGTAACATCACGTCATTTGTGGACATGATATTACAACGATAAACAATTTATAGCTAGACAAGTGAGATGAAACAGGAGTATTATTCTTATTACATGTATTTGCGACAGACGAGTTAACAGTTAATTATCTTGTTGTGGAGTAAACTTTAGGAGGTTAATCACGACTGTCTAATATCGTTCATTACAATTGGAAGTTTCGTTTGAAGAACTTACGCCTGTATAATTGTAGTCCAGTAATCATGTGCAATGATACTGATGGTCATGCCATTATTTGAGAGAAGTTCCTACAGAAGATATGTTAATAACAATTAATCCGTTTTTGGTTATTGTTTAACATAGTGGATGATAATTGTTTATGCCATATATACTGTTATATGAGGTTTTGTAGAGCTATGGACTGCTCAGGCGAGGGAATTCCGCATTTTAAGGAAGTCAAAGTATTGTTGATCTTTGATAAAAAGGCATGTATCATGATAAGAGCCGTTGTATACAAGTAGTCCAGTTTTTGTGAATTAACGATTTAGCTGTATTAACAGGAGGGTTTCAGCGGAAATACAACTTGAGAAAGATTGTCTACTCACGTCTATAATACAATTATTAAATTTTATTAAACCCGAATTTATGTAATTAAGTACAGTTCACCTTAATCAGTCGACGGTATTATCCCGACAGTGTACTGAAACCTATATAAGACGATGCGTATGCAGTATATTAAAACTACAGAACGTTATAGAAGGATGGTTATGTGAAAAACCAGTGTATATATTTAGTTAAGATTTTTATTGTAACCGAGAAGTTAGAATCTCGAAAGTGTCGCGTTAGCAACACTAGATAATGGATATTATTATAAACATATTACATGTAAATAATTTTTGTGGAAATGATTTAATTTAGTAGGATTTAATTGTTAGGTGGTTTAAAATTACATAAGTGGTTAGGTGGGGTGCTGAGATCACCCCAAAATTTTGCTAGGATATCTCGGACGTACACTTTTCAGAAAATTTCTTACTTATTTTGCATACTATTCACATCCTTTTAAGCCAGTTTTAATTACCTTACAACAATAAATTAATTCACTAAAGAAATTAAAGCCTTTGGAAGATATACCTATATTTTTTCGTTGCTTGATTCTACATGTTGCTATTTCAAGCATTTTGCGTTGGCTCATTTCTTAGAGAAGTTCAGTTTTGTGTTTTAATAATCTAAACAAAACACACATCCATAAAACAACACAAAATTAATGATATTCTGTTTTACAATGAGAAATTTTGAAAGAAAAAAGGAAGCTTTTAGTTTAACGTGACCGTTAATCTTGAGATCATGAGCCACGGGACCTCCTTTTTACGTGGAATCCGAACCACAGGACATGGCATTTCACTTCGAAAATCTCACATGCCTTGACCGGGAATCGAACCCGGACCGCCTTGGTGAGAGGCATACAGCTAGACCGCTGAGCCACCACGCCCTTCAAATTTTGAAAGAGAAGGAGACTGATAATCATTAATAAAAATTGGAAAGTTTCTATCTTTAGTACCAAAGTACATGTAAAAATCACTCACTAATGTAAAGATTACATTGTATTTTTAATACACGAAACCATTACTGAAATCATTACAGTCATCAGTGTCATCAGAGGAAGAATCAATGCAGCACGTGCGGCATATACTCTCCATATGATTCAGGCACATGAACTCTTGAGATCTGTAGCAGGAGTGTATGGTTTTCTAGCCTGACTTCTTCAGTTTCTTCTTCAAGCATTCTCCTTATACGCTGTTGTTCCTTATCGGAAGACATGGTAAGGCAAACAAAGCTTCTACACAGACCTGGGTGTATAATCTAAAAAGGACTTAGCCAACAAAAATATTACGCAAGTTGTTAGGAGGGGTGAATACAGCACCCCAGTGTCAATAAACGTTTATAGCATTCAAACAGTTTGTTGCTTATGGCCAACAATGAGTTTATTTCAAATGAAAATGTTCGGTGAGAAGCTACTGAGCCCGCCACCATCATAGCCGACTTAGTAACTATACAACATAACAAATAATAATGCTGGGGTGTTGTGAGCACCCCACATAACCACTGGAGGGTTCAATTGTTTTGGAACAGTGTGTGGTTATGAGCGGATGTTTTTGGTGTGAATGATTATTCATTGTTAAGAGAAGATGTGGAACCGTATTGGTCTAGAACAATGACGGAGTGCGAATGAAAGAGTGTATAAAAATTTTAGAATGATTGGTTAAGAAATAGAGCAGTTATATGAACTTTTGTAAGAACTAAATGTTAATTTTTACGTGTTTTATAAATGCCACACATGCAGTCTCTGTGGGCTAGCAAGCATGAGTCACCGTTAGCATTGGAGAGCGATGACATAATATTTAAGCAGGTGTAGACCAACTGCCTCCTGTTTATTGTATAAACCAGTTTTGAGTACGGCGTGATGCCAGTGTTTCATTGATGAAACAAATCCACGGCACGTGCGTTCTACAACGCAGGTTTGTGAATGAAATCAGGTGTCTGGAATGCCATTAAGAGGCTTCACTAAACGTTTTTATTTCTACGCAATGTTGGCCTAGAACAAGCCAAGATTTATACTCATAATTTTAATAGCATTGTAGTAAGATGTAGAATTGAAAGGAGGTGAATGATTGCGTGTTTTTAATTTTAATGTCTATTGTTAAATTCATTTATTGTTATTTTGTTTATAGTAGATTAGTTTACCTTTTTGTTAATAAATTTGTTCAGGTTGTTTTCCATTGTTCTTGGAGTGTGATTCATTTTAAATATAAGGAGCAGAGTATTGTGGAAGTAGTGTAGGCGAAGCTGAAGTCCCAGTCCCCGAGGTAAGTAAAGGTGAGTGCCCCATTTAGTTGGTTGTTGATCCACAATATTCTGGTAACTGCTGTCTGTAAATCCCTAAAGACCATGTTGGAAGCGATTTCTAATGTTGTAGTTGCCGGAGCAATTAGAAATAGGCAATCCAGCGGGGGCAATGGATATTCCGACAGGATCCTTTCTGGATTAACGGGTACAGTAGGTCACTGATCTTAATCACTCTCTACTACTCCCGCTTTTTAATCGCTCCATTCTAACGATTCTAACAACACTGTAGGCTATTAATATAACGGGAAACTTTCAACCCCACCGAGATACGAAAAGAAAGGTTATGGTAATAATCGACATGTAACGAGGCGCCTGTCTAGTTTTCGATGACAATTTGACAATTGTACAACAGCGGCTGACATATTCATTAGTTCATAAAGAAAAACTGGGGACATTTTTGTCAGATTTCTACCTGTCGGCATTACAACTTTATGAAACAGATTTCTGAAAATATGTCACGACAATTTACAAAATTGTCGCGACATATTTGTCGAATTGTCATGCTTTGAGAAACGGAAACTTGTCGAACTATCAAATTGTCAGACATTTTATGTCATCCGACATATGTCGACTTGTCGAGTTTTATGAAATAGGGCCCAGGATTTGGCACTGGAGTTTTACAAGTAGTTATTTCAATGACCAACAGAGTTCACTGTTAACAAGGGATTTGCGCTCCCGGGTGACACATACTTGGCAGTGCGCTCTATCGGCAAAAAGAGGCCATTTTCATTAACATCGCTGGCATGGGTTCACTAACTGGCCGGTATACAGCGCAACTCGCATCAAGTAGGCATTGGATTGCTTCCGCCACGGCCACATAACGCTCAATTGTATAACGTCTCAGTACACATCATATGCGACTACTGTAAGGCTCGTATTATTTTTTCCCCTGTGGATTTACATAGTTTCCCATAAGGAATTGGATCTGGAAATCTTCGAAATTGGAGATTCTGAGGGGCACCTGAGCTGTGTCCGTTTCTTTCTTTTTTCTATTGACGGGGACTCATACACCATCACTGGGAATTTTCGCATGAAGTTACGAATCATATCATAGCTTCACTAATATGTAACATAGAGTTATGAAAACTGACACATTTATAGTAAATAAATAGAGCTTCAATCTAATTTAGAGAGAGGAGCAGTATATGAAGTATTTCGTGATATATTGAAAGGATAATATTCGTGACATTTTAAACTCCGTGAATCTCACAAACACGATTTAAAAAGAAATACCAGTCTGAATGGAATGCATTTAGGTAGATTTCATTAGAAAGCTAACTATTGCAATGGGTACCATGTTTCGACTTCCGGAAAATTTCGACATATCTTCGTGTTTCACATCCCCCAGACCCCAAAACAACCGTAAGTTCAAAAGTTTATATATAATTTATGTATATATGTATCTATATATATATATATATATATATATATATATATATATATATATATATATATATATCAGTTTCTTGTGGACACGATAACTGCCGCAATTTTACACCAATCACTTTGAGTTTTTTACACAATATGTATCCCTACAAAATCTCGGTCGAATTCGTTAATGGGAAAAATCGGTCGAAGGGGGTAAAAATGGGGGGCTTTTTTTCGAAAAAGCGTAATATCACTATAACTCTCTTAATATATGAAATATCGAATCCCTTCAAAGTTCATATTATGTGTGGGATAAGTGCCAAAAATTTATGTTGAAAAGTTTTTTGATAGCACCAACCATTGGCCAATGGGGTGGAAACAAGTGGGTTTTTCGGGAAACATTAATCATATCTCTCTTCATAGGCACAATATCAAAACTGTACAAATTGGACGATATTCCCCTAATAATTACCTAAAACTTCTGTCTGAAAGAAGTTTTCATACAACCCACAATTACGCCAAGGGTTGAGGAAAATTATTTCGGAATTAGAAGAAAATGCCAAGAGCCATCAGAGGTTACCATGACAACGCCTCTAAATTGATGAGGGATGAGCTATCAGATGTTGCCATGACAACGAGATCACATTCAGTTTTCCATCTGACTATATGGGAAGCGGCTTCGGTGACGTAGCCTAGCTGGTAGCATGCTGAACTATGCCCAAGGTCGCGGGTTCAAAGCCGGCCGATGTCGTCGGATTTTCAAAGAGCGCTGAAAATCCCTCAGTATACTTTCCTTCGGAGGGGAAGTCCAACGTACGTAGCAAATTACTGGTTGCGGTAGCATCTAGTAGCCAAGTTCACAGCTAGGTGTCGTTGACGGTATATTTGGTACCAACATTAGGAACTACTACTTGAAATTGACCGCCTGCAGTCCTTGCCTGAATTACAGACTAATGCAGCCATCTCAGTTAACCCCGTTTATCAGACAGATTCTACACCCACCCAAAGTACACGGGGTTACATGACCGCGTTGTCGCAGCCCTAAACTGAGGAATCAACCAACATCTCTCCGGGAGATAAAATTTGACGTGAAGAAGTAACAGACTGTTAGATAGTTACACATCAGTTCCAAACCTTGCATAAGGACAGTGTGACCACAAGTATTAAAATGGACCCCAAATGACAAGAAGGTTACCGTCCCCCTAAGACAAAAGAATGTTAAAAATATGCATAGTAAGACGAAAGAAAAGTTAATTGAGCTCCAATTACATTGTAAAATACTTTCTCGCAATAAATGAGGTCTGATCCTTCTACGAAAACCTGCATATATTGCCTATTATTGCCTATCCCCTAGTTTGCCCGGTGAAATCTATCTCCGCCTTCCGGCGTGCCGAGAGGATTTTTTTGTCATGTAAAGTAAACGCATAAATACCGAGGATGAACCACCATGAATGTTATATTGTAAATAGTATATTATTTTAAAAAATATTAAATTTGTCTTTCAAAAAATGAACAGTTTTTTGGTTCATTTTTTCATGTATATCTCAATTATTTTCTAATATAATTTCATAAATGAGGTTCATCCTCTAGGGATTATATGTTGGAATGTATCTGACGAGTTTGATTCAGTTTCAGCACATAGTTCACGAGATATTGTGTTTTTCCTACCAAAAAAGCAACATTTCGGGTAAACAGCTTTGAATATTAAAACACTCCATTGACAGATAGGCGCATGGTCTCATGTAATACGCAATATCTCTGCCAAAACGCTGAATTTACTTATAACACTTAACAGATATATTGAGAAAGGAATTGTCTTTCATTTAAACGTAAAAAAAAACTTAAAATTTGACAACCCACGGTGTATGGGCCTCCTTTCAATCCATTGTCTACGAATCTTTGAATAGTTCAAGAATGTATAATCACTAATAAAAGACTTCCAATCTCTCTGGTGTAAAACCACACGAAAACTAGAATAAAGTAATCGAAAAAAAAAACGTTTGGCATTCTGCATTAACATGGCTTCTATTACAGTGGAACCTCCAAAAAGTTAGTTTTCTGTCAGATTCTTAAAAAAATGTTATTATGACTGTTAATTTAACATTTTAAATAATTTCAGCACTTGGCAAAACTTTTTTAACAGATTAAGTCTGAAAACGTACAAAGTAAATACTGGAAAACTCCCATCGAGTCCAATAATTTGCACACCTCTGTACTGAACCCAACGGGGTTAGGCTGACTGGTGTCGAACGTGGATCTCAGAGATAGATGAGCTCAGAATAGAGGTTCCAGCAAGGAACGAACACGAGATCTTTTGAGGGAGTTTAAGTTATAAAAACCCCTAGAGAAAATACAAATTAAATCACTGTCGTGATATGAAATAATGCTGTTATTTATTAATATAATGCAGGGAATATTAGTAGAATACGGCATTATTGGGCTGTATGAGGCATACAATTCTGGACTTGAGCACAGAAGTTGGAGCGCTTGACGTTTGTCTAATGACTCTGGAAAAGGGGCGTAGTTTCTTGGAGCCGTGTCACTCTATGTGACCTACTTATGTCGTCTGGAGCTGGTCAGGGGGCTAAATTATTGTCAAGTTATTCCCCGTTTCAGAATAGAGAGGCTAGTGGAGTGAGAAGATACCAGCGTAATTTAATGATTACTCGTGATTGGAGCAACGCAGTGACATGAGGTTTGCACCTATGTGAATGTTTAGCCGGGAGGCTAATTATCAAGCCATTAAACATTGAAATCGAGGCAGATTTAATGGAACGCGCAGTAACACAGTAATTGGAGGTTAGTGGAGAGATCTAACCATGGTTTCGGGGATTTTTAGGTGACGCCGCGTGGGCACGCGCTGGCAAAGGCAATTAATATTAATTAATTGGCCGATCGATCCTCGAGCACGCATACAGATATGTGATCAGCGAGGAAAAAGGAACCATATAAACGTTAATTCTAGACCAGAATAATACTGTGGGAGAAGATGACACTGCAGGGAAATTCTCGGTATACTTTTTCTCTTCAAACGAATATAAGGGGTGGACTCAGGACAGAGGCGGTCAGTCGAACCATACTTGAGAGCGAGGAGCACGTCACCCTAGCTCAGAGAAATAAGGCGCGGAATGTAACATTCTAAGTGCAGCAACATATAATCATGCATTAAGTTATGGATTCGTAACGAGTAATGTGGTCAGTTGAACCGCAGTCTAGTACGAAGTGCGCGTTACCGAAGTCGAGAAGGGACGCTCGGACTTCAACATGAAGAGCCGTGCAGCAAGACATTTATTAATATCAGTTATTAAGGACAGTCGTGCCATATGTGTATAGTCGGCATTACGAGCGATTGTTATTGTGCACGTAGGAAATGTACCGTGTGATATACAAGGTAAGACAATTGAGAGTGATAATTTGTACAAGTACAATAAACAATGGTTGAGCGCAGTATGTAAACTATTGGTTAGACAGATCATAGGATGTTGGACTGCGCAGAGATAAACTTTATTATGCGATTGGTGAAATTTCATAAGAATACCAATATAATTAACGCTCAGGACGATATGCAAGCATATTTAAGCGATATCAGGAAATTTATCGAAGGATAGAGATTGGTAGACAGTTGGGGGAATCGATAGGAATCCTTAGGCAGAGAATCGAGACTTTCAATCAGGATGCGGATAGCAGCGATGAGGAGATCTTCGACGTCTGCATTTCTGATATCTTGCCAGGAAAAGTCAACCAGTAAGAAATGTAAATAGTGAGCGTGTGATTGTAATGATGATTTGTTAAATATATGTAAAATTAATAGTGTCACAAGTGCTATAACGTGTTGTGTGAATAAGGAGGCAACAGCTTCAATATGGAAAGGAAAAGTGCCGTGTGTCTTGTAAGGCAAAAGTTATGTAAAATGTGTGTTATAAGTATACGAATGCCTTGCTAATTTTGCAAATAATGGCGGGCATTACTGGAAGAAATGCGTGGTTGGAGCCACCAGACTAGCCGATGTAAGTACCCATAAACCATGAATTTATAGCAAATATAGTCCACTGTATGTTGAGTGATTTCAAAATTTATAGAATATGCCAATAAGAGTCAATCTTAGGAGGTAGAGCCTCAAATTAGTATTGTTGTGTTGATTTTAGTAAAGTTGAGATGTTTTTGTATATCATTGAGTGGATAAGAACATCACGGACATCAAGGTTATACCATCGGAGAACCTGGATAGCAACCATCGATTACTGGTAATGAACCTGAGAGGGAGTAAGGAGAAGAAAGGGACTGAGAACCAGGAAAGACGTATAAGGATATGGAAACTGAAAGAAGGGGATAGAAGGGTCGAGTACCTCAAAATGGTAAGGGAAGGAATTCCAACAGATGAAGAAAGAGGGGTGGAAGAGGAATGGGCTAGATTTAAGAAGACACTAGTGGGTGCAGCAGAAGCATGCTTACCTGCCATTATATGTATTGTGATCAAATCTGAAATGTATTCCTGTTAGATTTAAGTACCATTGTTAAGTTTTGCAAATAATGTAATAATGTATTAATTGTAAAATCTGGTTAGATGGAAGAGAGGGCCCAATGGCCCTAATCTTGCCAGACAAAATAAATCTATCTATCTATCTATCTATCTATGTGGGAGGACAAGTAGTAAGAAGAGGTGGAAGGAAACACCATGGTGGAATGAGAAGACAAAAGATATAGTAAGGGAAAAGAATAGAGCCTTTAGGAGGTGGTATCAAAATAGGACGGTAGAGACAAGGGAAAAGTACCAGGAAAGAAAGAAGGAGGCGAAGAGAGTGGTGGCTGAGGAGAGAAGGAAGTGGATGGAAGAGTGGACAACGTTGATGGAGGAGGATAGTGAAGGTACAAAAAAGGTCCTGTATGGGATGGTAAAAAATAAGAGGCGGAAGGATCCTACGGATTATGTTAGAATGGTGAACAAAAGGGGACAAGAGATAGAAAATAGGGAAGAACTGAAGAAAATGTGGAAAGAATATTTTGAAGAACTTCTGAACCCGAATGGAAAAGATGGTGAGGAGGAAGAAATCGGGGAAGAGGAAGATGAACTGCAAACAGAAAAGGACTTAACATGGAAAGAAGTGGAAGATGCAGTGAACAAGATGAAAGGAGGGAAGGCACCGGGTGTGGATGAGTTGAGTGTGGAGATGGTGAGAGCAGCAGGAGAGGTGGGGATACAGTGGCTGTACCGAGTGATGAGGACAGCATGGAAGGAAAGGAAGACCCCAGAGGACTGGAAAAAAGGAATCATTGTCCCGATCTTCAAGAAAGGTAGTAGAACAGATTGCAGAAAATATCGGGGAATAACACTGATGAGTCATTGTGCAAAGATCTTCGAGAAAGTTTTGGAAAAGAGAATTAGGACAAGGATAGAAGGAGGGATGAGGGAAGAACAACATGGCTTCAGAGCAGGAAGGTCCACAGTGGATTTGATTTTTGCTGTAAGGCAGTTACAAGAACAGCACTATGAGTATGGAACAGATCTACTGATGGCCTTCCTGGACATTGAGAAAGCATATGACAGTGTATGCAGAAACAAAGTATGGAAGTCCCTGGAGGATAGAGGAGTAGAGAAATGGACTATAAAGAGGATAAAGGAGATGTACAAGGGAAGCGTGAGCTGTGTGAAAGTGGGAGGAGAGAGATCTGACTGGTTGGAACAAAGAAACGGCCTGAAACAAGGAAGTGCACTGTCACCGTTACTTTTCATTGTGGTGATGGATGACATAATGACCCGAGTGGCACAAGTAATTGGGGACGGAAAGATGAAAGCAATGGTGTTTGCAGATGATTTGATGATTTGGGGAAACAAGGAGGAGGAGGTACAGGAACAGTTGGACGTGTGGGAAGGAATAATACAAGGATATGGGATGAAATTTAGCATAAATAAGAGTGAGATGGTGATCACAACAAGGAAGAAGGAAAGAACCACAACGGGAATAACAATTGGTGGGGAACAGCTGAAGAAAGTGGAGAGTTTTAAGTATCTGGGAAGCCTGATACAAGATAATGGAAGAAACGATAGAGAAATAAATGAGCGGGGGAGGCAGGCAGAAGCATTTCGGAGGAGTGTGAGAAGCATGTTATGGAGCAAGGATGTCCCTCAGAACAGCAAAAAGATCATATATCGGACGTACTATGTCCCTATCCTGACGTATGCCTCGGAGACCTGGGTTATGAAAGGAAGGGAGAAGAGCAAAATACAGGCCAGTGAGATGAGGTTCTTGAGAAGCAGTATTGGAGCTACAAAGATGGACAGAATAAGAAATGAGAGGAACAGAGAATTAATGAAGGAGGAACCATTACAGGATGGTATAGAGAAATCAAGTCTTAGATGGTATGGACATGTAAAACGAATGGAGGAGAAGAGGATACCCAGGAGAGTACATGAGACGAAGTGGGAAGGAAAGAGACCGAGGGGAAGACCGAGAGACAGGTGGCTGAAGGGGGTGGAAGAAAGCGTGAAGAAGAGAGGAGAAGACTGGACAAGGGTGGAGGCTGAGAGATGGTGGGAAGACAGAAGACGTTGGAGAGGCTTGTGTTCCAAACAGACCCGGCCAGTGGCTGGAAACTGTGCAAGATGATGATGATGATTGAGTGGATAAATCGTTACCACTATTGTAAAATGGCAATTCAGTTATATAAAAACTTAATGTAACGAACACGGATGTTCGATTATTAAAATGGTTACGTTGTGTTGGGTTATTGTAATTCATGTCAGTAATAATAATAATAATAATAATAATAATAATAATAATAAGGAATAAACGAATACACATCAGGGAAAAATGGTTGTAAGCAAAAGATATATGCTAATTGGAATATTTATCTATCCAAGCAGTAATATTATACATGAAGGGCTAAGAAAAGCAATTTAATATCAGAGTATATTGTGATAATGGAAATAAATATGCAAGAATCTAGGGAATGGAAGAGTTTAATAGAGAATTGAATTTGCAGCTTGTGAATAAGCTTGTAGAGTAAGTGATAGATTTATCTTACTAATTAAAGGACGAGATCATAGCACAATAGTCACGGAAGCCAGGTAATCTATTCGACGTGTGAAATCTCGTATAGCCTAGGGCATGCAGAGATATTTATTATGGCCAGAGCGTACATAGTGATTAACCCTAGCTCTGTGGATTGCCATGAAATGTTCCGGGTTTGAATCCTGTGGTGTATGAGAGGATAACAATGGAAACCTCTGCATGATACCTGATGTCGACCGAGAACTAGTTATTGAAATAATTCAGCTCCTGGGAAGCGAATTTAATTGGCGGCAGGATGTGCCTGACCGTAGCATTTAATAAGATGCCGGCTAGCCAGTTCGACCAGTGATTGATGAATCTCGTTCCTTCATATAATGAAATGGACCTGTGAGGCCAGTTATTAATATCCTAAGGTTAGGAATAAATATTTAAACACGCCCATAACCTGTCTTGCATACAATTTAGTTGAAATCATATGGGATATGTGGGTCATTGAGACTGCACTATCGTATTTAAAACCTTGTTACTGCTTGGAGATAAAGCAGGAGGGAGTCAGGAAGGGACAGCGCACGTGTTGTGACCGCTCGACTCAGTCCCATGGTATACAATTAGCTCCGAGGGGGAGATTTTTAAACGACCCTTGAAGGTTGACATTTAGAATGGACAGACTTTGAAACCCTGTTTGTAATGAAAGAAGCATTGTTGTATTGTATAATTAATTTATTTTGATAAACACCTTATACTTACCATGATCCAGGTAACATGGGGCGGTATTATTCTATCGTGGAATCGCCTAATTAGTGCAATATGTATATCTTGGCATTGCAAGATCTGACCTTCATTTGTAAAACATGGTAAGACCACCTACTTTATTTATCATGGCAAGGCCCAAGTTGGGGCATTCGACAGTAAAACCGAGTCCTTGGATGGTTCCTGCTATGTCTTACGAGGCCAACCATCTTATATATTTATCATGGCGCTGATATGTGGGGTCAGTTTAAAATACAGGTCACCATAGGCGCAGGTGTGTATATATTTATCATGGCGCCCAACGTGGGGATTATAGGATTTAGGGAAACCCCATAGATTTTTATGGTATTTCATGGGGAAAACCATAATAATTATTTTTTGCCTCAAACTGTGTTTGAGTGATTTTTGAGTTCAGTAGGCTTTTGATGTAACGCAGAATCTCTCTATTGAGAAGAGAATTACCCAAGGGTATGAGCGCTACACACCCAATCCATAATTTATCCTAATATCCAAAAGTTTAAAACAATCTTACAATATGTGTACAGTGTCTTGTATTTCTCTTCAAAACGAATCCACGCATGTGTCCAGGAAGCCTGCCTATATCTCAAAGTGAATTGTTGTAAGAATGGCTGGTACGGAGGGAATTTTGCAGGTGATTGCAGAGTTAAAACAGCATTTTGATGCTGTTAATGAACAGAATAAGCTGGAAGCCAAGGCTTTCCAGGATGAAATAAACAATCGTTTAGATGCCAATCAGGAGGCAATTAATGCAAATCAGGTTGCAATGAATAATAATCAGGTTGAAATAAACAACCGATTGGATGCAAATAAGGCAGAAATAAATGATAAGCTAAGTCAAATGCAAGAAACAATTAAGACCGAGGTAACAGAAGCCGTTGTAAGCATTATATCAGAAATGCAGGTTAAGACCGATAAGCGTTTCGAGGCGATAGAAGCAAAACTTGAAAGTAATTTACAGGCATGTAAGCACGCGCAGGATGAAACGAACAGTAGGTTAGATGCGCTGTCTAATGATATTAAGGATATTCAGATCCAAAATGAGGTGAATCTCGAACGCCAAGCGAAACAGTTTTCAGAATTTACTAGAACGGTAGATCAGAGATTAGAAGAAAATGACAGCAAATGGGACGAGAAGTTGAAAGGTCATGCTAGAGCGATTAACGGTGATCTAAAGAAGCAGCATCAGAACATATTAGATCAATGTCAGGAAATAGGAGAGATTAAGGCTATCGCTAACGAAAGTAAAGAGCTGGTAGGCAACATAAAGGGTCAGATGAGCAAGGTTCATCAAGAACTGGACCAAATTCAAAGCGACGCTGTTATCGTTAACGAAAGACAAGAGGAAAACAGAGGGGAAATCGCTAAGTTCCGAAATGAAATATCAAAGGTCAATGGACATATTCAAGAGGAAATTAAAGAGTTGAGAGAAGAACTCGAAGTGAGAGAAGGCCAAAAGACATAGGCAAGTGACAAGACCCTTGCTCAAATAAAGGAAGATGTAGAGGATGAAATCTCCCATATCAAGCAAAGCCTGAAGGAAGATAAGAAGAAAATATTTCAAGTGGCAGAAGAAAATAGGGATAGGCTTAGCAGAATAGAAAAAGAGGTAATTACTCGATTGGAAAGAGCAGAGATGCGCCACCATCAAATGGAGTCTAGGAAAATAGCACAGGAGGAAACCCTAATGAAAGATCCTAAGTCAAGTGAAGGCAGCGTGGAAGATATGAGGAAAACCAGGTGGGCAGATTTAGAAACCCAACCTATAATAAGGAATGCCACAGGCCCAGGCGAAAGTACTCATATGACGCCAGGTGCACTGATTGCAGCCTCTACGCCGCATGAAAACGCTATGCACACCCAAGTGATAAATGTGATTAGAGCAAGCGAGGAGAAACCAAGAAAATTTTCAGGTAGCCATTGTAATATTACACCGAAGTAGTGGTTGAAAGAAGTGTCCGAATATTTAAACGTTGCGCGGATACCACAAGAGCGCAGGCTACGAGCCATAGAGAAACTAACGGAGGGAGAATGTGCGTTATGGTTTCGCAGTGTCCGTTATACCTTCGATACTGTCGAGGAGTTTCGGGAAGCTTTTTTGAAGCGATACTGGGACCCGATGACCCAACAGAATTTACGATTGGATTTGTATTCGAAAAGATACAGCACCAACAATCCAACGAAGTACGCTGAATTCTTTATATCTCAGATGTGTCGGTTTAAGGAACTTGACCAAAAGCCTAACGAGCTGGAGCTATGTATTGCTATTGCCAAGCAACTTCCTTATGAAATCCAAAGGCTGCTGATTTCGGCAAATGTAAAAACCGCAATGGAAATGGAGGCAGTTCTTAGGCAACTAGACCTCACAACATCCAATACTATGCGTCAGAATCGAACCGTGGAACAGGTACACGTGACCAACACGCAGACTGACCAATACCAAGCTCCGAAGAATAACAAAGCTACTAGCACTGAAACGTTAGATTCCAACGGACGTCAATGGGAACATGAACCCAGAAGATGGCAACCGAAGTATAAAGGGAATGCTGGTAGAGGAAGAGGAGGCCGAAATTCTTGGAATCAACAGAATACAAGGGGTAGACCGTACCAAAATAATGGAGGTAACAATGGCCAAGAAGGCAACAATCGGAATTGGAGACCCCAGGAAAGAAGACGTAACTTTGATGACGAGGGAGAGGAACGTTATCACGCTTCATTGCAATACCTCAATGAAAGGGGAGAAGAACCCCAGAAGCAGCAAGTCCGCTGGCAAGAAGCTATGCAAAATAGGACGTCACCAGACAGATATGGAGACGGAGCCAAAAGTTTGGAGTTACAGCGCAGTGAACAGGAGAGAAGAAACTCTAAGGGGACTGGCGGTGTAGAAAAAAAAAACTCCAAAATTAGAAGAATTTGAGAATGATGGATGGAAGGCGGTCAACATCATTAATTGGATAGCCAAACCGGAAGAATTAGTCAAGGATACAGGAGGTTCACAGGTCTTGATCAAAAGAGAATTGCCCATTATATTAGTAAGAGTGGCAGGGTTGAAGATAAGAAGTCTGTTAGACACGGGTTCAACGGTGTGTCTTATGACACAAACTTTGTATAATGAGATAGCGCAGAGAGAAAATGTTTTGAAAATACCTATCTCAAGTGTCAAAATAAAAGGTGCCATTCCAGACAAAACGATGATATGCAAATATCAGTTATTCCTAGATTTACAGATAGGAGGCTCTATTTTTTCACAGAGTTTTCTACTAGTAAACAAATTGCCTTTTAACCATATTATTCGGGCAGAGTTTATAAGGGAATACAGAGTGGTAATAGACCTATCACAGAACAGAGTTATGTTCCGTGTGAACGAGGAAGCTGAAGGCTTAGAGGTCTCACTCAAACAGAATGAACCAGGGACAGATGAACAAGTATGGCATACATACAGAGACATGGCTGAGGAAGAAGTGTTAGCTATCGAGCAGTTAGAAGATGAACTGAAAACACTAGCCGCAGACATGGATAAAGATCTGGAACCCGAACTGGAAGAAAATATTTCGGAAAAACTAGAAGAAGCAAAAATTGGTCCAAGAGAAAAAGACAATTTAAAGAAATGATTATTGGAACAGAAGGCAGTCTTTGACTCGAGACCTGGTCGTATAAAGAACTTCACTTATGCATTCCAAGTTAACGACTGGACACCATTTAGGCAGAAAACCTACCCTATAGCCGAAAAGCATTAAGCTAAGGTCAAAGAAGCAATTCAGGAGATGTTGGAGGCCGGTGTTATTGAGAAAACACCTACACCTTATGTAAGCCCATTGGTAATCGTACCTAAGACAGACGGTTGGGACAGTCAGCCGGAGACTTACAGAAGGTCACTTGCAATTGACTTCTATAAGTTTTGCAAGGGGAATATGAACCCAACGGGGTTAGGCTGACTGGTGTCGAACGTGGATCTCAGAGATAGATGAGCTCAGAATAGAGGTTCCAGCAAGGAACGAACACGAGATCTTTTGAGGGAGTTTAAGTTATAAAAACCCCTAGAGAAAATACAAATTAAATCACTGTTGTGATATGAAATAATGCTGACATTATTTATTAATATAATGCAGGGAATATTAGTAGAATACGGCATTATTGGGCTGTATGAGGCATACAATTCTGGACTTGTGCACAGAAGTTGGAGCGCTTGACGTTTGTCTAATGACTTTGGAAAAGGGGCGTAGTTTCTTGGAGCCGTGTCACTCTATGTGACCTACTTATGTCGTCTGGAGCAGGTCAGGGGGCTAAATTATTGTCAAGTTATTCCCCGTTTCAGAATAGAGAGGCTAGTGGAGTGAGAAGATATCAGCGTAATTTAATGATTACTCGTGATTGGAGCAACGCAGTGACATGAGGTTTGCACCTATGTGAATGTTTAGCCGGGAGGCTAATTATCAAGCCATTAAACATTGAAATCGAGGCTGATTTAATGGAACGCGCAGCAACACAGTAATTGGAGGTTAGTGGAGAGATCTAACCATGGTTTCGGGGATTTTTAGGTGACGCCGCGTGGGCACGCGCTGGCAAAGGCAATTAATATTAATTAATTGGCCGATCGATCCTCGAGCACGCATACAGATCTGTGATCAGCGAGGAAAAAGGAACCATACAAACGTTAATTCAAGACCAGTATCATACTGTGGGAGAAGAAGACACTGCAGGGAAATTCTCGGTCTACATTTTCTCTCCAAACGAATATAAGGGGTGGACTCAGGACAGAGGCGATCAGTCGAACCATACTTGAGAGCGAGGAGCACGTCACCCTAGCTCAGAGAAATAAGGCGCGGACTGTAACATTCTAAGTGCAGCAACATATAATCAAGCATTAAGTTATGGATTCGTAACGAGTAATGTAGTCAGTTGAACCGCAGTCTAGTACGAAGTGCGCGTTACCGAAGTAGAGAAGGGACGCTTGGACTTCAACATGAAGAGCCGTGCAGCAAGACATTTATTAATACCAGTTATTAAGGACAGTCGTGCCATATGTGTATAGTCGGCATTACGAGCGATTGTTATTGTGCACGTAGGAAATGTACCGTGAGATATACAAGGTAGGACAATTGAGAGTGATAATTTGTATAATGGTTGAGCGCAGTATGTAAACCATTGGTCAGTCAGATCATAGGATGTTGGACTGCGCAGAGATAAACTTTATTATGCGATTGGTGAAATTTCATAAGAATACCAATATAATTAACGCTCAGGACGATATGCAAGCATATTTAAGCTATATCAGGAAATTTATCGAAGGATAGAGATTGGTAGACAGTTGGGGGAATCGATAGGAATCCTTAGGCAGAGAATCAAGACTTTCAATCGGGATGCGGATAGCAGCGATGAGGAGATCTTCGACGTCTGCATTTCTGATATCTTGCCAGGAAAAGTCAACCAGTAAGAAATGTAAATAGTGAGCGTGTGATTGTAATGATGATTTGTTAAATATATGTAAAATTAATAGTGTCACAAGTGCTATAACGTGTTGTGTGAATAAGGAGGCAACAGCTTCAATGTGGAAAGGAAAAGTGCCGTGTGTCTTGTAAGGCAAAAGTTATGTAAAATGTGTGTTATAAGTATAAGAATGCCTTGCTAATTTTGCAAATAATGGCGGGCATTACTGGAAGAAATGCGTGGTTGGAGCCACCAGACTAGCCGATGTAAGTACCCAAAATCCATGATTTTATAGCAATTATAGTCCACTGTATGTTGAGTGATTTCAAAATTTATAGAATATGCCAATAAGAGTCAATCTTAGGAGGTAGAGCCTCAAATTAGTATTGTTGTGTTGATTTTAGTAAAGTTGAGATGTTTTTGTACATCATTGAGTGGATAAATCGTTACCACTATTGTAAAATGGCAATTCAGTTATATAAAAACTTAACGTAACGAACACGGATGTTCGGTTATTGAAATGGTTACGTTGTGTTGGGTTATTGTAATTCATGTCAGTAATAATAATAATAATAATAATAATAATAATAATAATAAGGAATACACGAATACACATCAGGGAAAAATGGTTGTAAGCAAAAGATGCTAATTGGAATATTTATCCATCCAAGCAGTAATATTATACATGAAGGGCTAAGAAAAGCAATTTAATATCAGAGTATATTGTGATAATGGAAATAAATATGCAAGAATCTAGGGAATGGAAGAGTTTAATAGAGAATTGAATTTGCAGCTTGTGAATAAGCTTGTAGAGTAAGTGATAGATTTATCTTTCTAATTAAAGGACGAGATCATAGCACAATAGTCACGAAAGCCAGGTAATCTATTCGACGTGTGAAATCTCGTATAGCCTAGGGCATACAGAGATATTTATTATGGCCAGAGCGTACATAGTGATTAACCCTAGCTCTGTGGATTGCCATGAAATGTTTCGGGTTCGAATCCTGTGGTGTATGAGAGGATAACAATGGAAACCTCTGCATGATACCTGATGTCGACCGAGAACTAGTTATTGAAATAATTCAGCTCCTGGGAAGCGAATTTAATTGGCGGCAGGATGTACCTGACCGTAGCATTTAATAAGATGCCGGCTAGCCAGTTCGACCAGTGATTGATGAATCTCGTTCCTTCATATAATGAAATGGACCTGTGAGGCCAGTTATTAATATCCTAAGGTTAGGAATAAATATTTAAACACGCCCATAACCTGTCTTGCATACAATTTAGTTGAAATCATATGGGATATGTGGGTCATTGAGACTGCACTATTGTATTTAAAATCTTGTTACTGCTTGGAGATAAAGCAGGAGGGAGTCAGGAAGGGACAGCGCACGTGTTGTGACCGCTCGACTCAGTCCCACTGCATACAAGTAGCTCCGAGGGGGAGATTTTTAAACGACCCTTGAAGGTTGACATTTAGAATGGACTGACTTTGAAACCCTGTTTGTAATGAATGAAGCATTGTTGTATTGTTTAATGAATTTGTGTGGTTTGAAACACATTGATAATTACGGATCGTCTTGATGATTTAATATTTAGCAAACTTAAGTTGTTGAAAGTTGCATTTTTTACTGACAGTGTTACTTAGTTCTAAAGGTCGACACTAGATGCCATAGGCTATGCTCACGCAAGAGTAGCATAATATACCATCCGACACAGCGGTAACGGAATTTTTGAAGTTGTAATCACAACGGCATACAGTGGAACTGTAGAAAAGGGGACTGCAGAAGGGAACTGCCGAACGGGGCATGATTACATATAATTGTGGAGTTGCAAGTAAATTTGATGTGCAACCCATAAATTGGCTAATGCATGGTAAAGCATTTTGGTGGGAAGAGAGATACAAAACACAAGTGTACGCATAATGTAAATTAAAATGTGTTGAGAGTAAACAATTAAGCTTGTGAAATTAAATAGGTCACAACAGGTGACATAAGAATATAAGTACAGTTTATGTGTAATTTACATGTGCATCAGCGCACTTGAGAATGAAATTTGATGTCAATCTCATGGTAAATGAATGAATAATCATTTGGATTTTCAAGGATAAAGTGTGAATATTAGTGGATCGTAGGAGTAATTTTGCTTTGTTTTGTGTTATATTGTTGGGATTGTGTTCTTGTGTGTTTGACGCCATGATTTAGAGCTAAATTAAAGTCTTTAGAATAGAGTTGTGCTTTATCATTGTAGAGTTGATACCTTGTAGTCTCAGATCAAAAATATGCAACTGCTCAGTGGGTGGACGGTACACGTCTGAGGACTGATGCTGGCTGGAGGCAGAAGCATGTTTTCCATGGAAATTATTCACATGGGTACAGTACATGGAGCTGATGACCAAGATGTCCCACGCCCTTAATTTGAATTAGCAATTGTGTATATGTAGTACTAGGAAAAAGAAGAAACCGAAACTGGTAAACGATTTATAAGACCAGTACCGTTAAGTATTTTAAAGGCAGCATAAAATTCCAGAGACCACAGTAGTGTATGTCACTAAACTGACAACGCTGATGAAATTTGAAGTCACCACTAAGCCACCACTGAGGCCGCTACCAGAATGTATACACTCAGTACATCAATTAATTCGACCCGACAGCGTGTAATTGCTTGTGTCTCTACGGGAAAACAACTCTCATTACGTGCGATGTACGTATCTTGCTTGTGGCCTGGACTAGAAAACAGGATCCTTTGTTATCACACGAGCTATGCAATGTTTGTGTGCTAATAAATAATAATATCGTATCGCCTCGGGTGCCAGGTGCAAGCTTTGTTATTTGACACCCAGAGGGCAGCTTGCATGTCGAATTTAATGCTCCTTGGAGCGCTATGAATATCAATATCTAATCTCCTTGACGCTATACCACTTTCTAGTAGAGTAATGAGGAACATTGTGTAGGAGGAAAATTCCGAGATTAATTTTTCCATTATGAACTCGGCCTACTGAATTCAAATGGGTTCTTTAACATGCCAACAACGTATGACATGAGTATCGTGATTTTTGTCGCCTTTCACGAATCACTTACCACGGCCAGGAGCGAACCTGCAAGCTTGGGGTTGGTAGTCCGACACTATAACCACACACCCACCGTGTGAAACATAATAACATTATAATTATTCCTTAACCCTAGTAATAACATGCTATTTTTCAAACGACGCGGTACCAATGGAAAGAGGGGGAGGGCGGGGGTGTAGGGGGTATTTTGTGACCACCATAATAAATTCCTTTCGTGTGATTTGAATTATCCATTAAGAAACATATCTTGTATTTTGAACCTTAAAAGATCATGAAAAAGGAAGTTCAGAAAGTAAATTAACACACGCGGAACATACGACTGTTCTTTACTGTGTTTTCCGCATGTGTATCTCTTGCAACCACAACAAATTATGGTGGTTTTGTTAACATTGTTGTACTTTTGCCCTTACCACAGTACACAGTATGACGAGGCACGCGAACTACCAACGGGGGGTTTACGTGGCCCACCCAAAAAAAATCTTAATATCTTATACAAGAATTAAAATTTGAAAAAAGTAAATGTGTGTTTAGGTTACTGGATTCAAAGTAGACAATAATTATCTGTACAGTAAGCGTAGATAAGGAATACCGTGAATTAACCGTAAAAATGGAACTGGTGGGCACGAAATACACCCCCCCCCCCCCCCCGCTGGTATTGCTAGGGTTAAAGGTACGTTAGTTTGTCACGTCCAGTAAAGTAGAGTTAGTTTCATCTGCAAACTTTGCCTCTGTAATAAAGAAATCACGCCTTGTCCCCATACCCCATAAATATGGTTTGCAGAAGATTATAAAAAATATATTCCCTACGCAGCCCTTGTTAGTGGCTCTAAAGTACTCTAATCAGGAGGGCTTACAACTTTTTCCGCACTAATAAATTACCGAAGCTCAAGGCTAATATATGGAGGGCAGGGAGTGTGAAATGCATTGTACTGGCCAGACACTACGTGATGGAATATATTACGGCTATTTAGCATACTTATGATCCTTGGTGGAGATAAAGCTGCAGTGAAGCTTTCAAAATATAGACACATAGACGAATTGCCACATACAGAATGAGAGTTTTTCGAATTACTTTCATGTCAGATCAATCTGAGTAAGTTATTTATTTATTTATTTATTTATTTATGTATTTATTTGTTTGCGCACAACAGGATTTTCATCCCAATTACAGTGGCGTAAAGATTACACAGTATGTTATCTTATACCTTATACTAATATAATCTAAACAGCAACTAAATAAAACCAATTATATTAACAAGGTGTGAAATAGTATAGTACAAGTAATACAAGGTTGGCTATGTAGAATGACACAGTGGTAAGTATTCATGACTTACAATTTGCAAGGTTTGACACATTATTTCTGGAGAGTGGTTAGAAATTCCATCGAAAATACTGTCAAGGAAGTACTAAAATCTACTACATTATTTCCGTGAACATCATTGTTGAAGATATTACATAGTCTGTTCAGCGGTGAGTTTTGTGAGTAGATGTCCTGGTTCTTTTAATTTCAAATGTGATATTGTTCCTTGAATTGATGCGTAGTACATGGAAATTGAAGAGAGAAAGGAAATCGGAATCATCAATTGAATTGTTTATAATTTTGAAAAGGAATTTCATAGCAACTATTTTTCTTCGTACCGGTATTTCTAAACTGTCTACATCAAAATATATTAGCAGTTCCTGATATGGTATCAACTGAGGATAGTTCGCTGTTCCTTTAAAATGTAGATATTTTAGGAATTTATTTTGTGTGTTCTCAATCATTGAGGTAGGCTATATGTCTTGTAATGTAGTGATACAGTAGTGGGGCCAGGGATAGCTTCATTCGAGAGAGGAGTTAATTCAAACCCCACAGTTCACAATAATTGTAGTTGTTTTCAGGGGGTTGCGATCCTCAACTTCCGGCAATATCCTGGACGGGAGGCTAACAGGCTACGGTCGCTTCCTTTCAACTCATTTCCCAATTTCATTTACCTTCATTAATTTTCTCTCCCATTAACTCCTACAATGAAGATGGCGCCAGGAAGCTCTCAAATAGTTTGCTAGTTACTGTATAAAATCATACTGGACGGCAACAATATAGTGTTGGTGGGGGATCGTTGTGTTAAAGGGCGAAGCATCGAGGACATCTGACCCTAATAATACGCATCATAGTGGAAATGAAATTAAATGAAATGTACTGCTATTGCTATAAAGGCTGACTTACAACAATTTTTAATTTAATTTTAGTCTACTTACATCTATAAAAAATAGGCTTATGAGATCACCTTTCGTCCGTGTGTGTGTATGTGTATGAGATTGCGTCCGTGTGTGTGCTCATAATAAAATCTAAATGGCTGGCGCGAATTCAGTGAAACTCGGTAAGGTCAGACAGTAGTATTTTGGCCAACCCTGACCGTGCCCTTCAAATTTTATTACGTCTCACCAATCCAACATGGCGGCTGTATATCACCATGAAATTTTGTACGGTGATAAAGGGCACTACTAGAAGTTTGCCTATGTGACTTTCAAAAACCTGTTAACTACAAAACGAACAAGGTGGTCAAGCGAACTTGAAACATTTCAATTGACTTTTCTCGCGATTTAACCATCTCAATGCAGTGAAACTTGGGACAGCAAATGTTCATACCCATTGTAATGCACTGACATGTAATTTAGTTCAATTGTTTACATAGCTTCATGATGGCGGCTGTGCGAAATTTTAAAATTATTTTTTTATTTCTTATGTCATAATCATGCAATCGAAGTCAACATTTGAATAATGAACCTACACAATAATCCTCATCTAGGAGTACAATACTCTATGGCCTACATATATTAAAATCCAACATGGCGACAATCCAAACAAATTAGACGGTTCTCAATATCTATTAATCTATGATAGCAATCAAACTGAAATTTTGTATGTTGATAGAGGCTATAAACATAAGTTCACCTATGGAACTTTCAATGTGTTCAAGTACAACAAGGCGGCAACGCGAAATTTATATATTTATATGGACGTTTCTCGCGATTTAACCATCCGAGCGCAAGTGAAAGTTGGTACGGTAAATGCTTATACAAATTTTAATCCACTGGCATCTAATTTTTTTGCAATTGTTTTCATAACCACAAGATGGCGGCTGAGCAAAATTTTAAAATCTCGTTTTTATTTTTTGTGTCCTAATCATGCGTTGAAGTTTGAATACTACACGTGCACAATACTGTTCATGTAATGGTACATAACTCTAAGGCCTACACGTTTAAAAATCCAACATGGCGACCATTCGAAATATTTAAACAGTTCTCAATATCTACAAATATATTACAGTAATCAAACTGAAATTTTGTAAGCTGATAGGCCTAGATGCAATTAACATAAGTAGATTATACGAAAATAAGCTATATAGTTCTTCACGGAACTACTTGTTATTTATGAAAAGAATAGACTCATGAGATCACCTTTTGGCCGTGTGTGTGCCCTAATAAAACAAACGGCCAAAGCTGATTCAACCAAACTCAGTAAGTGCATACTACTACCTCGTCCAACCTTGACCGTTCATTTACAATTTCAATACGTTTAATCAACACAACATGGCGGCCGCGTGAATTATTTCACTGGCATTCTATATCTGCGCACCAGTGACAGATATAACACTGACATTTTGTATGGGGATGAAAGTTACTACTGAAGCTCATCTATGAGACTTTCATAATCCTGTTAAGTATGAAACGACCATGGCAGCCAAGCGAAGTTGAAACATTTAAAAAGACTTTTCTCGTGATTTAACCAACTGAGCGCAGTGAAACTTGGTAGGTTAATGTTCATATGAAATTTAACCTGCTGACATCCAATTAAACTCACTTGTTTTGATAACCCTAAGATGGTTGCTTTGCGAAATTTTAAAATTATGTTTTTTTTTCTTGTGTTCTAATCATGCGATTGAAGTAAGCGTTTGAATAACGAGCCTACGGAATAATATTCATCTAATGGTACATAACTCTATGGCCTACACGTTTAAAAATCCAATATGGCGACTATCCGAAATATTTAGACGATTCTCAATATCTACGAGTATATTACAGCAATAAAACTGAAATTGTGCATGTTGATAGAGGCTATTGACATAAGTTCACCTATGGATCATTCAATAATCTGGTGAGTGCAATACAACATGGCGTTGACGTAAAATTTAAATATTTAAATAGATTATTCTCGCGCCGTTTAATCCGAGTGCTGTAAAACTTGGCACGGTACATCTTCATACAAGCCTTAATATACTGACCTCTAATTTAATGGAATTGTATGAGAACTAAAATGGCGGCTGTGCATTATTTTTAAAATCTCGTTTTCATTTCTCGAGTCCTAAGTAAAACCAGTTTTATATGTGTAAATAGGTTATTTAGTTCTTAATGGAACTACTTGCATTTTTTATCGCTTATCCTCTCAATCCTGCTTCACCCACGGACTCTGCGAGGGATCATTCCTCTACCGTCGCAAGGAAGGTGTCTGGGAGCTGATCACATTTGTCACATTTTTCAAAGAAGTTTCGTTTTAGAAAAAAATATCACTAAGAGAACCTGTGTTATTGTGATGGCTGTATTAGTATGTGTATTTGTAAATCAGATAAGGTTTGGGAAGGAGGCGGACGTGGCCTTAAAGTTAGGAACCATCCGGGGTTTAGCCTGCAGTACACGTGGAAAACCACTTGTTGGCTGAGATGGAAATTGAACCCTCCTCTACTCAGTTTTGACTCACGAGGCTGAGTTTACCCCGTTCAAGCTCTCAGACCAGAATTGACATTTCTTGGCTGAGCCACGAATCGAATGGAACCCCGGCAGCCAAGAATGCTAGCCGGTACACCACGAGGACTGAGGGACAGAGCTATGAAAGGCAGATAGGAAATGAAAGAGGTGGTAACGATCTCGATTGCTGAACCCAAGTTTGCAGGTTCGTATCCTGGCGCAGTCAGCTGGCATTAGAGGTTGCGCATATGCGTAGGAGCCGTGTCAATAGATTTACTGGCACATTAAAGATCCCCTTCAGGATAAAAATCCGACACCCCGGCGTCTCTAAAAGCCAGAAAAGTTAAAAGAGACGTAAAACAAATAACATTATTATTATTATTGTTATTCTTTTCTTCATATGCAGTCGCCAGAAACATCTCCCCTCTCCCACTCGTCTTAATACCTCTTCATTTGTTACTCTTCATCATTCTCTTGTAACACCACATTTCAAATGCTTCTATTCTCCTCATATCTGCTCCATGAACATCCAAGTTTCACTTCCATAGAGCACCACACTCCAAACAAAGGCTTTCAAAAATGACTTTCTAATGCCTAAATCTTTATTCGATATCAACAGATTTCTTTTCTGCAGAAATGCTTTCATTGCCTGAGCTAACCTACTTTTTATATCCTCTTTGCTTCGTCCATCACTGTTTATATTGCTTCCTAACTAGCAGAATTCTTCTACAGTACTTCCTTTAGCTTTTCACCTGCCAAATTGCTAATTTCCCTCGGCTGCATTCCATTATCATTGTTTTACATGTGTTGATAAATTCTTTCCTCAGGACGGAGTCCATACAATTTAAATACAGTACGCATTCAAATCACACGAAATAACGGCAATGACAATGTTATCAGCAATTCTCAAAGTTGATATTATTTCTTTTTGAATCTTTACTCCTACTTTCCATTTTTCTCTAATTTTTTGGTAAAGTAACATTGATTAATTATTCACTTTTCACTTCGATACACTTTTAAAATAAGGGGTTAATTGAATGACATGTTTCGTTAGTCACGCCAACATTATCTGGTCCTGTAGATTTATACTGTATTTTATTTGTTAATTATGTTTGACCGTAAGAAATGGCTGCAACGACAAGGCTTATATCCTTTAGAAGCTGCTGCTGATGATGTTGATATGTAAATATTACTCGTACAGTATATGTCAGAAAACTGTATCAAAATGAGGCTCACTAAACTACTACTTTTCATTATAACACCGTTTTTCCAACCAATCAGAGCTCAATATGTTCATTCATTGACATATTAGGTAAGGATAACTTCTTACATGCACTCAAAATCCAACATGTCGGACATGAATTACATAATTTGAAAGTTGACAGCCTACATTGGATCAGCCATTGTAGTTACAATGCATAATCAAACTGGGCAATATTACAAAAGAAATAGCACTGTACCTTAATATCCGCAACTCCAATTTCTACACATTCATAAGATTTCGCCGACAATATTAGTGAATGCTGTTGTTGACATAAACACACCTGCACGTCAAGGAGGAAGCAGGCGTCTGACATTAGTTCCACAGAAATTATAATCCAGCTCTGTGTTCAGTAAATGGATTTCTTATACGAAACTTTTCCACCAGATGCCATAACTGTTCTATTTGGGACTCAATTGACTTACTTTCCGTTGACATTCTATACGCATCGAATTTGCAGAATAACATTTTAATTTTAAAGCGTTTGTAACAGCATATTTTGTGTTATTTGACCAAAATAACAAAATGATCCCACATAGTACCTGTGTGCTATCTGTTGGTGCTACTTCAGGATAAACAATGTTTCAAAGCTTTAGGATTCGTTATTGGGTAGAGAGCAAATGCTGAGCCCGCGCAATTCCCAAGAAGAAGAATTCAACCGACAGAATCTCGACAGATATTTATGAATATTTATGTTAGAACATATAATCATACTAATATATAACAAGTAGTTCCGTGAAGAACTATACAGCCTATTTTCATATATCCTACTTATGTTAATTGCCACTATCAACATACACAATTTCAGTTTGATTGCTGTAATAGATTCGTAGATATTGAGAACCGACTAAATATTTCGGATGGTAGCCATGTTGGATTTTATATATGTAGGTCCTAGAGTTAAGTACTGTTACATGCAGATTATTGTGAACGTGTAGTATTCAAACTTCAATCGCATAATTAGGACACAAGAAAAAACAAGGAGATTTAAAAAATGTTCACAGCTGCCATCTTGAGGTTATGGAAACAATTGAAATAAATTAGATGCCAGTGGATTAACATTCGGATAAAGATTTACTGTACCAAGTTTCACTGCACGCGGATGGTTAAATTACGAGAAACGTCCATGTGAATATTTATAATTCGCGTCACCGCCATGTTGGATTTGTATTCACCAGGTTATTTAAAGTCCTATAGGTGAACTTAAGTTCATAGCCCCTATGAACATTAAAAAATGCAGTTTGATTGCTAAACTAGATTCGTAGATATTCAGTATCGTCTAAATATTTCGGATGGTCGCCATGTTGGATTGTTAAATGTATAGGCCATAGAGTCATGTACCATTAAAGGAAAAGTATTGCGTAGGTTCATTATACAAACTTTCACTTCGATCGCATGACTACATCACAAGAAATAAAAACTTAATTCTAAAATTCGCACTGCCGCCATCTTGAGGTTATGTAAACAATTGAACTAAATTAGATACCAGTGGATAACAATGTGTATAAATATTTCCTGTACCAGGTTTCAGTGCGCTTGGAACATTAAATCGCGAGAAAGGTCTATTTAAAATGTTCAAATTCGCTTGGCCGCCATGTTCGTTTAGTAGTAAACCGGTTTTTGAAAATCTTATAGATGGACTTCCAGTAGTGCCCTTTATCTCCGTACAAAATTTTAGGGAGATACCACTAATAGTTTCAGAGATATAGAATGCCGGTGAAATATTTCGCACATCCGCCATCTTGTGATTATGTAAATAATTGAACGAAGTTAGATGTCGGTGCATTACAATGTATATAAACATATACTGTACCAAGTTTCATTGCGTTTGGTTGGTCAAATCGCGAGAAACGACTATTTAAAAGTCGCAAATTCGCTTGGCCGCCATGTTGGTTTTGTAGTTACCAGGTTTTCAAAAGTCACATAAGTGAACTTATAGTAGTTCCCTCTATCACCATAGAAAATGTCAGGGTAATATCGGTAATAGTTTCGGAGATATTGAATGCTGGTGAAATATTTCGCACAGCCGCCATGTTGGATTGGTGAGTCGTAACAAAATTTGAAGGGCACGGTCGAGGTCGCCGGGAATAGTGCTATGAACTTTCCGAGTTTCATTGAAATCGCTCCTGCCGTTTAGATTTTATTAGGGGGGGACACACACACGAATCACACACACACACACACACACACACACGCACACACACACGGACAAAAGGTGATCTCATAAGCCTATTTTTTCAAAATTGAAAATAGGCTAAAAATGAGATGGTGTGTGTCTGTCTGTCTGTCTGTTACTCAATAACTCAAGAACCACTGGTACGATTTAAATGAAATTTTGCATGGATGTAGCTGATTTACCAGGTTTACATATAGGATACTTTTGATTTCGAAATTTTGCACTCTTAAAAAATGGCGACCATTTTAGTGACGTCATTAGACCCATTTGTTTCAAAATTTCATATTTCCATATCAAATAAAAAGATAACGGTAGGAAATAGCAAACTTTTGATGGCACATACGAGCTTTGAAATTTAATTTCCTATCCGAAAGGTCCTTATCACTTTTCGTGTATCTCCAACAGTTAGCGAGTAAAACCGACATTTGTGACGTCACTACACCCTTTGGTTTCAAAATTTCATATTTCCTTTTCAAATAAAAAGAGAACGCTAAGAAATAGCAAACTTTTGATGGTATACATGAGCTTTAACATTTAATTTTCTATACGAAAGGTCCTTATCAATTTTCGTATATCTCCAACGGTTAACGAGTAATACCAAAATCTGTGCAATAAAACACGGTCAACACAGAGCGGTGCAGTATATCTCTCTATATATAAAAATGAAAATTTGTGTGTTTTTCTCTGAATTTCTACGGAAATTTGAGTTGTTTACACGTTTCAGACTGTTTTATGATCGATGCGCGCGAAAATATTTTTTTTGTCTGTCTGTCTGTTTGTTTGTCTGTGGACAAATTTGTTCACTTATAACTCGAGAACGGCTGGGTGTATCAACGTAAAATTTGGTACAGATTTCCATCCGAGGCACGACACTAATCATTGATATAACTCTTCTCCGTACCTATCATAAAAGGGGGCCTACCCCCTAAAAATACATGCTGAAATAGGCGTAGAAGGACGAGATAAAACTCATTTTCAGCCCCTCAATATGAGAGACAAAACTCGGGTCCCCGAAAACCTCATTTTAAGGACCGAAGACCAACCGTTTTTGAGATATTCCCAGAAAACTAATTTAATTTAATAAACTAATGAACGAATGCAAGCCAATAACCATGCCAACGGATTCTCATTGCTGTAAGACGCTATGCCATTCCATTAATTACATTAGTGTAAAAGTTTGCAAATGGCTAGAAGGTTATCACGGAACCAAATTAAGCCGTAAAATTCATCAATACGTATAATGCGCTTAAGGGGATCAAGGGGTACTCTAGAAATTTTTCACGCGATTTACGCCTGCGGGTGTGGTACGGCAGGTCTATTATATTCATATCCCCTTATTATTCATTCATTCATTCATTCATTCATTCATTTCGTATAGGCCATCTATGGACCGCGTCATTCCAACCGTCTCCTACTGGCTTTGATGTTTGCCCTGTACGCCCGCATTCGTTCTCGGTGGACTTCCTTCCGTTCCTGGGTCCAAATCTTTCCCGTTTTCAGCTTCGGTTTTTCTCGGAAAACTTTACAAGCTCGAAGTTTCCCTATGAGTGGGGCGCGCTCCTGAATGTCTGTTGGTGTAATCCCCACTTCTTTCAGATCTTTATCCAGTTCAATGAACCAGGCCCATTTTGTTTTCCTCTCCTGAAAGTAAGTTATGTTGCGGTTGGTCAGTCTCGCTGGGCTCATTCGTTTCACATGCCCAAAAAATGGTAACCTTCTCTTCCGGATGACGTTGCTTATCTTCTCCACATGAGTATATAGGTCATGGTTATGCAGTCTTCTGTATTCCCCATTGTCTTTGATGGAACCCAATATCTTTCTCAAAATGTTCCTTTCTTTGGCCTCCAGTTTCTCGACCAAGCCTTTTTTGTTCATCGTGAGGCATTCAGAGGCATGCAAGACCTCCGGACGAATGACACTGCAGTAATGTTTTAGTTTTGCGTTGAAGGATATTGACCTTTTCTTATAATGTCCTTAGTTAAATGGTTGGCCATTTCCATTTTGCTCATGCGTGATGTGAATGCTTCTTTCTCTGATAATATCCCTTCCCTGACCCGTCCTGAAAAGAAAAGTACATGGCCATTGGCTGAATTAAAAATAATTTTAAAAAATAGGTGTTATAATTTCTCCCTATATTATATTATTATTATTAGTATTATATTATGGCGTACAACGACGAGACAAATCCCCTCGGTGACAGCAACAAAACTCGGGGGCCCTAAAGGGTCCTCGAAAACTACATTATAAGGCTCTAAATCCAACAGTTTCTGAAATATTCCCAGAAAACTAATTTAATTTAATTTAACAAACTAATGAAGGAATGCAAATCGGTAACCATGAGAACATTATCTCAAGGGGTGGCATACAACTTTCCATCTATTTCTGTAAGAAGCAATGTCACTCCATTTATGACATTTCTGTGAAAGTTTGCAAATGGCTATAAGGTTATCACGGAACTAACGTAGACCGTATAATTCATCAATGCAATTAAGGGGGTGAAGGGGTAACCTAGAATTTTTTCATGCAATTTTCACGTTCGACATATAGTACAGAAGGTCTATTATATCTCCAAACAGCAACATTATTTTCAAACATTCCTGAATTGAACCAGCATTTTTGCGGCTTTTAGGAATTTGGGCAATTTGAGGCTAAAGAACCTGAATTTTCATGCACCACAAGCCTTTATAATTTATGAAAGGGGTCTTCCTGTGTATGGGCACCTAGCACAACGTAGAGGGTCAGTTTTTATGTGACGTGTATTGCGTTTCGTCTACAAAGCTTTCAGTTGTATTTCACGTCTGGAAGTACACGTTAGGTGAATTTAGTCTGAGAGCACATTTTAACATTTTGTTGTTGTCGACATACGGGTTCAGCGTAAGGATGATTTTATTTGATACTGTGTGGTAGATATACCCATATTTGGATATCTGGGTAATATGTTGTAGGCAATAGAATCGTCTGTCTGTCTTTCTGTGTATCTTTATGTACGCCTATACCTCGTGTTCGGATGCTTGGTGCATCGTAAAATTAGGTATGGTAACCATGAGAGTCAATACACCAATCATTTATAAAACTCTTCACCGTACTTTTCATACAGTAGAAGGGTGGATATAGAGAAAAACTCCTCAATATATGCTAAAATAGGCGAAATATAAAAATTATCCTAGAAGGACAACCAAAGCATATGTTGCGCTTCTCAATGTGAGAACAACATTCGGGAATCTATAAAGGGTCTCCGAAAACTGCATTTTAAGGGCCTTAAATTAACAGTGTGTGTGCTATTCCCAGTAAACTAACTTCGTTCTGATAAACTTGAAGGAATGACAAACCGCTAACCATTGCAACAGTAGTCAATTGATAATGTATTGTGTTAACAACGAACACCGTTCGAAGAACGGGTACTTCTGCTAGTAAAGTTATAATTATCGTCGAACATAAACAGTCGTATGCAACTCGCCTATAATGGTAATTAAGACACTCGTATGGAAATCATAAAACTCGCTTCGCTCGTTTTATAAACATACACGTGCCTTAATTATTGCCATTATAGTCTCGTTGCATAATGCACTATTAGGATACTCCTTTAAAACTTGCGTTACTATTCTTCTTTCTTCGTTTAGGCCAGTTATGGACCACGTCATTTCAACTGCTTCCGTCCTTGGGCCTTGATCTTAGCCCAGTGTTCACGCATTCGCTGCCTGTGAGACTCCTTTCTTTCTTCAGACCACTTCTTGCCAGTTTTTAATTTCGCTTTTTCTTGGAATTGGTGGTGTGCTCCAAGCTTTTCCTTCAAAAGGTCACGTTCCATAATGTCTGCGTGAGTGATCCCTACTTCGTGTAAATCCTTGTCTACCTCACAATACCAGGGACCCTTGTTTTTTTTTGTTAAGAAAATAGGTAAATATCCGATTGGTGATTCTCTCGGGTTTCATATGGCTTAAGTGGCCATAGAAAGATATTCTTCTCTTCCGAATTACTTGAGATATCCTTTCTACATGATGGTACAGCTCATTGTTATGCCGTCTCCTGTATTCACCATCGTCTTTCAACGGCCCTAAGATCTTCCTGAGGATCTTCCTTTCCTTGGCTTCCAATTTCTCAACCAGACCCTTCCTATTCATTGCCAGACATTCTGCTGCGTACAGCGCCTAAAGTTCGGATAACTGTACGATAGTGTCTTAGTTTGGCATTGCGGGACACTGTTCGCTTGTTGTACACTCCTTTCGTTAGCTGGTAGGCCACTTCCATCTTGCGTTATTATAATTATTATTATTTAATTGTGTTTGCTCTATTTAATAACGAAGTGAACCTCTTATCTTATTGCTGGAGAAACCTTGCGTCAGATCCTCTATTCATCACTGTACTGAGTGGATCGAGTCCTTCAACAACAACGCTGTTGTTAATTCTTTTGAGGGACTTGGGACGTCTTGCTCATAAGCACCGTGTACTTGGGTGTGTGTAGCTGGGATATGGAAGGTGCCCCAATATTTGACTGGAAGGAATGTGGAAATCCCGATGAAATCTACAGTGAGGGTAGTCACTGTCAACGCCGGGATTTGAACCTACGATCTCCAGACTCACTACAACTGCCCTCGCAGTCGTGGTGCACGATTTAACGAGCGTGTCTACGCCGCGGGATTCGTCTAACAACACCTTCGTGTTTTAAGTGCCCATTATCATTCCGTACTACATTAGATGTACTGGATTTTGTAACTCTACACACTACAGTTAACGAAGTCATATTTCCTGCATGTATTACAAAATGAAATAATTTAAAACCTTGCGTTGTCCATTGTGCAATAAATTTATTTTCTTTCGGGTATTTTATGGTATACTTCTGTTGTGCGATCGAAGAGCGTTAGAGAACAAACAACTTTTCTTCTTTTACCCGTGCTTGAGGCCCGTGCTGTTCACGAAGGACTGCGTGACCGTTGGCGATGAGCAGCATTTCATTTGAACTTTATATTGGGGAACGACTACAAGGTGTATGAATTCCTAACACTGTAGGTGATATATTAGTTCCGCTCCTTACAGCAGAAATCTCCACCAACAAACATTCTGTGGGTATCAAATGAATATGAATCTCAGAAGAAGGCTAGTAAGTCACGATTGCTAAAATTAGAGAAATATGGAGTACATGCAATAGAATAAGGTCTGCAATCACGAAAACACTCATTTTACTCCCCCCAGGAGCTCACGAGTATTGGAACGTAGGTTGGCGACCACGGGACCCCAGCCGAGTCCGGCATTGCTTCCACTTACTTATACCAGGCTCCTCTCCATCTTCTTTCCTGTCGAACTCTCTGGATCAACTCTTGTTCTTTTACGACCTCGATGGTATTAGGGTATCCGAGGCCTAGGGAGTCTCATCTTCACCCGCCTTAATTGGCCCCTCTCATCTTTCCTGATCACTCATTCTTCTGAGGAACAGCCATTTTTCATTATAGTTTCTTTTCTCTTTAAGATTTCCGCCCTGTTTTATGAATTGGGTCCCCGTGTCTCTAAATTATATTTTGTGAGTATTTCTGAACGACTCCCGTATATAAGAGCGTTTAATTTAACTGTAACCTGTTCACAACATTTGTTACTGGCTTGTCACGAGCACTAAGAGCTGGCGCATTGAAACAACCTTTTCCTCTAACGCTACACGTGTTGCTAGGAATTGTACCAGTAATTTGTCTTACACTTTACTATTTTTCTCACTGTTGCTGAAATAGGGCAACACTATTTATGGCCCTGCAACTTCCGGCTCACGTTTTGTCGTGTTCTGTTCTGTAGTGAAAACAGGAAATAAAATATTAATCTTGTACCTTAATACACTCACCGGGAAAGAAAGTGAAGCACTACGAATGTCAGACTGAACTCAATGTTGGACGTTACAGACATTGTATTAATCAAATAATATGACATTACAACAATATGTCAATGTGTCATAAGTTAATTACCCTAATTAACACAACAATTGACGAACATTAATGACCATGACCATCACAAACACGAATTTGAAAATGTCGACACCTGTAATTCGTCGTACTGTCCTCCGACCTGTTGCACTGTGTGATTATGAAAGTTGTAGACAAATCGTTAAGTTCACAAAAATACGTCACACGAGATTTCACAGTAATAAACCTTAACACAGCCGTTTATGGTTATTGTTGTCCAAAGGCGGGAAACCGTAACATTGGTGTTGTGATTGTCACGATCAACAATGTTTATCAATAAAATTGTTGCGCTGAAACTTCTCAAATAAGTAATCACGGCACATTTCCATATCGCTGCAAAGTCGCTGACAAATATTGAGTTTTGTCTGATTTTCGTAGTGTTTTGCTTTTCAAGCCGGTGAGTTTACAATCTAATTCTGTCCACAGGCAAACTTTACAAACGCTCTCCAGTTCACATTGAATTCTGTTCAAACAAATGTTCTTTACAAGCTACTGTAGATGGCAAGCTCTTGAGCTGGTGTTGGCAGGGTTACAGCTAGCCATTTTGATCAGTATCAAAGAGATATTTTTACCATAGTAGCATCTGTTGTCGTGGATTAGGTTATAATTTTTTTGACTGGTTTGATGCAGGCCTCCATGCCTCCATGTCCTGGGCTAATCGTTTCATATCTACATAGCTGCCGAGACAATCTGTTTAACATATTCTAACCTTGGTCTACTTCTACAGTTCTTTTCATCGATCCATCCTATCATAATTAAGTTCGCTATTTCTGGGTGACTTGAATGTGTCCGAACAACGTATCTTTTCTCTTCATTAGTAGCTGCCAGAAACATCTCTCCTCTACCACTCGTCTTAATACCTCAACATTTGTTACTCTACCCACCCATCTGATCTTCATGATGCTCCTGTAACACCACATTTCTCCTCACATGTCACATCACCAGTCACAAGTCTAACCATTAAGTCGACTGGATCTTGTCTGGAGAGACTGACACATCGATGGCGAAAGTGCATAAAGTTACAAGAAAATTATGTTGAGAAGGTGGACGTAACAATTGATGTGCACTGTACTTCATTTCGTAATTTAATAATTTATATATTGTTGTACATTAGTGTCGACAGTCCATGTTTCACTTCCAAAGAGCGCCACGCTACAAATAATGGCTTTCAAAAATGACTTTCTAATACCTGAATCTATATTCGATGTCAACAGATTTCTTTTCTGAAGAAACGCTTTTCTTGCCTGAGCCGAAAGAAATCAGAAACCTCTATTGACATAAGTTTGGCACGTGAAGAACTAAAGGAAGTAGGAGACTTCTGCCACTTCGGAAGCAAAATAACCAGTGATGGACGAAGCAAAGAGGACATAAAAATAAGTAGCTTCTACGAGTATACACATTTAAAAGGTCAGGTAAGTTGATGCAATAGTTTTTCGCGCGGCCGCCATGTTGGATTTCTGAAATGTATTGAAATTTAAAAGGCACGTGCGGATTCGGAGAGGATAGTAATAAGTCATTGACAAGATTCATTGTAATAACTCCAGCCAAGTTGAATGTATCAGGAGGACACAAGCGCATTAGCGCGTGCGTGGATTAAATGCGACCTCATAAGCTTGTCAAACTGTTCGCAACCAAATGACACACTGCTTGTAATGTACCGGCAGCTGAAATCAGTCCCAATTAAGAACTTGATTTATATCGGCAGTAACAAGTTATTGAACCAGACTCGGGCTTTCACTTATTTCCTGACACACAGAAAAGGGTATGGGGTTATAAAACCAGTCATATCTTGACTTATTTGATGTTACCTTTTTGATGTGACTTCCACTTGCAATCCTCAGTGGGTGAATTTATTTTTATTTTTATGACATAACATTAAAAATAGTAATAAATCACAGGCTTCTATAATATTCATGAAATATTAATTCCATCTCATAATTCTGTGTGTACATGTAACATTATTAATTAATTGAAAAATAAGCACGTTTTTTCGTGACGAACTAAAGAGCCTACTTCTCTTAAAATTTAAGATTCATGCCAATGATTAATCTACAGTATATATATCAGAAATTAAATGTTACTTTGGATCTATCAACGCGCGTAAAATCATGCTGGCAAGAATATCAGGTATGTGTTGCTCAGAATGAATCTAAGATATTAGGGTCTACTACTGTCCCAATATTTGGATGAAATCCATTTGTTATGGAAGTTACAAGCATTTAAAAATTGGATTTACAGCAGGCTTAGAATCTTGTTGGCAGCATCGACATATACCATTTACTCCAAATTAATCTAGAATGTCAGGTACTATACGAGTGCAGAGTTGAGAGCTGTTGGCTTGCATACTTTCTGATATTGGTATTAGGATAACAAAATAGAGAGAGCATTTTTATAAGCAGTGTGCAGCACTGGTGGCTCTCAAAATACGCATAGTCACATCTGCTATGGTACACAAGGCACATAGGAAGTTTGGTTGAACTCCAATTGATAGTATATAAGTTACATGCATTTTAATATTGGACTTATCAGCAGGTTTTGAATCATTTTGGTAACACTGTCATATATGGGCTCCTGAAAATTAATCTGGAATGTTAATATCTCCGTGTGTGCTAATTTAGGAACAGTTCACATCCATAACGTCCGAGATATCCAACATAGAGCTGAATTGACAATTGTGATTTTTCAGCAGTTGGTAGCACTGATGTCATTTTCAAATACGGCCATGATATATTCAAGTATAGATCTTTACTCACACCAAATTTGGTTTTGATATCTTCAGCCGTTTAGTAGTTGATTGGGGGGACAGACAGACAGACAGACAGACATTTACCCGATTCGATCTCATAAGTCAACTTTTTTCTCATATTTGAAGGGTCCACGGGAAGAAGGGGAATGTAAGATAATGTAAAATGTTCAGGAAAAGAGTTTTAAAGTTTCATTACTTATATGTACAGGGACTTTGTTTTGTATGTGACGGGGATTTTCGCTCGCCCGCTCGCCTGCGCTGCGAGCCGGAATTCCGCCAAGCACTCTGCCGTAATGCGCTTCTTGGCGCCACAAGTGTCCCTCCTTTGCAGTCTGCTGAGAGCTTTAACAGCGTGAGTTTCAGTTTAGTCAATTGTTCACCTGTTTAGTGCTCAGTGTGCTGTTCCATTGCGATTTTCATTACGTGATATTCAAATTACTATACTCAATGACTCAGTGCCGGGCGGGCGCCACGTTTACGGGAAACTGCTTGGCGGGAGACGGGCTCGCAACGTGGGCGAGCGGGCGAGCGAAAATCCCCGTCACATATAAAACAATGTCCCTGTACTTATATGTACGCGTGAACTTAGAACGTCATTTTCTCACGACCCTCATTGTTCTTAGCCAGACACAATTGTACCTTCAATACGTCACAAAGAGGCCCACCAGATCGCGCTGATATCTCGATTTTACATTTTGAGTGACATTCCCCCTTACTCCCGTTGAACCTTCAGTTACAAATAAATTGGGGCAGATGACCTCGTAGTCCCACCCCTTAAAACAACAATAACTATAATTGTTACAAAATGTCAAAAGTAGGATCAACACCTAAACAATATGACAATGAAAATTTGCATTCACAGAGTGTCAATTGTGCATGCACACAAAATATATCAAGCCACGCTGTGCACTACTTGACGAAGTGTTCGGATTCTACGCAAATACGGAGGTCGTGTTTTTTGTATGATAGTGAGATTAACGATAACGCAATCTACAAGCTTCCTTCATTCACTAATCACCATTCACTTTGCATAGTATGCCTCATCGAGGCATCCCTGAAGTCCTGGGGTTGAATACAAATTCAGACAAGAAATATAATTCTAATTTAAGGGCTGGGACGAGGTACACTCAGTCTAGTAAATGGGACCACGTGGTTTCGATGTTTACTGTGTTTTTTCCCCAATTATAATCCCAGCAAACGCTGTAGCGCTATCTAACTTAAGGTCTCGAACACCTTCTTTCATGTTAGGGGCAGATGACCTCGTAGATCCGCCCCTTAAATCAACAATAACTAACTCCTTTCATGTCCTCCCTTGGGTTACAAATACATGCATTTGTACAGCCACTACAAATCACAGGTTGTCACATAATTTCTACATACTTCCAAATGCTCTAGTTCAGTGGTTCTGAACCCGTAGAAGTCTGCGACCCACTCAGCCTGAAATTTAATCATGTATGGACCCCCTCCTCCCCCCTAATACACCCTATCAGTTGTAACCCTTCCTCAATAACACTTATTTTAAAGATATTTCAATTCAAAGCCTGATAGTCATCGCCGCGAATTCATTCGGACAATTCTCGTTCAACGCACATCGTTTTCGAAATCCCCAATTATTGGCCATTTTCAATACGTTCTGGTGTAGACTCTTTTCTCCCGCGGACCACTGGTTAAGAACCAGTGCTCTAGTTTGATGTCCACGATGTTGTAAGCCCCTAAACTGAAAAAAAAGAACATTCTTCTAGCGGCGCCTCAGGTTTCCTTGATCTCTTCCCACGTAAACAAAGCCGTGTTTATTGAGGATACAAACAGCCTAGAGGCTGATAATTAACAACAGGCAGAGGATGGTAAGAAGGAAGGAACCGTGTAATGTTTTACGTGACCGTTAATCCCGCGATCATGATGCACAGGATCTCCATTTTTACGTGATTCTGGACCACATGACTTGCTATCTGACTTAGAAACTGTCACATGCATTGGCCGTGAATCGAACCCGGTACGCATTGGTCAGAGGCAAGCAGCTTGACCACAGCACCACCACGCTCCCACAAACAACCAGAGGCTGAGGCTATGGAATCAGGAAAGGGAAATTGGGGGATTGACGATCCCTCTTAGTGGTTGGAAGGCTGGCCAACTATGGAGAATGAGATGAAAGACATTAGTTCAACGAATTGGAAGCGATGTCGGACTCAGCTCGAGCTCCGTGATTGCCATCCACTTGCCACATATGCTCTTCTGGTGCTTAGACGGTATAGTAAAGGGTGAATCCTAGGATTACAATGAATTTCCAGGTTTATAGACGAAATAGTTGTTCTACAAGAAAGTTTGGAGAGTTCTATCCACTATGACTGCCTGATGCTTATATTGCTGCTCTGCTTTGCTTCATCTCTCTTACTACAGAAGTTCTCCGGATTGTCTACCGGCTATAAATTCAGATTTTCTTCCCCCTGACACCTGTGGAACCTTCCTCTATGTCTCATTTTGCAAAGTAGTCGCGTCGAAAACTGAGTGGTGTGAATGGCTCAAGTAAGCCACGAGTTAATCCCGCTTACATCCGAGCTTAGACCAATTAGTGTGGAGACAAGAAGACAGTAGCCCTGTAATATAGAGAATGAAGGTGGCCGTTAAGAAAAGAGAAGTGTCACCTAAGTTACGAGATTGACACTTTAGTCTTCTAATAATTCTAATATTGTCAAGAGTTATTGATGTTTTATGGGGCAGAACATTCAGGTCATTTGTCATCTACTAACCACTGATGACTCAATGTAGTTGCTAATGACCCTTGTCTTTGAAGGGTTTAGTTGTGCACTAACCTCTGTTTTCTTTTCATTCAACTCAGTTAACCTTTGTTGTAGTTTTATTGGTAGTTGTGGTGATTGTTGTTTCAGGGGCTCCGGAAAGCTGAAAATCTTCAAAATGCCATGTAAATAAGAGGTTGTATAAAATGATATCCTTGACTGTATAGAATTTTTAGCCTACTTTCGATTTTTGCAAAAAATGAAAGAAGACTTATGAGATCTACACAGGGCCAACAATTGTGTGTCTGTGTGTGTGTGTGTGTGTGAGTGTGTGTACTCTGAATGTCTGTCCCCCCCCTATCAATTCAAACACGGTGAAACCGAATTGAACGAAATTTGGTACAGAGGTAGCACTAGCAAAGGACACCTCGGTGTCATGTATTATATTGCCGCCATTTTCACGAAAACGAAATGGCGGCCACCCAAATGTTCAAAACTTAAATCAAATTACGACTAACCTAATCATCCGATCTCTACCAAATTTTGCAACATTATACCTTCATGTATGAATGATTTTTTCACCAAACGTCACGGTCATCAGCCCAATAATTCGTGGATGGCGGCCATGTATGTGTGCAAATTGATTCCCTCTCTCAATTCAAAAACGGTGAAACCGAATTGAACGAAATTTGGTACAGAGGTAGCGCTAGCAAAGGGCACCTCAGTGTCATGTTTTATATCGCCGCTATCTTGACGGAAACGTAATGGCGGCCACCCAAATGTTCAAAGCTTAAATCAAATTACGACTTACCTAATCATCCGATCTCTACTAAATTTTGCAACAATATACCTTAATGTCGGGAACGTCTTTTGTCCAAACTACACGGTCATCCACCTAATCGCCTAATAGTTTCAGGATGGTGGATGTATGAATCATGCAAGTATTATAGCCTAACCATAACTTACGATTCAACAAGGCCTGATCTCAACAATCCAGCTTATCCTACATGTGGAGGTTTAAACTGTCCTCAAGGAGTTGACCGGTAGGATATTACCCTATTATAATAGTACTGTACCCGATATCCGGATAGTAGGCTGTCAGATATCCGCCCCCTCAATCGGATTGCCAATAATCAAACGCGCCGGCATAGCTACATCAATGAAAATGGCACTGACAGATACTATCGAGATTAGAGCACAATAGTTAACAAGAAAATTATTGTGGAACACACCAAAATATAATGGGGTTCATACTTACCTTTACTTACCTCTTAAATTTATCTCGGGGACTGGGTTGTCAACTGGATCACTTAAAAGTATGCCCACACAATAACCTCCACCATGATATTTAAAATGAACCAGAACGAAGACGAGAGACTTTAAACTGCACAATAATTTATTTCACATAAAGAATGATTTAACAAAAAAAAAATAAAAAATCAACGTGGCAATCAGAAGCCATCGACCACATAACCATGTCCTCCTGTAGGACCTGTATTCTCTACATATAATGTTTCAGCTTTCTCAAGCTCATAGCAACGTAAAAATAATAATGCACTGGGAATGGAAACGGGATTTGGGATGAGACACATATCAATTGTTTTGCGTGTTTATATACTTCACATTTTATTTATAGCCACAAGGCTATTATGGAACGTCCTTGGCCTCTGTAACACAGTTGTCCGGGCCAGCTGCAATGCACCTGTATTGTCAAAGCGGACTCCCGTTCGTTCAACCCTAGCATAAGCGTGTTACCTCAGAGCTTGGCTCTCCTTTTCAAACACGTAAATGTTCACATCTCAACTGAAATATTATCACGCAAATGTCTTACATGCTTCATTCAAACACCAGTGGATTACTCCAACAATCCCAAATCATGATTAATTGTTCAAGCCACTTGCTTAACTTGCGTTGTTTAGAGTATAAAAATCTCTAAATGTTAATAACAAAAGTTCATTAATTATTTATAACAATAATAAATTGTTTATAACAATGTCAAATGACCATTGAAAATTTTATACACGCCTGTATTAATCACTATCATTTCAAATTATTTAACAAAGATATTTACAAAATTATTTTACAATGTTAATTGTTTATATTATTTATACAAGAAATACATTAAACCACACGTTTATCCGGTTGATAATTACTTAAATCGTGATGATATAATCGACCAATGAAGGTTAGTTATATTTAACTGTCAAATTCAGGTTTAATAAGGTTTAATAATAATTATTAATATTTGTGACGGTAACCTTCATTCAAAATCTTTATCTCAAATTATTTAACACTCTTGTTAATTTTAACAGTATCTTCATATGAATAATCTTCAAAGAACAAGAACAATACAATCAGCGGGAAAATACTTCGCTTATAACGCACAAAATTACACAACAATTGGCCCAAAATTCATCATATATCTTCATATATATGGCATAAAAATCTTCCAAACTACACACAAAAACCTCCACTTATTAATTCATCAACTTCATTAATTATTGTGGGAACCTCCTTCATTATTCAAGGGCATTATTCAACAGCGACTTTTACACGTCCACTGAACTAACGATTATACATCCATTGTTCCTCTTTAAAAATTCTTATATTCATCAATTGTAATAATGACTGTTATTATTTAACCTTCGTGGGTTTCATTCATGAATCGATATGAAGTAAAAATTTGCCAATCACAAATAAATTTAATAGCGAATACGATTAGACACTCCTGCCTGGTCTATCAAAATTGAGATTAACATCTTCAAAGTAACGCAGTATAAAAATACTATCTTCAAACAAAGTTCATCTAAACTGCAAAATAGTCGAATAGAATACAATTAGACTGTGGAATGCAAACATTATTATTCCAATCTATAATTGAGAAAAACTCCTATCAAATGTTCATTACTATAGTGTATTCAATAAATCGAAATAAAAGTTCATATTTCATAAAATTGTCTATAATGCAATGATAAATGTCTATGTTGCAATCATGTTCATAAGACGACTAGTATTTCAAAGATCGTCGATATCGTAATAGATTTTAACGCTCTAAAATCTTTTAATCATTCTTCTTTCTTGAGGATGACAGAAAATTGGTCAAAGTAATTTACTGAATAGAATTACTTTAATAAAATGACACGCTGTCTGAATTCAAATCTGCCATAGCAAATCGTTAACTTTACAGTCAAATCGTGACTACAAAAATATGCAAATTACTGAAAGAATCTAATATCAGTCTCAACTGATCCAAAATTATAAAGTATGCCAATGACATAGCAATGTCTCAAAAAATCGAAGAAAAGGGCATAAATCATCGAAGTGTACTGAGTACAGAAATATCAATCAAGAAAATGGGGCAAAAGATAGGACAGAAAATATGGGAAGAATGGTTGCTCAGATATCGCTACAAGACTCAAATAATACAAGAAACGTTCACGACTACCTTATCTGTTGATTGAAGTTCCAGAGGAAAGTTTTCAAAGAAAACTGCTGTTGGTTCCAATTCACCAGCGTAAAGATGTGCTCCGTCCTCGAACCTGGAATCAGCGTCCTCGGAGAATCGAACTGCTTCCTCCTCCGAAATTGCACTGCTCCGTGGATACGAAAAAACATCCTTCTGGCAAAACTCTTCTTTGTGCGCCGGGACAACCCTGGCCTCTCTTGAAAGTTCCCTGAAGTTCTTGCAGGAATTCGCCATGAAGTTTATTGTAGTTATTTCCGCAGAAATATTCATAGTTGTGGAGTATGAAAGTATTTCCACTGTTATCTGGTATAATTCAGCGATGGATTCACGATGCATGAGTGTAGTTGGATGTTCACTACATGCTCGCTTTTGTAGAAAGACGATTAACGAAGTTCCATGCTGTTACTTCACTCCAACGATATATGTCCCAATTGCATTAAAGCCTTAGCCTTCCATCTCAACTACTGTTATAATCATTGAAAACACTGCAAGATTATAATGTTCCATAGTCGAATGTATCGTTGTAATACCAAACGTATTCTCCAATATCACTGTTGCACTCCACGTGTCAGCCGTAGTGTATAATGTGGAATTTTAAAAGTGTTTCTCCTGTGGCGAGAAAATCACTTTTGTTGGCAGCCTTAAAGTTGCAATATCTTTCGAAGTATAACTGTGAAATTGTTCAAATCGTGTACACACCTCAATGTTATACTGTCTAATAGAACTATAATAAAGGCTGAAGTTAGCGCTTGATATCTTGACTGGTGGAAACGTTAATGTGAGCGTTTCAACTTCACCTAGTTTCGAGCAGCGTAAAATGGAACTGCTCCGAGTTCGTTCGATGCGCCGGGCTTTAACCACGCTAAAGACAACTTACTTCACTGAATCACTTGAAAATAACTATATATCACCAGAAATATATATGCGATCTGACATATGAGATCTGAGAGCTCCTCTCTCCTGTGCACGACCTTTTATCAACTTCTTAAGGGACGTATCCATCTCTTCCATAGCCTGTTGCTGCGTCATTGCTAGAAGTTTTAACTATGGCTATACTTGACGGATTTTCACATTTCAAAAACTCAAAATTAATTTCTTCAAAATTCCAAATCAATGCCATAACTGAAAATAGATTTCCACAAATCTGCATGCCAAAAGTAATCAAATATCGTAGTTTCAGCAATCTCCGTCTTCCTTCCAAACTATCGTTCATTGGTTCGAGTCTCTCCTCCAATAGCGTAGCTTCTTCCTTAGCACAATACCTTGTTTCCTGCAACTGCGTCGTAAATCTAAGATCTTTCTCGAACAAAATCAAGACGTCACCAAGAATCTCAGCTCAATCAGCCTACTTACATGAAGTATACGTCATCCGTGCCTACGTCATGAATATCCACGTCATAACTATGACATCCGTAACTTTACTCATATTTGCCAATACAGCCATCGTGGTCTCAATATAATTCAATTTCCGGGGGCATTCTCCCTTCACCACGTTTTAAAAACAGTTGCAAATTGTTTTTAAACTCTGCAATAAATATCTCAATTCACTTGAACACGAAATTGAATTATTATTGGCTTACTCTTGGATAATATTTCTTCAAGTTCCCAGCATTGAACTTGCCATAAACGACATTATTCTCATCATCGTAGAGTTCATAACAGTTGTTTCCATAGGCATTCGTAATTCTGAACGGACCCATGAACACTATTCCAAACTTGGGATAGATTTTCTTACCCACGTCAGCCTTGACAGGTCTGCGTAATAATACCAGATTTCCAATTTCTAAGGGGGCACCAAAACGTTTTCCAGCTACTCTTTTCAGTCGTTTTTGTGCTGCTTTCTGGAGTTGTTCCTTCGCTCTGTCTATTCTCTGCTGCCTTCCTAAGTCGGGATCTCTAGGAACGTGGTTAAAAAGATTATCCCACGGCCTTTCTGGGTTTCTTCCTAGATGAAGTCTCATTGGCACCTCTCCTGTGCTCTCCTGCACTGTAGAATTTAAACATTCCTCAATAAGGGGTACAAATCTCACCCAACCAGAATGATCATTCGGACAGAAAATTCGACAGAATTTCGAAAATTCAGCCATATATCTTTCCGAAGAATTCGATTCCGGATATCGCACGCTTGAAAATATGTGCTTAATACCAAGCCTCTCCATATCTGCTGCAAATTCTAAGGACGTAAACTGAGCTCCATGATCCGAAAGTAAATATTCTGGTTTACCAGCTTTTGGAAATACAGCATGTTCCAGTCTGCTTACAACGTTCCTCGTGTTAGCTTTTTGCATGGGACTCATTGTTACAAATTTTGAGAAGACATCCACGGTAACCAACAGATACTGATTACCCTGATATCCCTTCGGACAAGGACCAAATATGTCTGTCGCCATGAGTTCATTCGGTTTAGAGGGAATCATACCCTTAGGTTTTCCTTTTTATAGAGCGGAAGCATACTTTGCTCTTTGACATTTATCACATGAACGAATGACATTAGCAATGCTGGAACGCATGTTAGTCCAAATAAACCTCTCTTTAAGGGTATCAAGAGTTTTATCTAAACCCGCATGTCCAGTTGCGTGATGAGCTACCCACACTAAATTGACAACAAGTTTAGGTGGCACGACTATTCGAAGCTTTGTATGCGCAGAGTCAGCATACTTACATACAATGTCTCCACTCAAGACAAAGTGTCGTGATTCTCTCTGTGTAGCTGCATAGTCAACATCAGTATTGTCCATGTAACCCTTAAGGAACCTGTACATTTTCCTGATTGGAGCGTGTCTCTTCTGTGACACACCGATTCGGGCTAACCTCCTAACGGTCTCTTGGTCTTGCTGCTCCAATTGTACATGGTGTATCTGCACATTTTTGATAGGGTTACGTGATAAAGCATCAGCCAGTAAGTTATCTTTCCCAGGCTGATGGATGATAGTGGCGTTAAACTGTTGGGTGAACAAAGCCCAACGTGTCAATCTATCACTAGACATGTCAGTTTGCAGCATAAACTGAAGTGCTTTGTGATCTGTAATAATGATAACCTTGTGTCCCAGCAACATTTTTTTCCAAGCTTGCAAAGCTGTTACAAAAGCTAACGCTTCTAGTTCTGTCGTAAAGTAGTTTTCCTCGTGTTTCTTTAACTTCCGACTAGTGAACGCAATGTAGTGCTTGTTGCCTGCCTCGTCTTTTTGGTATAAGACTGCACTAATGCCTATTCTTGATGCATCAGACTCTATATAGAACACCTTCTCAAAGTCTGGGTACTCCAGTTTGACGTTGTTTCTGAGCATCTCCTTTGCTTTCTCAAAAGTCTCGTCTGCTGCGGTACCCCATTTCCATCTATTTTTTTTCTTGAGTAAATCATACAGAGGAGCCATAATTTCAGAGTATCTCGGACAGTGGCTGCCAATGAATTGGCAAGCGCCTACAAATTCTCTGACTTGTTTCACCTTAGTTGGCTTTGGGAATCTTGTGATCGCATCTACTTTCTGCATGTTTGGATGATATCCATCTTTATCAATAGTATGCCCCAAGTAATTGATCTCCTTCTTCAAGAATTGACATTTTCCAAAATTGACCTTGATATTGGCCTCCCTTAAATTTTCAAACAACTTTCTCAAGTGCACTAAATGTTCTGCGGCGTTGGGTGAAGATACAATTAAATCGTCTATGTAGCAGATTACATTCTCCTTTACTTCGTCAGTGAGCTTGCTATCAAGTGCTCGAATGAGTGCTGGTCCACTGTTGACCATTCCAAAAGGCATTCTCACAAAGACCCATGACGTCTGGTCAAATAGGAATCCAGTGTACTGCATACTTTCTTCCTCCAGTTGAACTTGGTAAAACGAAGATGTCAAGTCAAGAACACTGAAACATGCTCTCCCTTTGAACTTTCTAAGCAGATCTCTGATCTTAGGTGGTCGGTCATTTTCTGGAAGAATCTTCAAGTTGATGGTCCGAGCATCGAGACAAAGACGTATCTGACCATTACTTTTCTTCACTACAGTGATGGGGTTTATGTAAGACGACGCCTGTTTTTTAATAATCCCGTCTACCTCCATTTTTCTGATCAACCCTCGTACTTCTTGATAGTATTTCTCAGGTATGGGGTATATTCTCTTCTGGTAAGGGGTTTCATCGGTCAGCCTTATCTTATACTTATAGTATTTAATCAATCCAGGCTTTTCATCAAAAATATCTTGGAATTCCTTTATCAAATCCTCAAATTCCCCCGGAATTTCTTCAAATCCTTCAGTTTTTCTACTGGGTATTTCTGTTATATTCTCTACGTCGTTAATAATGGTATTTAAAATTTCTTCCCTAAGGTCTATCTCCAGACTGTTTTTCACGTCCTGTTCTTCGATCTCTTCTGTGATCATGTACCCAACATTAAAGCTAATACTTCTATTCTTCATATCAATAATGGCTCCAACCTTCGATATAAAATCGATTCCTAGCACAATATCGAAATGGATCTTGTTAACCACAATAAAGATCTGTTCATAATTCCTTCCATCAATTTCAAAGTTCAACAGCACTTGGATCTTGCATTTCACTGCCTTGTCTTGGAAAATTCCTCTCACTTTGACGGTAGAAACTGGTAAAACTGTCATGTTTTCTCCTTTTAACAGACTTTGATAGCATTCATCAGAAATGATAGAAATAATTGCACCCGTATCCATAAGAGCTTTATACTGTTGGCCATCTATCAGTACAGAAATAATAGGTAATGCACATGGTCTTTCCTCTTTGACGATTCCCCTCTCTTCTAATAAATCCTCATCAGTTACTTCGTAAATTTCGTTAATGGTAATCAGGTGTGGTGTGGCAATGTATTCATGGTTTCTCACTGTCGTTGAGAAATCGGCGTTTTTTTTTGTGTTACCAATCTCAAAGTTCCCCTGCTGGCTTGTAGAAGGACCAGGATCGATCACCACATCCTGTCTTTTCTTTTGATTTTCAGCTTCCTTTTCTCGTAATTCCTTCAGATACTGCTGACTTTCTTTCTCTCTTTCTTGATATTTGTCGGGTGTCATAACCTGACATTGAGAATTCTGATTCTGATTCTGGTACTGGTTATTTCTGTTATAATTTCGATTATAACCATTGTTGTAGTATCTACCTCTTCCGTTGTTGTAATTCCCTCTATTATTATTCCAGCCTCGTCTTTGCTGATATGGACGGTAACCTTGGGATCTGTGGTTCCGGAAATAATTATTCCTGTGAGGACCTACATTTTCAGTTTTTCCTTCCTCAGGCTTATCAGTTTGTTGCACTTGATCCATGTAGACCGTATTAACGTCTTTGAATTCGTGCCTCTGACCTTTTTGTACCAAATTTGGCATTGGACTCGTGTAGTCAAGCCTTCTCAACAATTCGTCCGTACTTGTCAAATCTCTAATGTTTGACGATATGATCAGTCTTCTTACCTCCACAGGCAGCATACGTGAAATCGCATCTATCAACTGCTCTGTTGACAATGGGGGTTGCAAAAATCTCAAGCGTGATAGTTGACTCGTGAAGAAATCAGCGTACCGTGTTGGAAGAGTACCTGAATACTTCCTCGAGTATACCTCAGCTCTTAGTGAATTCTGAGCTTCTATTGACCAGAATCGTTTAATCAGTGCCTCTGCAAATTCGTCAAAATTGCTGAAAGTGTACCGAAATGCTCTAAACCATTCGAGGGGTCCTCCAGCTAGAAATCTTTCTACGATTCTCATCTCTCTCTCTCTAGGAATGTGGGCTTCTATGAAATAGTCTTTAAGATTCCTGATATATTCGATCGGTGTGAGACTATCAGTGTTGCTAAATTTTTGAGGTTTGTCTTCAAAATTCCGGATAATTGTCACATTTCTCGGATATGAATCCATATAATTCCTCCCACTATCACGATACTTCCATTCGGGTTCAATATTCCGTTCCTCTTCTTCTTCCCTGAATCTGGATATACGTTCCTCAGGACTAATATCTCTCTCTTCTGTAGTAAGGTTACCTCTTCTCACGTAATTTCTCTCCTCTTCACCAGTCAATCCTTCGGTATCCTTGTCTGTGATTTCCGTGATGACTTTCCTAATCAACTCTTCCTTATAGGTTTCCATCATGCTAGCTTCTCCTAGTTTCAAATTCTGCAGCTTGCTCGTAGTTTCGTTAACATCAGAGACAACCTTATGAATCTGTTCCTCTAACGCAGTTTTTAATGCTTGCACGTCCTGACCTATCTGTGTTTTATCCTCTACCTGCTTTTCGGATAGCGAATCCATCCTTACATTCAAGTCTTTCCTAATCTGAACTACTTCATTGTTAATGTCTACTTGTGTACTGGCAAGTTTTCTTTCAATTCGTTCCTGAATCTGATCTACATGTTCCCCACTTGACCTGTTCCATTCATCTTTCCACACTGTTACATTTGCAGTTAACATTTCTGCAATATCTACTTCGATGTCCTCCTTAAGTAAACGATTGTGATCTAATACTTGGGTTCTCATGACCTCTACATCGTATTTTAAACCAGCTAAAGAAGCTGTTGTCCTAACAGACTCGTCAACTAACCGAGTTGTTAATGCACTAATGTTACGAGTACAAAGCATTTTTGAAGTTTCAATTTCCTCCCTAACTTTGTTAACATCAGTCTGAACTTTAGCAATGTCTACAAAAACAGTATTGACTTCTACTTGTATTTTATTGATATCGCTTTGCATATCGTTAACATCTGAATGAATATTATTGATGTCAACTTGAACATTTGACACATCATTTCGAACATTACTAACCTCTCTTTGAACTTCTTCTACTTTGTCTTGTACAGTAGCAACATCATTCCTTACAACAATTACTTCAGCTCTAGCACATGAAATATCACCCCGGACATTAGCAACATCAAGATTCAACATGGTAAGATCTTTTTGTACCTTAGACACATCAATTTTAACATCAGACACATCTTTATGAATGTCACTCACGGCATTCTCTATTCCCTGGGTACTGATCTGTAAACGCGACATATCATTTTCTAGGTTTGCAGAACTGGTCTGGAGAACTTTCATATTCTCATCCAGCATCTGCTTTACACTTTCATTCATGCTAGCTTTCAAGTTAGCAGACAAATTACTAGCATTCTCCTCCATCATCTGCTTCATTCTACTAGCACTCTTAGCTTCCATCTCCCTCGCACTTTTATTCATGCTAGCTTTCAACTCTTCTAACATCATCCTCATACTCTCATCTGCCATTTCAATAATATTTCAATAATAAACTGCTTTAGGGACATACATCAAACAGAGCAAAATAACAACATCTGAGCAACATTTTTCACCATATATAAATTTGAGCAATTTTCTGTCTTAAATCTAACTTATAATTACCTTATAATTAACCTTTGTAGACACTTCATGTTGAAATAAACTCAAGCAAATGTTCAAGTTTCTTTGGTTCATTTTAAAATATCCTAACACAAATAATTTACATTTATAATCCAAATAGTTTAATTTTATCTTTAATATGACTATACATGTTATAAGCCGGTCAAATAAAATAAGATTCCAGATCATAGGCGATTTTTCTAAGTTTCCTGCCTATTTAACCTCTCTCAAGTTGTATAAGATCTGATCTTTTCTGAGTGTAATTTTCCTAATACAACACAACATTTAATTCCTATATAATCACACTCTCAAATTCTACAATTGGCTAAGACATCTAACAAAGAATCAACCTCTTTATTTGAGTCTTCACAATCCCTTTGACATCGATAACTTGGTAATCCAATGTTATTCGAACACTCCACAAAAATTGCGGTGTCAATTCTACTGCAATAACTTGTTTTGCTGATCGTGCCAATCGAGCCAATCGTTCCCCACGTTATAGGGTCGCCAATCCTACTGTACCCGATATCCGGATAGTAGGCTGTCAGATATCCGTCCCCTCAATCGGATTGCCAATAATCAAACGCGCCGGCATAGCTACATCAATGAAAATGGCACTGACAGATACTATCGAGATTAGAGCACAATAGTTAACAAGAAAATTATTGTGGAACACACCAAAATATACGGGGGTTCATACTTACCTTTACTTACCTCTTAAATTTATCTCGGGGACTGGGTTGTCAACTGGATCACTTAAAAGTATGCCCACACAATAACCTCCACCATGATATTTAAAATGAACCAGAACGAAGACGAGAGACTTTAAACTGCACAATAATTTATTTCACATAAAGAATGATTTAACAAAAAAAAAAAAAAACAACGTGGCAATCAGAAGCCATCGACCACATAACCATGTCCTCCTGTAGGACCTGTATTTTCTACATATAATGTTTCAGCTTTCTCAAGCTCATAGCAACGTAAAAATAATAATGCACTGGGAATGGAAACGGGATTTGGGATGAGACACATATCAATTGTTTTGCGTGTTTATATACTTCACATTTTATTTATAGCCACAAGGCTATTATGGAACGTCCTTGGCCTCTGTAACACAGTTGTCCGGGCCAGCTGCAATGCACCTGTATTGTCAAAGCGGACTCCCGTTCGTTCAACCCTAGCATAAGCGTGTTACCTCAGAGCTTGGCTCTCCTTTTCAAACACGTAAATGTTCACATCTCAACTGAAATATTATCATGCAAATGTCTTACATGCTTCATTCAAACACCAGTGGATTACTCCAACAATCCCAAATCATGATTCATTGTTCAAGCCACTTGCTTAACTTGCGTTGTTTAGAGTATAAAAAAACTCTAAATGTTAATAACAAAAGTTCATTTATTATTTATAACATTAATAAATTGTTTATAACAATGTCAAATGACCATTGAAAATTTTATACACGCCTGTATTAATCACTATCATTTCAAATTATTTAACAAAGATATTTACAAAATTATTTTACAATGTTAATTGTTTATATTATTTATACAAGAAATACATTAAACCACACGTTTATCCGGTTGATAATTACTTAAATCGTGATGATATAATCGACCAATGAAGGTTAGTTATATTTAACTGTCAAATTCAGGTTTAATAAGGTTTAATAATAATTATTAATATTTGTGACGGTAACCTCCATTCAAAATCTTTATCTCAAATTATTTAACACTCTTGTTAATTTTAACAGTATCTTCATATGAATAATCTTCAAAGAACAAGAACAATACAATCAGCGGGAAAATACTTCGCTTATAACGCACAAAATTACACAACAATTGGCCCAAAATTCATCATATTATATCTTCATATATATGGCATAAAAATCTTCCAAACTACACACAAAAACCTCCACTTATTAATTCATCAACTTCATTAATTATTGTGGGAACCTCCTTCATTATTCAAGGGCATTATTCAACAGCGACTTTTACACGTCCACTGAACTAACGATTATACATCCATTGTTCCTCTTTAAAAATTCTTATATTCATCAATTGTAATAATGACTGTTATTATTTAACCTTCGTGGGTTTCATTCATAAATCGATATGAAGTAAAAATTTGCCAATCACAAATAAATTTAATAGCGAATACGATTAGACACTCCTGCCTGGTCTATCAAAATTGAGATTAACATCTTCAAAGTAACGCAGTATAAAAATACTATCTTCAAACAAAGTTCATCTAAACTGCAAAATAGTCGAATAGAATACAATTAGACTGTGGAATGCAAACATTATTATTCCAATCTATAATTGAGAAAAACTCCTATCAAATGTTCATTACTATAGTGTATTCAATAAATCGAAATAAAAGTTCATATTTCATAAAATTGTCTATAATGCAATGATAAATGTCTATGTTGCAATCATGTTCATAAGACGACTAGTATTTCAAAGATCGTCGATATCGTAATAGATTTTAACGCTCTAAAATCTTTTAATCATTCTTCTTTCTTGAGGATGACAGAAAATTGGTCAAAGTAATTTACTGAATAGAATTACTTTAATAAAATGACACGCTGTCTGAATTCAAATCTGCCATAGCAAATCGTTAACTTTACAGTCAAATCGTGACTACAAAAATATGCAAATTACTGAAAGAATCTAATATCAGTCTCAACTGATCCAAAATTATAAAGTATGCCAATGACATAGCAATGTCTCAAAAAATCGAAGAAAAGGGCATAAATCATCGAAGTGTACTGAGTACAGAAATATCAATCAAGAAAATGGGGCAAAAGATAGGACAGAAAATATGGGAAGAATGGTTGCTCAGATATCGCTACAAGACTCAAATAATACAAGAAACGTTCACGACTACCTTATCTGTTGATTGAAGTTCCAGAGGAAAGTTTTCAAAGAAAACTGCTGTTGGTTCCAATTCACCAGCGTAAAGATGTGCTCCGTCCTCGAACCTGGAATCAGCGTCCTCGGAGAATCGAACTGCTTCCTCCTCCGAAATTGCACTGCTCCGTGGATACGAAAAAACATCCTTCTGGCAAAACTCTTCTTTGTGCGCCGGGACAACCCTGGCCTCTCTTGAAAGTTCCCTGAAGTTCTTGCAGGAATTCGCCATGAAGTTTATTGTAGTTATTTCCCCAGAAATATTCATAGTTGTGGAGTATGAAAGTATTTCCACTGTTATCTGGTATAATTCAGCGATGGATTCACGATGCATGAGTGTAGTTGGATGTTCACTACATGCTCGCTTTTGTAGAAAGACGATTAACGAAGTTCCATGCTGTTACTTCACTCCAACGATATATGTCCCAATTGCATTAAAGCCTTAGCCTTCCATCTCAACTACTGTTATAATCATTGAAAGCACTGCAAGATTATAATGTTCCATAGTCGAATGTATCGTTGTAATACCAAACGTATTCTCCAATATCACTGTTGCACTCCACGTGTCAGCCGTAGTGTATAATGTGGAATTTTAAAAGTGTTTCTCCTGTGGCGAGAAAATCACTTTTGTTGGCAGCCTTAAAGTTCCAATATCTTTCGAAGTATAACTGTGAAATTGTTCAAATCTTGTACACACCTCAATGTTATACTGTCTAATAGAACTATAATAAAGGCTGAAGTTAGCGCTTGATATCTTGACTGGTGGAAACGTTAATGTGAGCGTTTCAACTTCACCTAGTTTCGAGCAGCGTAAAATGGAACTGCTCCGAGTTCGTTCGATGCGCCGGGCTTTAACCACGCTAAAGACAACTTACTTCACTGAATCACTTGAAAATAACTATATATCACCAGAAATATATATGCGATCTGACATATGAGATCTGAGAGCTCCTCTCTCCTGTGCACGACCTTTTATCAACTTCTTAAGGGGCGTATCCATCCCTTCCATAGCCTGTTGCTGCGTCATTGCTAGAAGTTTTAACTATGGCTATACTTGACGGATTTTCAAATTTCAAAAACTCAAAATAATTTCTTCAAAATTCCAAATCAATGCCATAACTGAAAATAGATTTCCACAAATCTGCATGCCAAAAGTAATCAAATATCGTAGTTTCAGCAATCTCCGTCTTCCTTCCAAACTATCGTTCATTGGTTCGAGTCTCTCCTCCAATAGCGTAGCTTCTTCCTTAGCACAATACCTTGTTTCCTGCAACTGCGTCGTAAATCTAAGATCTTTCTCGAACAAAATCATGACGTCACCAAGAATCTCAGCTCAATCAGCCTACTTACATGAAGTATACGTCATCCGTGCCTACGTCATGAATATCCACGTCATAACTATGACATCCGTAACTTTACTCATATTTGCCAATACAGCCATCGTGGTCTCAATATAATTCAATTTCCGGGAGCAGTACCATCCCGGCATTTGCGCGAAGACTAAGTGGGAAACCACGGAAAACCACCTCGAGGATGGGTGAGGTAGGAATCGAACCTCCTCTACTCATTTCGAACACCCGAGGCTGATTAGACCCCGTTCCAGTCCTCATACCACTTTTCAAATTTCGTGGCAGAGCCGGGAATCGAACCCAGGACCTCCGGAACGGCAGCTAACCATGCTGACCGCTACGCTACGGAGGCGACTACAGTAGATGCAATAGCCTAATTATAAAGGATGTGATGATGATGATGATCGCTTGACGATAAAAACTGGTCATCTAAGTGTAATTAATTATCAAACTCGTGTACATTTCTTTCAGGTTTAGAGAAACACCCATTACAATAGTGTTGACCGACTGAAAAGCATCAATTTCGATTATTAAGGCAACAATGAAAGATCGCTTACAAAACAATAACAATTATAAGGTAATTACACCATCAACAAGCCTCCGTGGCTTAGGCGGCAGCACGCCGGCCTCTCACCGCTGGGTCCTTGGTTCAAATCCCGGACTCCATATGAGATTTGTGCTGGACAAGGCGGAGGCAGACAGGTTTTAATCCGGGTACTCCGGTTTTACCTGTCTCAATTTCATTCCAGCAACTCTCTCCACTATCATTTCATTTCATCTGTCATTCATTTAATCATTGCCCCAGGGGAGTGCGACAGGCTTCGGCAGCCGGCACAGTTCATATTATCGCCGCTAGATGGGGGCTTCATTCATTCCATTCACTGATCCGGTCGGTGGACTGGAATTAGGCTGTGGATTTTCACTTACATCATCAATGTAGCACATAATGAATTGCGAAAAATCAATGTTTGTTCTAACAGTTTTGTCATGTCTGTGCATTAGAAATTGTAAATAAAGTATTTTTCTAGGTAACGGGCTGTATAGCTCGTTCCTCTCCAATACTGAACATTTCTGCTAATTCATGCCCCTGAAGACAAGCCACCCCCTTCACCAACAGACAAATATAAAGTCGATAGCGAATTCCTTGTAATGAGATTACACTGTTGCAATCTGGACATCAGCTGAGAAACAAGTAGTTCCGTGAAGAACTAAATAGCCTATTTTCATATATCCCACTAATATCTATTGCCTCTATCAGCATACAAATTTTCAGTTTGATTGCTGTAATAGATTCGTAGATATTGAGAACCGTCTAAATATTTTGGATGGTCACCATGTTCGATTTTTATATTATAGGCCTTAGATTTATGTATTAGGTTGGTGCATAAGTCCGTAGGGTTTTTGTTTTGCTTGTTGATATTCCGGGTGCTGTGGTTTTAATTATCGACTGTCATTGTTGCTTTGTAGTTCAATGTTTGTTCTTGGGTTTACATGTTGAAGTTTTGTCATTTGCACATAATGAGTGAAGCCCTGGACGCTAGAAAATGGAGTGCCAAGTGGAGAAGTTAGAACATTTCCGACATATTCTTCCATTTGAATTCAATAGATGGACGAAAGCAGTGGAGGCGGCCAGAAACATTTGCGCCGTGTAGGGGGACAATGCTATTGGAGAGAGCACGGCAAGAAAGTGGTTTTCTCGTTTTAAGATGGGTCGTTTTGATCTTAGTGACTTCCCACGTTCAGGAAGGCCGTCGGAATTTGCTGAAGATCGTTTAAACGCATTAATTCACAATGATCCACGTCAGTACACGAGAACTGGCAATTGTGATGAACTGTGATCACTCCACCACCATTGTGCGACATTTACATTCAAAGGGTAAGGTTTAAAAATCCGGTGTATGGGTACCGCATGCTCTATGACAAAATCACAAAAATCAGCGGGTGGCTATATGTGCATCTCTGCTTGCTCGATATCGATTGGCTCGTGAACAACATCAACCATTACTATCCTGTATTGTTACTGATGACGAGAAATTGTGTCTTTACGCTAACATAAGGAGAAGAAAGGAATGGTTAAGTCCAAAAGGAATGGTTAAGTCCAAAGTCCAAATAAACAGCAATTCCCCGTACAACGACCTGCGCGTACCCACAAAAGATAATGTTATGCATCGGGAGAAACACTGTCGGTGTGCTGTACTATGAATTGCTTCCCCGAGGTGTAACCATTACTGCTGACAATATTTTATTGCGAACAACTGAGACGTCTTGCAGATGCAATCCAAGAAAAACAACCAGCAAGACCGCGTGAAGTGATGCTTCTCCATGATAACGCACGCCCGCACTCTGCTAACCTGACAAAAAACACTACATAGGAGTTGGGCTGGGAAATCATTCCGCACGCACCTTATTCGCCTGATCTTGCGCCCTCAGATTTTCACATTTTCCGCCCTCTATTGAACAACCTTCACGGAACTTCCTTTCCAGATGAAGATGCGCTCCGAACATGGCTTGGCGAATTCTTCAACTCAAAACCACGTGCTTGCGACAGGCACGGAATCATAAAAATACCACAGCGTTGGCATACTGTTAAAGATAGTGAAGAAGAATATGTTACTGATGATTAACTTCTCTCTTATGTGTATCTGATGTGTTTAATAAACTTATAAACTTGATGTGGATACAATTATGGAAAACGCTACGGACGTATGCACCAACCCAATACTATTACATGAAGATTATTGTGTAGGTGTTTTATTCAAACTTCAATCGCATGATTAGGGCACAAGAAATAAAAGCGGGATTTTAAAATTTCGCTCAGCCGCCATCTTGTGGTTATGAAAATAATTTAAATGAAATAGATGCCAGTCGACTAAAATTTATATAAGCATATACCGTATCAGGTTTCACTGCGCTCGGATGGTTAAAACGCAAGAAACGTCCATTTGAATATTTAAATTTCGCCTCGCCGCCATGTTGGATTTGTGCTCGCCAGGTTATTGAACGTCTCATAGGTGAACCTATGCTTATAGCCTCTATACACTACAAAATTTCAGTTTGATTGATGTAGTAGATTGATTGATATCGAGAACTGTCTAAATATTTCGTATGGTCGCCATGTTGGATTTTACATATGTACGCCATAGAGTTACGTACAATTAGATGATGATTATTGTGTACGTTAATTGATTTCGATCGCATGATTAGAACACAAGAAATAAAAACTTAATTTTCGAAATTCGCAAAGTCGCCATCTTGAGGTTATATAAACAATTGAACTAAATTAGATACCAGTGCATTACAATGTGTATACATATTTTCAGTACCAAGTTTCATTGCGTTTGGATAATTAAATCTCGAGAAAATCTATTTAAAATTTTAAACCTCACTTGGCCGCCATGTTCGTTTTGTAGTTAACCGGTTTTTGAAAATCTCATAGATGAATGAATTAAATGAATGAATTAAATGAATTACTCTACAAGTATTTCTATTTCTCATTACACAACAAAAGATTCATGTACGGTATTAAGGTCCAGTAATTTTCGAGTAATATGCACAAAAGAGACAAATAAATAATAATTAAAAGTTAATTTCTGACGGAATTATCTCACCTCAATGGTAACATTCTCGTTCCACTGAAAGGAACAAAATAAACTCCCAAAATATACTATATGCTATCTACATTACCAACAAACGGGAGGTGTGATCATTAATTTTTCACTCATAGTTTACTACGGTAGTAGAAAACATTTACGGAAGTCTCAGCAAAAGTGGGCATGTCCTCTCACGATGTTTCATGTTGATTTATGACGTATACAATACTTTTTATGTTGTTTTTTTTTCAACAGAATCCTGTGCTCTTAGCGCTTAACTCCTAAAATCCCATTTTTTTTGTCACATACCTAGGTTCTTCTTACCTTAAAACGTCACGCAGCTGGAAAAAGGCATTGTGACGTACACAGCACTTAGCAAATGACAAATTTCACTCGGTCGTATCTGGGGGATAACTGTAATTCGGGGAATTGCTGGACATAATTCTTGACTCACCTCGGCTGACGACTATCTCATACTCAACAAGTAGTTCCGTGAAGAAATATACAGCCTATTTTCATATATCCTACTCATGTTAATTGCCTCTATCAACATACAAAATTTCAGTTTGATTGTTGTAATAGATTCGTAGATATTGAGAACCGTCTAAATATTTCAGATGGTCGCCAGGTTGGATTATTATTTATGTACTATTACATGAAGATTATTGTGTACGTGTGGTATTCAGATTGCAATCGCATGATTAGGGCACAAGAAGTAAAAACGAGATTTTAAAATTTTGCACAGCTGCCATCTTGTGGTTATGAAAACAATAGAATTAAATTAGATGCCAGTGGATTAACATTTGTATAAGCATTTAACGTGCAAAGTTTCACTGCACTCGGATGGTGAAATCGCGAGAAACGTCCATTTAAATATTTATACTTGGCGTTGCCGCCATGTTGGATTTGTGTTCACCAGGTTACTGAAAGTCCTATAGGTGAACTTATGTTCATTAAAAAAAATCAGTTTGATTGCTGTAAAAGATTCGTAGATATTGAGAACCGTCAACATATTTCGGATGCTCGCCATTTTGGATTGTTATATGTATAGGCCATAGAGTTATGTACCATTAAAAGAAAACTATTCCGTAGCTTCATTATTCAAACTTTCACTTCGATCGCATGATTACGACACAAGAAATAAGAACTTAATTTTAAAAGTTCGCACAGCCGCCATCTTGAGGTTATGTTAACAATTGAACTAAATTAGATGCCAGTGCATTAAAATATGTATAATCATTTACTGTACCACATTTCACTGCTCTCAGAGAGTTAAATCACAAGAAAATTCTATTAAAATATTTCAAATTCGCTTGCCCGCCATGTTTGTTTTTTTATTATGCAGGTTTATGAAAGTTACATAGATAAACTTGTACCAGTGCCCTTTATTAGCTTACAAAATTTCAGGGTAATATCTATAATAGTTTCGGAGATAAGGAATGCCAGTGAAATATTTCGCACAGCCGCCATTTTGAGGTTATGTAAACAATTGAACTAAATTAGACGCCAGTGCATTACAATGTGTATAAACATTTGCTGTACCATGTTTCAGTACGTTTGGATCGTTAAATCGCGAGAAATGTCTATATAAAATCTCAACGTCGCTAGGCCGCCATTTTGATTTTGCAGTTACCAGGTTTTTGAAAGTCGCATAAGTGAACTTCTAGTAGTTCCCTTTATCTCCGCACATAATTTCAGGGTGATATCGGTAATAGTTCCGGAGATACTGAATGCTGGTGAAATATTTCGCACAGCCACCATGTTGGATTGGTGAGACACAATAAAATTTGAAGGGCACGGTCGGGGCGGCCAGAATGGTGCTATGATCTTACTGAGTTTCATTGAAATCGCTCCAGCCGTTTAGAATTTATTAGGGGGGGGGGGATTCACACACCATCACACACACACACGCACACACAGACACACGAACAAAAGGTGATCTCATACGCCTATTTTTTTCATAAAATGAAAATAGGCTAAAAAGTTAAATCTTATTTCAAAATTGGCGTTAATGTACCCATATAATTTTTACGTCCTTATTAAAACGTTTTATTTTAAATTAACTAGTATAATTTATAGCCTATAAAACGTCCCTCCAGCCAAGAAAAGCAATAAAGATAATATTATTCATAATGTTGAATTTTGGGCTTATGCCGTGTTTTATTATATTAATATTCGACGAGTTTCGACAGAAACCATGTCTTTCTTCGTCAGGAATAATCTGGAATACGACAATGTTGCTAAGAGAAAGCAACGAAGAACATATAGAAGATGCCCAAAGATGGACGCCATTATATCCCCATGTTAGGGACAACGGAACCGACAGCAGTGGCTACGCTCGCTAAATGCGCAGCATTAGGTCATGGGACCAAGCTCTCTGCTGACTCGGTAGACGCGTGGGTTCGAGCCCCACCGTCGGCCGTCCTTGAAATGGTTTTCCGTGGTTTCCCCATTTCAAACGCCAGGCAAATGCTGGGACGGTACCTTCTAAGAGGCCACGGCCGCTTCCTTCCACATCCTTGCCCAGTTTCATTCATATTCATCCATTCCATCTCATCCAGACGCGCAGGTCGCCCACGGGCGTCGACTAGAAAGACCTGCACTCGGCCTCTCAGGAGGCCACAAAAAAAAAAAAGGGACAACGGAAAGCAGCAGTGAATTACTTTCACAGGGTTCTGATAATAGGTAGCCAGGATTCACTGAGATTGTAGCCGGTGTCGCGGTTGAAATCATCTGGGTGTTTACGTATTTCAACCGCCTCCCTGATGATTCTGGGACGATATTGCTTTATACGGGCAAGAACATCCACCCCTTGGAACATGACATCATGGCCAGGTGTTAATGCATGATCGGCAACAGCTGATTTATCAGGTTGAATGAGCCTGATACATCTATTATGTTCCTTAATGCGAGTGCATATTGTTCTCGAAGTCTGCCCGATGTAAACCTTGCCACAAGTACAGGGAACTCTGTAGATACCCGGTTGTTGCAATTTAGGCAAACTGTCCTTAGTTGGTCGCCGGAGTTGCCTAATCTTAACAGAAGTTCCAAATACAGTCCGTATGTTGTACCGACGTAGGATTTTAGCAATACGATCCGTCGTGTTATGTATGTACGGAAGGTAAGCAGTTCCTCTTACATCTCTTTTCTCAACTGACGTCCTTTTATTATTTGTTGGTTTCAGAACCGTAGAAATCAAAGCCTTGCTATAACCGTTGCTCTCAAAGGTGGTTCGCAGGGTGTTAATTTCTTCTTGTAGAGAAGACACTTCACAAATCCTCCTAGCCCGGGTAGTTAGAGTTGTAAGGATACCATGTTTCTGGGCAGGGTGATGGTGAGAACTTGCGTGGAGATATCTATTGGTGTGTGTTGGCTTACGAAAAACGCTGTGTCCTAAAGATCCATCCTCTTTCTTGGTGTCGAGAACATCTAAAAACGGTATTTTGCCGTCAGTTTCCTTTTCCATGGTGAAACAAATAGAAGGGTGCTGGAGATTAAGGTGATCCAGGAAATGGCTAAGATTTTCCTCACCTTCCGTCCAAACAACGAACGTGTCATCCACATAACGCCACCAGATCTTCGGTTTGAAAGGAGCCGACGACAAAGCTTTCTCTTCAAAGTTCTCCATGAAGAAATTATCCACAACAGGAGAGAGAGGACTACCCATGGCCACACCATCAGTCTGCTCATAAAAATTCCCATTCCATAGAAAGTAGGAGGAGGTCATGCAGTGATAAAAAAGTCTTGTGATATCTTCAGGAAAAAAGCCATTAATGAGAGACATAACACCATCAATAGGTACTCTCGTAAACAGAGACACCACGTCAAGACTCACTAGGATATCGCCCGGCTGAAGTCTACCTAGGTATTTGTAAAGGGCATATGTAGGAGAACCAATCGTACTAACAATAGGTCTAAGAGGGACATCTTCCTTATGTATTTTAGGAAGACCATAGAGTCTCGGAGGAATAGCATTCCCTGGAAGGAGAGTCTTCGCTGCATCCGCTGGAATAGATGATTGCTTGATCAATTTGACGGTGACATTTGAGTAGCCAGTAGTAAGATCACGACTATTAATCCTATATACAGGATCTGATAACAAAGACGAGATCTTGGAATCATAATCAACCTTATCCAATACCACTGTCGCGTTACCCTTGTCAGCGGGGAGAACGATAATATCAGAATTGTCCCTTAGATCTTTAAGTGCCCAGCTTTCGCCTTGTTTAAAGTTGGTGTTAGGTGGCTTAGCGGTCTTGAGAACTCGGGAACATTCTTGCCTGGCTTCCTCGGCCTCTTCAGGTGTGAGGTGATGTACCGAGGATTCTACGGATGTAATAAGTTCTTCAATAGGAATTCTTCTAGGCGCTACAGCAAAATTGAGACCTTTAGCGAGAACTGCCTGTTGGGTATCACTTAGGGGCTTGCTGGACAAATTTACGACAACCTTGTTAGCATCAAGTCTAATGGCTTGAGATTTCTGCAACTGACATAACCTATCATATTTGGAAATATGTCTGTCCCTCACCTGATCTAGAACGCTGTTAGCTTGCACTGAAGAAATACGATCAAAGATCTTCCATAATTCCTCACTTACGAAGTTTGAGCGGCGTAGATGTAGCTGTAGTAACTCCCTCGAAATAAAATCCAACTGCTTACGAGTATGCTGTAACCTCTCTATCAATAACGCCTTGCTTGCACGACGATAGATTCTCGTTGCCTTAGGTGTTCTGAAGGAATGCTTCAACATAACAAAATTCGGTAGAATATCATGATCCCGGCATCTTAGGAGAAAAGCGAGTGAAGAGATTAGACACACCTTCTTGCGTCGTAACCTACTAAATCTAGACATCAGTCGGAAAATATCCTCCCCATAGAGGTTTCTAATATTGTCATTTAGACTTTCACGGCCCGTGTTATTATTCATGATGTTGAATTTTGGGCTTATGCCGTGTTTTGTTATATTAATATTCGACGCGTTTCGAAAGAAACCATGTCTTTCTTCGTCAGGAATAATCTGGAATACGACAATGTTGCTAAGAGAAAGCAACGAAGAACATATAGAAGGTGCCCAAAGATGGACGCCATTATAGCCCCATGTTAGGGACAACGGAAAGCAGCAGTGAATTACTTTCTCAGGGTTCTGATAATAGGTAGCCAGGATTCACTGAGATTGTAGCCGGTGTCGCGGTTGAAATTATCTGGGCGTTTACGTATTTCAACCGCCTTCCTGATGATTCTGGGACGATATTGCTTTATACGGGCAAGAACATCCACTCCTTGGAACATGACATCATGGCCAGGTGTTAAAGCATGATCGGCAACAGCTGATTTATCAGGTTGAATGAGTCTGATACATCTATTATGTTCCTTAATGCGAGTGCATATTGTTCTCGAAGTCTGCCCGATGTAAACCTTGCCACAAGTACAGGGAACTCTGTAGATACCCGGTTGTTGCAATTTAGGCAAAATGTCCTTAGTTGGTCGCAGGAGTTGCCTAATCTTAACAGAAGTTCCAAATACAGTCCGTATGTTGTACCGACGTAGGATTTTAGCAATACGATCCGTCGTGTTATGTATGTACGGAAGGTAAGCAGTTCCTCTTACATCTCTTTTCTCAACTGACGTCCTATTATTATTTGTTGGTTTCAGAACCGTAGAAATCAAAGCCTTGCTATAACCGTTGCTCTCAAAGGTGGTTCGCAGGGTATTAATTTCTTCTTGTAGAGAAGACACTTCACAAATCCTCCTAGCCCTGGTAGTTAGAGTAGTAAGGATACCTTGTTTCTGGGCAGGGTGATGGTGAGAACTTGCGTGGAGATATCTATTGGTGTGTGTTGGCTTACGAAAAACGCTGTGTCCTAAAGATCCATCCTCTTTCTTGGTGACGAGAACATCTAAAAACGGTATTTTGCCGTCAGTTTCCTTTTCCATGGTGAAACAAATAGAAGGGTGCTGGAGATTAAGGTGATCCAGGAAATGGCTAAGATTTTCCTCACCTTCCGTCCAAACAACGAACGTGTCATCCACATAACGCCACCAGATCTTCGGTTTGAAAGGAGCCGACGACAAAGCTTTCTCTTCAAAGTTCTCCATGAAGAAATTAGCCACAACAGGAGAGAGAGGACTACTTCTGTTAAGATTAGGCAACTCCTGCGACCAACTAAGGACAGTTTGCCTAAATTGCAACAACCGGGTATCTACAGAGTTCCCTGTACTTGTGGCAAGGTTTACATCGGGCAGACTTCGAGAACAATATGCACTCGCATTAAAGAACATAATAGATGTATCAGGCTCATTCAACCTGATAAATCAGCTGTTGCCGATCATGCTTTAACACCTGGCCATGATGTCATGTTCCAAGGAGTGGATGGTCTTGCCCGTATAAAGCAATATCGTCCCAGAATCATCAGGGAGGCGGTTGAAATACGTAAACACCCAGATAATTTCAACCGCGACACCGGCTACAATCTCAGTGAATCCTGGCTACCTATTATCAGAACCCTGAGAAAGTAATTCACTGCTGCTTTCCGTTGTCCCTAACATGGGGCTATAATGTCGTCCATCTTTGGGCACCTTCTATATGTTTTTCGTTGCTTTCTCTTAGCAACATTGTCGTATTCCAGATTATTCCTGACGAAGGAAGATATGGTTTCTTTCGAAACGCGTCGAATATTAATATAATAAAACACGGCATAAGCCCAAAATTCAACATTATGAATAGTAACACGGGCCGTGAATGTCTAAATGACAAAGATAATATTGTTCCTCTAGGTGGGATTTAAAATTATTTGGCGCCTGGCTCTGTTTGAAATAAGCTATATTTAGCGGGGAAATTTGATTGGCAACAGAGTAAAATACAGAGTCGCGAAGTTCACTACGTTACGAAATTGCATCCTCTTGGAAGGTGGAGCGACACTAAAGCTCCTGGCGTTCAGAAAGCTGGCAACTGCCTTAAACATGTTATTAGTGGAACAGCTGATTATAATTTCGCAGGGTTTTTGTAAATTTTAACACACCTGAGAGATTATTTCAATTGTTAACATGTCATGTTAAATCACTAACTACAGAATAGAGAAGCCGCAATAATGATTTACACTTTTAATACATGTCTGTTAGGTAGTCAGCCCGATGGCTGGTTGGATCCTCAAAAGCACCGCCGTTACGTTATGTGAGTAGATACCCACAAAAACCCAAGGTAGTGTTATATTGAGGCGTTCTAGGCAAGAAGAGGAGTGAGGTAGTTTGCCATTGCTTTTTAATACATATGCGCATAAAAACACTAAGTTATCTGAGAACATGCGATTCCTCAGGTCAGGAAGCACCGAAAGACGTGAAAAACGTATAGTATAAGAGGGATGGTTTAGGAGAGAAAACAGGAGCATAAGTATGTCACTCTTGGCAACACTGCTTGTTACTGTGTACAAGACCGGATCGAGGAAGTGCCTTTGGACTGACAGAACAGCTGGTATTCACCGGGGTAGGTCTCGCAGACAACTGATAAGTGAATGTCAGTTCCACGAAGGGGAGGTAATTTGCCCAACCAGTTCCCACAGACTAGGGACAGCAGAGTTTCCTTCTCCTCTAAGATAAGACATGAACACGCGACAGCTAATGCGATGTTGCCGGCCTGATCATGGCAAAAAGCCTTTCTGAAAGTGATAGTTTTAACATGGAATTGTTTGAGAAAACCTCGCTGTACCCAGATCCACCCCAGACATTATTTCTTCGTTTTGTCATGTTGTACAGCGTGGTACAATCCCAAAGTCATAGGATCAACAATTTGCCTGCTAGACTTGTTAAAAAAATTCACTAAACTATTTTCTTCCAGCTAAACCATGCATCTTTCACTATATGTCTTTCACGTCTTTCGTCGCGTCCTGACCCAGGGAATAATATGCTCCCGACTGTCCAGTTAAACTCAACCCACCATGTATAGCAGTGTGATTTTTGATGTGATATTTTTGTGGGAGTGATTTTGAAAAATGGGACGGAAGTGGATCGGAACGATCGAGGTGGCACCAACTGGCACACTTCCGTTCGATCGAACGGAAGTGTGCTAGCTGGCAGTGGTGGATCGAACGGAAGTGTAAGACGCACTGCCAACTCGATCGATCAATCCAGCGGCAGTGGTAAAATCCAGCTGGCAGTGGTAAGAGAAACAATGAGCGTGCGGTGTCGGAAATTGATACCATGACGTACTCTGGGCCATGCGGAATGTATATGACATACTGAACGGAAAACGCTCATGCGAACTCTGGTGTCAAGTGATTGAAACAAAGCACATGGTACATGTTCGAAGTCTTCGTATCAGTATTTAAATGGTAAAATGTCTTAATATAAAACATTTTAAGTAGTCGGCATTGCCGGTATTATGTTTCTGCACAATGGCTATTCAAATATTAACCCACATAACAGTAATGCAGTCATCAATATGATATAATCGTTGTGGTTAAAGGAGAATTGAACAAGCCTTCATGAACTATTGCTGAATACATTCTCTTTACTCACAAGAGGGCCAATTCATAAGGCATTCTAAACTCAATTTCACGCAGGAACAATATCGAAACAAGCAAAATATAAATGAAACTTAATTCCATAATGCAGTATTACTGGAACGTGGAAATAAGTCACCATCTTGTGCACAATATTTGCGTAGTCGAAATAGCTGTGGGGTTAGCGCCTATGACAGTGAATCTGGAGATCTCGGGTTCGAATCCCGGACGGCGTAGATATTTTTGCTACCAGATTATCATTTTAAACGATATTTATCATATCAATATGACTCATTTTAACCGAATCCATATGTAATTACGTGTTGGTCTGTGAATCAATAGGTCCTGTTTAAAAGGAATTTAAGGTTATGAGTGGTGACGCGTCTATTAATCTAGTTGATCCATATCGTATTCTTTATTTAGGCTAGTGCTGGCGGAAGCTACAAATTATCTAATAAAATGAGTTCCGTGTTATAAACTATCGGTAAAACACTCCCTTTTTCAATAGATTAATATTTGTGCCAATAATAGTATAAAATACCGGTGTATCAACAATTTCACGTGAGGTTCCTTCTATGTCAGATGTTACACATTAGATGCGACTACTGTAAGGCTGGTATTCTTTTTCTCATCTGTGTCACTGAAATTTATATTCTTGTAGTATAATCCTGGACCTCCATGGTCACCTTAGGTGTAAGGCAGGTGCCGATTTCGTAAAAATATAAAATAATAGTTTTGAAGAGACATTTGATATTATTTTATTTTCGACAAGGATCACATATTATGTGAGATGGTTCTATCTATTAAATAAAGTATTGATCCCTCTCGTAACTTAAACATTTATAAATTGTGACGATAAAGTAGAGCAAACAAGGGAGCACAATTGGAGTGTAATTCTTACTTCCTGTCGATGTCTAATGTATTCTAATTGCTTGCTAGTAACGCGGACTTTTACGAGCTCACGTATTTTCACATTAGCGTTCATCTTGCGCGGTAATTCTCAAAGGAAGCGGCCTGACCTGACCGCTTGATTTACTGAGGTCTCGGAACATTGGCGATGTGCGCAGAGCAGCAGGACGCTGCAGTCCACACGGGAGTTGTAGGACCACATGATTCCTGTACCAATAACTGCTTGAACTAAGTAGGGTAAAGTCAAGTAACTCCGTGATACTAAGCTTTTTTTTGTTACTATTTCAGAAATTTTAGGTTTCAGTTATTTTGATTCGTTTCATGTTAAAAAGGGATATCCTACGGAACATTTCTGGCATATATCTTACAAACATCCATAAGATATTAAATGATATTAACTAACAAATTTCGGTAGAGGAAGTAGGTAACGCCGTGATATTCGAGTTACTCCGTGATAGTGTTCAAGTTACTCCGTGATAGCATGGTGTTCAACATTCAGTGTACTTTTCAAGCGTAACAACTAATGTTTAATGTAATGAAAGTGTTCAAATTGTATGCATTAGTTTCTATTATTCCATATTGCCCATATTGAAACATTTCACTAAACAAGAAAAAATAGAAAATAATTCCATTAAACATATTTTAAGTCTTCTTAGTCACTATCTGATTCCCCACACCTATCACACATAAAATAGACATTGTAGCTACCAGACATTACAAAACTGGCACTCAGTCCATTCGGCTCCATTCTTCCTCTGGGCGTCATCCGCAAGGGGAGTCACCGCACGCACCACAACCATCATCGTCATTGTCCTGGGGTCTGGAATTAGGCCTAGACCGATTTATTGTGTCTATCTTGACACACTATCTTCTCTTCAAGTTCAGGTGGCATAAGAAATGACTTTTCAATTTTTGCAAAGGTTGCACTTCCTGGATCGACTAAATATTTAGTGCAATAATCCTTTAGTGAACTCCACGGAATACTAAAACGTCAACTTGCCTTGAATACTGTCCACCCTTCTTCCTTCACCAACGCAATGCTCACTTAAGTGTTTCAGCTGTGTCGGAACGAGCCACTTTATTCCGTTTTGTCGCCATCTCAGTGTCCAACCAAAGAAAAACGAACTTATTGCTAAGCTCACGCCCCTTTCATGCGTAGCACTACATGCATGTAAATTTTAAATGCAAATGGTCTGTATCTTACCTCTGGCAGGTGTTAAATTGAAACTTATACAATGAAACAGCTGTTAATAAGAAATTAAAATCTTCACCACTCATATCACTGGATATGTATCACTTGTTGAAATGTCAACTCTCTGTGGATATATTTTTGAAACGTCTTCGAGTTGGCCAAAGAGAGAGCGCAAAGGCTTCCTGGATTGCTGGTTTCTACTGCCATCTGTTGGTAAAAAACTTAGAACCTTCGGAATTGAACCTAGGCCTACGTCGTGATGGAGGAAATACGCTTTATCACGGTGTTAATTGATATCACGGAGTAACTTGACTCTACCCTAACTAAGTTCCAAAATACATAAAGTCCAAATAATATTGAATTAAAATTCCCTTATTTCTAAGAAGGTTTATTTTCCCCAAATGCATGAAAATCTGAGTGCTTTTCCGTACGGCTGCCGTTCCTAAACAAGACGTGACCTGTGTATTCGCAAACTCACAGAAAACAGTTATATTCTCTTTAAACTTCATTAGTTCTGTTAACAAAATCATATTTTGTACATTTTCACTTGTTTGAGTTCTTGTTATTCTAGCTGGCAGCGAGGCTCCTCGGTAACGTTATCGCCTGCTTGGCTCAAGGTTGCAAGATCGAATCCTGGCGCAGTCAGTTGGAATTTGAGGGTGCGCAAATGCGAGGGAGCCGTGTCAGAAGATTTACTGGCACGTTAAAGGTCTCCGTTGGGGCAAAATTCCGTCACCTCTAAAAGCCGCATTTCTTAAAAGGGATGTAAAACCTATAACATTATTATTATTATTATTATTATTATTATTATTATTATTATTACTTGTTATTGTATCCATTTGTTATGTAGATATTTATATTATTTATTTAAAAGTAAATTATTTACTTATTAACCTTTAGAATGCTATTGACGAAACAATTCGTCGCTACACGCGCACTTTTTAGTTCCACATTGCAGCTGTTTGAGACGATGTTTTTTGAAAGTAGACTAATTTGCTCTTCCTTGATAGACGATAAAACCATTTTACTTGACATTTTAATATCTATGGTGATGCGAAATATGCTATTCGTTTGTTCAAAGAGATGCCAATGTTTGACTCATGTTTTACTTCTGTGCACTGCAATGGCTGACAACAGGGCAAGTGGTAGTTGGAATAGTGGCTCTTCTAAACACCGTAACTAGGAGGGAAGATAGGGGATATATCCCATTATAAGTGTGTTTTCACCCCTAGTGAGAGGTCAAATCCATTCTCCGCCCTCTCCCCCGCAAGTTATTTGCTGTAAACACCCCTGGAGGGAACTTATTCGAGTGTGAAGAATGTAACCCAATGTAATATTACAACCAATAGGAGAAGGGAGAATGTGTTAGAATGATTTAGCCCCTTGATGTAGAATGGGGCTAAGATGTGTAAAAATAACTCATCACAGGGGTATTAATTCGTCAGGGAATACATAGCAGATAAGGGGAACATACAGCGTAAGGAATCAAACCAAAATCGATTTCAATTTTTATTACCGCGCCTGTCATGGATTCTGTACACAAATCATATACATTTCCAAGCCAACACAATCATCTTGTTATTAGAATCAAAGTTTAACATTTTCAAAATTTAAATCGTAACTATTTTAATCCATTTTTCAAAATTTGGTTGTTGCTTCGTGCTAACTTGCACCGTTTCCGTCATATCTCCTATTGTTTTGGGAATGTTTGGACTTTTCATTTTTTAAAGTGGCTGTTAAACCTCCAGCTACAAAATGAATCTCAAACATTTCCACATTATTAATTCATTACGCGTTATTTTTTCAATTTTATTCTGAGAAAACTCAAAAAGTATTTTTAACGTTACATACAAATTCTAATTTAAGTTATAAATGTTAGAGTGATTTTCATTTTCTAACAAAAGGTTTTACAGAAACTTTTAAAAAAGAAAAATCAAAATTTTTCTTTAAACACGGCAGATGTGAGGGAAACAGTGAAGGTCAGCACAAAGCAACAACCAAATTTTGAAAAAAAAAAGATAAAAAAGGTATGAAGGTTTTTTTTTTTAAATTTTGCTTCTAATGACAAAAAGTGTGTTTTTCCTTGGAAATGTATATAATTGTTGTACTGTATCTATGAAAGACACTTTTTTATAATCGTTTCAGTCGTCGCTGGACCACGTTATTTCAACTGCCTTTTCCCTCTTTCTTTCACATTAGCCCAGTATTCGCGCATTCTTCTTCGGTGAGCTTCCTTTCGTTCTTCGGTCCACTTTTTGCCGGTTTTCAATAGTCTATAGGTTTTGGCTGAAAACTCTGTATTTCCCCAAGTTTCTTCTTCAAAGAGTCACGTTCCAAGATGTCCTCATATATCCCCAGTTCTTGTCGGTCTTTTTCCACCTCTGTAAACCAGATCCCTTTGGTTTTCTTTCCCACAAAGTAGGCACAGATTCGATTGGACTATCTTCCAGAGTTCATTCGTGTTAAATGGCCATAAAAGGAGAGTCTTCTTTTGCGAATGGTGTCCGTTATTTTCTCCACATGTAGATAAAGTTCATCGTTGTTATAATGTTAAAATCGTTTATGTTTTGGCCCCTTAAGCTGTATGTTCCCCCTTAAAGGTTAAGTATATCCTGTTAACGACTATCGGGTATTTTTATGACCAGCATTATTTAGGCTTAAATATTTGATATTTATTAAAAACTAGCAGGTACCCGCGGCTTCGCTCGCGATCAAGACAATGGGGACGATGCATTAATTGGTCTATTCTATTACAGCAATCGCGGCTACAGATGGGTCAATTCTAATTCTGAAAATTCTGATACATACAGTACAGTATATTGATATGAGCCGAAAAGTGGGATTTTTTAGTGTTGTCAAAATCTGCAGGGTACAATGTTACATTATATGAACACATTTTAAAATTACGTTTTTGGTTTTGCCATCTTCTGCTGAGACATAACGATTTTGTTGTCCGGATACTCGCGAGCACGCCACATACAGTTGCCCATGGGAAAAAAAGGTTTTGTCTAAATGTACACCTGCTGCTGTTAAGTGTGTGTCATTGCGCTTTGTTAATAGAAATTGCGAATATAGTTTGAAGAGGGAACTGCACTCTTGCACACTGGAATGGCAAATCTATCGGAATATGGGGAATTAAAAGTATTTTTCCTTAAGCTATTCTGGGTGTAATTTTGCCACACTTTTGATGATTTGAACGTCAACATGTCGCTATTAATAGACCTATAGTAAAATATATCTCACCTTGGCCGCTGATGTACTCGTACATTATGCAGTCTCTTCCAGTGTTACGTCCCAGGGATTGAAATTCTCCAAAAACCCTTTTGCCTCACATGCCTCTCTAAATAATTAAAATTCCTCATTGTTGTTGCTTGATTCTTCAGTTTTTTTACTGGTTTGATGCAGCGCACCATGCCCCCTCTCCTGAGCTAATCGTTTCATCTCTACACAGCAACCACACCCTACATCCGAGGCAATCTGTTTAACCCTGGTCCACGCCTACAGTTCTTTTCCTCGACCCTCCCTTCCATGACTAAGCTTGCTATTCCTGGGTGTCTTATTTATGTGTCCTACCAACCTATATCTTCCCTTCATTAGCAGTCACCAGAAACAACTCTCCTCTCCCACTCGTCTTAATACCTCTTCATTTGTTACCCTATCTACCCATCTGATCTTCATCATTCTCCTGTAACACCACATTTCAAACGCTTCAATTCTCCTCTTTTCTGCTGCACCATTAGTCCAAGTTTGTCTTCCTTATAATGTCACGTTCCAGACAAAAGCTTTCAAAAATGACTTCCTAACACCTAAATGTATATTCGATGTCAACAGATTCCTTTTCTGTAGAAATGCTTTCCTTGCCTGAGCCAACCTGCTTTTTATATCCTCTTTACTTCGTCCATCACTGGATATTTTGCTTCCTAAGTAACAGAAGTATCTTACTTCCTGTAGCGTTTCACCAGCCAATTTGAGGTCCATAGAGGTTTCTGATTTATTTCGGCTGCATTCCAATAATTTTGTTTTACATTTATTGATTTTCATCATGAATTCATTCCTCAAGACGGAGTCCATACCATTCAAAAACTCGTTCAAATCCTCTGGCGTATCGGCCAAGACGACGATGTCATCAGCAAATCTCAAAGATGAAATTATTTATCCTTGAATCTTCGCTCCCACTTTAAATTTTTCTCCAATTTCTTGATTATTGTGGTATTAGAGATCTTTGAAATGCGTTGTCCTCGCACTTGGTGTAGATGCATTGTCAAAGGATAACATTCCATGTTACGAACATGAGCCGCATAACCTGCACCGAAAGCCTATTCTGGACAGCAGTTCCTTGAATTCAGATTTGCCAACATTTTATTGTATCTTTCCATGTGGTATATCTCTGTACTTCAACATACAGAAGAGTGCTTTAAAAATCATGTCTTGTGTACATTTTGGAAAAGGTGGTGAGTGTGGTTTTTGCCAGAGTGGATACTCGCACGTAGAAATTCTTTTCAGTAAATAGACTGGTTCACAATTTTGTAAGTGCACATTGAGGTATGTGACGGCGGGATGCCTTAAGTGTTACGGAAACGGCAATAGCCGCCACAGAGCTTCGTTGCTACTAAAATAACGACCAGACTGATATTTGTACTTAACTATACGGGATTTGTAAGCCCAATGTTTATGAAATTGAACGTAGGTATATCGCTAACTTTATTGAATAGCCGCTAGTGTAGTGTTTAAAATTTAAAAGTGGTATTAGAAGGCGCTATCCCTAATTTTTTTACCCCTGGCACTACAGACCACGAAGGGCCTAGGCCTATCATGCGACCGCTTCCCAGCAATTTGGCCTGCAGATATTGTGGTGACGCGTGGTCAGTGCATCGTGTTCACTTGGCCGTTTATCTTGTTCTTCGTGACCGGGGCGCTGCCTCTCTATCAGACAGCTACTCAATTGTCCTCACGAAGCTGAGTGCACTCCGTTGCAGCCCTCACGCCAGTGTCTAAAATCTCTGACGGTGCCGGGAATCGAACCCAGGGCCTCCGGATGGGAGGCAGGCACGCTACCCTGTTCTTGTGTTTACATATCTCTTGAAAAAGATAATAAACGGATTGTCACTGCCTCCTACAGGGATATATAGAAAATCGGATGTCATACCTTGAGGTTCAGTTGCCATGGAAACGGACTTGCCATTAGTTCATCAGTTTACCAGGGTGAAGATAGTTTTCTGCGAATATCTTTGAAACTGTTGGTTTTAGGGCCTTAAAATGTGGTTTTCGGTGTCCCGTAGGGACCTACCGAGTATTGATTCTCGCATCGAGGGGCGTAAAATGAGCTTTGTCCGGTCCATATGCGACAACTTCGATATTTTGTCCCGGCTGAGTATTTTTGGTGACTTTTCAGTTATGTTGCCCGTTCGACGGGAACTATGATTTATTTCCGGATGTTAACCTAGGGTATAAGCTGTCTCCATTTCAAATTTCATCCAAATACGTCCAGCCGTTTTAGTGTCAAGAGGTAACAAACTAACACACACACGGACACACAGATTTTCACAATTATAATATACTAGCAGGTACCCGCGGCTTCGCTCGCGATCAAGTCAATGGGGACGATGCAATTGTACACCTGCTGTTAAGTGTGTGCGATTGCGCTTTGTTAATAAAAATTGCGAATATTGTTTGAAGAGGGAACTGCACTCTTGCACACTGGAATGGCAAATCTATCGGAATATGGGGAATCAAAAGTATTTTTCCTTACCTATAGTAAAATATCTCTGACCTTGGCCGTTGATGTACATTATGCACTCTCTTCCAGTGTTACATCCCAGGGATTGAAATTCTCCAACAACCCTTTTGCCTCACATGCCACTCTAAGTAATTAAAATTCCCAACTGTTGTTGTTTGAGTCTTCAGTTTCTTAACTGGACTCATGCAGCCCTCCATGACTCCCTCTCCTGAGCTAATCGTTTCATCTCTATATCGCTACCACACCCTACATCCGAGGCAATCTGTTTTACCCTGGTCTACCCTACAGTTTTTGTCCTTAACCCTCCCATCCATAACTAAGCTTGCTATTCCTGGGTGTCTTAATATGTGTCGTACCAACCTATATCTTCTCTTCAATATCAGTCGCCAGAAACATCTCTCCACTCCCACTCGTCTTAATAGCTCATTATTTGTTACCCCATCTACCCATCTGATCATCATCATTCTCCTGTAACACCACATTTCAAACGCTTCAATTCTCCTCTTTTCTGCTGCACCATTAGTCCAAGTTTCACTTCCTTATAGTGTCACGCTCCAGACAAAAGCTTTCAAAAATTACTTCCTAATATCTAAATGTATATTCGATGTCAACAGATTCCTTTTCTGTAGAAATGATGTCCTTGCCTGAGCCACCCTCTTTGCTTCGTCCATCAATGGCTATTTTTCTTCCTAAGTAACAGAAGTCTCCTACTTCCCGTAGCGTTTCACCTGCCAATTTGATGTGCATAGAGGTTTCTGATTTATTTTGGCTGCATTCCAATAATTTTGTTTTACGTTTATTGATTTCCATCATGAATTATTTCCTCAAGACGGAGTCCATACCATTCAAAAACTCATTCAATTCCTCTGGCGTATCGGTCAAGATGACGATGTCATCAGCAAATCTCAAAGATGAAATTATTTCTCCTTGAATCTTTGCTCCCACTTAAAATTTTTCTCCAACTTCCTGTTTATTGTGTTTTTAGAGATCTTTGAAATGCGTTGCCCTCGCACATGGTGTATATGCATTGTCAAAAGAAAACATTCCATGTTACGAACATGGGCCGCATAACCTGCACCGAAAGCCTATTCTGAACAGCAGTTCCTTGAACTCAGATTTGCCAACATTTTATTGTATCTTTCCATGTGGTATATCTCTGTATCTCAACATACAGAAGAGTGCTTTAAAAATCATGTCTTGTGTAAATTTTGGAAAAGGTAGTGAGTGTGGTTTTTTCCGGAGTGGATATTCGCTCGTAGAAATTCTTTTCAGTAAAATAGACTGGTTCACAATTTTGTAAGTGCACATTGAGGTATGTGACGGCGGGATGCCTTAAGTGTTACGGAAACGGCAATAGCCACCACAGAGCTTCGTTGCTACTGAAATAACGACCAGACTGTTATTTTTACTTAACTATACGGGATTTGTGAGCCCAGTGTTTATGAAATTGAACGTAGCTATATCGCTACCTTTATTTAGTAGCTGCTACTGTAAAACTTTCTTCAGCTATTCCCAATTAATTGGGGTCACCGTAGCCAGCCAGGCTCATTTTGGTTTTGGCCGGGGATTTAAGGCCGGATGCCCTTCCTGACCCCACGTGATTTTCCTGGTGAAAATTCCACCCCGCTCTCACCGGGATTCGAACCCCGGCCGTCCTGGTGAAAGGCGAGAAGCTAAGTCACTGCGCCATCACGCTCCCCTAGAAGCCGCTACTGTAGTGTTTACAAATTAAAGGTGGTATTAGAAGGCGCTTTCCCTATTTTTTTACCCCTGGCACTACAGACCATGAAGGGCCTAGGCCTATCATGCGACCGCTTCCCAGCCATTTGGCCTGCAGATATTGTGGTGACGCGTGGTCAGTGTACCGTGTCCCCTCGGCCGTTAATCTTGTTCTTCGTGACCAGGGCGCTGCCTCGCTATCAGACAGCTACTTAATTGTCCTCACGAAGCTGAATGCACTCCGTTGCAGCCCTCACGTCAGTGTCTAAAATCTCTGATGGAGCCAAGAATCGAACCCGGGGCCTCCGGATGAAAGGCAGGCGCGCTACCCTGTTCTTATTGTGTTTATATATATATATATATCTTGAAAAAGATAATAAATGGATTGGCATTGCCTTCTTCAGGGATATATAGAAAATCTTCGCTCCCACTTTTAATTTTTAAACACTACATTAGCGGCTCCTAAATACAGGTAGCGATATAGCTACGTTCAATTTCATAAACACTGGGCTCACAAATCACAAATCCCGTATAATTAAGTACAAATATCAGTGTGGTCGTTATTTCAGTAGTAAAGAAGCTCTGTGGCGGCTATTGCCGTCTCCGTAACACTTAACGCATCCCACTGTCACATACCTCAACGTGAACTTACAAAATTGTGAACCAGTCTATTTTACTGAAAAGAATTTATACTCCGTTGTAGCCCTCACGTCAGTGTCTAAAGTCTCTGATGGAGCCGGGAATCGAACCCGGGGCCTCCGGATGAAAGGCAGCTGCGCTACCCTGTTCTTATTGTGTTCATATATATCTTCAAAAAATAACAAATTGATTGGCATTGCCTCCTACAGGGATATATATAAAATCGGATGTCATACCGTGAGGTTCAGTTGCCATGGAAACGGACTTGCCATTATTTCATCAGTTTATCAGAGTAAAGATAGTTTTCTGCGAATATCTTTGAAACGGTTGGTTTTAGGGCCTTAAAATGTGGTTTTCGGTGTCCCGTAGGGACCCACCGAGTATTGTTCCTTGCATCGAGGGGCGTAAAATGAGCTTTGTCCGGTCTTTTTGCGACAACTTCGATATTTTGTCCCGGTTGAGTATGTTTGGTGACTTTTCAGTTATGTTTCCTGTTCCACGGGAACAATGATTTATTTCCGGATGAAAGGATGCCTATATGTTATCCCAGGGTATAAGCTGTCTCCATTTCAAATTTCATCCAAATCCGTCCAGCCGTTTTAGTGTCAAGAGGTAACAAACTAACACACACACACACACACACACGGACACACAGATTTTCACAATTATAATATACTAGCAGGTACCCGCGGCTTCGCTCGCGATCAAGACAATGGGGACGATGCATTATTGCTGATAATTGGTTTATTCTATTACAGCAATCGCGGCTACAGGTGGGTAGATTCCAATTCTGAAAATTCTGATACATACAGTATATAGATATGAGCAGCAATGTGGGAATTTTATAGAGTTGTGAACACATTTGAAAATTTAATTTTGGTTTTGCCATCTTCTGCTGAGACATAACGACTTTGTTGTCCGGATACTCGCCAGCACGCCACATACAGTTGTCCATGGGAAAAAATGGTTTTGTCTAAACGTACACCTGGAATGGCAAATCTATCTGAATATGGGGAATTAAAAGTATTTTTCCTTAAGCTATTCTGGGTATAATTTTGCCACACTTATTGATGATTTGAACGTCAACATGTCGCTATTAATAGACCTATAGTAAAATATCTCTCACCTTGGTCGCTGATGTACATTATGCAGTCACTTCCAGTGTTACATCCCAGGGATTGAAATTCTCCAACAACCCTTTTGCCTCACATGCCTCTCTAAGTAATTAGAATTCCCGATTGTTGTGGTTTGAGTCTTCAGTTTTTTGACTGGTTTGATGCAGCCCTCCATGCCTCGCTCTCCTGAGCTAATCGTTTCATTACTACATAGCTACCACACCCTACATCCGAGGCAATCTGTATAACCCTGGTCTACCCCTACAGTTCTTGTCCTTGACCCTCTCATCCATAACTAAGCTTGCTATTCCTGGGTGTCTTAATAAGTGTCGTACCAACCTATCTCTTCTCTTCATTAGCAGTCGCCAGAAACATCTCTCCTCTCCCACTCGTCTTAATAGCTCTTCATTTGATAACCTATCTAACCATATGATCTTCATTATTCTCCCGTAACACCACATTTCAAACGCTTCAATTCTCCTCTTTACTGCAGCACCATTAGTCCAAGTTTCACTTCCTTATAGTGACTCAAAAGCTTTCAAAAATGACATCCTAATACCTAAATGTATATTCGATGTCAAGAGATTCCTTTTTGTGTAGAAATGTTTTCCTTGCCTGAGCCAACCTGCTTTTTATATTCTCTTTGCTTCGTCCATTACTGGTTATTTTGCTTCCTAAGTACCGGTAACAGAAGTCTCCTACTTCCCGTAGCGTTTCACCTGCCAATTTGATGTCCATAGAGGTTTCTGATTTATTTCGGCTGCATTCCAATAATTTTGTTTTACATCTATTGATTTTCATCATGAATTCATTCGTCAAGACGGAGTCCATACCATTCAAAAACTCGTTCAAATCTTCTGGCGTATTGGCCAAGATGACGATGTCATCAGTAAGTCTCAGAGATGAAATTATTTCTCCTTGAATCTTCACTCCGACTTTAAATTGTTCTCCAATTTCCTGATTATTGTGTTTTTAGAGATCTTTGAAATGCGTTGCCCTCGCACATGGTGTAGATGCATTGTCAAAGGAAAACATTCCATGTTACGAACATGGGCCGCATAACCTGTACCGAAAGCCTATTCTGGACAGCAGTTCCTTGAACTCAGATTTGCCAACATTTTATTGTATCTTTCCATGTGGTATGTGTCTGTACCTCAACATACAGAAGAGTGCTTTAAAAATCATGTCTTGTGTACATTTTGGAAAATATAGTGAGCGTGGTTTTTGCCGGAGTGGATACTCGCTAGTAGAAATTCTTTTCAGTAAAATAGACTGGTTCAAAATTTGGTAAGTGCACATTGAGATATATGACGGCGGGATGCCAGTAGAAATTCTTTTCAGTAAAATAGACTGGTTCACAATTTGGTAAGTGCACATTGAGGTATATGACGGCGGGATGCCTTAAGTGTTAAGGAAACGGCCTTAGCCGCCTCAGAGCTTCGTTGCTATTGAAATTATGACCAGACCGATATTTGTACTTAACTATACGGGATTTGTGAGCCCAGTGTTTATGAAATTGAACGTAGCTATATCGCTACCTTTATTTAATAGCCGCTACTGTAGTGTTTAAAAATTAAAGGTGGTATTAGAAGGCGCTTCCCCTAATTTTTTTTTTACCCCTGGCACTACAGCCCATGAAGGGCCTAGTCCTACCATGCGACCGCTTCCCAGCCATTTGGCCTGCAGATATTGTGGTGACGCGTGGTCAGTGCATAGTGTCCCGTCAGCCGTTAATCTTGTTCTTCGTGACCGGCGCGCTGCCTCACAGCTACTCAATTGTCCTCACGAATCTGAGTTCAGCCCGTCGCAGCCCTCACGTCAGTGTCTAAAATCTCTGACGGAGCCGGGAATCGAACCCGGGGCCTCCAGATGAGAGGCAGGCGCGCCACCCTGTTCTTATTGTGTTTATATATATCTTGAAAATGATAATAAATGAATTGGCATTGCCTCCTAGAGGGATATATAGAAAATCGGATGTCATTCCTTGAGGTAGTGTTGCCATGGAAACGGACTTGCGATTAGTTCATCAATCAGAGTGAAGATAGTTTTCTGCGAATATCTTTGAAACTGTTGGTTTTAGAGCCTTAAAATGTAGTTTTCGGTGTCCCGTAGGGACAAACCGAGTATTGTTTCTTGCATCGAGGGGAGTAAAATGAGCTTTGTCCGGTCTTTATGCGACAACTTCGATATTTTGTCCTGTTTGAGTATTTTTGGTGACTTTTCAGTTATGTTGCCCATTCCACGGGAACAATGATTTATTTCCGGACGAAAGGCAGCCTATATGTTATCCCATGGTATAAGCTGTCTCCATTTCAAATGTCATCCAAATCCGTCCAGCCGTTTTAGTGTCAAGAGGTAACAAACTAACACACACACTCACACACACACACACACACACCCACACCCACGGACACACAGATTTTCACAATTATAATATATATAGGGATATAGGGATAATTCGAATTACATTTGAGGACCTTGGACATCGTGGTCATTTAGCCACGTGTACATGTGTGTGTATATGTAGAGTTTGCCCGTTAACCTGTGCTATTGTTGTGAATGTAGTAGGGTGTGTATTTGTAATTTAGGTGAGGATTTGGAAGCAGACGGCCGTGGCCTAAAGTTAGGAAACATCCCTGAATTTGCCTGAAATAGAAGTTGGAAACCACAGAAAACTACTTCGAAAATGGATGAGGCGGGAATCGAACCCATTTCATCTAAGTTTTGCCTCACGAGGTTGAGTGTACCCCGTTCCAGCCCTCAAACCAGAATTACATTTCTTGGCAGAACCGGGAATCGAACTCAGGCCTCCGTGGAGACAGCAGAGTGTTTATAGTTAGTGTTGAACATGATAACACCTCTCATTTTGAAACAAAAGTGCACATTTAGACATAAGCTACTTTGTTCCCGTTCATAAAAGAAAGCATATGAAAGGGGGAGGGATTAAGAGCGGAAGTCTCCAGAGAGAATTATAACCTGAAGACCAAGACAAATTTTAGATACCACTGATGATTTGTTGAAAAGCTTTTGTTAGTTTGATACCTATAATTAGTCCATCCACCGTTCTTTGTTTCTAGGAAGTTTGTGTAAGGCTTATGCACCAGTCAGAACCTTTAAGGAATCTTGCACTCACCGGGATATCAAGAAGCAGTGGCGAAACTACGGCCGGGATTAGGGGGCTCAATCCTCACAAGAGACAAATAATAAAAAAAATAGTAATTTGATGACATTTTTATTTTGAAAGTTTGATGCTTTTGGGTAGATTATTAGCTTGGGAATAACCTAACCCCCGAGGGAAGATGATAAAGAAAAGGAAGTGGGTTTCGGACTGGAGAAAAAGAATGGAGAAATAGGACGAGAGTCCAAAAGAAGTTATAATTTTAACTTTACATGTACTCAAAGGCGACTGCCACTGCAAATCCGCTCTCCGATACCTAAAGTGAGCAGGGACCTGGGCTAAGCTAACGGGAAACGCAGCTGGAATTTGGGCGGTTTGCGAGAGAGTGGCTTTAGTGTATTCCCTCTCAAGCATACATATGCCTACTATGGGGAAGGGTGATGGTCTGGTAAGACAAAGAGTAACAAATTTATTGTGTATCTGTTCAAAAGAGTTTGTTTTTAAACATGTAATTTGAAGAATGCCAATAATTTGAATCGGTTTCGATATTTTTTGTTTTTGAAATTGTAGAATTCCTAAAGAGCGACCAAATGCCTCCAAAAAGGATAGGGGTAAAGCAATTATACCTTTGGGAATAATTTTGGTAAGTAAACCAATAGTAGCATTTGGAAATGGCTAAACTTTTACCCAGCAAGGAGCCGACTAAAAGTTTAGGCAAGGAGAAACACTTATATTTTGAAAAACCAACCATAAGTGTTGGAGAGAATCTCCACAAGCAGGAAGCTGGCGTAGCGAGCTATGCTTGCCTTACTGGCCAGTTAGAATTAGCTATTAAAGCTAAGAGAGACTTTATCAAGTTACCAACTAAGATGTTTTGCTCAAATGCAACAAGTGGTGAAAGCCCTATCAATAGATTTATTCGCATTAAGTGGGAAGAGTCAAGGAAGACAGGATCTTGTCTAACCGTTATGTTAGAGAAATGATAAAGCAAAAAAGAACTCTTGAATTTATTTAACAATGCAAAAGAGTATAATGAATTTAACAAATATATTATTTTAATTTTGTAACAAATGGGGTCACAGACGTCCGAAAAACATCTAAAGCTTGCGCCAGGCAATTAACAATTCTTTTGGTTTCAAACCTTTTATTGAAATGGCGAAGATAAAATGAAAAATTTAAAGACAATTGAAGTGATTAAAGTTAGACAATAAATCAAGTACAAGTTGTGTACTTTTAAGAAATTCTAGGTAAATATTTTAGAAAGAGTAACAACTTCGGAAGTAAAAAAAACAAAAAGCAGGAAGAATAAAAGAGAAGTTTCTATAACTTCTTATATTAAAGCTGAATTACTTTTCAGTGATTATACCGACAGTAGTGGCTACGCTGGCTAACGCGCAGCATTAGGTCATGGGGCCAAGCTCTCTGCTGACTTGGTAGTCGCGTGGGTTCGAGCCCCACCGTCGGCCGTCCTTGAAATGGTTTTCCGTGGTTTCCCATTTTCAACACCAGGCAAATGCTGGGACGGTACCTCCTGACAGGCCACGGCCGCTTCCTTCCACATCCTTGCCCAGTTTTATTCACCATAATTCATTTCATCTCTCATTAACTCCTCTCATGAGGTTGGCGTCAGGAAGGGCATCCGGCCGTTAAAACCATTGCCACAAAGACCTCCATCGCACCTCATCCCCGACCCCTTTGGAAAAAACGGGAATAATAAGGGTTAGACATACATACACTTTTCAGTGATTATACAAATAGGGCAGGTCACTTATTGTGAAACCTGAAGAGAAAAGTCGAAAGGAAGTTTCTAGAACTCCTATGTTTAAGTAAGGATCGCGAGACAAATGGGGCAAGTTTCCCTTTCGTGAAACCTAGAATTAACTCACTTATGAGCTGAAAGAATTGTATTCCCTGATTAGAAGGGAGAAACAATATAAGTAAAAGCGTGTACTGGACACGAAGTTTTACAGACATTAAATTGTGATACATAAGCAAAATAGATGAAAAGTTCACTGTAGTAGCACAAAAAGTTTATGGCAAGGAAAGTTATTGCAATGATGGAAAATAACTAGTTACACTAGATATGCGAGAGTCTATTGCTTGAGAAAGTTGTAGATTATCGTTGAATGCGCCAGAGGAAATCCCAACGGAGGAAGAAAAATTAGCTATGGATTAATAGTTTATAAGGAAGGTTCCTTAGTTTGAAAAAGTATTCCCACATGTGAGTGGAAAATACATGGCAGTATGACTGGTAGATAGAGTGCAAGATCTGGAAGGTTCCAGAGCAATGATGACTTGGTTAAATTGGGTAGAGAATCCCTCGGCGGAAAGCTAGATTATATAGACAGTGGGTATTTTGGAAATATCCCTCGATGTGAGATAGCATCTCAGAAAATCTTTCATGTTGAAAGTTAAACCTGATAGTTTAAGTAAGACGAAGAAGATCTCTTGAAAGCAGTTATTTTCACATAGCAACTTTCACTGTCTATAAAATCCAAATAAAACCATTTAGCTATTAAAAGACGATGAGAATGAGGTTAAAACCCGAAGTCGGTACTTATCTTTGCTTCATGTAGAAGGCGATGATCCTTTTGACGGTTGATACTAAAATTCTAACATGGCGTTGAATTTAAAAGATTGCCTCTTGAGAGAGGAGGCGAGCTCTAGCTGAGCTCTAACTGAGTCGACTTCCGACGTACAGGTGAGACACGTTCAGCGAAGCACAGATGGACCAGGGAAGGGAAAAGAGTGGGGGTAGGAGACAAAAGGAATACATATAAGAATAACCAACATGACAGAAATAAATTTTCTCTTGATGAAATGGTCTTCAAAGAGTTGATATTAGGCGACACTAGCGCAGCCTGGTGGGTGAAAAAGTAGACGAAGTTCTCTTGATCATGGAGATGATAGCTGGCGATGGCGACGAGAGCTGGTGGCCAGATTGATAAGGAAGTCCTCTTGTGCAGGTAAGAATTGAGGAACTTCAGAGATTCGCTGCTAGATGACGCTAGGTGGGTCATGGAAGATATATATCTAGAACAGACTCACAGGTAACATGAGAACCATAAACAGCAAGGAGAAATTGGAAGATCACTGTTGGTGTTTGAGAAAAAGGAAGGAATGAACTATAACAAAGAGAAGTAAAAGTTTACTCTATCTTAACGTGTATTCCAAAGAATACACCAAGCTGGGAGGTGAAACACCAACAGAGAACGAGATAAACAATTAAAATTTTAAAGGTAATGGAGCAATTAAAGACAGTGGTCTTATGATGTGACCGTTAGTGGTCATGATTCTGGCTACCCTAACTCTCCCATCCCTTTCAGGATAACACTCGGTCACTCTACCAGAAATCCAGACCAGGGGAGGAGAAACATCCCTAACCTGGACCAAGTCCCCCACTTTGATGTCGGGATTGGAAAGAAACCACTTCTGTCTCAGTTGCAAGGAAGTTAAGTATTCCAAGTTCCACCTCTTCCAGAAAGAATTGCGGAGGGCTTCAAGTTTACGCCAAACAATAGGTAAATTAGAATCCCTGTAAGAGTTGGGAAGGGGAGGAGGGGCAGAAAGAGAAGTGCCTATAAGGAAGTGACCAGGTGTGAGTGGAAGCAGGTCATCAGGGTCATTGGAAAGCGGAGTTAAAGGGCGAGAATTAACAACACCTTCAATCAGAACGGTCAGTGAATTACATTCTTCATAAGTCAGAATGCGATTACCTAAAACCTTTCTTAAATGACGTTTAGTGAGTTTTACGCAGGATTCCCACCTACCACCGTGATGAGGAGCGTAGGGAGGTATAAAACGCCATTTGAAACCCTTTGAGTAGGAAAAATTAGAAATCTGTTCCATGGCAGGAGAAGATGTGAGAGCTTTCTTCCACAAGGAAGCTGCGCCTTGAAAAGTGGAAGCGTTATCAGAGAACATCTCCGAAGGAACACCACGCCTAGCAGCGAAGCGAGAGACAGCTGATAAAAAGTAAGAAGTAGAGGCATTCGTTACTAGTTCCAAATGGATCGCGCCAGTAACCATGCAAACAAAGAGAGAAACATAGAGCTTACCAAACAATTTGCGTTTAGCTTCAGGGGAATTGCGTTGATATAGGAACGGACCCATATAGTCCACACCAGTTAAAGCAAATGGACGTATAGGAGAAGAGCGAAAGGAGGGCAGATCGCTCATTAATTGAGTATTGACTTTAGGTTTCGCTTTGAAGCAAGGACACTTGTGAATTACAGAGGAAACTTCATGAATTCCATTTATAATCCAGTACTTTTCCCTTAAGAGGCAAAGCAGTGTGCGTATACCAACATGCAGATTGCGATAATGAAAGTCACTCACTCACTCACTCCGTTGGCTTTTCTGGGACGTGACGATCCCGTGCCGCTCTCACTATCTGCCTCCATTTCCTCCTATCCAGCGCAGTATTCTCCCATACAGTAATACCAATTTGTCTGCAGTCAGAGGTCACCTCATCTTGCCATCTACTCCTAGGTCTTCCAGGGGGTCTCGAGCCTTCGATCTTCTTCTCGTACACCTGGCGAACTATTCTGGCAGCGTCCATTCTGATAACATGCCCTGCCCATTGCAGCCGTTTCGCTTTCATGACGTCCACTACTCTGGGTTGATTGGCCAACTTGTACAGTTCATGATTTGATCTGAGAACCCATCTTTGTGTTTCCTGGTCAAAGATGGGGCCGAAATTTTTCTATATATCTTGTTTTCGAAGACTGTAAGTTGGCGTTCCTCCCTTTTGGTCACACTCCATGTTTCGGCTCCGTATAGCAGTACCGGCCTGATGATCGTGTTGTATAGTTTTAGTTTTGTTTTCCTGGTCAAAAGTTTGGAGGAAAGTAATTTATGCAGGGAAAAGTAAACTTTGTTTGCATTCCGCAATCTAATTTGGTGTTCAACTTGTCTTCTATTGCAGTCATTTATATTTACCCCAAGGTATTTGAAGTTTGGCGTGTTCTTAAAGGTAAAATTGCCTATATGAAGGTTGTTGCGTTGGTCTGTAGTCATGTTTTCTCTCTGTATGATCATGTATTCTGTCTTCTCTTCATTAATCTTTAGACCTATTTTTGCAGCAGTTTCATTTAATTTCCTGAATAAAGCTTCAATTTCTCCTCCATTATTTCCTATTAATACAATGTCATCTGCATATGCCAGGATGTTGTGTTTGTTATCTGCTAGGTCTCCAGTTGCAGCTTCTTTGGTTTCCCGAATTACTTTTTCCAGAACGATGTTGAAGAGAAGTGGGGAGAGCGCATCACCTTGTTTTAGTCCTGTTCTGTTTTCAAAACCGTCTGATACGGATCCACAGTGTGTCACTTTGCTCACTGTCTCCTCCATACACATTTTGACCAGGCTGATAAGTTTCTGTGGGATTCCGTACTCTGCCATAATTTCCCACACCGTTTCTCTGTGGACTGAGTCATAGGCCTTTTGGAAGTCAATAAATAGGTATTGTTATATTCCCAAACTTTTTCATTGATTGTCTTAATACAAAATATATTGTGTGTTGTTGATCTGTTTTTACGGAAACCATTCTGATAGTCTCCTATTATATCTTCGGTGTATGGAATTAGACGTTGTAATATTATGTTGCGACAGTAATTTGTAAGCTGTGACAAGTAGGGATATTCCTCTGTAATTTCCGCAGTTATGTTTATCTCCTTTCTTATGTATTGGAACAATAATTGCTTCCTTCCATTCATCCGGTATTTGTTCCTCGCGCCATATTTTCAGGATAAGTTTATGCAGTTTTTCATGAAGCTTCTCACCCCCATATTTCAGCAATTCAACTGGTATACCGTCAGATCCAGCAGCTTTGTGGTTTTTCAGTTTCTTCAGACTGCTGGTTACCTCTTCATATGAAGGATCATTTCTGAAAGGTTCTAGCGTTGAAAGAGTGGTTCTCTCCAATTTGTTCTCTGGTTCAGGGCAGTTCAGTAAGTGGTCAAAGTACTCTTTCCAAGCCTGTAATATGTGGGTTGTTCCTGCAATTATGTTACCATTGTTGTCGTGGAGAACTGCTGATCGCGGTTGGTAACCTTATAATTAAGGAAGTTACGTGATGTTTAGAAGGCTAAATAACAGGATGCTTTTTGTCCTCAGAAAGCAAAGATTGCGAAAGCCTACCACCTACCCTGAGTAACCTATTGTCATCAAGGAACGGGGCTAAAGCACGAAGACGACTGGATTTGGAAAGATCCCTTTTAGAAGAAAGTAAAGACAATTCAGAAGAAAAGGCTTCTTGCTGTGTTAGTTGCAAAACCTTAATGGTAGCGAGATTCAATTCATGATTGGTAAGGTGTGGTTTGGGGAGAAGAGGTTGGTCAACCATAAGATATTTCCATCTAAGAAGATAGGCGACAATTCGAATTAATTTATGAAAGGAAGAATAGCGGGACAATAAGGGATGAGAAACGTTGGAAAAAAGACACGAAGCAGTAGGTTTAGATACTTTAGTGTCAGGCAAGTTGGAGTTTGTAGCTGGAGGTTTAGAAGGCCAACAAGAAGAGTCTTTGACTAACCACGTGGGCCCATGGCAGTACAACTGGGAAGCTGCCAATTGAGAGGGTAAACATCCACGAGAAATAATGTCGGCAGGGTTGTCAGCGCTGGGCACATGCCTCCATTGACATCCCGAAGAAAGAATTTGAATTTTGGAAACCCTGTTTGCAACAAAAGTTTGCCAATGAGAGGGGTTTTTGGCGATCCAAGAAAGGGTGATCATGGAATCGCTCCAAAGACAGATTTGCGAGAATTTGACTTTTAAGACTTCCCGTAATTTCTTAACAAGTTCTGCGGCTATGAGTGCAGCACACAATTCAAGTCTAGGCAAAGTTATAGTTTTAAGAGGAGCCACCTTCGATTTGGCACAAACAAGGTTGGAAACTAAAGATCCATTTAATGAACCGCGATAAACCAAATATGCACAGCAACCGTAAGCTTTTTCGCAACTGTCCGCGAATACATGAAGGAAAAAAGATGTATTAGGACGAGTGTTAATTAAATTCCTGGGAATTTCAATAAGGGAAAGATCAAGCAAATTGCTGCGAAAAGAGAGCCATCTGTTAAGAAAAGAAAGGGGAACAGTGTCGTCCCATTCACATTTGAGCGACCATAGCTCTTGCATGAAAAGTTTGACTATAACGATAACTGGGGCAAGGAATTGAAGCGGATCAAAAGTTTTGCAATTTCAGAGAGAATTTGTCTTTTTGTGTTAGGGAGCTCTTCTGCGAGCGAAACTTTATAGATGAGAGTGTCAGTGCTAGTGCACCAATGGACTCCAAGAGTTTTTATGGATTCGGAGTTTCAACAAATTTCGACGGAGGAGGGATCTACGTCTTCAATAGGAAACCGGGCGAGAAACTCATGGGAGTAGGAATTCCACTTATGAAGTGGGAAACCTCCATTCTTTAGCAATGCCTGAAGTTGTAATGACACGAAATAAGCTTCCTCCAGAGTGGGGAAGGACTGCAAATAATCGTCAACATAGAATGATGTAGTCAGTGCTTCGGAAGTTTTAGAATCAAATAAATGACCATCTTGAGAGGGTAACAAGTGTAGGGTTCGGATAGCAAGGAAAGCGGAAGGTTTTAAGCCATAAGTAACCGTTTTTAAGCGAATTACCTTAATGGGCTTGCTGATTTCGTCGCGCCACAAGATTCTTTGGAGATCTCGTTGTTCAGGCTGAATTAAAACTTGACGGTGCATCTGTTTTATATCCGCTATAACAGCTATGGGAAATAATCGAAAGTTTAAGAGTATAGCAGATAGATCTGACTGAATAGCAGGACCAGAGTAAAGAGTATCGTTAAGACTGTTGCCATTAACGTCAGGTGATGAACCATTGAAAAGAACTCGGATTTTATCCTTTACAAGAGGGTTTTCCACACGAGATGATGATTTAAGAAAACCGTTTCAATTGGGGGGTGCAATTCGTCATCAGATTTGTTAACAACTTCCATATGATCTAAGCTTTCATACTCATCCATGAAGTCAGTGTACTGCTGTTTAACGAGAGGTTCTTTCTTGAATTTGCTCTCGATAGCAAAGAGAGCTTTTCGAGCTTTGGGTTGAGAGTTAATAAGTTTAGGAGGATTATGTAATCTTGGCATCTGAACAATGAACCGGCCATCAGAAGAACGAGTGGTGGTGTTCAGAAAAAGTTGCTCACAGAATTCGTTTTCTGAAGAGGTCACGTTAGGAGAATCAACGCTTTCGAGCCTCCAGAACTGTTCCAAGTCAGTATTAGCAAAGTAATATTGCGATGCGGGTTGGGGAGAATAATGGGGAAGTTGACCGGTGACGATCCATCCAAAATTAGTGTCTCTGGCGACCACGTTTGAGGATAACTTGCGAACCTGTTTACGAAGGCAATTCCAGAAAACATTAGCACTGAAGAGTATGTCAATGGGGTTTTGTACGTTGAACAAAGGATCGGCTAGCCTTAAATGCGAGGGAATGTTTAACCCTGAAATATCAACAGAGTGACTTGGAGTATCTTCTCCTATGCTATTGAGAATGAGACAATTCAGTTTGAGAAAGTTGTTTCTGTGACAAATGTCTCTTATGGTTAGCTTTGAGAACTGTTAAGCTTGCAATTTTGAGCTGTTAATGCCCGATACGTTAATAGAAGTGGGGTTTACGGGTAGGCCTAGTTTTATAATCAAAGAATTAGACTCAAAATCATGAGTTGCCACTGAATCAAGAAGACCGCGTGCACGGACCCAGTTGCCAAAGTTATCCTGAACTTCGATTTGGACAGTAGACGATAGTACTTGGGCACTACGTATGGACTTGGCATTTTGAATGTGCGATGAAGCATTGGAACTGTTAGCATTGTCACTTTTCTGAGAAGTAGATGCTGTCGATGACCTTGCCTGATCATGACGATGTAGTAAAGTGTGATGAGCATTTTCACAATGGAAGCAAAGTCTGGTGGACTTGCAATTTGAAGCAGAATGCGTGGGTGCTAGGCAGTTGAAGCAATGTTTATTCTGGGAAACTAATTTTCTTCTGTCGTCGACTGACAGTTCTTTAAAAGATTTACATAGATATAAGGCATGGGAACCTTTACAAAGTATGCACTTTAATGGTCCATTTAAACTCTTGCGTGGTTCGCTTTGAGTGTTTAAAACGAGAGAGCTAGCAATACGGCGTTCACTAGACCTAGTTGGGTAACCAGTGCTGTTTGACTTAAGTTTAGATGAGCTGGACCCAGGTTTTTGGGTGCTAGCCGCTAAGCGTTCGCTTTTAGGTTTAATAGACATTAATTCAAATTTAGAACTCGAGGATGAGGGTTCACTTTGATTAGCTAAAGCGGTTAAGAGCTGGCATCTTACATTTATGAAAGTGACTAAATGCTCGTAAGAGTAATCGTCTTCTCTAGAAAGTTCAATCTCCCAAGCTTTGAGGGTAGCAACATCTACTTTAGAAACCACTAAATGTATTAAGAAAGTTCCCAGTGTTCAGTGGGTTGATCTAATTGGGACAGAGCTTTAACGTGAAGTTGTGTAGTATCAATGAGAGTACGCAAACTAGTGACGTCATTGTGCTGTGACGCTGGTAAGTTAAATAGAGCCTTCATATGGCGTTGAATAGGTAACCGTAAATTTCCGTATCTTTCTTTCAATAAGTTAAAGGCAATGGGGTAGTTTTCGGCACTTAAAGGGAGTGCTTCAACTAACTGCAGATAGATCTCAAATAATGAAACTTGTAGATGACTTGAATGTCTTCATAGTCATGAACAAGAGAGCAAAATAATTCATAGAAAGAATCCCAAGTGGATTCGTCTCCAGAGAAGTGGGGTAAATCAATCTTAGGTAGAATTGGTTTGGGCTTGTGAGTACCGTCGCGAGAAGAGGTTTGTTGTTCGTGAAGGGAAACAAGAACAGAACCGTCTTTTTTCTGTTCTTCTTCGAGTTGGCGTATTATTTTGAATGCAGAACCTATACCTTCGTAAAATTGGTTTTCTACTTCGACTCGATATTCGGTTCGATTAAGAATACAAGTTTCTATTTCAGTTTGGATGTTACAATAATTTTCATATGAACGTTCAAAATCCTTTACACGATGTTTCAACAAATCTAATTGAGCTTCTGAGGGATCTAGCTCTTTGATGTATTTTCTGAATCGGGTAATTTGCCCTTTATAGGATGCTCGTTTAGAAGTAAGTTTTTCATCCTTATCCTTTTCAGTAGGAGCCATGACAAAGTAGGTAAATTAAAGTATAACTTACGAAACTGTGGAACCTTGGAAATGCAGTCAGGCTGGCAGCAGCAAATAAGTTGAAAGAAAGGGACACACCAAAGGAGACAGGAGCGGCCTCTTTCCACTTCACAGGCTTTGCACAATGTAGTTATAGCTGAAAAATTCAAAGAAGATATTAGTAATTTGCAAAATATTATTAAATAACCCTTGAAAAAAAATAGAAAATGTCACGAATGGACTCTCCCGGGTTTCTGGGACCAAATTTTGGGTAGTTTATTAGCTTGGGAATAACCTAACCCCCAAGGGAAGATGATAAAGAAAAGGAAGTGGCTTTCGGACTGGAGAAAAAGAATGGAGAAATAGGACGAGAGTCCAAAAGAAGTTATAATTTTAACTTAACATGTAGGCTACTCAAAGGCGACTGCCACTGAAAATCCGCTCTCCGATACCTAAAGTGATCAGGGACCTGGGCTAAGCTAACGGGAAACGCAGCTGGAACTTGGGCGGTTTGCGAGAGAGTGGCTTTAGTGTATTCCCTCTCAAGCATACATATGCCTACTATGGGGAAGGGTGATGGTCTGGCAAGACAAAGAGTAACAGATTTATTATGTATCTGTTCAAAAGAGTTTGTAATTAAATAAGTAATTTGAAGAATGCCAATAATTTGAATCGGTTTCGATATTTTTTGTTTTTGAAATTGTAGAATTCCTAAAGAGCGACCAAATGCTTCCAGAAAGGATAGGGATAAAGCAATTATACCTTTGGGAATAATTTTGGTAAGTGAACCAATAGTTGCATTTGGAAATGGCTAAGCTATTACCCAGCAAGGAGCCGACTAAAAGTTTAGGCAAGGAGAAACACTTATATTTTGAAAAACCAACCATAAGTGTTGGAGAGAATCTCCACAAGCAGGAAGCTGGCGTAGTGAGCTATGCTTGCCTTACTGGCCAGTTAGAATTAGCTATTAAAGCTAAGAGAGACTTTACCAAGTTACCAACTAAGAGTGTTTGCTCAAATGCAACAAGTGGTGAAAGCCCTATCAATAGATTTATTCGCATTAAGTGGGAAGAGTCAAGGAACATAGGATCTTGCCTAACCGTTATGTTAGAGAAATGATAAAGCAAAAAAGAACTCTTGAATTTATTTAACAATGCAAAAGAGTATAATGAATTTAACAAATATATAATTTTAATTTTGTAACAAATGGGGTCACAGACCTCCGAAAAACATCTAAAGCTTGCGGCAGGCAATTAACAATTCTTTTGGTTTCAAACCTTTTATATACTTTAAAATCTTCGTAAGATTTTGAAATGGCGAAGATAAAATGAAAAATTTAAAGACAATTGAAGTGATTAAAGTTAGACAATAAATCAAGTACAAGTTGTGTACTTTTAAGAAATTCTAGGTAAATATCTTAGAAAGAGTAACAACTTCGGAAGTAACAAAAACCAAAAGCAGGAAGAATAAAAGAGAAGTTTCTATAACTTCTTATATTGGTGATTATACAAATAGGGCAGGTCACTTAATGTGAAACCTGAAGAGAAAAGTCGAAAGGGAGTTTCTAGAACTCCTATGTTTATGTAAGGATCGCGAGACAAATGGGGCAAGTTTCTCTTTCGTGAAACCTAGAATTAACTCACTTATGAGCTGAAAGAATTGTACTCCCTGATTAGAAGGGAGAAACAATATAAGTTAAAGCGTGTACTAGACACGACGTTTTACAGATATTAATTCGTGATACATAAGCAAAAGAGAGAGGACACATATTGAGAGTGACACCTCATTGAAAAAAGACCTAAAGTAACAATTTTATTATTTTGTTTGGTTAGTAAAGGGTTTGGGAAAGACCAAATGGGATTGAGGTTAAGTGTTCATGGCCGTATTTGTAGTATTCGGACGAACGCGACGCGGATGGACTGATGAACAAACACTGTTTTCACTCTAGTCTGTTAAATAGATGAAAAGTTCACTGTAGTAGCACAAAAAGTTTATGGCAAGGAAAGTTATTGCAATGATGGAAAATAACTAGTTACACTAGATATGCGAGAGTCTATTGCTTGAGAAAGTTGTAGATTATCGTTGAATGCGCCAGAGGAAATCCCAACGGAGGAAGAAAAATTAGCTATGGATTAATAGTTTATAAGGAAGGTTCCTTAGTTTGAAAAAGTATTCCCACATGTGAGTGGAAAATACATGACAGTATGACTGGTAGATAGAGTGCAAGATCTGGAAGGTTCCAGAGCAATGATGACTTGGTTAAATTGGGTAGTGAATCCCTCGGCGGAAAGCTAGATTATATAGACAGTGGGTATTTTGGAAATATCCCTCGATGTGAGATAGCATCTCAGAAAATCTTTCATGTTGAAAGTTAAACCTGATAGTTTAAGTAAGATCAAAAAGATCTCTTGAAAGTGGTTATTTTCACATAGCAACTTTCACTGTCTATAAAATCCAAATAAAACCATTTAGCTATTAAAAGACGATGAGAATGAGGTTAAAACCTGAAGTCGGTACTTATCTTTGCTTTATGTAGAAGGCTATGATCCTTTTGACGGTTGATACTAAAATTCTAACATGGCGGAGAATTTAAAAGATTGCCTCTTGAGAGAGGAGGCGAGCTCTAGCTGAGCTCTGAGTCGACTTCCGACGTACAAGTGAGACACGTTCAGCGAAGCACAGAGGGACCAGGGAAGGGAAAAGAGTGGGGGTAGGAGACAAATGGAATACATATAAGAATAACCAACATGACAGAAATAAATTTTCTCTCGATGAAATGGTCTTCAAAGAGTTGATAGTAGGCGACACTAGCGCAGCCTGGTGGGTGAAAAATTAGGCGAAGTTCTCTTGATCACGGAGATGATAACTGGCGATGGCGACGAGATCTGGTGGCCAGATTGATAAGGAAGTCCTCTTGTACAGGGAAGAATTGAGGATCTTCAGAGATTCGCTGCTAGATGACGCTAGGTGGGTCATGGAAGATATATATCTAGAACTGACTCACAGGTAACATGAGAACCATAAACAGCAAGGAGAAATTGGAAGATCACTGTTGGTGTTTGAGAAAAAGGAAGGAATGAACTATAACAAAGAGAAGTAAAAGTTTACTCTATCTTACCGTGTATTCCAAAGAATACACCAGCTTTTCAGTTGGTCAACACGATTGTACCCTAATGAACTGGGTTATTCCCTAATCCTGAAAAGAATACATGAGCTTTATAAAAACACTTGGATGACCAGTTTCGATCGTCAAGCGATCATCGTCATATTATTATTATTATTATTATTATTATTATGTCAGATCCATTACACTTAGGCGACAAAATATTTATGTCTGAAAATATTTACAATATATACACTTTTTACGGTAGTTGCGGTATTAATAGAGATAGTTCAACTCATCAATATTTTTAGGTAGTCTATGTGATGTTTTGTTAAAATACTGAAAGTGGTGATTGACCTACAAACTTGCTTGTTTAGAGTGAATATGTGATTTTAGTTAAATGGTCAATTCAGGTTGTATTGTACAGGCTACTTATCTGATTGAGTCTTGCGTGTCCTCCTGACAGCGGTTGTCTTCGCCACTATCTACACTATTTATGTACGAAAAATGAAAGAAAAAGGCAATTTTCGTATTGTTGACAAACGATTGGATTATGTACGTTTATAATATGAAAAAAAAAAGAATCCTTGTGTAAAATATTGAGTTTTAAGCCTAACAAAATTGTTTATTTCCAAGCTTTTGCACATTGATAGGTGCAAGTGCTATCCAGATCAAACATGAAAACGTGTAGGTTTGCTTTCATTGGTTGTGTCTCATTTCGCACCCCGCACAAACCAAACAGCAAAAATAAACACATGACATAAACAGAAAGCAAAATTCAAACAAAGATAGAATAAACAGAAAACTAACACAAAAACAAAAACACAAAGCAAAAGCAAGAAAGTAGAAAACAACAAACACAAAATCTAAAACGCAATTTGATCAGTTTTGACTCCACTCATGATGCCCTCTCCAGAAGCAAATCCTAATTACGCAACTGTCAAGAAGAGTAAAGGATGCTTTTAGTTTTACGTAGCCATTAATCATGCGATCATGAGTCACGGGACCTCCTTTTTACGTGGAATCAAAACCACAGGACATGGTATTTCACTTCGAAAATCTCACACGCACTGACCGGAAATCGAACCCGGTCCACCTTTGTGAGAGGCCAACTGCTTGACCGCTGTGTCAAGAAGAGTCTTTATAAATTTAGTACTACCCAGCCAGTGAATTGTTGCCGGTGGCGGAAATCGGAACAAATGCGCTCCGCCCAGCCACACACCTGCGACAGACGAGCAGTCGTCGCCAGTGAAACCTCATCGCATGTTTTGTGTGTGCATGGTTCGTGCTGGGTCGTGCGCTGTGAGGTGTGTTCCCATTGTATGACTGTACATGCGTTCCCCCTCTTGCACCGCAACCGCTCGCAGCAGATATGCGTGGCGAGCTGGTGTAATGTGTACACAACAGCCCCACTCCACGTCTAGCGGTAACAATTCCCTGGTAGGGTAGTAAGATGTTAGAACTATGTTTTGTGATTTATTATTTAAAGTTACACCTCTGCTAGGATGGGAGCAGCGTTCCACAGACAACACACGTGAGGTAGTGGGGGGAGACAGACGCGCCCCCACATTAGGAAAATGTACAAAGGAACGTGCAGAAGGAGAGAAACAGTCAGTACAAACCTCACTGTAGGATATACTCACAAGTCCGTCCGGAATGGACAATCCACAAAGAGAACAACTTTAAAAAAGAGACAATCAGTCTGAAAGACTAGACTTTGTATCATTTTAAATGCTACAAATGCTGAAAAATGCTAGAAAGCCTGGAAGCTTCTCGCTTCACTCGAAGCCAATGACTCTTGACATGTTAGAAAATGTTCTGCATAATACTTATCTTGCTTATCTTGTTTCAAATTACTCACGAACGGCAAGTGCAAACCAAGGGCAAAGCAAGGTCACGCACGAGGGATGCCGCACGCGCACCAGAGCGCGCGGGGACGTGGCCTTCCATCCAGTCTAAAAACACTTATAGTGGGCGATGCATTGAAGATAGAGATATGCTCTCGCGGACTTTTTTGTATAATTTTTCATGCTGACCAATTATTACGCTCATAGTATATTGATATTTTTAACGGTTTGCCCAGCGTAAGCTTAAGAAGCGCGCGGACGCCAAGTTTGTTTCGACATTTTCACTGAAATCGTTACTGCTTGGCTTCCTTTGATCATTCATAAATTATTTTCTACAGAATCTTTCCTTGAGATATCCTTTACAGAATGGTGAAAACCGCATCAAAATCCATCCAGTTGTTCTCGAGATTACCCGTGAAATCCAAGAATCGGGGATTTTTGTCTTATACTAACGAAGTAGAGATTGTCGGGGAACACATGCACCAAGCGGTACTATGACGTCACACACATCAGTGCATCTGGGTACATTTCGTCCCGTCACCGTAACGTAACGCCAGACCCCAGCGTAACGACGAAGTCGACAAGATCGTTTAAAAAGATAAAAGAATCAAGGGGAAATAATTTAATTTTTCTATGGAGCTTGTCAGAGTAGTTTGTTAATTATCCCATCTTAGACAAATATTTCACCGTTTTTGCAACACTGTTTACAGGTTACTAACACCTATTTGAGAACGTTTTGGTCCACCTTCCTGGCTGATCATGATTTGGAGATGACAGGAAACGGATTGTACATGTGCCGCTCGAGGAAAAAGTAAATGCCCGAGCCTTCTATGAGCATTATTATTATTAAAAGAAAAGCGCACAATGTGCAAATACATATTTGTACACATGATCAATTATGCTAATGCCAGTCTTGTTATTGAGGTTGTCCTCATTTTGCAGTTTTGTGCGTGGTACCTTACACAATGATCGTTGCACAGGTCACACACACAGTCTTCATTCGGTTGGTGGAAATTCTTGGTTTTGCAAAATCTATAGTGAAATCCATGGGTGGCGTAACGTGTTATTACGTGTCGTAGTTCGTAATTAGCTTGTTTGCACTCTTCCGTCATTATGGCATCTGTGGAGTAAAAGTCGGACCAAATGGCATTTCGTTTCTCATTTAAGTTTCGGCGTGCATTTTCATAGGCTTTGGTGTTTGGTAGGTAAAACTGTATTTTGATGTCGTCGATGAAGTAGTCCTCCTTAGTTAATACATATGTCAACCTTCAAGGGGCAGACTTTCCTATGCCTAAAATCCTCTTAAGATATCGGGCCTTGACTTTTTCTATTATCATCAGGTCGCTGAGTGTGAGTTTTTCCCAGGTAATGCTAATCCCATAGGTTGCTATTGGTGATATGGCTGTTCTGAACAGTAGCATTGCTGTACCCAATGATATTTGTTGAGGTTGTTTGATGTGGTAGATGGCTTTTATTGCTGCGGCCGCTCTTTCTTTAACGTGGATATTGTAGGATGTTAGAATAGTTTGGAGGGTGACTCCGAGGTACTTGAATGTCGGCACTACTTCTAGTGGTTTGTTGTGAAGGGTCATTGTGTTTTTAAGTGCATGCCTTCCTCCTTTCCTGAAGGTCATCTGTTTGGTTTTGCTGTGGTTAATTTGTAGGCCATTTCTTTCTGTCCATGAGCCATAATGCTCGCGAACAGAATCAGTCATTGTGTGTCGTTTCCACGTGCAAAACGGATGTCTTCCGAACAAGAAACTCTGCTTGCTGTGATAGTTGCTAGTGACGCAGCTATGATGATGGCCAATTTAAATGAAAATGAAAAGAAACCCCGTCGGTGTTGGCGCAATGAACAGTACAAAAGACGAAGTGGGTCGGAATTATTGTTGGACATGAAGTTCCAGAGCGTTAGTGGTCAGTATAAAAATTTCACACGGATGTCGCCTACTGACTTTGAGACTTAGCTAAGCAGAATAGGTCACAAAATCTCGAAACGGGAAACATATCTTCGCTCTCCGGTTTCGGCTCAAGACATGCTCACAGAAGCTGGTACAGACTTGCGAGCACGTATCTCTGCCGTCCACTCTGACACTGAGGATTCCTTTGTGCTCGCTGTAAAAACCGACTTTAGGTGGCTCAGATTGAGCGGCTCAAGGTCGGCTCGAACTAGGCTCAGAAGCCCGTACACACTGACGAGGCTGGTAGTGTGAGCGGCTCATGAGCCGCTCAGCTCACAAGTGTGTACCCGCCTTAACAGCAAATCCTATTAAGACTGAAGTTAGTTGTTTCCAAGTAAACGTGTGTCTAAATACTGTGCCTGCCGGCTTGGGGAGAACTTCTACTGTAGGGGGAGAGCTTAATGCCAGTGTCTTGCTGAAGTCCGTGTGGGTCAAGAGCTCCATGTAGCAACATCTGTGTTAAATGACGTGTTAAGACCATGGTCATGTAGGGTGAGGTGGAGTTCAAAGGGTAGGGACCAAGAGAATACATATGTTCCTTTAGCACAGCCTTCCTTACTGAGGAGTCGGTGTTGACAAAGGATATTGACTTATGCTATTACTGAATAGTAAATTATGTTCCTATCAATTGACTTAAATAACTGTATACAAGAAATGAAGGAGTCAAGTATAAATACCACAATTCAAGGATTTGGGATACATTTTGACTCCAAATGGTAACGATAAAGTAGCCATTGAAAAAATGACTAGGAAAATGGATATGGCATTCAGACTTTGCATCAACACATACAACTCCAAATCCCTCTCATATCAGGCCAAGTACAGGCATTATTGCACAGTAGTGAAGCCAGAGTGCCTCTATGCGGCAGAAAACGTTTGAAAACTGTTGAAATTGAAAAAAAAATGAAAGGAAGATCTTCCGGAAAATTCTAGGTCCCAAGAAGCTACCTGGAAATAGACACATATTTCAACTGAGGTCAAACCAAGAACGCTATGACAAATTTTAAGGGATTTCTGTCAGCATGAGAAAGAGGAGGTTGATATTTATGTACATATTAAAAGATTGGGTCCTAGAGATTGGCTAACAACATTCTCAAACTTCAGGAGAAATGGAAAGTGCATCCTCCATGGCTTCAGGAAGTACATCAGGACTTAAAAAGGACAAACATTGGACCGGCCGATGTCTGGGACAGGACAGGATTCAGAACCAAAATTGCAGGTGTGAAGGATCCCCCCAAAGAAAGACCCACGCTTTCAGCCGAAGAACGATTGAGAAGGAGCCAGAGGCTGAAAGATCTTTGGCAGGAAGCAAAACGACAAGGGAGAAACACCTTAAAGAAGAAAACCTGAACGGTTGTTGTGTATTTGTAGTCCATAGGTGGCTGTATCAAATAATACTAATAATAATAAATACAGTACCATAATACAACTTAAAACATCTGTTGCTTTTGTTGATCTTACAGAAGCCTATGGCACGGTATGGAAGGATGGGTTACTCTACAAACTGATGCGTATCATACCATGTCAAACTATGAACAAGCTTATAAACTATATACTGTCTGAAATATATTTCAAAGTGGTTGTTGGGACCAAAATAAATAAGCAAAATATACTGAACAATGTACTCCCACAAGGTTCCGTTTTAGCTCCAGTGTTCTTTAACTTGTACACATCAGACCTCCCTATAACGCAATCGAGATAATTCATTTATGTAGATGACCTGGCGTTGGCAACTCAACAAAGAACTCGTAAGAAGAGCGAACAGATTATTTCCTCATATCTAAGCATTATGAATGAATACTTCAAGAAATGGAGACTAACACCGAATACTAGTAAGACTGAAGTTAGTTGTTTCAACATAAACAACAGGTTGGCAAATACAAAGCTGAATGTTATCTTTAATAAGAATGTCCTCCATCATCAAAATATTCCAAAATATTTAACCGTTACTGTCCATAGGCTTTTGTCCTTCAAGAAGCACCTGCAGAACCCTGCAGCTAAACTATGATCATGCAATAACATCTTCCAGATGTTATGTGGAACCACATGGGGAGCTACAGCCACGACATTATGATTTTCCACTTTAGGACTTGTCCATTCAGCTGCTGAATACTGTGCTCAGGTGTGGCTTAACAGTCCACATGTGAAGCAGATTGATGTCCAATTGAATTCGGCGATGAGGATAATATCAGGTTGCATCAGGACCACTCCTATATATTGGCTTCACCTCTAAATCACATTGCAGCACCTGACTTACGTAGACAAAACTCTCTCCTGGAGGAATATCAAAAGATAATCTCCACTCCACAGCTTTCAATTTATTCTGACATAACTTACGTACGGTATAGATAAGTCGCTTGAAATCCCGCCGACCACCCATCCTAACAGTGGAATCTCAACAATTAAATAATTTTCATATTGACAACAAGTGGTCTGAGGTATGGAATAAATTATTCCATGAGAAATACAGAAACTTCATTTATCCTATCAAGAAACCTGCTGGCATGGAACTGCCACGCCATACATGGAAATCACTCAACATGATTCGAAGGGTCTGCACTGACAGCTTATACAAGTGTTATAAGGCTTCCTCACCTCAGCGCGACTGTGGATTTGTAAGACAGACCATCCAGAAAATTGTGGAAGTTTGCAACTTTCGAGCCTATTATGGGAACCTGAAAGTCTTTCATGATGTAACGCAGCCTCCTGCTCTTGATTGGATTACAAATTTAAATATTAACTTGTAAACCTGAACATATTATAATTTTGCTTACTGTTGAATATGTGTCTTCTCATCAGAATTAATTTTAATATTTATTGTTCTTGTAAATGCTAATTCTTCCTTTCTTTCTTTCTTTCTTTCTTTCTTTCTTTCTTTCTTTCTTTCATTCTTCCTTTCTTTATTTCTTTCTTTCTTTCTTTCTTTCTTTCTATCTTTCTTTCTTTCTTTCTTTCTTTCTTTAACCCGTAAGCAACGCCATAACATTACACTATTTTTCCATTTCTTACGGGTTGTCCCTCCAAGGGCTCAAATCTAGTGGGACGTGCGTTGGCGACCACGGGACCCCAGCTGAGTTCGGTATTGCTTTCACTTACTTGTGCCGGGTTCCTCTCCGTCTTCTTTCCTGTCGACCTCTCTTGGTCAACTCTTGTTCTCTTCCGACCCCGATGGTATTAGGGTATCCGAGGCCTAGCGGGTCTTTCACTTTCCTGCCTTAATTGACCCTTGTCTCCCCTTTCCTGATACCCTCATTCTTCGAGGGGTCAGCCTTCTTTTTCTTTTCATGTTATCTCCTGCCTTCTGCACAAGACCCTCAAGGAGGCAGGGTGTGTGTAGCCCCACAACTTCTGGTGCACCCTGGATAGTGCTACACCCTCAAGGGCTCACGGATGGTGAGTTTGGGAGTTGGCGACCCTGAGGGATCCCTGAGCTGGGTCCATTTTATCCCTTTTTCCTCTGACTTTGGGGCGGGCCCTCTCATGTTTCCCTTTCCTATCTGCCTTTCATGGCTCTCCTTTCTTCCAAGTCCCTCAATCGTCATTCTTCGAGGGTTGAGGGCATTTATTTTCTTCCTGTCCTTTATTTGCCTTATCCTTTATTTGTTTACCATTTCTTCTTCTAGTTTGTAAGTCTGAAGTTAGTATTAGTTATAGTTTTCATTCTCATCTCATCTTTCACTATCACTCAAACCATTAGGGGCCGATAACCTAGATGTTAGGTCCCTTAAAACAACACTTATCTTAATCATCATCTTACCGGTTGAACTATTGCACACACACATAAATGGAATTATGAAGCTGCGGAAGTCCATGAATTGAAATTTTGTGCTATAATCCTAAATTACACACTTGTGAATTTTCAGAAATTTTACTTTTCTATAAATGACCATTAAACTGAAACCGAGAAAGAAGCAATGAACAATTTTACTTCAAAATGCAGATCCTAATACGGATCTGTTCCATTCCAGACTCTAATTAGTTTTCCCCCACCCCCATCCTAGTCTAAGTTGTAGCTCAGGGCTAGATTACTGGAATTCATGTCATGCATATAACTGTTTCAGTCAAGTAGACGCATATCGCTTGACATTTGACAGATGGAGGACGGTTTCCAATTCATTGGCACTCTTCCCAAAACTTGACATTCGCATGGGACCAGGGTGTATTGATCTCAGTCGCACAATATCGACACTAAAGCATTGAGTCAATGGATGTCATATTCCACTATGGAAGTAACATTTTCAAGATTGCTGAGTGTGATCCGCGAGGCGCCTGTTGATGTCTGACCTATAGTTGTGTGTGTAATTGTAATTACTAGCGCCTAGAATAATGGGGGTATGGACGCAGTACGAGGACAAGCAATAACCTCCTCCTTCGTCCTTCCTGCCGGCTTCGGTCGCGTAGTCGGTAGCATGTTCAAGCGCTGTGCCCAAGATCGTGGGATCCTATTACGATTATTAGGAAACAAGTAATGCAGTTCCGTGAAAAACTAAATACCCTATTTTCATATATCCTTCTTATGTTAATTTCCTCTATCAACATACAAAACTTCAGTTTGATTGATGTAATATATTCGTGGATATTGAGAACCATCTAAATATTTCGGATGGTCGCCATGTTGGATTTTTATATATGAAGGCCATAGAGTTATGTAATATTAGCTGAAGATTATTGCGTAGGTTTATTCAATCGCATGATTAAGACGCAAGAAATAAAAACTTAATTTTAAAACTTCGCATGGTCGCCATCTTGAGGTTATGTAAACAATTGAACTTAATTAAATTTCAGTGCATTAAAATGTGTATAAACATTTGCTGTACCATGTTTCACTGCGCTCGGATGGTTAAATCGCGAGAAAAGTCTATTCAAATGTTTCAACTTCGCTTGGTCGCCATGTTCGTTTTATATATAAGATGTTTTTTAAATTCACATAGGTGAACTTGTAGTTGTCCCCTTTATCCCCGTACACAATTTCAGGCTGATATCAGTAGTAGTGGGAGATATAGAATGTCGGTTAAATACCTCACACAGCCGCCATGTTGGATTGGTGAGACGTAATAAAATTTAAAGGGCGCGGATTGGACTGGGTACCATAGTATTATGTCCTTCCCGATTTTCATTGAGATCACCCTAGCTGTTGAGATTTTATTAGAGGGACACACACACACACACACACACACACACATGGACAAAAGGCGATCTGATATGCCTATGTTTTCCTAAATGGAAATAGGCTAAAAATCACGTAAAATAAAAAGCGCAGTACTTGATGAGTTTGATAGATCAGTGACAAGGGGATGTTAACCTGCAAAAAGGAACGTTTATCATTCAACCATCCAGCAAGGCGAGCATCGCTCATTTACATGGTCCGTGGAGCTTGTAAGTCATTATGCTCCTGCATAATTCTAACAAGAAGTTCCGTGACAAAATAAAGAGCCTACTTTTCTTCAAATTTAAGATTCATACCAATGATTAATCTATATGGATCTATCTAGAATAATGGCGAAATTAAGTTGGTAATATCGAAATTTCTAATTAGTTCGAAATACTGTAAATACTGTATATAATGTGGCCTAATAGAGAACTACAGTTGGCAGCCCTGGTGACAGAATATATTCTTAGTTCCATCTCTTAAGTTACAGAATACAAAATTTGGTTGAAGTCCAATGGATAGCATGGACGTTACATGCAGTTAAACATTGGATCTAACAGCGTGCGAAAAATCATGTTTGCATCAATCACATACATGTATTGGTCAGAAATAATCTGAAATAATATGACCTATTGTTGTGTCAGTTTTGAATGAAATCCATTAGTTAGTATAGAAGTTACATGCATTTTAAAATTGGACCTATCAGCAGGCTCAGAATCATGTTGGCAGCACTGGCGTAGGCCTATATTTGTCACTCAAAATTAATCTAGAATGCCAGGTACTATACGTGTGCAAAGTTTAGAGCTATTGGCTTGCATACTTTCTGATATATTGATATCAGGGTAACAAAGATAGAGACAGTATTTATTAACAGTTGGCAGCCCTGGTTACTCTTAAGAATCGGCATAGTCATATCTGTTATGGTACACATAGCACACACGAAATTTGGTTGAAATCCAAATGATAGTATAGAAGTTACATGCATTTAAATTGAACCTCTCAGCAGGCTTGGAATCATGTTGGTAGCACTGACGAATATAAGTTACTCCAAATTAATATAGAAAGCCAGGTACTATACGTGTGCATATTTTAAAGCTGTCGGCTTGCATACTTTCTGATATATGGGTGTTTGGATTAAAATAATTGAGAGCATTTATTAACAGTTGGCAGCCCTGGTGGCTCTTAAGAATACGCTCAGTCATATCTGTTTATGTACTCATAGCACATACGAAATTTGGTTGAAATACAATTGATAGTGTAGACGTTATATGCATTTAAAATTTGGACCTATCAGCAGGCTTATAATCATTTTGGCAACACTGCCATGTATGGCCTCCTGGAAATTAAACTGCAATATTATTATCTATACGTGTGCCAATTATGAAATAGCTGCCATTCATACCTTCCAAGATATCAAATATGGAGCTCAAATTTCAATTGCAATTTTTCAGCAGTTGGTAGCATTGACATCATTTTCAAATACGGCATGGATATACTCATACCAAATTTTGTTTCGATTGCTGCAGCCGTTTGGGAGTTGATAGGGGGGACACACACACAGCCAGCCAGCCAGACAGACAGACAGACAGACACACATTTGCCCGATCTCATAAGTCTACTTTTTCCTCATTTTTAGCCTATTTTCAATTTTGAAAAAAAAAAAAAAAGGCTTATGAGATCACCTTTTGTCCGTGTGTGTGTGCGTGTGTGTGTGTGTCCCTAATAAAATCTAAAGGGCTGGAGCGATTTCAGTGAAACTCTGTAAGTTCATAGCACTATTCCCGGCGACCTCGACCGTGCCCTTCCAATTTTGTTACGTCTCACCAATCCAACATGGCGGCTGTGCGAAATATTTCACTAGCATTCAATATCTCCGAAACTATTACCGATATCGCCCTGAAATTGTGTACGGTGATAAAGGGTACCACTAGAAGTTCACCTATGAGACTTTCAAAAACCTGGTGACTACAAAACCAACATGGCGGCCTAGCGAATTTGAGACTTTTAAATAGACTTTTGTCGCGATTTAACTATCCGAACGTAATGAAACTTGGTACAGCAAATGTTTATACACATTGCAATGCACTGGAGTCTAATTTAGTTCAATTGTTTACATAACCTCAAAATGGCGGCTGTGCGAAATATTTCACTGACATTCTATATCTCCGAAACTATTACAGATATCACCCTGCAATTTTGTACGGTGATAGAGGGTACTGGTACAAGTTTACCTATGTATAATTCATAAACCTGTAAAGTACAAAACGAACATGGCGAGCAAGTGAATTTGAAATATTTGAATAGACTTTTCTCGTGAGTTAACTCTCTGAGTGCAGTGAAATGTGGTACAGTAAATGATTTTGCAGATTGTAATGTTCTGCCATCTAATTTAATTCAATTGTTTACATAACCTTAAGATGGTGGCTGTGCGAAATTTTAAAAATAAGTTTTTATTTCTTGTGTCGTAATCATGCGATCGAAGTGAAAGTTTGAATAATGAACCTAGGCAATAAGTGTCCTTGAATGGTACATAACTCTATGGCCTATACATATAACAATCCTAAATGGCGAGCTTCCGAAATATTTAGACGGTTCTCAATATCTATGAATCTTTTACAGCAACCAAACTGAAATTTTTATGTTCATAGAGACTATGAACATATGTTCACCTATAGGACTTTCATTAACCTGGTGAGCACGAATCCAACATGGCGGCGACGCGAAATATAAATATTTAAATGGACGTTTCTCGCGAATTAACTATCCGAGTGCCGTGAAACGTTGCACGTTAAATGCTTACACAAATGTTGATCCACTGGCATCTAATTTATTTCAATTGTTCGCATAATCACAAGATGGCTGCTGTGCGTAATTTTAAAATCTCGTTTTTACTTCTTGTGTTCTAATCATGCGATTGAAGTTTGAATACCACACGTACACAATAATCTTAATATAATAGTACAAAAATAAAAATCCAACCTGCCGACCATCTGAAATATTGAGACGGTTCTCAATATCTACGAATCTGTTACAGCAATTAAACTGAAATTTTGTATGTTGATTGAGGCAATTAACATGAGCAGGATATATGAAAATAGGCTGTATAGTTCTTCACGGAACTACTTGTTGAAAATGTGATAAGTAGGCTAAAAATCATTACTGGCATAAAATGACGACTCCTATATGGTTGAATGAAATAGTCTTCAGTCTGCAATTCACCTGTACTTGCTACTAATATGTAAGATGTTGCTCACGTTCATTACAGGTGTTCGTAAAGTTGACTCCCATTGCTGTAGAATGCCCATGAATTAGGCATGCTGTCCGACTCGTACAAATGCATGCGGAATGCATACACCTTCTCCCCGGCTCCACCTCGTTTATGGTCCAAGTTTCCACACATCCTCTGCCATCGCACCACCAATTAGATTTAGTGCTCCATTATGACGGTTCGATTCATGGTAATTCTCAAAAGTTCATAACGGCAATTTATTACCATGATTTCCTGTGCGAATTTCTTTAACATCATAGCATGTGCTATGCAAAAACACGTAATCTAGACTGATCGTGATTTGACTACTGTCGCCCGGTAATTCACAGCTCTGAAATAAGTCTCTATTGTGCGTAGGACTGTTCGCGACAACTTTGCTTGTAATCTTACTGAAATTAGCGCAGTACACTAACGAACCTGTATTGCCTTTGTTTCCAGTTACAGCTGCTAACATATAAGCTAGAAATAACCGCTTGATGTCCTAACTGGATAAGGAATATTATTCTGGAGGACACACATTGCATAGTTGGCTACATTTTTAGCTGGATGAAAATATGCTCTTCACATGACCCGGATTAGGGATCAGTTCCAGTTCGTCGACTAAACTAGCTGTGAGATCGCGTATTTGCCCAACTCAACCCTGCGCACATAAGAGTTGGCCTCACCTATATAATTCTAACAGTAGAGAACACTGACACAGTGTCTCTTCGTAGGCTGTTTCTCGGCTCAGGTCTGGTACTCGTAATTCAGATTGATTAAGCTGCACATGAAGACGAAATACAAATGACTTCTGCTCTCCAAGCAGGTGTTCACCGCGTGGCCTCACACGTGCTGCTCTTCCATGCACATCGCAGCTCGCGCACACTGACGCATTACTGCGCTCTACAGGGGTATTCCATAACTTCTCCTGGCGCTCTCTTCAAAGATTCTCAAAAATGTAGTGGAGAAAAACGACTTTCACATGCTGGTTACGAGCTCCCTCAAAATGGGCACAGTACAAAGGTATCGCCAATCAATCAAGTAAAACACACTCTCCTAAACTCACTCTAACTGTAGCTTAACAAAAAGTTTGATGCTTTTCAGTCGGTCAACTCGAGTGTACCCAAATTAGATGGGTTATTTCTTAAACCTGAAAAAAATTACATGAGATTAATAAATATATGACATGTATTCCTTTTTTGAGGATAAAGTAATAACCCATTTCATTTGGGTACAATCATAAGTTTTCCCAGAGTCTCAGATCAGACCAGATTATGTATCAATTTAGTAACCATGTGATTGTTGTGTCTATTAGAGACTCTGTGATGGGATGGACTGAGTTCACCCGCATTATTTACGTATTCCAGCGAAGATGATGATCGCTTTTTTGGATCTCACTAGCCGAGGTTTAGTGATCCTGAGCGCCGCGGTGATGATATTGTTACGGCTGTGAGTTTGTGTTGTCGCTCGCCGCATGAGTCACAGCTCCCCCGGGCTGTGTGTGCTCTGCCTCAGTGTATTACGTGCGCGTTACGCAACGGGCTGCGAAGTGAAAGGGATGGTCCAGAATATTCGTGACCCCACAAGTGAAGGAAATGTCAAGAAGCCGTGTGTCCTGGACGATTCTAGAATTCATTGAGTCACCAGCCTGCTATATAAGCGGCTTCAACAGTAAGGGGCCGAGCTTTCTGTGGGTGTGTGTTTCTGAGCTAGTGCGTGTTTTCCTGAGCGACAGAAGTGTGGTGACGAAGTGCCGTGCGAGTTACGAAATCCAGTGACATTGTTTCTCCCAGCTTGTGAACAGCCTGCAGCAAGTGATCGTAAGTAACTGTAGTCGGTGTACATAAGGGAGAGGAGAAGGTAGTTTCTGTCAAGGCCACCGTACTCATTAGGACGGATTAACTTCTGTGGTCTGTTGACAAGTGAAAGGGCCAAGAGCGATCAAGGAAGAGACTTGAGGAAACTGGAGTAAGGTTCCAATTGCTTGTATTTGCTGATGAGTAGTGTAATTTTCTGGCCGCAATAAAGTTAATTATTTCTTTAAAGAAACAATCTGTGTTGTGCTTCAACCCAACGTAATCCAGTTAACAAAAGTGCCACTAGGGGGGTGGCACGTAACAAATGGTGTCAGAAGTGGGATTACGAACTCAAGCACAAGCACAACACCTGGCGGTCCTGGTTTCAAAACCCGAGCAGGTCATTCTCTCTAATTTTCCTGTGAATGCATGCCCTTTACAAGACAAACCACTAAAATGGAGGCGCAATTGGCAGCATTGCTAGAAAAGTTAAATGGCATGGAAACCAAAATGGAGGCCGGCCAGAAGAAGATGGAGGACGGCCAGAAGAATTTAACCAAGGACCTAACTGCCAAATTAGAAGACGGCCAGAAGAAGCTAGAAGACAGCCAGAAAAGTTTAGCCGAGGACCTAACTTCCAAATTAGAAGACGGTCAGAATAAGCTAGCAGAGGACCTGAAAGACGGCCAGAATAAGTTAGCAGAGGACCTAACCGCCAGATTTCTGGATGGCCAGAAAAATCTGGAAGAGTGTCTGCTGACGAAATTAGAGGAGAGCCATAGGAAATTAGAACAGGGCCTACGTGAGGAAGTCGCAGCAGTGGAAAAGGAGTTCGACGCCTTACAAGTGGAAGTTACCGAGCTGCGCCAACGCCCGCTGATGGGGGTGGAGGAGAAATTCAACGCCTTGCAAGTGGATGTTGCCGAGCTGTGCCAACGACCGCTGATGGGGGTGGAGGAGAAATTCAACGCCTTACAAGTGGAAGTTGCCGAGATGTGCCAACGCCCACTGATGGGGGTGGAGGAGAAATTCAACGCCTTACAAAAGGAAGTTGACGAGCTGCCCCAACGCCCACTGACGGGGGTGGAAGAAAAATTCAACGCTCTACGAGAGGAAGTTGCCGAGCTGTGCCAACGCCCGCCCACCGTTACACCAGGAATATCAGGAACGGGACATAGCAGAGTGACGCCCCCAACCTTCGACGGAAAGGTCCCGTGGAGCACCTACTTACGTCAGTTCGAGGCAGCCTGTTCCATAAATAACTGGAACAACACAGAAAAGGCTACAGCTCTCATTTTAGCGCTGAGAGGTGACGCCCTTAACGGCCTTCAGGCCATCCCGACTGGATCCCAGGACTACGCTTCACTGATCGCCCATGTGTAGTCCCGATATGGAGATAGCCACCTTCCGCAGGCCTACCAGATGCAGCTCCGGACCCGGGTACAGAAGAACGCGGAAACCCTGCAGGAGTTCGAGATGGACATCGCACGCCTCGTAAGGCTCGCCTATCCAACAGCGCCGGCCGACTTTCTGGAACAGATTGCGACGCAGGCCTTCACCGACGGGCTACGGGACTCGGACACTCAACAGGCGCTGCAACTCGCGCGCAATAAGACCCTGGCAGATGCGCTGAGCCACGCACTTGAGTTCGAGACGGCAAAACAGGCATCCAGAATGCACGTGCGGGTGCGTCAAGTGGACGTCGACGAACCAGTAAAAACCAACGAGACCAAGCCCCTGGCCGACGAATTAATGGAGGCGCTAAGCCGTTTCTTCGATAGTCGCGGCACCACCAGTAACGACACAGCCGGAAGGCAACCGGAAAGGCGGCCCGGAAGAGGACTGCCGACCTGCTGGACCTGCGGTAAGAAAGGCCACCTGAGCAAGGACTGCGGTGATCGCCGCCGCCGAGGGTATCCGACGGGAAATCAGTCGTCTGAAAACCGCGCGTCCCAGGGAAACGAGTATTAGCCAGCCTTGGGTGGCGAAGGTTGGCTTGTGACAGTCGTCAAGCCCCGGCAGTCCAGGTTCGTGTGACGAAGTTACGGAGGGACAATAGCAGCTTGATGGTCGACGGAGTCGTCAATGGAGAGAGCTGGCCCATGCTAATCGACACGGGAGCATCGAGGACCATCGTCAGTCCCACCGTGATCCCGAAGTAGAGAGTGCAACCCACAGAAAGGAACCTCCAGCTAATAACCGCAACCGGAGAGACCGCACCGGTACATGGCGAAGCATCACTGGAGTTCGTCATTGGTCGACGGGCGATAAAGCATCCAGTGCTTGTGGCTGACGTATCAAATGAAGTGATCATCGGACTGGACTTCCTGGACCAGAACAACATCATCTTGGATCTGAGTACCAACACTCTGCACTTCGGAGGTGAGGAACTTGCTTTGCAACCTGCGCACGAGTCCATCACCGCACGACGAGTAAGGCTGAGAGAAGACGTCATCGTTCCCGCCGGGACGGAGGTCAGCGCTGCCGTAATTGTCGACGGAACTGCTGAGGGAGTGGCGGCTTTCGTCGAGCCAAGATATGAGGACATCCAGACAAAAGGATTGCTAGTTGCCAAGACTCTCATCAACACGACGTCTCGGCCGTACGTCCGCCTGTCCAACCTGAACGACTACGACATTACGGTTCACAGGGACACCAACCTAGGAGTCTGCGAGCCCGTTACCTGGATTGCCCGCATCACAGATACGACGGACGGACACCTGCAGACGGACAACCGAAGAAGACGCACACTGCCAGAAAAACTACAGAAGCTGTACCGAGGATCCCAGGACCATTTAGATGAGGAACAATCACGCCAACTTCAGGAACTGCTACGCGAATTCCAGGACGTCTTCTCCGTGGGGAGCAAAGACTTCGGCAGGACAAGCTTGGTCCAGCACAGAATCGACGTTGGGGACAGCGCACCGATTAGGGCCCCATTCCGACGTGTCCCGCTTGCCAAGCAAGCCGAAGTCGACCGGATGGTAGAAGAGATGAAGGAACAAGGGGTGATCGAGCCATCACATAGTCCTTGGAGTTCTCCGGTCGTGCTAGTGAAGAAGAAGGACGGTTCCACCAGGTTCTGCGTGGATTACAGGCGGGTGAACGACGTCACGAAGAAAGACAGCTACCATCTACCCTGGATCGACGACACGCTGGACACCATATCAGGATCAAGATGGTTCTCCACCTTGGATTTGAAAAGTGGCTACTGGCAGGTGGAGGTCCACCCTAAGGACCGCGAGGAAACGGCGTTCTCTGTGGGCAGCGGGCTCTGGCAGTTCACCATCATGCCATTCGATCTGTGCAACGCCCCTGCGACCTTCGAAAGGCTAATGGAGTCCATTCTGAGGGGACTACACTGGAAGACCTGCCTGGTCTACCTAGACGACGTCATCGTTCTGGGAAGAAGCTTCGAGGAGCACTACAGCAACCTGAAGGAGATCTTGATGAAGCTACGGGCTGCCCAGCTGAAGTTGAGCCCCAAGAAGTGTCAGCTCTTCCAGAAGCGGGTCCAGTACCTTGGGCATATTGTCTCCGAAGAAGGGGTGCTCACCGACCCAGAATAGACCGCAGCTGTGAGGGAGTGGCCAGTTCCGAAGGACAAGTCCCAACTACGAAGCTTCCTGGGACTCTGCACTTATTACCGTCGCTTCGTGAGAGGATTCGCCGACATCGCCAAACCTTTACATCGACTGACTGAGAAGGACCAACTCTTCACGTGGACAGCAGAATTCCATAGTGCCTCCGAACAACTCAAGCAGGCTCTGTGCACCGCGCCTATTCTGGCCTACCCCAGACCTGGAACAAGATTCATCGTCGATACCGATGCCAGCGACTTTGGCAGGGTTAATCCTGTCGCAAATAGTGGACGGCGAGGAGAGAGTAGTGGCCTACTTCAGCAAAGCCTTGTCAAAGCCAGAGAGGAACTACTGCGTCACCAGGAAGGAGCTGCTCGCCATCGTGAAGACCATTGAACACTTCCACAAGTACCTGTACGGACAAGAATTTCTCATCAGGACCGACCATGCATCCCTGCGGTGGCTCCTGAACTTCAAGCAGCCCGAGGGTCAACTTGCACGGTGGTTAGAGAGGCTTCAACAGTACAACTTCGCGATCCAGCACAGGAAAGGCCAACTGCATTCTAATGCCGACGCCCTGTCACGAAGACCGTGCCCCGAAGACTGCACCTTCTGTACTAGGAGGGAGGAGAACACCGGGATACAGTGCCGACGGACTACTGTGGAACTTCAAGGGAACTGGAGCCGCGAATCTTTCACGCGGGCACAAGCAGAAGATGATGACCTGGGACTGATAGCCGAATGGAAGTGGGCCTGTGTCCCCAGACCCGGGTGGAACATTGTGAGTGACTGCAGCCCAACGTTTAAGTCCTACTGGGCGCAGTGGGACTCGCTGGTTGTGAGGGATGGCCTCATCTGCCGTACCTGGGAGAGCACCGACGGGAAGACATCTCGGGAACAAGTCGTCGTTCCAAAGGCTATGACGGAAGAAGTCCTGAAGGAAGTTCATGGAGGATCATCTGGTGGACACCTAGGGATAAAGAAAACCCTGGAGCAGCTGAGAGAGCGGTTCTACTGGATCGGATGCCGAACTGACGTGGAGAACCACTGCGCGAGGTGCCACGATTGCGCAGCCATCAAGGGCCCAGGACGAAGACGACGGCGTCCACTGAAGACCTACAACGTGGGCGGCCCCATGGAGAGAGTGGCCATCGATGTTGCTGGGCCATTCCCGTTAAGCGAGGCAGGGAACCGCTACATATTAGTCGTCAGCGAGCACCAGAGGGATTGGGACAAGCATCTTCCACTATTTCTCCTGGGCTACCGCGCCACCGTGCATGAAGCCACCGGGTTCACACCAGCCCGGGCCATGTTTGGGAGGGAGCTCCGTCTACCTGTCGATCTTACCTTCGGCCGACCTGGGAATGATCCGGTCTCGGTAAGCCAGTATTGTCAAGAACTGGTCGACCAACTGGAGGACGTGCACGCGTTCGCGAGGAGGAAACTGCGGATCGAGACCGACCAAATGAAGACCCGATACCACCAACAGACGGATGCTGGCGGATTCCACGAGGACGACCTGGTCTGGCTCTTCAACCCATTACGGAAGAAAGGCCTGTCACCCAAACTGCAGAAGTCCTGGGTGGGCCCGTACCAAGTCGTGAAACGGATCAACGATGTCGTCTACAGGATCCAGCGGAGCCTGAAGGCGAAGATGAAGATCGTGCATCGAGATCGCCTGGCAGCCTACAGAGGGACACAGACGGACCAATGATTGATCGGGACGATCAGCCTTTTAGGAAGAGGGTGGTGTTACGGCTGTGAGTTTGTGTTGTCGCTCGCCGCATGAGTCACAGCTCCCCCGGGCTGTGTGTGCTCTGCCTCAGTGTATTACGTGCGCGTTACGCAACGGGCTGCGAAGTGAAAGGGATGGTCCAGAATATTCGTGACCCCGCCAGTGAAGGAAATGTCGAGAGGCCGTGTGTCCTGGACGATTCTAGAATTCATTGAGTCACCAGCCTGCTATATAAGCGGCTTCAACAGTAAGGGGCCGAGCTTTCTGTGGGTGTGTGTTTCTGAGCTAGTGCGTGTTTTCCTGAGCGACAGAAGTGTGGTGACGAAGTTCCGTGCGAGTTACGAAATCCAGTGACATTGTTTCTCCCAGCTTGTGAACAGCCTGCAGCAAGTGATCATAAGTAACTGTAGTCGGTGTACATAAGGGAGAGGAGCAGGTAGTTTTTGTCAAGGCCACCGTACTCATTAGGACGGATTAACTTCTGTGGTCTGTTGACAAGTGAAAGGGCCAAGAGCGCTCAAGAAAGAGACTTGAGGAAACTGGAGTAAGGTTCCAATTGCTTGTATTTGCTGATGAGTAGTGTAATTTTCTGGCCGCAATAAAGTTAATTATTTCTTTAAAGAAACAATCTGTGTTGTGCTTCAACCCACCGTAATCCAGTTAACAAAAGTGCCACTAGGGGGGTGGCACGTAACAATATTTATTAGCAAGTGATATTTTTCTACCCGTGGAGAGGTAGCTTATTGGTTATGGTAGTGTGCCTACTTTTGAAGTACGCGTTACAGGTTCTTCGACATTGGTCTTATATGGTCATTAGATACTTGTTGTGTTATCGTGCTGTTCTTACTTTCGAAGAACGCATTACAGGTTCCTACGGCATGTGTCTTAAATGGTCATCTGGTACTTAAACCACACTGTAAGGCAATACACTTGAACTAAACTTCTACAATAAATCATGTAACTGTATTTAACCTAAATTGATGATTTTAATAACAGTTATAATTCATTATGAGATTATTTTTGAATTTGCATAACCATTGTTATCTTTGACCGACACAGTGGAACGATATTTCATTGGAACAGACCATTCATTAGGACGAGCTGATACTTTTTGAGACGCCGTAAGGTCGCGAGAGCCACATTACTTGGTAACTCGTGGGCCTCTGCGATTAATGTGATGTTAGACGTAGTTTTCACTGCGCAATCACCACCATAACTACACGTACTTAGATGACTGTCGGGTGCAAGGAGCATTCCGACTGGCGTAGGTAGGAGTGTTAAGAATAACAGTGTATTATTTATTGTTGCCACTTCATTTCATTGTACCCTTGTATGTATTGGAAAGTTAGTGTTTTTTTATTATGAGCTGAGCATTGGTTGCTATAATAGATTTGCTTATTTTCTTTGCTATGGATGCGTCTCATCCGTATTTAATGTAAACGATGTTACTGTTTTCCATATTTTCAACAGTATTCCCAATTTTGTTTATTGAGCTGGTTTTCCATATTTTCAATAGTATTCGCAATTTTGCTAATTGGGCTGGAAGATATAACTAAAATAATTTTCATGCAAAGAGAATGTTTATTTAGTTATTTCTTTTTAAGAATAATAATCGAAATATCAATTTTAATAATGTTCACAACTATGAATGAATAAAACCCCCCAGACAGAAATCCTCCGTACGCAACTGGTGATGGCCAAACATGACCCAAGCTCGTAATACGAATTAACAGCTTAATGTTGTTGTTGTAGTCTATATAATAGAAGAATCACGAAAAGTGTTACCAACAACATCTTACTAAGGAAAACCATAAAACTATTAATCCTTTGTTGCTGCTCATTGTGAAGAGAAGATGAAGAGTAAAGAAAAAGTAAGGTGTTATAAGACATATTGTTTTGTTATCCAAATAGATCACGTTGGCTGATTTAACCCTATGTTAGTAGCGGTTGGTCTAATAGCCCTGTGGATTTATTTACTTCTAAAATCTCGCTAACCAATGAGCGTGTATTGCTATTGTCGTTGGACATCTTGTACGGTACTCTAGTCGTTATTTTAGTGAACTGAGAAAAAGATCAGTCTTATTACAACCACGTAAAGTAGTTTATGTCGTTTTTTGGAACTGTTAGGTCCAACATGACAAGTCATGTTATACTCTTGGACAACACCGAGGATATAAGTAGTTTCTTTCTATAAACTATAACTATGTTACATCAACAGTGGCGTATTTTAAAACTAATTTTGGGGGCACCATTTCGGGAGGAAAATTTCATGCCCCCTCTGATTACAATCGCCCATAAACTGGTCTATAAACACTTCTATACTGTGCCCAACTATAGGAATGGGTATTCCAAGTTTCAGACACCTAGATGTCAAGGGAAAGGCTGTAGCCGCTTTTGAAAGTTGAGATATTTGAATATCGCGCTACATTGCTTCTCGAAGCATTTGGAAGGAATTTACCGATACTTGCATGTCAAGTGACGTAGCGAGTAATAGCAGAGGTCGAGGCTATTTATTGATTAAATAGTTAACCATGGAGTAGAGACTTGAGACTGGGATCAGATTACTGGCACGGCCAAATAAAAGAGAATGCAATTAGTATCAAGTAAATCGGACCAGGGATACCAGAGATATGAGGATTTCTAGATTACAACGTGATGACGCGTGACCCTGGCAGTTTTGAATAAAAGCCGGCTGGAGCAGGCATGGTTAGCTCATTTCAACACAAGCATTTGCCGAGCAAGTTGCCTCTACGCTGAGCCAAGGCACATGGTTGCCGGATCTAAGCAGAAGTTCTTTTCAAAGTCGTGATAGTCACGAAAGTGCTGCGCTACGAGGTGGAACTTAGTAAGTTTACGGCGAGGAGAATCACTGAGGTGATTGATTTTTCTACAGACATTGGTGGAAATATTTATATTTCGACATGGACATATGCTAGACTTTGTCTAGAATTAGTATTTTGTCACAGTCCAGTAATAACTTAATACTTGGATGATTAAATCCATTTCAAGTCATTTTTCATTTTTGTAACTAGTTAACCACTTCGATCTGTCAGTACACTGAAGACTAGTCTATAACGGTGGCGTTCATTAGTCTACGCAAGGGAAACTACAAGTTGCTTAGCGCATGGTAGATGGTGATATAATAAACCATGCCCAGGGAACGATCTTCAGAACAGCCGTTGATTGCTTAGACTGTCAGTGTTTTTCTTGTACTGATAAGATTACCGTGAGTTATGTTACAACTGACATATCTAAGAATAGATCACTTAGATCTGACCCCATTTAAAAAAAAACTGTTATGGCTTTGATAGAAGCCCATATTAAAATGGAACAACAGTTAATTCAAACGTCAAGAGATACTACCACTATGTCTTACTAGACGGATTGTGGGTATATAATGGCGGCCGATACAAGGATTGTACATGCTTGTCCGCTAGGGCATGTCTATGGATAAATCTGGTACAGACCAGGTTTACTACGCTTCAAGACCATCAAGAAATGTAAGCCACATTTGAATTATATTATGCCTAGCTAATTGGAACAAACTATTTTTTCTGCAGATGACCAACACATATTTTCTTCGTATTTAAATCTTGCAATGATTTACGCAAGACTTATTAGAGTTAGTCTGAGTATTTTCAGCACTCAGAACAGTTTAGGATCGATGACCGAGCATTTCGAGCATTTATTTGAATATTTCATATTTTTGGGAAACCACGGAAAACAACCGATGTAACTGTAAAAGTTAAATTTATTTTTGTTAAGGAATGGATATTTTTTCCATATTCGAAGGTTCGAACATGTGGATTCTCACATAATGAGATGATAATTAAACATATTTAAAATAATATAACTAATAATAATAATAATAATCCACTAATAATAATAATAATAATAATTTTTATAATTTTTCTAAATAATTCTTGGATATTATATTTTCTAATAATCATATGTATTGAGAGAGAGCCTATGAAGTAGTTTAATCATTTCTAGTTTGGAACAGGAGATTTTCCGAAGGAGAGTGGTTAGCACAAGCCCGCATTCAACCAACATTTCAGTTCTGGTTGAACAGTTGATATTTGCAATGAGCAAAGTATATTTTTCAGATAACACGGAGAGGCATGAAACGGGAAGCAAATGATATTTGTATCAAATAGGATATCTTTGTATTTATATAAAATCATGACGTAAATACACTCGAAAGTGAAATGAAGATTTTCATAAGTATGGTAAATTCACGGGTTGAACTGAATGGTAAAATAAAATAAACTTGTAAGTTTATTAATCTTCCAGTGTTGATAACAAGCAGAGGCTTGATTTATTGTATAAATTTTGGGAAGATAATTTATGTGTGGAGTAGTTGAAATGCCATTCCCAGGTGCGCATGTTTAAGTCGCAGGAATGAAGAGGGTTTTTCGAGCATCAATCAAATAGCAGGTTCGATGGCTCAGGTTTATAGAAGGAGTATTGGAACTACACATTTCGTCGTATGAATAACCATCAGTTCTTATTTCAACCTTGTTTACGAATTCCATTTAGACTTTGATTTTGCTAGAACCCGGATTTGTCATGATAGTAGTTTATTCTTCTTCAGAGGAAGACCTTTGCCGTTGTTGTTGTAATATTGTGTTCTTACACAAATAATAGAATGGGCCACTGCCAATTAAAAATAATTCTTTAACCACGAATAATTTGAAGGATATTTTCAATCCTAGTGCCATGAACTAAATGAATTCATTATAAAACTACAATTCTTATTTCCGCATTCTGTCGAAGAATTGCAAGTTGTGAATGTTGCTAAAAATGGCCATGAATATAAATATTTTTATAATAATGATTCCAAGTGGAAAATCAAATAGTTGAATGGTTCAACCATTTATTGATCAAGTTGACGATTCAGAAATCATATATTTTGTGAGGAACTTGAAGTTCATAATCGAGTCACTTCTCGAATGTTTAATGTCAGAAGAACGATTAATTGTTGTTGTGCTTCGCACAAGTTCTTCGATGCTATGCTCAAGGTCAAATACTTTTCAGATGTTATTAATATATGTAAATAATTTGTATTGCTTCAATGATGATAATATTTTTCGACGATGTATTTTTGAAACTGGAAAAATAAGTGAAAGTTAAAAATTCTATGAACATTTATTCTACGAGTGTTAATATTATGTAAAATTTCAAACAGTGAACTACGATATTTCCAGTAGAGACAATTAAATTTGAACTGGAATTAATTATAAATAATTTTGGAACACAGTCTACAGGACTAACAATCAGACTTGTGTTTCCAAAAAAATAATTGTCAAATGTGTTTGGAAAATTTCTGTATATTGTGTAAATAGGAGTGTGGGTCGCCACACGCGAGTGATGCTGTTTTTGAGAATTTTTGCAGTCATTTTAACTTCAAAATAAACTGAGATAATTTTACAGGATGTGTTACTCCCAATTGAATCTCCTTCTATCCTTATTGTTGCATTGAGCCAAAAATCAGTAAAGCATTTTTTAAATTTGATGTCGTTTTTGCGATTTGCTTTAACCCATCTGGCGCTCCGGGATATTTTGACTCTCGTGCTGACTGATTATTGGTAAAATGCATATGTGGTCGTGCGGACTCCGGTCTAAACGGACACATAAAATAAGATAGAGAGAGAAATGGCTTCGAACGTGGGTCTCGATTTAGACATGGTCAATCGCATGCCGATTTGAAATTGTGATAATTTTTTTAAATAAATATTTTGGGAGTTGAGAGATGTCTGGTTTGGATGAATAAATTAGTAGGAAACCCAATTAGTGGGGAAAATTAAAAATTTAACTTGGTTAATAATTAGAATGGGTTTGATTATTTTTGATAATGGCTTAACCATTAGGGCGTCAAGTAAATTCAGTAGTAAACGTTCGATGACTGGACATACACATTATTAGAATCCAGGTGGAGGATATTTGAGAACTTGCATATTTTTCTTGTGATATTGTGGTAAATATAATTCGTAAAAGTAGAGAATTTTGTTTTTCCATCACGTCGACATTAGGACAAATCTCATTTTATTAGAGTGTTCCAATTAGCTATTCATATTTCTTGTTCTAGTTATAAGCTTGTGTTTGCCACTGTTGTATACCCCTAAGTTTTGATAATAATTGAAATTATGGAAGAAATGATGAGGATGATGAGGAGTTTGGAGGAGAGTTCAAAAGAGGCTGGACTGCGTGTAGCAGCCATCATGAAAGAAAATACTGAGGCTTTGGAAAGGAAACTTAAAGAAAATTCTGATAAACTTAAAGAAAGTTTAAACGATAAACTTAAAGAAAATTCTGATTCTTTAGAAAATAAACTTAAAGAAAATTCTGATTCTTTAGAAGGCAGGTTAAAAGATAACTTGAAAGAAAGTTTAGATGAAAAACTTAAAGAAAATTCTGATTCTTTAGAAAGCAGGTTAAAAGGTAACTTGAAAGAAAATTTAAATAGTAAATTTAATTCAATGGAAAGTAAATTTAAAGAGAATTCTGAAATTTTGAAAATGACACTTGAGAGTAAAATGAATAAATTATGCGAAAAAACACATGAGCTCGAAACTTCATTAGCTACTAACGCAAGTTTAATGGACGATAAATTTCGCGATGCCGATCTTCGATCTCAAAGCTTAGCTGATAGGATAGACCATGGTCTTAGGAAAGTTGGTGAAGACATGGTCAACCTAGAAGTCAGAGTGAAGAAGGAGAGTAATGAGATGGGAATTCTAGTTGTTCAACGGTTGACAGAACAATTCAAAGAACTTGTAATGGGAGAAATAAGAGAAGGTGTGATTAATGAGTTACAAACTGAAATTAAAACCACAGTTGTCAATGAAATTAAAGACACACTCAAGCTGGAGAACCAAGAAGGAATCAAGGAGATTAGGGAATCTTTGTCATCCCATATTCAAGTAATTTCCAAAGATATCCAAGCAACTCAGAAGGACATATCAGATATGACAGGGTCATTGAAAAGTCATGAGGCTGTTATGAATCAGATATCCACTGATGTTAAGGAGAATTGTAAAGAAACTGAAGCAATTAAGAAAATGGCAGAAGAAAACCAGAAGGAACTTGAGGCTATGAAAACCCAAATCAAGGACGAGAAGCAGACTGACCATCTGTTGAAAATGCCAAATGTAAGGGGAAAGGGACAGATACAGATAAATCTAGGAGCAGCTAGAGAAACGGATAGTCAAAGACAGGATGAGGTCAGGACAGTATTTCAATCCAACCCCATAACTGTATTTAAGAATATAGAGGATAAGCCTTCTAAATTTTCAGGGCGAGATTCTGTGACACCCGTGGAATTTTTGAGAGAAGCAGGGGATTACCTGAAAGATTCCAAGATCCCTAAAGAAAGACAGATCCGAGTGATAGGGAAGTTTTTGGAAGGTCCTGCACTTCTTTGGTTCAGAGCATTTAGCTCCACTCTAACCACTTTTGAGGAGTTTTCTCGTGGGTTATTGAAAAAGTTTTGGTCCCCGGAAACCCAACAGCAAGTCAGAGCAGAGTTATATTCGAAGAGATTCTCGACGTCACAACCTACTCGATACTCTACGTACTTTTCTGGACAGCTGTCTAAACTTCAACATTTAGATCCGCCGATGCCAGATAACGAATTGATTACTGCATTGATACGTCAATTTCCAGCAGACGTCCAGAGGACTTTGATCGCTGCTGATATCTATAATATGGAGCAATTTGACGAAGTATTACAGAAGCTGGATCATACGAATGCTCAATTCTTCCATCAGAAGGGAGGAAAAAATAACAACGCTGTGTACGCTGTTATGGCTGATAGTTATTCTCAGACACCTCGAGAGATTCGAGAGGAGCGAGAAGAGAAAACGCCGAGGGAAGATCCAAATAAGAGAGGATGGAATCAATACAGTAACAGATACAGTTACAAGCCTTATGCGAGACCGGATGGTGGAAATCGATACAATACTCGATGGAGAAGACCACAGGATAATCAAGGAAGGTACCAAGAAAGAAGATACTATGGTCGAAACAACTACAATAACCTAGGGAATGTGGATACTCGTCAGTCCAATGAAGAGTTCAACAAGGAGACGAGGAAAAACTTGGAAGCAAGACACCAAGATAACTTGCAGGTTTTGGAGCAGAGGCCCAATGAACCAGGTCCATCGGGAACACAACAATCCCGGGGGAATGATAACGAAAAAAAACTTCGAATTCACAGTAGAAGATAGAATTTTGAATACTTTCACTTCCAGAATTATTAAATGGCAAGCAGAGGATGATGACTTAATTCAACAGAATGACGAACGAAAAGAAATGGGTACAAGAATTAGAATGCCAATCATATCATGCGAAGTATTCGGTATGCCTGTCGATACTTTGATCCATACTGGGGCTATGCTTTGTCTTGTGAGTGAGAAACTTTATATTCTGTGGAAGCTCAAAGAGAATTTAGAGGAGATTCCAGTATCAGGAATTAAGATCCAAGGAATAATACCCAATAAAATATCTCTGTGTAAAACACAATTATACTTATGTATTACGATTGGAGGACATGATTTCCGACATGTGTTTGTTGTAATGAAGGACATGGCTTTTGACATGATATTGGGAGCAGATTTCATTCAGAAATATCAAGCAGTAATAGATATGAAGACAGAGACGATCAAATTCAAGAATACCGAAGAGATAAACTTCGAGGGAAAAGAAGAGGAAGACATCGAGGGAGATGCTCAATGGTCTCTGATTTTTCATGAAGCTGAAAGAAGAGAAGTCTACACTGAGAAGGAGTCCCCAGAGCTAGGGAAGATTTTGGAAGAGTATCACGATATTTTTGATATTAAACCTGGTGAAATCAAAGATTTTGAATATCGTATTCGTGTAAATGATGATGCACCTTTTCATGCTAAATTGTATCCAGTAGCAGAAAAGCACCGAGAAAGGGTAAAAGTGCTTATCAAGGAGATGGAAAGCAACAATGTGATTGAAAAGTACACTACATCTTATGTCAATCCATTAGCAGTAGTGTCTAAGCAAGATGGAAGTCTGAGACTATGTTTAGACGCGCGAAATTTGAATTCAAGATTACTGCCAGAGTATGACAGACCACCAATCATTAGGGAACTGTTGAGGAAATTCCAAGGCAAGGTCTGGTTCTCTAATATTGATCTCACTTCGTCCTACCACCACATTAGGCTTAGTGAAGATTCTAAGAAATTTACAGGATTTATGTTTGACCAGCAGACATATGTATTCCGCCGTCAACCATTTGGAGTCAAAACATCTGGATCCGTTTTGATCAGAGCACTGGAACAAAATTTGAGTCCTGAAGTAAAAGAGATAGCAATTCGTTATATAGATGATATCTTAATTGCATCCGAGTCTAAGGAGGAACATTTGTTACATCTTCAGATGTTATTCGCAGATTTGAGAAAAGCGAACTTCAAAGTAAACCTTCGAAAATGTCAGTTCTTTCGAAAGGAAATAACATTTTTGGGTCACATTTTGGATGGAGAAGGATACCGTCCCAATGAGACGAAGATACAGGCAATTGCAAATTTCCCTAGACCTACTAGAGTGAAGAATGTCCGCAGTTTTCTCGGGACATGCCAATTCTTTGCAGGGCATTGTCCGAACTTCACCAAGACAGTTGCGCCATTGCAGGAATTATTAAAGAAAGGAAACAAATGGAAATTGGATGAAGATTGTGAACAATCATTTCAAGATGCCAAGAGGTTATTGGTAAACAGTGTGAAATTGGAGTATCCTGACTTTACCAAGAATTTCATCATAGAATCTGATGCATCCACCGTAGGGATTGGAGCTATTCTACTTCAAGAAGATGACGACCACAAGAGACATTACCTGGCGTTCATTAGCAGGAAACTTCGTCCATCAGAAAGGAATTATTACACCACAGAGTTAGAAGCACTTGCTGTAATATTCGCGTTGGAGTCGTGGAAGAAAATGTTGATTGGACATTCAGTCATTGTGAGGACTGATCACCACGCATTGGAGTTTATCTTGAGAACAAACTTTGCCAGTGATAGGATCACTAGATGGTCACTTTTCATTCAACAATTCAACCTAGTTATTGAACACACTCCTGGAAAGTTGAACGTGGGAGCTGATTTATTGAGTAGAGCAGTGGAGTCTACATCTAAGGTTTTTCAAGTTAACCTGGCGCAAGAGGATGAGGATACCTTGAGAAGGTTAAGATTGTTGCGTTTATCCCAGAGGAGAGACCGACGTCGCAGAAACATTTTTCGTTTTATACAGGGAGACATGGATCCAAATGATGATGATTTTGTGGAAACTGAAAGAATTTCCAGAGATTTTATGATGTTAGATGGTTTAATCTACAAGTTTGCAGATCCCGACCATACGAAGCTGAGAGTAGTGATACCTCCACGAATGCAAAAACCCATTATCTGAATAGCACATCGAATCGCAGGTCATGCTGGAGTAGATAAGACGGTCAACATGATTCAAGAGAAATTTTCGTGGGAGCGAATGCGACAAACTGTCAGGAACACTATTCGAGAATGCGACTTATGCCAAAGGAGTAAACATAATTCTAGATTATTGAGAGAATTACCAAGGCCTATTATTCCTTCTAAGCCTTGCGAAATCTTCGCGACTGATTTATATGGTCCTCTCCCAAAGTCTAAAAGAGGTAACCGATATATTCTGGTGACCATGGATGTTTTCAGCAAATACACTATGTTACATCCAATTCAGAAGGCAAACGCAAAATATTGTGCGAAGAGAATTAGAGACAGCGTAATTCCGGAAGCAGGCAAACCGGAATTCCTTTTATCAGATCGTGGACCTCAATTCACATCTTTAGAATTTCGAACAGTCATGAATAATCTTGGGATTAGACAATTGTTTTGTTCTATTAGACATCCAGAGAGCAATCCAGCGGAACGCGTGATGGCTGAAATAGCAAAATTTTGCCGCCTCTATTGTCCAAATGAGCATTGGAAATGGATGGATGTTCTTTCTTTAGCATCCGAATCCATCAACTCTACAATTCATGAGAGTACTGGACAGACTCCCATGTTGCTACATCATGGAATTAAACCAACAAGATTATGGGATCGAATCATCTCTATTCCACCTGAGATTGAACCAAGTCGTCAGATGAGGGAAACTCAAGCTTTAGACAAGTTGAGGAGCCAAGCTGAGAAAAGAGAGCGCAGAGTGAGAGGAAAGCGTTTTCGCAGACCCTTGTGCGTAGGAACTCTTGTTTTAGTGAAAAGACCTACACCCTCTGACGTGCAAAATCGAGTGTACTCGAAGTTTGCAAGCCTTTACACTGGACCCTATCGTATTGTGGAAGTAAACAACATTGGAACCCATGAAATCGCTAATACACGAACTGGTAACATCGTGGGAACTTATAATGCATCGAATTTGAAGATTTATTATTCAAGAACCAGATGATTTAATGTGTAGATAGGAAAAATAAAAATTTTTCAATTTTTATTTTTTGCTAGGTGTGGGGTGGATGTGCCCAACTCTAGGAATGGGTATTCCAAGTTTCAGACACCTAGATGTCAAGGGAAAGGCTGTAGCCGCTTTTGAAAGTTGAGATATTTGAATATCGCGCTACATTGCTTCTCGAAGCATTTGGAAGGAATTTACCGATACTTGCATGTCAAGTGACGTAGCGAGTAATAGCAGAGGTCGAGGCTATTTATTGATTAAATAGTTAACCATGGAGTAGAGACTTGAGACTGGGATCAGATTACTGGCACGGCCAAATAAAAGAGAATGCAATTAGTATCAAGTAAATCGGACCAGGGATACCAGAGATATGAGGATTTCTAGATTACAACGTGATGACGCGTGACCCTGGCAGTTTTGAATAAAAGCCGGCTGGAGCAGGCATGGTTAGCTCATTTCAACACAAGCATTTGCCGAGCAAGTTGCCTCTACGCTGAGCCAAGGCACATGGTTGCCGGATCTACGCAGAAGTTCTTTTCAAAGTCGTGATAGTCACGAAAGTGCTGCGCTACGAGGTGGAACTTAGTAAGTTTACGGCGAGGAGAATCACTGAGGTGATTGATTTTTCTACAGACATTGGTGGAAATATTTATATTTTGACATGGACATATGCTAGACTTTGTCTAGAATTAGTATTTTGTCACAGTCCAGTAATAACTTAATACTTGGATGATTAAATCCATTTCAAGTCATTTTTCATTTTTGTAACTAGTTAACCACTTCGATCTGTCAGTACACTGAAGACTAGTCTATAACGGTGGCGTTCATTAGTCTACGCAAGGGAAACTACAAGTTGCTTAGCGCATGGTAGATGGTGATATAATAAACCATGCCCAGGGAACGATCTTCAGAACAGCCGTTGATTGCTTAGACTGTCAGTATTTTTCTTGTACTGATAAGATTACCGTGAGTTATGTTACAACTGACATATCTAAGAATAGATCACTTAGATCTGACCCCATTTAAACAAACTATTATGGCTTTGATAGAAGCCCATATTAAAATGGAACAACAGTTAATTCAAACGTCAAGAGATACTACCACTATGTCTTACTAGACGGATTGTGGGTATATAATGGCGGCCGATACAAGGATTGTACATGCTTGTCCGCTAGGGCATGTCTATGGATAAATCTGGTACAGACCAGGTTTACTACGCTTCAAGACCATCAAGAAATGTAAGCCACATTTGAATTATATTATGCCTAGCTAATTGGAACAAACTATTTTTTCTGCAGATGACCAACACATTTTTTCTTCGTATTTAAATCTTGCAATGATTTACGCAAGACTTATTAGAGTTAGTCTGAGTATTTTCAGCACTCAGAACAGTTTAGGATCGATGACCGAGCATTTCGAGCATTTATTTGATTATTTCATATTTTTGGGAAACCACGGAAAACAACCGATGTAACTGTAAAAGTTAAATTTATTTTTGTTAAGGAATGGATATTTTTTCCATATTCGAAGGTTCGAACATGTGGATTCTCACATAATGAGATGATAATTAAACATATTTAAAATAATATAACTAATAATAATAATAATAATCCACTAATAATAATAATAATAATTTTTATAATTTTTCTAAATAATTCTTGGATATTATATTTTCTAATAATCATATGTATTGAGAGAGAGCCTATGAAGTAGTTTAATCATTTCTAGTTTGGAACAGGAGATTTTCCGAAGGAGAGTGGTTAGCACAAGCCCGCATTCAACCAACATTTCAGTTCTGGTTGAACAGTTGATATTTGCAATGAGCAAAGTATATTTTTCAGATAACACGGAGAGGCATGAAACGGGAAGCAAATGATATTTGTATCAAATAGGATATCTTTGTATTTATATAAAATCATGACGTAAATACACTCGAAAGTGAAATGAAGATTTTCATAAGTATGGTAAATTCACGGGTTGAACTGAATGGTAAAATAAAATAAACTTGTAAGTTTATTAATCTTCCAGTGTTGATAACAAGCAGAGGCTTGATTTATTGTATAAATTTTGGGAAGATACTTTATGTGTGGAGTAGTTGAAATGCCATTCCCAGGTGCGCATGTTTAAGTCGCAGGAATGAAGAGGGTTTTTCGAGCATCAATCAAATAGCAGGTTCGATGGCTCAGGTTTATAGAAGGAGTATTGGAACTACACATTTCGTCGTATGAATAACCCGAAGGTTATTTCTTTGAAACCATCAGTTCTTATTTCAACCTTGTTTACGAATTCCATTTAGACTTTGATTTTGCTAGAACCCGGATTTGTCATGATAGTAGTTTATTCTTCTTCAGAGGAAGACCTTTGCCGTTGTTGTTGTAATATTGTGTTCTTACACAAATAATAGAATGGGCCACTGCCAATTAAAAATAATTCTTTAACCACGAATAATTTGAAGGATATTTTCAATCCTAGTGCCATGAACTAAATGAATTCATTATAAAACTACAATTCTTATTTCCGCATTCTGTCGAAGAATTGCAAGTTGTGAATGTTGCTAAAAATGGCCATGAATATAAATATTTTTATAATAATGATTCCAAGTGGAAAATCAAATAGTTGAATGGTTCAACCATTTATTGATCAAGTTGACGATTCAGAAATCATATATTTTGTGAGGAACTTGAAGTTCATAATCGAGTCACTTCTCGAATGTTTAATGTCAGAAGAACGATTAATTGTTGTTGTGCTTCGCACAAGTTCTTCGATGCTATGCTCAAGGTCAAATACTTTTCAGATGTTATTAATATATGTAAATAATTTGTATTGCTTCAATGATGATAATATTTTTCGACGATGTATTTTTGAAACTGGAAAAATAAGTGAAAGTTAAAAATTCTATGAACATTTATTCTACGAGTGTTAATATTATGTAAAATTTCAAACAGTGAACTTCGATATTTCCAGTAGAGACAATTAAATTTGAACTGGAATTAATTATAAATAATTTTGGAACACAGTCTACAGGACTAACAATCAGACTTGTGTTTCCAAAAAAATAATTGTCGAATGTGTTTGGAAAATTTCTGTATATTGTGTAAATAGGAGTGTGGGTCGCCACACGTGAGTGATGCTGTTTTTGAGCATTTTTGCAGTCATTTTAACTTCAAAATAAACTGAGATAATTTTACAGGATGTGTTACTCCCAATTGAATCTCCTTCTATCCTTATTGTTGCATTGAGCCAAAAATCAGTAAAGCATTCTTTAATTTGATGTCGTTTTTGCGATTTGCTTTAACCCATCTGGCGCTCCGGGATATTTTGACTCTCGTGCTGACTGATTATTGGTAAAATGCATATGTGGTCGTGCGGACTCCGGTATAAACGGGCACAATACCACAAAATTACGTTATTATCCACGTACAGTAAATGTTAGTGATAATCATTGGTCACCTTTAGCCAATTGCGGAATTCAGGATAGCCCTCATGTTAGAAGAACCAATTTTCAGCAAATATACGGAAATAGCTTGCGGTATATGTCTATTTCAGGACAGGACAGAAGACTTTACTAGCTATTGTATACAATGATATAAGAAGCAGTTCCGTGAAGAACTATACAGCCTATTTTCATATATCCTACTTATGTTAACTGCCACTATCAACATAAAAAATTTCAGTTTGATGGCTGTAATAGAATCGTAGATATTGAGAACCGACTAAATATTTCGGATGGTCGCCATGTTGGATTTTATATATGTAGGTCCTAGAGTTATGTACTGTTACATGAAGATTAGTGTGGACGTTTAGCATTCAAACTTCAATCGCATGATTATGACGCAAGAAGTAACAAGGAGATTTTAAAATTCGCATAGCTGCAATCTTGTGGTTATGGAAGCAATTGAAATAAATTAGATGCCAGTGGATTAACATTCGTATAAAGATTTACTGTACCAAGTTGCACTGCACTCGCATGATTAAATTGCGAGAAACGTCCATGTGAATATTTATACTTCGCGTCTCTGCCATGTTGGATTTGTGATCACCAAGTTATTTAAAGTCCTATAGGTGAACTTAAGTTCGTAGCCCCTATGAACATAAAAAATTCAGTTTGATTGCTATAATAGATTCGTAGATATTCAGAGCCATCTAAATATTTCGGATGGTCGCCATGTTGGATTGTTAAATGTATAGGTCATAGAGTCATGTACCATTGAAGGAAAATTATTGCGTAGGTTCATTATTCAAACTTTCACTTCGATCGCATGCTTACGACAAAAGAAATAAAAACTTAATTTTAAAATTCGCACAGCCACCATCTTGAGGTTATGTAAACAATTGAACGAAATTAGATACCAATGCATTTCAATGTGTATAAACATTTCCTGTACCAGATTTCATTGCGTTTGGAACATTACATCGCGAGAAAGGTCTATTTAAAATTTTCAAATTCGCTTGGCCGCCATGTTCGTTTTGTAGTTAACCGGTTTTGAAAGTCTTATAGATGAACTTCCAGTAGTGCCCTTTATCTCCGTACAAAATTTCAGGGTGATACCGCAAATAGTTTCAGAGATATAGAATGCCGGTGAAATATTTCGCACATCCGCCATCTTGTGGTTATGTAAACAATTGAACGAAGTTAGATGTCGGTGCATTACAATGTGTATAAACATATACTGTACCAAGTTTCATTGCCTTTGGTTGGTTAAATCGCGAGAAACGTCTATTTAATTGTCAGGAATTCGCGAGGCCTCCATGTTGGTTTTGTAGTTACCAGATTTTCAAAAGTCACATAGATGAACTTCTAGTAGTTCCCTTTATCACCGCAAAAAATCCAAGGTTATATCGGGAATAGTTTCGGAGATATTGGATGCTGGTAAAATATTTCGCACAGCCGCCATGTTGGATTGGTGAGAGGTAACAGAATTTGAAGGGCACGGTCGGGGTCGTCCGCAATAGTGCTATGAACCTACTGAGTTTCATTGAAGTCGCTCTAGCCGTTTACAAGTTATTACCGGGGGCACACCACACACACACACACACACACACACAAACACACACACACACACACGGACAAAAAGTGATCTCATAAGCCTATTTTTAGCCTACTTTCGATTTTTGCAAAAAATGAAAGTAGACTTATGAGATCACTACAGGGCCAAAAATTGTGTGTCTGTGTGTGTGTGTGCGTGTGTGTGAGTGTGTGTACTCTGAATGTCTGTCCCCCCTATCAATTCGAACACGGTGAAACCGAATTGAACGAAATTTGGTACAGAGGTAGAACAAGCAAAGGGCACCTCAGTGTCATGTTTTATATCGCCGCCATCTTTACCAAAACTGAATGGCGGCCACTCAAACGTTCAACACGTAAAATCAAATAGCGACTAACCAAATTATCCGATCTCTACCAAATTTGGTAATAACATACCTTCATATAGGACGCGTCTTGTGACCAAACTACAAGGTCATCCGCCGTACCATTTCAGGATGGCGGCCGTGCGAATTATGCAAACTTTATAATCCATATCATGGGACCCACCAGTTCCGATTATCGAGCCGAGAATCGATTTAACTGTTCTAAAGGAAGAGGCACGTTCGAAATTAAAAGTTTATTTTGTAATACTATAGTGCAGAAGTGATTTTAAAGAGCTGAGCCGTCTCGGTAAGAAGACAAGATGGCAGCGGATATCTTGTGCCTGACTTATATTTCAATAATTTGAGTATTGCATGCAATATAGCGTACTGATACAAAATAAATAAACTTCGTATGAAATGCTTTATAAATAAATAATATACTCCACTGCTGAAATCGTTTAGTCTAAATCATTATTTGCTAACAAGTTATATGTAAGTCATTTCATATAGAACGCTGTTCGTTGGCACAAATGGCTCCGTGGTAAAGCGTTGGCCTATCACTCATATGCCTATGGTTCTAACCCCATCAGAGTATTTTTTTTTTGCTTGAAATTGTATATATTTATTGTTTTGCAATGATTCAGACGTTTTAAATTAAGCGTTATATTTTGCATATTACGGTGTAAAATATATATTTAATTATAACATAATTCACCAGCAGATTTGCTCGAGACATCTAGCAGCCAAAAAGGTAACTGCAAGCCGGCCTACTTATTAACTACAGGTTACCTACTACTACAGATAGCCGACAGCCATGCTAATTCTTGGCACCTAAGACTTCAGCGCTGACTGGTGATTGACTGCGGTACTAGTTGACGTGTAGCACGGCCGTGCGGGTAGCTACCCCACCCCTTCCCCTCGTTCCGCTAAATATTGTCGTCCTAAATGCTCTGCCCACTTCAATGTTCAATGTTCAATTTTCCGAAAATCACAATCTTCCCAATACTTATAGCACGTTTTTAAGTGTGGAGATAATCATATGATCTACAAGAAATAAATCACATTCAATATACCAATAACAGTTTTTTTTAAATAATACCAAAGTGGGAAATTGTGAATTCCAGAGCTCCGAAATGAACAATCACAGCATTTAGGACATGTTAGTTAGTTATTGTTGTTTTAAGGGGCGGAACTACGAGCTCATATGCCCCTATTTTAGGACATGACCTCATCAATAATTTACATGTTTACATTTATTTCAGTTGCAATTGGAGCATATTGCATTGGTGACAAGAATTAGGCTACTGAAAGGCCTGCAGCATATTATTACTCACCTTAAAAAATGGTCCCTTCCAATTAACCACAGTAGGCCCATTTAGGCCTATAACCAATTAGTTATTAGAATAAACTGCAAAGGAATAGTACTGGGAAGGGAGAATATTCATATCTTAAAATGTTTGATGCTGTTAGGAATAACAGTAAAATGTTAAGAGAGAATGCTAAGGAAACAGGTGGTGTATCCAGATCACACTAAAATTGTTAGTGCAATTAGTGCCAAATTCATTAGGAGACTGAAATTTCAGAAAAATAATTGGATATTACAAAATTTCTATACAGTAGTTAATGTCATATTCCCTTTAAAATATATCCAGTTCACCAATTTTTGCAGGGTGAAATGCAGTAAGTACATCAAAAAAAATCATCGCACACTAATTCAGTAAATTCTATGACATGCTGTGAAGGGGAAAGGAGAAATAGGAATTTCAATGAAAAACAAGAAAAACACTCATTACTGCTAGAAATCATCATGTTTTATTTAAAAAGTTGTCAACGAAGAAAAAATAACAGCGAGAGTCAAGATCACACTTAGGAAAAATGCAGTAATCAAATCTGGTCCTCCTAAAAGTACGTGTTGAGGCATGTTCCTTTCTTCTTTCTTGCCAAGGCATAACAGTAGGCTATAGCACAGGATAATGAACCTCTTCCCTCCTTTATGCCATGGCTAACACTGATGAACAGCAAATTCCTACAACACATGCAAGTTTGTATGTTGAAACAGTAAACTTAATTAAATATGTAATGCTTCAAATGGAGTACTTCAATTTGCTGATTCGTGTATGGTTGCGTCTACTATAACTACATGTTAAAATAATCTCTTATTGTACAATCATAGTGTTGTTGATATTAATTCATTTAGGGCTTTTGATACCATTCATTTAGCCCCGTGTACTTGGAAGTGTGTAGGATTTGTATGATAATCTGTGTTCTTGTAGTATCTGTAGTAGTGTGTACTGCTCGGGTCTAAGCTGCGTGAACCTAAGAGGAATGAGCATCGCAGACTATGAGAAGTGGTGTTGACGAGTGATGAGGTTCCTCAGTCCGTGCATAGTACAGAACCAAATACATTGGTCGGTGACTCACTCATTCATTCGTAACACCACAGTGGTTTGAGCAACGGCCCTATGTAAGCATTATTGGAATAGAAAGGAATACCAGATATCACGGCGGGCTGTTGACAGACCCTTCTCTTCTCGCCTGACCCTTCCTTGCTCTTTACCCTCACCCCGCAAGTTCACAGAGCTTGGACCCGAGCAGTATAGCCTACTTTTTGTAATTCAGGTGACGACTGGAAAGGAGGCAGCCATAGTCTTAAGTTAGAATCAATCCCAGCACTAGCCTGGAGTGGAAGTGGGGAAACCACGGAAAATCACTTCTTGGATGGCCGAGGTGAGAATCGAACCTACCCCTTCTCATTTCTGGCTCACGAAGCCGATTGTGAGTCGTTCCAACTCTCAGACCAGAATTAAATTACTTGGAAACTAGCCCAGGACCTCAGGAGTGGCAGCTACCACACCACAAGGTGGTATTATAGTAGCACTGAATTAAAGTAGAACGAGTGATAACATTCTCTATAAGGGGCAGATGACCTTGTAGTTCCGCCCCTTGAAACAACAATAACTCACTACCTATAGGTGTATTTTCCAGAGTTGGAATCTGACAGTTCAGCACCACTGGGCAAAAACAGTTGACGACTAGATCGCTCGCATAGCTTGTTGCCATGGAAACTATACAACGCTGCCAATTTGAGTGATGCTATTTGACCACGTGCTTGTCACTGATCAGTCGCTTGTTTGGTTGCCTCCAGTGCACACTCACCTTGCTGCGTTTCATAGTCTGTTGTTTTTATGAGTTATAATTGTTTGATTTAATTGGTTAATTACTTTTTAGTGTAGGATTTATAACTTACTTATTTATACTTTATACTTATAATTCATTAGAGATAAATTTCATACTGTTAGTTACCATGCCAATAAGAGTTTGTTATCTAGACCTCCTATACGGTTACCTAGGCAACAAATATTCATCATCTAGGCCAGGGTTTCTCAACCTGTGGTACGCTTACCCCTTAGGGGTATGCGAAACATTTCAGGGGGTACGCGGCAGGCCATCCTTCTACTCGATCCACATGTGCAGTGAGCTTCGTGCCGTGACTACTGTGTGAGTTATTTACGGTGCGTGTATTTGACTTCCACAAAGAATTGCATATTTTCTTTACCGAGCACAATTCTAATTAATCATCAGTACTCAATGACTTTGGTTGGGTTTTAAAAATGGCCTATTTAAGTGATATTTTTGAAAAACTGAACATTTAGAATAAGTGTATGCAAGATATTGTTTCTGATATGTTCTATGTTGAAATGAAAACTAACGCAATGATTGCAAAAATCACCCTTTGGGAAAAGGAACTGGAAAACAACAACTATATTTTGTTTTATTAAAATATCTTTCCTTATAAAATTACAAAGATTAAACCATACTAACTAAATACCTTTTACATTTTTAATAACCATTATTACTGCCTAAGAAAGGTTAGTAGGGGGTACGCAGGATGTTAAATTTATTAAAGGGGTACGATGTTTGAAAAAGGTTGAGAACCCCTGATCTAGGCCTAAAAACATCATGTTTCTCAGTGAAGCGAACGAACTTCATCTGTATTATGCCTATTATTTGGAATGTTATTCGAAGAGAAAATTCTGTTTATTAAAACTGATTGAGACGAGAACCTTCATTTGACCCTCACAACTTGGTTAATACGGATGCGTGACTATCCCCACTTTGCGTGACAAAATTCATGGTTGCATATATGGCTATCACGCTACCTATTAATTAATTATTGTTCCAGGGCAAACCCATTGGTCTCGAGAAAGATTTATTGATGTGTGACTATTCGCACTGTGTGTGACAAGAACTTGGGTTGCATAGGCTGCACTATCTAAGTTAGTAATATTTGGTCGAGGCAAATACTTAAAAGTTGTTGCATCTAGACCGTCATTGGAGTTGCGATGGACTGTGGTGAAATCGTTAACATGATAGAGGGAGAGGGATTGGGATTTCTACGTTCAATATCTGCCATTGCTGAACTATTTGCTGGCTTATTCTCATTGTAGTTGTTCGAATAGCTTCAAAATAAATATTTATATTCTGCACAAAGTCTTGACATGTTTATCATTTCATGTAGTTTTAGGAATGATTCCTTGTATAAAGTTTCAATCGAATTAATGCTCTCGTGTCCGGCAGGTTTCATCTGCATCGGAGTTGAAAAATGAAATTGTTCCAACGTTAATTCTATCTTGAGAATCACCTGTTGCTGGTTGTATTACTATGTATAACGTGGTTGTGACAATTAGGTTATCTAGTAACTTGTCATGTTATGTGTACTACTTACAAATGCACATTTTGGTTGTAGCATATGGACATTGTACTGTGATTAGAACGTTGTGAAATTGAATACGAGTATCTCAAAAATAAAGCACACAAAAGTTTTCTAGTTATATCTTAATACTACAACCAATATGTGCATTTGTAATTGCACATATCATAACTTCATAGATACTGGTCTCGCTGAAGAAGGTACAGTACCGGTATCAATGTAATGCCAAAACATGTAGTCTACATCGTTTAATAAATATTACATCATAGTATTGACAAGGCGGTGGTTCATCAAATGTATCACCAGCCAATATGGTTAACTATTATCACAATAAAATGGTAAATATATACGCATTCTAATACTGTATTTGTCCATAATTCACACGTAGGCTATAATGGTCGACACACCTGGAATTTTACTACACACATCAAAAAAAGTTTTGCATCACCTCGGTTCCAAGAGTTCCGGAACCGTTAAATACAAAGGGAATAGAGATCAACACAAACAACATTTCAGCTCGTTTTATTGCTCATGAGACCCACACATTGCAGGTTGTACCATCATACAGCTAGACTTTCAGCATTTGTGGTCCAGATTGCAGTACACACCACTACCTCTAATACCCAGTAGCACGTCCTCTTGCATTGATGCATGCCTGTATTCGCCGTGGCATACTATCCACAAGTTCATCAAGACACTGTTGGTCCAAATTGTCCCACTCCTCAACGACAATTCGGCGTAAATCTCTCAGAGTGGTTGGTGGGTCAAGACGTCCATAAACAGCGCTTTTCAACATATCCCACGCATGTTCGATAGGGTTCATGTCTGGCGAACATGCTGGCCACTGTAGTCGAGCGATGTCGTTATCTTGAAGGAACGCATTCACAAGATGTGCACGATGAGGTCGAGAATTGTCGTCCATGAAGACAAATGCCTCTCCAATATTCTGCCGATATGGTTGCACTATGGGTCGGAGGATGTCATTCAGGTATCGTAAAGCCGTTTCGGAGCCTTCCATGACCACCAGTGGCGTACGTCGGCCCCACATAATGCCACCCCAAAACATCAGGGAACCACCACCTTGCTGCACTCGCTGGACAGTGTGTCTAAGACGTTCATCCTGACCAGGATGCCTCCAAACACGTCTCCGACGATTGTCTGGTGGAAGGCATATGCGACACTCATCGGTGAAGAGAACGTGATGCCAATTCCGTGGGGTCCATTCAGCATGTTGTTGGGCCCATCTGTACCGCGCTGCATGGTGTCGGGGTTGCAAAGCTGGACCTCGCCATGGACGTCGGGAGTGAAGTTGCGCATCATGCAGCCTATTGCGCACAGTTTGAGTTGAAACACGACGTCCTGTGGCAGAACGAAACGCATTATTCAACATGGTGGCATTGCTGTCAGGGTTCCTCCGAGCGGCAATCCGTAAGTAGCGGTCATCCACTACAGTAGTAGCCCTTGGGCGGCCTGAGCGAGGCCTGTCATCGACAGTTCCTGTATCTCTGTACCTCCTCCATGTCCGAACAACATCGCTTTGGTTCACTCTGAGACGCCTGGAAACTTCCCTTGTTGAGAGCCCTTCTTGACACAAAGTAACAATGCGGACGCGATCGAACTGCGGTATTGACCTTCTAGGCATGGTAGAACTACAGACAACATGAGCAGCGTACCTTCGTCCTGGTGGAATGACTGGAACTGATCGGCTGTCGTACCCCCTCCGTCTAATAGGCCCTGCTCATGCATGGTTGTTTACATCTTTGAGCAGTTTTAGTGACATCTATGAACAGTCAAAGGGACTGTATCTTGGATACAATATACGCAGTCAACGTCTATATGCCGGAGATCTGGGAACCGAGGTGATGCAAAACTTTTTTTGATGTGTGTATAAGTCGTGATCTAATAAAGGGTATGGCGGGTTATAGATAGCGGAGGAGTAAACTAAGTTACCGTACATAATTTCCAGATTCAATTTGTATCATTACAGAAGGTAGTTATTTTGGCTAATATCCTCCGCAGTCTATAACCCACCCACCTTTCTCTTTTTAGATCACAACTTATATATATTCCATCTGTGTCAGCCATTATCCGCATAAATTATGCACAAGTACAGTATTGCCAACCCCACGTATATGGTATCAATAATTACTAGATAGCACGGACTGCGTTAGCCATGTATGCAACCCCGGTTTTTGTAACGCACAATCTTTTCAATTTTTTTATTATTTTTTTGTTAATCTTTTCTAGACCAATGGGTTTTGCCTGGACCGATAATTACTAGGTAGGGCCATATATGCACCACTCGCTTTTGTCCCACACAGTGGAATTAGTCAATCATATGACCAACCTCATGACAGGTGTAATTTGTAGGCCTATCCTACATGTTGGCAACACGAACGTGACGTCAATGTATGCACCTAGGTAACAGTTGAAGAGACCTCATGCGCTTGAGGAAAAGGAAGATTGTAGTTTTACGTGACCGTGAATCTCGTGATTATGAGCCACGGGACCTCCTTTTTACAGGGAATCCGAACCACAGGACATTGCATTTCACTTCGAAAATCTCACATGCATTGACCGGGAATCGAACCCGGACCTCCTTGGTGAGAGGCATACAGCTAGACCGCTGAGCCACCACGCCCCCACATGCGCTTGAGGAACATGGCTGCCATCGTTCAATGAGCAAGAAACAAAAGCACAAATTTCCAGCGCACTAGTGAAAATGGACAGCAATTTCAATTGGTAATGTCCCCTAGATTATGAATATAAGGTATGAAAATCATGTATTATCCATATTAACGAAGTTGTGAGTTTCATAGAGGCAGGTTCTCATCTCATTCACTATTAATATAATTATTAGATAGGACCGCGTTAGCCATATATGCTCCCCTGGTTTTTGTCACGCACAGTGGGAGAGTCACACAGGCAAAGAAAATTTGCAAATGAACAGTTAAAAAAATATGTTAAGTGTTATACCGGTATATTTCCACACGATGCTGCAATTTTTGTAGCAAGAGTATCGTTACTTCGCTTTTAATATTGCCTGCAGGACGACCTATGTTATCGGTAAGGTTTACATTTCTGGACGGATGTCTCTGTGTCCAGTAGCTGACTTTAACAGTAGGTCTATTTGGGTGGTGGATTCATCTTTTGACAGGAACTGTAGAATTAGTAACAATTTGAAAAGCCACACTGAAGGATGCATGCATGTACACGTGGAAAGTAACAGCCACGTAAGCATAAAATGCTTGTCGATAATATATTCAATGGTACACTGGCATTCATAGGTCCATGGCTTTTGCCAACTTGTGCTAAATTTCAGCATTCCACAGAGCATACGTACAGCTATTGTGAATCACCAGTTAGTCATGTTTCTCCACTTTGTTATAAGTCCAATTATAAACATGCAGTTTTTTTAAATAAATATAGGCCTACTGTATATATTTTGTGCACTCCTTGTTAAACTGTTTTGCCTGGGAAAAAATGCAAGCAGTTTACTTGTTTCATGTCACTGTGTTCAAAAGAGGAGGTCATTAGGTTTTGAAATCAATAACATCAAGAAAATTAAGGCATGAAACACTGTTTAAACTTAAGTTACTGGGGTAAAATGGTACAGGCTAGCTCAAATTATCTTGTTTTGCCATTTTCCATACCATACTCAACAGCAGTGAGTTCCTGAGTTCTTAGCCTCATGTAAAATCTACAATATGTTGCAGATTGCCATCTGCAGTAGGAGTTATTGCACTTGAATTGATTGATGCAACCCAAACATAGACTTCTTACCTGGTCATTTGTCAGGAAAGTAATTGCCACATTCCTCTGCTATTTCGAGAACAGCAATTTAGGATTTGTTCACAGCATTGGTAGGCCTACCTATGGGATAAATAAAAGTGAAAGTTAATTGATATGTCCAGTAGAAAGTCTCCTGTACACTGCTTCAAATATCAATTCAAAACAATATTTTTCACACGCAATACAGAAACACGTTTTAACCTAAATTCTTAAAATAAGCGTACTTACTTGTCGTAGCAGAAGAAGAACTGTTCACTTCTCATTACCACGAAGAAGATTTGATGTAAGAAAGATGAGATAGAACACAACATTAGCTTATTTAGCTTATTTGTATACGGCCAATATTATTACACACAACACATAAACAGAGCCGCCATGGCATGGTCAGTGCCGCCAACCCAGTAGAAATAATGTTTATTTAATGATAAGTGCCGTAATTATCGTCTGTGAGCAAGTTAATTGCAAGGAAATGTCAATTAGGAATTATGTGTATATTTATTGACTAAATATAGGGATATGTTTGCAATTTAATTACAACGTGTATCATGCATATGTTGGCAAGACGATATACAGCGCTCCATACGACTGGCACGTGCTACTACACCGATGGTGCCAAATGATCCCTATCTGGTTGACACCCCCTGTTATTAACTTCAAGATTTTATTGAAAAGTTTCTTCTTATGGCCACTAGAATCCACTCGCCCTGTTAGGGTTATATTGTTCGTCACTTCTCCACTAGATGTCACGACTGGTCTACGTGGGACTCCATTGGTTAGTACCGTATACCATTGGCATTCTATGCGCATCGAACTTGAAGAATGGCAAGATGATACTACGATAAATTTTTACTTTTTATTTTAAAGGGTTTGTTACAGCCTATTGTGCGTTATTTGAAAATGTTATTTGAAGTAAAGAACAAAACGATTTCACATAGTAACTGAATTCGAGCCGTTGGTCCTAGTTCAGGTTATTAATTAATACTTTTATTTCAGGCAAATAGCAATCGAAAATATCCACATAGTTTGTATACACACGTCTCTGTAGGGTCATGGAAAGATTTGTTAATTAAATTAGGGTTGTGAAAGCCATGCACAACCAGACGTGTAAAGACATGCCTCAACTCAAAGTTGGATGTTGCCCACGGCAGGTCGATTATGTAATAATAACAATAATAATAATGTTATTTGTTTTACGTCCCTTTTAACTACTGCTGCTTTTAGATACGCCAGGGTGCCGGAATTTAGGCCCGAAGGGGATCTTTAACGTGCCAGTAAATCTACTGACATGGCTCCCTCGCATTTGTGCACCCTCAAATGCCAGCTGACTGCGCCAGGATACGAATCTGCAACCTAGGGCCCAGCAAGCGAGAACATTACCGCTGAGCCACGCAGCCAGTCCGGTCGATTATTTCTCCAGATCCATAACATTTTTGAGATACTTCTTATCTATCTTTCTTCAATGATGGTAGTTTTTTTCTAAGTTGTGGCGTTTGGTAGAGGTAAATAGTTTCTAAGGTCTTCAACCAAGAAATGATTCTATTATACTCTTTGATAATAACAATGAGTTATAACTATACTCATACATATATGAGAAAGTAAGCTATATGTTCTTTACTGAACATCTTGTTTCAAAATTGAAAATAGGCTAAAAATGACCATGACAGCCTGATTCCTTATTGACGGTGTAATTTTAATAATCTATTATATATAATCCAAAATTGACTCATCACCGCAGGGCTCAAAGCACTAGACCTAGAAAGCTGAAATTTTGCATGTTGGTTGATCCGAGTATGTAGAGGCTCGCTAAGAAACGGTTTTGGAAAATTCAATTTGTAAGTGACTTTTTTCGGCCCTTTGGCATTGACCATCCAAAATTGACTCATCGGCGCAGGGCTCAAACCACTAGACCTAGAAAGCTGAAATTTTGCATGTTGGTTGATCCGAGTATGTAGAGGCCCACTAAGAAACTGTTTTTGAAAATACAATTTGTAAGTGACTTTTTTCGGCCCTTTGGCACTGAGCACGGACAGTCGGTACAAAGGTCGGATTTAGCTCGTTTTAAGCCGCCAGATACGAGAAACAATACTCGGAGGTCCTGTATGGACCGCGAAACACACTTTTTAAGTTCCTAAAATGAACGGTTTCGGAGATATTCCCAAATAACTGTGTTCCCTCTGAGAAACAGATCAACGTTACTATGGCAACCGCTGAAATTTCCCAGACCGGGGATAGTTTTCTGGCAATATCTCGAAAACCGTTCGTTTTAGGACCTTAAAACGCGGGATTCGGTTCCCACTGCTTCGAAGTGGAAACCACGAACATTGTTCCTCGCATTGATACGCGCAAGAAGAGCTATTTTGCATATTTCTACGAGCAAATCGACTTGGAAAGTCTCATCTATTATATATACTCCAAAATTGACTCATCATCACAGGGCTCAAACCACTAGTCCTAGAAAGCTGAAATTTTGCATGTTGGTTGATCCGAGTATGTAGAGGCCCATTAAGAAACGGTTTTTCAAAATTCAATCTGTAAGTGACTTTTTTCGGCCCTTTGGCACTGAGCAAGGACAGTCGGTAAAAAGTTCGGATTTAGCTCATTTTAAGCCGCCAGATACGAGAAACAATACTCGGAGGTCCTGTAGGGACCCCGAAACACACTTTTTAAGTTCCTAAAGTGAACGGTTTCGGAGATATTCCCAAATAACTGTGTTACCTCTGAGAAACAGATCAACGTTACTATGGCAACCGCTGAAATTTCGCAGACCGGGGATAGTTTTCTGGCAATATCTCGAAAACCGTTCGTTTTAGGGCCTTAAAACGCGGGGTTCGGTTCCCACTTCTTTGACGTGGAAACCACGAACATTGTTCCTCGCATTGATACGCGCAAGAAGAGCTATATTCCATATTTCTACGAGCAAATCGACTTGGAAAGTCTCATCTATTATATATAATCCAAAATTGACTCATCACCGCAGGGCTCAAACCACTAGACCTAGAAAGCTGAAATTTTGCATGTTGGTTGATCCGAGTATGTAGAGGCTCACTAAGAAACGGTTTTTGAAAATTCAATTTGTAAGTGACTTTTTTCGGCCCTTTGGCACTGAGCAAGGACAGTCGGTACAATGGTCGGATTTAGCTCATTTTAAGCCGCCAGATACGAGAAACAATACTCGGAGGTCCTGTGGGGACCCCGAAACACAATTTTTAAGTTCCTAAAATGAACGGTTTCGGAGATATTCCCAAATAACTGTGTTCCCTCTGAGAAACAGATCAACGTTAATATGGCAACCGCTGAAATTTCCCTGACCGGGGATAATTTTCTGGCAATATCTCGTAAACCGTTCGTTTTAGGGCCTTAAAACGCGGAGTTCGGTTCCCACTTCTTTAAAGTGGAAACCACGAACATTTTTCCTCGCTTTGATACGCGCAAGAAGAGCTATATTCCATATGTCTACGTGCAAATCGACTTGGAAAGTCTCATCTACTATATATAATCCAAAATTGACTCATCACCGCAGGGCTCAAACCACTAGACCTAGAAAGCTGAAATTTTGCATGTTGGTTGATCCGAGTATGTAGAGGCTCACTAAGAAACGGTTTTTGAAAATTCAATTTGCAAGTGACTTTTTTCGGCCCTTTGGCATTGACCATCCAAAATTGACTCATCGACGCAGGGCACAAACCACTAGACCTAGAAAGCTGAAATTTTACATGTTGGTTGATCCGAGTATGTAGAGGCCCACTAAGAAACGGTTTTTGAAAATTCAATTTTTAAGTGACTTTTTTAGGCCCTTTGGCACTGAGCAAGGACAGTCGGTACAAAGGTTGGATTTAGCTCGTAACATGTATATAACCAATATGTTCTACATTACTGGTTTCAGTCACATTGTGAACTTCCTCAGCGTAATTTAGGATATGTAAATGTGCAAGAACTTACACTTAATATACATTTTGCCATAACAGAGGATTCTAAAAATATTCTTGTTCTAAAAGCTCGCGAATAAAAATTAAAAAAAAACAGGTCTCTTACAAAATATGTTAAGAAAAACATGAAAAAGTTTTGATAAAAAGAGCGTGGAATATTTGAGATCTAAAAAGAAGAAATCGAAATGAGAAATAAAACCAAAAACTAGAAAACAGAACGGAAGTGTTATAGTCTTTTTTTAAATCTTTTTCCGTTCAGTTACCTAGTTTTTAGCCTACTTTCGATTTTTGCAAAAAATTTAAATAGACTTATGAGATCTACACAGCGCCAAAATTTGTGTGTCTGTCTGTGTGTGAGTGTGTGTGAGTGTGTGTACTCTAAATGTCTGTCGTCCCCCCCCCCCCCTCCCCACCTATCAATTCGAACACGGTGAAACCGAATTGAACGACATTTGGTACAGAGTTAGCACTAGTAAATAGCACCTCAGTGTCATGTTTTATATTGCCGCAATCTTGACGGAAACGTAATAGGCGGCCACCCAAATGTTCAAAGCTTAAATCAGATTACGACTAACCTAATCATCCGATCTTTAACAAATTTTGCAATATTATATATTCATATGGCGAGCGTCTTTTGACTAATCTACAAGGTCATCAGCCCAATAGTTTGAAGATGGCAGCCATGTATGTGTGCAAATCAATTCCCTTATCAATTCAAACAAGGTGAAACGGAATTGAACGAAATTTGGTACAGAGGTAGCACTAGCAAAGGACACTCCAGGGTCATGTTTTATATCGCTGCCATCTGAACGAAAACGTAATGGTGGCCACCCAAATGTAAAACGCCTAAGTCAAATTACGACCAACCTAATCATCTCATCTCTACCAAAATTTTCAACAATATACCTTTATGTGGGAAGCGTTCTTTGATCAAGCTACAAGGGCATTAGTCCAATACTTTGCATATGGCGGCCATGTATGTGTGCAAATCGATTCCCCGTATTAATTCAAACACGGTAAAACCGAATTGAGCGAAATTTGGTACAGAGGTAGCACTAGCAAAAGATACCTCAGTGTCATGTTTCATATCGCCGCCATCTTGACGGAAACGGAATGGTGGCCACCCAAATGCTAAAAGCTTAAATCAAACTACGACCAATCTAATCATTTGATCTCTAACAAATTTTGTAACAGCATACCTTTTTGTGAGAAGCATCTTTTGACTGAACTACAAGGTCATCAGTCCAATAGTTTGCAGATAGCGGCCATGTATGTGTGCAAATCGATTCCCCATATCAATTCAAACACGGTGAAACCGAATGGAATGATTTTTTTTACAGAGGTAGCACTAGCAAAGGGCACCTCACATTCATGTTTAACTCCGTATAGCACGTTGTATTTCAACAAGCTACTACAACCAACATTCAATTATACTCCTTGAAAAGGACAAAGAGTTATAACAATACCCATGATTTGGGAGAAAGTAGGCTGTATGTTAGTAGTGTATTTGTAACAGTTCTGGCCCCTCCTCCTCCTCACCCTCCTCACAAGATGGCGGCAGCCCGATAACTCCCGAACCCGTGGTCGGATTTTGACGAATGAGGTGTCATTGAACTCGGGCTGACACCCCCTTTCCTATGAACAACGTATTTCAACCCCAAAAATAAAACCTACCCCTACTAGAGGGTGAAATTGAATTTTTTAGAGAATCTCTCTTTCCAATTGCAACATGTGAGAGTTTGAATACCGATATGGAATGTAACGTTGTTCTGCAAACCAATAATCAAAGAGGGGCATGTTAGGCCTTGAGGTGAGAGCCCCTGTTATTGTTGACGAGCCCCCTGCTGTCGGGCCCGTGTTGATGGGTTATTGTTGACAGGTCCTTGTGGACGAGTCCTTGTGGACAAGTCCTTGTGGACAGGTCCTTGTGGACGAGTCCTTGTGGACAAGTCTGTGTGGACAGGTCCTTGTGGACAAGTCCTTGTGGACGAGTCCTTGTCCCTTTGGACTGATCCCTTTGGACGGGTCCCTTTGGCCTGGTTCCTACGGACGAGCCCATGAATTTATTTAAATTATGTCAAAGGGCCTAACTACATTTGTGTGTGTGTTGAATTGACGTTGTTCACCACTACTATAATGGGATAACGATATGAAAGGAAAGTAGCGAAATACATGTGAACACGTGTGAGATGACCTTATTACCGTCCTCCTTGTGAAACAAGTCACATCCTGTTTTGCTTCATACGTGAGAAAATGCAAGTTCATGTGTAATATGATCTAACACACAGGTGTTCACCTGTACACGTGCACGATAAGAGCTAACAAGTCACAACCTGTTTTGACAGTGGTGAGAGGTGAAGGGGGGAGAGTTAGTGTAAGAGAGAACACAGGTGAAGAGAGAAAGAAATATGTATTTGCTCATAATACATGTATAGCTGAGGACTGTACATAGGACTGTAGGTTAAGTACAACATGAGTAAATAAATAAATAAAAGACACACAGGTTCACACAACATGTAATTTATTAATCCAAGAATTAAAGGCTGAGCTAAATCCCAACCATTTTACATATACTTTATTTCCTTTTTGTTTCAACACTTTTTCCACAAGGTAATGTTTAGGAAACGCTGTCTTTTGAAGTTCTTGAAGATAAAACCTGCCTTTTATGGGTTGATGGTTGAGGTCCTCGAGTAAATAGGTGACTGGACTGTTCAGGTTGACTTGACGAATTCGAAATAGTTCTGTCCCCCAATTTGATGTGTAGCCCTTGTCGAAGACGGACTTGAATTTGCTCACACGAACATGGTCCCCAATGTTAAGGCGATGACGTTTAGGGTCTGCTGTTTTTATGGGGTTAAACAGTTTATCCAGTTGTGGAATATTTTTAGTTACAAGTCGTGGCTTGGTCCCAATGGTTCTGTGTTTGGTGTCGTTGTAACGTGACACTAACTCAGGTAATAAGTCCAACCTGCGATAAGTGCCCTGAGCGGTAAACGCTTTCCACATATGGGTTTTCAATGTTCGGTTGAACCGCTCGACCACGCTGGCTTTGAGATTGCTGTACGTGGTGTAATGGTGAATATCCTTAGATTTGAGAAAACTGGAGAATTCCTTGTTGAAAAATTCTTTTCCCTGGTCGGTTTGTAGCAGCTGAGGTTGACGTTTAGATTGTTGAATAATATGTTGAAAGGCTTTGGTGACTAGTGGACTAGACTTGCGACGCACAGGTTCAACAAACGCCATTTTGGAATAAACATCAATGACCGTCAACATATAGCGTACACCATCGTTAACGTTAGCATAGGGAATCATTTCAACCAAGTCTGCTTGCCAAAGTTCATCCACACCCTGTGAAATCACCTTGAGTCGCTGATAGTGACGTCTAGCTGGACGATGCAACTCGTGAGCAATACCCATTTTAATGGGTGAGGGCTTAAACAATAATTTTGGCATTTCGAAGTTCTTCCTCAATTTCTTGAATTTCCCAATCGTGACCAGTATGGCCGGCTTGACGTGAAGCATGCAACAGCTGTAGTCGCTGGACGAGTTTATTTGGATTGTGCCAGTAGGTAACATCCACAAGGGGTTTTAATGGTTTAAATGTCACCCCTGAAGCGGACACTTTACGACGACCACTTTGACTAGTGGGGAACATTTTTGCAATGATGGTTTTATATTTTTGGGATATATTAGCATTCACTTGTTGAGTGGGATCATACTGTCTTTTGTGAGCATGGGTATCCAATAAAATGGATTTATATTTACTAAGGTCCTCTGACGTATAATCTTGAGATGAGGGAGTCCTAGAGAATAGTAGCTTTAACAGTCCTGGTGTTAATTTATAGTTGATCTTTTTAATGACAGCTTTAGTACGACTAAATTTAATCGATGAATCACCAATTTTAAAACTATCATTCTCATAGCGAACGCCATATGTGGTATCTGTGTTTCCAACAAATAGATTGGTGAAATAGGGTTCCAGTGTTGATCCATAATATTTTATTAAAATGTTTTTCAGTTGAGCTTTATGTTGAGGAGTGGCCAAGAGTTGTGAAAATGGAGACGATCTGGAAGGGCAAGGGGTTTCGACCTTGGCCAAGAATTTCCTTTTTCTTAAAAACTCTGCAAGGGGTGATGCCTTTTTTTGAGGCGTAAACACTTGTTCCTCATTATCCTCAACTTCGCTAACACTAGTTAAATCTTCCTGTTCCTCTTCATCTTCCTCTTTCTCTTCCTCAGAGTCCTCGTGGTGCGTCTGACTGGCTTGTGAAACGGTAGGTAGCGTTACAAATGGCTTGATAGAGGGTTTCAACATAGCTTTTAGCGGAGGTGCTAAATGTTGTTGAATAAACAAAGCATGATCCGCACGCGATCGTTTCAATTGACGAAACTTTTGGCGAATAGTATTTTTGCTCTAATAATATGCTTTTTCAATTGACTCTCTGCTAACGCCATGATGTCGCGACAAATGACTTGAGAGGGAATGATACAGTGCCTTAAATAGCAATAAAATGATCAAACCCTAAGCGATACTGCCCTTGGTTGAGTTCACTTTGTTTGTCAATCACTAAACAGGCATTACGTTGTGTGTTCCAGCACTTGCCACACAATTCTGTAAACATTTGAAAGGTCATATCCGGATTCACATGTTCATTATAAATGTAACGACTGTTCCTCTCGTCCTGGCGAAATAAAACAATGACATTGGCATTGTCACGAATCAACTGTTTGGACATTTTAGAATACGTTTGTCCAAGATAGAAGCAATCGATATGTTTGTGTCGACCCATGCTGAAATAGCTTTGAATGATACCTTGTCGTTCAGTGGATACATCATCGAAAATCATGAGTGAATCAGGCTTTACCTCATCCGGTGAAATAACATTTTCTTGCGTGGAAAATGTAAAATACCCCATATTCTCATTTTTTTAATCCAGACATGACTTGATCCAGAAACACGTAGAGGGGTTGGTAGAGAGATTTTGCGAAAATATAAATATTTTGAAAACACAGACCATTGGGCGCTGTAATAAGTGTCAGCAAAAGATTGGTCTTTCCACAGCCGGAAGGTCCCACAATGATGCAGCGAATGGAAGATGGAAACAGTGAACCATGGCGTTGTTCACGTGATGTGGGGCAGAGATGGGAAACCATGTCCCTCACAGGGAATGACTCTTGCTGCTTAATTAGCTTCATTTCAACTAAGGCTTAGAGAGGCTAGCAGGCTGTCTATATACATCGCACCGAGCCTCGTCATAGAAACAGTAGACTCGTATTACAGGTTGACGATGGATGTCTTTGGACGTGCGTTGATGGTCAAAGCTAGGTCTGTTCCCATACATGATCCTAAACAAGAAACAGATCCTGCTAATAAACACTATGTGGATAGGTCAGTAGTGCCACGCACAAAACAAGGAGATTATGACTTTAAAGGAAAGCGGTTAACTCATGTAAAACATCCTCAAGAGTCTACAGACGTTACTACAAAAAAGTATGTGGATAACAAGGTGTATGAGTTTTATGATAAAGTGCCTCAGCTTACGGTGGATGGCTATAGCGCTAATCATCACCGCATTATTCACGTGGAAGACCCACAAGAAGATGATGATGTCTGTACCAAGCGATACGTGACCTATGAAATGAAAAGGCTTTATAAATTTATCCCATCTGTATTTTTAGTGCATCTGACAAATGTAAAACCTGTGAATGAGAGAAACCATATACCGCTAGTTCATGACCAGCACTTGACCTATGTGCTTGCTTCGGGTTTAAGCCACTATCGACTACACTATAATGGAACCATTCACATCAAATATGCCATACCTGATGAGAACCATTTACAAATAGAGATAAATGGTCATAGGATGTTGGTCCATAACCATGAAATGGTCAATGCAGGAGACGAATTATCCTTTCATCTCCTGTTGACATGGAATGAAAAGCAAGCTGGAAAAACCATAAATGATTTCCCACTTTATGTAGAATTGGAATATACAGCCATGAAATAACAATCTAATGTTAGTTGTGACTTAAACTTTCTTGTGAAAGGTTGTTGGTCATCATCATCATGGTGAAACAAAGATATGTGGTGAGAAAGACAAAAAATATGAGCCTGTCCTTGGCAAAGCCTGGGCTTATGACATTCGTGGACAAGCCCTTACGAAAGAAAAAAAGAAAAAATAATGTGTTGACCATAAGGAAAGCTCTTCGAGTAGCACAGAGACATGTCATTCCAAAACGTCAGCGACAGGGTTCAAAACAAGGGCGAGTGATCCCCGTCCCCAAAAGAGCGGGATTTTTACCTGCATTATTCGCCGGTCTGGCTGCTCTAGGTTCACTTTTAGGCGGCGCCAGTGCAGTGGCAAAAACCATTAAAGCCGTGCAACAGGGCAAGCAACAACTCAATGAATGTCAGCGACACAATGAAACAATGGAGGCCATTGCTATGGGGGCTAGAAATGTCAATTTGAAGCCAGATTTGGAATTTCACCTTTTCGAAATAAAATAAAACATCTTTAACCTCAACCATAGCAAGACATGCCCTGACGCATCAGCAAGTGGAAAGCTATGCTAAACAACTGAAGCTTTCTCATTTTCGAGGTGTGTTTATGCGAAACCAATTACCCTCACAACCCGGGAAACATGAATGTGCTGTTGTCAATTTGGATGATCACCGAGGACCTGGAACACATTATGTAGCTTATGTCAAAGAGGGATCTACTGTATGGTACTTTGACAGTTTTGGGAATTTGCCCCCGCCCATGGAACTAGTGGCCTATTTTGGAAACAGGATCAAAATATATTATAATGTGAAACGAGAGCAAACGTTTAACAGTCAACAGTGTGGACGTTTGTGTTTAATTTTTTTATATAAGACGCAACATAAGCAAAAACGTCAACAGTATGTCGGTGGAAAGTAAGACGTTTACACTGCATGGACGTGGACCTGAAGTCAGCCTAGACTTTTACCCACCTATCGAATTGAGTGAAAAACCTTATGGTTTAGGACTTGTTTCTCTTGAAACGTACAATCGAATATACAACATACGTGAAAATGTGAACAACAAGTTTTACTATGATGATTCTGTGCTCACCCTGAACTCTGGTGGATATACGATAGATGACATTTATGAACACATTTATGTGGTGTTGATCAATGAATATGGTTTAAAGTCACTTCTCGATGGAACGCGCAAGTTTGAACTTGTAGGAAATACCAACACTCATCGCTGCAGTATTTTTTCTACATTCAAAATTGACTTTAAAACTCACCCCGATTCCATTGGTCCATTACTAGGATTTAAACCACGTGTGTTAGAGCCCAACAAAAAACATGAATCAGACCATGAAGTGAAATTCATTGAGGACCATCATGTGTCGGTGACGTGTAATATTATTAGTCAAGTGTACACCAATCAAGAACCGTCGCATTCGCTTTATGACTTTATTATAACATCGCCCAATGGCTATATTATTCGTGAAAACCCTCCAGTGGTGCTTTTTCATTCTGTGGCTGTCGATGGTATTAGTAATATAACATTAAGACTGATCAATAGAGAGCAACAACTCATTGATCTAGATTCTACCACACCAGTGACTTACAAGTTGGTGCTAAAACCACTATGAAGTTTGTATATAAAGCAACAGCACCGTCTAGGAATGGTGTTAGTTGTTTACCACGTGAATACACGTTAACATCTCAGAACAAGCAGATTTTACAGCATTTGGGTTACCACATTAACCCCAGCGATGAATTCTATTCTAGAGGTAGCGAACCACATCGAGGAGCAACCAGGAGTGGTAAGAATTGATCTGCATTCTTATCAAGCTCAAACACCTGGACTCAATAACAATGATGAAATTCAATTTGTTATCAACAACCAAGATATTTACACCCTACCGCATGAAAGTGTTATTCAGATTGAAGGTCGACTCACCAAAGCCGATGGTTCTACACCCACTACATCCAAGTTAGCCAACCATGCTTTCGCCTTCCTGTTTTCTGAAGTACGATATGTCATTAACGATATCGTGGTGGATAGCACTCGAAATGTGGGTATTTCCAGTGTTATGAAACTATATCCCTCTTATAGTTAGGAAGAAGCTAAAACACTTTGCATGGCGGGTTGGTGCCCTGACTCGACCAATGACTGGATGGTACACACCGATGGCACCTTCACTGGATATTTACCTCTTAAACTGATTTTAGGCTTTGCTGAAGATCACCAGCGCATTGTGGTCAACGCAAGGCAAGTGCTTTATCTAGTGAGAGACAGGAGTGATAATAATGCACTCAAGGGAGTCGACAATGCCCCCATTGATTCAAAAATTCAACTACAACGCCTGGTATGGAAAGTGCCTCATGTGACCCTTAACGATAGCAAAAAACTGGACATACTCAAAATGGTAAAGAGAGATATACCTCTACCCATGGAATTTAGAAGCTGGGCACTCCATGAGTACCCGTTATTGCCCACCACCAACACACACAGTTGGTCTATAAAAACAGCCTGCTATACAGAGAGACCTCTCTACATGATTGTGGGTTTTCAAACGAATAGCAAGTATCAACAAACCAAAGATGTCACGCAATTTGATCACCTGCAATTGAGAAATGCACGTCTTTTCCTCAACGGTGCTGTGTTTCCCTATGAAGGGCTGGATTTAGATTTTTCAAAAAATAAGTTTGCCCCCCTGTACGACTTGTTTTCTAAATTTAGATGGTCGTATTATCAAAAAGAGAATTGTCCAATGTTGTCACCCCAAGCTTTTAAGACAAGGGCGCCACTGATTGTCTTTGACTGTTCCTACTTGGAAGAGTCTGTCAAACCATCCAATATTGACATTCGACTAGATTTTGAAACGCATGACAATGTTCCAGCCAATACCACGGCCTACTGTTTGATTATTCATCACAAACAAGTCAACTATTATCCACTGTCCAACCAAGTGACAAGTGTATAAATAGGAGGTCAACACACATCAAACCACTCAGTCATGTCTTGCTTTCAAGCCTCAAGAGAAGTTACATCCATGAATTTAAAATCTGAGGAACAACGTTTCAAGACCTTTGCGACGTGGCCGGTGCCTTTTATAAACCCTCAAGCCTTAGCAGCCGCTGGATTCTACTATTTAAAAAGAAGAGATGAAGTGAAATGTGTGTTTTGTCCCATCATCTTAGACCAATGGCAAGAGAGCGATGAACCCATGCAGGAACATCAGCGCTGGTCACCTGCCTGCCCCTACCTGTGCAGAATGGAAGTGGGTAATATACCCTGTCATTCAAGTTACCCCTCACTCATGCCTCTGAGTGATGAAAAAAGTTATGATACGTGTGGACTTTATGGTGCCGGCAGTGCTTCAGTGAGCAGCTCACAGTCAAAAACATCCAGTTTAGAGACATTGGGATATCATCGGTGTTATGGACACTATAAACACAAAAGACTTTTTTGTTGTATGAGATGGTACCGCCTCTATCCTAGAATGAAAAAAGAATGTAAAACTTGTTATGCTAATAAAATAATGAAATAAAAAAATTGGTTGTTGTTGTTATATTATTATTTCTTATGCCCCCCCCCCCTGTCATATCCTAACCTCTATAGTGACTACTCGATGTTTTTCTTTTCTTTTACTAGAATGGAATGTAAGTAAATGACATGGGTACACCTTACTGAACAATTGTCAGTCTGTGGTCAGTTGGACTTGATCCAGACAAGAGTGAACATGTTGCGTACACTGATTGTCGACTGTCAAGGGTTTAAAATTGGAGATAACAAATTTATATTTAAAGAAGTGGCCATCATCGATTGTTCCACTTTTTGGATATCACAAGCTACTCATTTGGTGTTTAAACCACCTTATGCGTTTGATTTGTTGTGTGATAAAGACCGTAAACAAACCCAGTGGATTGAAACTCATATGCAACTAGACTGGAAGCGAGGAACCATTTCATATAAGCACCTGGGCATGGTCATGAAAGCCCACTTGTCTTCTGCCCATGTAATATTTGTGAAAAGTAGTGAAAAACGTCAATGGCTACAACCATTTTTAGCGTCTTACTGTCAATGTATCGATTTAATGGACATGGGCTGTCCATCGCTGCAAACACTCATGGATCGCTGCCCCTGTGACAATATTACCCATAAAGCCTTGGCACAGGTGTGGCAATTGTTTCATTGGCTATCCACCAATGCCTGCTGGGAGTTGTTAAATAAAATTAAAACTAAAGTTTTACCTGTGAATGACACCAGTGAGATTTCTACAAGCGACGTGTAAACATCAACGTGATACCATGGAGAAAGGGGATGCTACCGATAAAGCGATTGGAAAGTTCTTTGTGTGTAAAAAGAAACTAGACAGTTTTACTAAAGAAGAATTATTGGCTCTTCCAAAATCATTCATTTATTATGTCGCAGCAAATGCAGTGAAAGAAATCTGGCAACATGTACCAAAATCATGGACTCAAGACCCTGTGTTAAGTGAATTGCAACCATGTACAGATTATGATCACCATAAGCAAGTGGCTATGGCAAAAATACCCTCTATGCGACAGTGTGCTACTTGTCAGCTAGTCAAACTGTATCATGGTCATAAAAGTCAGTGTAAAGACTTTGTTTCCTCATACCACGGGAGTAATGAAGAAAAAAAGCAACAACAACAAACATCATCCACAGAGGAGGAGGAAGATCAAACCTTTTTACCATCGATGGAAAAGGATATGCCAGACCTGTACTGGCAATGGCGTCATTAACAAAGTAATTCAATACTTGACTTTCGAAATCTACCTACCTGGTTATTATTTGTGTAGTCCTGGAACTTGTCTTGAAGAACCTTTGCAGCATAGTGATATACCTATTAATCCTTTGGATCAAGCATGCTCCTTTCTTATCACCACAGTAATTCTGCATTAAGACGTGTAGCGGATAAAGTATCGTTGAAAAGCTAAACAACTTTTGACATTCTGTGATGTCTCAGTGGGAGAGAGGTTGGCAGTAGTCATTGTGATTAGTGTTATAAAAGGAAAGTTGATAATGAGTGGACATGGACATTGAAAAGTATTGAGGAATTGGTATTTCTTTGTATTCTATTTTTGTAAAGCTCTATTTGTTGTGAAATAAAAACAAGGTTTACAAGATCACAATGTCTTTTATTAAAAAAAAATGGTGATAGCCATTTCATTTTTTTCACACATGAATATTTACAATTTCCACTTTACATTTTTTTACATTCCCCTTGTTTAGTTTAAACATTCTGTACATTTTTGTTGTTGTGAAATAAAAAACAAGGTTTACCAGATCACAATGTCTTTTAATTCTAAAAATGGTGATAGTCATTTCTTCATTTTCATTTTTTCACACATGAATATTTACAATTTCCACTTTACATTTTTTTACATTCCCCTTGTTTAGTTCACACATTCTGTACATTTTTTTGTGAAATATAAATAAGGTTCACTAAATCACTATATCTTTTAATTTTTAAAAATGGTGATAGCCATTTCATTTTTTCACACATGAATATTTACAATTTCCACTTTTTATTTTTTACATTCCCTTGTTTGGTTTACACATTCTATACATTTTTGTTGTTGTGAAATAAAAAACAAGGTTTACCAGATGACAATGTCTTTTTAATTTTAAAATGGTGATAGCCATTTCACTTTTTCACACATGGATATTTACAATTTCCACTTTACATTTTTTACATTCCCCTTGTTTAGTTCACACATTCAGTAAATTTTTTAAAATCTTTTTCGTAATATACAAAAGCAAACATTTTACACTAAAATGTATTACTTATCTTATTTTTACTAAACTACTGTAGCCTAACATTATACATTCTACTTACACTTTTTACAAAAAAAAATACAATATAAAACACACTACAAATATTACAATATAGTGATCATTAGACTTAAGTAAAGTAATAGTCGTCAATACGACTGTTTCCCCAAGCAAGAGTATTAAATGTGTTGGGTATAATGAATCGTTTGTTGTCTTCATTACTTAAAGCAACTTTGTTCAACAAATTGGTATGTAGCTGATGATTTTTACTTCTAAATACACACATTTTCTTATATAAATACAGGTGGGTTACTAACTATACAGTTCTTATAATCACTTATATCTAACTCTTTACTAACAATATTCTTTTTCACTCCTTTTAATTTTTTACTACTACATCATCAATTGTCATATAGCTGTATGATTTAGATTTTGTGCCTACAAAGGTGTCTATGATAACACCAGCACATTCATCCTTAAATTTCCCAAGAACCTTTTTGTTTACTAGAGGTAAATGGTAAATATTATCCTCTGGATAGTCACTTGTATCAAACCTATTTAGCTCAGTTTTGATATCATCATAAAAATCATCAGTTTTAAACTCATAAATAAAAGAATCTGTGTCTGTGTAGAGTAATTTAGCATTATCAAGATAGTTCTTCTTTACATAATCATAGTGAAATTCATACATAAGTGTTTTTGACAATTCCAGAATGGTGTAACCCACATATATGGGTTTGTTGTAAGTTACTTTAAGACGATTCATTTGTATTACAACTAAATCCTCATGAATAATTGAACAGCTATGAAAGTTAGGCTTGCTTATTAAGTTGCTCGCACCATACCTTTTACCATCATTCTCCCACTTTGTTATCAGCTTTACATCAACTCGTTTATCAACATTCTCCATAGTCTTTCCAAAAACACTATTATTCATGAGTTTATAAAAATCCTTTTCAAACGCGTTTGTTGACTGTGTTCTTAAATTATTGTTTAGATCAATATACGGTTTGAGCCATGCTGACTGATGAAATTGCAATACGCGATGAATTTTTGTTAATTTTAATCCATGCTGTAGACACTGTTTCAAGTTTTGATAATGTATTACATATTTACATTTATCATTTACATTAGCAATTAACATTTTTGTTCGTGATGAGATGTATGGAGATTTCATATTCTCAGGACAAAATGGTAAATCATTAAGATCATCATGTATCTCTTTAGGGTACTCAAGATGTACCTCTAAAATATATCCTTTATCATCGTTATCATTAAGAGTGTCAACATGTAAGACATCAATTTCAGGTTGTGTCAGCCAGCGAAAATCTTTCAGTGGTAGATATTGACTCATAGCCCAACCATATTGGTTATTTGAAAAGGAAGCTTGTAGTTTAACGTGACCGTTAATCTCGAGATCATGAGCCACGGGACCTCCGTTTTACGTGGAATCCGAACCACAGGACATGGCATTTCACTTCGAAAATCTCACATGCATTGACCGGGAAAATTGGTTATTTGCATCGAGGTAGACAATATACTTTGACTCTTCACAAGGGTTGTAGCTAGGCATGTATTTTTTTATTCGCTTTAGAGTACCGTCCACTACATTGGCTTAATCCACCTCGAATTGATGATTTTATAAAATTGATCATGTCTATATCAGTCATTAATTCTAAATTTACTTTCGTTTTTTTCAACATTGAACTGAAACTTAACTCAGGAGCAGTGAAATACTGACAAGGATCAAGGTCATAAGTTTTCATACAAACATTTCGAAAATGTTCAAAAACATCTGCTAATAATATCACATCTGTCTTCAAATATATGTCTGAAAATTCTCCTAATGTTTGAATGTGGAACTGTGTCCATACACGTTGTGCATGTAAATATTCCTGATCACTGATATGGCTTGTGTTTAAGGAACTGTAAAATGCATCTTTCGGTGGTAAACAACACTCCTCAAGACGTTCCACACAGTTAATATATTCATAAGGGAATATGCCCTTTTGACGAATCAAATTAAAATCATCTTCTTTAGGAAAGACACGATGAATTTCATGAAACTGATCTGATTTTAAATTACTAGCCAGCTTATCAAGACTACTCGGCATAAAGCGGAATGAATCTAAAAATCGCAGTTTAATGGTTTTTTTATTGCTAGTTTTGATGTATTTTGTGAACGATATGTATTGTTCCTTATTATTCGCAATCACATCAATTTTCACATCTGAAGCTCCAAATTCTTTAACGATAAAGTGGTTATCGTATTTGCTACCGTTGTGTAGAATGATCGGAATGAATTTACTTACTCTATAATTTAAATTACATTCTTGGTGAGCAGCACCACGATATTTTCCTGTTAAATGGTCATGATCGCGAACCCTGTCTGAATATAAACATTCACCACATATAAAACAATTAGTTTCAGTTTCAAAATTCATTTGCTCTGAGGAAGTTAGTGACTCCATTGGAATGATCGTATTTAAAATAGAGGATATACGGATGGCATCTTTCTCAAGCCTTTCCATAAAAACTTTAGGTGCATCAGGTCCTCTATAGAGCTCAAACTTATTTAAAGAGTCATCATAACTACATTTAATATAATATGCAAAGCTAAAAGGATCATGAATGTGAGTTGTGTTGGTGAAAGGTTGGGCTGGATTTGTTGAACATGTATTAAATGGTTTTAGCAAAGCCTCGAAGTCAGCATATATAACAAATGGTACTCGAAGCTGTTTCTCATAATCCTTAAATTTTAGAATGTTATTTTTAGGAGTCGGTAATACCGTACGAACATGATTACACCCCCATTTTTAGCCTACTTTTCACATTTTGCAAAAATGAGGAAAAAGTAGACTTATGAGATCGGGCAAATGTGTGTCTGTCTGTCTGTCTGTCTGTCTGTCCGTCTGTCTGTCTGTCTGTCTGTCTGTCTGTCCTTCTGTCTGTCTGTCTGTCTGGCTGTGTGTGTGTCCCCCCCTATCAACTCCTAAACGGCTGCAGCAATCGAAACAAAATTTGGTAGGAGTAAAGATCTATACCTGAATATCTCACGGCCATATTTGAAAATGATGTCAATGCTACCAACTGCTAAAAAATCGCAATTGAAATTTGAGCTCCATGTTGGATATCTTGGAAAGTATGAATGGGAGCTATTTCAAAATTGGCACACGTACAGATCATAATATTTCAGTTTAATTTCCAGGAGGCCAAACATGGCAGTGTTGCCAAAATGATTATAAGCCTCCTGATAGGTCCAATTTTTAAATGCATATAACTTCTACACTATCAAGCGGAATTCAACCAAATTTCGTATGTTGTATGTGTACATAACCAGATATGACTGAGCGTATTCTTAAGACCTACCAGGGCTGCCAAATGTTAATAAATGCTCCTAATTTATTTTATCCAAATACCAATATATCAGAAAGTATGCAAGCCGACTGCTTTAAACTATGCACACGTATAGTACCTGACATTCTATATTAATTTGGAGTAACTTATATACGTCAGTGCTACCAACATGATTCTAAGCCTGCTGACAGGTCCAACTTTAAATACATGTAACTTCCATACTATCATTTGGATTTCAACCAAATTTCGTATGTGCTATGTGTACCATAACAGATATGACTATGCGTATTCTAAGGAGCAACCAGGGCTGCCAACTGTTAATATGTGCTGTCCCTATTTTTGTTACCCTAATATCAATATATCAGAAAGTATGCAAGCCAATAGCTCTAAACTTTGCACACGTATAGTACCTGGCATTCTAGACGAATTTGGAGTAACTAATATACGTCAGTGCTGCCAACATGATTCTAAGCCTGCTGATAAGTCCAATTTTAAAATGCATGTAACTTCTATACTAACTAATGGATTTCATTCAAAATTGGCACAACAATAGATCATATTATTTCAGATTATTTTTGACCAATACATGCATGACATTGTTGCCAACATAATTTTACGCGCGCTGTTAGATCCAATGTTTAACTGCATGTAACGTCCATGCTATCCAGTGGACTTCAACCAAATTTCGTATTTAGTACCGTAAGAGACGGAACTAAGAATATATTCAGTCATCAGGGCTGCCAACTGTAGTGCTCTATTAGGATACATTATGCCAGGTATACAGTATTTCGAACTAATTGGAAATTTCGATATTAGCAAATTAATTTCGTCATTATTCTAGATAGGTTCATATTCTGTAGAATAATCATTGGCATGAAAAGTAGGCTGTATAGTTCTTCACGGAACTTCTTGTTGATGTTGAGTTAGTTGGTCCTCTTTTCTGAAATAGAGCAAACAGCCATCACACAACCACTTTTTACCATCGCATTTTGTTATCTGACTACTGACAAGTCTACTGAAATGTTTTATCCAACAATAGTGGGCGTTTTCACCTTCGGTTATGTATAGTAAATTTACATGAGCATCCTTTTTTTCCCGAGTATAATATAGAGGGCCTACTATACTCTTATTTTCAATTTCATAAACATTAATACTTACATTGTTCAGCTCTTCAAAACGTTGAATGTCTTTTATCGCCATAGGAAATTCTATTTCTTTTAAATCTAACACTGAAGAATAGTGAGGATAAGATGACGTTCTCTCCACATGTCCCACTGCTGAATGGAGAGCTGAGGTTACAGCCCACGCAAAGCATGCGTCATCATTATTCATAACGTTCACAACGGCTTTCTTTCGTTTGATCCATCCTGGCAAATCAATGTATGATGATGCTCGAAGGGGGTTGTATTTATTCATGTTGGTTTCTAAATAAAGTACTTCAACCAACGCCCAGCCTGACTCCCTTTCCTGGAACTCTTCACTCTTCACAATGATAGCACTTGAAATATTTTGGTATATATCACTAATATTAGTTGATTCGCTAACAATTATGTTTTTTGTATTAAAGGATTTGATATCCGTAATTTCACCTTCGCTCCCAGTTTTTACATAGAGGCCAAAATGTTCAAAATTCATTTTAATTGTTTTATGCTCTAATAAAACATTTTCTACTAAGCCAAACACAGTAGGTTGAACATTTTTTAAAAATGATTCAATACTTTGAGTTTTTTCTTCACTATGAAGTCTATAACTAGCAATTCGACTTTTAAATGCACTACCAATTTGTTGAACATTTCCAGAATTTCTTTCATGGCAAGTGTTATTTTTATGTTGAATACTGCGTAAATGTCCATGAATGATTGAAGAAGGTATATCAATATTACATACATCACAATGTGTTATTGAAGGTTCACCATTCTTTTTTCTTTTTGTTGCACAACTATTTTCACAATCTTGAGAACGTTTACGCTTTTGAGCATCACATTCATTTAAAGGTTCCGTGCTAGTTGATGGTTTTACAGATTTCAATTCCTGTTGTTCTCCATGCACTTCAACCATGTGGAATTGATATCGCTTTACAGCAGAAAAACCAAGTTCGCAAACTGAACACGAAAATGGTGCTGAACTGACATGCATTAAATTTACATGACGTGCAAGATTATCTTGTCTGTTAAATGTGGTAGCACAATGACTGCACACAAACATTTTCTGATTATGTTTTGTACTTGCATGACGTTGAAGGTTGTCAGGTCTTGAGAACTGTTTCTTACAGTCACCACACTTGAACATGATGATTACTTTCCAAGTTATCTATAAAAGAAAGAAATCATCAATGTTAGTAAAAGATAAAACAAAATTTACAATATAAATAGTTTAATTATATTCCAGTCAATGGTTATAGCAGGGTATTTAAATCGATCTGTGAACTCCTAGCAAGTCTAACTTTATGTAGTTCTAACTGAGGGTTACTATATACCACTGTCACTGACACCTAGCAGTGAACATTAGAACTTGATAGAGTGGTAGAAACCAGCGGTCGTCAGTTAAGTGAGCTGTGTGGCGTCATAGCCAGTCTTAAAACAAGTCTAAACTTGTAGAACATATCACGTGATAGAAACCAGCGATCACCAGTTAAGTGAGCTAAGTGTGACGTCATAGCCAGTCTTAAAACAAGTCTAAACTTGTAGAACATGTCACGTGATAGAAACCAGTGATCGCCAGTTAAGTGAGCTAAGTGTGACGTCATAGCCAGTCTTAAAACAAGTTTAAAATTGTAAAACATGTCACATGATAAGGTTAAGTTAGGTAAAGTTAGGTTATGTTAGGTGAACTGAGGTTAAGTCTTTAAATATTCCCTCTGACACTGACACTTAGCAATGAACATTCAGACTTAATAGAGCGGTAATCAAAATCTAACCTACAAAATTAGCTTTACACACCATGGTCAAGTAGTTCCAACGTTTGACTGCCAAATATACCATTTTCACTGACATGTAGTGGTGAACATTGGAAAATATCACTCTAACTGTTTAAAAGTTATTAGAGGGGGGCACTTACCTTTTTATAATTGAACAACTGATGCCACTGAATGAACAGATTGTAGGAATCTGGTAACCTACAGGTACCCAATTATCTGCAAACAAATCAATCAATCAATCAATCAATCAATCAATAAATACATTCCAATCAATAACTTCGACATTAATTAGTAATAAAAGACTACAATCCATTAATAATAAGTACTTACTTTGCAAAATAATTTAATGATTTTCTACCAAAACGGCTTTTTTTTACAACTCTTGAGCAGTAATAGAGCACTGTTCACTCAAAGCGAGTAATAAAGACTGACAGTAGGAAGATATATGACACCCCTCTTATATAAACTCTCATCGCTCGTGTCAGCAGTTTTTTGCAGATAATTGCAATTCCTTTCCCAATACAGTTGAGAGTCCAAAGTACACTAGGATCACCTGTGTGGTATTCAATGACTGCTGACTTTGCATGATCATCACCCATTGTCTTAATCAACATATGAGGTTTCAAATTACTGCAGCGTCAGTCATAGCAACAGCAGTGTGCGCTCTCTGGTATGTCAGCAACATGACACCGGAAGGAACACCTGTGTAATATCCAATAACTGCTAACTTTGCATGGTCATCATCCATTGTCTTAATGAACACTTGCGGTTTCAAATTACTGCAGTGTTAGTCATAGCAACAGATCTGCGCGCTCTCTGTTATGTCTGTAATATGACACAGAAAGTAACAAGTCGGTTTACTGCACGTACCATCTCCTCAGTTTTAACATCTTAAGAACATGTATTATTCTCTTTCAACTACAAATGACTTGTTAGAACACTTCCATACACTAAGTTAGATCCCTTGTATGTTCACATGTATTTCGTCACTTTCCTTTCATATCGTTATCCCATTATAGTAGTGGTGATCAACGTCAATTCAACACACACAAATGTAGTCAGGCCCTTTGACATAATTTAAATAAATTCATGGGCTCGTCCGTAGGAACCAGGCCAAAGGGACCCGTCCAAAGGGATCAGTCCAAAGGGACAAGGACTCGTCCACAAGGACTTGTCCACAAGGACCTGTCCACACAGACTTGTCCACAAGGACTCGTCCACAAGGACCTGTCCACAAGGACTTGTCCACAAGGACTCGTCCACAAGGACCTGTCAACAATAACCCATCAACACGGGCCCGACAGCAGGGGGCTCGTCAACAATAACAGGGGCTCTCACCTCAAGGCCTAACATGCCCCTCTTTGATTATTGGTTTGCAGAACAACGTTACATTCCATATCGGCATTCAAACTCTCACATGTTGCAATTGGAAAGAGAGATTCTCTAAAAAATTCAATTTCACCCTCTAGTAGGGGTAGGTTTTATTTTTGGGGTTGAAATATGTTGTTCATAGGAAAGGGGGTGTCAGCCCGAGTTCAATGACACCTCATTCGTCAAAATCCGACCACGGGTTCGGGAGTTATCGGGCTGCCGCCATCTTGTGAGGAGGGTGAGGAGGAGGAGGGGCCAGAACTGTTACAAATACACTACTTATGTTCTTTACTGAACATCTTGTTGTTTTTGTTTCTCATTTCAATTCCTTCTTTATAGATCTCAAATATTCCACGCTGTTTTTATCATGATTTATTAACACATTTTGTAACAGATCTGCTTTTTTATTTTTTTTTATTTGTGAGCTTTTGGAACAAGAATATTTTTAGAATCCTCTGTCATGGCAAAATTTATATTAAGTGTATGTTCTTGCACATTTACATGTCCTAAATTACGCTGAGGAAGGTCAAAAACCGGTACAGTTTTAATGTACATATATTGACTTATGATTATATAAATTTTATTATAGCTTTTGTAATTTATTCAAGTACGGATTATACATTTAAATTTTAAATTTGTTGAATGATGTTGCAGATGTTCGTCTATTTCTTGATTTAAGTCAAATTTGCTTTGTAAAATATATTTCCATATGCTTGTAATGTATGAATCATTCAAAACTACAATAATCCATAATATGATATAGGACAATTACATGGGGCCACCAGACCCAGCGCTACTAACGCAGGGTTAAACAATCTTAAACAGCATTGACCCACAATGAAAGAGAGACAGACGTATGAGTGGAATATTCATCGTAATGGTTAACACTACCAGTTTCTTTACGGCTTTACCAACCCTATCATTTATCCTAAGAGCATCATATCGCAGTGGTGCCATCTGGATCTGCGATGGCTGGTTCTACCTCGGGAGTGGTATGCAAATTGAGCAGCAGCGAGCAAGAATCAAATATTCATTCATCCCTGAATGTTTCATCTAAATACCATTTTCATATTGATTTACATAGGAAACTAGGCACTGGAGGAGAGTAGTAGCTTGCCTTGTTTATTGCCTTTCACAAATAACCGTTTTAATTGTAATAATAATAATTATTATTATATTTTTGGTATTTCCTATAATTGGGTGGAAACCAAATCAGTAGGGACTGGAAAAATTAGCATCTATTTGTTTCAAAATTAGCATCTATTTTCTTCAAAATTAGCATCTATTTACAAAGTTAAAAATCATCACATTGTAATATTATTTTAACGACTTCATGGTTATGAAGTGCAGTTATAGTCCTGAAACGAAAGCATTGTCAGTAGTTCAGCATTGCTTTCTTTCAAATTGCACCTTCTGTCTGTAACCACTGTGTTGTAATGGGACAACACACGCTCGCTATCAACATTGTTCGTTGGGGTCCACAAAACAGTATTTACAAATATGCTGAACTCTGTCTGAACTGCAGTTAATGCAAGCATGATATCACATTTTTCACTTTCTTTCATCTGGGTTTGAATTGCATTTAGCCAACTGTGGTCGAAGACGCGGCGAACAATGTACAGCGTGCTAACAATCACGCTGCGCCGTATGCTTGCACGCGGCCGAGTTCTGATGCGACGCAATGCGTAAAGACGAAATCATTGAGATTCGAGAAGACTGAACTGCGTTTCCCTGCGATGTAACAGTAGGCCTATTTGCGCAACTGTTGTGGCGCGCTAATCGCTAATTCGAACGTATCTCAAGTCGGCGAATTTAGCCAACCGTGGCCGAAGACGCGGCGAACGATGCACAGCGTACTAACACTTACGCTGCGCCGTATGCTTGCACGCGGCCGAGCTCTGATGCGACGCAATGCGTAAAGACGAAATCATTGAGATTCGAGAAGACTGAACTGCGTTTCCCTGCGATGTAACAGTAGGCCTACTTGCGCAACTGTTGTGGCGCGCTAATCGCTAGTTCGAACGTATCTCAAGTCGGCGAATTTAGCCAACCGTGGCCGAAGACGCGGCGAACGATGCACAGCGTACTAACACTCACGCTGCGCCGTATGCTTGCACGCGGCCGAGCTCTGATGCGACGCAATGCGTAAAGACGAAATCATTGAGATTCGAGAAGACTGAACTGCGTTTCTCTGCGATGTAACAGTAGGCCTACTTGCGCAACTGTTGTGGCGCGCTAATCGCTAATTCGAACGTGTCTCAAGGCGGCAAATTTAGCCAATCTTGGCCGAAGACGCGGCGAACGATGTACAGCGTGCTAACACTCACGCAGCGCCGTATGCTTGCACGCGGCGCCTCGATCCTTAATCGGCTCGTATCGAAGTTCGGATCAACTCGTTGTTGCTCGCTCTTCCTGTTAGTATCGCTTCGGGTAAGTTCTTGGACAATGACGACTGTTGTGGCGCGCTAAATCGAACGTGTTTCTACCTGAAGGTTATTACGGTCACTTATATGACGCTGTCAGTAATGAATGCGAGATATATGCGAGTACTTTTTCCCCCTGAAATTTCAATTAAAAACATGGGGTGCGAGATATACGCGGGGGCGAGATATACGCGAGCAAATACGGTATATCGATTAGAGCGGTTGAAAAAGATATGCGTCATATTTGCAGTATTTCTCATGATTTCGCCGAAATATGTGGTTTTCGCCACTAAAATAACAAATTTTCGCAGAATTCGCACAAAAATCGCATATTTGTGCTAATTTCGCATTTTGGTCAAAATTCGCATTTTGTCTCATTTTGAATTTAGGTACCACAGTGCTTCAGAACACCTTAAAACTATTTAAAAAGTGGTTTTAACACATATTACAAAAAATCGCATTTATCGCAAATGCGAATTTTTCCGGTCCCTACAAATCAGTAGTCTGACATATGCTGATAACCTGGTTGTAATGACAGACTCCGTCGAAAGCTTGCAGGTCTCCATGTTATAACTTGAACAGAAATGTTGGGAGTATGGTGTGAAGATATCAGCTTTTCAAAGAGGAATTAGTTTATATTGGTAGTGAAGAACTAAAAAAACAACAACAAAAAAAAACAAAAACAAAAAAAATCAACAAGTAGTTCCGTGAAGAACTATACAGCCTATTTTCATATATCCTACTCATGTTAATTGCCTCTATCAACATACAAAATTAAAGTTTAATTGCTGTAACAGATTCGTAGATATTGAGAACCGTCTAAATATTTCAGATTGTCGCCAGGTTGGATTTTTATTGTTGTACTATTACATTAATATTATTGTGTACGTGTGGTATTCAAACTTCAAACGCATGATTAGAACACAAGAAGTAAAAACGAGATTTTAAAATTACGCACAGCAGCCATCTTGTGATTATGCAAACAATTGAAATAAATTAGATGCCAGTGGATCAACATTTGTATAAGCATTTAACTTGCAACGTTTCACGGCACTCGGATAGTTAATTCGCGAGAAACGTCCATTTAAATATTTATACTTCGCGTTGCCGCCATGTTGGATTTGTGCTCACCAGGCTACTGAAGTCCTATAGGTGAACATATGTTCATAGTCTCTATGAACATAAAAAAATGAGTTTGGTTGCTGTAAAAGATTCATGGATATTGAGAACCGTCTAAATATTTCGGATGGTCGCCATGTTGGATTGTTAAATGTATAGGACATAGAGTTATGTACCATTCAAGGACAATTATTGCCTAGGTTCATTATTCAAACTTTCACTTCGATCGCATGATTACGACACAAGAAATTAAAACTTAATTTTAAAAGTTCTCACAACCGCCATCTTGAGGTTATGTAAACAATTGAATTAAATTAGATGGCAGTGCATTACAATCTACAAAATCATTTACTGTACCACATTTCAATGCGCTCAGAGAGTTAAATCACGAGAAGTGTCTATTAAAATATTTCAAATTCGCTTGGTCGCCATGTTCGTTTTGTTCTTTACAGGTTTATGAAATATACATAGGTAAACTTGTATCAGTACCCTTTATCACCGTACAAAATTGCAGGGTGATATCTGCAATAGTTTCGGAGATATAGAATGCCAGTGAAATATTTCGCACAGCCGCCATTTTGTGGTTATGTAAACAATTGAACTAAATTAGACTCCAGTGCATTACAATTTGTATAAACATTTGTTGTACCAAGTTTCATTACGTTTGGATATTTAAATCGCGAGAAAAGTCTATTTAAAATCTCAAATTCGCTTGACCGCCATGTTGGTTTTGTATTCACCAGGTTTTTGAAAGTCTCATAGGTGAACTTCTAGTAGTGCCCTTTATCACCGTACACAATTTCAGGGCGATATCGGTAATAGTTTCGGAGATATTGAATGCTAGTGAAATATTTCGCACAGCCGCCATGTTGGATTGGTGATACGTAACAAAATTTGAAGGGCACGATCGAGGTCGCCGGGAATAATGCTATGAACTTATCGAGTTTCATTGAAATCGCTCCAGCCGTTTAGATTTTATTAGGGGGGACACACACACACACCTCACACACACACACACACACGCATGCGCGCGCGCGCACACACACACACGGACAAAAGGTGATCTCATAAGCCTATTTTTTCAAAATTGAAAATAGGCTAAAAATATAGTCAGTGTGAAAGACTAGTCTTTAGAAAGAGAATAAAGGGATTCTGCCTTTCCAATACTTGTATTGAACGTACTCACAGGTACATGTTTCGAAGGTAAAACTCCTTCTTCCTCAGCCTGTACATAAAAATAACAAAGATAAATTGCCTTTATAAGAACATACGTTACATGAATAAAGATTTGTGAAATAAATAATATGAAGTTCAATTGTTTCCGTTTCTCCTTAAAAAGCCGCTGAGTCAGGCCAGTGTTGTGAGTCGCTATTTGGTTGCGTCATCGTTTTTCGAACTAGTCTCTATGCTGCCCTTGGAGAACATCATGGCAAAGAAATCAACATAATCCCTGACATTATGAGACTAGACTTTATATCATTTCAAATGACGTATGCTACAAATGCTATGTTAGAAAGGCTATGCTAGGACTCTTTCAACAGACTCCAATACAGCACGAGATTTAGCTTTAGTAGATATGATAGCACTATTACTGTCAACAGAGTCCATTATTAACACACTTTACAACCCTGCACAAATTGTAAACTGTAAGTAAGCAAGTTTAACGAACGAAACTGCAAGTACAGAGATAGCAAGAATCACGTGAACGCTTCATGATCAACAAGTTGCAAGTCATTCAGTATCATGCAGCTAGCGCGTAGGCTTCCCGCGCGGGGAACGGGGAGCAGGAGGTCCCCTCTGCTGCATGACGTCATACACGCCGAAACCGTAACGCATAACGTTAAACCCATGCATAACGACGAAGTCGACAAGATCATTTGAAATGATAAACAAAATACCAGGTAGAGGGAACTAAATTTGAGCAGGTGGAATATTTTAAGTACTGGGGCTGTGTGTTCTCTCAGGATGGTCGTGTGAGGAAGGAAATAGACATGAGTTGTTTTTAGCGTATGGCTTTTGGTGCCGGGAGTGTCCGAGGACATGTTCGGTTCGCCAGTTTTGTAGCTGCTTTGAGGCGCACACCCAATGGGCGAGCTACAAGTACCGTCGCGTGTCGAGTGTTGTCTGGGGAGGAAACATTGAATGTAAGGACGAGGAGTAGGAAGGTAGCGGCTGTGGCCTATAGTTAGGGACCAACCCCGGCATTTGCCTGGAAGGAAGATGGGAACCCACAGAAGACCATCTTCAAGGTTGCCGGAGGGGGGATTCGAATCTCCTCGCCTTCGGGATGTGAGCGACTGCCAGCAGTCATGCCGTAACGACCACGGCTAACTCACCCCGTAGACATGAGGTGTAGAAAGTCAATGCAATGAGTTCTCATTTGCGATCTCCAGTAATCTGCAAAGAAAAAAGTTGGTGTATCGACGAAACTCTCCCTACATCGCCCAGCATAAAGGCAAAGCATAGCCAACTCCGTACAGGCCATAGAGGCCCTGGGAGTAGTGGAAGGTAGAGGCTAGCACTAGATGGGATGGAGTTGTCATCTCTATGCCCGGCCATCTTTGCTCCCAGGAATTACCCTGGTACTCATTTCTGGTGTAGGCAGAGTAAACGCCAGGGCCATTTGCGTTTCCGAAAGAGGTAGTTTTGTTTCTATAATCCACTACCTAGTTGGAGATCGAACCCACTCCCCTTCAGTTAGAAGCTCAGTGCCTCTACCGGCTGCGCCACGCATCCCCCGACATCGCCCAGTATGGTGTGTATGGAAGTGAGAGCTGGTTAGATTCAGGGTATATGATACATAAGCTACTGTAGAGGTAACTGATATGAGGGTAGCACGAATGATTGCTGGGACAAATAGACGGGAGCAATTGCAGGAAGGTGTTCGTAATGAAGAGATAAAATCTAAGTTCGAAATGAACATGGTAGATGAAGCTGTTCGTACGAACCGACTCAGACGGTGGGATCATGTGATGAAAATGGGGGAGAAGGGTGTACCTAAGAGGTATAGAGGGTAGGAGAAACAGAGGTAGCCCTAGGAGGCGATGGTTAAATACAGTGTAGAACGATTTCAAAGGGAGAGGTGTAGAAACAGAGGAGGTTAGTTAGTTATTTATTGTTGTCTTAAGGGGCGGAACTACGAAGTCACCTGCCCCTAAAAGCAGAGGAGGCTGCAGTGCTAGCTGCTAATAGGGGATCTTTATTTTGGAAAATCTGTTTTCAGACGCTTGAAGAGGGACCGCACTCTTCAAGTGTGTGGGGCTCTGACCCACACACTCTTCTCCCACGACGAGTATATCCGCCCCGGAACCGCTCTCGCATTACTTCAGGGCGGTGTCGTTTATGAAGCATCTTATGCTCCTTCTTCCTTCAGTTCTTCTTTACTATTGGCCTTAAGCGTCTAGATCCCGCTTCTTTAGGCGGAAAGTACTCTCCACATAAACTGCCACCTGATCCCAGGATTCCTGGTTTTGTAGCATGATATGGACTATGTTGTCTGGCGTGAGCCCTCCCTGTACTGCCTCCAAACATCTTCTTTGTGGCAGCCAATGGTCACTCGTAAAGGAACTATGGAGTGCATCATCAAATTCAATGCAGTTATGCACGCCCGACTACTCGCTCGCTCTAGTCTGTAGAGGAATTGGCGAAAGTATCCGTGACCTGTCAAGAACTGCGTCAGGTAATAGTTCATCTCACCGTGATTCCGGTCGACCCAGTCAGCCAATGATGGTATCAGATTCTTCGTCCATTTTCTCCGAGGCTCATTTCCCCATCTCTGTTGCCATCGCCTCATCCTTTGGCGAAGCGCTCCTTTGTAACAGAGACTTGCAGACTAGACTGGATGCTGAAAGAGAAAACAGTCTCAAATGAAAAATGTATGTTTATCCCGGTATTAATTTAAGAAAGAATGAAAATAATACATTGTTTGGTATCGTTAGCCTATAGGCTTAAAGATCAAAGTTTGACCGTGTGTGTGTGTCCCTAATAAAATCTAAATGGCTGGAGCGATTTCAAAGAAATTTGGAAGGCCATAGTACTATTTGGTCCGATCCCGACCGTGCTCCTCAAATTTAAATACATTTCACGAATCCAACATGGCGGCCACGCGAAATATATTTAACTGGCATTCTATATCTCCCAACCTATTACTGATATCACCCTGACTTTTGTATGGTGATAAAATATGCTAAGGTACGTTCAGTTATGCAACGCTTAAAAACGTGTTAAGTACAAAACCAACATAGGCTAGCTGCCAAGCGACGTTAAAGTATTCAAATGGCATTTTCTGGAGATTTAATCAACCGAGCGGAGTGAAACTTAACACCCTACATATCCAAACAGGATTTAATCTACTGTCATCTAATTCAATTGTTCTCATAAAAACAAGATGGCGGCTGTGCGAAATTTTAAAATTAAGTTCTTATATTTTGTGTTCTAATCATACGATGGAAGTGAAGGTTCGAATAATGAACCTACGGAATGTTTCAATCTAATGGTACACATCCTTATGGCCTACACATAGAAAAATCCAACATGGGGACCATCCGAAATATTTTGACAGTTCTCAATATCTGCGAATCTATTACATCAATCAAACTGAAATGTAATATGTTGATAGAGGTTATAAACATAAGTCCATCAATGGGTTTTTCAATAACCTGATGAACACAAATCCAACATGGTGGCGACGCGAAATGTAAATATTGTAAGGTATCTGTGAGGGATGCCTGTACAAATAATAAATTTAGGGGATGAAATAAGTCTAAAATGGGGGTTGAGCTTGGCGTAAACTGTAAGAGGTAAGGAGTGCTTTAGGAATGGAGATCGATCGTGTGATCAGCCAGGAGAACTCCCCAATGTACTGTTTGGCGGGGTAGTTCTAGGTACAGGGGTAGTTTGCAAGATATATTAAGTTATAAACCAAAGCGCGATGACTGCGCCCCGCGGTTAACAGGGAGCCGTGAGCACGCGAGTAAGTGTAGAGTTTGCTGTGGTCAGCGCGGAGCAATGACGCTCAGCTGAACACATGCAGCGATTAAGCAAATACGCAATAAGACTATTTCTAACTCCTACCTAAAGTGGAATCTATTAGGGTAGGAACTTACTAACTAAATAAATAAAAGAGTGAGACCAGTTGCTTCTATTACTTAGGATTTTAATGTGTATCTCTATTTGGAGATACACTAATAGAGCTAGCAGTTCAAAATAATAATTAATAAGAAATAAATACAGTCCAAGCACAGGGGGAGGGGAGTGTGTAGTGTATTGGTTAGTGTGTAGATCGCTAAGACACTTACCCGACCTGTAGACAGTAGAGGTTCAACACGTCGGTGCACTGAGTGAGGACTGAGTAATTGATGAACCCTGGCACTTGACCTCTAGGGTTTTTATAGCTTTGGTGTGCACGCTCTGCGAATTCTAACATTCCTCCCGAGTCGTGCACCTCTTTCAGGTCATTGCCTGTGATACGAGGCTACCCGATTTCCTGTATGTGCTACTTGTTCTTTATTTAATTTGTAGGTGGTATTTTATAAGGATTTTAGATCAGAAGTTTGTAGTTTTGGGATTTTACAGATTTTCCTTAGGGGATGGGGGTAGCGTACCCTAGGGGTACAACAACCCCCTTTGTAGGGTTAGTTATCGTCCTCGATATCTGGACGAAGACGTGGGGGTGGTTTTTGAAAAAAAAATAAAACATCATCTTCTTTCTTGATAATCTTCTGTCTTCTGTTCTTCTCTTCTTTTCTTCTTTCAATTTAGGTCATCGTTGTATGGTTTGGTGTCGTAGGGGGTGGATTGGTAGCCTCGTGGAAGATAGGGGTAAGTCAGGGGGTAGATATAAATTTAGTGCTATAGTGTTAAATGTCGAAAGTTGAAAGCTGAATAATTGTGCTTTCTAGTGATTGGGTGTCCGGGTGTGCCTAGCGATCAAGTGTAATTGTCTGTGGTGAGGGGAACAATATTTCTTTATATTTTTTGTTTTTAAAATCCAACAATGGGGTGTGAAGCTTACTGTCTTTCATATTATGTGTTTTCTTGATGGGATATTACCTGGATCCCTTATTGTATTTTTGATATACAAACATAATAATTTGATAAATAAAACATTACATATTATAAAAATTTGCAATTGCATCATTTTAAATTAAGGGGTGCAGGAACACACGAGAGGAAAAAAACATCCGAGGGTTAAAGGGGGAGGTTATAGATACATATATAATTACTTGCCTCCAGTGGGGATGAAAAACTGCTCTCGCGTGCCCTGTATGTGTGTAAAAGGGATAGAGTATAGTGACAGAAAAAAATAAATGCCGCAATGTGTAGTTAAAGGTTTAAATTGAAAAGTGTTTTATTGTGTGGGGAGAAATGCGACATTTTTACAATGTGGAATTTAGAAGAGTGGAAAGGAAAAAACAATGTGTATCACATTTCATTTCATCAACAACATTTTCTGAAAAAATTTTCAAGTTTCCATATTATTTGTAATCATAAAAACCATTAAAACCTGAAACAAAAACCCTGTTACTCATATCAATATTACATACAGAGACAAAATTCAATTCTCTTATTTACATCAATCTTCAATAAAAACAATACCAAATTCACCTAATTGTGTTGTTCTCCTCTAATAGTAAAATCAACCTTTCTTAATTATGTGTTAACCTTCTGTGTTAACAAACCAAATTCTCTTAATTAATTATGATCCTTCTGTTATTACTGTAGTCAATACCTTTAACATTCTTTTGAGTGCACTCTTAACTTAATATGTAATTATAATCTATTGTCTATTACCTAGTATCCCTTACTTATTATCTATTGCCTATTTTCTATTACCTGCAGGTGATATACTATTTGTGTGCAGAATATTTTATTGCATGACTTGCTCCCTGTGGGCGAGCGAAGTCATCTTGGCTGCACAACTCGTCCTTTACAGAGATAGGCGCGAGTTGTGTGGCCGTAATGCACCTCTCATTTTAGGTGCTAATTAGATTCTTTGATCCGACCTTCAGTGGAGGATATCCCACAGGTATATCTCCACTGTGGTCCGGATATGTGCCTGAAAATGGGTATTATGTTCTGGGGGGGGGGCGGCTATGTATGGGGCATGTGAGTGTGCACTTTTGGGGGTGGGGCAGTCGTGTAACACAAGAAAAAATATATGGTTAGTGCATAAAAAATTTTACATAAATTTTTGTGGATCCATAATACATGTGAAAATGATTATTTCAGAGGGCATTTTCCCTCGTCTTTTGTGGGGTTAATCCTGTGGATGCATATAGAAAACATTATGTTTATTTAATAAATCACCTTTTATCATTATCATAGTTTGTGGAAGCTTATAGAAATCATTAATCATTATCATTGTTATTTTCGGTGAGCGCCCCAAAATGGAGCCACTCCCGATACATGCTTTCAAATTGTGCACCACTATGTGTGTTTTGTCTGGTATCAGCGCCTGGGCTGAAATGGAAATACATGTTTATTATTATAATATTTATATTATTAATTGCTATTGGCCATGTTTTATTACCTCTTTGTTTATCTTTGTATTTACTTATTCTCCTTCATCTTTCTCCTAAGTCTTTGTATTGTTTCAACCTTAATCTCTTATTGGGTATGTATTCATGCTCTATCTATTCCTTCTTATTTATTATCCCTTATAACTTCACTGTACTTTACTCCTATTTATTTCTGTTTTACGTCATTGCTTCACCATTATCTTCAGCCATCATTGTATTCATCTTTATCTTTCTTTATTCTTTCTTACGTCTTATTTCCTATGACTTCACTGAACTTTACTCCTATTTATTTCTGTTTTATATCATTGCTTTACCATTATCTTTATTCATGATTGTATTTATCTTTTTGTGTGTCTTTATTCTTCCTTCCTCTGTGTGTTGTGTAACTTCAGTGTACCTTGTGTCTACCTTGCGTATGCAAGATCGGACTCAGCGCTCATATCTTTAATAACTAATCGTATGCCTGGGTTGCATAATTCTACTCACGAGATATATAGTCTTTGGTTTCTATGTCGTAAAAAAATATACGGATTTGTATGATGTTGTACTTGGACAAAGGGCTGTCGAATACGCAGGGTGGTGTCGGAACTAAGAGAGCCTAGAAGGACTTCCTTTACCAGTGGACCATCTAAATACGTAAAAAAAGCGTATACGTACAGTGGTTTGGTTTACTCTTACATAGCCTGCGCTAGGAGTTACCTCCGTATCGATTGACCTCCCACGCGCATTGCAATCCTTGGTCTATGCTACATGTGCAAATTGCACCCTTATCCGCGCTGTGTCCGGTCTCGACGCTTCTTATATTGACTTTTTCGCAATATCAATATTCTTCTTCCTGGGGCACAATAATGTATGTTACCTCGGCCAGGGAAAAGAATCGTAGTGTCATTATATATTTGCTGAATATTCTCCTTCCTGGGGCACCATAATGTATGTTACCTCGGCCAGGGAAAAAGAATCGTAGTGTCATTATATATTTGCTGTTTGCATATTTGTTCATCTGGGGTATGAGCAAAGAGGTCATCGGTGCTGCATACCTCGGCCCGGAATATAATTGTTCATTATTTCATTGGTTCATTATTTCATTTCATTTCTTGTATTATTTCATTTCGTATATTGTGTTATTATTCCCTTATTACTTTGTATTCTTTCCTTATCATATTCTGTTATTGTTTCCTTATTTACTTGTTTCCTTATTCCCTTAATTCATTATCACATTCTCTTACTATTTCCTTCTTTCCTTATCTCCTTATACCCTTAACTCATTATTCCCTTTTCTCAATACGCGTCTTATTCCTATATACCTGCCGCTGCAGGCGTTTGCTCCTATTCTAGAGCATCTACTTAATTCTATTTACCGACTAACGTTAAGTCCTAGGGGTCGTCTTGGGATGAAGAAAGTATTCTGTCTGATGTAGGGGTAACTTATTCCCTCATCGAACCATTATTCCTCCGTCCGCAGGTATAGCTTAGACGACGTTAGGGAAAAAAACGGTATAACGGACCCTGTATTGAGGAGAGACAGGCTAGGTACTTCCCCGCAACACAGGCGCTTGCCCACCCTAACGCGTCACCACTATGACCTCTCGTCGATCGTCAACGTCGACGTCTTGTCATGTCCTGTCAAGGGTACAATTTATTAAGACATCAACGTATATTTTCGCCTGGAAAATACTTTTCATATATATTTTCACCTGGAAAACATTTTTATATCCTGCTAAGTGCATCGCCGTGCGTAAACCATGAAGAATAAGTGTCTAGCGTTTTAATGTTGTTTTATTGTGTTGTAGTTATACGGGGGGGGACAATTGTGGTGGCACGGTGCATTATCGTTGCGCCTGGTCAATCAGATTTCCAGCTAATATCAGCTGCGTATAATTCCTTCTCACATGTTAGTAGGTAAGTGAGGGATCTGGAATGGTATTCCCATGTTATTGGGTATTTGTAGGTATGTTAAAAAGTTGTTAATTACTGGTAACGGGATGGTAAGAAAGGTTCAAGGCATCTTGGTCCTACGGGGATTTATGGAGATATTAATGGGTAGGAACTCTCGACCGGTGTAGGTGAGGATTTTATTGTGTAGGATCTGGGTGTTCAGCGTTGGCTGTTAGTTACCGTGTTGAAGGATGTGGGTTAGCATTTATGCTTTCAATTAACATGCAGGGTGAAAACATTGGTGAAAAATTTTTATCATTGCATGCACTTTTGTTAGTGGGTTAAGCCTGGAACGCTAGCTGTTAGCTTTAAGGTTCCGAGTGTTGATTAACATCCAACCATGAGCGATAAGGCATGGTATACACCCTGGTATTTGCATAATAACCATAGTGCCTCGCATGGGAAGGGGAAGAAGTGTAGATGTGTTATTTGTATAGTGTTTAATGTGTATTATGGGAGGGAAATGTGCTTTATGGCCTGGACATACTATTGGTAATATATGGCACCTGTCGCCATAATAATATGTGACTGCTGTTTATGCTCGTATTATATTTATTAGACTGATAGGCTATAAAGTCTATCCTAAAAAACTGGTCATCTATTATTATTATATAGCATAATTCCTTAACTAGAGGTATTGTCTAGAGGTATTATCTAGGTATACTGTCTAGAGCTATTGCTTGTAGGTATTTTCTATAAACTCCGTCTAGATCTATTGTCTAGAGATACTGTTTATAAATTGTGTCTAGGTCTGCTGTCTAGATACATTATCTAGAGCTCTTGCCTATAGATATTATCTATGTATATTTTCTATAGATTTTGATTAGATACTATGTATTGAACCCATGTACCATTGGCTCAAAAGGGGTCGAATCCATGTATTTTGTGAAAGGAATGAAAGAAACATATAGTCTCTAATGGAACGGAGAAAGATTTCAAGCAAGGATGCTAGCATAACGTTGCGCAAGCAGCTGGACCCAGGTGTTCAGGAAATGAGATCATGCCTCCTGACTCATCGATAAGGAGCCGGTCATGAGTATTAATAGAATGAGTGGAAAGTTTTGGCTGTGAGACAGAGAAGCACGACTCGGAAATCAAGCTTACCGTGCATTAAAACGGCAACAGCGCCGCTGTGCCAGAAGAATAATAATTAAATTTAACCCATTTGCGAGAATAAAAATAAGTAAATAAATACAGTACTGTGAATCATTTCGGATTAGAGATTTTTGTGTAAAGAAAACCCTTTTAATAATTGCACAGGAAAGAAATGCAAACGCAGCATACGTCATCAGGGATTCACTGATACCCGAGGAGAGGGTAATTTAAAAATGAACAGCACCACCCACGCAGCTGAAGACTAAAAATTAATTAATATCTCAGAAATGCACGATCGATTCTTATGCGCAGTGAGATCATTTAACGTTTGGAAGACGAGCTTTCTGGAGATATAATTTTTATTATTGTGCGACAATTAGTTCAAAAGTTGGTCACGAAAAGGACTAGGATTTTATCTTTTTTGACTAAAGAGTATAAAAGTCCAGGTCAAGCCAGACCAATCATGCAGTATTCCGACAGTCCGTGAGGGGGCGTCACGCTGTAACACATCGAAGGCAGTTTACCAGTACTCCTTGAGGGGAGATGCTATATCACACAGCATAGACAATATCCGACAGCCAAGGGCGTCGCGGTATCAATAACTTACGTGCATCCGTAAGGATTTGTAAAGAAGTAATATTACAGTATCGCCGTGTTGGAAATTAGGAAAATCCTAGTTACAGGATTTAGGTCCGACAGTAGAAAGTTTACCGTGAAAAGTTTATTAAATACAGTCAAAGCAGGCTGCGAACTTAGAACTCAGGGCGATAGGTCTTTTAGTAAACGACCAAAGTATCATAACGTACGGAAGTACCGTAACAGCGAGATAAACATTTTATCAAATTTAAAGAACCCGAGCAGGGACAGACAGAATAAGGTTCGCAAAGTATTCTAGAAGATTAGAAGTTCGAGAACTGTAACCGAAGGGCAAAATTTGAATGTAATTTTGAAGCATTTAAGACAGAAAGTTATGAATATATTATTTCGCTACTGGTAGAACATTGCCAGCTCAGAGCATTGTGTAGAGATGGGAAGGCACACCCACCCCAGGACAATAGAGCGCAGGTACGGACTAGCCCCTTTCCGAGAAGACTTGGCCAGCTCCATGTCATTGTTTGTGCTGAAGACTTATTGTATGCTAGTCACTGAAAATTTATAAGGAAAGAAGAGCTGTGTTCAGGAAGAGAAACTGTTTTCTTTGGTGCAAGAAATACCTTTAACTTTGGTAAGACACCGGAGATAGCACTCGGTATTGGTGGATTTTTAAGTTCGCAGGCGGAGTGATCTCCGAATCGGTGCGAAACTCAGCCTGGTGGGGGTGTACATGACGCTACTGGGGACTATTTGCTAGCGTCATGATGCAATGACATATGTAGAGTCTCCCCACGATCGAATCCTAATCAGAACTGGAAATTCGGTACCTGCCCATTTAACGTGACAATATGAGCTATCGCTCGTGAATCTACGACCATTTCCTGAGGAGCGGATTCTTTGGCGGTAATATGTCCATTGTGTACCAACGGCCTGCCATTTTTAAACCCAAAGCACGAGGAGCGGGGGTTCAGTTTTCTTGTATAGACTTCATGGGACGGACTCTCTAAGTTAACACCTACGAAACAGTGGTTCGGTCCAGGTTAATCTTGTTTCAAATCCTGAGGGAATACCGAACAAAACAGTACGGGTCCACCAACGCGAGACCAAGTGAACGAGGTTCGGAGCCCGATAGGACAAGTTCCGCCAGCAAGAAGTGATAGGGGAGAATATTTTACTAGTGACTTCCGAGGTGTAAAAATAGGTGTTATAAAACCAGTGTAATTTCAGGGCATTTCAGTGAAATTCCAGTGTATGTGGAAAATACCAGTGCTGCCTGTGGTTGAGGCAGATATCCGTGTGTGTGAATCCCAGAGCGTAACCATGGGCTAAGGCGGCCTTTGTGGGTCTGAGCGAACCCAGGACACCATGCAGACCACCTCACCTGGACAGCAGAAATGATGAGTATTGACTTTCAAATTATGGGTATATAACTTACGAAAGGGGGGCGGACAGTAATGTAGATTCAGTAGCTTGCGTGACGATGTTAGTCACAGTCATTATAGATGCGGGAGGCAAGTTATTTAACGGTCAGCATGTTCTAGTTAGGAGTTGTGTGTGTACTCGCCATTATTAGTTTAATGCATGTCTTTGGGCTCAAATGGTACGAGTATGTCCATATAGGTAAGATTGATTTGTGAGCCAGGGCACGTAAGATAAATTCACGTGAAGTTTTGATGTTTTGTTCGTGTGGCATTTAATGTAATGATGTTAATGACTTTGACCATAGTTGGTTTATATTTGCTTATCGTGAGATTAATAAATTCCAGTGAGGATAGTTTTTCGCCACATATTGAGGTATATTGAGTGACCCTTTGCCCCTTTTATTTTCCGTGAGACCGGCGAGGTCGAACCAGTGTCCGGCGAGAGGTTACGAGTGAGTTATGGTGAGTTGTTCCCACAGGAGCGTGTGTGATATTTATGTGTGATGGGGATTTAGGTTGCCGGCGAAGTTAGCCGAGGTTCGTACCACGTGCGGTAGATCTATGTTGATACGAAAGGCGTCGTGATGCACGTGATGGTACATTTGTTGTTGTTTTTGTATGAGAGGGTCTATGCCTCATACCAGAGAAAGTTCAGTCACACACGCATGGGAAAATATATATGTGTTTTTCAGGAACACCATGAAGAAACACTGGTTCAATCCCCTCGCCGACGTACACCGGCATATTATAAATTTACCATTTGTATATTCGCATAATGTAGGCACAGTAGAGGTTTGGTTTGTTTTGTCAGCTGGTCAGGTAGGGAGCTATTTATAGTTACGGCCGGCCCGCGCGAGCCATTGTGTATGCAGGGAGAGTTTTCCTGTCTCGTCTTGGTCAAAGCTGTAATTACCACATACCGTTGTTAGCTAATTAATTTAAGGGGTGCATGTCGTTTTGCCATGCTGATTCGTATTTCTTTGCTTGTACTACTGTTCGTGAATAGTAGTAACTTTTGTTCATCCGGGTTCAGCCCGTGTTTATTTTGTAGTAATTTTGTCTTGTGCCTAGCCCCGTATATTTGGATATGATCCGCCCGCCCTAAATGTCGTAGTTATATTAGCCCGACGTAGGTTGGGCCCATGTGGTTCGAAGCCCGTCTATGAAAGGTACTCGTCATTATCTGTGTAAAAATTGTCCTTGTTCCCTGCTAGAGTGTATATTTGTGTGACATAAAAATCAGAATAACACTATTTGTTTATAATAAAATCAGTAAGCGCAACTGCAGTTTGTTTTTGACCCAAATTCGTGTTAGAGGCAGTTGACAGTCCATTTAAAGTAGTTTTTGACCACCTCGCACAGCTGAGTAACGTGATGTAATGATTTAATGTAAACTCAATGGTTGATCTCAGCTGTTAGTATGGTTTCATCCTGTGGGGTGAGGTTTGTTCTAGTTTTTTTAAAGAGGGGCGCACTGGGATATCACATATTCTTTGTTTTTTTATATTTAATTTTGAAGGTGTTGGTTTTTCTTTGTTGATGTCAGTTGGGTTTTTATTTTTTGTTTTTGTTCTGTAATTTCTTTCTGCAAGTTTTTTTTGTTGGAAATAAATTACGGACTCAGTAAGATGTGAGTGTACGCCATTTCTGTAATTGGTAGTCACCTGTTTCCTTCACTTTAGGCCTTTAAGTCAGTTACTATAACGAACGCACCACCCCCGAGATCAATTTATTTTATCCAGGCCTAAAGGATTGCCCTATCGGGTACATAAAGGATGCTTGTACCACTTTATTTTATCTAAGGAAACAGTAGTTATTCTGGCCTACACTCGTTGTTGTTATTGTGGGACGAGAGTCTGGCATTGGCTCAGTAACGTAATCGTATGCTAAAGCCCCCCATTCCCCTCCATTAATTTTTCTATGTGCCTAGTGAACGCATGCCGGGAGAGTCGATTACAAGGAAGACCTCTCGTATACCCGGTGGTGATGCACGCACACTTTGCGCAATACACACATCCTCGCACCGGGAAGGGTGCCCGATGTATATAAAATAGTAACAAATACATGTAGCTATCCTAGGATAGGCGGAAACGCCCCACCATGGCGCACAACGTAGGAGGCGATAGATCTATGATCTAGGAGTGTGAGAGATGTGTGATATTTGAAAATTGGGGAGTTATATATTAGACGAGAATGCCAACCAAGGACTCAAAATTTACTTGACCCTGGGCTTAATAACGTAAAATCACGTGTAGGCAATATTAAAATTAATATCGGGAAGCCCAGGCAAACATTTCCTTATGGTGTCGTTAGAAAAGAGTCAAAGGGAAAGAAGTGTATAGGTAGCCCACGCTTGTGAGAGCTAGCTTAGCAGTCATTGGTCCTCTGCTAGTGGCATGCGGATTTTAACGTACCTGAACGGGTTAAGCACCTTATAGTAGAAATGGTATCCCAGTTGGTAGAGATTTGCATTTTAGAAAATCTGCATAATTTGAGACTGTGTTTCTGAGGCCATTTTCTTTGTGTTTTGGTGGCGTAATTATTGTGTCTGGTTTATTTTATTTATTCTGATTTTTATCGTCAGTAGGGGACACTGCATGGCATGACTGTGGGGAGCTCAGATCCCGTTTGCTAATTTGTGTTTTTTATACTTTTGTATTTGTCGTGATGGCGAGCACCGAGGAAATGCAGGCGATGTTTGAAACTTTGAGTAGGAAGCTGGAGGAAAATGCAGATACTTTGAGTAGGAAATTGGAGGAGAGTTCAGAGACCCTAAATAAAAACCTTGGGGAAACAAATGCCAGGACCGAACAGTTAGGTCAAACTTGTATTTCGCAAGAGGAAGCTATGAGAGTCGCGCTCGAACAGCACGCTAGGGAGATAAACGGGAAAATAGAAGAACTCGCACAGAAAACTAGCAAGGGTTTTGAAGAGGTAAAAACGAAATGCGAGACGAAAATGCAGATGTTAATGCAGGAAATAGGCACGGTTAAGGATACTGTCAAGGGCATGAATGAAAGCTTAGAGGAAATGACCAACAGAATGGGAGCTATGGACATTAGGCTCACCACGCGTATAGATGACGTGAGAGTAGAAGTCAGCGCCGCAGCTAGCCAAGTCACCGCTCTAGAAGAACGAAGCGATAGGTTGGCACAACAGATCCAGGAGGTGAAGGAGAATGCAACCATGGTTCACGAGCATATAGGGGCTAGCATAGCAGAGGTCAAGAGCGAGGTTGCCACACACCGGAGTAGCATGCGGGACCAAAGAATGGCGGAGCACAAGGAGGTAAAGAGCGTAATCGAGACCGCCCACGCGAAGATGAGGGAGGAAATACTTAATAATAAAGAGGTAATTAAGGTCGAGATGGCAGAAAACCTTAACAGGCTCAGAAGGATGGAGCAAGAAATGGCGGGACGCATGGAGAGACAGGAAGCCAAACTCATTAAAATGGACCTCAGAGGACAGATCCAAGACGAGGCAATATTGGAATTGCAACGGGAAGCTACCCGAACACTGGACGAGCCGAAGGGGTGTTCAAAGGTGGCGTACCAGATGCAGGCCGCTCCTGAGCAAACATTCGGGGAATATAAGGATGAGCCGATTAGCCGCACATTTGAACCCCTTACGCGGAGAGCCTCTACGCCGCAAGACGCCGCGACGCCACAACCCATAATCCACGTGATACGGATAGGGGATGACCGCCCTCGAAAGTACAATGGCCGGGGAAATATGACCCCTAAACAATTTCTCCGTGAGGTGGGGCAGTTCTTTATCGAGCACCGCGTGGCCCCAGATCGCCAGCTCAGAGCAGTAGAGAAGCTACTTGACGAGGCACCACTGGAATGGTTCCAGAGTTTCCGGTACACCTTCCAAAACATGGAAGAATTCAGGGAAGCCTTCCTGAAGACGTATTGGAGCTTGGAACAGCAGCAGAACCTGAGGTTGGAACTGTATTCCAGGAAGTTCCAAACTCAAGGCCCAACGAAGTATGCAGAATATTTCATTTCGCAGTTCGCAAAAATGCGTGAACTGGACCAGGCACCTTCGGAGCTAGCTTTAGTGTCTGCAATTGGAAAACAATTGCCAATTAAGGTGCAGGAGACACTGATTGTGGCGAATGCAAGAACTGCCGTGCAGACCGAAGGAATCTTAAGGCAGTTAGACCACACCACTACGCATATCCAGCGGATGAGGCCAGTAGAACAGGTTCATGCCACTGAGATAGAACGGGCGCCACGAACACGCGAGCAAGGGACGAACACGGGAATTGCGCCAAAAGAAGCTTGGAGGAGGCAAGAGTACCAACCACCGCGTGAATTCGAACCCAGGTACTACGGCAGGCGAGAGGAAGACCGAGGTTACCCAATGCAGCAGCGCGGCTGACACGGACGCAGGGAGCAAGACAGGCGAGCAGGGAGACCGTACCAGCCGAGACAAGCAAGGCGAGGGCAGTTCAGGCCACGGCCGGCCCAACAAGGAAGTGCAGAGCCATGGGGACAGGCAAGGCGAGATTTGGACGATCGCTACATCGAGTCGCAGCAATACTTACGTGAGCTCCACGAGAAGAATAGCGAAGAGCAGGGGCGTAATGACGCTGACAAATGGGGGGCAGCCATGAGGTTCAGGGAAAATCCGGACGGAGAATATGAAGGGGCGCAGAGTCTTGAACTGCAGCGAGCAAGGGAAGGAGCCGGTAACCAGGACATGGGTACCGGGAGCAACAAAAAAAAAGACCAAATTTAAATGAGGGAGACAGCCTCACATATGGCCAGGATGACTGCCATCAGGAATGGATAGTAGCGAAGATAGAATCCTGGATAGCACAGTCCGATGACCTTATTGAGGATGCCAATAAGGAAATGAAAATAATCACAAAGGAATTACCGGTGATTTACGTGCGAGTCGGGGGGTTGTGGGTTCGAAGCCTCGTAGACACGGGCGCAAGCATTTCAGTGGCCAGCCAAGCGCTGATTAAGGAGCTGGAGCGTGGGAATAGAATCCCCATAATCCCCATAGCAAATGTAAAAATAAAGGGCATTATTCCAGACCGCACCACGGACTGCAAATATCAGGCATATTTGGACCTGGAGATAAATAAATTAAGCATGGCACATACATTCCTGATAATGAGCAGAATCAGCTACAACCTCATTCTTGGAGCTGACTTCATGCGGGCAAAGGGGGCAGTCATCGACCTCCGTGAGAACGAGATAAGGTTCCAAGCGGAAGGTACCGGCCGAACTGACGTAAGGATGAATCCGGTGGAGCCGAAAAATCAAGGACAGATTTGGATGGCGGAAGCAAGGGGCGTAGACACGGGGGAAGACTGGTTATCACTAACAAAGACTGGCGATGAGATAATAAGTCGGGAGATAGAAATTTATCTCACTGGACCGGAATTCACCACGGCGCTTAGCGATAAGACGGGCGAAGCAAAGATAAAGCCAGAAGAAAGAGAGGAGCTTGCAAAAATTTTGGTCCGTCATCAGGACGTATTCGACTCAAAACCAGGAAAAATTTTGAATTTCACGTATGCCCTCCAAGTGAACGATTGGAGCCCCTACAAGAGGAAAGTCTACCCTATAGCAGAAAGACATCACGAAGAGGTGAGAAAAACCATTAAAGCCATGGAAGAGGCCGGTGTAATTGCCAAGATGTCCACACCTTTCGTCAACCCAGTTGTAGTTGTGGAAAAACAAGATGGCAGCGTGCGTCTATGCCTAGATGCACGGGCAATCAATTTGAGGCTACTCCCAGAGTTCGATCAGGCTCCGGCGATTAAGGAAGTGCTAAAAAGATTTAGGGGGAAGACATATTTTACCAGTATCGACCTGACCAGTAGTTTCCACCATATCGAACTGGAAGAGAAATCCCAACTTTTGACCGGATTTATATTTGACCAGCAAACATACATCCACCGGAAGCTACCATTTGGGCTGCGTACCGCCAGTAGCGCACTCATAAGGGCACTTGACCGTAACTTGACGGAGGAAGTCAAGAAATGCACAGTACGCTATGTGGACGACATATTACTGGCATCAGAGACCCTAGAGGAGCATTTCACAAACTTAAAGAAGCTTTTACTCAATCTTCAGTCGGCCAATTTTAAAATAAACTTCGGAAAATCTCATTTCTGCCAGAAGGAGATTCTCTATCTGGGACACATTGTGGACGGGGATGGCATAAGGCCAAATCCCTCAAAAATTAATGCCATTCAGAATTTCCCACGCCCAAGTCGGATAAAGCATATTCGCCAGTTCCTCGGTTTATGTGGCCTCTTCGCGGATCATTGTCCGAATTACACTGACACGGTAGCGCCTCTTCAAGACCTATTAAAGCAAAACAACCGTTGGCAGTGGAATAGCAGAGCCGAGTCGGCATTCTGTGAAACTAAAGAGCTGCTTCGCACATTTGTGAAGCTGGGATATCCGAACTTCGAGCAAAGATTCATACTACAGACGGACGCATCAAAAGTAGGAGTAGGGGCCATGCTTTACCAGGAGGACCCCGAACTCCAAGGGAAAAGGAATTATTTGGCGTTCTTAAGCAGAAAGCTCCGGCAGCATGAATTAAATTACACCGTCACCGAGATTGAGATGTTAGCCGTCGTCCATGCATTGCAACACTGGCGAAAGATTCTATATGGTTTTCCTATTCTCCTAAGGACAGACCATAAGGCTCTGACGTTCATGCTCACGGTTAGTTTAGCGAGCGAACGCGTGAATAGGTGGGCATTATACGTCCAGCAGTACGACATAGCGATAGAGCACTGCCCCGGTAAGCTAAATGTGATACCAGATGCCCTGTCAAGAAACCCGGAAGAAGAGGAAGGAATAGACGTCCTTCACGCCGAGCTACAACAAGCAGATCGAGATTTCCTTGCCGAATTACCACGAATGGGAGAAGAGCAAGAAGCGGACCCATGGGCCAGGCTGATGATCAGCTATCTGCGAGGTCGCCTGCCAGCTGATACGCCGGCGCACGCCGAAATGGAGAGGCTCGCTCCGAGATATAATTATGTGAATGAGTTGCTGCACCAGTACATCGACGAAGAGCACACCAAGCTACGCATAGTAGTACCCACAACCTTTCAGCGTGGTTTAACGTGGCATGTCCACAGAGTATACGGTCATCCCGGGGTGGATAAGACTTATGCACTAATACGTGAGACTTTCACTTGGCCCCGCCTCCGTAACACGATTCGGGATGTTATTAGGACATGCGACACTTGCCAACGCATCAAGCACAACACGTTCCTTATGCGACAGCCGCCACGACCTATTCTGCCGTCAAAGCCACGAGAGATCTTTGCAGTGGACCTATATGGGCCTTTGCCTGCCGCAAGGAGAGGGATGAAACACATCCTTGTATGCTTAGATGTGTTCACCAAAGCCGTGAAGTTGTGCCCAATTCAGAAGGCCACCACAAAGCAAGTGATCAGTCGGCTAAAGCTAAAAATCATACCGGAACTAGGGAAACCAAAATTCATCCTGTCCGACCACGGTACATGTTTTACCAGCGCTTTATTCAAGAGGGAGCTAGAGAGGCTAGAGATAAGACACCTCCTGTCAGCAATTCGCCACCCTGAAAGCAACCCCAGCGAACGCGTGATGAGAGAGATATCTAAGTACTGCAGGATCTATTGCGCAGACGCCCATTGGCGATGGATTGACGTATTAGACACCATTGAGTCATGTATTAATAGTACGATACACGAGTCGACTGGGCAGGTGCCATCCGTCGTCCATTTTGATAGATATCCGGAGAGACCATGGGCCAGAATCCTGAACAGCCCAATGGATGTAAGACCCGCGCTACAGCTCACAATAGACAAAACTGCTGAACATCTACGAGAGCAAGCCGAGAAGAGGATGAAGCGAGTGAGAAATAAAAGGTTCCACCGAGCACTGAGAGTCGGGGAGTTGGTACTGATAAAACGACCCGCCATCTCGAATCCACCTGCGCGTTTCTACGCCAAGTTCGCCCCTATCTACAGTGGCCCGTACGAAATTGTACACAGCCTTGGAAATAATTCGTACAGGGTACGAGAAGTCGGAGGAGATACGCAAGCGATCCACAATGCTGCCAACTTAAAATTATACTATACAGCGAACGAGATAGACGATCCACCACTACACCTTGTGAACTTCAATGAAGAGATCCGATCCGAACCCAGGACGGACGAGCAGCAGCGACGAAGGGAAGACATCAGGGACGGAGAGCAGCAACATGACAGAGTTGACAGTACTGCAGGAATATCGTAAACTTCACAACGAACAGCTGAGACTATTGGGATGAGAAACAAAATCCGTAGCGACCTGTGAAGCAACCAAGCAAGGGAGCACACATTTTCTTTTGGACATCCAAATTTTATGGTTTTGAAAAATCGCACTTATTACACTCGCGCAATTTTTCAAAAGTGACTGAGGGGAAAATGTAACCGAAGGGCAAAATTTGAATGTAATTTTGAAGCATTTAAGACAGAAAGTTATGAATATATTATTTCGCTACTGGTAGAACATTGCCAGCTCAGAGCATTGTGTAGAGATGGGAAGGCACACCCACCCCAGGACAATAGAGCGCAGGTACGGACTAGCCCCTTTCCAAGAAGACTTGGCCAGCTCCATGTCATTGTTTGTGCTGAAGACTTATTGTATGCTAGTCACTGAAAATTTATAAGGAAAGAAGAGCTGTGTTCAGGAAGAGAAACTGTTTTCTTTGGTGCAAGAAATACCTTTAACTTTGGTAAGACACCGGAGATAGCACTCGGTATTGGTGGATTTTTAAGTTCGCAGGCGGAGTGATCTCCGAATCGGCGCGAAACTCAGCCTGGTGGGGGTGTACATGACGCTACTGGGGACTATTTGCTAGCGTCATGATGCAATGACATATGTAGAGTCTCCCCAAGATCGAATCCTAATCAGAACTGGATATTCGGTACCTGCCCAATTAACGTGACAATATGAGCTATCGCTCGTGAATCTACGACCATTTCCTGAGGAGCGGATTCTTTGGCGGTAATATGTCCATTGTGTGCCAACGGCCTGCCATTTTTAAACCCAAAGCACGAGGAGCGGGGGTTCAGTTTTCTTGTATAGACTTAATGGGACGGACTCTCTAAGTTAACACCTACGAAACTGTGGTTCGGTCCAGGTTAATCTTGTTTCAAATCCTGAGAGAATACCGAACAAAACAGTACGGGTCCACCAACGCGAGACCAAGTGAACGAGGTTCGGAGCCCGATAGGACAAGTTCCGCCAGCAAGAAGTGATAGGGGAGAATATTTTACTAGTGACTTCCGAGGTGTAAAAATAGGTGTTATAAAACCAGTGTAATTTCAGGGCATTTCAGTGAAATTCCAGTGTATGTGGAAAATACCAGTGCTGCCTGTGGTTGAGGCAGATATCCGTGTGTGTGAATCCCAGAGCGTAACCATGGGCTAAGGCGGCCTTTGTGGGTCTGAGCGAACCCAGGACACCATGCAGACCACCTCACCTGGACAGCAGAAATGATGAGTATTGACTTTCAAATTATGGGTATATAACTTACGAAAGGGGGGCGGACAGTAATGTAGATTCAGTAGCTTGCGTGACGATGTTAGTCACAGTCATTATAGATGCGGGAGGCAAGTTATTTAACGGTCAGCATGTTCTAGTTAGGAGTTGTGTGTGTACTCGCCATTATTAGTTTAATGCATGTCTTTGGGCTCAGATGGTACGAGTATGTCCATGTAGGTAAGATTGATTTGTGAGCCAGGGCACGTAAGATAAATTCACGTGAAGTTTTGATGTTTTGTTCGTGTGGCATTTAATGTAATGATGTTAATGACTTTGACCATAGTTGGTTTATATTTGCTTATCGTGAGATTAATAAATTCCAGTGAGGATAGTTTTTCGCCACATATTGAGGTATATTGAGTGACCCTTTGCCCCTTTTATTTTCCGTGAGACCGGCGAGGTCGAACCAGTGTCCGGCGAGAGGTTACGAGTGAGTTATGGTGAGTTGTTCCCACAGGAGCGTGTGTGATATTTATGTGTGATGGGGATTTAGGTTGCCGGCGAAGTTAGCCGAGGTTCGTACCACGTGCGGTAGACGTATGTTGATACGAAAGGCGTCGTGATGCACGTGATGGTACATTTGTTGTTGTTTTTGTATGAGAGGGTCTATGCCTCATACCAGAGAAAGTTCAGTCACACACTCATGGGAAAATATATATGTGTTTTTCAGGAACACCATGAAGAAACACTGGTTCAATCCCCTCGCCGACGTACACCGGCATATTATAAATTTACCATTTGTATATTCGCATAATGTAGGCACAGTAGAGGTTTGGTTTGTTTTGTCAGCTGGTCAGGTAGGGAGCTATTTATAGTTACGGCCGGCCCGCGCGAGCCATTGTGTATGCAGGGAGAGTTTTCCTGTCTCGTCTTGGTCAAAGCTGTAATTACCACATACCGTTGTTAGCTAATTAATTTAAGGGGTGCATGTCGTTTTGCCATGCTGATTCGTATTTCTTTGCTTGTACTACTGTTCGTGAATAGTAGTAACTTTTGTTCATCCGGGTTCAGCCCGTGTTTATTTTGTAGTAATTTTGTCTTGTGCCTAGCCCCGTATATTTGGATATGATCCGCCCGCCCTAAATGTCGTAGTTATATTAGCCCGACGTAGGTTGGGCCCATGTGGTCTATGAAAGGTACTCGTCATTATCTGTGTAAAAATTGTCCTTGTTCCCTGCTAGAGTGTATATTTGTGTGACATAAAAATCAGAATAACACTATTTGTTTATAATAAAATCAGTAAGCGCAACTGCAGTTTGTTTTTGACCCAAATTCGTGTTAGAGGCAGTTGACAGTCCATTTAAAGTAGTTTTTGACCACCTCGCACAGCTGAGTAACGTGATGTAATGATTTAATGTAAACTCAATGGTTGATCTCAGCTGTTAGTATGGTTTCATCCTGTGGGGTGAGGTTTGTTCTAGTTTTTTTTAAGAGGGGCGCACTTGGATATCACATATTCTTTGTTTTTCTATATTTAATTTTGAAGGTGTTGGTTTTTCTTTGTTGATGTCAGTTGGGTTTTTATTTGTTGTTTTTGTTCTGTAATTTCTTTCTGCAAGTTTTTTTTGTTGGAAATAAATTACGGACTCAGTAAGATGTGAGTGTACGCCATTTCTGTAATTGTTAGTCACCTGTTTCCTTCACTTTAGGCCTTTAAGTCAGTTACTATAACGAACGCACCACCCCCGAGATCAATTTATTTTATCCAGGCCTAAAGGATTGCCCTATCGGGTACATAAAATAAGCGAAGAAGCGAAGGAAACTATAGACATTGTTTCAAGGAAGCAGATGAACGATTAAAAGGCACTAAGGTACGAGAAGTATTAGTTGCTAAAAATCCATAGGTCACCGATAGATTATCGAGGGGACCGTGAACAGAACAGACTTTCGCTGAGGTCAATCAATAGGATCTAAAAAAGGGAGCCGTTCGAGTCAGAGAAATAGCAGATCGTCAGGAACGGGATTCGAAGGAGTGCTATTGCAGGGAGGAAGTAGATGGTTCGAGACTTTCATATTCTGCAGGATAGGAAGCCGACATTACTAAATTTTACCCTTGGAGACGGGAGGTCAAGAGGTCACGTGTGATAGGCTTAATAGCAGCCTAGTGATCAGAATTTGTGAAGTGTAAATATATCAAGATTTTGTGTTAAAAATAATATATTTTCAGTGTTTTATTGTGTGTTCTAAACGGATACACCAGTGTATTTAAAATGTTATTAGTGTTAAATATATACGTGTTAAATATGTGTCAAGATATGTCTGTACGTGCAATGAATTTGTACAAGATGGAGTAATTTAAAAGAGTGGGCAAAATGACGCATCGCACGAGAAGGAAGGTCAGGGAACGACCTAAAACATGTGAGTAAAGATTTTCATTATGTTTTGGTGTCGGGGAAGTGTTTGTGTACAAATCCACCGGAGTTTTGAGTAAAGGGATGTTTCTAAATAAATAATAACAGAATAAGAACGCGATCTGAACAAATAAAATTTGAGAAATTATAAATAATTATGTGAAAGAATAAATCCTGTAGAGGAAATGTATGGAAGAAAATGTCAGTGTATTTGACGAATGTTATATAAGCAAGCGTACTAATAAATAATAATAATAATAATAATAATAAAGGAAATATAAATAAAGATCAAATTGAATGATATGAAAATAAGAGCGTTGGAGCCTTAATAAAAGTATAAGACATGATGTTAATGCATGTTCTTAAAAATAGAGCGATTATTGTCAAGGAAAAGATTAATATAAAAATTGAGATTGTATCAATTGTTAATATGGAATTTATCAGTTCTTTGGAAGACGCTAGGCCGGAAAATAATGTATAGCGCGATGGAGCGCAATTAAAATAAAAAGTCACGCTAGGAATGCGTAGAATCTAAATGTACTTGGTAAATTACTTATGAGGGGTAGTTGATTGCGGTAAATTGAGCTATGTTGTAAGTCCTCCAATAGTGACGTAGATCACGAGGCCATGTGTGTGTTATTATATTGTAATAGGGAGCAAATGTATGGTATTATGAGCGTAGGTCATGTAGGCCACGGCCGACCCTAAATCGCATTTTGTATAAGTCCTCCAATGTGGGAATGGTTCCCGAGGCATGTTAAGAGATTCGAACCTAGAATCGTCTTGTTGTTTAAGCCCCTAAGTATTCGTCGTAAAATGTGTATTACTCTTCCCAATCAATGAGGACCCTTCATAATTAATAAATGCCAAGGTTACGAAAGTGGTTTATGAGCCTAATAATGTTGTTGGAAGTAAATAAGAGAAGTAAAATGCCAGGTCTCCCCAGAGAACTGAAAAGAAAGAAAGATTTGTTTTGAAAGCATTGAGTAGAGCTCCCACACGCAGACTAGACGGGAAGTTACCCTCACAGTCATAAATCTCATTCAAGTGTACGGTCAGACCCTAGTAGGAGGAGGGTCGGTGAAGGCCGTCTGTAAGAAGTAATAAATACACCGTGAGTGTTTAAAAGTTGTTAATGACCCGGGCTTTGAACCGAGGTCCATGTAGATTGAAATTATCGCTTGCCAGTTCAGATCGTAGTTTCTTATGTGATAATGGTCTTATAAGACAAATAAATAAATAAGAATCCCTATTGTAATGTTGTATGTACGTAGGATTCCATGAGTTTAATGAAGATAACTAGATTCTGGGAGTAATCATAGTTTTTGACTTTGTCATGTAATCTTTGTAACTCTGGAGTACACAAGTATTTTCCCGATCACTATAGTGAATTTGTAAAACTCGAGAGAGATGGTAAATGTTGAGAACATGTGAAGTGCCCAAACATTTAAGTAGAGAATTAACATGTATTTTAAATGTAATTATATACACACATCAAAAAAAGTTTTGCATCACCTCGGTTCCCAGATCTCCGGCATATAGACGTTGACTGTGTATATTGTATCCAAGATACAGTCCCTTTGACTGTTCATAGATGTCACTAAAACTGCTCAAAGATGTAAACAACCATGCATGAGCAGGGCCTATTAGACGGAGGGGGTACGACAGCCGATCAGTTCCAGTCATTCCACCAGGACGAAGGTACGCTGCTCATGTTGTCTGTAGTTCTACCATGCCTAGAAGGTCAATACCGCAGTTCGATTGCGTCCGCATTGTTACTTTGTGTCAAGAAGGGCTCTCAACAAGGGAAGTTTCCAGGCGTCTCAGAGTGAACCAAAGCGATGTTGTTCGGACATGGAGGAGGTACAGAGATACAGGAACTGTCGATGACAGGCCTCGCTCAGGCCGCCCAAGGGCTACTACTGTAGTGGATGACCGCTACTTACGGATTGCCGCTCGGAGGAACCCTCACAGCAATGCCACCATGTTGAATAATGCGTTTCGTTCTGCCACAGGACGTCGTGTTTCAACTCAAACTGTGCGCAATAGGCTGCATGATGCGCAACTTCACTCCCGACGTCCATGGCGAGGTCCAGCTTTGCAACCCCGACACCATGCAGCGCGGTACAGATGGTCCCAACAACATGCTGAATGGACCCCACGGAATTGGCATCACGGTCTCTTCACCGATGAGTGTCGCATATGCCTTCAACCAGACAATCGTCGGAGACGTGTTTGGAGGCACCCTGGTCAGGCTGAACGTCTTAGACACACTGTCCAGCGAGTGCAGCAAGGTGGTGGTTCCCTGATGTTTTGGGGTGGCATTATGTGGGGCCGACGTACGCCACTGGTGGTCATGGAAGGCTCCGAAACGGCTTTACGATACCTGAATGACATCCTCCGACCCATAGTGCAACCATATCGGCAGAATATTGGAGAGGCATTTGTCTTCATGGACGACAATTCTCGACCTCATCGTGCACATCTTGTGAATGCGTTCCTTCAAGATAACGACATCGCTCGACTACAGTGGCCAGCATGTTCGCCAGACATGAACCCTATCGAACATGCCTGGGATATGTTGAAAAGGGCTGTTTATGGACGTCTTGACCCACCAACCATTCTGAGAGATTTACGCCGAATTGTCGTTGAGGAGTGGGACAATTTGGTCCAACAGTGTCTTGATGAACTTGTGGATAGTATGCCACGGCGAATACAGGCATGCATCAATGCAAGAGGACGTGCTACTGGGTATTAGAGGTAGTGGTGTGTACTGCAATCTGGACCACAAATGCTGAAAGTCTAGCTGTATGATGGTACAACATGCAATGTGTGGGTCTCATGAGCAATAAAACGAGCTGAAATGTTGTTTGTGTTGATCTCTATTCCCTTTGTATTTAACGGTTGCGGAACTCTTGGAACCGAGGTGATGCAAAACTTTTTTTGATGTGTGTATTTGTTTTGATGATAAGAAAATATAAAAATGGTTATTGAGGTGTACAAAGAATGACACCGTTATTATTAGAAAGTATCGAGCCAAAGGAGCTCGTGGTTATATGGAACTTTAAGATAGATACTTTATGGAAGTGAAAATAATTATGAATTGTTGGTTTAATGGAAACCATGTATTTTAATATAATATTGTTTGAGTTTTAGATTATTCCTTGTTCACTTTGAACGAGTAGAAGGTTTTTGGTCAGTAGTTTATTTGTTTTATTGTTTGTAGCGCCATAATTTTGGTTAATTAAATATTTTGAAATAGGAGTTGATTTTGTTGTTATTTTTGAAAGTGTATCCTCTATTTAATCCAAAATGTGTAAGTCACAGAGTGGGAGAACATACTGGAACCCCGAAAATCCCGAATTGAGCAATGCTGGCATACTGTGATTTGCATATTTCTTGCTGAAAGGGCACATGGGGGCATAGAAGTAATGTGCTTGGATTAATAACTAGAGGAACACTTAAGACGGCCATTTCATGTAAATGTAACGTAATGATAGGAATAGCTACAACGTATAATGTTAACTGACCGCATGGGTCCCTGGAAACTCATACCGAGCAGCCCTGAAATAATATAAACAACCCCCCCAGCAACACTTTTCTTTTTGGCGCCCAGTACGCAGGGCTGAGTTTTCCTAGGGAAAACCCGAGTTTTCTCGAAAAATCAAAATTTTCAATTTTTGAAAAAAATGGTTTTTCGAAATTTTGAATTTTAAATACTTCCATAAAGTTTCTGAGTTTGAATAAAGATATCAAAAGGGTACGTTGTAGTAAATACCCGTACCAAAGTAAAATGTTTGAAGAAATTGGGACACAATGGTTCAGTTACCATCCCTGAAGCATGTACCAGCGATGTGGCATGAGTAGCCCACTGTATTCTAATAAGATGGTATTGAGTGAGGAATTACAGGGGCTTTTGGAGGCTATAAAAGCCGATAGTAAGGAAAAGTGGGAGGCCATGAACAATAAATTGGGAACGATAGACAATACATTGGGCCTCCAAAAGGATGAAAATAAAAAAGAGTTCGAATCTATAAATGATAATTTAAAAGCTCTTAAAACTGACAGTGTTAAGATAGAAAATAAATTGGATAGCCAACAGGAGGAAAATAAACAAAAATTAGAAGCTATCGAAACTAACTGTGTAAAAATGAACAGTGAATTGAAGGTTGAGATAGATAAAATGAATAACAAATTTCAAGGGTTTGACACTGAGTTTGGGAATAAGTTAAATGATTTAAAAGGGAAAATCACAAGTGAGATTAAAGAGGAAAATAAAGGATTTCATTCAGGATTGCAAGTCCAAATACAGGCCTTGAACGAAAGTATGGGAGATTTCCAAACTAAATGTCAAGAAAATTTTGGAATTTTGAATAAAAGTTTGAGTTCCATGGAAACTAAATTAAGTAAGATGGAGGAAAATGTAGGTGCATGTAAAAAAGAACTTGTAAACCAGATCCAAGGTGTGCAGAAAGAATTAGAAGCTCAGATAAAATCTAACAGCGATATTTGTGAAAGTTCCCGGGGTGAGATAAAAGACAGTTTTAAGGTATTAGGAGACAAATTTGAAAGAGTGGAGGGAAAAGTAGAAAAACTCGAGGGAAAAGTCGATGAAATTCAGACCAAAGTTAATGAGATGGAAAGTCAGAATCACAAAGATGTACAGGGTATGAAAGAGCAGATTGATCATTTTACTAGGCAGGTAGATGATAACTGGAGGACGTATGAAGCGGAAATAAATAAAAATTTAAGTACATACGAAGAGCATCTCCAGATAGAAAGAAAACAACGAAATGAAGAAAATAAGGAAAATACCCATAAGATAGATGAAATAAGTAAGGGTATTAATGAGGTTCAGGAAACCATCGGAACATTAAAGGTCCAAGTAGGAAAAACTAATACTGAAGTAAATCAGGTCCAAAACCACTTGAGGAGATTGTATAAGAGTCAAGGGAAAACTGAGGAAAAGCTGGAAGGAATTAAGGGAGAGAAGGAGAAAAAGATAAAAGAGATACGAGAAGACCTCGATACCATAGGGGACGTTAAGCCAGAAATTATAACAGAACAGGTCATGGTCATCAAGAAAGAGGTAGAAGAACACTTAAATTAAATCAGGGATAGCTTCAGGGACGAGAAAATCCAACTCAAACGAGAACTGGAAACCAGTAAGAAAAATCAGGAAAGAATTCAAAATGAATTAGGATCCCGGTTGGAGAGGACTGAACATAAGAACAGTCAAATGGAAATTCAACTCATGGCTAATGAAGAAAGTGCCCGAAGGGAAAGGAAATTAGAATTTGAGAGTCAGGATGAGTTTCCAAAGACAAGATGGGTAGATCCCCATGAACGAGGCACAGAACAAGATAGGGACTTAGGAGGGGAGAGCCCTTATAAGAACCCCGGATATCCGATGGCGATGTCAACCCCGTACATGAATCAGGCAAATGGCCAGATAATAAATATCATCAAGTCGAATGAGGACAGACCGGTAAAGTTTACGGGTAATAATATGACTATTACTCCTAAATACTGGTTAAAGGAAGTCGCAGAGTACTTGAACGAAATGAAGGTTCCTCAGGATCGGAGACTGAGAGCTATTGAGGAGCTGTTGGCAGGTGATTGTCTCACCTGGTTCAGAAGCTTCAGGTACACCTTTGATACGGTGGAAGGCTTTAGAGAAGCATTTCTAAAACGATACTGGGCAGCAGACGTCCAAGAGAATTTGAGGCTAGATCTGTACTCTCGGAAGTACAGCACAAATACACCAACTAAGTACTCAGAATTTTTCACCGCTCAGCTGTGTAAATTCCGGGAACTTGACATCGCTCCTGCCGAGAACGATTTGTGTGCCGCCATTGCAAGACAACTTCCATATGAGATCCAGAGGCAGTTAATATCATCCAAAGCCAGAAGTGCTGTGGAAGTGGAGAGCGTCTTACGTCAATTAGATATGACGACTTCACACGTAACTCCTAGGCATCAAAGACAGACTGAACAGGTACATATGGCCAGCAGTCAGGAAAACAGAGAGAAACCATCGACCAGAAATCAGTCCACTAGCACTGATACTCAAGGACTGGGTCGAGAGTATGGGCACCAAGAGCCTAGGGGAATACAGCCATACTACAGAGGAGGATATCGAGGAAGAAATCCTAGGAATACGGGTTATAGGCAACAAGGGAGCCGACCCTATAACAATAACCATCAGAGGCAAGAAAACCGAAAGAAATGGGAGAATTATCCCAGAAGGAACGTAAGGCCAGAGGATAGGGATGATGAATATCGGGCCGAAATAGAAGAGAGATATCAGGAAAGTCTTCGTTACATGAATGAACGACCAGACGAACCTGAAAGGCAAAAAGTCCGTTGGAGTGAGGCAATAAAGAACCGGAAATCACCCGACCGACTAGACGGAGCTCAAAGCCTGGAGTTACAAGCCCAATTGAAGAATGAGGGGAAAGGAAGCCCTCAGGATAAAAAAAACTTCAAATTTAAATCGTCAAAAGTGGAAACATACCAGGAGCTGGGAGGAGATAGTGATTGTAAATTGGATAGCAAGACCAGATGAGCTGATTAACGAGGATGTGGAAGGAATCCCACCTATTAAAAGAGAACTACCCATAATTATGCTAAGGATAGAAGGATTACTGGTCAGGGCATTAATTGATACCGGATCCACAATAAGTTTAATTACGCAAACCCTTCTAAATGAATTGGAAACAAGAGGCCGTGTATTAAAAATTCCCACATCAAGTGTAAAGATTAAGGGGATTATTCCTGAAAAATCTTTAACATGTAAATTTCAGGTATAAATTGATCTGATCATGGGTAACGCTGAAATTTCGCAATGCTTTTTGCTGGTAAATCAATTACCGTATAATGTCATATTAGGTATTGATTTTATCCGTGAAAACAAGGTCATCATAGACCTAGCGCAAAACTGCATTAGAATTCAAAGAGAGGATGTGGATGAACAAAACATTAACCTACAGGAACAGGATGCGAAAATAGGAGAACAGGTATGGCATGTGGAAGAAGTAACTGAGGAAGGTTATAAGGACATAGAAAAGATATTTAAAGTCCTCAACATAGAACTCGAAGATAATTTGGAAACTGAGTTCGAGACCAACCTGTCAGGAAAAATAGAGGAAGCTAAAGTTAACCTCGAAAATAAGGAACAATTAAAAGAATTATTATTGAATTTTAGGGACGTATTTGATTCCAAGCCAGGGAAGATTGAAAATTTTAAATACGCATTCCAAGTCAATGATTGGGCACCGTTCAGACAAAAACCATACCCGGTTGCGGAAAAACATTACCCACAAACGAAGAAAACACTGCAGGAGATGATGAATGCAGGTGTTATAGAAAAATGGCGACACCATATGTTAGTCCATTAGTGATTGTGAGTAAACCGGATGGCTCAGTAAGGGTGTGTTTAGATGCCAGAAATTTGAATGCAAAAATCATACCAGAAAATGATTCGGCACCACCCATAAAAGAAATACTGAGGAAATTCAAAGGCAAGAAGATTTTCACAAATATTGACATGACTTCTTCGTATCATCATCTCGAACTGGAAGAGAAAACCAGCCTGTTGACTGGATTTCAGTTCGACCAACAAACATACTGCTTCAGGAGATGTCCGTTTGGATTGAAGACCGCGGGATCTGCCTTAATAAGAGCGCTTGTCGAAACCTGTCAGAGGAAGTGAAAGATTGCACTATCCGTTATGTGGATGATATTTTGCTTACCTCGGAGAACATTGAGGAACATTTAGAAAAGTTAAAGAAATTATTGGAAGACTTAAGAAGGGCTAATTTGAAAATCAATTTAAAGAAGTCAAATTTTTGTCAAAGACAAGTAACATTTTTAGGGCATGTGACTGACAAGGATGGTGTTAAACCAAATCCATGCAAATTAGAATCGATAAGAGATTTTCCAAGGCCTTTGAAGGTGAAGAACGTTCGCCAGGTTTTGGGATTGATTGGTTTTTTCTCAGGACATTGTCCATCATACACAAAAACTGTTGCACCACTACAGGACCTTCTGAAGAAGGGGGGCAAGTGGAAATGGACGGAGGAAACAGAAAAAGCATTTGTGGAGGCCAAGGAAATGCTCTTAAACTATGTGAAGCTAGGATATCCTGATTTTAATCAGAGATTTATCTTTCAAACAGATGCATCCCAAATTGGAATAGGGGCAATGCTATATCAGGAAAACCCGGATAACCCTGATAAGAAAAATTATCTAGCTTTCACAAGTCGGAGACTGAAACCACATGAGAAAAATTATACGATCAGCGAGATCGAGCTGTTAGCGATATTGCACGCGCTGCAATATTGGCGAAAGATCGTATATGGGTTTCAAGTCACTTTAAGGACGGATCATAAAGCCTTAACCTTTTGATGTAGACTGATTTATCCAGTCAAAGGTTGATGCGTTGGGCTTTATACATTCAACAGTTTGACGTAAAGATAGAATACTGCCCAGGAAAAGAAAATGTAGTTCCAGATTATTTAAGTAGACAGCCAGAGTCCACAGAAGAGGAAGTAATGGCTATTGATTTGGAAGACAGGGATCAGCGTACTCTAAATGAGTTAAGAAGCATTGGTCAACCGCAACGTGAGGATCCATGGATGAACATGCTCATATCTTTCCTTGAGGGAAGTTTGATAAGGGGAACACCGGCGTACACGGAAGCTAATAAGATAGCTCAAGATTACACATTTTATAATGGATTATTATATAAGTTTGTGGACTGTGACCATACACGATTAAGGATTGTTGTACCTGCAATTTTGCAGAGGAAAATAGTATGGTTAGCCCATAGATCGTTCGGACATATGGGAGTCGACAAAACAGTCTCGATGCTGAAAGAAGCATTTGTATGGCCGAGACTGAGAGAAACTGTAAGGGACACGTTAAAGACATGTGATTTATGTCAAAGGATTAAACCAAATGCATTTCTGATGAGACAAAAGCCTATACCCTTGCTACCCGAGAGGCCAGGTCAAATCATTTCTATCGATAATTTCGGACCTTTGCCCAAGGCAAGAAGAGGAAATCGACACATAATGGTGGCTATGGATGTCTTCACAAAAATGGTTGTCCTTGCTCCCATACAGAAGACTAGTGCCAAACAGGTGTTAAAACGACTCAAAAAAAAGTGATACCGATTCTGCGAAAACCCAAGAATTTGTTGTCGGATCACGGTAGTTGTTTTACCAGTATAGAGTTCAGACAAGAATTAGAAAGACTTGGAATACGTCAGATTTTGTCAAGTATTCGCCATCCTGAGGCAAATCCTGTAGAAAGAGTGATGTGGGAGACGGCCAAGTATTGTAGAATATACTGCGCCGAAGAAAATTGGAAGTGGATAGATATCTTGGATATTATCGAATTTTGTATAAACAACACAATCCATGAATCTACGGGAGAGATACCAATAACGTTACATCGGAATGAGCAACCAGAGAGACCTTGGAGTCTGGTAATTCCTAGGCCAGCAGACGCTCAGCTGGGAAGAGATGTACGTATTAGAAGAGCCTTTGAGCATCTAAAAGCTCAAGCCGACAGGAGGCAAAGAAGAAATAGGCACAAGAGGTTTCATCGTCCACTATTAGCAGGGGAAATGGTGTTAGTAAAAAGACCAGCCATTTCGGATCCAGGGAACCGCGTGTACAAAAAGTTCCAGAAAATGTACCACGGACCGTATCAAATAATAACAGATTTGAGAAATAATGCCTATAGAATTCGGCACTGTGAAACGAATCACGAAGTGACCATGAACTCAGCGAATTTAAAAGTATATTACCCTCTCGAAGACTTCGATGAAGCCAATGAACAAGCCCTGGTTATGGAAAAATTTAGAGATGAATCCACTTTTGATCGAAACGAGAATAAGGTAGAAAAAGGAAACAGAGCTCAACCATTCGAGTGCGAATGCGAATTGGAGAAATTGTATTGGGAAATAAAAGAAATAATTGATTTTGTTGAAGAAGAAAATATCAATTTAAGAAAGGAGAATGATGAAATAAAGAAAAGGGTAGGGATAGACCACACCCGTAAAGAAGAATGAGGTTCCGGAGACTTGTAGTCCAGACAAATAAAAAAAAGAAAGGAAAGAAAGGGTAGGGACAGAGCGTACCCAACCTACACAATTATCGGATATGACTTAAAAAGATGGAAAAACCAAATTATCGTGGGGTTTTTAAAGGAATAAAAATCAGAAGGTACGGATAAACGTTATGATGGCTTCGACAGTTAAAAGAAAAATAAGATTTTTATGAATAATTGAAATAAATTTCCTCAAAATTTCTCGAAAATTTATTTACCTAAGGAGGGGAGAGATGAACCCATGTACCATAGGCTCAAAAGGGGTCGAATCCATGTATTTTGTGAAAGGAATGAAAGAAACATACAGTCTCTAATGGAACGGAGAAAGATTTCAAGCAAGGATGCTAGCATAACGTTGCGCAAGCAGCTGGACCCAGGTGTTCAGGAAATGAGATCATGCCTCCTGACTCATCGATAAGGAGCCGGTCATGAGTATTAATAGAATGAGTGGAAAGTTTTGGCTGTAAGACAGAGAAGCACGACTCGGAAATCAAGCTTACCGTGCATTAAAACGGCAACAGCGCCGCTGTGCCAGAAGAAGAATAATTACATTTAACCCATTTGCGAGAATAAAAATTAGTAAATAAATACAGTACTGTGAATCATTTCGGATTAGAGATTTTTGTGTAAAGAAAAACCTTTTAATAATTTCACAGGAAAGAAATGCAAACGCAGCATACGTCATCGGGGATTCACTGATACCCGTGGAGTGGGGAATTTAAAAATGAACAGCACCACCCACGCAGCTGAAGACTAAAAATTAATTAATATCTCAGAAATGCACGATGGATTCTTATGCGCAGTGAGATCATTTGACGTTTGGAAGACGAGCTTTCTGGAGATATAATTTTTATTATTGTGCGACAATTAGTTCAAAAGTTGGTCACGAAAAGGACTAGGATTTTATCTTTTTTTGACTAAAGAGTATAAAAGTCCAGGCCAAGCCAGACCAATCATGCAGTATTCCGAGAGTCCGTGAGGGGGCGTCACGCTGTAACACATCGAAGGCAGTTTACCAGTACTCCTTGAGGGGAGATGCTATATCACACAGCATAGACAATATCGGACAGCCAAGGGCGTCGCGGTATCATTAACTTACGTGCATCCGTAAGGATTTGTAAAGAAGTAATATTACAGTATCGCCGTGTTGAAAATTAGGAAAATCCTAGTTACAGGATTTAGGTCTGACAGTAGAAAGTTTACCGTGAAAAGTTCATTAAATACAGTCAATGCAGGCTGCGAACTAAGAACTCAGGGCGATAGGTCTTTTAGTAAACGACCAAAAGTATCATAACGTACGGAAGTACCGTAACAGCGAGATAAACATTTTATCAAATTTAAAGAACCCGAGCAGGGACAGACAGAATAAGGTTCGCAAAGTATTCTAGAAGATTAGAAGTTCGAGAACCGAATAAGCGAAGAAGAGAAGGAAACTATAGACATTGTTTCAAGGAAGCAGATGAACTATTAAAAGGCACTAAGGTACGAGAAGTATTAGTTGCTAAAAATCCATAGGTCACCGATAGATTATCGAGGGGATCGTGAACAGAACAGACTTTCGCTAAGATCAATCAATAGGATTTAAAAAAGGGAGCCGTTCGAGTCAGAGAAATAGCAGATCGTCAGGAACGGGATTCGAAGGAGTGCTATTGCAGGGAGGAAGTAGATGGTTCGAGACTTTCATATTCTGCATGATAGGAAGCCGACATTACTAAATTTCACCCTTGGAGACGGGAGGTCAAGAGGTCACGTGTGATAGGCTTAATAGCAGCCTAGTGATCAGAATTTGTGAAGTGTAAATATATCAAGATTTTGTGTTAAAAATAATATATTTTCAGTGTTTTATTGTGTGTTCTAAACGGATACACCAGTGTATTTAAAATGTTATTAGTGTTAAATTTATACGTGTTAAATATGTGTCAAGATATGTCTGTACGTGCAATGAATTTGTACAAGATGGAGTAATTTAAAAGAGTGGGCAAAATGACGCATCGCACGAGAAGGAAGGTCAGGGAACGACCTAAAACATGTGAGTAAAGATTTTCATTATGTTTTGGTGTCGGGGAAGTGTTTGTGTACAAATCCACCGGAGGTTTGAGTAAAGGGATGTTTCTAAATAAATAATAACAGAATAAGAACGCGATCTGAACAAATAAAATTTGAGAAATTATAAATAATTATGTGAAAGAATAAATCCTGTAGAGGAAATGTATGGAAGAAAATGTCAGTGTATTTGACGAATGTTATATAAGCAAGCGTACTAATAAATAATAATAATAATAATAATAATAAAGGAAATATAAATAAAGATCAAATTGAATGATATGAAAATAAGAGCGTTGGAGCCTTAATAAAAGTATAAGACATGATGTTAATGCATGTTCTTAAAAATAGAGCGATTATTGTCAAGGAAAAGATTAATATAAAAATTGAGATTGTATCAATTGTTAATATGGAATTTATCAGTTCTTTGGAAGACGCTAGGCCGGAAAATAATGTATAGCGCGATGGAGCGCAATTAAAATAAAAAGTCACGCTAGGAATGCGTAGAATCTAAATGTACTTGGTAAATTACTTATGAGGGGTAGTTGATTGCGGTAAATTGAGCTATGTTGTAAGTCCTCCAATAGTGACGTAGATCACGAGGCCATGTGTGTGTTATTATATTGTAATAGGGAGCAAATGTATGGTATTATGAGCGTAGGTCATGTAGGCCACGGCCGACCCTAAATCGCATTTTGTATAAGTCCTCCAATGTGGGAATGGTTCCCGAGGCATGTTAAGAGATTCGAACCTAGAATCGTCTTGTTGTTTAAGCCCCTAAGTATTCGTCGTAAAATGTGTATTACTCTTCCCAATCAATGAGGACCCTTCATAATTAATAAATGCCAAGGTTACGAAAGTGGTTTATGAGCCTAATAATGTTGTTGGAAGTAAATAAGAGAAGTAAAATGCCAGGTCTCCCCAGAGAACTGAAAAGAAAGAAAGATTTGTTTTAAATGCATTGAGTAGAGCTCCCACACGCAGACTAGACGGGAAGTTACCCTCACAGTCATAAATCTCATTCAAGTGTACGGTCAGACCCTAGTAGGAGGAGGGTCGGTGAAGGCCGTCTGTAAAAAGTAATAAATACACCGTGAGTGTTTAAAAGTTGTTAATGACCCGGGCTTTGAACCGAGGTCCATGTAGATTGAAATTATCGCTTGCCAGTTCAGATCGTAGTTTCTTATGTGATAATGGTCTTATAAGACAAATAAATAAATAAAAATCCCTATTGTAATGTTGTATGGACGTAGGATTCCATGACTTTAATGAAGATAACTAGATTCTGGGAGTAATCATAGTTTTTGACTTTGTCATGTAATCTTTGTAACCCTGGAGTACACAAGTATTTTCCCGATCACTATAGTGAATTTGTAAAACTTGAGAGAGATGGTAAATGTTGAGAACATGTGAAGTGCCCAAACATTTAAGTAGAGAATTAACATGTATTTTAAATGTAATTATATATTTGTTTTGATGATAAGAAAATATAAAAATAGTTATTGAGGTGTACAAAGAATGACACCGTTATTATTAGAAAGTATCGAGCCAAAGGAGCTCGTGGTTATATGGAACTTTAAGATAGATACTTTATGAAAGTGAAAATAATTATGAATTGTTGGTTTAAAGGAAACCATGTATTTTAATATAATATTGTTTGAGTTTTAGATTATTCCTTGTTCACTTTGAACGAGTAGAAGGTTTTTGGTCAGTAGTTTATTTGTTTTATTGTTTGTAGCGCCATAATTTTGGTTAATTAAATATTTTGAAATAGGAGTTGATTTTGTTGTTATTTTTGAAAGTATATCCTCTATTTAATCCAAAATGTGTAAGTCACAGAGTGGGAGAACATACTGCAACCCCGAAAATCCCGAATTGAGCAATGCTGGCATACTGTGATTTGCATATTTCTTGCTGAAAGGGCACAGTATTGGTATCCTAAACCAGGCTATATTGCAGCGCACTATATGTGTTGTAATTCCCTCCTATGATGGGGTTGATTGCTGCAAAAAAAAGAACTTATTATCCACCCTATGAAAATGAGGGGGTATATAAGTGTTTATTGCCATCTGATGAACTGGACTGATGGTATATATAAATGCCATCTATATGTTAAACAGGGACATAAATATCCCTAAGTGTGGAGTTTGAATTATAGGTCCCAAAAGGGGTATAATGTATGGTGGTTCTATGAACATGCTGTCACCTGAAACAACTCTGCCGGTCCAACTCTGAAAGATAATATTTTAAATAATATCGCCGTACTACAAAATAAAACAAATTAAAACCTCCTAATGGGAAAGTGGATTTATATACCTATTTGGTTATGGATACATACTCATGTTGTTCTATATTGGCTGGCGTGTTTAGATAAGAGTGTATCTGAGGGCAAAATGTATTAAAAGTCCGCCAGGATATAAAATGTGGTGTATTTAGTGGGACGCGGCGCTGCGTAAATATCCCCGAGAATATTGGCTTTTGGCCGTTAAATGTGTTATCCCGGTGTAAAGGGTTGAGGGATGATAGGGGTGAAGTAAAATAAAATCATTTGGTTACCCTATTGTGTGAAGTGAATTGATATAATTAAATGTTTGTCACCTAGTGCCGTTTAAATCTGGCGCGCAATGTGCGACTTGAATTCATCATGGCCGCTCGCTAGCTATCTGTCTCGTGGGAGGCGTGTTCGGAGATAACGTGTGTGTGTGTGAGATATCACCTGTCGTCAGTGTGAGGCGTGACCTGTAGCCTCTAATTGGCTGTCCGGCTGGAGTAGGTTTTGTTTATCATGTCTTTACTGTGATTGGATGCAAGCGACAGGAGTGGGCTGGAACCATGAAGGCTTTGTTATCGTTCCGTAAAGGAGCTGTCAAACGCACGTGTTACGTATCTAATGTATTGTTTACCAGCGTTTTGAACTGTACAGCTGGTATGTTGTATAACTCGGGCAGAGGGCATTAGCTATTCGTCTGTATGCTGGGAATTTATGTATGTTCTCCTTTGGCCAAATCCTAATGGGATTATTTTGTCAGTATCTCGTACCGAAATGTGGCATGCGCTATGTATATAACTAATGCGTTTCTTATGTAGTATACATGTGGTATGTTGGAGTGTACTTTACATGTTCGTAAGCATATGTCGCCCCTATGGCTATAAAAGTTCTCTGTAATACTGCGTAGAAAAGTGTTTCAGTGGTTTTCACCTTCTACTCCGGGAGAATATATGTAGTATTCTGGAGTGTGTTTTACATGTTTGGAAGCATATTTCGCATTCCTTTGGCTGTAGAAATTCTATGTAAAATTGTGTAGGAAAGTGTGTCAGTGGTTTGCCCTTTCTACTCCGTGAAAATGAAAAATATGGCGGGGTGTAGCAATATGTGTATTCACAGTTAATATTGCATGCCGCATGGTAGATTGTTCGTGTGGGAATATAATGGGCTACCTTCATCGGGCATTTTGCTGTATGGCAGTGAGAACTACGCATTGTATTCTCCTGACCGGATGTATTTGTATAAGGATAGTGCATTCCTATTCTGTATATTCTTGTTTGTGAAATCAAGTGTATATTTACTTGTTATATGTTAAAGATGATCATCGGGCCTTTACTAATTATTATCTATAAAATTCGGCATGATTATGTTTATGCTCGATACTTATTCTTTATCGTTATCCCAGGAGGGTAGCCAACACCTGCTCTGGTCTTAAATGCGCCTTAGGATAACGTAGACTAGCTATGGACCATTTAACGTATTTATTGCCGAATATATTTACATCTATACGCTCATGGCTGATATCTATCCTGCAGTGTTTTGACGTAGGAAGGTAGGCACACACCTGCTTTGGACTTTTCGAACGCCTGAGGTCTACTGTAGGGCATCTATGGGCCATGGCGTTATTGTGTCACTAATGGACATACATATATGTATGTGCCAGGTCGTATCACGTTGCCTCAAAATGAAATTATGGAAATTACTTGGGCCTACTGATGATCGTATTGTTAATTGTTGATCTATTGTGTATATGTAAACTAGAGGGGATCTCTGCAAGGATTTGTGGTCCTTTATGAGCCTTGTGGCTTTTATGGAAATATTGAATTAATTTTTAAAATTATGACTATCATTTCGTCATTAAGTAGACAATTACGAACAGTTTGTACTTAGCGTTTGGATGATAGATGAGTTCCTATGTAGACCGTTAGAGGAATACCCCAATCGACTAGCTAAACTAGGCGTCCGGTCGGTCGTAGGCTACAAATGTAATGATCATTATCATAATCGTAATTCAAATGAGTTCCCTACTCCGTTGACTAAATGAGAATATTTCGCTTTGTATGAAAACTGTTCATTATGTCTGTCTTATATGACGGTATTTGGTGGTCAATTCCACTTAGATCTAGAAAGCAGAGATATCTAACAGATCCCCTATGAGGGTAAAAAGATGTGGAACAGACTATGTGTGAGCGCCTGAAGCGCTGTGTATAACACGTGAGTCGCGGTCTACTACCGTCTCAGGTGTCGGTAGTCTGCGTACGCACGCATCCGCCTTGTCTGCAGAGCATGACTCAGTGCGTGTGTGGAGGCTGCCTTAGCAAGGAGTCTGTGTGAGGTAAATTAATATTTATGATTAAAAACAACTTGTGGATTATAGTGTATTGGATAATCTGTATTGCACGTAAGTATTTGTCAACCTCTTTTCCCGTGTTGCCTACTTGTGTGTTCAGCGGATCTATATACGGTGTTCGCTTTGATAGTATAATAACCTGTGTTATTGTGTCACTTCCTATTGGCTGTGGTGGTAATACGTCACCTGTGTACCGTCGCAATAGTGAGCGTAATGATACCAATGATTGCTATATACTGTTGTAAGTGTTACTCTGCCTTGGCAGTGGAATTCGCTAACCTGTGTTATTGTGTGTATACATTTATTCGTGTGTGATATGTCGGTCATCTTCACGAGTGTAGAAGTATTGCGTTTCATCCTAGAAATGCCGCCAACCTGTGTTCATCGTGTGTATGCACTGCGGCTAACCTGTGTTATTGTACTGTGTGTACTTACGGTATCGCGGGAATAAGGGCGTTTGTTAGAGAAATCGTATCAATGTGCTGTTATATAGTATATTAGGCCCTATGTACTATTTTGTTGGTCTATACTGTGGCCATGTAGTGTATCGGTCTGTTATCCCTCCTTAATATGGGGTAACTGTTGGAATCCGTGCACTTTCTGAATTGTTCACGTGAAGAAATGTGTGTTAATCTCTTATAGGTGTTCGTAATCCATAGAAGTGTTATTTCCTATAGTGTTATGGGAAATATATGGAATCGCTAGTATTTATTATATCTATCGGGATATATGTATAAACAATTAAGTTCTATGTTAGGGTACTCGGACTGTGTTCTGTTACTATATGTCTATAGGACAAGGGTCCGTTATTTTACATTTCCTTAATATAGGTAATGGGATCTTTGATCGCTCACCTATTTTTTTTTGTGACTATGTTTGTATGTGAATCTAAATGCGAGTAGTTTTGTAAAAATGTGCGCCATTATTAACGTATATTTCTGTGAAGTGTCTAGGCATTTCCCTATACTGAATAAATTTTGCTATCGTTTGCCATATGGCCTACATATGGGTAAATGACCCCTTGCTTCACACGGCCATGTGTCAGTGTGGTATTTTACGAGACTTTGCGTAAATCACTGTTGCTATGGAGCGAGCGTGTATCGCTGATGTCGCGTTCCGTGTCCTGTTACTTCCGCCTGCTATGTCAGAGTCTTGACCTTGTTTGCTGTGCGCTGTAGACAACATGTGTAATATTCTATCTACCATGTATTGTCTATGAAAACCTTTGTGCACATTACATATTATAAATGTATAATTATTATCCCCCATCTTATGTCAGAAGGTCCTATGTGGATTTTTAGAATTGAAGGCGAGTTATGTTTTATGACCAACTTGGAATTGGTGGTGACTGCTGTTTCTGAATGTGGTGACTAGGTGCCACGTTCTATTTGGCGCTATTGCCGAGGCTTGTATGGCGTATTTTAGCTATGGGGACCTATGGGAAATGAAGGGCCTAAGTAGTATTAAATATGTGTCTAGCCATGTTCTATTTGCAGCTAGTGTATGTTAACAAACTTCATTATTTTACCAAAACATAGTACACATGTAATATAACCTGGTATGTCTTATTATATCTCTTACACTAAACATGCAGCTTATAATTAATCCCTTATCATGCAGTATTGGCGATTGCCAGTGAGTGCTAGTTATTAGCATAGCTATTAAATGTCATAGCGCGTAGGGCGCTTGTTATACTTTATCTATCCCTGGGTTCAAATCATTTTGGGGGAAAATATGCTATTTTACTTTCTATCAATGGTGGTGAAATGCTCTTATTCCTTATGGCTGTGGGGCCTGGGAAAAAGTATATCTAGCCTATGTGGGACTGCTGCTAGTGGAACGTACCTCGACATCTCTTATCTTTTACCTACACCTAAATGCTGTGTGGTAAAGAAAAATGGGCTAGAAAAGCAAGTTATACTATTCGTAAGGCTATTACTTGGTCTTTTTAACTGATATTATATGAAAGTGTACTTTTAATTACGTAGAAATAATCTGCTCTTTATTTGGGAATCTTTTTTATTGCTGAGCTATCTCAAATAATAGCTTTGTCTCCCTCGGATTGCCAAAGCGGCTTTTGCCCCTGGTATCCATTCAAGGGATGCACTCTCCGTGCGAGGCGTTTATGGATCCTACCCTCTATTTTGGGGAGTGTGACTGGAATTATGCGGTGAACTAGTATGGCTTTTCGGCGTACCTTAGGACTATTGCTAGCCGATATGGGCGCTAATGTCCTAGGGCCTAATGGAAGCGTTGGGATTGACATGTTATGACGTGGTACAGTGATTGTGTCTACATGCTTCTCGTTTCCCATGTTAAGCTTGGGATGTGGCATGGCCACGGCCGTCCCCTTCCTAATAGGAGTGGGCATTACGGGAATAGATGTGTTGATTACTTTAAGTATATTCTGAGTATTGGCCGTCTCCATTGGGGTAGGTGAGTGTGTCAGCAACTCGAATGTAATAAATTGTGCCTGGAGCTGACGGAAGCGTTGCAATATCTCGGCATATTGCAGGGTAATTACCCTGGCCTGTTCCGCCAGTCGCGTGTTGATTGTATTTGCCCTAAGGTGCTCTCTTTTGAGGTGGAAATGTTGTCTGTGAAGGGGCTCGTGGAGTAAATGAATCCTATCCTGTGTTCGGTTAAGTTGTTGCCTGATGGCTGGGATGGGGCCCCTAATGACATATTTATGTCCTATCTTATGGGAAAGGGCTCCCAGTATTCTCTTATACTGGGCACGCAGTATTTTTTGCAGGCGGATTAGGTAATTTTGTTTGTCGCCTATGGATTTGTGCCACGCAATTAAGCTTTGCAATGCGTCTATGCGTTGCAATGTATGTATGCGGTTGAGGGATGCCATAATGTAAAAATGGGGGTAGTAGATAAAAGATTATTAGTATAATGTTATCTAAGGTACTGGGGATCGAATTATTATTATGAGTTATTTATTGTGTGGGCGTAGCAAATGTGGGATCTCAATTGACTAATTACTTGATAGGGGTGGCGTTTCTAAAAGTAGCTCAATAAGGGCGGGTCTGGGTGGGCTTATAAATTTAAGCGAACCCTGCTCTCAAAAATTTTCCCAATTTTGGGTGGCGTTTGCTTGGCTAGCACGAGGTCTAGGGATCTTTGCCGCGGAAATTCGTTGTCTGAACTCCCTTAGACGTTGCTTTAAATCAACGTCGCGGTACCCTTGCCTCCACCATTTGTAAGGTATCTGTGAGGGATGCCTGTACAAATAATAAATCTAGGGGATGAAATAAGTCTAAAATGGGGGTTGAGCTTGGCGTAAACTGTAAGAGGTAAGGAGTGGTTTAGGAATGGAGATCGATCGTGTGATCAGCCAGGAGAACTCCCCAATGTACTGTTTGGCGGGGTAGTTCTAGGTACAGGGGTAGTTTGCAAGATCTATTAAGTTATAAACCAAAGCGCGATGACTGCTCCCCGCGGTTAACAGGGAGCCGTGAGCACGCGAGTAAGTGCAGAGTTTGCTGTGGTCAGCGTGGAGCAATGACGCTCAGCTGAACACAAGCAGCGATTAAGCAAATACGCAATAAGACTATTTCTAAGTCCTACCTAAAGTGGAACCTATTAGGGTAGGAACTTACTAACTAAATAAATAAAAGAGTGAGACCAGTTGCTTCTATTACTTAGGATTTTAATGTGTATCTCTATTTGGAGATACACTAATAGAGCTAGCAGTTCAAAATAATAATTAATAAGAAATAAATACAGTCCAAGCACAGGGGGAGGGGAGTGTGTAATGTATTGGTTAGTGTGTAGATCGCTAAGACACTTACCCGACCTGTAGACAGTAGAGGCTCAACACGTCGGTGCACTGAGTGAGGACTGAGTAATTGATGAACCCTGGCACTTGACCTCTAGGGGTTTTATAGCTTTGGTGTGCACGCTCGGCGAATTCTAACATTCCTCCCGAGTCGTGCACCTCTTTCAGGTCATTGCCTGTGATACGAGGCTACCCGATTTCCTGTATGTGCTACTTGTTCTTTATTTAATTTGTAGGTGGTATTTTATGAGGATTTTAGATCAGAAGTTTGTAGTTTTGGGATCTTACAGATTTTCCTTAGGGGATGGGGGTAGCGTACCCTAGGGGTACAACAATATTTATTTAGAATTTTCTCGCGACTTAATTACCCGAGCGCAGTGAAACTTAGTGCACAAAATTTTCATACAGGGCTCAATATATTTGATTCAAATTTAATTCAATTTCTATGAGAACTTAAGAATGATAGCTGTGTGAAATTTTTGAAATCACATTTATATTTGTTGAGTCTTAAACAAGGGATTGAAATGTTGGTGTGTACTGTATAATGAGTCACGAATATGATGTTAATATGCTGGCATAAAATTCTATAGCACATATATATATAAAAAAAAGGCGTTAACCAGTTCTCAGTAACTCCGAAACTATTCAAGCAATCAAACTTAAATGATGTATTGTGCTGGAGTACTGTAAAGTTGGTGCACATATGTGACTTTCCAAATCCTGAAAAACACGGGAACATCATGGCGGCCAAGTGATTTCTGGTGATATAATCATCCAAGTGCAATGCAAATTTGGCACAGCGAATCGTTATTCAGAGCATAGTGTAGAGACAACTAATGATGTTCAATTGTTTTCAAAAATTCAAGATGGCATCTCTTCGAAATTTTAAAAATCTTATTCTTTATTCTCGTATCTCATTCAGGCGATTGAAAAGATGATATGTGTACCCATGTGAAGAATTTCCATGGCAAATATGCTCCCGCCTCCAGCTAGCAGCAGTCCTCGGGCGTGTGCCATTCAACCCACTGAGCAGTTGCATATTTTGGATTTGAGACTAGGAGGTATCAACTCTACAATAACAACACACAACTCTACTCTAAAAGATTTAATTGGAGTCTAAATCATGGCTTCACACACATCAAAACAGCAACACCATTATATTACACACAAGATATGCAAAACATACTGTTACCCTCACTTAGTATTCTTTATTCGCACTTTATCCTCACACAAATCCAAATATTTGTTGATTTTACTTTACCTTGAAATTATCATAAAAATCATTTCCATGTGCGCAAATGCACTGGTGACCTTTACACAAACAATGTCAATCTTACAATCTTTCGTTCATGATAGTGAACACTTTCAACTATACAATGTGCATAAGATGATCCCTTGTTCTTTTCTTCCCGCCAAAATACTCGAATCTACCATGCATTAACCAATCTATTAATTGTAAGCTCCACTGTATGCCGTAATGAGTTTTCTTTCATATATTTATTCTGCTACCGCTGTGTCGAGTGGGACTTGATGCTACCCGTCAAGTGGGCGTAGCGTAACTGATATAGTATCCATTCTCGGAAATACGGGTCGTTGTCAGTATAAAAATGTAACTTTTACCATCTTATAACTTGGCCAAATATTAAGATATCAGAACGATTCTTAATTAGCAGTGTATCCTATTGCACACACATTATATATATTCATTACTACAATCAACCTTTTTTAACATTCAGGGTTTCGTAGACTTCAAATTCATACATCCTACTCCAAGAATACAAGGGTGAGTTCTCTCCTGTCCCTTCACTGAGTACAATGGACCCTCGCCGCGGGTGGTCAGACAACATGCCGTACCTCCCGTCTTTTAGCTCCGCTCCAAGCGATTGTCTGTTACCCCCAGACATACACAATGTGGCGTCTTAACGACCCATCAAATAATACTGACACAAGTCTTACAGAATGCAATGCGGAATATGGAATTGTTTAAATAAGTACTCCTACCATTTAGGATTTAAAGGCTGGCCGCAATAGGCGCAATTAACTCAGGCCAAGGAAACGAGATGCACTATGCACAAAGTCAGTTTTTGGAATAGTCGGCGCTTTTGTTAAATACCACGGTCAGGGCACAACTTCCTGCCGTCAAATTCACTCCCAAAGAGATGAATTAATTTGCACAATTAGCTAGTTCTCGGTCTATATCAGGCGTCATGGCGAGGTGTCCTCGTTTTCCTCTCATACGCCACTGGATTCGAACCCGGAACGCTTTATTAGCAATAATCAGAGCTAGGGATCCCACTATTTACGCTCGATTGCAGTTTATATCTCCGTACACCACTTGGCTATACGAGATTCCATACGTCGATTAAGCTACCTGACTTCCCCTGACTCTTGTGAAGCTGATCCCGTCCTTAATTAATAAGATAATGTCTACCAATTAATCTTATAAGCTTATTTATCAAGCTGCAATTCAATTATATTTCAAACATTTCCATTTCCGACCTCCTTTGCATAATTCTGTCCATATCATATGATTCTCTGATATTAATTTTCTCTGAGCGATCCATTCTACTTTCAATAATACTGCTTAGATATACAGTTATTCAAATTAAGATATATTTGTTTACAATTCCCCTGATGTTTATTTATTATTATTATTACTGACATGTATTCCCCTATCTCGACACACCGTAGCTTTAGTTATATCATCAACAACTGAACATCCGAGTTCATTATATTTATAAAGCTTATTAACTCAAATGCCATTTCTACGTTACTTGTAACGGATTTACACATAACTCGATGTAAAACGAACATCTTAACTTGACAAAAATCAACACAAATTAATGTATTAAGGTTCTACCTTCCAAATTCAATTTTCATTGGCATATTTTACAACTTTTGATATTACCGACATACAGTGGGCTACATGTTCACAATAAAATCATGGTTATTCTTGTACTGACATATTATCCTGCCGTCATCGACCAAACACGTACTCCATTAATGCCTGCCATAGTTGCATTTTAGCAAGGCATCCTTACACTATTTACATACTTTTCATATAATTTTTCCATTGAGAAATACACTGCTCTTTGCTTTTCCATGCTGAAGCTATCGCTTCCTCTTTCCATAAAGCACATTATATTGACCACTACACTTGTAGAATACACATATTTAAATAACAAATCACTTAAAACACACGATAACTATATACATTTTATCACTGGTTGACACTTCTTGCAGAATCTCAGAAACACAGGTGTTGTAGATCTACCCTCCACAAATTACCCTGCATCCCGTTTGAGAGTCTCGTAACACTGCCTGAAGTTGCCTAGAGGACTTCCTGTTCCTTGAAAATCCCTCGTGATTCCCAATGATCGTCAACTCCTATCCAGTGGAATGTTCCCAATACTAGCATAGATATGCTTCCATATCGTACAGAACGTTAATCAAAGTGGTACTTCTGTGAAAATACTTTACCCGTATTAACAAAAATGTTTATACCTGCGCAATTCTAACTACTGTATCCATATCTAACATATATATTCTATACTGCGCTTGTCCATCGTACATTGTACTGGTACAATTACCATTCTCAATGCCTCTGACTGCATTTACAGTTTTCCTGAACGGTACACTCTCAACAAAGCCTTGTACAGTCCCACGTACATTTATATAACAATGCATTATCTCTTCGTTATGTGGTTCAATTGACCTATGATGATGCTTTTCCAACTCGTACATACTTATACTGCACGGCTAATACACTTAATACTACACTAAAAATGTTAAAGTCTTTTGTTGGCGCGCGTCCCTTTCTTGGACCCGGGCAACATGCGCTCCGCGCTCGAGTCTGGCACAACTGACCTCGACTGCCTGCTCCAGTGACCTTATATCTGTTTTCACAAGCAAAGTAGGTCCGTAAATTCCTTGGAGCTTCATTTCTTCTTTACATGCTTTCCCTCTCTTGAAATGACGTTTTTCAGATGCGTCCTGCATCACTGTTTCCATATCTGCCCGCGTGCATAAGAATCGATCGGTCAATTAATTATTATTAATTGCCTCCCTCTGAGCGTACCAACGCGGCGTGGGTGGTGAATCCCCAATGACCCGCTAGTATTTCTGCGCTGGACTCATTCCGGCTGTGTACATCCGCAATACCTTAAATCTGCCTCAATTTCGATGTCTGATGGCTTGATAATTAGCCTCCTTGCAATTCATTCAAGCAGGTGCAATCCTTATGTCTCTGGCATACTCCAATCGCGAGTAATCATTAAATTATCCTTGCAGTTCCCCACTCCACTGGTCTCCTCTCTTGTGGTAAGGGGGTTTACTGAAACACGTCTGCCATCTTCACCCTCTTCTAGATGGCGTAAATAGATCCGAGTGACTGACGTGGTGCCTTGAAACCACGCCCAGTTTCTAAACTCATTTGTAAAACTGTCAAGAGCTCCAACTCTCAGTGCTAACTTCAGAATTGTATGCATTTTACAGCCAAAAATTGCCGTATTCTTTCCATCTTTTCTTCATTACATTAACAAATAATGCCAGAATTCATTTAAATCACATTAGTGGTTTAATGTGTCCTGTCTCTAGGGGTTTCTCTTGAATAAACTCCCTCAGAGACCCTGGGTTCATACCTCGCTGGCATCTCTATTCCGTTCTCACTTTCCCAGTGTCCCAGGTTCAACACCAGTCTGCCTAATGCCCTCGGGCACATATGATAATCATTATCTGAGGGTACTAAATTCTGTAGCTAACTTTTCGTAGGTGACTTCGATGGCGTAGTTGGTAGCATGCTGAGTTTCTATGTCCAAGATCACGGGTTCAAACCTGGACGAAGTCGTCAGATTTTTCAAGAGCGTTAAAAATCCCTCTGTATGCCTCCCTTCGGAGGGGAAGTAAAACCGGCGGTCCCTTATCATAGATGTATGTCATGGAAAAGAACCTTCCACTAACTAAACTTGTGTGAAGCAAAATTTGTAGTTTAGGTTTGATTAATGCTCTTAAGTTCCAACGTTCATCACCAGGCGCTGGTTTCGATGGCATATAGTAGTAGCCACGTTCATAGCTAGGTGTCGTGGACGGTAACATTTGGTGGCGAAAGTAGGAACTACTTGAAATTATCGTCTGCAGACCTTACTTGAATTAAAAACAGATAACACACACTAATACAGCCATCACAATTAACACCGGTTATCAGATAGATTCTACACACAGCCAAAGTACACGGGGCTACATGATCACATTGTCGCAGCCCCTAAACTGAGGAACCAACCAACCAACCTAACTTTTCGTAAAACATTGAAGCCGTGCATTTGACTTTTCTAAAAATTAATTCCCGTGGTTCTCTTATTAAAAAAAATAAAATTATAAATGCAGCCAATGGCCATGTACTTTTCTTTTCAGGACGGTTCAGGGAAGGGATATTGAAAGGAACCGTCCCAGCATTTGCCTGGTGGTGAAAATGGGAAACGACGAAAACCACTTTCAGGAGGGCCAAGGTGGGATTCGAACCCGCGCTCCCCCAATGCAATCGAGGCATGAGGTAGCGCGTAGCGCTCCCGGCCACCGCGGCCGGTATTAATAATAATAATAATAATAATGAAATTACGTTTTTTAAAATTTATTATTTGGCACTTGTGTGGATTGATACCCCTAATCACCCCCCGTAGTAACGCCACTGCTCCCTACCCAACTTAGAAAGAATGTTATTGAAACCCCGGAAAAGTGGCTATACTGAACACCTCACCACGACACTGTTCTCTGTTTGTCTTCATATTGTACGCTCTTGATAACATCCATAAAGCTTTCTACACGTACAGAATTCTTCGCTTTTCTCTGTGTAAGGTTCTGTTATTTCCACATGATATATTCCCAGTCCAATAGTGGCAGCTGCACCGCCCCCTCTGACCCAGGCACGCTAGCTTTCTCGGCCTGGCAGTGCGCTGGACAGAGTCCAGACTATGTCAGCCCTCAATGATGATTGGCAAGCTCACCTCCATATGGAAATACCTGTCGGCCCACGCAAAGGCTCAATTAAACACCCAGTCATAGTGAACCTGTGAATCCAGGCGTGGCCTCAAATACATTTAAACTCTGGGCAACAAGATATTATGCCTTCCTTCGAAGGGGAAGTAAAACCAGCGCGGCGGTCCCATGTCAGAGATTTATGGCATGATAAAGAACCTTGCACTAATTACACTTGTGTGAAGCTAAATTATAGGGTAGCTTTGACTAACGCTCTGGGGTTCCAACGTTCGTCGCCAGGAGCCAAATGCGGTGGCATCTAGTAACCAAGTTCAGAACTAGTTGGTCGATGACGGTGCCGTTTGGTAGCAAAAGTTGAACTACTTGAAAATTAAATGTCTGCAGTCCTTACTTGAATTAACAAGATGTTCAGTAAAGAACATATAGCCTAGTTTCTCCTAAATGCATGGGTATAGTTATAACTCTTTGTCCTTTTCAAGGAGTATAATTGAATGTAGGTTGTAGTAGCTTGTTGAAATACAACGTGCTATACGGATATTAAACATGAATGTGAGGTGCCCTTTGCTAGTGCTACCTCTGTACAAAATTTCATTCAATTCGGTTTCACCGTGTTAGAATTGATAGGGAGAATCGATTTGCACACATACATGGCCGCCATCTGCCAACTATTGGGCTAATGATCTTATAGATTGGTCAAAATATGCTCCCCGTATAAAGGTATGTTGTTGCAAAATTTGGTAGAGATCAGATTATTGGGTTGGTCGTAAATTGATTTAAGCTTTTAACATTTGGGTGGCCACCATTACATTTTAGTAAAGATGGCGGTGATATAAAATATGACACTGAGGTGTTCTTTGCTAGTGCTACCCCTGTACCAAGTTTCGTTCAATTAGGTTTCACCGTGTTTGAATTGATAGGGGGAATCGATTTGCACACATACATGGCCGCCATCAGCAAGCTATTAGGCTGATGACCTTGTAGTTTAGCCAAAAGCCGCTTGCCATATATATATATATATATATATATATATATATATATTGTTGTAAAATTTGGTAGAAATGGGATGATTAGGTTCGTCGTAATTTGATTTAAGGTTGGAACATTTGGATGGCCGCAATTACGTTTTCGTCAAGATGGCGGCGATATAAACCATGACACTGAGGTGCTCTTTGCTAGTTCTACCTCTGTACCAAATTTCGTTCAATTCGCTTTCACCGTGATCGAATTGATAGGGGAGGGACAGACATTCAGAGTACACACACTCACACGTACACACACTCACACACACACACACACACACACACACACAGATACACAGACTGACACACAATTTTTGGCCCTGTGTAGATCTCGTAAGTCTACTTTCATTTTTTGCAAAAATTGAAAGTAGGCTAAAAACAGATAACACAAATTAATACAGCCATCCCAATCATTAACACCGGTTATCAAACAGATTCTACACACATTCAAAGTACACGGGGCTACATGTCCGCGTTGTCGCAGCCCCTAAACTGAGGAACCAACCAACCAACAATATATTATTTGGTATATTGGCTTTCACGGCCCGGGAATTAAAACTCGGCAATTTTCCTAGGTTTATGCCTTGTCTTGTGTGGGATTTCACCCAGGAACACCAAGTTGGCTCATCAGCTTTTTGGAAGCCTTGATAGGGAGGTGAATAGCTGCTAGTAGGGAGGTAGTACACAGTTCGCTACACCTGTGGGGGTCCGGGCTCGGAACTCCAAGAGCTCGCTGATGAGCCAGCTCGGTGTTCCTGGGAGAAACCCCACACAAGACACGGCATAAACCTACAAAAATTGTTGAGTTTTAAAATATTATTATATTTCTCTCTACCGCGATAGAAACCACAGTCCTGCCGGTTGTTCTATGCACAACAGGCTGCCCATTATTCAGCTGAGCTTAGATGGGACGATTATCAGTCTTATTTCCCAAGAGAGTGCTTCACATAATCGTAAAGCACTGGCTTTTGTTCTAAGCGTTCGAATTATTGCATGAATTCGGAATGGTAGGTAAAGGATGCAAGTAGATAAGGGTATTTACTGTATTACCACCATAACGAGTATAACGGGTCTTGCACTGGTTTTACCTTACGATAAGTTTTCTCCATTCAGTGCGAAGTGTTGTTGTTTCATTTGAGGTTCTTGGATATTGTGGTCATTTAACCCCGTGTACTTCGGTGAGTCTCTTCTCAGTACTGCATTATCCACAAAGGTATTTTACGAAAAGATCATCTCGAGGTGTAGTGACTAGCATTCTTGGCTGTCTCCCCGGAGATCCGGGCTATGCAAAGATATGTTCTTCTGGTCTGAGGGGTGAACAGGGCACATTCAGCCTCGTGAGGCAAAACTTAGAAGAGATGAGTTCGACTCCCACTTCAACCATCCTGGGAGTGGTTTTCTATGAGTGTATCTTTAGGAGACTGTGTGCTCCCTGTCCCAGCACTCACACCAGAATTACAATTTCTTGGCAGAGCTGGGACCTCTGGATCGACAACCAAGAAAGCAAACCACTAAACCACGTGGTGATTACTTGCATTAAGATTCTTAGTCATCATTAACCAAAGGTAATAGGGTACCCTTCTAACGAAGGAGAATATATGGTCACAATTCACTTAGCTCAGTTGGATCGGTGTGTGTTACGTTCCTTCCCCTAAGTTTAACCACATTAACTTGCAACAAAAAATTCCCAAGAAACACATAATTATTAATCAATAGTCTACTAAACATATCTACAAAATCAAACTCTGTTAACATCAATGTCACACCTTCACAGGTAATTCAAAACAACCCTCTTTACGGCAACCAATGACATTTTCCAACACTATTCCATTTAGTTGTTACAACTCCCAAAATTCTAAATTAATTATTTGACACTAATTAACCCTCGCCATGACGTGAATTATCGCTATAACTATTAACTGATGATTTGCAAACATAGCATTTATTTGCCTTTATCCTTGAGAACTGACGTGAAAATATATAACACGAGGACTATGTTGACCCACAGTGTGTTGCTCCCTTTTTGTCGTAGTCGTACGTATTTTAATGAAGTACCTTTACACCTGGTGTCTTCCTATGAGCTATCTCTACTTAATATAAAACAAAGTCCCCGATTCTTGGATGTCACGGGTAATCTCGAGAACTACTGGATGGATTTTGATACGGTTTTCGCCATTCTATAAAGTATATATAAAGGAAGGTTTCTGTAGACAATAATTTATTTATGAGCAAACAAAGCCAAGCAGTAATGATTTTAGTGAAAAGATAGAAAAAAAGACAAGCCTTACAGTAGTCGCATAAGATGTGTAACATTTGACATAGAAGAAACCTCACGTGAAATTGTTGATACACCGGTATTTTATAACACGCACAAATATGGCACAACTATTAATCTATTGCAAAAGGGAGTGTTTAACAGATATTGTAGTTTATAATACGGAACTCATTTTAATAGATGATTTGTAACGTCCACCAGCACTAGCCCAAATAAAGAATACGATATGGATCAACTAGATTAATAGACGCGACACCGCTCATAACCTTAAATTCCTTATAAACAGGTCCTCTTCATTCACAGACCAACACGTAATTTCATATGGATTCTGTTAAAATGAGTCATATTGATATGATAAGTATCGTTTAAAATGATAATCTGGTAGCAAAAATATCTACCCCGTCCGGGATTCGAACCCAAGATCTCTAGATTCACAGTCATAAGCACTAACGCCCGGCTATTTCAACTACGCAAATTTTGTGCACAAGGCGGTGACTTATTTCCATGTTTCAATATTACTGCATTACGGAATTAAGTTTCATTTATATTTCGCTGTGTCGATATTGTTCCTGCGTGAAATTGAGTTTAAAATGCCTTATGAACAGGCCCTCTTGTGAGTAAAGTGAATGAATTCAGTAATAGTTCATGAAGGCTTGCTCAATTCTCGTATAACCACAAGGATTATATTATATTGATGACTGCATTACCGTTAGGTGGGTTAATATTTGAATAGCCATTGTGCAGAAACATAATACCGGCAATGCCGACTACTTACAATGTTTGATATTAAGGCATTTTACCATTTAAATACTGATACGAAGACTTCGAACATGTACCAAGTCATTTGTTTCAATCACTTGACACTAGAGTTCGCATGAGCGTTTTCCGTTCAGTATGTCATATACATTCCACATGGCCGAGAGTACGTAATGGTATCAATTTCCGACACCGCGCGCTCATTGTTTCTCGTACCACTGCCTGCTGGGTCTTACCACTGCCCGCTGGATCGATCGATCGAGTTGGCAGTGCATCTTATACTTCCGTTCGTTCCACCACTGCCACCTAGTACACTTCCGTTCGATCGATTGAGCGGGCAGTGCATACTTCCGTTTTCCACCACTGCCAGCTAGTACACTTCCGTTCGATTGATCGAGCGGGCAGTGCATACTTCCGTTTTCCACCACTGCCAGCTAGTACACTTCCGTTCGATCGATGGAGCGGGCAGTGCATACTTCCGTTCGATCCACCACTGCCAGCTCGATCGTTCCGATCCATTTCCGTCCCCAATTTTCAAAATCACTCCCTCAAAACTATCCAGCAACCGAGTGAAAATATGTTACACATCAAAAAAATCTGGCGTTCGTGCGCTTTTTAAGTTTACGCTGGGCAAACCCTTAAACATATTAATTGTTCAGCATGAAAAGTTGTACAAAAAAAGGCCGCGAAAGCATATCTCTATCTTCAATACGTCGCCCACTATAAATGTTTTTACAATTTCATTTCTTCCAACAATCTCCATTCAATTGTTTAGGCGGCAGTGGTTGTGTTTGGAGTTTTCCTGGAACTTTTCGTTCCGCATAGCACACATTCAAGTTAAGATTGGACGGAAGGGGGATTTGTGTTTCATGCACCTCGCCATTCTTAAATTACGTCTGACAAGAATTTGTTGCACATGCATCTCCATGATAATATAATTAATAGTCCAGTCAGTGATTTTAACCCATCATGCCGAGACGTAAAACGGATATAGGGCATCGTTCATGTACATCGAAAAAAGAAAGAAGCGCTTTTCACGTAATGCATGCATAACTGTTCCCGGGTGAAGCCGAGGTGGGTTGGGTTGCTAGTTACCAATATAAAATGAGTTTTTTTTTGCAAATTTAACATGCAGTAAAATGACAATAATTTTGTCATTGATTTTGGTGGGAAAGCAGTGAACACTTTATTTGTTTTATGCTTGTACTTTATGAGCGTCCTCTTCAGAACTCAAGATACGTCGAGGATCCATCCTTACGGTGGTCTGGAAACTTGTGATTAACTATACTTGAATGCCGCACTTAATCTGTTTTAGTATTTCACGTTACGTGCCACTTTATACTTGTCCGCTAGTAGCGTCATCTGAACTGCGGAGTGTCACAGCCTCCCCTTACGGAAGTGTATTAACTTGTGATGAGGACATCCCGCTACAGGATTATATAGCTTGAGACCAGATATTAGTCACTAACTTCCCCTCAGTAGCTTAATTTCTTAATTAATACCATTCCTGACCCTTAAAACCCATTTTCCCATGTTAAAGTTATTGCAAATCAGTTATACTGCAGAGCTCCGTGATGTGCCATCCGTAACTGCCATCAAAGACATGGACTACTGTCGACCAAAGTACAGTGGAAGTTGCATAATTCGAACCTCAAGGGACCAGTAAAAAAAATCGAACTATCCAAAAATTCGAATTAAGAAAGTTCTTTGAAAAGGGTAGAGAAAATATATTGTATTACGTTTACATAATGATTGACGTTCAACAAAGCAGATTAACAGACAACGGTACTGTATAGTGACTGTATCGTGAATAACCTCAAAAGTTTCAAATGATAAAATAAAACCAAAATGTACTATTCACCTATTTAACGACAGTAGTGATCCAGCATTCTAGTTAAGTCTTAGAGAAATCCACTGTATTTCAAAAAGGTTTGAGATTTTTACCTGTATCTTGCAATTAAGTCTCTCGGCCATCACAAAGAATGTAACAAATTTCAGGAACGGGAAACAGAATCACTTACGTCATTTCTACTGTCAAAAAACGCCTTAGCTCTGTGATTTGGTTTGTTGCTTGGGCTGCACTCAGAACAGTTTTTCCGGGAACTCCCTCCACGAGTTCATCGCCAGATGCGTCGTCACCATCTTGTTTTTCGAAGTCACGTAGATAAAACAATCGAGTAGGGGCCGCATGCCAATGATACAACGTCGTTTTTTCGGGAATTCCTCACCCAACTGTTTGGCTTCCAATCGACTTTTTACACGTAAAAACTTCGAATTATCCGAAATATAATTCGAATTAACCACGATTTTTTAGCATTGATTGTTTATAAAATGCTAGGTACCAAGATAAAAATTCGAATTAAGGAAGATTTCAAATTATAGAAGTTCGAATTAGCCACGTTCCACTGTATTATGTGAGCTCGAGTTTCAAGGTTGTTTGTGACGTATCCAATAGACCTACATAAAATACAATAACAGCATCATAAACGTCGTCCTATTTTACGTTAGTTCATGTATGTTTGGAATTTTTAATGTATATTTTAATATTTTTATTGCAGCTGTACAGCGTTGCCAAGATGGAGCTTATCACGTGTCATGGCGCACCTTGCTCGGAAGTGATGGGCTCAATCTCAGCAACGCTGTACAGTATAGCATTCCCGGAGCGGCTAGCTGGTGAACAAAGTCTTATTTTCCCGTACAAATACAAACCTATATAAAATAAGTGAATTAATTTACGTATTTCACAGACGTACAGCATACCTTTTTATGTATAAGGATTACAACGCGACCAAGAACTACATTTTCCAACCACCCCGAGCTGTGAAAAAGTTACCTTACAAAAATGATAACATCTTTGTTTTTTGGACACAAAATGTTGAAATTAATAAAAAAGTTATACAACATTCCAATGTATATTGTGTTAACATTTAGATTCGATCTGATGACGGGTTTGTGAGATAATAATTCTTAAATGAGACGCATGGTTGAAACACGCTTAAAAACGGGCACTTTTTGTGTTCCAACTGCGACAAAAAATATTAAAATATAAATTAAAAAGTTCAAACATACACGAACTAACGTAAAATAGAATAAAAATGATGATGTTATTGGACTTTATTTAGGTCTATTGGTTACTTCACATTTTCATAGGCTCAATCTCTAGATATTGATGAAGTGGGCGTTCCAAATATTCCCCTCCACTCCGCTTCTTGGTTTCAAGCTGCTGTTAAAAAGAACGGGTATTTTTCTGGCGTGAAAATAGTTCGACTTGAGTGACTTTTATGTGTTTCGTAGACTGTCTGCTCCTCCCACAATTCTGAGAAATTTTGTAATAGTTTTCTTTTACTATCTTTCTCCACATGTGTGGTGAAAAGTGTAATTGTTTATTACTAGGTTGTTAGCTCTTAACCTCTTTGTAGTTATAATAAGATATCCGGGAGGGCGCCAGTTCATAAACAGTATACTTATGAAGAAATAAACAAATACTAATTCGATAGTGAACATGAGAACTCTTCCATCTCAAGGGATGGTGCGATTTGATCACGAATCAGGACACATTAGATAACAAGGAAAGATAAAGATAAAATATACTGTAATATAATTATTATTTATTGGAATATAACTTACAATGTGGTATAAGAAGGAGATATAGTAAAAGTAGTAACTGCAACTCTTTCATAAAGAGAAATCATTTTCATTTTATAGCACCAATCAATCACCCAAAGGCGGCTTCGGTGGCGTAGTCGGTAGCATGCTGAGCTTTTATGTCCAAGATCGCTGGTTCAAACCCGGCCGAAGCTGTCGGATTTTTTAAGAGTGTTAAAATCCCTCAGTATACCTTCCTTCGGAGGGGAAGTAAAGACGGCGGTCCCATGTCATAGATGTATTGCATGTTAAAGAACCTTCCACTAATTACACATGTGAAGCTAAATTGTATAGGTTAAGAATGTAAACAACGCTCTTAGGTTCCTACGTTCGTTGCCAAGAGTCGACTGCGGTGGCGTCTAGTAGCTAAGTTCTGAACTAGGCCTAGTAGTCGTTGACGGTGGCGTTTGGCGGCAAAAGTAGGAACTATTTGAAAAATTGAATGTTGCAGTCCTTACTTGAATTAAAAAAAACAGATACACACACTAATACAGTCATCACAATTTACACCGGTTATCAGACAGATTATACACACACCCAAAGAACACGGGGCTACATGACCGCGTTTTCGCAGCCCCTAAACTGAGGAACCAACCAATCACACAGTCTCTTCTTACAAAATACTTCCTAAGTTGACCATATGAATGCATTATACATCAATGATGTGGATATTCCATTACACTACTATGGAAAATAGTCTTCTCAATCGATATTCGTTGTATACATTCAATCTGGTTTTACTTCTATTGAGGATAAATATGATATGCCTTAGTAATACATAACCCATGCAATGTAGTAGAAACGATAGAATTTCCCAAATCATATATCCTCTCACCACATGTCTCATACCATCTGATTTTCTTTTACCCCCCTATTGTCTCTTCTCTCTGGAATCCGTAAAAATTAGAGTAGGCACTCTTTGCTACACTCTCATGCCATTAGTTCACGATATTACCACTGCAAATTCCACGGCCGTGTTAGCCATCTGCGTATCACCAATGCATAGTCCGTTTAGTTCAGCATTTTCTTACTACCAAGGAACATAGTGCATACAGTGGACTGTTGTAGCATAACATACTGTAAATAGGTTCTGGAAACATTTCATTTTCTCCAGCTGTCTAGTCCCTTTGACTCTGTGTTATGGTGATCTAAACAGTGCTGAATACGTATTATATTCGTTCATATATGTTTCTTTATAATTATAATTTGCTTTTAAATTTCGAAAAGTGCTCATCTGCTGAGCTTCCTTGATTACATCTTGCCTTGCAAGATAAGGTCCTAGGCTCCTTTAATCAAATTCCTGGGTTTGTATCTCATCACCTGAGCCATGAAAGGGCAGAATGGCGAGACAAGTGTTAATGTGCACAAGGATAAGTCACTGCTTTATGGTTGTGTCAGTTCTGCTGCGTTGAACACACTCAATGTATATTTCTCTGTTCATTGCATTTCAACATTCCGCGCTCTTCGCTGCAACAACCGAAGACGTCTCACACCGTTCCGATCATTAGCGATTATCTACGGCCTGCCTTGGCCATTTCGGCCATCACCTGTAGTGGCTCCCAGGGGAACCTAGGGCAGTGAAAAGCTTCATAGCCATATCCCTGTCCTAAAGGAATAAAAAAGATTCCACTCGGCACGCCGGAAGGTGGAGGCAGATTTCACTGCGCAAAGAATAATATTTGGAATTCACTAAATTTGACAATTATTGTATACCTGCAAAAGTTCCAAATGTTTAGCAAACAAGAAGGCCCCATTTTCTAATGATTCCAAAAACAATTTTCTTATCCTTTTGCATAAGGGTGGGTCATATCAGAAATTCTTTCAGACTAAATTTCAGGTAGTTTTTAGAGGACTATCGTCCATTTCAAACGGTTATGGTATTGTGCCTTTCAAGGAAGGTATGCTTTTGTTCTCTCAAAACAACATTTTTACCACCCCTTTGGTACGTAGTTGGTGCCATCAAAAAGCTTTATCGAGATGCATTTTTGACCCTTATCTGAAGAATAGTACAAACTTTGAATAGAATCGATTTTTCACATGGTGAGAGATTTATAGTGATAATTCACTTGCACGAAAAAGCCCCTCATTTCCACCCCCTTTGACCGATTTTTCCCATTTACGAACTCAACCGAGATTTTGATTGGTGAAATGTTATAAAACAGTTTGAAAGTGATTGGTGCAAAATGACCGTGTCTAGGTACAAGAAAGTGATATACAGTATAAACCAGATGAATTCTAATAATGTTTTATGCGTCCCAACTAACGCGTGTTGTTCGGATGGTCCATTTTCTCTACTTGCATCCCGCATGTTACTAATGAACTGCAAGCATATCCTGCTAACGAACGATACTGAGTGCTATGGTAGTATTCTTCCCTCGCATTAGTTTGTAGTCACAGCATAAAATTCCTAGTTACGGGCCATTTCACTCCCCATCATCTTACAACATATCGAGAGAAGATGAAACGATTTGATTCTTTGAAATCAGCGGTGGCGTTTCGCGGGGAAACCTGTGACATCAAATGATCGGAATGTGACGCAGTAGGTCAGGAATGTGTATTCATTCATGCTCCCAGTACATGGAGATATCCACAGAAACTCTGTTGCTTGTGAAGATAGGTGCTATTTTCATATAGTATATCGTCACACCATATTATCTTCGAGTGACATTTCTGATTAATTGCAAAACATAATGGAGATTCATAAGCGTTTCTTTAAACTAGAATGCGATTAGTAGTTTAATGCAAGCGCCCATGTTTAAGCTAACGCAGGATATGTTCTAAAGTAATATTTCAAACATGGCTCTGACGGCATTGTCACCTTTCCAAAATTAAAATGTGTAATATCACAAGTTCATAGCGAGAATGTTGTTACAGGACCAGAATCAAAATACCATTTAAAATCTCGGTTCAGTGAGATATTTATTTATTTAGGGTATGGATTTTAGTGCCGGGAGTGTCCGAGGAGATGTTCGGCTCGCCAGAGGCTGTAGCTGCTTAGAGCGGACACCCATGGGGTGAGCTGCAAGTTCCGTTCAATTTCAAGTGGTTCCAACTTTCTTTATCAGATGTCACTGACAACTAGTGGCGAATGTTGGATTTTTGATACTGCGCTTTATCGAAATATAACCTAGAAATTTAGCTTCACACAAGTTTAGTTAGTGGAAGGATTCTTTTACATGCCATAAATCAGTGGCATGGGACCACCGGCTTTACTTCTCTTCCGAAAGAAGGCATACTGATGGATTTTAACGCTCTTAGAAAATCCGACGACTTCGGCCAGGTTTGAACCTGATATCTTGGGCACAGCAGTTAAGCATGCTAGCAACTACGCCACTGAAGCCGCTGGTTCAATGAGTGAAGAGTGGAGACAATATCCTAGTATACTGTTAAAAACATTTTTTAAAATTACAGTAAGTGCACTCAGGGCCCAGTTTAGCAAAAGCGTAAAGTGTAGCTATTTTGACAATTGAGCCAAATGTTGAATAGCTAGAAGCTATTGTTGTTTTAAGGGGCGGAACTACGAGGTCATCTGACCCTTGTGTCAAAATTATTTTTGAAAATTTTGAAAAGTACTTCTGGTTTAATTGATATTGTAACCTTCCCAGATCACAAGGGATCGAACCCTCACTTTCGGGACTTACGATTTGTAATTATCGTCCATATATTTTTGTCTGATGCTTTGCTATCAGACATAATAGTTGATGGGAGCGTATAATATTATGTGATTGATTATACCATATAATTTGTTTAGCTTTTAAGATATATTAAATGACAGGATCCCAAGTCAGTTAGATGTGAAGATTTTAACATTGTATTAGTATTTATTGGAGTGTCCTGGATCTGTGCACATTACCAGGAAGTAAGGCTTGTTATCGATGGGTTTTTCTTCGAGCGCCGAATGCAAGGCGAGTCATACAGGTAGTAGGTTTGACAACGATGTAGGAGGGATGTGTCTCTGGTGCATTGTTCGAGGAAAACAACAACTCCTTATAAGGTAACATTATTCGGGATTGGCTGAACCCGTGAATAAGTCAGTTAGACCAGTCATTTGTGGAGGGGTGATGACTGATATTAGGTCTGGCGAGGTAGTGAAGATTGACTCCTTTTTGTGCCCGCGTGTGGAGCGGTCGACTTATTTTGTGACTCCGTGTCGGGAGGTCGCTTCTTCTTGTAACTCCGGCAGAGAGTAGAGGTTTGTACTTGTACTGGGAGAGAAGGAAGGTAGTTCAGACGCTCACAATTTTGTGTTCTAAGTTCAATTACTGAGTTGCTGGTTATATATTCTCACAAAAATAATGAACCTAGTTTCAGACAAATCGCCTAGATTTTCTGTCTCGAATCGCATGACTTAAGTCTGGGTACTGAAATTCGTGTGCCATAACGATAAACTTAGTGCTTTACGAATACTAGTAACATATTCTTTATATTATTAAACTCAGGAGCGAAGTAGCTGCGATAATCCACCAAACGGATTCAGAGCATCATCATACAATCAGATCCACATGTCTTTTAATTCGTTGGATTATGAAAACTAGTAAAATACAGTACGTTGTCTTTGTAATTATGAATCGTAGGTGTGAAATAACTAGAAACAGCGCTACGAGTAATTAGGACTGATTCTCTGGGAGCATCAACCCCAGAATCGGTAGAGTTAGTCATCACAGCTGAGAACAACACCTGTAAGTACCAGTCATCATCTACTTCCGAGGGTCATCAATGTATGTTATAAGTGTGCCTGTGTATATATGACAGGGAGTGCTAGGTAGTCTGTATCGACGAGGATCCTGCAAAGTGTTTTATTTATGTCTGGAATCAGAATATATGTTAATTTTTACCAGATACCTAGTGTTTTTATTTTATGAGGTCACCGGTGTAGTTAGGTGTACATGTTTATTGCTGCTGTTTATATCACACCGGCGTTTATCCCCCACTCACCCCGTGCAGTAGGTGATACGTTTGAATTGGTCGCCCAAGTGGGACTGAGACGTTACAATATTTAGAACAAGAAACAAGTTAAAATACTTATTTTTAAAAAGGAACTTGTTCTACAGATATAAATGATATTCAAATTTGATTGTTTTGATCTATTCTTTGTTTAAATTCAATATGTGGAAAGCGGATTTTTAAATTTAACAGAACGGAAGTAGTGATAGATTTAGAGAACTACATACGACAAACCATGTGATCTAACGCTTGGTGTCCATAACTTGTCAGTGTAGTGTGTTTCACCATACCACCAACACGTAAGAGGCGTTTGGTTGGTGCACAAAATATTCAAAAGTGGAATAATAAAATTAAAAAAAGAGAAAGTAGTAAGATTCAGCGACGAACATGGATCTTTTTTGTTATCCTTAAATGTTAATTCCCAAGTAATGTTTTCAACATTAAGTTTCTAGCCTGAAGTGATGGAATTGTGAATGTTTATCATATAGGCTTATGTGTTCGACTTTTGTCCGTGTGTGTGTGTGTGTGTATGTGCCCGTGAGTAGTGGTGTACCAAGAATTCTATTACACCCCACCCAACTAACGAATCCCGATCATCGGATTTGGGCGTGTGAGGTGTCATAGGACTCAAGATGGCCACCCCTTTTCTATAGACCACTCTTTTACCCAATATACCCAAAACTTCAAGGTCATTGCCCTGAGATTTTATAAACTAATAATCGGAGAGGGTCACGTGAGGTGCCAAAGTACTCGGCATGACGCCCTCTTTTCAATGGCATACTCATTTACACAAAATACCTAAAACTACAAGGTCATTGACCGTACAATTTATAATCTAATAATCGGAGAGGGTCACATGAGCTGTCTTAGGACTGAGGATGGCCTCCCCATTCCTATGGACTACTTAATTGCACCCCAAGATAAAAACTAACCCTATCCCGGGGGGTTTATTAGCCTATTTTCATTTATGAAAAAAAAAAGGCTGATGAGATCACCTTTTGTCCGTGTGTCAGTCTGTGTGTGTATGCGTTTGTGTGTGATTCATGTGTGTGTGTCCCCCTAAAAAAATCTGAACGGCTGGAGCGATTTAAATGAAACTCAATAAGTTCATAGCATTATTCAGAAGGTGTTCAGGGTCTTGTATTTCACCACATTTACAAAGTTCTTCAGTACAGTATCCCCACTTCTTCAAATTGCTTTTGCCCCGACTCACACCAATTCTCAGTCAGGGTGAAATGGTTCTTTTTGTACACATGCGCACTCGTGGCTTTTGTAAGATGGCAGATTTTTTAAATGATTATTTATCACTTAGTTACCTTGATTTAACCAAATGACCCAACTGACGCACTCGCTACTTGGATTTATCGATATCTCGCGAGCCAATTATCGAAGAGGGTTACGTGAGGTGTCATAGGATTCGGGAAGACGCTTCCTTTGCCAAGGACCATACATATTTAGCCTACTTTCGATTTTTGCAAAAAATGAAAGTAGACTTATGAGATCACTACAGGGCCAAAAACTGTGTGTCTGTCTGTGTGTGAGTCTGTGTGTGTGTGTGAGAGTGTGTGTACTCTGAATGTCTGTCCCCCCTATCAATTCGAACACAGTGAAACCGAATTGAACGAAATTTGGTACAGATGTAGAACAAGCAAAGGGCACTTCAGTGCCATTTTTATATTACCGCCATCTTGACGGAAACGTAATGGCGGCAACCCAAATGTTCAAAGCTTAGATCAAATTACGACTAACCTAATCATCCGATATCTACCAAAAATTTGCAACAACATATAGTCATATGGCGAGCGTCTTTTAACCAAACTACAAGGTCATCAGCCCAATAGTTTTCAGATGGTGGCCATGTATGTGTGCAAATCGATTCCCCTTATCAATTCAAACATGGTGAAACCGATTTGAATGAAATTTGGTACAGAGGTAGCACTAGAAAAGGGCATCTCAGTGTCATGTTTTATATCGCCGCTATCTTGACGAAAACGTAATGGCAGCCACCCAAATGTTCAAAGCTTGAATCAAATTACGACCTACCTTATCATCTGATCTCTACCAAATTTTGCAACATTATACATCTATGTATGAAAAATCTTTTGACTAAACTGCAAGGTCATCAGCCGTATACATTGCGGATGGTAGCCATATATGTGTGCAAATCAATTCCCTCTATCTATTCAAACATGGGGGAAATCGAATTGAACAAAATTTGGTACAGAGGTAGCACTAGCAAAGGGCACCTCAATGTCTTGTTTTATATTGCCACCATCTTGACGGAAACGTAATGGCGTCCACCCAAATGTTAAAAGCTTAAATCAAATTACGACCAACCTAATAATCTGATCTCCACCAAATTTTGCAACAATATACCTTCAAGTTGCAAGCATATTTTGACCAAACTACTAGAGCATCAGCCCAATAGTTTGCAGATGGCGGCCATGTATGTGTGAAAATCGATTCCCCCTCTCAATTCAAACATGGTGAAACCGAATTGAACGAAATTTGGTACAGAGGTAGCAGTAGCAAAGGGCACTTCAGTGTCATGTTTTATATCGCCGCCATCTTGACGGAAAGGGAATGGCGGCCATCCAAATGTTAAAAGCTTAAATCAAATTACGACCAACCTAATCATTTGATCTCTACTAAAGTTTTCAACAACATACCTTTATGTGGGAAGCATCTTTTGACTGAACTACAAGGTCATCAGACCAATAGTTTGCAGATAGCGGCCATGTATGTGTGCAAATCGATTCCCCATATCAATTCAAACACAGTGAAACCGAATTGAATGAAAGTTTTTACAGAGGTAGAACTAGCAAAGGGCACCTCATATTCATGTTTAATATCCGTATAGCACGTTGTATTTAAGAGTTTTAACAATACCCATGCATTTAGGAGAAAGTAGGCTATATGTTCTTTACTGAACATCTTGTTTGATTTTGCCCAGTGACACTAGGCGCTTGGTTGGCTACGCTGATTGCCATGCAGCTTTTGTTTCCAATATCTCTCGAACGCATGATGCTCGAGACTTGTATAGGGTGTCATATGACTCCAGATAAAGCCCTGTTTTCTATGGACTATTTATTTTTACCCTAAGATAAAAACTACCCTTACCCGGGGAGTGGGGGTGAAACAATGATTTTTATGCGCATGTTCACTCGCGGCTCTTGCAAGATGGCGGATTTTTAAATTATTTATTATTATTATTATTATTATTATTATTATTATTATTATTTTAATTTTATTAAAGCACTAAACTCTTAGGTCATTTTCCTGAGATTTCTCGAACCCATCATTGTAAAAAACCTGATTTAGGATTTAAATTAAAGAATGTATGATTTTTAGCCTATTTTCAATTTTGAAAAAATAGGCTTATGAGATCACCTTTTGTCCGTGTGTGTGTGTGTGCGAGTGTGTGTGTGTGTGTGTGATTCGTGTGTGTGTGTCCCCCCCTAATAAAATCTAAATGGCAGGAGCGATTTCAATGAAACTCGGAAAGTTCATAGCACTATTTCCGGCGACCTCGACCGAGCCCTTCAAATGTTGTTACGACTCACCAATCCAACATGGCGGCTGTGCGAAATATTTCACCAGCATTCAATATCTCCGAAACTATTACCGATATTACCCTGACATTACCTATGGTGATAGAGAGAACTACTATAAGTTCACTTATGTGACTTTTGAAAACCTGGTAACTACAAAACCAACATGGCGGAGAAGCGAATTTGCGACTTTTAAATAGACGTTTCTCGCGATTTGACCAACCAAACGCAATGAAACTTGGTACAGTATATGTTTATATACATTTTAATGCACCGACATCTAACTTCGTTCAATTGTTTACATAATCACAAGATGGCGGATGTGCGAAATATTTCACTGGCATTCTATATCTCTGAAACTATTAGCGGTATCTCCCTAAACTTTTGTACGGAGATAAAGGGCACTACTGGGAGTCCACCTTTAAGTTTTTCAAAAACCGGTTAACTACAAAACGAACATGGCGGCCAAGCGAATTTGAAAATTTTAAATAGACCTTTCTCGCGATTTAACGTTCCAAGCGCACTGAAACCTGGTACAGGAAATATTTATACACATTTTAATCCACTGGTATCTAATTTAGTTCAATTGTTTTCATAACCTCAAGATGGCGGAAGTGCGAATTTTAAAATTAAGTTTTTATTTCTTGTGATGTAGTCATGCGATCGAAGTGAAAGTTTGAATAATGAACATACGCAATAATTATCCTTTAATGGTACATGACTCTGTGGCCTATACATTTAACAATCCAACATGGCGACCATCCGAAATATTTAGACGATACTGGATATCTACGGATCTATTTTAGCAATCAAACTGCATTTGTTAATGTTCATAGGGGCTATGAACTTATGTTCACCTATACGACTTTAAATAACCTGGTGATCACAAATCCAACATGGCGGTGATGCGAATTATAAATATTCACATGGACGTTTCTCGCAATTTAACCCTCCGCGTGCAGTGAAACTTGGTACAGTAAATCTTTATCCGAATGTTAATCCACTGGCATCTAATTTATTTCAATTGTTTCCATAACCTCAAGATGGCAGCTGTGAATTTTTTTTAAATCTCCTCGTTTTTTCTTGTGTCCTAATTATGCGATTGAAGTTTGAATACTACACGTTCACAATAATCTGCATGTAACAGTACATAACTCTAGGACCTACATATATAAAATCCAACATGGCGACCATCCAAAATATTTAGTCGGCTCTCAATATCTACGAATCTATTACAGCAATCAAACTGAAATTGTGTATGTTGATAGTGGCAATTAACATAAGTAGGATATATGAAAATAGGCTGTATAGTTCTTCACGGAACTACTTGTTTATTTTTAGATTTTAGAATGTAACACTACGTTTTCATGTATTCTTTAGCCCGAGTTATGTGGAAAAAGTTTGTGGGGCGGGGAGTTTCAAATGACAAGCCTCCCTATACACCGTACCAAGTTTGACAGTGGTTAAGGACTGACGTAGGCCACCCCAGGTAGCTAGGGGCAGAGTAACATAATCAACTAATGAGCTCTTGTGGTCACGTGATCCCTGTCCACTATCATAATTCACTTGCTATTAATCCTTACAGAATTTCATGGTATTAGAAATTAGCTCTTAGAAATCTAGTTCCACGTGGTATTATCCATGCTGTAATGGTCCGTATAGAGAAATGAATATCAAAACAAATCTTATGCCAAGCAATACCACCAGTTCCATTTTTTACGGTTTATTCATGGTATTACTATTCTACGCTTGCTGTACAGGGAGGTGTTGTCTATTGTGAATCCGGTTACCTAATCACAATTTTTTTAAAAAAATTTAATTCTTGTATAAGATGTTAACAATTTTCTTTTAGTGGGCACTCTAACCCCCTCGTTGGTAGTTCTTGTGCCTCGCCATATTGTGCACTGTGGTAACGGTAAAAGTACAACAAAGTTAACAAAACAACCATAATTTGTTCTGGTTGCAGGAGGTACACATGCGGAAAACACAGTAAAGAACAGTCGTATGTTCCACGTGTGTTAAAGATGGCGAAGAGTATGATCGTTGAATAATTTACTTTCTGGACTTATTTTTTCATGATATTTTGATTTTGTTTGCAACTGTTATTAATTAGCCTTTTAAGGTTCATTTAAGGTTCAAAATACAATATATGTTGATTAAAGGATAATGAAAATCACACAAAAGGAATTTATTATGGTGGTCACAGAATCCCCCCCGTTTGTAGCTCGTGGTTTGAAAAATAGAAATATACCTAAAAAACGCAATGTAACCCAATATACGAATCGATTCCTATCTTAGCCATCCCGGAAGTGTTTCCCACTTCTACTCAGGACGAATGTCGGATTAGTTCGTAAATTAAAGCCACGGCCGCCTCCTTCCTAATCCTCACCTGACTTACAAATACTACAGATACCAGAGTAATCAAAGTCAACCCCTGGCACCATACAGCCCATGCGGGATAAGACCGACCAAGCGACCGCTGCCCAGCCATTTGGCCTGCAGATATTGGGGTGACGCGTGATCAGCGCGCCGGCTCCCCTCGGCCGTTAATCTTGGTTTTCGTGATCGGGGCGCTGTCTCACTGTCAGACAGCTACTCAATTGTCCTCACGAGGCTGAGTGCACCCCGTTCCAATCCTCACGTCAGTTTTAAAATCCCTGACGGAGCCGGGGATCGAACCCGGGGCCTCCGGGTGAGAGGCAGGCACGCTACCCCAACACCACGGGGCCGGCTATACCAGAGTAATACTGGTATAATTATAAATAACTAGCGGACCCGTGCGAGAACCACACTTTCCCCAATAGGTTTATAATGAGAGACTTAAGGAGAAAGGTTGTTATGTTTTTATTTGAACCAAATGATTATAGAACACTATTTACGTTTCAGGCGTCCCTACGGCCAAAATACGAACTGAACAGCAATTATGTCGCGTATTTTCCTACACAAACAGTATTTGCAAATCACACACTTCTTACAAAAATTTATATTTATGAAATTAGAATGCAATTCGTCACTGCTAATGTCCTGTTTGTGCCGAGTCCATTGATTGGCAGCTTAGCCGTAACACTCACTAGTTATTCGATATTTATGAAATTATACGATTTGAGTACTCATTCCTTTAAAATACTGTTTCTGAAATCCATTCAAAATGATAAAGAAAAGACCTCAGAATGTTAAAATGACATGAAACAGGCGTCACAGCGGCCAAAATGTGAAGTGGACAGCAATTATGGAGCGTATATTCCCGCAGCAACAGTATCTGCAAATCACACACTTCGTACAGTTTTTTAAAAGTATTTTAAAGAAATTATAGATATTTATGAAATTAGAGTGCAATGCGTCACTGGTAATGTATATTCTCTTTCATATGAATGCTCATTTGTCACGATCGGTCGCTTGTGAGCGCCGCAGGAGGGATCTATACTACTGAAATAATATATATGACGATAATCCCGGCACTACAGCCCGTGAAGGGCCTTGGCCTTCCAAACGACCGCTGCCTGCAGATATTGGGGTGACGCGTGGTCAGCGCATCGGGAACCCTTGCCCATTAATCTTGGTTTTCGTGACCGGGGCACTGTCTCACTGTCAGACAGCTACTCAATTGTCCTCACGAGGCTGAGTGCACCCCGTTACAGCCCTCACATTAGTTTCTAAAATCCCTGACGGAGCTGGGATTCGAACCCGGAGCCTCCGGGTGAGAGGCAAGCGCGCCACCCCAACACCACGGGGCCGGCTAGAGTAATACAGGTTATCAGACAAATTATTTACAAACACCCAAGTAGGCTACATGGAGCTAAATGACTACGATGTCCAAGCCCGTCAAATGAATCAACAACAACAACTCCAACACGATCACCATTCTGTAAGACATCATGACGCAAATGGAGCAGACATGTTTAGGGGGAAGGCTATGGTATGGCGTAGTATGGTCTCTGATAGAATTTATGGTCCTAGATTGAACCAGTTTATCGTAGTTATCGTAAGTATGGAGATTTCAATGGATCATGAATGCTAAATGAGGCTTGTAATTGGTTTGTTCAGTGCAGCGGGGTCGATTACTAGCCCTCTCAGACTTGGAGCAAGTCATTGAGTTTCGAAATATGAATTGGGTTTACGTAAGGAAGATGATTTAGTGAGTTCGCGTGCTGCAGTGGCGTGCGAGAGAGACAGACGGATGGTGGAGAGATAGGGTTAGAGTGAGAGACAGGAAGAGATCTTCTGTACACAATACAAACAACTGATGTACAATACGAGGGCCTGAGCTAAAGGAGCCACTCAACTATTGTTGGGGTCCAGGGTTCAGGGGGGCCTGTAAGGGGAATGTGCTCCTGCGGGAAACTGCATGCATCACCATGCGCCAAACCTCCCCTCCTCTTCCCCCACCACCCGCCTCCAGCCGCCGTTTCCATAGCGACCCTACAAGCGGCAACAGACGCCAGGCATTCAGTCAGTGTTGCGGGCACATTGGACGTGGTTGGCACGGGTCTTATAACGTCTTAGTCGTCATGAATGAGCGGTAGCGTGCGAATGTTTGGATACTCGATCCAATGGGCATAATGTGTCCTCCGCGCGTCAGAGCTGCACTTTCCTTAAGGTAGGCCTTTAAATTACTTTTTTTTTAAACAAACATCGTGGAGTGACGTGCCATACGAATTCCATAATATTAAGCGCATCAAAGTTTAAAAAAATATTTGATAGACTATAAACTAATCACGTCCATTGAGTATTCAAAAAAAGTAACAAATTGATTCTAAAAGGAAACAATAATCGTTCGTTTGTTGTAAGAATTAGATTGATCCACAGCGTAACCACACATTTGAAGACTGAAAAAAGTTGCCTTTTGATATTTCTTCTTATTTAGTTCGAATATGGAAGAGATCTTCTGCGGGAGATATGCCCCCTAATTTGACAATTCTACTGTGATTAAAAATGAGAATTTGCGTAGTAAAATATTGCAATAATGAACAAAAATTAAACAAACTTTGTAGCTAAGGTTTTCTGGTTCTATCTTTCTTCCTTATTAAATAATAAAATGCCTAGACATTAACCATTATGCAGATGGTATTAAATATTATCCATGTACACTGATATTAATCTCAAATTATAAACGCCGCCCTGTCAAACACTAGAAAATAGTTTAATAATTAAATTAACACGTACATGTTTCGTTTTATCAATGATAACTTCATCAGCGGGAAAAGTCTTTTCTGTGACCTTTCATTTAGCCTATTAAAATCAATGACTTATTGTAAGGATATCCATTTTCTCTTAGGCTTTTGTTAAGATACCGTAGTTTCTAAGATTTCTTTTCACGCCGACAAAGATATTATTGATATTACGAAACATGTACGTGTTAAATTAATTATTAAACCACATTCTAGTGTTTGACAAGGCAGCGTTTATAATTTGAGATTATTAAATAAAGGCAAAAATCACACGTATTTTAAAGCGCAGGCCATATTTTTAATAAGGTAACCCTATATAGGGCAAATGACTGGGGGTATACATTTTTTTTGCACATTTGTAATTGGGGGTGATAGATGAGTAGGAATATGCAACAATTTTAAGGGTGTGGATTATATTTTATGAAATATGCGGAGGGAAATTATTATCCCACAGCACACACCCGACAGTATGTTTTCTTAAATGAGCAATGGCGTAATAATTTCCCACCTCCAAATTATGATGATACTGTGTTTATCACTCAATAATGAAGTTTATTTAACAGGATATAATATATAAAAACACCCATCACGCTCTATATATTTTTTAAAAACGTTACTCCCTCGCAACACAAGGTCAGTGACCTATATCATCTTTGCCGAAAACTGCACAAAAATATAAAAGTGATTTTGGAATATTAAAAGTTAGTCTATTCGAATATAATTCAATAATTTCAAAATAGTATTTACTAAAAACACAGACAATTAATTTTATAAATCTTCTATTCTATGGCAAACACCATGAGCAGGATTATTATTTCCTTTCAAGCTGAATTATATTTACTCAATTGACCAAAACCATTATTGACATTGTATTTCAGTTACATACCAACGCTTACAAATCTCTTATCTTCAATAAAAACACCTTCTTCTGTAAAACAATGCATTTCTTTCACTCAACACAACCGAACTGGCAAGCACGTGCACTGTGGAGACCACTGGGATATATGCTTCCCACCTTTGGTGTCTGATGACAGTATACATCAAATTAATGGGATTTCAATATTTCTCTGCATCTAGCTTTTTGATGCATGTGGAACTGCTTGAAATGAAAGGGGTGGGAAGATTCTCTCCCGAACACCGTTCTATAAATACATGGTGGGAAAATAGTATCCCAAGGACCTATATAGGGAAATCACACACCACAGTTACCAATCGGGATAGTCACGGGTGCCAAGTCGCGGTCTTAGAGCCTGACTATCTATGGACTGGAAAAACGAATGGGTTCGAATCCCTCAGTCAGATATCCTTGGAATTATACATTGCAATCATTTTAAGGGACTCGGGCTAGTCCTAGCCTATATTGCCCATGCTAATCTATTTACCTTTTTCTCAGAAACTGTTAACAGGATCTAATTGAATTTCCTCAGGGACATTCTTAAATACTCTCTAGTTATTTTGATACAGGCCTATTGTTTTTTTTTTTTTTTTTTTTGAATTTTCATGGACATTTTTATGGGGGAACATACAGTTTAATTCTTTATAGGGCAAAATTACTTTTTATTTTTATGTGTTTTTACATTTTAGTTTATTTTAAATATTAATAATATAATTTTTTGTTTCTATGTTAATTTTGATTATATATTTATTTTACATTTTCAATTTATGTTGTTAAAGATTTAATTTTGATATTTTTATTGAATTAGTTAACTAATTTCGAATTGATTTTTAGCCTACTTTTCACATTTTGCAAAAATGAGGAAAAAGTAGTCTTATGAGATCGATCCGGGAAAATGTGTGTCTGTCTGTCTGTCTGGCTGGCTGTGTGTGTCCCCCCCCCCCCCTATCAACCCCTAAACGGCTGCAGCAATAAAAACCAAATTTAATATGAGTAAAGATGTGCACCGGAATAGCTCACGTCCATATTTGAAAATGATGTCAGTGCTACCAACTGCTGAAAAAACGCACTAGAAATTTGAGCTCCATGTTGGATATCTTGCAAGGTATGCATGGGAGCTATTCCAAAATTGGCACACATGTAGATAATACTATTTCAGTTTAATTTCCAGGAGGCCAACCATGACAGTGTTGCCAAAATAATTTTAAGCCTTCTGATAGGTCCAATGTTTAAATGCATAAAACTTTTACACTATCAACTGGATTTCAACCAAATTCTGTATGTAATATCTGTACATAAACAGATATGACTGAGCGTATTCTTAAGAGCCACCAGGGCTGCCAACTGTTAATAATTGCTCTATCTATTTTTTAAAATCCAAATACCAATATATCAGAAAGTATGCAAGCCAACAGCTTTAAACTATGCACACGTATATTCTGACATTTTAGGTTAATTTGGAGTAACTTATATAAGTCAGTTCTACCAACATGATTATAAGCCTGCTGATAGTACCAATTTTTAAATACATGTAACTTCTATACTATCACATGGATTTCAACCAAATTTCGTATGTGCAATGTGTACCATAACAGATATGACTATAAGTATTGTTAGGAGCAATCAGGGCTGCCAACTGTTAATAAATGCTGTCTATACTTGTTTACCCTAATATCAATATATCAGAAAGTATGCAAGCCAACAGCTCTATACTTTGCACACGTATAGCACCTGACATTCTAGATTAATTAGGAGTAATTAATACTAGGCGGTGCTGCCAACATGATTCTATGCCTGCTGATATGTCCAATTTTAAAATACATGTAACTTCTATACTCACAAATGGATTTCATCCAAAATTGGCACAACAAGATATTATAATAATTCAGATTATTCCTGACCAGCACACGCATGACATTGTTGGCAGGGGCGTGGTGGCTCAGCGGTCTAGCTGTATGCCTCTCACCAAGGCGGTCCGGGTTCGATTCCCGGTCAATGCATGTGAGATTTTCGAAGTGAAATGCCATGTCCTGTGGTTCGGATTCCACGTAAAAAGGAGGTCCCGTGGCTCATAATCTACAGATTAACGGTCACGTTAAACTACAAGCTTCCTTCCTTTTACATTGTTGGCAACATGCTTTTACGCGTGCTGATAGATCCAGTGTCTAACTGCATGTAACGACCATTGGACTTCAACCTAATTTTGTATTCTGTACCTTAAGAGGTGGAACTAAGAATATATTCAGTCACCAGGGCTGCCAACTGTAGTGCTCTATTAGGCTACATTATACCAGGTATATTTTGAACTAATTAGATATTTCGATATTACCAACGTAATTTCGTCATTATTCTAGATAGATTCATATACTGTAGAATAATCATTGGCATGAAAAGTAGGCTGTATAGTTCTTCACGGAACTTCTTGTTTGATATCTCTCACCGTTTTCTTTTTTGGGAGCCCTGAAAATGTCCATTGTGCGTGACATTTTTGGGCTTAGCGAAGTTACAATTATTTTCATAATTCTTTTATAATTGTAATTTTATTTTTATTTATATATATATTATTTTTGCGCTTTAATTGTTAATGTTTTTAGCTTTACTTTTTAAAAATTTTATCCAACACATTACGCCAAGTATATAAGGTTTAATTTTTAGAAATTCTAGCACTTCGGCATGAAAATTCTCCAAAATATGGCTTAAAGATTAAACTATCAGCTTCTTTGAAGGCTTAAACTGTCTTTATGACTGGGGATTATTGTAGGGGCCACTATCCCATAAAGGGCTAAAGGGCTAAAACAAAGTATTATAACACATATAAGGAGGAATTTTATCCAAAAATTGTAGCTTTATATGCTGAATAGTTCCTAAAAAAATGGGAAATAACGTATCAAGAAAACCATTTTAGTGATCAATTGGAATCAAAGATATGTTCCATTTATAGAACATGTCAGTAATATAGGATTCGTCTTCTTCCATTTTGCTGTTGTTCCATGTTCCTTTGCGCTTGCTTCTAACCCAGCTTCCTTTTCATTCTTTTGTATCTGTCGTCTAATAGAAATAAAGAGAAAGCTTAAGGTTAATATGTCCCAGAAACAAAATGTTGAAACTATTGAAGCTTTATATGTAGAAAAGTCCCTAAAAACGGAAAGTTACATAACAAGAAAACCATTTTAGTGATAAATTGTAATCAAAAAGCCGTTTATGAATTTTAGACATTTATGAAATTATTGATATGATGATATTGTGGCTGTTACCCTGAGGTCTGGATTAGATTGCAGGATCTGCCGAGAAATGTAATTCTGGTTTGAGTGCTGGAACGGGGTACACCTAACATGTTTGAGGAGAAAATAATAAGCCCTGGGTTCGATTTCTCCCTCAGCTATCCTAATAGAGGTTTTCCGTTGTTTCCCACTTCTACTCAAGGCATCTGCCGGGATGGTTCCTAACAGAAGGCCTCGGCCGCCTCCTTCCCAATCCTCAACTGAATTACAATGAACTTCGGAAAACCACCTCCAAGACGTCTGAGTGTACCCCATTCCAGCCCGCAGACCAGAATTACATTTCTTGGCGGAGCCGGGAATCGAACCTGAGCCTCCGTGGTGGCATCCAAGAGTGCTAGCCACTACGCAACGAGGCAGACGAATAAATGATAGAGTGAGTAATAGAATGAGAGAATGCATGATAAAATGGTGATGATGATGATGTTGATGATGATGATGATAATTGTTGTTTTAAGGGGCCTAACATCTAGGTTATCGGCCCCTAATGGGTTGGGTGATCGTGAAGAGCATAATGAAATGTCAACTATAACTAAAACTAATAGATACAAGAAGAAGAAATGGAAAACAAAAGGAGAATAAGACAAATAAAGGACAGGAGGAAAAGAAATGCCCTCAACCCTTGAAGAATGCGGATTGAGGGACTTGGAAGGAAGAAGAGCCATTTCAGTCGATTTACTTGTTGGTCTACTCTGCAATTCTATCTTTCCAATGGGTAACACAAAGTGCAGATCATATACTAAGCCCAATAACCAAGCATAATATACAAGTGGAACCGATTGAATTTTTAGAGGTTAAAATATTGTATACAAGTGGAATTAACTGAATTTTTAGAGGTAATAATAATATCGAAAGGCCTCGGGCGCCGGGTGCAAGCTTTGTAATTTGACACCCAGAGGGTAGCTTGCATGTCGAATTTCTTTGTTCTTTGAATCACTATGAAAGTCAAGGAGGTTATATATCTAAGCTCCTTGAACACCATAGCGCTTTCTAGTAGAGAAATGAGGAACTTTGTGTTGGCGGAAACTCCCGAGATTATTTTTAGAGGTTAAAAGATTGTATACAAGTGGAATCGACTGAAATTTTAGAGTTTAAAAGATTGTTAAGTTTTTCTCACATATTTTGTTCCAATTGAAGCGAGAATTTAGCCTACATCTTTTACGCTTCTTCATTCTTCTGACAGCGACATCTTCTGCCACTACAGCATTGATCAAAATTAAAGGAGTATTGACGTAGGCAATTTATAAGGTAGATCTCGTATTTTAATAACTTCATTTTACTATCACTTTTTAATATATGCCATTTAATATATTTGCAAGCTTTTCCATGTTTGATATAAAATAATTTTATATGGATATCCATTTCATTATGGCTCTGTTATCTATAATAGTTTTAAGATTTAATATCAATCACGCTGAGGAAGGTATCAATGAAATACCGTAACATGTGCGATTAATAATGTAATTAAACGTTTCTTTAGTGTTAGACTAGGCGGTTTTAATGAGATAATACATTTTAGGATTTTAGGGATCCGTCAACACTATGAATATCTAGATATGGTGTAATTACCGTTCTATTTTGAACAGTTAACTTTACAGGTTTTGAAATTTACAGTAGGATAATATAAATTTGTAGCACCAGGCTAATACCAGGATTTATAGAAAACAGGTTACATTTGAGGCGAAAAACATCTTCATTTTATAAAATGTACCCGACAACTCTAGCTATTCAGTTCGTTCATGGAGCGTGCATTAAATCGCTCCGATATGTGGTTGAATATACTGTACTGTATATAATACCACCCACATGGGTTATGCAAACTGTTTATTCCACAGTTTTTGATTATATATCGTGGAAATAATGCAGAGGAACCGCTATTCATTCATGTACTCGTACAGTATGTATTCAAGTTAATTAGGTAGCCTTGAATTATTAGGAGAAATCAAATACTTGTTATAGGCATTTCATTATGTGCGTACAGTGTACAGGATATAACAGATGCATGCAGCACAGTAATTTTATACCCAAATAGTTGCTTCGAAAAATAAATTGTGCAGTCTAAATCCCTGATGGGTCGGTAACTTAGCTGCTTTAGCTGTGTGATGAGACGATATACTCTACTGGTGAAAGCATCAGATTCAATCCCTAGCAGCTTTCGCTATTAGACTCGATCGTTTATTAGGTCTCATTGCAAACAAGAAGGAAAATTACAGGCAAGCTTGATCCCTTAAAGCTACTGAATTTTATTCCTTTTACATGTGATTCGTCAAGGAATTCGTACATTAAGTTTTGTTTTATAATTGTATTTTTTAGTTAGTTCTTTGTTTTATGACTATTTTACGATATGGAAAACCAAGTAAGTTTTCGTACAGTAGTAAATCAATTTAGGCCATTTGTTTTACGTTTAATTTAGATTTGTCTTCATTGACTAGTTTTTTTTAGCAAGATATGGGGCTCATGGCTTAGCGGTGCGTGTTAGCGAACGTAGCATTGAAATTCGCTTTCGGTATTACCGCTAATACTGCCATATCTCTCGCAATTACTGAAGAATCGCGGTGATTTATTCTTTACTGCTGATGATGACGATAATTGTTGTTTTAAGGGACCTAACAGCCCATATTGTATGAACTTACGGTAATAAAATATTGATTCATAAGCCAGACTATTATAATCCATCAAGTATTTTTTCCACATTCCCAGTTGCATTTTTAATATGCTTGCTTACTTACTTACTTACTTACTTACTTACTTTATTAGCGTATGGCTTTTAGTGCCGGGAGTGTCCGAGGAAATGTTCGGCTCGCCAGAGGCTGTAGCTGCTTCAGGAGGACACCATTGGGTGAGCTACAAGTTCCGTTCAATTTCATGTAGTTCCAACTTTCGCTACCAGATATCACTGACACCTAGTAGTGAGCGTTGGAACTTTGATAGAGCGTTTCAACGAAATCTAACTTAGAGATTTAGCTTCACACAAGTTTAGCTAGTGGAAGGTTCTTTTACATGCCATAAATTTATGTCATACGCTGGATGTTCTTCCCCTCCGAAGGAGGGTTTGAACCCACGATCTTGGTCACAGCAGTGCTACCGACTACGCCACTGAAGTGGGGACATACTGTACAAATTACAAAGCAAGACTGTGTCTGTCATAAAACAACGATCTCGATCACCTCAATCGTCCTGAACATGGTTTTCGTGGTTTCCTATTTTCACCACCAGGCTAATGCCGTAGAGCCCCAAGTTATCGGTCGCTTGGGCGATCGGCCTGTCACCATCCCCAGTTGTATCTGCTGACAAAGTGTGTTCAGCTGCCAGACACTGCCCTTGTGACGGTAGAGGAATGATCCCTCGCCGAGTCCGTGGGAGAAGCCAATCTTGGGGATAAGCGATTAAAAGAAATATTTTAAATCCAAAGTTCACAATATTCTCTTGCTTTGAGATGTCATTCATCGTTTGCCTCATTTCTAACATGCTTACAGGGTTTTTAGCCTATTTTCATTTATGAAAAAAAAAAGGCTTATGAGATCACCTTTTGTCCGTGTGTCTGTCTGTGTGTGCGTGTGTGATGGTGTGTGTCCCCCTACTAACTTCTAGATGGCTAGAATGATTTCATTGAAACTCGGTAAGTTCATAGCACTATTCCGGAACACCCCGACTGTGCCCTTCAAATTTTGTTACGTCTCACCAATCCAACATGGCGACTGTGCGATATATTTCACCAGCATTCAATATATCCGAAACTATTACAGATATCACCCTGCACATTTTTACGGTGATAAACGAAACAACTAGAAGTTCACCTATGGGACATTTGAAAACCTGGTAACTACAAAACCAACATGGCGGCCAAGCGAAGTTGTGACTTTTAAATAGACGTTTCTCGCGATTAAACCAACCAAATGCAATAAAACTTGGTACAGTATATGTTTATACACAATGTAATGCACCGACATTTAACTTCGTTCAATTGTTTACATAACCACAAGATGGCGGATGTGCGAAATATTTCACCGGCATTCTATATCTCTGAAACTACTAGCGGTATCACCCTGAAATTTTGTACGGAGATAAAGGGCACTACTGGAAGTTCATCTATAAGACTTTCAAAAAAACCGTTTAACTGCAAAACGAACATGGCGGCCAAGAGAAGTTGAAAATTTTAAATAGAACTTTCTCGCGATTTAATGATCCAAACGCAATGAAACTTGGTACAGGAAATGTTTATACACATTGTAATGCACTGGAATTTAATTTAGTTCAATTGTTTACATAACCTCATGATGGCGGCTGTGCGAATTTAAAATTGTTTTTTTTTATTTCTTGTGTCGTAATCATGCGATCGAAGTGAAAGATTGAATAATGAACCTACGCAATAATTTTCCTTTAATGGTACATGACTCTATGGCTTATACATATAACAATCCAACATGCCGACCATCCGAAATATTTAGATGGCTCTGAATATCTACGAATCTATTATAGCAATCAAACTGATTTTTTTTATGTTCATAGGGGCTATGAACATAAGTTCAACTGTAGGACTTTCAATAACCTGGTGATTAGAAATCCAACATGGCAGTGACGCGAAGTATAAATATTCACATGGACGTTTTTCGCAATTTAACCATCCGAGTGCAGTGAAACTTGGTACAGTAAATCCATATACAAATGTTAATCCACTAGCATCAAATTTATTACAGTTGTTTCCATAACCACAAAATGGCAGCTGCGCGAAATTTTAAAATCTCGTTTTTTTTTTCTTCTTTTGTCCTAATCATGCGATTGAGGATTGAATACTACACGTACCCGATAATCTTCAAGTAACAGTACATAACTCTAGGACCTACAAATATATCAATCCAACATGGTGAACATCCAAAATATTTAGTCGGTTTTCAATATCTACGAATCTATTACAGCAATCAAACTGAAATTTTTTATGTTGATAGTGGCAATTAACATAAGTAGGTTATATGAAAATAGGCTTTAGTTCTTCACGTAACTACTTGTTCATTTTACCTTTCTCCTTTTAAAGTAGGCGTTTAACTACCAGTTACAAATTAAATCTCATTCAGACCAGTAGGGCTTTATTTAGCACTTAAGTGAATCTTTAGCCTATCACCTTTTGTCCGTGTGTGTGTCCCGCTAATAAAATCTAAACGGCCGGAGTGGCTGTGCTAAATATTTCACCAGCATTCTATATCTCCGAAACTATTACTGATATCACCCTGATTTTTTAAGGTGGTAAAGAATTCTCGGTTAACTTCAGTTTCGTGATGCTCAAAAACATGGCGAGTACAAAACGAACATTTAAAATATTTAAATAGTATTTTCTCGAGGTTTAATGAACCGAGCGCTGCGAAACTTGGTAGGATAAATGTTTAAACGAGATGTAATCTAATGGCATCTGATTACATTCGATTCTTTTCATAATAACAAGATGGCTGCTGTGCGAAATTAAAAAAAAAAAGGTTTTTGTTTCCAAATCATGCCATTGAAGTGAACATTTGAATAATAAACCTATGCAATATTCTATGGTGTAGGCTTTATACAGAATAATCCACTATGGCGATCATCCGAAATATTTCGACGGTTCTCAATATCTACGAATCTGTTACAGCGCGGCTTCGGTGGCGTAGTTGGTAGCATGCTGAGCTTCTATGCCCGAGATAACGGGTTCAAACCCGGCCGAAGTAGTTGGATATTTTAAGAGCGTTAAAATCCCTCAGTAGGCCTTCCTTCGGAGGGGAAGTAAAGCCGGCGGTCCCATGTCATAGATTTATGGCATGTTAAAGAACCTTCCACTAATTACACCTGTGTGAAGCTAAATTGTATAGGTTAAGAATGTAAACAACGCTCTTAGGTTCGTACGTTCGTTGCCAAGAGCCGACTTGGTGGCGTCTAGTAGCTAAGTTCTGAACTAGGCCTAGTAGTCGTTGACGGTAGCGTTTGGCGGCGAAAGTAGGAACTATTAGAAAAATTCAAAGTTGCAGTCCTTACTTGAATTAAGAAACAGATACACACACTAATACAGTCATCACAATTAACACCGGTTTTCAGACAGATTCTACACACACCCGAAGCACACGGGGATACATGACCGCGTTGTCGCAGCCCTTAAACTGAGGAACCAACCAACCAACCAACCAACCAATCTATTACAGCATTCAAACTGAAATTTTGTATGTTGATACAGGCCATTATCATAAGTTCACTTATGGGCTTTTTTTTCAATAACCTGATGACCGGCTCCGTGACTAAATGGTTAGCGTGCTAGGCTTTGGCCCAAAGTGCCCCGGGTTTGATTCCCGGCCGAGCCATCAGGGATTTTAATCTCCTGGGGTTAATTCCCAGGGCTCGGGGACTGGGTGTATGTGACGTCTTCATTATCATTTCATCCTCATTACGACGCGCAGGTCGCCCACGGGCGTCAACTAGAAAGACTTGCACTCGGCCTCTCCGGAGGCCACACGATAATTATAATAACCTGATGAACACAAATCCAACATGGCGGGTTTGCGAAATTTATATATCTACATAAAATCCTTGCAATAGGCAGGAGAATGTAAATGGAATAGATCAGTGAGATATATGAAAATAGGCTATTTAGTTCTTCACTGACGGGAACTTCACGGCTGAGCACCATCGAACAGAGGAGCACTGTGAACTATTAACTTGGCAGCCTCATGCAGTGTTAGTACATAATTGTGTTCAATAGTAGAACTCCAATTATCCTACCTCCGACCATCCGAATCGCTTTCAGAGAAAGGAAATTAAGACGGAAACGTACTTCCTCGCAAAATAATGATGGTTGGTTGGTTGGTTCCTTAGTTTAGGGGCTGCGACAACGCGGTCATGTATCCCCGTGTACTTTGGGTGTGTGTAGAATCTGTCTGATAACCGGTGTTAATTGTGATGTCTGTATTAGTGTGTGTTATCTGTTTTTAATTCAAGTAAGGACTGCAGACATTGAATTTCAGGTAGTTCCTACTTTTGCCGCCCAACTATCGTTCATAACTTGGCTATTAGACGCCACCGCAGTTGGCTCCTGGCGACGAACGTTGTTTAACCTCTAATTTAGCTTCACACAGCTGTAATTAGTGGAAGGTTTTGTAACATGCCATAAATCTATGACATGGGACCGCCGCATCGGCTTTATTTCCCCTCCGAAGGAAGGCATACTGAGGGATTTTAACGCTCATGAAAAATCCCACGCCTTCGGCCGGGTTTGAACCCGCGATCTTGGGCATAGAAGCGCAGCATGCTACCAACTCGGCCACCGAAGCCGCGCAAAATAATGATTCTATCTACGCCCGCTATTGTCCACGAGTTTACAGTAGTGTAGCCGCGGCGCGAACATTATTGGAATCAAGAGCATACTTTGACCGAGGTGTTCAGCAAACAATGCCTACTTGTACAGCATTTGTAGGCTATGTAACATGTGAAAGTGTTGCTATTTCATTTTTTTTCTTTATTTAGTCGATTTACCCACTAAGTTGGTGTTTCCCACGGACTCAGCGAGGGAACTCACCACTACCGCCGCTACGGGCAGTGTCCTGGAGCTTGGAACATCTGGACGAGATGGATACAACGGGGGAGCTGTGATCAGCACTTCACCCAGGGAGCCTCACCTGCAAAGCGAACAGGGGCCTCATGAGGGAAGGGAACGGAGGGGAAGATTGGGATGGAGAGGCAATGAAGAGGGAAGGAGGCGGCCGTGGCCTTACAGGAGTTACCATGCCGGCATTTGCCCGAAGACGAAGTGGGAAACCACGGAAAACCACTTTGAGGATGGGTGAGGTGGGAATCGAACCCCCTCTACTCATTTGGACCACCCGAGGCTGAGTAGACCCCGTTCAAGTCCTCATACCACTTTTAAAATTTCGTGACAGAGCCGGGAATTGAACCCAGGACCTCCGGGGCGGCAGCTATGCTGACCGCTACGCTACGGAGGCGACAATTTCATTTAATTGCATAATTAAAATACATACAGTACCGAAAATAAGCTCTTCTTATTTAAAATACATATGTATATATACCATTTATGAAAATACAATTATCCGCATTTTTAGCCTATTTTCAATTTTGAAAAAAAAAAATTGGCTTATGAGATCACCTTTTTTCCGTGTGTGTGTGCATGTGTATGTGTGTGAGGTGTGTGTGTGTGTGTCCCCAAATAAATTCTAAACGGCTGCAGCGATTCCAATGAAACTCAGTAAGCTCATAGCACTATTCCGGGCGACCTCGACCGTGCCCTTCAAATTTTGTTACGTCTCACCAATCCAACATGGCGGCTGTGCGAAATATTTCACCAGCTTTCAATATCTCCGAAACTATTACCGACATCACCCTGGAATTTATTACGTTGATAAAGGGAACTACTAGAAGTTCACCTATGTGACTTTTGAAAAACTGGTAATTTCAAAACCAACATGGCGGCCACGCGAATTTGCGACTTTTAAATAGAGGTTCCTCGCGATTTAACCAACCAAACGCAATAAAACTTGGTACAGTATATGTTTATACACATTGTAATGCACCGACATCTAACTTGGCGGATGATCGAAATATTTCACCGGCATTCTATATCTCTGAAACTATTAGCTGTATCACCCTGAAATTTTGTACGGAGATAAAGGGCACTACTGGAAGTTTATCTATAAGACTTTCAGAAAGCGTTTAACTGCAAAACGAAAATGGCGGCCAGGCGAATTTTTAAAATTTTAAATAGACCTTTCTCGCGATTTAATGTTCCATAAGCAATGAAATCTGGTACAGGAAATGTTTGTAGACATTGTAATGCACTGGTATCTAATTTAGTTCAATTGTTTACATAACCTCAAGATGGCGGCTGTGCGAATTTAAAAATTAAGTTTTTATTTTTTGTGTCGTAATCAAGCAATCGAAGTGAAGGTTTGAATAATGAACCTACGCAATGATTTTCCTTTAATGGTACATGACTCTATGGCCTATTCATTTAACAACATGGCGACCATCCGAAATGTTCAGACGACTCTGAATATCTACGAATCTATTATAGCAATCACTCTGAAATATTGTATGTTGATAGTGGCAGGTAATATAAGTAGGATAGATGAAAAAAGGCTGTATAGTTCTTCACGGAACTACTTGTTGATTATCCGAATGGAATCCGGTCCCAATTGATTCGGATAATTGGAGTTCTACTGTACTAGATATGGCATAATGTTTTGTAGCTCACGCTACCAGTTGTGTTGTGATTTAATAGTGTGAACCCTGATTCCCCTCACATTATTTTAGTGTTAGACAATGACAGCAGTGGTACAGTACTATTTCCTTCATTTCACGGAGGGAACAATTGTGATTCATCGGTAATTACGTGAGATAGTATTGTTTTCAATGAGACTGTTGAATGGATGCAATGTGGCCAGTTAGCGTGCTCGGGTAATAGAGAGCTTTAGTGCATCTAATTCCGCCACAAGGCTGAATAATAGGCCAAACATGACATTGATTTTATATGAGATTACTCTACAAGCGAGAGGGAGTAAGGAGCATTAACGAAAGGGGGAGTTATTTGCCAACGTGTAACGTTATGCAAAACAGTTTCTTTTTTTCATTCCCATGTTCTGCATAATTGATAGCACATGTTGTAGCAGTCAGATGTGTGTGCTATTTATTGAACGAGGCGGATGGAAAATAAAACACACGGTGAGGACATTCATTACATAATTGACCGCAAAGTTACAAGCTACTTCCGTGGAAGTAATCCATCATGAGGAGTGTTGACCTTCCGTCGGGCGCAATAATAAATATAGCGGCAGTGGGCGCAATGAGCCTGTAAGGGACACTTTAATAAGAAATCGGAATAAAATATTTTACAATATTTGCAGGAGAAGGCTTTAAACTATACATAACACTTATGCTTACTTAAAGATTAGCATAAGGAGGACGATTTTAGTCTATTTTCATTTTATGAAAAAAATTGACTTATGAGTTCACCTTTTGTCCGTGTGTCTGTGTGTGTGTGCGTGCGTGTGTGTGTGATGGTGTGTGTGTGTCCCTAATAAATTCTAAACGGCTGGAGCGACTTCAATGAAACTCGGTAAGATCATAGCATCATTCTGGCCGACCCCGACCGTGCCCTTCAAATTTTATTGTCTCTCACCAATTCAACATGGCGGCCGTGCGAAATATTTCACCAGCATTCAGTATCTCCAAAACTATTACCGATATCACCCTGAAATTTTGTACGGTGATAAAGGGAACTACTAGAAGTTCACCTTAAGACTTTCAAAAACCTGGTAACTACAGAACCAACATGGCGGTCAAGCGAATTTGAGACTTTTAAATAGACTTTTCTCGCGATTTAACCATCCAAACGTAATGAAACATGGTACAGCAAATGTTTATACGTATTGTAATGCACTGGCGTCTAATTTTGTTCCATTGTTTACATAACCTCAAAATGGCGGTTGTGCAAATTATTTCAATGGCATTCAATATCTCCGAAACTATTTATGATATCACCCTGAAATTCTGTAGGGTGATAAACGCCACTGCTACAAGTTTATCTATGTAACGTTCCAAAACCTGTAATGTACAAAACGAACATGGCGGCCAAGTGAATTTGAAACATTTTTATAGACTTTTACCGTGATTTAACTATCTGAGCGCAGTGAAATGTGGTACAGTAAATGATTATACATATTGTAATGCATTGGCATCTAATTTAGTTCAATTGTTTACATAACTTCAAGATGGCGGCTGTGCGAAATTTTAAAATTAAATTTTTATTTCTTGTGTCGTAATCAAGCGATCGAAGTGAAGCTACGCCATAATTTTCCTTTAATGTTACATAACTCTATGGCCTATACATATAACAGTCCATAATGGCGAGCATACAAAATATTTTGACGGTTCTCAATATCTACGAATCTTTTGCAGCAATAAAACTGTTTTTTTAATGTTCATAGAAGCTATTAACATAAGTTCACCTATATGACTTTCAGTAACCTGGTGGGCACAAATCCAACATGGCGGCGACGTGAATTATACATAATTAAATGGATGTTTCTCGCGATTTAACCATCCGAGTGCAGTGAAACTTTGCACGTTATATGCGTATACAAATGTTAATCCACTGGCATCTAATTTTTTTCACTTGTTTTCATAACAACAAGATGACGCTTGTGCGAAATTTTAAAATCTCGTTTTTATTTTTGTGGCCTAATCATGCGATTGAAGTCTGAATACCACACGTGCTCAATAATCCTCATTTAATAGTACATAAATAATAATCCAACCTGGCGACCATCTGAAATATTTAGACGGTTCTCAATATCTACGAATCTATCACAACAATCAAACTAAAATTTTGTATGATGATAGAGGCAATTAACATGACTAGGATATATGAAAATAGGCTGTATAGTTCTTCACGGAACTACTTGTTAGGTGTGATACGAGTTCCTTAAAAATTACTGATTTTCCAGAATTCCTTCTCATTTTCATAGATAAAAACACCAACTTCATTGTTTTTACACAACCCTTTGTGAACAATGGTTATCACAATAATCAGTTTCTGTACAACAGTGAATACATGGTGCACGATCAGGAGCAATGTGCCTGGCAGATCACTCTCGTAACAACAGCACGTGTGGAGGGTCATTGACAAACTGGCCGATATGGACTTGAAGGTCATGCGGCAACAGGCAGCTACTGAAAGGAGGAAGTAGCTCCGGTCCCTCACATGACGAATACGAAATAAGAATTAACACGTGTGGCTGTCAGATCAGTTGCACCCGACAGAAGTTTAAATGCGAGGATATCAGAGTTTTGAAAGGCAGGATATGTTCAAAGCGCTCCCTGTCCTACGATATCAGCTCTCAAGGGACCTCCCATGTCACACTTGGTGATAATAGTACATTATGCAACGAGCCTATAATGACAATAATTAAGACACGAGTATGTTCATATAAAGAGCGTAAGCGAGTTTTATAATTTCCATACGAGTGTCTTAATCACCATTATGGGCGAGTTGCATACGACTGTTTATATTCGACGATAATTATAACTTTATTACATGTTTTAACATAAATATTCATAAATATCTGAGGGATTCAGTTAATTCAGTTAGTGAACAGGGCGCGCTGGCTTTGCTGACTGAACAGAGCGCATGCGTTGGTCAAGGCACTCCGAGAGCAGAAACCATTCACTTTGCTTACCAACACAGAACACCTATTGTTTACAGCCTGCCGTCCAGCTCTATAGCATTCACTAATATTGTCACCGAGGAGTTTTGAAAGCCATGCGCTGTGTAGTAATTGGATTTGGAGATATTAAGGCACAGTGCTATTTCTTGTCTCATATTCGCCAGTTTTTTTTTTACGCGAACATATGGACCACTTTCCACGTTGGATATTGAGCTCATGCGCGAAGGTATCCTTATCTAATTTGTCACACAACTGTTTCTTGAGCTCTGATTGATGGGAGAAACTGTTTCATAATAAAAAATTGTGTTATAATGAGGCTCATTTTGATACAGTTTTCTGACACATAGGCCTAATGTTTACATTTCGACATCGTCGAACATAAAGAAAATTATGAAACCTACGATTTTCGGCTAGATGGTAGTACAAGTGGGATGTCAAAATTGAGAAGTAGATCACAAAGATAGGTCTAGCTCAAAATATCTAAACTAAATAGCAGGGGCAATAAGATTATTATTATTATTATTATTATTATTATTATTATTATTATTATTATTATTATTTCGTTCACGGTCAGTAGAGACCACGTCAATCAAATGTTACATTCGTAGAAGCCTCCTTTGAATCCCAGTATCGTTACATTCTTTTCCTGGCAGTCTGCCGCCTTTCCACTGTACACCCGCTGTTCAGTTTGCCTTCTTCGTAAAATCCCTTAAAGTTAAAGATCTCCTGCCGGTACTTGATTCTATTAGAGAAGTCTTCTCCCTTCATACCCCTTTTTCTAGATTCTTCCTGACCTCCCTGAATCACGTATCGGAGGTTTTATGTTTGCCATCAAGAATGGTGAAAATTCTGTAAGTCAATCGCCTTTCGTCCATTCTAAATAGAAGTGGCTTCAGTGGCGTAGTTGGTAGCATGCTGAGCTTCTATGCACAAAGTCATCAGATTTTAAGAGCGTTAAAAACCCTCTGTATGCCTTCCTTTCGAGGGGAAGTGAAGCCGGAGATCCCATGTATCGATTTATGGCATGTAAAAGAAACTTCCACTAATATTACACTTGTGTGAAGCTAGATTATAGATCGGATTTGACTAACGCTCTTAGGTTCCAACGTTCGTCGCCAGGAGCCGACTGCGGTGGCATCCAGTAACCAAGTTCAGAACTAGTTGTCGTTGACGGTGGCGTTTGGTGACAAACGTAGCAACTACTTGAAAATTGAATGCCTGCAGTCCTTACTTGAATTAAAAACAGATAACACACACTAATACAGTCAACACAATTAACACCAGTTATCAGACAGATTCTACACACACCCAAAGTACACGGGGCTACATGACCACGTTGTCACAACCCCTAAACTGAGGGACCAACCAACCAGCCATTCTAAATAGGTGACAATCGAATTTGAGTCTTCTCTTCTTTATTGATCCCAACAGCCGTTCATTTCTTTGATACAATTCTGTGCTTCGTCGCAACCTGTATTATTATTATTATTATTATTATTATTATTATTATAATTGTTATAGAAAATGTCTGATTTATAAATTAGAAATAAGACAAAGGTAGATCGTGAGGAAATCATAGAGAATGGTGAATTCAGAAGACAACACTCTATGCACATTTGGGAAAGAACACAGACACCATTCATCTGTGGAGGATTGTTTTCTGTAGTATGAGTTCTATATAGTTGAGCGATACGATCTTCAGCTATTTTCTTAAAAAGAAAGACTAAGGAGGCGTGGTTTATCAAGGAAGAGAAAAGCCTGCATGAAGTGGAGATAACACAGGAGGATATCCAGAAACGTGTTTCGCTCAAGACGAAACTCCAAAAACACCACGGTTTCCAAGAAAAGTCAAAATTAAAAATTGGCAAAACTTTGACTTAAGCGAGGAGGGAAACGAATGCGAGAATTAATTAATTCATTAATTAATTTACTTACTAACTAATGATATGGTGGGGAGTAGTGTGGTGAGGGGAAAGCTGCTCCACTTAGCAAGTTGTGGGCCCCTGAGACCTTGGAATGGAAGGAGTCATGCTAGGAGGGCGTGCTTGGATTCGTTTTTTCGTCTCGTTGCGCTCTTTACGGGAATGTAGGTGTCGAAAAGGTGAAATGCTGCAAACAGGTTTTTTTTGGGGGAAAACGTGATTTTAGACTTTTTGTTATATCTCGCGAACCAATCACGCTAGAGGCGTGTACGACGGGTCCAAGGACTCGGGGTGACGTCCTTCCTGCTATGGACCACTCGTTGTAATTTTTTTAAAAAATTGGAAACTCGATTTTGGGGTAAACACGTGTTTTTTGTGATTTTTGCTGATTTCTCACGAACCAATAAAGCTAGAGACGTGTACGAGGTGTCCTAGGACTCGGGCTAACGCCCCCTTTCTAATGTGGTAGATATGTTTTCCAAAAAATAATTCACAAAGGGCCTAACGCCATACATGTTGAAAAAACTTTTTTTCTTTACCTGTTTATAATGTTTATGAAGCGTGGTGGTTAAGATAGATGATACTGCTGTGTGTGTGTGTGTTTCAACGAACCTGTCGCTAACCACAAGGACCATGCTTAATAGAACAATCGCTATTTCGGCGGGTCGGTGTATGAAAGAGCGAGCGTTCGTTTTTCTGATATTTCACCTTTAACGTGTAAACGGTGATGAGAACTTGGTTCTATGTTGGTCGAAGCGAGTACAGAAAACAAACTTGCCAAGTAGCAGACGAGCAGGAGGTGAATGTCATTTGAGCTTATTGGAATGCGCTGATCTGACTTGACAACAGGTGCAATGGAAAAATGACAAAGACGCAGAGGACACTTGAAGGTGAAATAATCTGACCATCGTGGTGGCAGGGGAGTGCGAAATGCATGCACACACGTGTGAGATGACATGTATGCTAAACAAGTTGCATCCTGTCTTGCTTCGTACGTGACAAAATGCAAGTTCATGTGAAAATTGATCTGGCACAGGTGTTCACCTTGGGTGTTAGCTGTCCACGTGTACGATAACTGTTAACAAGTCACATCCTGTTTTGCTTTGTACATGACAAAATGCAAGTTGACGTGAAATTTGATCTGCCACAGGTGTTCACCTTGGACGTTAGCTGTCTTCGTGTCTGATAACAGAATGTTCAAAGCGTGGGAATCGCTGAATCAGTAAACAGTATGATGCAACTTGTGGGATGATGTCACAACCAATAGATAGGCAAGAGCTGCGAACAGCAGTGGTGGGAAGTGAAGAGGGGAGGGAGAGGGGGGTAATGTATGAGAGGACACAGATGGAAAGAGAAAGAAATATGTGGAGCTGAGGACTGTACACACAGAGCTATAGATAGTGTATAACATGTGTGAATAAGAAGTACACAGGTTCACACAACATGTAATTTATTGATCCAAGAATTAAACGTAGAGTTAAACCCTAACCATTTGACATATAGTTTATTTCCTTTTTGTTTCAACACTTTTTCCACAAGATAATGCTGAGGAAATGCTGTTTTCTGAAGTTCATGGAGATAAAATCTACCTTTTATGGGTTGGTGGTTGAGGTCTTGCAGCAAATAGGTGACTGGAGTGTCCAAGTTGACTTGACGAATTCGAAATAGTTCAGTCCTCCACTGAGGCGTGTAGCCCTTATTGAAGGCAGACTTAAATTTGCTCACACGAACAAAATCCCCAATTTTCAGTCGGTGACGTTTAGGATTGGCTGTTTTTATGGGGTTAAACAGTTTATCCAATCGCTGAATAGTTTTGGTCACGAGGCGTGGCTTGGTCCCAATCATTCTATGTTTGGTGTCATTGTAACGTGATACTAGCTCTGGTAACATGTCCAACCAGCGATACGTGCCCTGAGCGGTAAACGCTTTCCACATATGGGTTTTCAATGTTCGGTTGAACCGCTCGACCACACTGGCTTTGAGATTGCTGTATGTGGTGTAATGGTGAATATCCTTAGATCTGAGAAAACTGGAGAAATCCTTGTTGAAAAATTCTTTCCCCTGGTCAGTTTCTAGCAGCTGAGGTTGACGTTTGGAGTGTTGAATAATATGTTGAAAGGCCTTGGTAACTAGTGGACCAGACTTGCGACGGACAGATTCAACAAAGGCCATTTTGGAATAGACATCAATGACGGTCAACATATAGCGTACACCGTCGTTAACGCTAGCATAGGGTATCATTTCAATCAAGTCAGCCTGCCAAAGTTCATCCACACCTCGTGAAATCACCATGAGTCGCGGATAGTGACATCTAGCTGGGCGATGCAACTCGTGAGCAATACCCATTTGAATGGGCGAGGGCTTAAACAATAATTTTGGCATTTCGAAGTTCTTGTTCAATTTCTTGAATTTCCCAATCGTGACCGGTATGGCCAGCTTGACGTGAGGCATGCATCAACTGTAGCCGCTGGACGAGCTTATTGGGATTGTGCCAGTAGGTAACATCCACAAGGGGTTTTAATGGTTTAAATGTCACTCCCGAAGCGGATGCTTTACGACGAGTACTTTGACTGGTGGGAAACATTTTTGCAGTGATGGTTTTATATTTTTGAGATATATTGGCATTCACTTGTTGAGTGGGATCGTACTGTCTTTTGTGGGCATGAGTATCCAATAAAATGGATTTCTATTTGTCAAGATCCTCTGACGTATAATCATGGGAAGAGGGGGTCCGCGAAAAGAGCAGCATTAACAGTCCTGGGGTTAATTTATAGTTGATGTTTTTAATGACAGCTTTAGTACGAGCAAATTTAATGGATGAATCTCCAATTTTAAAACTATCATCCTCATAGCGAACACCATACGTGGTATCTGTGTTTCCAATAAATAGATCGGTGAAATAGGGTTCCAATGTTTATCCATAATATTTTATTAAAATGGTTTTCAGTTGAGCTTTAGGTTGAGGGGTGGCCAAGTGTTGTGAAAACGGAGACGCCCTGGAAGGGCAAGGAGTTTCGACCATGGCCAAGGATTTCTTTTTTCTCAAAAACTCTGCAAGGGGTGCGGCCTTTTTTTGGGGCGTGAACACATGTTCCTCGTCATCCTCAACTTCGCTAACACTAGTTAAATCTTCCTGTTCCTGTTCCTCTTCTCCAGGGTCCTCGTGCAGCGTCCGAGTGGCTTGTGAAACGGTGGGTAGCGTTTCAGATGGCTTGAAAGAGGGTTTCAACATGGCTTTTAGTGGAGGTGCTAAATGTTGTTGAATAAACAAAGCATGATTTGCACGTGATCGTTTCAATTGACGAAACTATTGGCGAATAGTATTTTTTTCTCTAATTATACGCTTTTTCAATTGACTCTCTGCTAACGCCATGGTGTCTTGACAAATGACTTGACGGGGAATGCGACAGGGCCTTAAATAGCAATAAAATGATCAAACCCTAAGCGATACCGTCCTTGGTTGAGTTCACTTTGTTTGTCAATCACTAAACAGGCATGACGTTGAGTGTTCCAGCATTTGGCAAACAATTCTGTAAACATTTGAAAGGTCATATCCGGATTCACATGTTCATTATAAATGTGACGACTGTTCCTCTCGTCCTGGCGAAACAAAACAATGACATTGGCATTGTCACTAATCAACTGTTTAGACATTTTAGAATACGTTTGTACAAGATAGAAGCAATCGATATGTTTGTGACGACCCATGCTGAAATAGCTCTGAATGATGCTTTGACGTTCAGTGGATACATCATCAAACATCATGAGTGAATCAGGCTTTACCTCATCCGGTGAAATCACATTTTCTTGCATGGAAAATGTGAAATAACCCATATTCTCTTTTTGTAATCCAGACATGACTTGATCCAGAAACACGTAGAGGGGTTGGTAGAGAGATTTTGCAAAAATATAAATATTTTGAAAACGCAGACCATTGGGCGCTGTAATGAGCGTCAGCAAAAGATTAGTCTTTCCACAGCCGGAAGGTCCCACAATGATGCAGCGAATGGAAGATGGAAAGAGCGAACCATGGCGTTGTTCACGTGATGTGGGACAGAGATGGGAAACCATGTCCCCCAAGGGGAATGACTCTTGCTGCTTAATAATCTTCATTTCAACTAAGGCTTAGCCAGGCTAGCAGGCTGTCTATATACAGGACACCGAGCCTTGTCATAGAAACAGTAGACTCGTACTACAGGTTGACGATGGATGTCTTTGGACGTGCGTTGATGGCCAAAGCTAGGTCTGTCCCCATACATGATCCTAAACAAGAAACAGATCTTGCTAATAAACACTATGTGGATAGGTCAGTAGTGCCACGCACAAAACAGGGAGATTATGACTTTAAGGGAAAGCGGTTAACTCATGTAAAACATCCTCAAGTGTCTACAGACGTTACTACGAAAAAGTATGTGGATAACAAAGTGTATGAGTTTTATGACAAAGTGCCCCAGCTTACGGTGAATGGCTATAGCGCTAATCACCATCGGATTATTCACGTGGAAGACCCGCAAGACGAAGACGATGTCTGTACCAAGCGTTACGTGACCTATGAAATGAAAAGGCTTTATACATTTATCCCATCTGTATTTTTAGTGTATCTGACAAATGAAAAACCTTTGAATGAGAGAAACCATATACCGCTAGTCCATGATCAACACTTGACCTATGTGCTTGCTTCGGGTTTAAGCCACTATCGATTACACTATGATGGAACCATTCACATCAAATACGCGATGCCTGATGAGAACCATTTACAAATAAAGATAAACGGTCATAGGATGTTGGTCCGTAACCATGAAATGGTCAATGCAGGTGACGAATTATCCTTTCATCTCATGTTGACATAGGATGAAAAGCAAGCGGGAAAAACCATAAACGATTTCCCACTTTATGTGGAATTGGAACATACAGCCATGAAATAACAATCTGACGTTAGTTGTGATTTAAACTTTCTTGTGAAAGGTTGTTGGTCATTATCATCATGGTGAAACAAAGGTATGTGGTGAGAAAGACTAAAAAAAAGACCCTGTCCTTGGCAAAGCCTGGGCTTAAGACATTCGTGGACAAGCCCTTGCGAAAGAAAAGACGAAAAAATAATGTATTGACCATAAGGAAAGCCCTTCGAGCAGCACAGAGACATGCTATTCCAAATCGTCGGCGACTGGGTTCAAAACAAGGGCGAGTGATTCCCGTCCCCAAACGAGCGGGATTTTTACCTGCATTATTTGCCGGTTTGGCTGCTCTGGGTTCACTTTTGGGCGGTGCCAGTGCGGTGGCGAAAACCATTAAAGCCGCGCAGCAGGACAAGCAACAACTCAAAGAATGTCAGCGACACAATGAAACGATGGAAGCGATTGCTATGGGGGCTAGAAATGCCAATTTAAAGCCAACCTTTTATCAACAAGGATTTGGGATTTCACCATTTCGAAATATTAAAAAAAAAATTAACCTCAGCCATAGCGAGACATGCCCTGACGCATCAAAAAGTGGAAAGCTACGCTAAACAACTAAAGCTTTCTCATTTTCGAGGTGTGTTTATGCGAAACCAATTACCCCCACGACCCTGGAAACAGGAATGTGCTGTTCTCAATTTGGATGATCACCGAGGACCAGGAACGCATTATGTAGCTTATGTCAAAGAGGGATCCATCGTATGGTACTTTGACAGTTTTGGGTATTTACCCCCGCCCATGGAACTAGTGACCTATTTTGGAAAGAGGATCAAGATATATTATAATGTGAAACGTGAGCAAACGTTTAACAGCCAACAGTGTGGACGTTTGTGTTTATTTTTTTATATAAGACGCAGCATAAGCTAAAACGCCACCAGTATGTCGGCAGAAAGTAAAACGTTTACACTACATGGACGTGGACCTTAAGTCAGCCTAGACTTTTATCCGCCTATCGAATTGAGTGAAAAACCCTATGGTTTAGGACTTGTTTCTCTTGAAACGTACAATCGAATATACAACATACGTGAAAATGTGCACAACAAGTTTTACTATGATGATTCTGTGCTCACCCTGAACTCTGGCGGATACACGATCGATGACATTTATGAACACATTTATGTGGTGTTGATCAATGAGTATGGTTTAAAGTCATTTCTCGACGGAACGCACAAGTTTGAACTTGTAGGAAATACCAACACTCATCGCTGCAGTATTTTTTCTACCTTCAACATTGACTTTAAAACACACCCCGATTCCATTGGCCCATTACTAGGATTTAAACCACGTGTGTTGGAGCCCATCAAAAAACATGATTCGGATCATGAAGTGAAATTCATTGAGGACCATCATGTGTCGGTGACGTGTAATATTATTAGTCAAGTGTACACCAATCAAGAACCATCGCATTCGCTTTATGACTTTATTGTGACATCGACCAATGGGTATATTATTCGTGAAAACCCTCCAGTGGTGCTTTTTCATTCTGTGGCTGTCGATAGTATTAGTAATATAACATTAAGACTGATCAATAGAGAGCAACAACTCATTGATCTAGATTTTACCACACCAGTGACTTACAAGTTGGTGCTAAAGCCACTATGAAGTTTGTGTATAAAGCAACAACGCCGTCTAGGAATGGTGTTAGTTGTTTCCCACGTGAATACACGTTAACATCTCAAGACATGCAAATTTTACAGCATTTGGGTTACCACGTCAACCCCCATGATGAATTATATCCTAGAGATAGCGAACCGCATCGAGGAGCAACCAGGAGTGGTAAGAATTGATCTCCATTCCTATCAAGCTCAAACACCTGGACTCAATAACAATGATGAAATTCAATTTGTTATCAACAACCAAGATACTTACACTCTACCGCATGAAAGTGTCATTCAGTTTGAAGGTCGGCTCACCAAAGCCGATGGCTCTACACCCACCACATCCAAGTTGGCCAACCATGGTTTGGCCTTTCTGTTATCTGAAGTACGTTACGTGATTAACGATATCGTGGTGGATAGCACTCGAAATGTGGGCATTTCCAGTGTCATGAAACTATAACCCTCTTATAGTGAGGAAGAAGGTAAAACACTTTGCATGGCAGTTTGGTGTCGTGACTCGACCAATGACTGGATGTACACACCGATGGGACCTTTACTGGATATTTACCTCTTAAACTGATTTTAGGCTTTGCCGAAGATCACCTACGCATTGTGGTCAACGCAAGGCAAGTGCTTTACCTAGTGAGAGACAGGAGTGATAATAATGCACTCAAGGGAGCCGACAATGCCCACATAGATTCAAAAATTCAACTACAACGCTTGCTATGGAAAGTGCCCCATGTGACCCTTGACGATAGCAAAAAACTGGACATACTCAAAATGGTAAAGAGAGATATGCCTCTACCCATGGAATTTAGAAGCTGGGCACTCCATGAGTATCCGCTATTGCCCACCACTAACACACACAGTTGGTCTGTAAAAACAGCTCGCTATACAGAGAGACCTCTCTACCTGATCGTGGGTTTTCAAACGAATCGCAAGTATCAACAAACCAAAGATGCCACGCAATTTGATCACCTGCAATTGAGAAATGCACGTCTTTTCCTCAACGGAGCTGTGTTTCCCTATGAAGGACTGGATTTGGATTTTTCAAAAAATAAGTTTGGTCCCCTGTACGACTTGTTTTCTAAATTTCGATGGTCGTATTATCAAAAAGAGAACGTCCCCATGCTACTACCCCAAGCGTTTAAGGCAAGAGCACCACTGATTGTCTTTGACTGTTCTTACCTGGAAGAGTCTGTCAAGCCATCCAATATCGACATTCGACTAGATTTTGAAACGCATGACAATGTACCAGCCAATACCACGGCCTACTGTTTGATTATTCATCACAAACAAGTCAACTATTATCCACTGTCCAACCAAGTGACGAGTGTATAAATAACAGGTCAACCCACGTCAAGCCGCTCAGTCATGTCTTGCTTTAAAGCATCAAGAGACGTCACATCCATGAATTTAAACTCTGAGGAACAACGTTTCAAGACTTTTTCAACATGGCCAGTGCCTTTCATAAACCCTCAAGCCTTGGCGGCCGCTGGATTCTACTATTTAAAAACAAGAGATGAAGTGAAATGTGCCTTTAGTCCCATCATCATAGACCAATGGCAGGAGGGCGATGAACCCATGCAGGAACATCAGCGCTGGTCACCCGCCTGCCCCTACCTGTGTAGAATGGAAGTGGGAAATATACCCTGTCATTCAAGCTATCCCTCACTTGTGTCTCTGGGTGAAAAAAAAAACTAGTTACGATACGTGTGGACCGTATGGTGTCCATGGTGCTTCGGTGAGCAGCTCACCATCAAAAACGCCTAGTTTAGAGACATTGGGACATCATCGGTGTTATGGACGTTACAAACACAAGAGACTATTTTGTTGTATCAGTTGGTATCGTCCTTATCCCAAAATGACAAAAACCTGTAAGACGTGTTATGATAATAAAATGATGTAATTCTTAAATTCTTATTTTTGCATGTCCCCCTGTCCTACCCTAACCTCATTTTTTTCAATCTAGCATGGCAGGTAAGTCCATGTCATGATCACACCTTAGACATTGATCGTCAGTCAGTCGTCAGTTGAACTTGGTCCAGGCAAGCGTCAACATGTTGCGCACACTCATTGTGGATTGCCAACGGTTTAAAATTGGTGACAACAAATTTATATTTAAACAAGTGGCCATTATGGATAGTACCACGTTTTGGATATCGCAAGCTACGAATTTGCTATTTAAACCACACCATGCTTTTGATTTCTTGTGTGAAAAAGACCGTAAACAAACCCAGTGGATTGAAAATCATAGGCAACTAGACTGGAATCAGGGAACCATTTCCTATAAATATTTGGACGTGGTCATGAAAGCACACTTGTCCTCGGCCAATGTGGTATTTGTGAAAGGTAATGAAAAACGTCAATGGGTGCAACCATTTTTGGCGTATTACTGCCAATGTATCGACCTCATGGAGTTGAGCTGCCCCTCCCTGCAAACGCTTATGGATACTTGTTCCTGTGGCAACATTACCCATACAGCCCTATCGCAAGCGTGACATCTCTTTCATTGGTTAACCACCCATGCCTGCTGGGAGTTGTTGAACAAAATTATAACTCAAGATTTACCTGCGAATGACGCCAGTGAGATTTCTACAAGCGACGTGTAAACATCTACAGCACGTGATACCATGGAGAAAGGCAATGCTACGGACAAAGCCATCGGCAAGTTCTTTGTGTGCAAAAAGAAACTAGACAGTTTTACCAAAGAGGAACTCTTGGCGCTGCCCAAGTCGTTCATTTATTATATGGCCGCCAACGCGGTCAAAGAAATCTGGCAACATGTACCAAAATCATGGACTCAAGACCTTGTGTTGAGTGAATTGCAACCCTGTACGGATTACGATCACCATAAGCAAGTGGCCATGGCAAAAATACCGTCTATGCGTCAGTGTGCGACTTGTCAGCTAGTGAAACTGTATCACGGTCATAAAAGTCCATGTAAAGACTTTGTTGAATCATTCCACGAGTGTCATGGCGAGAAAAAGCAACAACAACAACAAACACAAACATCGTCCACAGAGGAGGAGGAAGACCAAACCTTTTTACGATCAATGGAAAAGGATATGCCAGACCTGTACTGGCAATGGCGTCGTTGACAAAGTGATTCAATACTTACCTTTCGAAATCCATCTTCAAGGTTATCGTTTTTGCGGCCCTGGAACTCGTCTCGAAAAACGTTTACAACGTGTTGATGTACCCATTAATCTTTTGGATCAAGCATGCAAGGAACATGGCCTTTCTTATCGCCATAGTCATCCTGGTTTAAGACATGAGGCAGATAAATTGTTATTGAAGAAAGCTAAACAACGTTTCACATCCAGTGATGCCTCAGTGGGTGAAAGAATGGCAGAACTAATTGTATTGAGTGCTATGAAAGGAAAGTTGATGACGCATGGACATAAACATCCAGGAATGGAGGAGTGAGGAATTGGGATGTGTTTTATTCTATTTTTCATTTGTCAATCCCCTTATGGTTATGAAATAAAAACAAAGGTTTGCCAGAACACGATGTTTTGTTTTTTTATTTTTTGAAATCATGATGTTGATGGCTGATTTTTCATTTTCACATTTCACACATGATTTGTCATTTTGCAATTTACAGTTTTTAAAAATGTTCTTTTCAAGTTTACCGTTTTTGATGATATGAATTTTTCCATTTTGCTGATGACACTTTTTAAACAATGTCCGTTTGAAGTTTTTGAATTTTCATATTTTACACATGGCCATTTCCAGTTTTTTTTAAATGTCCGTTTTAAGTTTTGCTGTTTTTAGTGATATGGAAACATAGATTTTCCACTTTGCTGTTTTAACATTTTTCCATTTGGTGTATGTTGAAAGTTGAGATTTGACAATGATTTTGATGCAAGTGTATGACCATGGCAATGCTGCAGTGAGTTTATGTGATTGCGGAAACGTCAAGATCTACGACTACTGCAGGTAAGACTGTTTTTACAAAAATAATGTCTATTGTCTGCCACTTTCAAAGAAAACAAAACTATTGAAAACAAAACTATTGAAAACAAAATGAGTATATAAGTGACCATTTACCCCCTCCCCACTCACTCACCCTACCTCACCGTGTTTGCTCTGGTCGACCATACACACCGGCTTTCTCTCTCTCTCTCTCTCTCTCTCTACTCATACATCCACACATGTGTTTGGGGAAAAACACAACCACTTTATTTATTCCCAAAAGCACATTCTCGTCATGCACACTCATCCCAAAAGAACTTTTTTAGTTTATCATTTACATTACAAAAAATAATTAAATACTAGTTATTAAAGTTACTAAAAATCTAACTTATTTCATATTTACAATAAAAAAACAACTTTGTTCAGCTTAAAAGAATCAAACTATTCACGAATCAAAAATAAAAATAAAAAAGGTTGCATAGAACTTTTTAAAGAGCAAAACGTCCAAGTGGGTTGCCACTATTTACAAAATACACTATTTACAATGACAAAAAAAACAATATTTACAAAATACTAAATCTACAAGTTACGAAAAGCTATGTCCCATAAACGATTAAACAGTGAAATCACACCTCCTCCTCCTTGCGATCATAACCCCAGGGCAGGTTGGTGAGCAGATCATCAGCCCACACACGCTTGTTATCCATGGAGGCGAGGGTGCGTTTTCTCTGTTCCACAAGATACAAATGATGGTTGCTGGATTGTATCCTGTAATGTGTATGAGACATAGCTTTGCCAGAGCTTAAAACCGCTAAGTAATCGTCTACACGTAGCGATTTTACCACTGCCCTACCTACACCTTTTGCTCTTTTGGCTTCCTTACAATCTAGTGTGCGGTAAGCATACATTTTTGAGGCTAAACCTACGGATTCTGTCATAATGGAATCACCGCATTCATCTTTTAAAACGCCCATTACCTTCTTGTTTTTATGGGCAGCTGAAACACGTTGTCAGCGCTATAGCAAGAGGTGTCGAACCAGCCACTATGTTGCCTCATGACGTCATAGGGGTTGCAGTGGCGAATGTGGTAAATGAATGAGTCCGTATCCACATACAAAATAGAGACGTTCTCAAAATGGCGTTTGGCAAACTCATAGTGAAATCGATACATGACCGATTTAGAAAAGTCTAAAATGACTTGACCCAAGTAAATGGGTTTATCCATGGTCACGCTGGTCTTACTCATTTCAATAGTAGCCAAATCCTCATCGATAATTTTGATCGATTTGAAATTTGGCTTGGCAATGTACCGCCGGGTACCCCACTGCCCCTCCTAGACATTTACTAATTTAATGTCACGGTATTTGCGGACATTCTCCATGGACTTGCCATAGATGCAGTTGTTCATTAATTTAAAAATAATAATTTCAAACTACTGTGTTGCCATTTGTCGGTGCTCTGTGTTGAGTCGCATGTATGGCTTATCCATGCTTTTTGAGCAAAAGAAATACCCCTGCGGATTTTCTTCAACACCAAGCCTTGGGCGAGGCATTGCACCAACATTTGGATGTGTAGCACATACCGATTTTTGTTGTAAAGTGTGCCCATGAGTATTTCAATTTTCACTTTACTGTCAGGGGGAACCATTTGCTCAAGGCAGAATGGGAAATCGGCATGTTCATCATACAAGGATGATGGATATTCAATATCCACTTCTAGCATATATCCACGGCCTGTTTCTTGGCTAGCCATGTTCACATCAAATTCCGACACTTGTTTGTCTGTCTGCCAAGCAAACTTCCTATAGGGCCAAGGCTGACTCATGGCGTACCCGTACAAATTATTCACGTCATAGTACATTAAGTACGATTCTGGTTTGTCTGTTGAATAATATGGCATATAGACATTGTTCGCTTCGGCATGGCGTTGGTTAAGCGACACAAATCCGCCACGAATGCCCTTTTCAAAAAATAGAACCATGTCTACATCAGTGAGTAAATCCAATTCCACTTGAGTGTATTTCAAAGCGGCATCGAACGAGAGCCCAGGACTCGTATAATAGTGAGCCGGGTCAAGACCGTAAATGTGTTGACACAACTTACGGAATTTTTGAAACACATCGGTGGGTAGCAATACATCCAGTTTTAGGTAATGCAAAGCATATTCACTTAGCGTGTTCATGCCAAACACTCGCCAAACTTGACATGCATGTGCATAGTATTCATCGGAAACGGTACTGCGTGTTAGTTTCGAGTAAAATTTCTCTTGTGGTGGGAGTTTTCTTTGCTTTAACACGTCCCAGCTGTTGCAAAAATCATACGGGAATATACCTTTCCGAATGCACAATTGAAATTGCTCAGGATCATTAAAATGCATTCTAGTATTTTTTAATTCCTCCTCATTCAAGCCATTCACAAGTCTGTCTAGCGAGGATGCCATAAACTTAAAGGAATCCAAAAATCGAATGCTAAAGTCGCTCAACCTCCATGTTAGGGCTGTAAAACGCTCATGGTTTTGGGGAATAATGGTAAACGAGCCCTTGTTGACATGACCCAATTCACGAATCAAAAACTGACTGTCATAATTTGCCAGAATGTAGAAAAAGACACTAATGAAACGAGGAGCTGAAAAGTTCAAATTGCATTTACTATGCGCAGCACCACGAAACTCCCCCGTAAAGTGCGAGTGGTCTCTGACTTTATCCTCTCCACTTAAAATAGGCTTTTCGCAAATATGGCATGTCGTGGCATGCTCATACTGCTGCTGTTCTGGAGATAGACTAATGGGTACTGGGTGGTCCAGTAATTCCTGTACATCATGAGCCAACTTGACAAGTTCATCCAAGAACCATTTGGCACAATCTGTCCCCTCGCGGTATTTGTAAACGGTTTGTGTGGGGTCATAGGCACACTCCACATTAAATCCTATGGCAAAGGGTTCATGTTTTTGAATGGGTGTGGTTGAGCTAATGGTGGGATCTGGTTCATATCCCGCCATGGGTGTAGTGAGAGCTTCAAAATCTGCGTATACCACATAGGGAACAGTGTCACGCTTATGAATGTTGTTAAATTTCAACACAGTCTTGTCCCCTTGTGGCAATATCAGTCTCACCGCTTCCTGAGAAACGCAATCTACCCTATGACGTTCCAAAAGCGTAGGGGTTTTAAAATATTGCAAGCAACGATCACAAATATGTTTTTTACATTTATATTTAGACATTTGACTGCTTAGCAATCTACTCAGGCTTTTAATCAGGCAATAGTGATTCACCTCTCCTACAGATACATATAAAAGATGAATGTGGTGTCGTTTCGGTTCTTTTGTGGCATAAAGAGGACCCACAATCTCATCACAATCAAGGCCATACACCATGAACGAAAAGTGCTGGTTGTCTTGTTCAAACCTATGGATCTCGGTTAAGTCCATAGGGAACGACACTCGAGTTAAATTTAAAGTTTGTTTCAATTCATCAAACTTGGCCTTGTACTTTGCTGGTCTGTCAACATGACGGTCTTGAGCTGGCTGCAAATACGCAGCCACAGCCCACAGGAAGCAATCATTGTCATGATTCTCAATATTCACCACAGCCTTTTTCAAAGCTATTGCTGGTGGTGTTTTAATATAGCTAGATCCAGCATTCAACGGATTGAAATGGCAAATGTTGATTTGTAGATGATGAATTTTGTCCAAGGCAAGGCCACTCGGTCCTTGTTGCTGTTTATCAAATTTTGATAGCAAAGCATTCACCACATTTCTTTGATACCACTCGTTCAGATTATCGGCTATCAAAAGCTCTTGCATTTTACTGCAAATATAGAATGTCTCTTTATGCTCTACGTCCTTCTTTCTATATATGAAATCGCACACTAGTTCTGTATTCACCTTTAAACCTGTATGCAACCTTTGCGCTGTACAAATTTCAATTTTAAAAATTTCAAAACAAGATTCTAAAAATTCTTTGGGAATCAAACTTTTTCTAACATTGACCACACGACCACAGCACACACGCGATTTGAAACAACTGTTTAGGGGTTCCCAAGTTAGGCTATCGGTAGCAGTGGCAAAATACATTACTTTGAAAGAACACTCTCACTTGAGTTTTCAGCTGTAGACTGCTTGACAATGGCCTCAAACACACGCGTTCCTGGTTATCAACAGAGGTCAAGCTTTTTCCAACACTCTAAAAAGAAATAAAATAAACCACCATAAGTATATCCATTCCATATAGTTTATGCATTTCATAAACAAAACAAAATCAAACAGGTTATATATATAAAAAATTTCACCTTGACGTGTAATGCTTTGCTTTATTCCCGTCTCGTGGGCTAGTGTGGAAATGGTTTCCTTTTAAAGCTGTCTATCTTTCTCTCTTTTTCAATCTCTTTCCCACAGACACACGACAGGTAGGCTATACACGTTATCTACAAACAAATAAATAAACATTTAATTATAACTTTAACAATCAATAAATAATTGCATGTAAATATATATATATAAATCAATAAATATATAAATTAATGAATAAACACCTACCTCACAACAAGGTTAAGTATATTCCACCAACACCAAAACTGTTAAACAAGATCAAGTGTTTCACGCAATGCAGTGAGTTCAAAGGTAGTCACCTAAGTGAGAGTGGAAATGATAACGACATGGCTTTATATATGTTACGTTGCATGTATAATCATTTTTTCTCACGCTTTGAACATTCTCTCATCGTGCACGTGGACAGCCAACGCCCAAGGTGAACACCTGTGGCACATCAAATTTCACATGAACTTGAATTTTGTCACGTACGAAGCAAGACAGGATGCAACTTAATTAGCATACATGTCATCTCACACGTGTGTGCATGCATTTCGCACTCCCCTGCCACCACGATGGTCAGATTATTTCACCTTCAAGTGTCCTCTGCGTCTTTGTCATTTTTCCATTGCACCTGTCGTCAAGTCAGATCAGCGCATTCCAATAAGCTCAAATTACATTCACCTCCTGCTTGTCTGCTACTTGGCATGTTTGTTTTCTGTACTCGCTTCGACCAACATAGAACCAAGTTCTCATCACCGTTTACACGTTAAAGTTAAAATATCAGAAAAACGAACGCTCGCTCTTTCATACACCGACCTGCCGAAATAGCGATTGTTCTATTAAGCATGGTCCTTGTGGTTAGCGACAGGTTCGTTGAAACACACACACACACACAGCAGTATCGTCTCTCTCAACCACCACGCTTCATAAACATTATAAACAGGTAAAGAAAAAAAGGTTTTTCAACATGTATGGCGTTAGGCCCTTTGTGAATTATTTTTGGAAAACATATCTACCACATTTGAAAGGGGGCGTTAGCCCGAGTCCTAGGACACCTCATACACGTCTCTAGCGTTATTGGTTCGTGAGAAATCAGCAAAAATCACAAAAAACACGTGTTTACCCCAAAATCGAGTTTTCAATTTTTTTTAAATTACAACGATTAGTTCATAGCAGAAAGGACGTCACCCGGAGTCCTTGGACCCGTCGTACACGCCTCTAGCGTGATTGGTTCGCGAGATATAACAAAAAGTCTAAAATCACGTTTTTCCCCCCCAAAAAACATGTTTGCAGCATTTCACCTTTTCGACACCTACATTCCCGTAAAGAGCGCTACGAGACGAAAAAAACGAATCCAAGCACGCCCTCCTAGCATGACTCCTTCCATTCCAAGGTCGCAGGGGCTCACAACATTCTAAGTGGAACAGCTTTCCCCTCACCACACTACTGTGGGGCTTTTTGTTTGAGAATATTCATATCAATAAAGCCATTTCTATAAAATTAGTTCCTTTTATTTTAGTACATTGTAGCTGAGGGACGTATGGTGTTATAGGTTTCAGTTTACCTTTCAGGATGTACAGATATGAAATTAACCAATACTGAAACAAATTGGTCCATATTGACGTTTATTTGTAATCAAAATGGTATTACATGAAACCACAAATAGCCAATAATAGCACATTATGCAACGAGCCTATATTGGCAATAATTAAGACACGAGCATGATTATAAATCGAGCGGATGCGAGTTTTATAATTTCCATACGAGTGTCTTAATTACCATTATAGGGGAGTTGCATACGACTGTTTATGTTCGACGATAATTATTTTAACTATTTTATGTTCGAACATAAATATTCATATATATCTGTCGAGATTTCGCCAGTTTTATGTACTGATCAGAGCGCATGAGACGCAGAGAATGCCTTGTATTTGACCATGGCCTCCTCGATTACCCTACTATGAGAGAATGTCTTGTATTTGACCATGGCCTCCTCGATTACCCTACTATGACACTAGGCCAGGCAGTGAAATTTAAATTAGAAGGCCGTGGAACTCAGCGCATCTAATTATCTAATTGGTCAAACAACTGTTTATTGAGCTCTGATTTTTTTTTGATCTTTTGATTTATTTTTCTGCTACATTTAGAGCTTAAAAGCTCCTTTACAGTAGCGCCCTACATAAAATAAGGTTAGGGCTTATACAAATAAAACATTTCACCTACATTCACAATATAAATAATCATAGTCAAACAATTATAGTAACAAAAATATAGTAACAATACAAAAATAATAATATTACTAATGATAATGGAAAAATTATATACAAAAGAGTTAGAGTGCATACAGACTATCAGCCCGAAAAACAAACACCATATACTGTACAAGAAGAGCTATTGAAGTAGACAGGTTGTCATGATGATAATTGATGATAATTGTTGTTTTAAGGGGCCTAACATCTAGGTTATCGGCCCAAGACAGGTTGTCAGCTATTGTCCTTGTGTTATAATTGAACTTTAAAAAAGTATTTTAACATGATACAGTAATCAAATGTGAGAGGTATACTGCTCCAAGAAGCGGGATGAAAGATGTCTTTTGAAAGCTGCAGTGCTTGCAATGTTATATAAATTGAAGGTGTTGAAGAGGCGTGAGGCGGTGCAAACAAAAGATTTATTGAACTTCATGGTTCGGTGTATAGGAATCTGGAGTGTTAATTTTGTGAATCTATTTTCTCGATTATGAACAGAATGCATTGGTGTAAAGGCATTGTAGAGATATAACGGGGTCTTGGTATGTAATATGTTATGTGTCAGAATGCCAACTGATAACTGCCTGCGCTCGTGGAGTTTCAGCCATTTCAGCTGCACGTAGTAAGGTGTGATATGTTCATCTCGCCTTACATCCAGAATGTACCGAACACATGCATACTGGACTCTTTGTAATTTGATGTTCTGTGTTTCTGGTAAATCATTGTATACAGCTGAGCCATAATCAATGATTGGAAAGATGAGAGTTTGGACGAAGAGCTTACGTATGTTAGGTGGGGTGTAAGAAACAGTTCTTTTCAGAAGATGCATAGTTGATACAACCTTCCTTACCACATTAGACGTATTCTCTGCCCACGACAGTGTTCTATCAAATATCACTCCGAGATTATTGACAGTGTTTCTATATTTAATATTATTATCTAGTATCTTGATGGGTGATAGTGAATTAAAATCTACTGAATTTAGAAGTTTTGTATATCCAATGGATATAAGTTGTGTTTTAGATATTTATTTATTTATTTATTTGGATTTATTGCGCTTCTAACAGGCATATACCTAATAAAAAGAAACACATGTACATTTGGTTAGACAATTCTATCAAATTATAATATAATTGACAGACATAATGCTGAGATTGTAATGCAAATTAATTCTACAACGAAATACGAAAATATAATAATACTGTGCAGGTAATTGGTAGGTGGAATGTACGAGTTCATGTGATCGCACAGCAGGCAGAAACAAAGGCACTATATGTGTAACTGAATAAGTCGAGGTTGTTTGCTATTGAATGTTCATTGTATAATTGAATAGCACTTATTATTGGGGAATGTTTATGCTGTTCAGTTCTAGTTCTTGGCCAGTAAAATGTAATAAACTTAGGTCGGGTTCAAGTTAAGATTATGATATTGGACCCATTCACAAAGTCTGTCAATGTCTTCATTAAACAGATTTATACGATCACATGCAGTGTTAGGCGTGAGGTGAAAATAGGCTTGGAGATCATCAGCGTATATATGAACAGAACTATTTCAGAATTCATTTGAAACATCGTTTATATATATCGAGGGAGAAACTCTTTCATAATGAAAAATAGTGTTATAATGAGCCTCATTATAGTACAGTTTTCTGACATATAATAGTCAGGGTCGAACATAAATATATTATTATTATTAGTTGTTTAATATAACAGGGTGATCATCATCAGCAACCTTAAGTTGTCGGAAGAAACTATTAAAATACATTTGTAGATTAAGGCTTTCACGGCCCGTATGCTATTAACATTATTCATGTTCTTCTGGGTTAATGCTGTGTGAAAATAAAATTAAATACCAGACGTTTCGAAGGAACCTTGCCTCCTTTTTCCATGGAATTATAACAAAGGGGCCAAATAATATGTATCAATAAGATTACAAAAAAAAAAACTAGAGAAATTCCTCTGCTCGTCAGCAGAGAGCAGCCACCTGAAAGTACTGTATGGACCTTGGTACGAAAACGCGCCATATTAATTAGAACGGCGGACAGAGTAGTAAGGAAGGAGAAGGTAAAGGGGGCGGGGGAGAAATATTGAGACTGCTCGAAGAATGAGGATGTCCAAATAAGGAGGGAAGAGAGTTTGATGGATATAAGGAACTTAATAGAGCGTTTCTAAACCAAATAACGTACAAATTTAGCTAGACGTGGTAGGTTCATTTTCATGCCACGACATGGGCCTGCTGACTTTACTTCCCCTCCGAAGGAAGGCACACTGATGGATTTTAACTTTATTAAAATCCGACGACTTTGGCCGGAGTTGTACCCGCGATCTTGGGCATAGCTGTTCAGCATGCTACCCACTACGCCACCGAAACCATCAAAAATAATAATATTAATAATAATAATAATAATAATAATAATAATATATTTATTGACAATTGGTGACATTATTCAATACCATTTATATTTCAATTAAATTTCAGGAATAAATCTTACGTAGCCGTTCTGCATACTTGAATTCCTAGATCGTTAGTATAATTGTAAACTGCTTCGTATTATCACATTGCAGGACAGCATAAATAGCTTGCATTCTGAATGTGTTATACAAGACACATGGTGAAAGGGAGAGAAATAGGGAGGTGAATAACGAGCGTACAGGATTAGAAATGGACAAGGTTCATGTAAGAAAAAGATGTATGGGCATTATGTAGGTAGAAAAAGGGTAAATTACTCAGCTGGAGCATGTCCAGGCGCGCAACGCCATCCTTGCTAGTTTTTGTTCCACTGAACGGATCCTAACGATGAGTTCGTTTTAATTACAAGTTTAGGTTTTGAAATACAGGCTGTAACTAAAATACAATTAGATCTATATTCAAATTAATTTAAATAACGGAAATGGCTGGATATAAATTACAACCTTACATGGGTTGAATAAATGTTCATCACATTACGTAATGAATTCAATTTTTCAGACCGCCTTACTGGGAATATTACATTATAGCTCGCGTCACTTTAAATAAATTACTAACAAAGTAACATTACCATTCTATCCCCCATCGCTACAAACATGGTGATTGATAGAGTAATATCTTGATGTTAGGTTTAATTAGGGATGGATTCAGTGTTGGTATTCATGGTTCAAAGTCGCCATTTTTGCAGACACTGAAACTGTCACGTACCCTGCGGTGAACTTTTGTTGAATTTCGGCATGACCACTTTGGAATCTCGAAGGCAAGAAAAATATATGAAATTCCTCTATAAAGTTATTAAAAGTCAAATGTATGACTCATTGTTCCTATCACACCTAAATTTCAAATTCCCTCGCTTAGCTACAAAATCAACCATAACATTAAACAAGAAGTTCCGTGACGAACTAAAGAGCCTACTTTTCTTAAATTTAAGATTTATGCCAATGATTAATCTATATGGACATATCTAGAATACTGACGAAATTAAATTGGTAATATCGAAATTTCTAATTAGTTCGAAATATACCTGGTATAATGTACCCTAATAGAGCACTACAGTTGGCAGCCCTGGTGACTAAACATATTCTTAGTTCCATCTCTTAAGGTACAGAATACACAATTTGGTTGAAGTCCAATGAATAACATGGACGTTACGAGCAGTTAGACATTGGATCTATCAGCGCACGTAAAATCATGTTGGCAACAATGTAATATATGTGCTGGTCAGAAATAATATGAAATATTATGATCTCTTGTTGTGCCATTTTGGATAAAATCCATTTGTTAGTGAAGAAATTGGACCTATCAGCAGGCATAGAATCATGTTGGCAGCACTGACTCATATTAGTTACTCCAAATTAATCTAGAATGCCTGGTACTATACGTGTGCAAAGTTTAGAGCTGTTGGCATGCATACTTTCTGATATATTGATATTAGGGTATAAAAACAGAGAAATCATTTATTAACAGTTGGCAGCCCTGGTTGGTCTTAATAATACGCAAAGTCATATCTGCTGTGGTACACATAGCACATACGAAACTTGGTTAAAATCCAACTGATAGTATAGAAGTTACATGTATTTAAAAATTGGTCCTATCAGCAGGCTTAGAATATTGTTTGTAGCACTGAAGAATATTAGTTCCTCCACATTAATCTAGAATGTCTGGTACTATACGTGTGTGCAAAGTTAAGATCTGTTGGCTTGCATACTTTCTGATACATTGATATTAGGGTATAAAAACAGAGTCAGCATTTATTAACAGTTGGCAGCCCTGGTTGGTCTTAATAATACGCAAAGTCATATCTGCTACTCGTCCACTCGACCAGACTCGGTATCAGCCGAGCTGTCCATCTTCCTCTGTGATCGTCACTCCACCTCTGCTGCCAAAGTTCCATCTTGCGTGCTACGGCTTCTTTCCGGGCTTGAGCCTTGCCCAGTTCTACTCGTCGGAAGTATACGTCTTTACGTTCTTGCGCGAGTAAGTCTATTGCCGCAACACCTGAGACAACCAGAACTGCAGGTTCCAAAACTGTACGGTAAGCACACGCCACCCTCAGAGCTCCTCTCCTCTGAATTGCAGCTAGGCGTTTCCTATACTTCTCTATCCTCAGCGAATCAGACCAAATCTCAGCTCCATACAGGAGAAAAGGAAGGAAGGAAGCTTGTAGTTTAACGTGACCGTTAATCTCGCGATCATAAGCCACGGGACCTCCGTTTTACGTGGAATCCTAACCACAGGACATGGCATTTCACATCGAAAATCTCACATGCATTGACCGGGAATCGAACCCGGTCCGCCTTGGTGAGAGGCATACAGCTTGACCGCTGCGCCACCACGCCCCACTCCATACAGGAGAATAGACTGCGCTGTGGACAACAGTGGTCGACGTTTGCTTTCTCCAGGACCATGCACATTAGCCATGAGTCTACTAATGGCAGCTGTCACTGCTTCCGCCTTGTCTGCTGCCTTCCGTATATGAGACCAGTATGTCAGTTTCGTGTCAAGAGTAAACCCTAAGTACTTCGCAGTGGCTCCAGTTCGAACGACCACCTCTCCAACTTTCATGGGAATTATAGTGTCCATTCTCCTCCTAGTTAACATGACTATTTCAGTTTTCGCCATAGCTAAATTCAGACCATGAGCGTTCATCCAACCACTCACCCGTCGCATTACCTGATTGAGTTTCCACTGAGCCAGAACCGCATCTCGGGCTACAATCACCGCTGCAATATCATCAGCGTACCCAACAAGGAATGTATCTTCGGGCATCTCCATGCGCAGTAAGCCGTCGTACAACATGTTCCACAAATCCGAATAATAATAATAATAATAATAATAACAAACAATAAGAGAAGTATCCCCACTTTCCTGTCGATAAATAACTAGCGAAGGAATCTGCCCAAGCAATTCCGAGCGAGGCGCGCCATGACGTATAGCTGTGCTCCATCTCGGCAACGCTGTACAGCTTTCCCCGTATCGGTTAGCTGCTGAACCATATCATTTTATCCCGTACAAATATAAACCGACATAAAATCATTTACGTATTTCACGGTCGTACAGCATAATCTTTTGATGTATAAGGATTACAACGCGACCAAGAACGCAATTTTCCAGCCACCCCGAGCCGAGAAATAGTTACCTTACAAAAATGAGAACAACTTTGTTTCTTGGACACACAAAATTTTGAAATTTTTAAGCCAGTTGTATAATATTCCAATGTATATTGTGTTAAAATTTGGATTTGATCTGATGACGGGGTTTTGAAAAACTAATTCTTAAATGTGACGCATGGTTGATACACGCTTAAAAAGGGCACATTTTGTGTTCCAACTGCGATAAAAATATTAAAATATAATTAAAAATTCCAAACCTACATGAACTAACGTAAAATAGAACGGCTAAAATGATGATGTTATTGGATTTTACGTAGGCTTATTGGTTACTTCACAAACAACCTTCAAACTTGAGTGCACATAATATTTTGGTCGACAGTAAGTGTAGAAGGAAGTAGGCTTACTTATGTTGTGATTAAGAACGGGATAGGTCTGCATGTTTCTAGCATGTTTCTTGGTGTAAGTTATTGTATTTTTACTGTGAGCATTCATTATCAGTCACGTTATAACAAAGGAGGCCGTTCGACTAAGCTACCATATTCATGATTCATTCCCGCTGTAATTATTTGTTTTCGTCATTAACCTTCCTCTTAAAAATAGTACGCTTATTAATACAATTCATGAAACATTTTGAATTGAAGTACATGGTTTGAATTGCGGTCTTTATTTTTGAATTTCCCGTCGTTTGGCGCTTCCGGTGGTGCTAAACATTATATTATAGGCAGTTGAACTACTTCAACATGTAGTTATATCGTTGTTTAATATGGGACATCTCCTGTCGATTTCGGTACAACCGTTCACATCAAATCCAGTGAGAACAGTGAGAATTCAAGGAAGCCAGCATAGGGAAGTTGGGGACTTCTAATATGTTGTTAAGCACATCAAATATAGGACCACTACGCAAATAATAATAATAATAAAAAATCCTCTTGGCTCGCCGGAAGGCGGAGGTAGATTTCACCGGGCAAACTTGGGGATAGGCGAAAATTAGCAGAATGTGCAGGTTTTCGTAGAAGGATCAGACCTAATTTATTGCGAGAAAGTATTTTATAATTGGAGCTTAATTAACTTTGTTTTTCGTCATTTTATGCATACTTTAAACATTTTATTGTCTTATGGAGACGGTAACCTTCTCGTCATTTGGGGTCCATTTTTATACTTGTGGTCACACTGTCCTTATGCAAGGTTTCGACACTGATGTGTAACTATGTAACGGTCTGTTACTTCTTCACGCAAAATGTTATCTCCCGCAGAGATTTTGGTTGGTTCCTCAGTTTAGGGGCTGCGACAACGCGGTCATGTAGCCCCGTGTACCTTGGATGTGTGTAGAATCTGTCTGATAAACGGTGTTAATTGTGATGGGTGTATTAGTCGGTAATTCAGGTTTATTTATTTATTTATTTATTTATTTATTTATTTATTTATTTATCGTATGGCTTTTAGTGCCGGGAGTGTCCGAGGACATGTTCGACTCGCCTGAGTCTGTAGCTGCTTCCAGCGGATACCCTAAAGGGTGAGCTACAAGTTCCGTTCAATTTCAAGTAGTTCCAACTTTCGCCACCAGATATCAATGATACCTAGTGATGAACGTTGGAACTTTGATAGAGCGTTCTGACGAAATCTAACCTAACAAATTTTGCTTTACACAAGTTTAGTCTGTGAAAGGATCTTTAACATGCCATAAATCTATGACATGGGACCGCCGGCTTTACTTCCCCTCCGAAGGAAGGCATACTGAAGGATTTTTAACTCTCTTAAAAATCCGACGACTTCGGCCGGGTTTGAACCCGCTATCTTGGGGCATAGCAGTTCAGCATGCTCCCGACTACGCCACCGAAGTCGATGGTAATTCAGGTACGGACTGCAGACGGTCAATTTCAAGTGGTAGTTCCTAATTTTGCTACCAAATACTACCGTCAACGACACCTAGCTGAGAACTTGGCTACTAGATGCCACCGCAACCAGCTGCTCGCAACGAACGTTGGAACTTTCCCTTCAAAGGAAAGCATACTGAGGGATTTTTAGCGCTCTTAGAAAATCCGACGACTTTGGCCGGCTTTGAACCCGCCACCTTGGGCATGGAAATTCAGCATGCCACCAGTTACTTCACCGAAGCCGTTTCCCACTGAGTCAGATGGAAAACTGAATGTGATCTCGTGCAATGGCGTTGTCATGGCAACGTCTGATAGCTCATCCCTCATCAATTTAGTAGTGTTGTCATGGCAACCTGTGATGGCTCTTGATATTTTCTTCTAATTCCGAAATCATTTTGCTCATCCCTTGACGTAATGGTGGGTCATATCAAAAAAATCTTTCAGATAAAAGTTTTAGGTAATTATTAGGGGAATATTGTTCATTTTGTACGGTTTTGATATTGTGCCTATTAAGTGAGATATGATTAATGTTTCCCGAAAAACCAACTTTTTCCCACCCCTTTGGTCAATGGTTAGTGCTATCAAAAAGCTTTTCAAACATAAATTTTTGGGCCTTCTCCGACACATAGTGTGAACTTTGAATGGATTCGATATTTCACATATTAAGAGAGTTATAGCGATAATTCAGTTTTTCGAAAAAAAAAAGCCCCCCATTTTAACCCCCTTCGACCGATTGTGCCCATTAACGAACTCGACCGAGATTTTATAGGGATTATTATTATTATTATTATTATTATTGCCTTTATTGGTGGCGCAGTTAGGGCTCTTGGCCCTCTCTTACACTTAACCACATTAATACAATACAATAAACATATTATGGCGACAAAATTAAACTATAATAATTGACATTGATCATGACTTGCACACTCTCATTCACTCATCCAGTCATACTTGTTGTCGGTCAGCAATGTTCAGCAGGCTGCCCCAGCAGGTGGTCTTGAATTTAGATAGTGAGGTGGTACCCCTGACACTGGCTGGAAGGGTATTCCACAGCCTAGACCCCACCACATGAAAAGAGTTACTGTATATAGAGGAGCGATGAATAGGAATGGAGAGGGAAGAACCAGAGCGTGTATTATTACCATGGAAAGAAGACAAGTACTTGAATTTATTTGATAAGTATAGTGGTCTATCGTCAGACAATAATCGGAAAATCTGGACAAGAATGTGATATGATCGACGTAGTTCAGGTTTCAGCCAGGAAAGAGCGCAATAATAGGGAGTGATATGTTTATCATAGGTCAGATCGTAGATAAATCGTATGCAAGAGTTCAAAGCTCGTTGAAGTTTCAAAGTTAATGTTTTGGTTGCGTCTACAAGAATAACGTCACAGTAGTCAAGAATAGGAAGTATTAGTGTCTGTATGAGTAGGATTCTTACTTTGAATGGTAAAATATCTTTTTTTCTTTTGAGGGAGTGGAGCGTTGCGAAAATCTTCTTGCATACATTCTGTACATGTTCAGACCAGTTAAGAGTCTGATTTATTATCACACCTAGATTTTTCACTGTAGGACAGTATGGAATTTCATTGTTGTTCAGTACAATTGGGGGAATAATTTGATCTCGGAGTGACGTCAATAGTTTTTGAGAGCCAATTATGATAACTTGTGTTTTGGATGGATTCAGAAGAAGGGAATTTTCCTGAGAATATTTTCCAAGTCGTTGAAGGTCAGCGTTGATAGTTTCAATTGTCAATGGAATGTCATTTGTCTTGCAGTGGGAGTATATTTGCAAATCATCTGCATATAGGTGATATTTGCAATTTTTCAAATTAGATGAGATGTCATTGATATATACTACAAAAAGCAAGGGTCCTAGTACACTACCCTGTGGGGCGCCTGACTTTCTGCTTAGCCACTGAGAAGTTTTATCCTGGGTTACAACACGTTGCTGGCGATTATTCAGGTATGATGCGAAAAAGTTAATTGTCTGCTGGTCGAAGTAATAAAATTCCATCTTTTTCAATAGTGTCTGAGTATTTATGGTGTCAAAAGCACTGCTGAAGTCGAGAAGGGTGAGGATTGTCACCAGTTTTTGGTCCATTGCGTGTCTAATGTCGTCAGTCACTTTGAGTAATGCTGTTGCGGTGCTATGTCCCTTCTTGAAACCTGATTGCAGAGGGTCTAAAAGAGAACGGCTATTCAAATATTCAAGTACTTGCTCATGAACCAGACGCTCGAGGGCTTTTGAAAGTGCAGGTAGAATGGATATTGGCCGACAGTCAGATGGAGATAAAGGTTCGGTTTTCTTAGGAATAGGGATGACATTGGCTTGTTTCCATAGGGAGGGAAAGGTGTTAGTTGTAAGACTATGGTTGAATATGTGAGTAAAAATTGGTAGAACGGCACCGATGATATTATGTATGAAGGATATGGGAATATCATCAACTCCTCTCGCTTTTGATTTTATGGAATATAGTACCTTTTTTACTTTGTCTGCCGTAACCGGATGGAAAGTAAAGAGCGGGTGGTCAGGTAGTGGGTGAAAACAATCATGGGGTGTTGAATTAGTTGGTACTCGCTCTTCAGTGAAATATTCATTTAACTCATCAAGCGGTATGTCTGGTACATGTGTCTGTTGCTGCTGTTTGCCTATACCTAGAGAACGCATATTATTCCAGGCATTCCTTGTATTCATCTTCTTTGTCACGTTTTGTATGTAGGAGAATTTGGCGTTTCTTACGAGCTGCTTAATACGATTTCTGAGTACACGATAATTTTCAAAATCAGTTTCGTCACGGGCACGTTTAAAACGCCGGAATAGTGCATCACGCTGTGCCATCATACTTCTAATGTTATCATTTAACCATGGGCATGCTGGGCGAGTAACTTTGATCGAATGTTTAGGGGCATGTTTGTCATACAGACTAATAATAAGAGAATTTAACTTGTTTACTTTTGCGTCAATGTTATCTAAGAGTAATATGTCATTTCAGGGAAGGTTGTATGCGTCATGTTTTAAGTCATCCATATTAATATTTTTCATGTTTCTAGTGATAATATATTTAGGTGTGTACTTAGGCACACGTAGGGAGTACGATAGGTAAATTAGGTCATGGGTGGAGATAGATGGTACGGGTATTTGCCCGAAAGTTTCAACTCTGTCGAGATTGCTTGTCACAAGATGGTCAATCAATGTATGTGATTCGTATTTATCAGAGTAAATGTGGTTTGTAGGTTCTAGGGGAAGAATAGTCATGTCGCAGGAAGCGAACAGGTTTTTCAATTGTTTGGTCTCATACGTCTGTGTCAGTAAATTGGTATTGTAGTCACCCACGGCTATTACGTGTTCGTAGCTTGGAAGTAAGTCGAGCAAGCGGTTTTCAAATTCACTCATGTTTGTTATTCTTGGCGGCTTATATACAACAGCTACCAGAGTCTTTTGTTGGCCAACAATTACTTCAACAAACATGAATTCCGGTCCTGGTTGTGTGCTAAGTGTTGATACACATATTACCCGTCTTTTTAAGTCGCTTCTACAGTACATGGCAACCCCGCCTGCTCGCCTCCCATCATTTCTGTCATGACGTTCCAGCGAGTACCGATTTAGTTCCACCATGCTAGACGGGATGTCAGGTTTTAACCAACTTTCACTTATGCAGAGGATGTGGATATTGTTTTCGTTTATTATTGCCTGTATTTCGTCGTGATGCGCAACCAGCGACAGAGCATTAATATGGCAACATTGTAATGAATGTTTGGATGAGGAAAGTGCCTGTTTTAGAAGAAAGCCAGTGGTGTAAAGGGAGGGAGGGGGTTGGTGTGGGCTAGGCTGGCCAAGGTCAGTTAGCTCATTCATACAATAGCTCAGCTGGGTAACGGGAGATATATCTTAAAATAGAAGAAACCCACCTGGACCTCCCGCTGCACACTGCCGACCGCAACCAACGCACACACACATACACACACACACTTATTACTAAACTTGTCTAATATAAACATTACGCACATGTTCATTTCACTTCACTCTAATATCCCGCATTAGCTCAACGTTTTCCAGCTCCCTAAATGTGGTGACGGTCTTCTTAGTTCCATCAGGGAGGTGTATTAAAACGCGGCCGTCCTGGGTCCAGACTCGGGTGGGTCCGAAGTGGTCTCTCGCTGCATTTAGGATAGTTTTCCGGGTTTTTGTGAGGGATTCAGTAATAAGAATCTTGGTTCCCTTTAGGAGGCGCTTGGACTTCCAGATGCGATCTCGCTCGTGGTAGCGGAGGAATTTTATAATAATAGGGCGTTTCCCAGTGGCTACCACTTCAGCTGCTGTTCGCTGCGGCCGCCCAATCCTGTGACATCTATCCAGGCTCTCCATAGGGAGGTCCACGTTCAACTTCGTCTTGATTGTGTCCCTCACCTTCTCGTACACATCTTCCTCAGGGTCCTCGGCGATCCCGTGGATGAGAAGGCAGTTTCTCCGGCTGTATTGCTCTCCTTCGTCCAGCAGCTCCTCGTGGTGGTCAAGTCTCCTCTCCAGCTTGCTCAGTTCTTCTTTAAGCACAGCGAGTTCGGAGGTAACAGTGCTTCGGAACTCGCGAAAATCACGAGTAAGCGACTCTAGGGACTCTTGACCCGGGTTGGCAGCACTGTTCAACAACTGAAGGCGTGCTTCAAAGTCTGCCATCGTTGCCTCAACAACATTTACACGTTTGTTCACCTTTTGTATTGACATAATGATGTAGAAAATGTTCAGGCACGTACTTCACACACTATGTTACTTGGTCACTCACTTTCGGGCCGGAAATTGCGGTTAAAAACTGCGGTTTGCGCGGGATAAAGCGGAGCACTCCTACAGGCTTCCTATGCCAGCCGCCATCTTACCATATTATGTAAAAAAATTCAAAGTGATTGGTGAAAAATTGCGGTAGTTATCGTTGTGCCCATTTAGCATGAAATATGCCAATCACAGTATACCAGCGTAGCTCAATTCGGGATTTCGGGGCAGTGGTAAGTTCCCCCACTCTGTGACTCACATATTTTGGATTAATTAGAGGATACACTTGCAAAAATAACAACAAAATCAACTCCTATTTAAACATATTTAATTCATAAAATTAATGGCGCTACAAACATTTAAACCATTTAATTACTGACCCAAATATCAACTGCTTGTTCCAAATGAACAAGGGATCACAAAATAAAATAAACAAATATTGAATTCAAAACCTGTGGTTTCCACATAAACCAACAATTCTTACTTAGTCTCACTTCCATAAAGCACTAACATTAAGTTTACAAAACTCCGAGCTCGTTGGCTCCATGCCTTTACATTATTACAGTGTCATTCTTGTACACCTCAAACATTAGCTTTTATATTTTCTTATTTCTCAAGGACAAATATATAATTATATTTAAAATCTATGTTAATTATCTAATTCAAGGTTTTTGGGGCATGTCCACACATTCAGTTGTTATCATTTCTCTTTATTTCACAAACATATTAAGGTAATCAGAAAATCAATTGTGTACTCCAGAGCGTGAAGGTACTTGACACAGTCAAAAAACTATAGTTACTCCCGAACTCAGTTGCCTTCAATCAACTCGTGGAATCCCACGTCCTTACATTATTACAATAGGGATTTTTATTTATCTCTTATGTCTTAATAGACCATTATCATATAAGAAACTACGATCTGAACCGGCAAACGAAATATCTATCTTTAAGGACCTCGGTTCAACGCCCGGGTCGTTTACAACTTTAAACACTCCTGGTGTATTCATTTCCCTTTTACAACAGCTTACGAGACGGTCTCGGTTCCATCTCGCTTTAAAAGAGCTAGACTCTACGACAAGGGGTGCGATTTATGACATCTTAGGGTGGCGGAGCCATCCTATCTGACCCAACATTAGTAGTTTATTTTCAAGGCTTTTAAAACAAACCTTTCCATTCTATCCAGTTCTGAGGAGACCGGGCTTTATTGTACCGTAACATTCAAACAACTATTCTTTGGTTCACAGACCATTTTCATATCCTTGGCATTTATTAATTATGAGAGGGTCCTCATTGATTGGGAAGATTAAATACACATACGACGACGGAGAATTTCAGGGGCTTTTATCATAAGAAGATCCTGCATTCGAATCTCTTCAGGTGCCTCGGGAACTAATCCCGTACAGAGGACTTATTTCAAAATGCGATTTAGAGTCGGCCGTGGCCCAATGACATACGCTCAATAATACCATATATTAGCTCCCTTTTTAAATACATACACAATGCCTCGTGATACTAATGTCACAAATAGAGGACTTACACAATTATCAATTCACTGCAATCAACTACCCTCCATAAGTAATGTACCAAGTATTTCAACCACTACGCGTTCCTAGCGTGACACTTTAATATTATATTTGCGCTCATTATGCGCTATGCATTATTTTAAGCCGAAAATGTCTTCCCAAGAACTGATAAATCTCATTAGTAACAATTCATATTATTTTAATTCACATATTAATCTTTCCATGGTCGATAAATCGCTCCCTGTTTGAAAATATTCTATTGAACCTCATTTCTTACACATACGTTGAGGCTTAACGTTCTTATGTTCATATCAATTTATTTGATTTTTATTTAACATTTCCATATTTAATTATTATTATTATTATCTTTATTCTTTATACAAGCTCAAAAGCTATTTCTTTCATATCTCAACTTTACTTTATTTCAATGTCTTTCGTGATAATTAACTGATATTTCGCTTGCTCTTATGACATTTGTTAAATACATTAACCCTTTATTCACATATTTCCTATACTGGATTTATTCTTTACATAATTATTCATAATTTCTCTATTTATTTTATTATTGTTCAGACCGTATTCTTGATTATTCAGCATTTATTTATTAAAACACATCCCTTTCACTCCAAAAACTCTGGTGGGTTTTGTACACAATCAATTTCTGACACCAAAATAAAAATGAATTTTGTACTTACATATTTTCCAGATCATCCCTGATCTTAAATCTGGTGTGGTGTTTCATTTTTGGGCCCACTTTGAACTTCTTACACCATATTAAAGGTATTCATCTTACGTAAAAACACAAATAAACATATATCTAAAACACTTAATATTGACGACATTTTTATATACTGGTGTGTCCCTTTTGAACACATAATAACACTAAAAATATTATCTAACACACAATCTTGATTATTTTACACTTCACAATTTCTCGATCACTAGGCCGTGTTTCTGCGCCTGTCACACGTGATCTTCGTAAATTCCCGTTTCCAAGGGTGAAATTTATTCGATGTCGGCTTCCTAAATGCGAAAGTCCCGAAACATCTACTGTTCCCTGGAGTTCAATTCTGCTATTCCTATCCTGGATAACTGGATATTTATCTAGCTTGAACGGCTTCTCTGTAGATCTGTCTATTGATCCTAACGAGAGTCTATATGGATCGAGGTCTCCTCTAAGACCTATAGAATTTGTTTCTAGCAGCTAGCACTTCTCGATTCTAGTACTATTAGAATTGTTCGCCTGCTATCTGGAGCTAATATTTATAGTCTCCTATTCTATTTATTTGAACTGTTTCAACACTTCTACGTTCCGAACCTATTCTGTTCTTCTCTTTTAGGTTTCTTCAATTTAAATAACAGTTAATCTGTCTGGTACGATACTTCCGTACGTTATGATCTATTTGTTCGTACATATAACGACCTATCGCCTTTAAGTCCGACGTTCGCAGCCTGCTCTGACTATAACTTGCGAATTTTCACTTTAACTTGTATACAGTCGGACCTAAATCCTATAATTAGGATTTTCCTAATACTTCACTGCGGCGATACTTTAAAATTTCGCCTTAAATGCTCCTAATGGAGGCAAGCAAGTCGTTACCACTGTGACGCCTGTGGCTATCGGATCTTCCTTCGGCGGTGTGAAACAGCGTTTTCTCCCCTCAAGGAGTACTGGTAGCTGTTATCGATGTAACGCAGAGTTACGTCCCCTCACGGACTGTCGGAATAACTGCATGTGCTGATATAACTTCACGTCCTCCTGGACGGATTCGTGATGCGTGATGCGTGGCGATACCCCTAGGGCCGTTCGAATACTGCATGATTGGCTTGGAAACGCCCGAAGCTTTATACTGTTTTACTACAAAAAAATAAGACTCAAGCCTTTCCTGTGGTCAACTTCTAAAATAATGGTGCCACAAATATAAAAATTATACCTTCCGAAAGCTCGTCTTCTCAATGTCAAATGATCTTATTGCACCTAAGAATCGATCGTGCAATTTGGAGATATTAATTAATTTCTCGTCCTCAATTGTGTGGGTGTTGCATTCTTTTTGTTCTCTCCCCTCCACAGAGGCTTAGGTAATTCACCGATGACGTCGTCTTACGTCGGCAGTTTATTTCTGCACAATTATTACATGGTTTCTCTATACTGAAAAATCTCTCATTCAAAATGATTCACTGTACTGTGCTTGTTTACTCATTATTATGCCCGTAAATGTGTTAATTTTAATTATTCTTCTTCTGGTGCATATGCGACGTTGTCAAATTCCAGCCACGTCAGCTTGAATTCCGATTCAGGCTTCTCTTTCTATCACGGTGGAAGATTCCACTCAGTTATTAATACTCGTGACCGGCCCTCTCTGGCATGTCGAGTGGGGTGATCTCATCTCAGGAGCATCTGTCCCTAGTCGCTTGCACAATGTTAAGCTATATTCCTGGCTTAAAATCTCTCTCCATTCCTTTAAGAAACTATACTTTTCTTTGATTTCTTCCTTAAGGACATGGTTCGACCGTCATGGACCCGATGGCCCAAGGGTTCATCTCTCCCCTCCTTAGGTAAATAAATTTTCGAAAATCTTGAGGAAATTTATTTCAATTTAATTTGTATTTCCTTTCCGTCGAATCCATCATAACGTCATCCGTATTTACTGTTGTTTTTACTTCTTTTAAGTCGTATCCGGTAATTGTGTAGGTCGGGTATGCTCTGTCCCTACCCTTTCTTTCTTTCTTTCATTGTCTGGACTTTAAGTTCCCAGAACCTCATTCTCCCTTACGGGTTTGGTCTATCCCTACCCGTTTCCTTATTTCATCATTTTCTTTTCTTAAATTGGAATTTTCTTCTTCAATAAATTCAATTATTTCTTTAATTTCCCAATATACTTTCTCCAATTCGCATTCGCACTCGAATGCTTGAGCTCTATTTTCTATTTCTTCCTTATTCTTGTCTATGTCAAAAGCGGATTCATCTCTAAATGTTTCCATGACCAGGGCTTGCTCATTTTCTTCATCAAAATCTTCGGGAGGGTAATATAATTTCAAATTTGCTGAATTCATGGTCACTTCGTGATTCGTTTCACAGTGCCGAATTCTATATGCGTTATTCCTCAAATCTCTGATTATCTGATATGGTCCGTGGTACATTTTCTGGAACTTCTTGTACACACGGTTCCCTGGATCCGAAATGGCTGGTCTTTTCACTAATACCATTTCTCCTGCTAATAATGGTCGATGATACCTCTTATGCCTATTTCTTCTCTGCCTCCTGTCGGCTTGAGCTTTTAGATGCTCAAAGGCTCTCCTAATTCGTACATCTCTTCCCGGCTGAGCGTCTGCTGATCTAGGAATTACCAGATTCCAAGGTCTTTCTGGTTGCTCATTCCGATGTAACGTTATGGGTATCTCTCCTGTGGATTCATGGATTGTATTATTTATACAAAATTCAATAATATCCAAAATATCTATCCACTTCCAATTTTCTTCGGCACAGTATATTCTACAATACTTGGCCGTTTCTCTCATAACTCTCTCTACAGGGTTTGCCTCAGGATGGCGAATACTTGACAAAATTTGACGTATTCCAAGTCTTTCTAATTCTCGTCTGAAATCTACACTGGTGAAACAACTGCCGTGATCCGACAACAAATTCTCAGGTTTCCCCAGAATCGGTATCACTTTTTCTTTAAGTCGTTTTAACACCTGTTTGGTACTAGTCTTCTGTATGGGAGCAAGGACAACCATTTTTGTGAAGACATCCATAGCCACCATTATGTGTCGATTTCCTCTTCTTGCCTTTGGCAAAGGTCCAAAATTATCAATAGATATGATTTGGCCGGGCCTTTCAGGCAACAATGGTATAGGCTTCTGTCTCATCAGAAATGCATTAGGTTTAATCCTTTGACATAGATCACATGTCTTTAACGTGTCCCTTACAGTTTCTCTCAGTCTCGGCCATATAAATGCTTCTTTCAGCATCGAGACTGTTTTGTCGACTCCCATATGTCCGAACGATCTATGGGCTAACCATACTATTTTCCTCTGCAAAATTGCAGGTACAACAATCCTTAATTTCGTATGGTCAGAGTCCACAAACTTATACAATAACCCATTATAAAACGTGTAGTCTTGTGCTATCTTCTCAGCTTCAGTGTACGCTGGTGTTCCTCTTATCAAGCTTCCCTCAAGGAATGATATGAGCATGTTCATCCATGGATCCTCCCGTTGTCTTTGACTAATGCTTCTTAACTCATTAAGAGTACGCTGATCCCTATCTTCCAAATCTATAGCCATTACTTCCTCTTCTATGGACTCTGGCTGTCTACTTAAGTAGTCTGGAACTATGTTTTCCTTTCCTGGGCAGTACTCTATCTTGACATCAAATTGTTGAATATATAAAGCCCAACGCATCAACCTTTGACTGGATAAATCCGTCTTCATCAAAAAGGTTAAGGCTTTATGATCCGTCCTTAGAATGACCTGAAACCCATATACGATCTTCCGCCAATATTGCAACGCGTGCAATATCGCTAACAGCTCGATCTCGCTGATCGTATAATTTTTCTCGTGTGGTTTCAGTCTCCTACTTGTGAAAGCTAGATAGTTCTTCTTATCAGGGTTTTCCGGGTTCTCCTGATATAGCATTGCCCCTATTCCAATCTGGGATGCATCTGTCTGAATGATAAATCTCTGATTAAAATCAGGATATCCTAGCTTCACGTAATTTAAGAGCATTTCCTTGGCCTCCACGAATGCTTTTTCTGCTTCCTCGGTCCATTTCCACTTGCCCCCCTTCTTCAGAAGGTCCTGTAGTGGTGCCACAGTTTAGGTGTATGATGGACAATGTCCTGAGAAGAACCCAATCAATCCCAAAAACTGGCGAACGTTCTTCACTTTCAAAGGCCTTGGAAAATCCCTTATCGATTCCAATTTGCATGGATTTGGTTTAACACCATCCTTGTCAATCACATGCCCTAAAAATGTCACTTGCCTTTGACAGAAGTTCGACTTCTTTAAATTTATCTTAAAATTTGCCCTTCTTAGGTCTTCTAATAATTTCTTCAAATTTTCTATATGTTCCTCAATGTTCTCCGAGGTAAGCAAAATGTCATCTACGTATCGGATAGTGCAATCTTTCACTTCCTCTGACAAGTTTCGATCAAGCGCTCTTATTAATGCGGATCCTGCAGTCTTTAATCCAAACGGACATCTTCTAAAGCAGTATGTTTGTTGATCGAACTGAAATCCAGTCAACAAGCTGGTTTTCTCTTCCAGTTCGAGATGATGATACGAAGAAGTCATGTCAATATTTGTAAAAATCTTCTTGCCTTTAAATTTCCTCAGTATTTCTTTTATGGGTGGTGCCGAATCATTTTCTGGTATGATTTTTGCATTTAGATTTCTGGCATCTAAACACACCCTTACTGAGCCATCCGGTTTACTCACAATCACTAATGGACTAACATATGGTGTCGCCATCTTTTCTATAACACCTGCATTCATCATCTCCTGCAGTGTTTTCTTGGTTTGTGGGTAATGTTTTTCCGCAACCGGGTATGGTTTTTGTTTGAACGGTGCCCAATCGTTGACTTGGAACGCATATTTAAAATTTTCAATCTTCCCTGGCTTGGAATCAAATACGTCCCTATAATCCAATAATAATTTCTTTAACTGTTCCTTAATTTCGAGGCTGACTTTAGCTTCCTCAACTTTTCCTGACAGGTTGGTCTCGAACTCATGTTCCACATTATCTTCGAGTTCTATGTTGAGGATTTCAAATATATTTTCTATGTCCTTATAATCTTCCTCAATCACTTCTTCCATATGCCATACCTGTTCTGCTATTTTCGCATCCTGATCCTGTAGGTTAATGTTTTGCTCATCCACATCCTCTCTTTGAATTCTAATGCAATTTTGCGCTAGGTCTATAATGACCTTGTTCTCACGGATAAAATCAATACCTAATATGACATTATACGGTAATTGATTTACCAGCAAAAAGCACTGCGAAATTTCAGTGTTACCCATGATTAAATCAATGTATACCTGAAATTTACATGTCAAAGATTTTTCAGGGATAATTCCCTTAATCTTTACACTTGATGTGGGAATCTTTAGTACTCGGCCCCTTGTTTCCAATTCATTTAAAAGGGTTTGTGTAATTAAACTTATTGTGGATCCAGTATCAATCAATGCTCTGACCAGTAATCCTTCTATCCTAAGCATAATTATAGGTAGTTCTCTTTTAACAGGTGGGATTCCTTCCACATCCTCGTTAATTAGTTCATCTGGTCTGGCTATCCAATTTACAATTTCTACCTCCTCCCAGCTCCTGGTATGTTTCCACTTTTGACAATTTAAATTTGGAGTTTTTTTTTATCCTGAGGGCTCCCTTTTCCCTCATTCTTTAGCTGAGCTTGTAGTTCCAAGCTTTGAGCTCCGTCTAGTCGGTCGGGTGATTTCCGGTTCTTGATTGCCTCACTCCAACGGACTTTTTGCCTATCAGGTTCATCTGGTCTTTCGTTCATATAACGAAGACTCTCCTGATATCTTTCTTCTATTTCGGCCCGATATTCATCATCCCTATCGTCTGGCCTTACATTCCTCCTGGGATAATTCTCCCATTTCTTTCTATTGTCCGGCCTTTGCTGGTTATTGTTATAGGGTCGGCTTTCCTGTTGCCTATAACCCGTCGTTCTAGGATTTCTTCCTCGATATCCTCCCCTGTAATATGGCTGTATCCTTCTAGGCTCCTGGTGCCCATACTCTCGATCTCGTCCTTGAGTATCCGTACTGGTGGATTGATTCCTGGTCGCTGGTTTTTCTCCAGTTTCCTGACTGCTGGCCATGTGTACTTGCTCAGTTTGTCTCTGATGCCGAGGTGTTACGTGCGAAGTCGTCATATCTAACTGACGTAATACGCTTTCCACTTCCACAGCACTTCTGGCTTTGGATGAGATTAGCAGCCTCTGAATCTCATATGGAAGCTGTCTTGCAATGGCGGCACACAGGTCGTTTTCTGCCGGAGCAATATCCAGTTCGCGGAATTTACACAGCTGAGCGGTGAAAAATTCCGAGTATTTAGTAGGTGCATTGGTGCTGTACTTCCTAGAGTACAGATCTAGCCTTAAGTTTTCTTGGACATCTGCTGCCCAATATCGCTTTAAAAATGCTTCCCTAAAGCCTTCCACCGTATCAAAAGTGTATCTGAAGCTTCTAAACCAGGTGAGACAATCACCTGCCAACAGCTTTTCAATTGCTCTCAGTCTCCGATCCTGAGGAACCTTCATTTCATTTAGATACTCTGCCACTTCTTTTAGCCAGTATTTTGGAGTAATAGACATGTTATTACCCGTAAACTTTACTGGTCTGTCCTCATTGGATTTAATAATGTTTATTATTTGGCCATTTGTCTGATTCGTGTACGGGGTTGACATCGCCATTGGATATCCTGGGATCTTATAAGGGCTCTCCCCTCCTAAGTCCCTCTCCGTATCGGTGCCTTGTTCCCGGGAATCTACCCATCCTGTCTTTGGAAACTCCTCCTGATTTTCGAATTCTAACTTCCTTTCTCTTCGGGCACTTTCTTCATTTGCCATGAGTTGGATTTCCATTTGACTATTCTTAAGTTCCGTCCTCTCCAATCGGGATCTTAATTCATTCTGAATTCTTTCTTGATTCATTTTAATATCTTCCTCTATCTTTTTGAGTTGGAATTTCTCATCCCTGAAGCTATCCCTAAATCCATTTATTTGGTCTTCTACCTCTTTCTTAATGATCTTAGCATGTTGGTCTATAATTTCTGGCTTAACGTCACCTATGGTTTCCAGGCCCTCTCGTATCTCCTTTATTTGCTTCTCCACTTCTTTTCGTCCTTTGACCATATCTATTTTCATTCCTTCAAGCCTTCCCTCAGTCTTCTCTTGACTCTTATACAACTTCATCATTTCATCTTGGACCTGATTAATTTCCTTATTGGTTTTTCCTACATGAACCTTTAATGTTCCGATGGTTTCCTGAACCTCAATAATACCCTGACTTATTTCATTTATTTTATGGGTACTTTCCTTGCTTTCGTTCTCTCGTTGTTTTCTTTCACTCTGGAGATGCCCCTCGTATACACCTAATCTTTGATCTATTTTCGTTTCGTATGTCTTCAGATTCTCATCTACCTGCCCGGTAAAATGATCAATTTGATCTTTCATCTCCTTAACATCCTTTAGATTTTGATTTTTCATCTCAGTTACCTCAGTCTGAACTACACCGATTTTGTTCTCGAGGGTCCCTACTTTCTCCTCAACCTTTCCAAATCGGGTCCCTAGCTTATTCACGCTTTGTTTTATTTCCTCCCGGGAGGCCTCACAAATCTCGCTGTTAGATTTTATCTGATCTTTCAATTCATTCTGCACACCTTGGATCTGGGTTACAAGTTCATTTTTACAATCGTCTACATTCTTTTGACATGTTATTTCCATAGAATTTAACTTAATTTTTATAGCCTTAAAATTACCTTTTAAATTTTCAAAGTTTTCTTTGCATTTAGTTTGGGAATCCACCATACTGTCCTTCAATTCCTTTATTTGGCCTTGCAGTTCAGACTTAAGTGTCCCATTTTCTTTCTGAATTTTACTGGTGATTTCCTCTTTTAACTCCGTTAGCTTCTTCCCAAACTCAGTGTCAAAACCCTGGAATTTGTTATTCACTTTATCTATCTCAGCCTTTACTTCATTGTTCATTGTTACACAGTTAGCCTCGATAGCTTCTAACTTAGTTTCCATGGTATTACTTTTAACTTCGATATTCTCTAATTTAGTGCTCATATTAGCACTATCAGTTTTTATTGACTCCAAACTTAGATTCATGGATCCTAACCTTTGGTTATTTTCCTCCTGTTGGCTGTCCAACTTATTGTTTATAGATCCTAACCCTTCTTTATTTTCAGTCTGTTGTTTATCCAACTTATTCAAACTCTCATTTATGGATTCGAACACTTTGTTATTTTCATCCTTTTGGAGACCCAATGTATTGTCTATTGTTCCCAATTTATTGTTCATGGCCTCCAAAAGCCTTTGCACTTCCTCACTAAATGCCATCTTATAAGAATACAGTGGGCCACAAATGCCACCACACTAGTACATGCTTGAGAGATGATACTCTGAATTAGTGTGTCCCCATTTCTTTTAAAATATTACTTTGGTACGGGTATTAACTCACAACGTACCCTTTTGATAATCTTATTCAATTTCATAAACCTTTATGGAAGTGTTTAAAATTCAAAATTTCGAAAAACCATTTTTTTTTTTCAAAAAATGAAAATTTTGATTTTTCGAGAAAAACTCGGGTTTTCCCTAGGAAAACTCAGCCCCACGTTGGGGATGAACCCTTGGGCCATCGGGTCCATGACGGTCGAACCATGTCCTTAAGGAAGAAATGAAAGAAAAGTATAGTTTCTTAAAGGAATGGAGAGAGATTTTAAGCCAGGAATATAGCTCAACATTGTGCAAGCGACTAGGGACAGATGCTCCTGAGATGAGATCACCCCACTCGACATGCCAGAGAGGGCCGGTCACGAGTATTAATAACTGAGTGGAATCTTCCACCGTGATAGAAAGAGAAGCCTGAATCGGAATTCAAGCTGACGTGGCTGGAATTTGACAACGTCGCATATGCACCAGAAGAGGAATAATTAAAATTAACACATTTACGGGCATAATAATGAGTAAACAAGCACAGTACAGTGAATCATTTTGAATGAGAGATTTTTCAGTATAGAGAAACCATGTAATAATTGTGCAGAAATAAACTGCCGACGTAAGACGACGTCATCGGTGAATTACCTAAGCCTCTGTGGAGGGGAGAGAACAAAAAGAATGCAACACCCACACAATTGAGGACGAGAAATTAATTAATATCTCCAAATTGCACGATCGATTCTTAGGTGCAATAAGATCATTTGACATTGAGAAGACGAGCTTTCGGAAGGTATAATTTTTATATTTGTGGCACCATTATTTTAGAAGTTGACCACAGGAAAGGCTTGAGTCTTATTTTTTTGTAGTAAAACAGTATAAAGCTTCGGGCGTTTCCAAGCCAATCATGCAGTATTCGAACGGCCCGAGGGGTATCGCCACGCATCACGCATCACGAATCCGTCCAGGAGGACGTGAAGTTATATCAGCACATGCAGTTACAACGAGCACTCCGTGACCGGAGGTGCTGCATCAAAGTCTTCAAACGTATGAATCTCAAGGGAGGTCATACTGCGCAACAAGTATAAGCACCGTATATGCAGTATTCAGACAACCAGAGGGCACGTCATTGTATCACACCGAAGCAGTTCACGACAGACTCCGTGAGGGGAGGTGCTGCTCCACGACGTAGAAGTAATCATTCCGACAGTCCGTGAGGGGATGTAACTCTGCGTTACATCGATAACAGCTACCAGTACTCCTTGAGGGGAGAAAACGCTGTTTCACACCACCGAAGTAAGATCCAATAGCCACAGGCGTCACAGTAGTAACGACTTGCTTGCCTCCTTAAGGAGCATTCAAGACGAAATTATAAAGTATCGCCGTTGTGAAATATTAGGAAAATCCTAATTATAGGATTTAGGCCCGACTGTATACAAGTTAAAGTGAAAATTCGCAAGATATAGTCAGTGCAGGCTGCGAACGTCGGACTTAAAGGCGATAGGTCGTTATATGTTCGAACGAACAGATCATAACGTACGGAAGTATCGTACCAGACAGATAAACTGTTATTTAAATTGAAGAAACCTAAAAAGGGGAAGAACAGAATAAGGTTCGAACGTAGGAGCGTTAAAACAGTTCAAATAATTAGAATAGGAGACTATAAACATTAGCTCCAGATATCAGGCGAACAATTCTAATAGTACTAGAATCAAGAAGTGCTAGCTGCTAGAAACTAAATCTATAGGTCTTAGAGGAGACCTCGATCCATATAGACTTTCGTTAGGATCAATAGACAGATCTACAGAGAAGCCGTTCAAACTAGATAAATATCCAGTTATCCAGGATAGGAATAGCAGAATTGAACTCCAGGGAACAGTAGATGTTTCAGGACTTTCGCATTTCTTCAGAATAGGAAGCCGACATCAGATAAATCTCACCCTTGGAGACGGGAATTAAAGAAGATCACGTGTGATAGGCTCAGAAGTACGGCCTAGTGATCGAGTAATTGTGAAGTGTAAAATAATCAAGATTGTGTGTTAGATAATATTTTTAGTGTTATTATGTGTTCAAAAGGGACACACTAGTATATAAAAATGTCGTCAATATTAAGTGTTCTAGATATAGGTCAAAAAGTGTTTCTATGTAAGATGAATACCTTCAATATGGTGTAAAAAGTTCAAAGTGGGCCCCAAAAATGAAACACCACACCAGATTTAAGATCAGGGATGATCTGGAAAATATGTAAGTACAAAATTCATTTTTATTTTGGTGTCAGAAATTGATTGTGTACAAAACCCACCAGAGTTTATGAGTGAAAGGGATGTGTTTTAATGAATAAATACTGAATAATCAAGAACACGGTCTGAACAATAATAATAAAATAAATAGAGAAATTATGAATAATTATGTAAAGAATAAATCCAGTAGAGGAAATATGTGAATAAAGGGTTAATGTATTTAACAAATGTCATAAGAGCAAGCGAAATATCAGTTAATTATCACGAAAGACATTGAAATAAAGTAAAGTTGAGATATGAAAGAAATAGCTTTTGAGCATGTATAAAGAATAAAGAATAATAATAATAATTAAATATGGAAATGTTAAATAAAAATCAAATAAATTGATATGAACATAAGAACGTTAAGCCTTAACGTATGTGTAAGAAATGAGGTTAATTGGAATATTTTAAAACAGGGAGCGATTTATCGACCATGGAAAGATTAATATGGGAATTAAAATAATATGAATTTGTTACTAAAGAGATTTTATCAGTTCTTGGGAAGACATTTTCGGCTTAAAATAATGCATAGCGCATAATGAGCGCAAATATAATATTAAAGTGTCACGCTAGGAACGCGTAGTGGTGAAATACTTGGTACATTACTTATGGAGGGTAGTTGATTGCAGTGAATTGATAATTGTGTAAGTCCTCTATTTGTGACATTAGTATCACGAGGCATTGTGTATGTATTTAAAAAGGGAGCTAATATATGGTATTATTGAGCGTATGTCATTGGGCCACGGCCGACTCTAAATCGCAATTTGGATAAGTCCTCTGTACGGGATTAGTTCCCGAGGCACCTGAAGAGATTCGAATGCAGGATCTTCTTATGATAAAAGCCCCTGAAATTCTCCGTCGTCGTATGTGTATTTAATCTTCCCAATCAATGAGGACCCTCTCATAATTAATAAATGCCAAGGATATGAAAATGGTCTGTGAACCAAAGAATAGTTGTTTGAATGTTACGGTACAATAAAGCCCGGTCTCCTCAGAACTGGATAGAATGGAAAGGTTTGTTTTAAAAGCCTTGAAAATAAACTACTAATGTTGGGTCAGATAGGATGGCTCCGCCACCCTAAGATGTCATAAATCGCACCCCTTGTCGTAGAGTCTAGCTCTTTTAAAGCGAGATGGAACCGAGACCGTCTCGTAAGCTGTTGTAAAAGGGAAATGAATACACCAGGAGTGTTTAAAGTTGTAAACGACCCGGGCGTTGAACCGAGGTCCTTAAAGATAGATATTTCGTTTGCCGGTTCAGATCGTAGTTTCTTATATGATAATGGTCTATTAAGACATAAGAGATATATAACAATCCCTATTGTAATAATGTAAGGACGTGGGAATCCACGAGTTGATTGAAGGCAACTGAGTTCGGGAGTAACTATAGTTTTTTGACTGTGTCAAGTACCTTCACGCTCTGGAGTACACAATTGATTTTCTGATTACCTTAATATGTTTGTGAAATAAAGAGAGATGATAACAACTGAATGTGTGGACATGCCCAAAATATTGAGTTAGATAATTAACCTATATTTTTAAATATAATTATATATTTGTTTTAAAGAATAAGAAAATATAAAAGACAGTGTTTGAGGTGTACAAGAATGACACCATAATAATGTAAATGCATGGAGCCAAAGAGCTCGGAGTTATGTAAACTTAATGTTAGTGCTTTATGGAAGTGAGACTAAGTAAGAATTGTTGGTTTATGTCGAAACCACAGGTTTTGAATTCAATATTTGTTTATTTTATTTTGTGATCCCTTGTTCATTTGGAACAAGCAGTTGATATTTTGGTCAAGAATTAAAGTGTTAAAATGTTTGTAGCGCCATTAATTTTATTAATTAAATATGTTTAAATAGGAGTTGATTTTGTTGTTATTTTTGCAAGTGTATCCTCTAATTAATCCAAAATATGTGAGTCACAGAGTGGGGGAACTTACCGCTGCCCCGAAATCCCGAATTGAGCTACGCTGGTATACTGTGATTGGCATATTTCTTGCTAAATGGGCACAGGGGGATATATAAATACTGTGCTGGATTAATAACTAGAGGAACACTTAAGTCGGTCATATCATGTAAAATTAAAGTAATGATAGGAAAAGCTACAACGTAAAATATTAACTGACCGCATGGGTCCCTGGAAACTCATACCGAGCAGCCCTGAATATATATATATATATTATGAACCCCCTAGCAAATCATCTTATGATTTTGGCGCCCAGTACGCAGGGCTGAGTTTTCCTAGGGAAAACCCGAGTTTTTCTCGAAAAATCAAAATTTTCATTTTTTTTAAATGGTTTTTCGAAATTTTGAATTTTAAACACTTCCATAAAGGTTTATGATATTGAATAAAAGTAGTAAAAGGGTACGTTGTAAGTGAATACCCGTACCAAAGTAATATCTTAAAAGAGATTGGGACACACCGATTCAGAGTATCATCTCTCAAGCATGTACTAGTGTGGTGGCATTTGTGGCCCACTGTATTTTTATATTAGAAAGATGGTGACGATGATGGAGTTAAAGGAGTGTTTGGATGAACATTTCCAAAAGAATAGGGACGAGATAATAAAAATAAGTACGCAAAGTACGGAAGATGCAAAAAAAGAGAATAGGGAAGAGAGGCAGGAACTTTTGAACGCTTTAAAAGCCGATAGCAATGAGAAGTGGGAGGCCATAAACAATAAATTGGGAACAATAGACAATACATTGGGTCTCCAAAAGGATGAAAATAACAAAGTGTTCGAATCCATAAATGAGAGTTTGAATAAGTTGGATAGCCAACAGATTGAAAATAAAGAAGGGTTAGGAGCTATAAACAATATATTGAGTCTCCAAAAGGAGGAAAATAACATAGTGTTCGAATCCATAAATGAAAGTTTGGAGTCACTAAAAACTGATAGTGTTAATATGAACACTAAACTAGAGGCCATGGAGACTAAAATACAAAGTAATATAAATGAGAAATTAGAAGGGATAATGAATGACAAATTCCAAGGTTTTGATACTAAGTTGGGGGACAAGTTAATTGAGTTAAAAGGGGAAATCACAAGTAAAATTGAAAATGAAAATGGGGCACTTAAGTCTGAACTGCAAGGCCAAATCAACATATTGAAAGACAGTATGGTAAATTCCCAAACTCAATGCGAAGAAAACTTTGAAAATTTAAAAGGTAATTTTAAGGCTATAAAAATTAAGTTAAATTCTATGGAAACAACATGTCAAAAGAATGTAGACGATTGTAAAAATGAACTTGTAACCCAGATCCAAGGTGTGCAGAAAGAATTGGAAGCTCAGATAAAATCTAACAGCGATATTTGTAAGGCATCCCGGGAGGAAATAAGACAAAGCGTGAATAAGCTAGGAGATAGATTTGAAGGGGTTGAAGAGAAAGTAGGGACCCTCGAGGACAAAATCGGTGTAGTTCAGACTGAGGTAACTGAGATGAAAAATCAAAATATAAAGGATGCGCGGGATATGAAAGATCAATTTGAGCTATTTACCGGGCAGGTGGATGATAACTTAAAGAAGTATGAGGGTGAAATAAATCGAAGATTAGGTATCTACGAGGGTCATCTCCAGGGTGAAAGAAAACAACGAGAGGACGAAAATAAGGATAACACCCATAAAATAAATGAAATAAGTCAGGGTATTACTGAGGTCCAGGGAACTATCGAAAAATTAGAAGGACGAGTAGGAAAAACTAATAATGAAATAAAACTGATTAAAGATGACTTATTGAAAGTGTCTAAGAAAACTGAGGAAAAGCTGGAAGGAATTAAGGGAGAGGTGGAGAAGAAGATAAAGGAAATACGAGAAGACCTGGAGACTATAGGTGACGTTAAGCCAGAGATTATCAATCAACAGGCCATGATCATTAAGAAAGAGGTCGAAGACCAAATGAATGAATTCAAGGATCGTTATAGGGAGGAGAAATTCCAATCCAAAAAGGCAGAGGAAGATAGTAAAAGGAATCAAGAAAGAATTCAGAATGAATTAAGATCTAGGTTGGAGAGGACTGAACATAAGAATAGTCAAATGGAAATCCAACTCATGGCAAATGAAGAAAGTGCCCGAAGAGAAAGGAAGTTAGAATTCGAAAATCAGGAGGAGTTTCCAAAAACAGGATGGGCAGATTCTCGTGAACAAGGCACAGATGCGGAGAGGGACTTAGGAGGGGAGAGCCCTTATAAGATCCCAGGATATCCAATGGCGATGTCAACCCCGTACACGAATCAGACAAATGGCCAAATAATAAACATTATTAAATCCAATGAGGATAGACCAGTAAAGTTTACGGGTAATAACATGTCTATTACTCCAAAATACTGGCTAAAAGAAGTGGCAGAGTATCTAAATGAAATGAAGGTTCCTCAGGATCGGAGACTGAGAGCTATTGAAAAGCTGTTGGCAGGTGATTGTCTCACCTGGTTCAGAAGCTTTAGATACACTTTTGATACGGTGGAAGGCTTTAGGGAAGCATTTTTAAAGCGATATTGGGCAGCAGATGTCCAAGAAAATTTAAGGCTAGATCTGTACTCTAGGAAGTACAGCACCAATGCACCTACTAAATACTCGGAATTTTTCACCGCTCAGCTGTGTAAATTCCGCGAACTGGATATTGCTCCGGCAGAAAACGACCTGTGTGCCGCCATTGCAAGACAGCTTCCATATGAGATTCAGAGGCTGCTAATCTCATCCAAAGCCAGAAGTGCTGTGGAAGTGGAAAGCGTATTACGTCAGTTAGATATGACGACTTCGCACGTAACACCTCGGCATCAGAGACAAACTGAGCAAGTACACATGGCCAGCAGTCAGGAAACTGGAGAAAAACCAGCGACCAGGAATCAGTCCACCAGTACGGATACTCAAGGACGAGATCGAGAGTATGGGCACCAGGAGCCTAGAAGGATACAGCCATATTACCGGGGAGGATATCGAGGAAGAAATCCTAGAACGACGGGTTATCGGCAACAGGAAAGCCGACCCTATAATAATAACCAGCAAAGGCCGGACAATAGAAAGAAATGGGAAAATTATCCCAGGAGAAATGTAAGGCCAGACGATAGGGATGATGAATATCGGGCCGAAATAGAAGAAAGATATCAGGAGAGTCTTCGTTATATGAACGAAAGACCAGATGAACCTGATAGGCAAAAAGTCCGTTGGAGTGAGGCAATCAAGAACCGGAAATCACCCGACCGACTAGACGGAGCTCAAAGCTTGGAACTACAAGCTCAGCTAAAGAATGAGGGAAAAGGGAGCCCTCAGGATAAAAAAAAACTCCAAATTTAAATTGTCAAAAGTGGAAACATACCAGGAGCTGGGAGGAGGTAGAAATTGTAAATTGGATAGCCAGACCAGATGAACTAATTAACGAGGATGTGGAAGGAATCCCACCTATTAAAAGAGAACTACCTATAATTATGCTTAGGATAGAAGGATTACTGGTCAGAGCATTGATGGATACTGGATCCACAATAAGTTTAATTACACAAACCCTTTTAAGTGAATTGGAAACAAGGGGCCGAGTACTAAAGATTCCCACATCAAGTGTAAAGATTAAGGGAATTATCCCTGAAAAATCTTTGACATGTAAATTTCAGGTATACATTGATTTAATCATGGGTAACGCTGAAATTTCGCAGTGCTTTTTGCTGGTAAATCAATTACCGTATAATGTCATTTTAGGTATTGATTTTATCCGTGAGAACAAGGTCATTATAGACCTAGCGCAAAATTGCATTAGAATTCAAAGAGAGGATGTGGATGAGCAAAACATTAACCTACAGTATCAGGAGGTGAAAATAGCAGAACAGGTATGGCATATGGAAGAAGTGATTGAGGAAGATTATAAGGACATAGAAAAAATATTTGAAGTCCTCAACATAGAACTCGAAGATAATGTAGAAAATGAGTTCGAGACCAACCTGTCAGGAAAAGTGGAGGAAGCTAAAGTCAGCCTCGAAATTAAGGAACAGTTAAAGAAATTATTATTGGATTATAGGGACGTATTTGATTCCAAGCCAGGGAAGATTGAAAATTTTAAATATGCGTTCCAAGTCAACGATTGGGCACCGTTCAAACAAAAACCATACCCGGTTGCGGAAAAACATTACCCACAAACCAAGAAAACACTGCAGGAGATGATGAATGCAGGTGTTATAGAAAAGATGGCGACACCATATGTTAGTCCATTAGTGATTGTGAGTAAACCGGATGGCTCAGTAAGGGTGTGTTTAGATGCCAGAAATCTAAATGCAAAAATTATACCAGAAAATGATTCGGCACCACCCATAAAAGAAATACTGAGGAAGTTTAAAGGCAAGAAGATTTTTACGAATATTGACATGACTTCTTCATATCATCATCTCGAACTGGAAGAGAAAACCAGCTTGTTGACTGGATTTCAGTTCGATCAACAAACATACTGCTTTAGAAGATGTCCGTTTGGATTAAAGACTGCAGGATCCGCATTAATAAGAGCGCTTGATCGAAACCTGTCAGAGGAAGTGAAAGAGTGCACTATCCGATACGTAGATGACATTTTGCTTACCTCGGAGAACATTGAGGAACATTTAGAAAATTTGAAGAAATTATTAGAAGACCTAAGAAGGGCAAATTTTAAGATAAATTTAAAGAAGTCGAACTTCTGTCAAAGGCAAGTGACATTTTTAGGGCATGTGATTGACAAGGATGGTGTTAAACCAAATCCATGCAAATTGGAATCGATAAGGGATTTTCCAAGGCCTTTGAAAGTGAAGAACGTTCGCCAGTTTTTGGGATTGATTGGGTTCTTCTCAGGACATTGTCCATCATACACCAAAACTGTGGCACCACTACAGGACCTTCTGAAGAAGGGGGGCAAGTGGAAATGGACGGAGGAAGCAGAAAAAGCATTCGTGGAAGCCAAGGAAATGCTCTTAAATTACGTGAAGCTAGGATATCCTGATTTTAATCAGAGATTTATCATTCAGACAGACGCATCCCAGATTGGAATAGGGGCAATGCTATATCAGGAGAACCCGGAAAACCCTGATAAGAAGAACTATCTAGCTTTCACAAGTAGGAGACTGAAACCACACGAGAAAAATTATACGATCAGCGAGATCGAGCTGTTAGCGATATTGCACGCGTTGCAATATTGGCGGAAGATCGTATATGGGTTTCAGGTCATTCTAAGGACGGATCATAAAGCCTTAACCTTTTTGATGAAGACGGATTTATCCAGTCAAAGGTTGATGCGTTGGGCTTTATATATTCAACAATTTGATGTCAAGATAGAGTACTGCCCAGGAAAGGAAAACATAGTTCCAGACTACTTAAGTAGACAGCCAGAGTCCATAGAAGAGGAAGTAATGGCTATAGATTTGGAAGATAGGGATCAGCGTACTCTTAATGAGTTAAGAAGCATTAGTCAGAGACAACGGGAGGATCCATGGATGAACATGCTCATATCATTCCTTGAGGGAAGCTTGATAAGAGGAACACCAGCGTACACTGAAGCTGAGAAGATAGCACAAGACTACACGTTTTATAATGGGTTATTATATAAGTTTGTGGACTCTGACCATACGAAATTAAGGATTGTTGTACCTGCAATTTTGCAGAGGAAAATAGTATGGTTAGCCCATAGATCGTTCGGACATATGGGAGTCGACAAAACAGTCTCGATGCTGAAAGAAGCATTTATATGGCCGAGACTGAGAGAAACTGTAAGGGACACGTTAAAGACATGTGATCTATGTCAAAGGATTAAACCTAATGCATTTCTGATGAGACAGAAGCCTATACCATTGTTGCCCGAAAGGCCCGGCCAAATCATATCTATCGATAATTTTGGACCTTTGCCAAAGGCAAGAAGAGGAAATCGACACATAATGGTGGCTATGGATGTCTTCACTAAAATGGTTGTCCTTGCTCCCATACAGAAGACTAGTACCAAACAGGTGTTAAAACGACTTAAAGAAAAAGTGATACCGATTCTGGGGAAACCTGAGAATTTGTTGTCGGATCACGGCAGTTGTTTCACCAGTGTAGAGTTCAGACGAGAATTAGAAAGACTTGGAATACGTCAAATTTTGTCAAGTATTCGCCATCCTGAGGCAAACCCTGTAGAGAGAGTTATGAGAGAAACGGCCAAGTATTGCAGAATATACTGTGCCGAAGAAAATTGGAAGTGGATAGATATTTTGGATATTATTGAATTTTGTATAAATAATACAATCCATGAATCCACAGGAGAGATACCCATAACGTTACATCGGAATGAGCAACCAGAAAGACCTTGGAATCTGGTAATTCCTAGGCCAGCAGACGCTCAGCCGGGAAGAGATGTACGAATTAGGAGAGCCTTTGAGCATCTAAAAGCTCAAGCCGACAGGAGGCAGAGAAGAAATAGGCATAAGAGGTATCATCGACCATTATTAGCAGGAGAAAAGGTGTTAGTGAAAAGACCAGCCATTTCGGATCCAGGGAACCGTGTATACAAGAAGTTCCAGAAAATGTACCACGGACCATATCAGATAATCAGAGATTTGAGGAATAACGCATATAGAATTCGGCACTGTGAAACGAATCACGAAGTGACCATGAATTCAGCAAATTTGAAATTATATTACCCTCCCGAAGATTTTGATGAAGAAAATGAACAAGCCCTGGTTATGGAAACATTTAGAGATGAATCCGCTTTTGACATAGACAAGAATAAGGAAGAAATAGAAAATAGAGCTCAAGCATTCGAGTGCGAATGCGAATTGGAGAAAGTAGATTGGGAAATTAAAGAAATAATTGAATTTATTGAAGAAGAAAATTCCAATTTAAGAAAAGAAAATGATGAAATAAGGAAACGGGTAGGGATAGACCAAACCCGTAAGGGAGAATGAGGTTCTGGGAACTTAAAGTCCAGACAAATAAAGAAAGAAAGAAAGGGTAGGGACAGAGCATACCCGACCTACACAATTACCGGATACGACCTTAAGAAAATAAAACAACAGTAAATACGGATGATGTTATGATGGATTCGACGGAAAGGAAATACAAAAAAAATTGAAATAAATTTCCTCAAGATTTTCGAAAATTTATTTACCTAAGGAGGGGAGAGATGAACCCTTGGGCCATCGGGTCCATGACGGTCGAACCATGTCCTTAAGGAAGAAATGAAAGAAAAGTATAGTTTCTTAAAGGAATGGAGAGAGATTTTAAGCCAGGAATATAGCTCAACATTGTGCAAGCGACTAGGGACAGATGCTCCTGAGATGAGATCACCCCACTCGACATGCCAGAGAGGGCCGGTCACGAGTATTAATAACTGAGTGGAATCTTCCACCGTGATAGAAAGAGAAGCCTGAATCGGAATTCAAGCTGACGTGGCTGGAATTTGACAACGTCGCATATGCACCAGAAGAGGAATAATTAAAATTAACACATTTACGGGCATAATAATGAGTAAACAAGCACAGTACAGTGAATCATTTTGAATGAGAGATTTTTCAGTATAGAGAAACCATGTAATAATTGTGCAGAAATAAACTGCCGACGTAAGACGACGTCATCGGTGAATTACCTAAGCCTCTGTGGAGGGGAGAGAACAAAAAGAATGCAACACCCACACAATTGAGGACGAGAAATTAATTAATATCTCCAAATTGCACGATCGATTCTTAGGTGCAATAAGATCATTTGACATTGAGAAGACGAGCTTTCGGAAGGTATAATTTTTATATTTGTGGCACCATTATTTTAGAAGTTGACCACAGGAAAGGCTTGAGTCTTATTTTTTTGTAGTAAAACAGTATAAAGCTTCGGGCGTTTCCAAGCCAATCATGCAGTATTCGAACGGCCCGAGGGGTATCGCCACGCATCACGCATCACGAATCCGTCCAGGAGGACGTGAAGTTATATCAGCACATGCAGTTACAACGAGCACTCCGTGACCGGAGGTGCTGCATCAAAGTCTTCAAACGTATGAATCTCAAGGGAGGTCATACTGCGCAACAAGTATAAGCACCGTATATGCAGTATTCAGACAACCAGAGGGCACGTCATTGTATCACACCGAAGCAGTTCACGACAGACTCCGTGAGGGGAGGTGCTGCTCCACGACGTAGAAGTAATCATTCCGACAGTCCGTGAGGGGATGTAACTCTGCGTTACATCGATAACAGCTACCAGTACTCCTTGAGGGGAGAAAACGCTGTTTCACACCACCGAAGTAAGATCCAATAGCCACAGGCGTCACAGTAGTAACGACTTGCTTGCCTCCTTAAGGAGCATTCAAGACGAAATTATAAAGTATCGCCGTTGTGAAATATTAGGAAAATCCTAATTATAGGATTTAGGCCCGACTGTATACAAGTTAAAGTGAAAATTCGCAAGATATAGTCAGTGCAGGCTGCGAACGTCGGACTTAAAGGCGATAGGTCGTTATATGTTCGAACGAACAGATCATAACGTACGGAAGTATCGTACCAGACAGATAAACTGTTATTTAAATTGAAGAAACCTAAAAAGGGGAAGAACAGAATAAGGTTCGAACGTAGGAGCGTTAAAACAGTTCAAATAATTAGAATAGGAGACTATAAACATTAGCTCCAGATATCAGGCGAACAATTCTAATAGTACTAGAATCAAGAAGTGCTAGCTGCTAGAAACTAAATCTATAGGTCTTAGAGGAGACCTCGATCCATATAGACTTTCGTTAGGATCAATAGACAGATCTACAGAGAAGCCGTTCAAACTAGATAAATATCCAGTTATCCAGGATAGGAATAGCAGAATTGAACTCCAGGGAACAGTAGATGTTTCAGGACTTTCGCATTTCTTCAGAATAGGAAGCCGACATCAGATAAATCTCACCCTTGGAGACGGGAATTAAAGAAGATCACGTGTGATAGGCTCAGAAGTACGGCCTAGTGATCGAGTAATTGTGAAGTGTAAAATAATCAAGATTGTGTGTTAGATAATATTTTTAGTGTTATTATGTGTTCAAAAGGGACACACTAGTATATAAAAATGTCGTCAATATTAAGTGTTCTAGATATAGGTCAAAAAGTGTTTCTATGTAAGATGAATACCTTCAATATGGTGTAAAAAGTTCAAAGTGGGCCCCAAAAATGAAACACCACACCAGATTTAAGATCAGGGATGATCTGGAAAATATGTAAGTACAAAATTCATTTTTATTTTGGTGTCAGAAATTGATTGTGTACAAAACCCACCAGAGTTTATGAGTGAAAGGGATGTGTTTTAATGAATAAATACTGAATAATCAAGAACACGGTCTGAACAATAATAATAAAATAAATAGAGAAATTATGAATAATTATGTAAAGAATAAATCCAGTATAGGAAATATGTGAATAAAGGGTTAATGTATAATATTTTTAGTGTTATTATGTGTTCAAAAGGGACACACTAGTATATATAGAAATGTCGTCAATATTAAGTGTTCTAGATATAGGTCAAAAAGTGTTTCTACGTAAGATGAATACCTTCAATATGGTGTAAAAAGTTCAAAGTGGGCCCCAAAAATGAAACACCACACCAGATTTAAGATCATGGGATGATCTGAAAATATGTAAGTACAAAATTCATTTTTATTTTGGTGTCAGAAATTGATTGTGTGCAACTCACCGGAGTTTTGAGTGAAAGGGATGTGTTTTAATGAATAAATACTGAATAATCAAGAATACGGTCTGAACAATAATAAAATAAATAGAGAAATTATGAATAATTATGTAAAGAATAAATCCCGTAGAGGTAATAGGTGAATAAAGGGTTAAAGTATTTAACAAATGTCATAAGAGCAAGCGAAATATCATTTAATTATCATGAAAGACATTGAAATAAAGTAAAGTTGAGATATGAAAGAAATAGCTTTTGAGCTTATATAAAGAATAAAGAATAATAATAATAATTAAATATGGAAATGTTAAATAAAAATCAAATAAATTGATATGAACATAAGAACGTTAAGCCTTAACGTATGTGTAAGAAATGAGGTTCAATGGAATATTTTAAAACAGGGAACGATTTATCGACCATGGAAAGATTAATATGTGAATTAAAATAATATTGAATTGTTACTAAAGAGATTTTATCAGTTCTTGGGAAGACATTTTCGGCTTAAAATAATGCATAGCGCATAATGAGCGCAAATATAATATTAAAGTGTCACGCTCGGAACGCGTAGTAGTTAAATACTTGGTACATTACTTATGGAGGGTAGTTGATTGCAGTGAATGATAATTGTATAAGTCCTCTATTTGTGACATTAGTATCACGAGGCATTGTGTATGTATTTAAAAAGGGAGCTAATATATGGTATTATTGAGCGTATGTCATATGGGCCACGGCCGACTCTAAATCGCATTTTGTATAAGCCCTCTGTATGGGATTAGTTCCCGAGGCACCTGAAGAGATTCGAATGCAGGATCTTCTTATGATAAAAGCCCCTGAAATTCTCCGTCGTCGTATGTGTATTTAATCTTCCCAATCAATGAGGACCCTCTCATAATTAATAAATGACAAGGATATGAAAATGGTCTGTGAACCAAAGAATAGTTGTTTGAATGTTACGGTACAATAAAGCCTGGTCTCCTCAGAACTGGATGGAATGGAAAGGTTTGTTTTGAAAGCCTTGAAAATAAGCTACTAAAATGTTGGGTCAGACGGGAAATCTCCACCACCCTAACAGGTCATAAATCGCACCCCAGTAGTAGAGACTAGCTCTTTTAAAGCGAGATGGAACAGAGACCGTCTCGTAAGCTGTTGTAAAGAGAGACGAATACACCAGGAGTGTTTAGAGTTGTAAACGACCCGGGCATTGAACCGAGGCCCTTAAAGATGGATATTTCGTTTGCCGGTTCAGATCGTAGTTTCTTATATGATAATGATCTATTAAGACATAAGAGATAAATAACAATCCCTATTGTAATAATGTAAGGACGTGGGATTCCACGAGTTGATTGAAGGCAACTGAGTTCGGGAGTAACTATAGTTTTTTGACTGTGTCAAGTACCTTCACGCTCTGGAGTACACAATTGATTTTCTGATTACCTTAATATATTTGTGAAATAAAGAGAGATGATAACAACTGAATGTGTGGACATGCCCAAAAATATTGAATTAGATAATTAACATAGATTTTAAATATAATTACATGTTTGTTCTTGAGAAATAAGAAAATATAAAAGCTAGTGTTTGAGGTGTGCAAGAATGACACCGTAATAATGTAAATGCATGGAGCCAAAGAGCTCGGAGTTATGTAAACTTAAATGTTAGTGCTTTATGGAAGTGAGACTAAGTAAGAATTGTTGGTTTATGTGAAAACCACAGGTTTTGAATACCATATTTGTTTATTTTATTTTGTGATCCCTTGTTCATTTGGAACAAGCAGTTGATATTTGGGTCAGTAATTAAAGTGTTAAAATATTTGTAGCGCCATTAATTTTATTAATTAAATATGTTTAAATAGGAGTTGATTTTGTTGTTATTTTTGCAAGTGTATCCTCTAATTAATCCAAAATATGTGAGTCACAGAGTGGGGGAACTTACCGCTGCCCCGAAATCCCGAATTGAGCTACGCTGGTATACTGTGATTGGCATATTTCTTGCTAAATGGGCACAGGGGGATATATAAATACTGTGCTGGATTAATAACTAGAGGAACACTTAAGTCGGTCATATCATGTAAAATTAAAGTAATGATAGGAAAAGCTACAACGTAAAATATTAACTGACCGCATGGGTCCCTGGAAACTCATACCGAGCAGCCCTGAATATATGAATATATATTATTAAACCCCCTAGCAAAACTAAACATGGCGCCCAGTACGCAGGGCTGAGTTTTCCTAGGGAAAACCCGAGTTTTCTCGAAAAATCAAAATTTTCACTATTTTGAAAAAAAATGGTTTTTCGAAATTTTGAATTTTAAACACTTCCATAAAGGTTTATGAAATTGAATAAAAGTAGTAAAAGGGTACGTTGTAAGTGAATACCCGTACCAAAGTAATATCTTAAAAGAAATTGGGACACACCGATTCAGAGTATCATCTCTCAAGCATGTACTAGTGTGGTGGCATTTGTGGCCCACTGTATTTTTATAGTAGAAAAGATGGTGACGATGATGGAGTTAAAGGAGTGTTTGGATGAACATTTCCAAAAGAATAGGGAGGAGATAATAAAAATAAGTACGCAAAGTACGGAAGATGCAAAAAAAGAGAATAGGGTAGAGAGGCAGGAACTTTTGGAGGCGATAAAAGCCGATAGTAATGAGAAGTTGGAGGCGATAAAAGCCGATAGTAATGAGAAGTGGGAGACCATGAACAATAAATGGGGAACAATAGATAATACATTGAGTCTCCAAAAGAAGGAAAATAACATAGTTTTCGAATCCATAAATGAAAGTTTGGAGTCAATAAAAACTGATAGTGCTAATATGGGCACTAAATTAGAGAATATCGAAGCTAAAAGTAATACCATGGAAACTAAATTAGAAGCTATCGAGGCTAACTGTGTAAAAATGAATGATGAATTGAAGGCGGAGATAGAGGGCAAATTGAATAGTATAAAAACAGAAAATTCAGATCATTTTTCAGCACAATCTAGGGTTTTGGAAGATAAACTAGGAATAATAGAAAGGAAATTTGAAAACGAATTACATTCCTTTCAGGAGAAGATTATAGGTGATAATTTCTTGAAAAGTCAAGCCATGAACACTAAACTAGAGGCCATGGAGACTAAAATACAAAGTAATATAAATGAGAAATTAGAAGGAAACATAGAGTCCAATTTTCAACTATTGGATAAAACATTTGGGGACAAGTTAAAGGCATTGCAAACTGAGAGTAACACGTTTCATGCAGGATTGAGAACCCAGATAAGTACTATAGAAAAAAATAGTATAGAATCCAAAAAGGAATGCCAGGATAATTTTAAAATTATTGAGGGTAAAATTAGTTCCATGGAAAATAAATTTGGTTCTATAGAAACTAAATTAAATAGCTTGGAAACAACTTGTAAACAAAATGGGGACGAATGTAAAAAGGAACTTGTAACCCAGATCCAAGGTGTGCAGAAAATTTTAGAAGCTCAAATAGAATCGAACAAAAGTATTTGTGAAAAATCCCAGGGAGAGATAAAAAGTAGTATTGAGGCGTTAGGAAACAGGTTTGGAGGGATGGAAAAGAAAGTAGAAAACCTCGAGGGGAAAGTCGAGAAAGTACAGACAAAGATAACTGAGGTTAAGAAGCAAGCTGAGGCCGATGCCAACAAAAGGGAATTGCAATTTAACGTATTCACGGGACAGGTGGACGAATGGTTGAGAAAACATGAGGGGGATATAACTACGAAGTTAAGCGAATACGAAGGGAATCTTAAGAAGGAAAGCACGCAACGAAAAAGGGATCGTGATGAACAACTTATAAAAATAGAGAAGATAGATAAAGGGGTTACTGGAATTCAGGAAACCGTAGTAGGATTAACAAAACAAATGGGAGACACAAAGGGAGAGATAGATAAGGTTATGACCGACATAACAATTATATTCGAGGAGCAAGGAAGGGCTCGAGAGGATATGAACAAGATCCAGGATAAAGTCTACAAAGGACAAAAAGAAGTGGATAAGCAAATAAAGGAGATACGAGAGGGCTTGGAGACCATAGGTGACGTTAAGCCAGAAATTATAGATCAAAGGGTCATGATCTTTAAGAAAGAGGTAGAAGAACAACTAAAGGAATTCAGGGATAGTTACAGGGATGAGCAATTCCAATCCAAAAAGGAAGAGGAAGAGATTAAAAGGAATCAAGAAAGAATTCAGAATGAATTAAGATCCCGATTGGAGAGGACGGAACATAAGAACAGTCAAATGGAAATCCAACTTATGGCAAATGAAGAAAGTGCCCGAAGAGAAAGGAAGCTAGAATTCGAAAATCAGGAGGAGTTTCCAAAAACAGGATGGGCAGATTCTCGTGAACAAGGCACAGATGCGGAGAGGGACTTAGGAGGGGAGAGCCCTTATAAGATCCCAGGATATCCAATGGCGATGTCAACCCCGTACACGAATCAGACAAATGGCCAAATAATAAACATTATTAAATCCAATGAGGATAGACCAGTAAAGTTTACGGGTAATAACATGTCTATTACTCCAAAATACTGGCTAAAAGAAGTGGCAGAGTATCTAAATGAAATGAAGGTTCCTCAGGATCGGAGACTGAGAGCTATTGAAAAGCTGTTGGCAGGTGATTGTCTCACCTGGTTCAGAAGCTTTAGATACACTTTTGATACGGTGGAAGGCTTTAGGGAAGCATTTTTAAAGCGATATTGGGCAGCAGATGTCCAAGAAAATTTAAGGCTAGATCTGTACTCTAGGAAGTACAGCACCAATGCACCTACTAAATACTCGGAATTTTTCACCGCTCAGCTGTGTAAATTCCGCGAACTGGATATTGCTCCGGCAGAAAACGACCTGTGTGCCGCCATTGCAAGACAGCTTCCATATGAGATTCAGAGGCTGCTAATCTCATCCAAAGCCAGAAGTGCTGTGGAAGTGGAAAGCGTATTACGTCAGTTAGATATGACGACTTCGCACGTAACACCTCGGCATCAGAGACAAACTGAGCAAGTACACATGGCCAGCAGTCAGGAAACTGGAGAAAAACCAGCGACCAGGAATCAGTCCACCAGTACGGATACTCAAGGACGAGATCGAGAGTATGGGCACCAGGAGCCTAGAAGGATACAGCCATATTACCGGGGAGGATATCGAGGAAGAAATCCTAGAACGACGGGTTATCGGCAACAGGAAAGCCGACCCTATACTAATAACCAGCAAAGGCCGGACAATAGAAAGAAATGGGAAAATTATCCCAGGAGAAATGTAAGGCCAGACGATAGGGATGATGAATATCGGGCCGAAATAGAAGAAAGATATCAGGAGAGTCTTCGTTATATGAACGAAAGACCAGATGAACCTGATAGGCAAAAAGTCCGTTGGAGTGAGGCAATCAAGAACCGGAAATCACCCGACCGACTAGACGGAGCTCAAAGCTTGGAACTACAAGCTCAGCTAAAGAATGAGGGAAAAGGGAGCCCTCAGGATAAAAAAAAACTCCAAATTTAAATTGTCAAAAGTGGAAACATACCAGGAGCTGGGAGGAGGTAGAAATTGTAAATTGGATAGCCAGACCAGATGAACTAATTAACGAGGATGTGGAAGGAATCCCACCTATTAAAAGAGAACTACCTATAATTATGCTTAGGATAGAAGGATTACTGGTCAGAGCATTGATGGATACTGGATCCACAATAAGTTTAATTACACAAACCCTTTTAAGTGAATTGGAAACAAGGGGCCGAGTACTAAAGATTCCCACATCAAGTGTAAAGATTAAGGGAATTATCCCTGAAAAATCTTTGACGTGTAAATTTCAGGTATACATTGATTTAATCATGGGTAACGCTGAAATTTCGCAGTGCTTTTTGCTGGTAAATCAATTACCGTATAATGTCATATTAGGTATTGATTTTATCCGTGAGAACAAGGTCATTATAGACCTAGCGCAAAATTGCATTAGAATTCAAAGAGAGGATGTGGATGAACAAAACATTAACCTACAGGATCAGGAGGTGAAAATAGCAGAACAGGTATGGCATATGGAAGAAGTGATTGAGGAAGATTATAAGGACATAGAAAAAATATTTGAAGTCCTCAACATAGAACTCGAAGATAATGTGGAAAATGAGTTCGAGACCAACCTGTCAGGAAAAGTGGAGGAAGCTAAAGTCAGCCTCGAAATCAAGGAACAATTAAAGAAATTATTATTGGATTATAGGGACGTATTTGATTCCAAGCCAGGGAAGATTGAAAATTTTAAATACGCGTTCCAAGTCAACGATTGGGCACCGTTCAAACAAAAACCATACCCGGTTGCGGAAAAACATTACCCACAAACCAAGAAAACACTGCAGGAGATGATGAATGCAGGTGTTATAGAAAAGATGGCGACACCATATGTTAGTCCATTAGTGATTGTGAGTAAACCGGATGGCTCAGTAAGGGTGTGTTTAGATGCCAGAAATCTAAATGCAAAAATCATACCAGAAAATGATTCGGCACCACCCATAAAAGAAATACTGAGGAAATTTAAAGGCAAGAAGATTTTTACAAATATTGACATGACTTCTTCGTATCATCATCTCGAACTGGAAGAGAAAACCAGCTTGTTGACTGGATTTCAGTTCGATCAACAAACATACTGCTTTAGAAGATGTCCGTTTGGATTAAAAACTGCAGGATCCGCATTAATAAGAGCGCTGGATCGAAACCTGTCAGAGGAAGTGAAAGAGTGCACTATCCGATACGTAGATGACATTTTGCTTACCTCGGAGAACATTGAGGAACATTTAGAAAATTTGAAGAAATTATTAGAAGACCTAAGAAGGGCAAATTTTAAGATAAATTTAAAGAAGTCGAACTTCTGTCAAAGGCAAGTGACATTTTTAGGGCATGTGATTGACAAGGATGGTGTTAAACCAAATCCATGCAAATTGGAATCGATAAGGGATTTTCCAAGGCCTTTGAAAGTGAAGAACGTTCGCCAGTTTTTGGGATTGATTGGGTTCTTCTCAGGACATTGTCCATCATACACCAAAACTGTGGCACCACTACAGGACCTTCTGAAGAAGGGGGGCAAGTGGAAATGGACGGAGGAAGCAGAAAAAGCATTCGTGGAGGCCAAGGAAATGCTCTTAAATTACGTGAAGCTAGGATATCCTGATTTTAATCAGAGATTTATCATTCAGACAGATGCATCCCAGATTGGAATAGGGGCAATGCTATATCAGGAGAACCCGGAAAACCCTGATAAGAAGAACTATCTAGCTTTCACAAGTAGGAGACTGAAACCACACGAGAAAAATTATACGATCAGCGAGATCGAGCTGTTAGCGATATTGCACGCGTTGCAATATTGGCGGAAGATCGTATATGGGTTTCAGGTCATTCTAAGGACGGATCATAAAGCCTTAACCTTTTTGATGAAGACGGATTTATCCAGTCAAAGGTTGATGCGTTGGGCTTTATATATTCAACAATTTGATGTCAAGATAGAGTACTGCCCAGGAAAGGAAAACATAGTTCCAGACTACTTAAGTAGACAGCCAGAGTCCATAGAAGAGGAAGTAATGGCTATAGATTTGGAAGACAGGGATCAGCGTGCTCTTAATGATTTAAGAAGCATTAGTCAAAGACAACGGGAGGATCCATGGATGAACATGCTCATATCATTCCTTGAGGGAAGCTTGATAAGAGGAACACCAGCGTACACGGAAGCTGAGAAGATAGCACAAGACTACACGTTTTATAATGGGTTATTATATAAGTTTGTGGACTCTGACCATACGAAATTAAGGATTGTTGTACCTGCAATTTTGCCGAGGAAAATAGTATGGTTAGCCCATAGATCGTTCGGACATATGGGAGTCGACAAAACAGTCTCGATGCTGAAAGAAGCATTTATATGGCCGAGACTGAGAGAAACTGTAAGGGACACGTTAAAGACATGTGATCTATGTCAAAGGATTAAACCTAATGCATTTCTGATGAGACAGAAGCCTATACCATTGTTGCCCGAAAGGCCCGGCCAAATCATATCTATCGATAATTTTGGACCTTTGCCAAAGGCAAGAAGAGGAAATCGACACATAATGGTGGCTATGGATGTCTTCACAAAAATGGTTGTCCTTGCTCCCATACAGAAGACTAGTACCAAACAGGTGTTAAAACGACTTAAAGAAAAAGTGATACCGATTCTGGGGAAACCTGAGAATTTGTTGTCGGATCACGGCAGTTGTTTCACCAGTGTAGATTTCTGACGAGAATTAGAAAGACTTGGAATACGTCAAATTTTGTCAAGTATTCGCCATCCTGAGGCAAACCCTGTAGAGAGAGTTAAGAGAGAAACGGCCAAGTATTGTAGAATATACTGTGCCGAAGAAAATTGGAAGTGGATAGATATTTTGGATATTATTGAATTTTGTATAAATAATACAATCCATGAATCCACAGGAGAGATACCCATATCGTTACATCGGAATGAGCAACCAGAAAGACCTTGGAATCTGGTAATTCCTTGATCAGCAGACGCTCAGCCGGGAAGAGATGTACGAATTAGGAGAGCCTTTGAGCATCTAAAAGCTCAAGCCGACAGGAGACAGAGACGGAAAGGGACTTAGGAGGGGAGAGCCCTTATAAGATCCCAGGATATCCAATGGCGATGTCAACCCCGTACACGAATCAGACAAATGGCCAAATAATAAACATTATAAAATCCAATGAGGACAGACCAGTAAAGTTTACGGGTAATAACATGTCTATTACTCCAAAATACTGGCTAAAAGAAGTGGCAGAGTATCTAAATGAAATGAAGGTTCCTCAGGATCGGAGACTGAGAGCAATTGAAAAGCTGTTGGCAGGTGATTGTCTCACCTGGTTTAGAAGCTTCAGATACACTTTTGATACGGTGGAAGGCTTTAGGGAAGCATTTTTAAAGCGATATTGGGCAGCAGATGTCCAAGAAAACTTAAGGCTAGATCTGTACTCTAGGAAGTACAGCACCAATGCACCTACTAAATACTCGGAATTTTTCACCGCTCAGCTGTGTAAATTCCGCGAACTGGATATTGCTCCGGCAGAAAACGACCTATGTGCTGCCATTGCAAGACAGCTTCCATATGAGATTCAGAGGCTGTTAATCTCATCCAAAGCCAGAAGTGCTGTGGAAGTGGAAAGCGTATTACGTCAGTTAGATATGACGACTTCGCACGTAACACCTCGGCATCAGAGACAAACTGAGCAAGTACACATGGCCAGCAGTCAGGAAACTGGAGAAAAACCAGCGACCAGGAATCAGTCCACCAGTACGGATACTCAAGGACGAGATCGAGAGTATGGGCACCAGGAGCCTAGAAGGATACAGCCATATTACCGGGGAGGATATCGAGGAAGAAATCCTAGAACGACGGGTTATAAGCAACAGGAAAGCCGACCCTATAACAATAACCAGCAAAGGCCGGACAACAGAAAGAAATGGGAGAATTATCCCAGGAGGATTGTAAGGCCAGACGATAGAGATGATGAATATCGGGCCGAAATAGAAGAAAGATATCAGGAGAGTCTTCGTTATATGAACGAAAGACCAGATGAACCTGATAGGCAAAAAGTTCGTTGGAGTGAGGCAATCAAGAACCGGAAATCACCAGACCGACTAGACGGAGCTCAAAGCTTGGAACTACAAGCTCAGCTAAAGAATGAGGGAAAAGGGAGCCCTCAGGATAAAAAAAAACTCCAAATTTAAATTGTCAAAAGTGGAAACATACCAGGAGCTGGGAGGAGGTAGAAATTGTAAATTGGATAGCCAGACCAGATGAACTAATTAACGAGGATGTGGAAGGAATCCCACCTGTTAAAAGAGAACTAGCTATAATTATGCTTAGGATAGAAGGATTACTGGTCAGAGCATTGATTGATACTGGATCCACAATAAGTTTAATTACACAAACCCTTTTAAATGAATTGGAAACGTGGGGCTTCTAGCAAATCATCATATGCTCGGTATGAGTTTCCAGGGACCCATGCGGTCAGTTAATATTTTACGTTGTAGCTTTTCCTATCATTACTTTAATTTTACATGATATGACCGACTTAAGTGTTCCTCTAGTTATTAATCCAGCACAGTATTTATATATCCCCCTGTGCCCATTTAGCATGAAATATGCCAATCACAGTATACCAGCGTAGCTCAATTCGGGATTTCGGGGCAGTGGTAAGTTCCCCCACTCTGTGACTCACATATTTTGGATTAATTAGAGGATACACTTGCAAAAATAACAACAAAATCAACTCCTATTTAAACATATTTAATTCATAAAATTAATGGCGCTACAAACATTTAAACCATTTAATTACTGACCCAAATATCAACTGCTTGTTCCAAATGAACAAGGGATCACAAAATAAAATAAACAAATATTGAATTCAAAACCTGTGGTTTCCACATAAACCAACAATTCTTACTTAGTCTCACTTCCATAAAGCACTAACATTAAGTTTACAAAACTCCGAGCTCGTTGGCTCCATGCCTTTACATTATTACAGTGTCATTCTTGTACACCTCAAACATTAGCTTTTATATTTTCTTATTTCTCAAGGACAAATATATAATTATATTTAAAATCTATGTTAATTATCTAATTCAAGGTTTTTGGGGCATGTCCACACATTCAGTTGTTATCATTTCTCTTTATTTCACAAACATATTAAGGTAATCAGAAAATCAATTGTGTACTCCAGAGCGTGAAGGTACTTGACACAGTCAAAAAACTATAGTTACTCCCGAACTCAGTTGCCTTCAATCAACTCGTGGAATCCCACGTCCTTACATTATTACAATAGGGATTTTTATTTATCTCTTATGTCTTAATAGACCATTATCATATAAGAAACTACGATCTGAACCGGCAAACGAAATATCTATCTTTAAGGACCTCGGTTCAACGCCCGGGTCGTTTACAACTTTAAACACTCCTGGTGTATTCATTTCCCTTTTACAACAGCTTACGAGACGGTCTCGGTTCCATCTCGCTTTAAAAGAGCTAGACTCTACGACAAGGGGTGCGATTTATGACATCTTAGGGTGGCGGAGCCATCCTATCTGACCCAACATTAGTAGTTTATTTTCAAGGCTTTTAAAACAAACCTTTCCATTCTATCCAGTTCTGAGGAGACCGGGCTTTATTGTACCGTAACATTCAAACAACTATTCTTTGGTTCACAGACCATTTTCATATCCTTGGCATTTATTAATTATGAGAGGGTCCTCATTGATTGGGAAGATTAAATACACATACGACGACGGAGAATTTCAGGGGCTTTTATCATAAGAAGATCCTGCATTCGAATCTCTTCAGGTGCCTCGGGAACTAATCCCGTACAGAGGACTTATTTCAAAATGCGATTTAGAGTCGGCCGTGGCCCAATGACATACGCTCAATAATACCATATATTAGCTCCCTTTTTAAATACATACACAATGCCTCGTGATACTAATGTCACAAATAGAGGACTTACACAATTATCAATTCACTGCAATCAACTACCCTCCATAAGTAATGTACCAAGTATTTCAACCACTACGCGTTCCTAGCGTGACACTTTAATATTATATTTGCGCTCATTATGCGCTATGCATTATTTTAAGCCGAAAATGTCTTCCCAAGAACTGATAAATCTCATTAGTAACAATTCATATTATTTTAATTCACATATTAATCTTTCCATGGTCGATAAATCGCTCCCTGTTTGAAAATATTCTATTGAACCTCATTTCTTACACATACGTTAGGGCTTAACGTTCTTATGTTCATATCAATTTATTTGATTTTTATTTAACATTTCCATATTTAATTATTATTATTATTATCTTTATTCTTTATACAAGCTCAAAAGCTATTTCTTTCATATCTCAACTTTACTTTATTTCAATGTCTTTCGTGATAATTAACTGATATTTCGCTTGCTCTTATGACATTTGTTAAATACATTAACCCTTTATTCACATATTTCCTATACTGGATTTATTCTTTACATAATTATTCATAATTTCTCTATTTATTTTATTATTGTTCAGACCGTATTCTTGATTATTCAGCATTTATTTATTAAAACACATCCCTTTCACTCCAAAAACTCTGGTGGGTTTTGTACACAATCAATTTCTGACACCAAAATAAAAATGAATTTTGTACTTACATATTTTCCAGATCATCCCTGATCTTAAATCTGGTGTGGTGTTTCATTTTTGGGCCCACTTTGAACTTCTTACACCATATTAAAGGTATTCATCTTACGTAAAAACACAAATAAACATATATCTAAAACACTTAATATTGACGACATTTTTATATACTGGTGTGTCCCTTTTGAACACATAATAACACTAAAAATATTATCTAACACACAATCTTGATTATTTTACACTTCACAATTTCTCGATCACTAGGCCGTGTTTCTGCGCCTGTCACACGTGATCTTCGTAAATTCCCGTTTCCAAGGGTGAAATTTATTCGATGTCGGCTTCCTAAATGCGAAAGTCCCGAAACATCTACTGTTCCCTGGAGTTCAATTCTGCTATTCCTATCCTGGATAACTGGATATTTATCTAGCTTGAACGGCTTCTCTGTAGATCTGTCTATTGATCCTAACGAGAGTCTATATGGATCGAGGTCTCCTCTAAGACCTATAGAATTTGTTTCTAGCAGCTAGCACTTCTCGATTCTAGTACTATTAGAATTGTTCGCCTGCTATCTGGAGCTAATATTTATAGTCTCCTATTCTATTTATTTGAACTGTTTTAACACTTCTACGTTCCGAACCTATTCTGTTCTTCTCTTTTAGGTTTCTTCAATTTAAATAACAGTTAATCTGTCTGGTACGATACTTCCGTACGTTATGATCTATTTGTTCGTACATATAACGACCTATCGCCTTTAAGTCCGACGTTCGCAGCCTGCTCTGACTATAACTTGCGAATTTTCACTTTAACTTGTATACAGTCGGGCCTAAATCCTATAATTAGGATTTTCCTAATACTTCACTGCGGCGATACTTTAAAATTTCGCCTTAAATGCTCCTAATGGAGGCAAGCAAGTCGTTACCACTGTGACGCCTGTGGCTATCGGATCTTCCTTCGGCGGTGTGAAACAGCGTTTTCTCCCCTCAAGGAGTACTGGTAGCTGTTATCGATGTAACGCAGAGTTACGTCCCCTCACGGACTGTCGGAATAACTGCATGTGCTGATATAACTTCACGTCCTCCTGGACGGATTCGTGATGCGTGATGCGTGGCGATACCCCTCGGGCCGTTCGAATACTGCATGATTGGCTTGGAAACGCCCGAAGCTTTATACTGTTTTACTACAAAAAAATAAGACTCAAGCCTTTCCTGTGGTCAACTTCTAAAATAATGGTGCCACAAATATAAAAATTATACCTTCCGAAAGCTCGTCTTCTCAATGTCAAATGATCTTATTGCACCTAAGAATCGATCGTGCAATTTGGAGATATTAATTAATTTCTCGTCCTCAATTGTGTGGGTGTTGCATTCTTTTTGTTCTCTCCCCTCCACAGAGGCTTAGGTAATTCACCGATGACGTCGTCTTACGTCGGCAGTTTATTTCTGCACAATTATTACATGGTTTCTCTATACTGAAAAATCTCTCATTCAAAATGATTCACTGTACTGTGCTTGTTTACTCATTATTATGCCCGTAAATGTGTTAATTTTAATTATTCTTCTTCTGGTGCATATGCGACGTTGTCAAATTCCAGCCACGTCAGCTTGAATTCCGATTCAGGCTTCTCTTTCTATCACGGTGGAAGATTCCACTCAGTTATTAATACTCGTGACCGGCCCTCTCTGGCATGTCGAGTGGGGTGATCTCATCTCAGGAGCATCTGTCCCTAGTCGCTTGCACAATGTTAAGCTATATTCCTGGCTTAAAATCTCTCTCCATTCCTTTAAGAAACTATACTTTTCTTTGATTTCTTCCTTAAGGACATGGTTCGACCGTCATGGACCCGATGGCCCAAGGGTTCATCGTGTCCACAAGAAAGGGATACATGTATAAATATACATACATACATTATATATTGTACCCTTTGGTACATAGGACCTTCAGGACAGGATTCTATTCTCGAGGGTGGTGCGTTCCTACTTGAAGCTAACAACTGTCCTGGTATACATCATTTGGAAGATCAATAGGGCTGATTAATAAATCATCACACACAGAATTCAAAATCAGAGGAGAACAACTTTATTAACACTGGAAAAATACAAAGTAATCGAAAAGAAAAACAAAACCAAAAATATTAACTCAGAAAAAAACAAAATTTAGAAATAATTAAATATTCAAAATTGAACCAATCTCAAAACAACCCAATGGATCACAAAAGTTTGGAATAAATCCACAAGAAATCAAAAATATCGAAAATAATCACGTTAAAATCAATCCAAATAACTCAAAAGATTTGAAAACAAATTAAAAATTGACAAAAACTAAAAAAAATGAATAATTAAATACCAATTAAATTAATTACACTTCAATTAAATTAATTACACTCCAATTAAATTAATTACACCTCAATTAATCAAACATCAATTCAAATCACTCCGTGAATCAAAATATTGTCCAAATTAAATTAATTAAACCTTGATTGAAATGTGAATCCCATCAATTATCAACCAATTAATTCAATTACTCAATTAAACAAATAATTAATCATTTATCATATGCTCAAATGACAATCAATCTGATCTGACCGTAATTAGTATTCAGTGAAATACATTCCACATCTGTGAGCTCAATATTCAAATACCATGGCATCTTGCCGCAGTGTACCATTAAATTAATACAACAACCATTAAGCCATTCGCGTATCCATCATTAATTTAGGTCTTCCATAATTATAATATTCATGAGGTAATTATTTATAACATGATCTGGCAACATGGCCTATATGATTCCTTATGGTGGATTAAGATACTCTCACCAAATCACAATACTCATGTATCCATATTCACAAATACAAGCTTTGCCCTTCAAGTGGGTATGAAATTTGGTACACTATCACCTTTGAGCTCTTAAGCATACATCAATGCATACTTGTTACTATCAACTGGCAATTTCACACTTATGCGACCTCAATGAGATTTGAGTTTGAGATGTGCTACACTGATACATAAAATAAACACAACTACATCAGATACATGATCATTCAAGGATTGAACTCAGAACTCGTAACAATGATCCGGGTCCTGTACTCAACACCGTCTGTCAAAGTCTTATGGGCGTGCGTATAACTATACTACTATAATACACCCGAGATGCTTGCGAATATCATGACAAAAAAGGGAAAAGTACAAGCTTACCGTAAGGTAAGAACTAAAGAAACCAAAGTGAATAGCAACATGTATGCAGAAATCTCCATATTCCAATATTTAAAACATCCTTTGTTCACATTCCGCACCTTAGCAACTATATTTGAAACAACTGTGTGTGTGTATCTGTCAACGATGTCTCCGACCCTGCAAGAAAACGACATGACACAAAATGTATTTACAGGAGAAAGCGCTAACAGGAAATCATACACTCGTAGGCTTCGAAGCAAGGACTCTCACCTACCTTTTTCAGAGCGTGGCACGTTCGTAGACGCTTGCTAATATCTGAAAGAACCATTGTCCTCACGACACAGAAAAATAATCCTCAAATTAAGTTCCATTCTAATAATATTGACCATCACTATTATTATTATTATTATTGCAATCACTGTTATCATTATTATTATCACTTTTAATTACTACCGCTGTGATAGAATCTAGTATTCAAAGGTTACTGGATACCTATACCCTAAAATAAATTGAGTCTCGAAATCAATGAATGAAAAATCCACAGCCTCAGTCTCCGACCGGGTCAGGAATGGAATGAATGAAGCCCCCATCTAGCGGCGAGGATATGAACTGTGCCGGCTGCCGAGACCTGTCACACTCCTCTGGGGCAATGATTAATGAATGACAGATGAAAGGAAATGATAGTGGAGAGTGTTGCTGGAATGAAATGTTGACAGGGAAAACCGGAGTACCCGGAGAAAAACCTGTCTGCCGCCGTTTTGTCCAGCACAAATCTCACATGGAGTGACCGGGATTTGAACCACGGAACCAGCGGTGAGAGCCTGGCGTGCTGCCGCCTAAGCCACGGAGACTCCTCTCGAAATCAATGAATAATTATCATTATTATTATTATCATCAAGATTCATCTGATTATTAATCCATCCAAATAAAATCTTGACAACAGAGCTGGGATGTGAAAGGTTTGTGGATTATAGTACCCTTACATAAACCTATCCTCAACTTGACATCAAATTATTATTATTATTATTATTATTATTATTGGAGCCTCCGTGGCTTAGGCGGCAGCACGCCGGCCTCTCACCGCTGGTTCCGTGGTTCAAATCCCGGTCACTCCATGTGAAATCTGTGCTGGACAAAACGGAGGCAGACAGGTTTTTCTCCGGGTACTCCGGTTTTCCCTGTCAAAATTTCATTCCAGCAACACTCTCCACTATCATTTCATTTCATCTGTCATTCATTTAATCATTGCCCCAGAGGAGTGCGTCAGGCCTCGGCAGCCGGCACAGTTCATATCCTCGCCGCTAGATGGGGGCTTCATTCATTCCATACCTGACCCGGTCGGAGACTGGAAGCAGGCTGTGGATTTCCATTTTTCATTATTATTATTTTTATTATAATCATTAACATACATATTATTATAATTAATGCCTTTTTAATAGACTTGGATCACAAGGTTTGTGTACTACAGTACCCTTAGGTAAATCTCATCATGAATTAGTCCTATTAAATGAATCTAAATATTACACGTCATGATTCCTTCTGACCAGAAAGTCGGCTGTCTACATCGGGGCATGACTGGGAAACTCAGCCTCATTAAGACACAAAAGATCCCGTTATGGGATGGGGGAAGGGAGTGTACGACCTTGGTACACGCTACCGTAGCTCAAACACCGAGTGGTAGGGGCTATTAACTTGCACTCTCCACCAAATAACAGGCGAAGTGAAATGCAGGGAGGAAACGATCTCACCATCTAGATAGTCATTGGTTCGAACTGTGTGGGACCTTACCTTAGAGCAATAACATTATCGTGGTCACATTCATCATACGAAATACCTGTAAGCGCACCTTTGTCGTACCTGATCCTTTGGGCATGCTTAATACACATTTCTCACCTCTTTTGCTTTTCAGTTGGCAATCGAGTGACATATGGCGGTGTCACCTGCAACTCCTTATAACTTTGTCAATGCCATAATACCATTTTATTTATTCATCGTAGAACCTCCGGGGCCACACGGAACCTCCCGGCATAATATTGGCATACCACTTACCTATTTTCTCATTAACGTACCGCGATTACTTCGATGTTCACATTGCTCCCAATGCGCTCAAACAAATACTCAAATAACTTCTCCCACTCAGTACCATACTTACCTGTGTTAACTAAAAAGAGACGCATAAAAATCATCCCTGACACAGTTCAGAGTGCTACCAGATGAATAATTACCACCATGTATGTCGAAATAACAGCAATAACATACTCAATATTATTAGTATTATTCCTCTCGATATTATAATTATTATTATCCCTACTTGATGTCATATTTATTAGCCTATTTTCATTTATGAAAAAAATATGCTTATGAGATCACCTTTTGTCCGTGTGTCTGTCTGTGTGTGCGTGTGTGTGAGGATTTTTGTGTGTCCCCCTAATAACTTCTAAACGGATGGAGCGATTTCAATGAAACTCGGTAAGTTCACAGGACTATTCCCGGCGACCCCGACCGTGCCCTTCAAATTTTGTTACATCTCACCAATCCAACATGGCGGTTGTGCGAAATATTTCCCCAGCATTCAATATCTCCGAAACTGGTACCGATATCACCCTGGAATTTTGTACAGTGATAAAGGAAACTACTAGAAGTTCACCTATGTGACTATTGAAAACCTGGTAACTACAAAACCAACATGGCAGCCAAGCGAAATTCCGACTTTTAAATAGACGTTTCTCGCGATTTAACCAACCAAACGCAATGGAACTTGGTACAGTATATGTTTATATACATTGTAATGCTCCGACATCTAACTACGTTCAATTGTTTACATAACCTCAAGATGGCGGCAGTGCGAAATATTTCACCGGCATTCTATGTCTCTGAAACTATCACGGGTATCACCATGAAATTTTGTACGGAGATAAAGGGCACTACTGGAAGATCATCTATGGGACTTTCAAAAACCGGTTAACTACAAAACGAACATGGCGGCCAAGCGAATTTGCAGTTTTAAATAGACTTCTCTCGCGATTTAATGATCCAAACGCAATGAATCATTGTAGAGCAAATGTTTATACACATTGTAATGCACTGGTATCTAATTTAGTTCAAATGGTTAGGTAACCTCAAGATGGCGGCTGTGCAAATTTCGAAAATTTAGTTTTTATTTGTTGTGTTCTAATCATGCGATCGAAATCAACATTTGCATAATGAAGATACACAATAATCTTCGTATAATAGTACATAACTCAATGGCCTACATATATTAAAATCCAGCATGGCGACCATCCGAAATATTTAGACCGTTCTCAATATCTATTAATCTACTACAGCAATCAAACTGAAATTTTGTAAGTGTATAGAGGGTATAAGCATAAGTTCACCTATGGGACGTTCAATAATCTGGCGAGCACAAATCCAATATGGCGGCGACGCGAAATTTTAAATATTCAAATGGACGCTTCTTGCGTTTTAACCATCCAAGCGCAGTGAGACTTGATACGGTATATGCTCATACAAATTTTAATCGACTGGCATCTAATTCATTTACATTATTTTCATAACCACAAGATGGCGGCTGAGCGAAATATTAAACTGCCGCTTTTATTTCTTGCGTCCTAATCATGCGATTGAAGTTGGATAAAACACCTACACAATAATCTTCATGTAATAGTACATAAATCTAAGGCCTATAATATAAAAATCCAACATGGTGACCATTATCTACGAATCTATTACAGCAATCAAACTGACAATTTGTATGTTGATAGAGGCAATTAATATTAGTAGGAGATATGAAAATAGGCTACTTAGATCTTCACGGAACTACTTGTTATTCCCGATATCATTATTAACAACCTATGTTATTATCATGTCTATAAAATTTACATTCTTTAAATCTCTCTCTCTTTCCAAATCTACGTACTCTGCTCCTTCTGCCGTCTCCGTTCCTGGGCTGAAATACACACATCATAATGGGAAGACACATGCATTCCTATCAGTATGTACAATTTGGCGCGGTTCGTGAACAAATATCATCGCAAAGCATCTTCAGAACTAAACAAACGGCATTCCGTCGTCACGGATGCAACTAACTTAACACAAATAATACCTAAACTCAGACTCTAATATTACTCTAAGATAATACCTATTCAAGTATCGAACTATAATAAACACGACCCGTAAAACTATGACTTATAGATAATTAATAAAAATCAATACTCATCATGCTTCCAACCCTGGCCGTCATCCTCTCCAGCATGGACGTCGGCAACCCATACTCATGTGCCTTTTACATCATACTGGCACCACACATGACCACATACAATACACTATTCCACTGTGTGATTAATAATCATGGTTATCACAAAATTTCACTTTGCTCTTACACTAAAAACAAGAAGTTCCGTGAAGAACTATACGGCCTACTTTTCATGCCAATGATTATTCTACAGAATATGAACCTATCTAGAATAATGACGAAATTAAGTTGCTAATATCGAAATTTCCAATTAGTTCGAAATACTGTATACCTGGCATAATGTAGCCTAATAGAGAACTACAGTTGGCAGCCCTGATGACTGCATATATTCTTAGTTCCATCTCTTAAGGTGCAAAATACAAAATGTGGTTGAAATCCAATGAATAGCATGGACGTTACATGCAGTTAAACATTGGATCTAACAGCGTGCGTAAAATCATGTTGGCAACAATGTCATGCATGTATTGGTCAGAAATAATCTGATATAATATGATCTATTGTTGTGCCAATTTTGAATGAAATCCATTAGTTAGTATAGAAATTACATGCATTTTAAAATTTGACCTATCAGCAGGCATAGCATCATGTTGGCAGCACTGACGTATATTAGTTACTCGAAATTCGTCTAGAATGCCAGGTACTATACGTGTGCAAAGTTTAGAGCTATTGGCTAGCATACTTTCTAATATATTGATATTAGGGTAACAAAAATAGGGACAGCACATATTAACAGTTGGCAGCCCTGGTTGCTCCTTAGAATACGCAGAGTCATATCTGTTATGGTACACATAGCACATACGAAATTTGGTTGAAATCCAAATGCTAGTATGGAAGTTACATGTATTTAAAGTTGGACCTGTCAGCAGGCTTAGAATCATGTTGGTAGCACTGACGTATATAAGTTACTCCAAATTAATATAGAATGTCAGGTACTATACGTGTGCATAGTTTAAAGCTGTCGACTTGCACATTTTCTGATATATTGGTATTTGGATAAAATAAATTAGGAGCATTTATTAACAGTTGGCAGCCCTGGTAGGTCTTAAGAATACGCTCAGTCATATCTGGTTATGTACACATTCAACATACGAAATTTGGTTGAATTCCAATTGATAGTGTAGAAGTTATATGCATTAAAAATTGGACCTATCAGGAGGCTTATAATCATTTTGGCAACACTGCCATGTTTGGCCTCCTGGAAATTAAACTGAAATATTATGATCTGTACGTGTGCCAATTTTGAAATAGCTCCCATTCATACTTTCCAAGATATCCAACATGGAGCTCAAATTTCAATTGCGATTTTTTAGCAGTTGGTAGCACTGACATCATTTTCAAATATGGCCGTGAGATATTCAGGTATAGATCTTTACTCCTACCAAATTTTGTTTCGATTGCTGCAGCGGTTTAGGAGTTGATAGGGGGGGACACACACACAGCCAGCCAGACAGACAGAAGGACAGACAGACAGACAGACAGACAGACAGACAGACACACATTTGCCCGATCTCATAAGTCTACTTTTTCCTCATTTTTGCAAAATGTGAAAAGTAGGCTAAAAATAATACTATCACTCTTGTACGGTTGTTATCCTCTAGTACCCTACGTACGTCGTGACACAATACACTTTTCATATTAAATTGGGCTAGGATTACGCAACACTCGTTAGACTACGTGCTTATTCTTCTGTCATTTCTCTCTTCACACGCGCTGGACTGGCAATCTTGATGCGCTCCTTCTTCCAACTGTTCATTCACATAGCTGTCCCTATTCCAGTAGCTAGGGTTCGAGTCTCGAGTGATCAAGTGCGCACCTCCCAACTTCTGCGACTGACAATACTGTTTTTACAGCTATACAGCCTGCGTTAATTTGCAACACTGCAGGCTCCTCCTGGTTACTAATGTTTCTCTGAAATATTCAACCTGCAGCCTTGAGTTGTACTAGCCATTTACATACAACTGAGTGTCATTGTCTGTGGCGTGAAAACTGCATGACGACTGACTGTAAACTGACTTATTGTGAGAACGTAAAACTGTCTATCAAAACTGTGTCGAACTGCACTGTGGCGCACTGCGAACACCATAACAGTCTCTGGCGTATTCGCAAAAACTATGCACCCGCTGACTGGCAAGAGTGTTGAGTATTAATTCACACACTGAATATAAACTGCACTGGGGCTGACCGCCCACTATCGCCTTCTCGCATAGACTCCTCTCATGGATTCCCACGTGCGTACAAACTGTCTCCTACAGAACTGCTCACTGCCGCGTACTCCGTACTGCTGCCAACTGCGAACTACAAACTGCGAACTGACAACTCACAACTAACCCCTGGACTGCGCGGGGATGAAATATATCTTGAACATGGCGGCTAAGCACCTGGAGATTAATCCACAAGCAAGAGCTCCGTATTCCAAAATTTCCGTCCTAATACACTGTGTACACATTATTCGCGCGATAGCAAGGCCCATTCAATCTCTGAATAATCATCGATAATCGATCGTAAATTTAGGAGATATCAATACTGCGTCCTCCGAACTACTTATGGTGAAATGGACGCCATCCCCACTTACACAACAAAACTCTCCAACCCAGACGGCTCGCGGAAGGAACTCATTTCTGGATCATTGATTTATTAATTCCTTGATGACTTAATTATTCTGTTTATTGGCAAAAATTCTCAGGATTATTTCCGGCTTATTGAAGTCAATGGTTCGGTCCTGGGTGCTGCCGTATCATAGAAATAAATTAATTTAGGAACTTAGGGGCGTGGTGTACCCAAAATACGACGTACAACAGAACTTTCTGGAACAAAATCTGATGCAAGCCCCTCGGGAGTCCTTGAGCGTACACCTGCGTGGTAAATGCGTGTTATGGAAGCATGTTCTCGACTCTTCTTTGTCTGTGAATTCCGTGCGACGTATCTCTGGTTCGTCAAGCGGCCAGTTGCATGACTTGCCCTAATAACATTGCAGCAGAAGTTTAATATGATTAAAATGTCGTAAAATCAGGGTTCTTTTTCCCCTGCAATTCGAGGCTCATTTAAACGCTGTTTTTTTAGCATGACTGAAAGCCATGCGAACTTAGCCTATGGCCGTAGGATAAGGGCGCATCATACACTTTTGAACTGACGGTGGTTTTGGGATCAACGGGATGTGAAACGCGAAGATATGTCGAAATTTTCCGGAAGTCGAAACATGGTACCCATTGCAATAGTTAGCTTTCTAATGAAATCTACCTAATAGCTATACATTAATTATTCCCTGCTCAGAACCTGAAGTTCCATGATTAGAATGAATCATCATCATCGATTCTCCACTCCCGTAGGTTGGGTGTGGGAATGAACAAGCCCCTTCCATAGCTGTCTGTCCTGCCACCATTCTTCTTCCACCACCGTTCTCCTTTCTACGCTCCTCTTAGTCAAAGCTCTGTGAACCTGCTTCATCCAGCCATCTCGAGGTCTATCTCTCGGTCTTTTGCCAATTACCTCTCTTTCAAAATAGGCTTTAGGTGTTCTACAAGAGGGCATCCTCATCAGATGACCGAACCATTTCAATCTCGCACACTTCTTTTCAGTCCTAGCTTTAGGCGGACTGACTCATTTCTCATTTTGTCTCGTCTGGTCTTCTTAATACTTGATCTTAGAGATTTCATCTCAGTTGCTTGTATCCAGCTGTTGTCCCGGGGAGTCATCGTAGCAGCTTCTAGACCGTAGGTCAATATGGGAAGTATGTAGGATTTGTACAGTGATATTTTAGCTTCATGAGGAAAGTATTTCACCCATAGAAGCTGTGAAACTGAGTTGTATAATTTCGCAGCTGCTTGAATCCTACTGCTGGATTAAAAATGAATTGAAACATTATAATTCTGAATTATGTTAAATATGTCAAATGCTAATGAATATTCCAAAAAAAAAAAAAAAAACTACGTGCAGCCAGGTACCAAAAATGAAAATTTCTTGTTTTCAATATAAAGTGCATCTAGTTGTCAATACGGGAAACATCCTACTGGATTAGGTCTCCATTGGTTTTCACCCATACAATAGGAGCATTCGAGTGTGGCGACGAGTGGGTGAGATATTTCACGAGCCCTTCGTCCGGGAACCCCACCAACAGCAAGGAGCTTTAGGGTGGGATCACGTTTGGTCGACGTGCGCCTTTAATTCCTGTACAGAGACAACATCCTCAAACCTGATGTTACAAGTTTCGCTGCCACAGTGAGTGAGGGCTTTACACTAGTGGACGGTAATGCTCGTGCCCATCAAGCTAGAATGGTCAATCAGTTCCTTTAAATGCATGGCATACGGAGAATGGAGTGGCCTGCATATTCTGTGGACATGAACCGTATTGAATATGCATGGAAAAGTCTTAAGTGGACAATTTCGCACCGGCCCAGTCTCCCAACTAACATTCAGCAACTGATTTAAGCTGCTATCAAAGAGTGGTATAATCTGCCCAAACCAGGTTGGATCCGTTGGTGCTCAGTATGACTCGTCGTCTGCAAGCATGCCTTAGGGCTCGTGGAGGCCATACACGGTATGGATATGCCCCAACATGAAAAAGATGTGTGTATCAAGTCCCACATTATCACTTTTGTTATTCCTTTTATGTCTCCGTCTCCTTTGCACAGCAAATGGTGTTTTGTTTTATCATTTCAAACGATCTTGTCGACTTCATCGTTATGCTTTGGCCTACCGTTATGCGTTATGGTTACGGCGTGTATGACGTCATCATGTTGTTCAGTGCATACGCACCGAGTCTGAGTTTACTCCTGGGGTCTGGCGTTATGCGATACGGAGACGGCGAGTGCGTGACGTCATGCAGCAGAGTACACCTCCCGCTCTCCTTTCCCCGCGCGGGAAGCCTAAGTGAATGGGTAATGGAGTCTGTTGAAAGAGTCCTGGGCCGTTCTAACATGTGTAGCATTTGTAGCATGCGTCATGTGAAATGATATAAAGTCTAGTCTCTCAGACTGACTGTATATTTTTCTTTGTATGTACCCTACATTGTGTGAATGTGATTACTAGGACTCAGATTTTAGGTACATACATATTTTTATGTAAATACATAATTTAAGCATTTTCTCTATAAATACATAAATTCCTGCTTTTCACTTATTAGCACATAAAAATACCTGATATTTACATTTTTTTTAAATCAGTATGCTAGATCTTTCAGTTTATTGCATTTTTGTTGTGTGTTAATTCAGCGGGGAAGAACCTGTGAGCTATCTAATCTTCATGCAGAGCGTATATCAGCTTTCAACTGTGATATTCTTAACTTGTCGCCCCGTGCCACTCACTATGGAAGCCGGGGTTTTCCTCGTCCTTAGCCATATTGCACTACGTGCTATACCTTCCCCCTCCCCCAGCTACATGGAACCACTGCCATTCACATGCAGTTCATTTCTGGCACTGTGAAGTGTAAGGCAGTTCTACGATGCCTAAAATAAAAACAACTACATGTTATCGTCTGTTGCAGAATGTAAAGATAATTTTACTTCTGATGGGGGCATTCTGTTCTCCAACCATGTGGGAAAGCAATCAAGGCTGAACAGCGATCTCAAGTTACACAACACCTCAATGGCAAGAAACATTTTGCCGCTGTTTCGCGCCTTCGCGGTAATCGTTGGTCATTTATGATGAACAACCTGAAGATGTATCTCGTTGTGTATTGTAATGCTTCAGCAGTCAGTGAGACATAGCATAAATTGCATTCGTGAGTACTGCATATTGTTTATACTCACATTAATAAACTAAATTATAATACAATATTTTTACTTTCTTGTCACATAGTTCAGGTATTTTTAAATACATAAAAGATAAATATTTTCCCGATTTTTAGCAACTGAAAATCCGAGCCCTCTTGATTACATGGACTTAGAAAAATTAACAAGTCACTAAAACGCAATATAAAATTTTGTTTTTAGCACTGCATTATACTGATCCACTGAAAATTTGGAATGGCAATTATCAATAACACCGAAAAATGGCTTCAACTCTATCTTTACATTGTGCGCACTTCATATTACATTTTAAATAAATATATAGCAATATGAAGATGAGTTAGAAGTGCCCATTGCCTCAGATAAAGATAGTAAGTCTCTAAGAGCCTCACAATTTCTTCATTAAGAACTTTTTGATCACAGAATGCGCTCGGAACGGAGGAAAGGGAGGGGTGTAGCGCGGCAGAAGATTATATAGGAGAAGAAATAATAACAAGAGAGTCGCTGTGGAACAAGGACGAGATTCTATTCAGCACAATGAGCAGCGAACCGTACTAAGGCGCCATGAAACATTTATTAAATATTATCCTGTCTTAACTTAAGGGGAGTAAGTATAGGAGACAGTTTTACGCATGAAATAACAATGTATTCTCTTCACGCCTCAAGCGATTCAATTAATAATCCTCAGAGTGGCAAGGATGTCAAAAAGAATTAGTTTACAGAGTTAATAAGGCAAATACTGTTATATAGGCCAGTGTAAGAGCAGTGTTTGAGGCTTGCTGTTGTGTTTAAAAAGTATTTCTTTTCTATTAAAGCTAGTAATAATCGATGTTTAAACTCGAGTAATCGATTAATTGCCTGACTGTTCAATCGATTAATGAACTAACCGAGTATAAGATTAATGGACTATCCGAAGAAGCGATTGATTACTAGAAACTAGATAACAACAGAAGTTTATGTTAAATTACGCTCCTTTATGGAATGATGTATAGACATCTTAAAACTTACTTTTTGCCTAAATATACAAATGTCATTCCTCGTTTATGTTAACAGTAACCAAATAAGCGTCAGTGACAGTGGAAGAACAAACATCAATCAGATTGGGAAGGGATTCGAAAAAAGAAAACGAAGAGTTTTCAGCATTGATTTTGAATTCTTGTTCAATGTATAAAATTTATGACAGGAACATTTTTGTTTTACTTTGTTTTAGCTGAGTTTTCACAAAAAAGTTACATTTTTCAAAAATAAGTTACATGATACAATATTTTTAATTAATGGGATGCATATTTTGCCTCTGTTAGAGCGTAGTGAAATGAGCGCAGTAAATCGATTAATCAATAAAACAATTAATCAATTATTCGACCAATCGATTAACCCTTTATAAGGCAGAATATTAATGAACATATTTTATTTGTACTTATTTTAATTACATTATAATTATATTAGCCTAACTATTATTAGGCTATTAATTTTAATTTTTGTTTTCTCTAACATCTTAATGTTCACATTCATTTTGATAATTTTCATTTTTATCTATTATTTTTGTAATCTCAAATTATTATAATTTTATTTTTTGAGCGTATTTATTTTTAAATGTTATTATTTTAAAAAGTAATTTTTTCAAGCAACATCGGTATAATATTTCGTTTTCAGAAATATACATTTTCAAAATAATAATAATAATAACGAAATAATTAAATAACAATAATAAGAATAATAATTCGTTGATAAATGGCTGAAAGATTCAACCATCAGTGTCTTTAACAAAATAATAATAATATCGTATGGCCTCGGGTGCCTAATGCAAGCTTTGTAATTTGACACCCAGAGGGTAGCTTGCATGTCGAATTTCGTTGTTCCATGAATCACTATGAAAGTCAAGGAGGTTAGATAATAGATATCTAAGCTCCTTAAACATTATAGCGCTTTCTAGTAGAGAAATGAGGAACTCCCGAGATTAATTTTGCCATTATGAACTCGGCCTACTGAATTCAAATGGGTTCTTTGACATGCCAACATCGTATGACATGCGTATCGTATTTTTGCCGCCTTTCAAAAATCTCTTACCACGGCCAGGGGCGAACCTGCAATCTTAGGGTTAGTAGACCGACACGCTATCCACTCACCCACCGTGGCAAGCTTTTAACAATATAAATTGTGCTTATAGTAGGTGGTTAATATAGGGACCACTAACCTATAAATGGATGCAACCAATCGATTAAATGCATAATTCGATTGATCGGTATTTGTAGCAATTAATCGATTGTTATTTTTCGATTAATTGATTATGTAATAAATGAAATTAATCGATTAAATGTACCAGCCATATTTTCTATATGTCAGTTGCGTAACCTGCGCATACATATTGTGTGCTTTGGAAGACAGCTTTGAAGCCATTTTCAGTCGGTCAACACAATATAATTTGCGAATAATTAACCTGAAAGAAATTACATGTTATGGACTATACTTTAGAAGAGAGAGAAAACTCGTTAAGTGATTATCATCAGATCCACGCTCTCTGGACCTGAAGCCATTGGACTTTTATTTGTGGGGATATTTGAAAGCTGTTGTATATCGAACCCCTGTACCAGATGTTCAGAGTCTGCGTACCCGTATTATGGAAGGCTGCGATATCATACGGAATACTTCAGGGATACATCAGCGCATCCGAGATTCACTACGACGGCGAGTTGATGCACGCATCAATGCACATTGAGGGCACAATGTACATCTCCTGTGAGAAAGGGCTGTATGTTCTGTTCTTGTGTGTTTTTCATGATTTAAGCGTTGGAGACAAAGAGGTATAACATGGCAATGAAGCGTTTCCGGACCCAAGTTCATATAACAAAATTTCTTCGTCTACGTGTGAGGAATGTGTCCTGCATTTTGTGCTGTACCTTTTTGTTACACCCTGTATAAAGACAAAATAGAGGGCTGTTTTTATTTTCAAGTTCCGATGGACTGTCTAAAAATAATAGATTGACATACCAAACTGATTTTGCTACTAAATGTTTGCTTGTTTTATTCTTATGTCTCAACATATTCGCTAACGTATCGTTACACCAGCATCCCAATGCCCTCGGCAAAAAATTCTGCCACCACTGAGGTGGGAACGTCTGGACAGCCTCCTGAAGTGTTTCCTTTTTACCGAGGCGTTACCGCCCAACCATACCTTCAATTCTTCAAAAAGGAGAAAATCATTCAGTGCTGGTTTGTAATAAACGGCAGATGGTCCAAAACATCACACTTGAATTCTTTGAAAAAATCTATCGTAACGTTGACACAGTGCGGTGGTGAATGATTTTCACATAAGAATAAAACAAGCAAACATTTAGAAGTAAAATCAGTTTGGCATGTCAATGTGTGATTTTTATACAGTCCATCGGAACTTGAAGAAAACAACCCTCATAACTCTACAAAACACTACCAAACCTCCAATGACACCCACTAACGGTGAATGCCCTACAAAGTAAACAAGTAGTTCCGTGAAGAACTATACAGCCTATTTTTATATATCATAATCACGTTAATTGCCTCTATCAGCATACAAAATATCAGTTTGATTGTTGTGATAGATTCGTAGATATTGAGAACCGTCTAAATATTTCAGATGTTCGCCAGGTTGGATTTTTTTTTTTTTTTTTTTACAATTACATTAAGATTATTGGGTACGTGTGGTATTCAAACTTCAATCGCATGATTAGAAGCCAAGAAGTAAAAACGAGATTTTAAAATTTCGCACAGCTGTCATCTTGTGGTTATGAAATAAATTAGATGCCAGTGAATTAACATTTTTATAAGCATTTAACGTGCAACGTTTTATTGCACTCGGATAGTTAATTCGCGAGAAATGTCCATGTAAATATTTATACTTCGCCATGTTGGATTTGTGCTCACCTGGTTACTGAAAGTCCTATAGGTGAACATATGTCCATAGCCTCTATGAACATAAAAAAAATCAGTTTGATTCCTGTAAAAGATTCGTAGATATTGAGAACCGTCTAAATATTACGGATGCTCGACATTTTGGATTGTTATATCTATACGCCATAGAGTTATGCACCATTCAAGGACAATTATTGCCTAGGTTCATTATTCAAACTTTCACTTCGATCGCATGATTACGACACAAGAAATAACAACTTAATTTTAAAATTTCGCACAGCCACCATCTTGAGGTTATGTAGACAATTGAACTAAATTAGATGCCAGTGCATTACAATATGTATAATAATTTACTGTATCGCATTTCACTGCGCTCAGAGAGCTAAATCACGAGAAAAGTCTATTAAAATGTTTCAAATTCACTTGGCCGTCATGTTCGTTTTGTACTTTACAGGTTTATGAAAGTTACATACAGTAGATAAACTTGTATCAGTACCCTTTATCACCGTACAAAATTTCAGGGTGATATCTGTAATAGTTTCGGAGATATAGAATGTCAGTGAAATATTTCGCATAGCCGCCATTTTGAGGTTATGTAAACAATTGAACTAAATTAGACTCCAGTGCAAAACAATGTGTATAAACATTCGCTGTACCAAGTTTCATTGCGTTTGGTTAAATCGCGAGAAAATGCTATTTAAAAGTCTCAACTTCGCTTGGCCGCCATGTTGGTTTTGTAGTTAGCAGGTTTTTGAAAGTCTCATAGGTGAACTTGTAGTAGTGCCCTTTATCACCGTACACAATTTCAGGGCGATATCGGTAATAGTTTCGGAGATACTGAATGCTGGTGAAATATTTCGCACATCCGCCATGTTGGATTGGTGAGACACAATAAAATTTGAAGGACACGGTTGGGGTCGGCCAGAATAGTGCTATGATCTTACCGAGTTTCATTGTAATCGCTCCAGCCGTTTAAAAGTTCATAAAATGAAAATAGTCTAAAAATGAACCGTCAAAATCTTAGAAATGTCACCATTCTATTTCGAACGTCAGAAGAAAGTGGGAGCCCCATACCGTACGGCACTAAACGTTATAATCTTCTAACGATGGAAACGTGTGATGGAAGTTGGCATATCAGCCGTAAAGGTGATGTGATCCGATATCTCTCATGTCTTGAAGAGTCCTCTTAGGGTGTTCATCTGGCTATATGGTGTGCCAGCACGCACGGTTTAGATACTTATCAGTAATGAGGTCCTGGCTTAGTAGAGGAAATAATAGCTGCTAAGAATAATCAAGAGAGCATTTACCACCTTATTCCATCTCAGACTGAAGTCCTTGACTAAATGCTATCTTACCATTTTATAACGAATCACGTGCACACAATTTCCTGGAATTGTAAACGTAAGCAGATTTGTCTAGCTGTGAAACTGTTTCCTAGAGACAGTCAACAGGCAGACAAAGTGATTATCAAAAGCTTTGGCTATCCTCTTTTAGGTTGAATGTAATAAATTGTGGTCTAGCTGTAAATGTAATGTTCTTCACACATATTCCTTTGCCACCTATAAGGAATTTTTTTGCCTGGGGTAAGGTTATTCTGCCCCATGAGAAATACTAAGAAGGTAAGACAATTCTAATTATACTCTCGACCGTCCTAGTAGTTTATTTTTGTAACATTGTGGGGTTTGAAGCCATTCTTCATTGTTGCCTTAGTAAAGAAAAATTCGGTGCTTTTCAGTCGGTCAACACGATTGTACCCAAAAGAGCTGGATTATGCTCAAATCCTGAAAAAAAAAATACATGAGGTTAATAAATACACTAGGATGACCAGTGTTGATCGTCAAGCGATCATCATCAGATCCATTACACTTAGGCTGTAAAATCTATGGTTGTGAAAGTCGGTTGGTTGCTCAGTTTAGGCGCTGCGACAACGCGATCATGTAGCCCCGTGTACTTTGGGTGTGTGTAGAATCTGTCTGATAACCGGTGTTAATTGTGATGACTGTATTAGTGTGTGTATCTGTTTTCAATTCAAGTAAGGACTGCATACATTTAATTTCTTCAAGTAGTTCCTACTTCTGCCACCAAATGCCACCGTCAGTGACTACTAGTTCAGAACCTGGTTACCAGACGCCACTGCAGTCGGCTCTCGGCGACGAACGCCGGAACCTAAGAGCGTTTGTCAAATGTTTAACCTAACCTAATTTAGCTTCACACAGGTGTAATTAGTGGAAGATTCTTTAAAATGCCATAAATCTATGACATGGGACCGCTGGCTTGACTCCTCTTCCGAAGGAAGGCATACTGAGGGATTTTTAATGCTCTTAAAAAATCCGACGACTTTGGCCGGGTTTGAACCCGCGATCTTGGGAATAGAAGCTCAGAATGCTACCAACTATGCCACCGAACCAGCCTTGTGAAAGTCGACTATGGTTGTACTGTATAGTGCACTATACCATAGTTGACTTTTACAACCATATAATCACTCCAAACAGACACATTCCGGATTTCTATTACCATTTTAGCACTCCACGTAACATCATATATACTACAACTAGCACACACTGACAAGTTGCATTACTGATACTGCAACTGAATAATTGTATATATTGTATATATTGTAACCCATATTTTATGAGTTCCCCATGACAGTTTTAATGTAGGCTCGTAGGTTTGTTATTTCATTATGTCATGTTATCGTGTTGGCAACGTGTTCATTTGCATTGGACACGTCTGCAGTAGACGCAGTGTCATTATTACTATTATCATATACGTATACTTTCTATTATTAATTATCCAATGTATTTTAGGTCACTATTGTTGAGATTCTGAAGCTAGCTCTAATCATATGTTGTCTAAGAAAGTTTATTAATATTGTTCAGACCACAGAAGCAGGAGTCAGGTTCATGTTCTGGTCACGAGAAAGAGTAGGTGCCCTTGCAAGTGGTGCTACCTATCCAAAGGGCTAGAACTATGACACACGAGCTCACTTGTGCTGTTAGAAGATGGCCTTGTATGAACTACTGGATGTGTACGAGAAGGGAAGAAGCCCTTAGGCGAGGAACAGGGTGTGTCAGACAGACGAGCAAGGGGGACTGCTTGGAATGGCTTGGGAATAATGTGACAATAGCGCTTCTGAGAAAGACTTCCTGGTAGGAGCTGTGGCTTTCAGACGAGAGGTAGCGAGCTACCTGAGTAGACTGCGGAAGAGATTGTCTCTCTGGACTTTGAGATGACTGGTTGTGATAGTGTGTCTCTCTTGAGCTGGGTGCTTCGTGTTTCGACGGAGGGTGATTGGGTTCTGGCTGTTATGCCACAATCACAGTAGGGCTGATTGTGCAACGGTGAAGAGAACCGTCAAATGTGAAGGGATGGCTGACCAGCTTCAAAGTGGTGTAGAGGTGAAATGGACATATAGGGCAGACGACGGCATTAGCGGTATTGTGAAAAACAAATAATAAATCTTTACAGGCCTAAATATTATTATTATTATATTATTATATTATATATTTTAATTGCATTTCTTGTGTGTCACTCTTTTTTTATTATATTTATCCATTTCTTGCATGCAGCTTCAGAATATAAAGTAAATTTAAATTTGATAATTTCTTTTTAGTTAGATGCATGTTAACCTTCCTTCGTCTTTATTAATTTACTAGCTGAAGTACCCGTGCTTCGCTACGCGTCATAAATAAATTAAAATGTGAAGGTGACAGTTAAAACAGGGGATAGGCGAGGTGCTGCGCAGAGGGAGATTAAGGATGGAACATTTTGTCCAACTACACCGCTCGGCGTTGACCGTGTTTTATAGCAGAAATTTAGGTTTTACTCGCTAACAGTTGCAGATACCTTTCGGATAGAAAATGTAATTTTAAAGCTCGCATATGCCATCAAAAGTTTGCTATTTCTTAGCGTTCTCATTTTATTTGAAATGGAAATATGAAAGTTTGAAACCAAAGGGTGTAGTGACGTCACTAAAATGGTCGCCATTTTAAATAGTGCAAAGTATTGAAATCAAAGGTAACCTATATGTTAACCAGGTAAATCAGCTACTTCCATGTAAAATTCACGTAAATCGGACCAGTGGTACTTGCGAGATTGAGTAATACACAGACACACACCATCTCAATTTTAGCCTCGCTTCGCTCGAGTCATAGTCGTATCATGTTGTTTTTCAATGAAATGCAGGTTTAACCCCGTTAACACCCCTTTAGAACCTGAATACCCGAAAATCCCTCCTTAGTAGACGTTTTCGACACACAACAAACAAACATATCCCCAAAATATCATTCTTCTAACTTTAATAGTTTTGGTTGGTCGATGAGAGCAAACATACAAAAATCCTTCCTTAGTGGACGTTTTTCTTCCAGAAGTTCACCCCTCCCCATATGCCCCTTAAATTGCATTTATGAAAACACGGTCGAACACCTATTTATTTTATTTATTTATTCATTTATTTATTTATTTTTAAGCTGATAGATTTCCTCCGAGTTTCAGACTCCTCCCTATGTCGTTTAAGAGATACACGCTCAGTTAGGAATCTTTCAACCCCCACTTTTCATCCCTTTCACCTCATAATATACACTACATCGAAAATCCATTAGACATGTGTCAGCTTATTTTTAATGATTAGTATATGTGCCAAGTATCACATCCCCAAATGAAACCACTCGTGAGATATTGTTATTCAATGGAAAGCACGCTTACCCCCTTAACACCTCTTTAGAACCTGAATATCCAAAACTCTTTTCTTAGTGGACGTTTTCGACATACAACGAACATATCCCCAAAATTTCATGTTTCTAACTTCAATAATTTTGGCTGGGCGATGATGAGTGAGTGAGTCAGTCAGGATATTTTCTTTCATTTATTTTTGATAATTTCACCCGTCCCCATGAACCCCTTAAATTGGATTTATGAAACAAACTGTCAAACACCTATTTACTTATTTAAAGCTGTTTTTCCCCTGAGTCAGTCGGTTAGGACACTTTCTCTCATTTTTTCCCCCAGAATTTCACCCCACCCCATTGGCCCCTTAAATTAATTTATGAAAAAAACAGTCGAAAACCGATTTACTTACTTTTTAAGCTGATTTTTTTTTCGCTGAGTTTCAAATTTCTCGCCTATGTCGTTTAAGAGATAGGCCTACACGCTCCATTAGGAATCCTTCAACCCCCACTTTTCAGCCCTTTCACCTCATAATAATACACCACATCGAAAAACTCTTAGACACATGTCTGCGTATTTTTAATGATTAGTTTATATGCCGAGTATCACATCCACAAATGAAACCACTCGTGAGATATTGATATTCAATGAAATGCAGGTTTAACCCCCTTAAGACCCCTTTAGAACCCGCATATCCAAAAAACCTCCCTTAGTGTACGGTTTTGACATACAACGAACATATCCCCGAAATGTCATGTTTCCAACTTCAATATTTTTGGCTGGGCGATGATGAGTGAGTGAATGAGTCAGGACATTTCCTTTCATTTTTTTTCTTCAGAATTTCACCCCTCCCGATGAACCCCTTCAATTTGATTGAAAAGCAAACTGTCGAAAAGCTATTTACTTACTTTAAAGCAGTTTTTCCCCCTGAGATTGATGAGTGAGTCAGTCAGTCAATCAGTTAGGACACTTTCTTTCCTGTCCCCCCCCCCGAATTTCACCCCTCCCCATGGGCCCCTTAAATTGGATTTATGGAAAAGCGGTCAAACACATATTTACTTATTTTTATGCTGATTTTTTTCCCGCTGAGTTTCAAACTCCTCGCCTATGTCGTTTAAGAGATACACGCTCCGTTAGGAATCTTTCAATCCCCACTTTTCACCCCTTTAACCTCATAAACACATCGAAAAACCCTCAGACACGTGTCTTGTTACTTTTTAATGATAAGTTTATATGCCGTGTATCACATCCCCCAATGAAACCAATCGGGAGATATTGTTATTCAATGAAATGCAGGTTTAATCCCCTTAAGACCCCTTTAGAACCTGAATATCCGAAAATCCTCCCTTAGTAGACGGTTTTGACATACAATGAACATATCCCCAAACTGTCATGTTTCTAACTTCAATCATTTTGGCTAGGCGATGATTAGTGGGTGAGTAAGTGAGTCTGGACATTTTCTTTCAATTTTCTTTTTTCAGAATTTCACCCCTCCCCATGAACCCCTTAAATTTGATTTATGAAAAAAAAACTGTCGAACAGCTATTTACTTACTTTAAAGCAGTTTTTCCCCCTGAGTTTGATGAGTGAGCCAGTCAGTCAATCAGTTAGGACACTTTCTTTCCTGTCCCCCCCCCCCAGAATTTCATCTCTCCCCATGGACCCCTTAAATTGGATTTATGAAAAAACTGTCAAACACATATTTACTTCTTTTTTATGTTGATTTTTTTTCGCTGTGTTTCAAACTCCTCGCCTATGTCGTTTAAGAGGCACACGCTCCGTTAAGAATCTTTTAATCCCCACTTTTCACCCCTTTCACCTCATTATATACACCACATCGAAAAACCCTCAGACACATGTCTTCTTATTTTTAATGATGAGTTTATATGCCGAGTATCACATCCCCCCATGAAACCAATCGGGAGATATTGCTATTCAATTAAATGCAGGTCTACCCCCTTAACACCCGTTTAGAACCTGAATAGCCAAAATGTCTCTCTTAGTGGGCATTTGCGGCCCTTGAGGAAGCTGCATACCTGATTTCATTCCAATCCGTTCGGTGGTTTCTGAGATTTCGTGATGAATAAATGAATGAGTGAGTGAGTGAGTGGTATTTGAAAAATATATAGTAGAAAGAAGATAGTGTCAAGTCTTTGTTATGCTAAACTCGGTTGACAGTGCTGTGTGAGCAGTTGAGTAACTAACGGGATTTCAAGTAAAGATCCTCATTTTCTATACCGGTAGTGCTGAGCGCAATTGGCATCAAGTCGGCCGTGTCTGGACTTGAGCTATGTTGCCATGGAAACTATCTGCCTTGCCATTCCTTCATGAGTATATTTTATGATTTGATTAGCCTGTTTTTGAGTGAAAAAGGGCCGAAATCAGAAGAATGAGAAAGACTATCGAAAATTCATGTAGCCAGCGGTTCCTTCTGGGTCCTAAACTATGTGTATGCAAAATATGGTTGAGACTGGTGGAACGGTGTAGATTTGTATACGGAACCAACATATATACATACATACATACATACATACATACATACATACAAACATACATACATACAGACTTTCACTTTTATATATTAGATAGGAGGTTTTGGTAAGGCCTATGTACGAGCCAGTCCTTTCAGAATATCTGCACACGCCCGGAGATAAGAAGAGTTTCAAAAAGGAGGATTTGTTCAATTACAGTACTAATTATGTCATTTGCTTAAATTTTAAAGAAAGGCCATTTATGAGGCAGAATATTCATTTTTATTTAATTTTTGTATCTTCAAAGTTACAAATGGCTTCTCTGGGTGAAGCCATCTTGAGGCTAGAATTGAAAGATTACAATATTTACACCTGTATTTTCAAACATACAGTAGATTTTACAGCCTAAGTGTAATGGATCTGATGATGATCGCTTGACGATCGAAACTGGTCATCCTAGTGTATTTATTAAGCTCATGTAATTTTTTCATTCGTGTTGACCGACTGAAAAGCACCAAACTATTCTTTTGTTTTTGTAATTTTCTTCTTCTACACAAGAAAAACATTAGGAGGTTCCTAACGTACGGCTATGGCCAAAAGCCAATCCTTGCCCATTATAACACAGGTTATCTATATAATAAAGCTGAATATTGATTTGTCTGTTATCTATACAAATGAGCACTTATCCACCGAACTGAACAAAATTTTACGTACTTACCTTCCGGGTTACATTGTCTACTTGCAATTTTGGACAGCCCTCTCCATTCCCTAGCTTTAGGCGAAATATCGAATTTGTCGTAAAAGGACCAATCCAGGTAACAAACAAAACTCTGGACGTAACATTTGGTTCTGTTCGATGAAACGGTGTAGTTATGTATAATAAAACAAGTACTTCCGTGAAGAACTATACAGTCTATATTCATATATCCTACGTATGTTAACTGCCACTATCAACATACAAAATTTCAGTTTGATTGCTGTAATAGATTTGTAGATATTGAGAACCGACTAAATATTTCGGATGGTTGCAATGTTGGATTTTATATATGTAGATCCTAGAGTTATGTACTGTTACATGAAGATTATTGTGTACGTGTAGCATTCAAACTTCAATCGCATGATTAGGACACAAGACGTAACAAGGAGAGTTTAAAATTTCGCACAGCTGCCATCTTGTGATTATGGAAACAATTGAAATAAATTATATGCCAGTGGAATAACATTCGTATAAGGATTTACTGTACCAGATTTCATTGCGTTTGAAACATTAAATTGCGAGAAAGGTTTATTTAAAATTTTCAAATTCGCTTGGCCGCCATGTTCGTTTTGTAGTTAACCGGTTTTTGAAAGTCTTATAGACGAACTTCCAGTAGTGCCCTTTATCTCCGTACAAAATTTCAGGGTGATACCACTAATAGTTTCAGAGATATAGAATGCCGGTGAAATATTTCGCACATCCGCCATCTTGTTGTTATGTAAACAATTGAACGAAGTTAGATGTCGGTGCATTACAATGTGTATAAACATATACTGTACCAAGTTTTATTGCCTTTGGTTGGTTAAATCGCGAGAAAAGTCTATTTAAAAGTCGCAAATTCGCGTGGCCGCCATGTTGGTTTTGTAGTTACCAGTTTTTCAAAAGTCACATAGGTGAACTTCTAGTAGTTCCCTTTATTACCGTAAAAAAATCCAGGGTGATACCCGCAATAGTTTCGGAGATATTGAATGCTGGAGAAATATTTCGCACAGCCGCCATGTTGGATTGGTGAGTCGTAACTAAATTTGAAGGGCACGGTCGGGGTCGTTCGGAATAGTGCTATGAACTTACCGAGTTTCATTGAAATCGCTCCAGCCGTTTAGAAGTTATTATGGGGGACACACACACACCTCACACACACGCGCACACACACACACGGACAAAAGGTGATCTCATACGCCTATTTTTTCATTAAATAAAAGTAGTCTAAAGGCAGACAATTGGAGCCAAACACCACGTTTTAAGACCCTAGAACTGTAAGAACATTTGAATGCCGTCAGCATCACGCCATCCCTACCCGCGTTCAGGTGCGGAATTGCAAAAGTAGTTACATCTTGCTCTGCTTACAAATTGCAATCACGGGGAGTATTAGTGAGAAACACTTTCTTAAGCCCCTTAAAACAGTTATCATCATCATCATCATCATGCATGACTGTAGGCCACATCTGTTAACTAAATAGTAGTCTCTGTATAAGTGCGGTCGTGTTGGGGCGGAATATTGAGTTTATCAGCTGCAATAAGTGTTGGTGCTTTTAAATTTTCATTTGACGTACTTCGATCATTTTCCTACAGCGCTATGTGGCGAAACATGGCACTGTTGCTCCCTCAGGAGATCGGGACAGCCAAAGTTTTCCGAAGTGGTCCGATCATTTTCCTACAGCGCTATGTGGCAAAAGACGACACTACTGCTTCTCACTTTTCTAACAGCGTCTTCTATATATTCCTTTTTCTTGTCATTTTTTTTCTATTCGTTAGTAAATTACATGTGCAAGTAGTTAGTAGCCGTTTTCATTTTCATTATTAACTTATCATTATCATTAGGGGCCATTGACATGGATGTTACGTCCATTATGCTACTAATCGCCAACACATTAAGTCCTCCTCGACTGTGATTTTGAAAATAACTTTCTCTAATTAGTTTGTATGTTTCATGAGCCAATTCAGTAGCAGTTTGCATTATCACCCTTTCAATAAATAAATAGAATATATAAACAAGATGTTCAGTAAAGAACATATAGCCTACTTTCTCCTAAATGCATGGGTATTGTTATAACTCTTTGTCCTTTTCAAGGAGTATAATTGAATGTTGGTTGTAGTAGCTTGTTGAAATACAACATGCTATACGGATATTAAACATGAATATGAGGTGCCCATTGCTAGTGCTACCTCTGTAAAAAATGTCATTCAATTCGGTTTCACCGTGTTTGAATTGATAGGGGGAATTGATTTGCACACATACATGGCCGTCATCTACAAACTATTGGGCTGATGATGTTGTAGTTTGGTCAAAATATGCTTCTCACATAAATGTATGTTTTTGCAAAATTTGGTAGAGATCAGATGATTAGGTTGGTCGTAATTTGATTTAAGCTTTTAACATTTGGGTGGCCGCCATTACGTTTCCGTCAAGATGGCGGCAAAATAAAAAAGACACTGAGGTGCCCTTTGCTGGTGCTACCTCTGTACCAAATTTTGTTCAGTTCGGATTCACCGTGTTTGAATTGATAGGGGGAATAGATTTGCACACATACATGGCCGCCATCCGCAAAATATTAGGCTGATGACCTTTTAGTTTGGTCAAACGTTTCTTCATACATAAAGGTATAATGTTGCCAAATTTAGTAGAGATCAGATGATAAAGTTGGTCGTAATTTGATTTAAGCTTTTAACATTTGGGTAGCCGCCATTACGTTTACGTCAAGATTGCGGCGATATAAAACATAACCTTGAGGTGTCCTTTGCTAGTGCTACCTCTGTACCAAATTTCGTTCAATTCGGTTTCACCGTGTTTGAATTGATAGGGGGAATCGATTTGCACATATACATGGCCGCCATCTGCACGCTATTGGGCTGCTGACCTTGTAGTTTAGTCAAAAGACGTTCGCCGTATAATGGCATGTTGTTGCAAAATTTGGTAGAGATCGGATAAATAAGTTAGTCCTAATTTGATTTAAGCTTTTAAGATTTGGGTAGCCGCCATTATGTTTCCGTCAAGATGGTGGCGATATAAAACATGACACTGCGGTGCCCTTTGCTAGTTCTACCTCTGTACCAAACTTCGTTCAATTTGGTTTCACCGTGTTTGAATTGATAGGGGGGGGGGGGGGGGACAGACATTCAGAGTACACACACTCACACACACACACTTTTTGGCCCTGTGTAGATCTCATAAGTCTACTTTCATTTTATGCAAAAATCGAAAGTAGGCTAATAAATAAAATTCAGAACTTAGAGTGTTCTCTGACCACGGAGCGAAAAGACTTCACGACTCCGTGTGAACCCGCCTTTTAAGACTCCATGATCATTCCACTGGGTGAAGCTGGGCACTACTGCTTGTTACACATATTCCTCACATCCTCTGAAATTCACGATATTCCAAGCTCCAAAACAGAACCAGAACAGCAACAATGTTTACTTTAATCTTCTAGGAATTTATCTCCTACTTCCTGAGCTGAAAATTAATGATCTCGTGTTTACGGGCCGTTTGTTTTGTTCATAGTTACAACCCTCGCACCTTCATGTCACGATTATATCTCGTTGTAAACGAACGGGTATTTCAGGCGGAATTATGGGCTATCAAATGTGCGTTGCATTGGAGTACAGTAAGTAAGAAGAGAGCTCAGATACACAGCGATTCACAGGCACGATAAGTATAATGTGAACCCAATTATTGTTCTCATAAGATCTTTGGCTCAGAAAACTAGGCACGTCTGTGTATCTTGGACTCGAGGACATATTGGAATCATAGGAACTGAAAGAGCTGACCAGCAAGCAAAAACTGCTGCCATGTCGAACTTGCTGGTGACGTATGATTCTGTTCTGTTGGGTAGTCGGCCAGAAGGCTGGTTGGATCCTCAAAAAGTACCGTCGTTAGGTTATGTTGGTAGTGAACCACCTACGTTTTAATGAGTGTACGGGAGAGATACTACCCTCAATTACATGATGAACAGCTTCAATCTTCTCGCAGAGCATAAGATGTTAAACGCAGTGGAAATTACGTGCTAGGCCAAGAAGATGACAACTGACACCTCCAGAGGTGCGGACATGTGTATTCCGCAAGGAAATAAGCACACCCGAAATCCCCAATACAACATACGCCATCACTCGGTCTATAACGTAACCGGGAGGGTAGGCAAATACTACAAATGAAACTCGGAGGAATAAGAAACAGGCCGAGAGGGTGTATTTAGATAAAATATCAAAATAAATAATGATGCGGAGAGGAACGTGTACAAGCTAATACGAGTATGAAAAGGGGCGAAATAAACAACAGGCAGAATTAAGCAGAATTACCAAATGATAAATTTAGTACCGAAGTACAGCAATGAATGTGCAGTGACATAAAGGTCACAGATAAACAGAACGAAAGGATATGAGTAGGCTAGACTAGACGTGCAATGCAAAGATACTAAGCGAGGGACGAAAAACATGACGTTACAATAAATTAAGAGAAATGAGTATCGTTGTGGAGGGAGAGGTACATACCGCAATAAGGAAAATAGCGACAAACAATAAAATACAGAAACTAAAGGAATACTTCGGAACCATAACGCATCAAATGAACTACTGTACAGAAATAGGTTACGGTAAGACAAAGGAACAGGACAAAATCAAATCGCAATAAATTCAAGATACACAAAAATAATCTTGAGGATGCTACGTGATGCAACATTGATCTCAATATCGCTTTGCTGGTCCCAAAGGATGTGGATTTGCCGGTTCGGTTCCGACCCATAACGAACGTGGCAAACACAGAATCGTCTGAAATGGCCATAATGGAACACACAAAAACACGGCTAAAAATACCAACATCACATAGCCATATGAGCGTCAGGCAATGCATGAATGAAAGTGGAAGGAATCCAACTACTCAACCAGCCCCGACCTCAAGACATAAATAAGGGTGGAATAATCGGAGGAACCACCTATGGAGTTCCCCTTCAAAGGGACTATATTCTTCCCCAAAGTTTTCGACTGACTTCAATGCATAATGCTGACACCAAGCTTTGAGCATTCACAATTCTTTCCGACCATGGAAAACTTAAATTGTTCTTCCAGCGTTTCAAAATTTGAATCGAAGACAATTACTCTTGCTTCTGTGGATCATTTCAAAGTATAAGTCACCTCCCATTTGACTGTCCTGCATTCGACAGATAATGATATAATCTGAATTGCCATTTGAATTACTGCAATAATATAATAATAATATCGTATGGCCTCGGATGCAGGGTGCAAGCATTGTTATTTGACGCCCAAAGGGCAGCTTGCATGTCGAATTTTGTTGTTCCTTGGAACGCTATAAAAGTCAATGAGGTTAGATATTTAAGCTCCTTGACACTATAGCGCTTTCTAGTAGAGAAAATAGGAACTATTTTGCTGTCGGAAAATCCCATGATTAATTTTGCCATTATGAACACGGCCTACTGAATTCAAATGGGTTCCTTAACATGCCAACATCGTATGATAAGCGTGTAGTGATTTTTGTCGCCTTTGAAAAATCACTTACCACGGCCAGGAGCGAACCTGTAATAAGCTTGGGGTTGGTAGTCCGACACGATAACCACTCACCTGCCGTGGCAAGCTAACTGCAATAATGAACTAACAAAACTACTTTACTTAATTTTCCAAAAATCTTGTTGTTGCAATCGGTTTCTAACATTCACACATCACATTTACTGGATTTGTAAATTGCCTTATACAGTACACTAAAACGTCGTTTAACCGCCATTGCTGTAATAACAAAGTGCTTTAAGGTGCAGTGACATGTTCGCTTTGTTTACTTACTCTATTTTAGTGGGAAGTGAGTGAGGCCAATGCCATGCAGACACTAGTCTACTGCTCCGAAAAATACGAAATATTGCAGCTCGAGCATCAAAGAGGCAGAAGAAAATGACTGACTATTTTCAAGCTACATGAACTATTTCACCTGTAAGTTTATATTACTGTACTGTACAAATTTGTAGCTACTGTACGGATGTTTCTATCATGTAATAAATGGTTTTATTTGCTATTACAATCGTGTTTAATTTCTTTTCGCTCCGAAATATATTACATTACTGTGAGAGTGATATCGCTGTATAATATAATTGATTGAGGTCATGTTTTGGAGGAATAATACAGTGTTTCTGTTATCCGCCTATCCGCTTAACCTTCACGACCACGGTCCCGACGATGACAGTTAATCGAGTTTTTACTATATATAACCTGTAATTTACTAAACTACAACACTAATATACTTCAGTGGAATAGGGTTTCCCTTGTAATGGATATCAATAAATAAATAAATATATATAAATAAATAAATAAACAGAACAACGCACTCCATAACAGTAATAACGATTAGTCAAATAAGACGTGATATTGCTCCATGTGAAATGGAATACGGGTCATACGTAAATATCACCAGAATATCGTCATCGTTAATGTTGATTAATTTACAGGTTTTGCGACATCGTGGTCAAGTATCTTCGTGTAAATCGCCTGATAAACAATGTCATTGTGATGACTGTACTAGAGTATGTATAATTGGGTTAGGATTTTGGTAGGAGACGGCCGTAGCACTCATTGAAGTACCATTTGCCTGGAGTAGCAGCGAGGAAACCTCGGAGAAACAATTCTGAGATTGCTAAGGTTGGAATCGAACCCAACTCAGTTCTGCCTCACGAGGCTAAGTAAACCCCGTTCCCGTCCTCATGCCGGAGTTAAACCCGGACCTCCGTTTTGACAGCCAAGCTTGTTTGTCACTAAGTCGTAAGGTAATAGTAATAATATCGTATGGCTTCGGGTGCCGGGTGCAAGCTTTGTTAATTGGCATCCAGAGATCAACTTGCATGTCGAATTTTATTTCTCCTTGAAGCGCTATGAAAGTCAAGGAGGTTAGATATCTAAGGTCCTTGACACTATAGCGCTTTGTAGTAGAGAAATGAGGAACATTTGTGTTGGCGGAAAATCCCGAGATTAATAATTTTGCCGTCATGAACACGGCCTAGTGAATTCAAATGGGTTGTTTGACATTTTGAAAATGATTGGAATAAAGTACAGGGATAGGAGGTTGATCTATAATCTGTACAGAAACCAGAAAGGTGAGAGGCAACGCTGCAACTTATCACCGATAATTTTCAATCTTTACATTGAACAAGCAATGAAGGAAATTAGAGAGAAATTTAAAGTGGGAGTGAAGATTCAAGGAGAAATAATTTCAACTCTGAGATTTGCTGATGACATCGTCATCTTGGCCGACACGCCTGAGGATTTGAATGAGTTTTTGAATGGTATGGACTCCGTCTTGAGGAAAGGAAAAAGGAAGGAAGATTGTAGTTTTATGTGACCGTGAATCTTGTGATTATGAGCCACGGGACCTCCTTTTTACGTGGAATCCGAACCACAGGACATGGCATTTCACTTCGAAAATCTCACATGCATTGACCGGGAATCGAACCCGGACCGCCTTGGTGAGAGGCATACAGCTAGACCGCTGAGCCACCACGCCCCTCTTGAGGAAAGAATTCACGATGAAAATTGATAAATGTAAAACAAAAATATTGGAATGCAGCCGCAATAAATCAGAAACCTCTATGGAAATCAAATTGGTAGGGGAGAAACTAAAGGAAGTAGGAGGTTTCTGTTACTTAGGAAGCAAAATAACCAGTGATGGACGAAGCAAAGAGGATATAGAAAGTAGGTTGGCTCAGGCAAGGAAAGCATTTCTACAGAAAAAGAATCTGTTGACATCGAATATAGATTTAGGTATTAGGAAGACATTTTTGAAAGCCTTTGTCTGGAGCGTGGCGCTCTATGGAAGTGAAACTTGGACTATTGGTGCAGCAGAAAAGAGGAGAATTGAAGCGTTTGGAATGTTGTGTTACAGGAGAATAATGAAGATCAGATGGGTAGATAAGAGTACAAAAGAAGAAGTTCCGTGACGAACTAAAGAGCCTACTTTTCTTAAAATTTAATATTCATGCCAATGATTAATCTATATGGATCTATCTAGAATAATGACGAAATTAAGTTGGTAATATCGAAATTTCTAATTAGTTCGAAATACTGTATACCTGGCATAATGTAGCCTAATAGAGAACTACAGTTGGCAGACCTGGTGACTGAATATATTCTTAGTTCCATCTCTTAAGGTACAGAATACAAAATTTGGTTGATGTCCAATGGATAGCATGGACGTTACATGCAGTTAAACATTGGATCTAAGAGCGCTCGTAAAATCATGTTGGCAACAATTACATACATGAATTGATCAGATATAATCTGAAATAATATGATCTATTGTTGTGTCAATTTTGAATGAAATCCATTAGTTAGTATAGAAGTTACATGTATTTTAAAATTGGTCCTATCAGCAGGCTTAGAATCATGTTGGCAGCACTGGCGTAGGCCTATATTAGTTACTCCAAATTAATCTAGAATGCCAGGTACTATACGTGTGCAAAGTTTAGAGCTATTGGTTTGCATACTTTCTGATATATTGATATTAGGGTAACAAAAATAGAGACAGTATTTATTAACAGTTGGCAGCCCTGGTTACTCTTAAGGATCGGTATAGTCATATCTGTTATAGTACACATAGCACAGACGAAATTTGGTTGAAATCCAAATGATAGTATAGAAGTTATATGTATTTAAAATTGGACCTCTCAGCAGGCTTAAAATCATGTTGGTAGCACTGACGTATATAAGTTACTCCATATTAATCTAGAATGTCAGGTACTATACGTGTGCATAGTTTAAAGCTGTCGGCTTGCATACTTTCTGATATATGGGTATTTGGATTTTTTAATGAGAGCATTTATTAACAGTTGGCAGCCCTGGTGGCTCTTAAGAATATGCTCAGTCATATCTGTTTATGTACACATAGGACATACGAAATTTGGTTGAAATCCAATTGATAGTGTAGAAGTTATATGCATATAAAATTTAGACCTATCAGAAGGCATAAAATTATTTTGGCAACACTGTCAAGGTTGGCCTCCTGGAAATTAAACTGAAATAGTTTTATCTACATGTGTGCCAATTTTGGAATAGCTCCCATGCATACCTTCCATGATATCCAACATGGAGCTCAAATTTCAATTGCGATTTTTCAGCAGTTGGTAGCACTGACATCATTTTCAAATATGGCCGTGGGATATTCAGTTATAGATCTTTACTCCTACCAAATTTTGTTTCGATTGCTGCAGCCGTTTAGGAGTTGATGGGGGGGGGGGGGGGGGCACACACACACACAGCCAGCCAGCCAGCCAGCCAGACAGACAGACACACATTTGCCCGATCTCATAAGTCTACTTTTTCCTCATTTTTGCAAAATGTGAAAAGTAGGCTAAAAATAGGTATTAAGACGAGTGGGAGAGGAGAGATGTTTCTGGCGACTGCTAATGAAGAGGAGAGAGAGATTGGTAAGACACATACTAAGACACCCAGGAATAGCAAGCTTAGTTGTGGAAGGAAGGGTTGAGGACAAGAACTGTAGGGGTGGACAAAGGTTAGAATATGTTAAACAGATTGCTTCGGACGTAGGGTGTGGTAGCTATGTCGAGATGAAACGATTAGCTCAGGACAGGGAGGCATGGAGAGCTGCATCAAACCAAAGATTGAAGATTCAATCAACAACTTTAACATGCCAACATCGTATGATATTCCTATCGTGATTTTTGTCGCCTTTCAAAAATCACTTTCCATAGCCAGGAGCGAACCTGCAAGCTTGAGGTTGGCAGTCCGATGCGATAACCACTCACCCACCGTGGCAATCCGCCATAAGGTGGATGAGTAGGAAAGTGTAACTTCATACGGATCTACTAACAGTGGCCATAATACTGGTCTACAGCAATTTCTCGTCAAAAATATGGCCGAAAGACAATACTGATGAACCAGGCTTGTGTTACGGGCTGTGGATAAAAATCAGTTCCCTTCGAGAAAGAAATTGTTTAAGACGTCAATTCCTGTGCTTTCCATCATATTTCTGTACAATTTTAGATACAGTTTAAGGGAATTGGTATTAATTTAGTCGTCCTCTTGTACCTTTACGGTGTTGAGGTTTTCCAAAGGGAATATCAGGCCTTCTTGTTTCGTCTAGGCGGTTTGGCCTGATTCCACGACATTCCTTGCGTTTTTACTGCTCTACTGACATATTATTCCTATTTTATCCTACGTTTCCCACTCGATCTGGTGCCTTGCATTCTGGCATCCTGAAGAAATGTTCAAACCACCTTAGCTGACTCGCCTCTATCCCTTTCTGTAGTGGCTTCATTCCTCGACCAGATCTTATTTCTGATTCGATACCTTGATCGTTTAAGAGAATATCATTCGTATTTACCAAGATATGGTTTAGACAGCAGTTCTCAGTGCACGGGAGCTCCGTCAAGTGCTTATCTCAACAAACAGCTGCAAAACTATAGCCAACGGCTTCAGGTGTCGTTGGATTTAATACCTGAGAAACTGCTGAGGTGCACCTGTTCGAAAAACATGGGGTTAGGGTTCAAATATTCCTGGTGATCACATCTTATTACATAATAAGATACGCTGATGTATATGCTTCTCAAACCTCAAGCTCCTAAACCAGAGGGAGCTAAAAGCTGTGGTTTGTACCAAAATCTTCCAAATCGGCTCAGTAGTACAGGAAAAATCTTGCATTTCTTGGTAAGTCAACGGAAATATATTTATTTGTTTATAAAGTGATTTTAAACAAATATACAAGACGATAGCCCCTGGCATAACTGTGTCACGTACGGCCTGCATAGCACTAGGGCCGGGCGGATAGTCTGTACACATGGGGCGCACACAACCCATTATGCGATAGTTCTCGCAGGGTCTGCTGCATCAAACCAGTCAATAGACTGAAGACTCAAACACACAGGGAAGTTTTTTTTTTCTCCAAAGTCGTTTCTAAAGGTTGTTTAACTTACCAACCGTCACATGAAGATGAAAATATGAAGTAAGGCAACACAGCTTGTTAAATGTAATTCACTGATTATCTGTAAACGCGTCAACATTAAGAATTGTTGTTTATTCACTTAGGGATAATCGGAAAGCTGCGCCACAGCGTAGCGGTTCGTGGTTCGCTCCGGCAGTACATCTAATGACGCCTGAAACCGATGGCTGTAGCTATGCAGCTGATTGTTGACATCAACCTAAGCTCTTGGCGGAACTCGCATGTACTGAAGGAAGAAAATAAGTAGTATTAGGTGACCGTTGATCGTGTGATCATGAGCTACGGGACCTCCTTTTTACGTGGAGTCCGATCCACAGGATTTGGCATTTCACTTCGAAAAATCTCACATGCATTGACTGTCTAAACCAGATATTGGTCATATATCCCCATGTACTTAGGTGTGTTTTATTATTATTTTTATTATTTAGGCTATCACTCGTGATACGAGTATGATTGTCTTCCAAGGAACGGTTATGTAAATCTTCGCTATAAATCAATATTGTATCCTTCCTTCGTCGTTTAGAAGACGCCTGTGCGTGACATCTTTTAATGTGGGCATGTTGTTGCACATCAACAGACACACAGTACTTGACAGATACAGGGCCTTTATCCAGTGGCATAGAAGCTATGACGACTGGTGGTCCTGGACTGTTGCAGCCTTCATCCGCCTTCCCAACCGTTCGGGCAATACTAGTTGCTCATGCGCTTGGTCCACCGTTTAGGTCTTCTATGCCGTTGACCATTATTGGTTCATCCGCCTTAAGAGATAGTTTCCCATCTCAAGGGCAAGAGAGTGCCCTAACCTCAAACTGCTCATCCGCCTTACATAAGCTGTTGACAGGAGAGAGGGGAACTCCTTATCCCGGGAGTTATTCGGTCGTCAGAGCCTCGTCAGTATGGAGCAGGGTGTACCACGTGCAGGTGAGGATGACGTTTGGATAGAGAGAATCTACCCCTTGCAATGTCTGATAACCTGTATCATTTTGACGGCTGTGTGTTTGTAATTTAACCAGCCCCGAGGTGTTGGAGTGACACGCCTGACTCTCCCCCGGAGGTCCCGAATTCACTTCCCGGGTCCGTTACGGATTTTAGAAACTGACGTGAGGGCTGGAACGGGATACCTTTAGCCTCGTGAGGATAATTGAGTACCTGTCCAACAGTGAGGCAGCCCTTCCGGTCACGGAAACCAAGATTTACGTTCGAGGAGACCCGATGCGCTGACCACTCTTCACCCCGCAATATATAGGCCTAATTACTGTGCAGCGGCTCTTCGTAGGACAGGGCCCTTCATGAGCAGTAGTGTCACGAGTCCGGGACCTTGACTTAGGCATCATCCCGACATTTTCCCGCAGTGGAAGAGAGAGACCGCAGCAATGTACATCTTGGTTTACCGAGGGGGGACTCGAACTCACCTCTTCCCAGTTTTACGTCACGGGGCAATGCAACTCCGTTACAACTCTCACACCTGAATATAAGTTTTTGGTAGGGTCAAGAATCTACCCCAGAACCTTTGCTCCAGAATCTCTATAACCATCCCCCAGGGGCTCACAGCTTGTGGGACGTGGTTTGGTTACCACGGGACCCCAGCTGAGTCCGACATTGTTTCCATTTACTTGTGTCAGGCTCCTTTCAGTTATATTTTATGTCGACCTCCCTTGGTCAACACTTGTTCTCTTCCGACTCCGACGGTAATTGGGTATCCGAGGCCTAGGGAGTCTTTCACTTTTCCGCCTTAATTGGTCCTTGTCTCCCCTTTCCTGATAGCCTCCTTCTTCGAGGGATCAGCCTTCTTTTTCTTTTCATGTCATCTCCTGCCTTCTGCACAAGACCCTCAAGGAGGCCGGGTGTATGTAGCCCCTCCACTTATGGTGCACCCTGGATATTGCTACACCCTCAAGAGCTCACGGCTGGTGAGTTCGGGAGTTGGCGACCTCGAGCGTTTCCTGAGCTGGGTCCGGGTTTTCCCCTTTTCCCACTGTCTTTGGGGTGGGTCCTCTCCTATTTTCCTTTCCTATCTGCCTTTCATGGCTCTCCTTCCTTCCAAGTCCCTCAATCCTCATTCTTCGAGGGTTGAGGGCATTTCCTTTCTTCCTGTCCTTTATTTGCCTTATCCTTTATTTGTTTACCATTTCTTCTTCTAGTATGTAAGTCTGTAGTTAGTATTAGTTGCAGTTTTCATTCTCATCTCATCTTTCACTATCACCCAGACAATTAGGGGCCAATAACCTAGATGTTAGGCCCCTTAAAACAACAATTATCATCATCATCATCTCTATAACCAATATATAGACCTAGTGGGGATCATGCTGTACTTTAACAAGCTGAGTAGCCAGTCGCACTGTATTCTAGTTCCAGCACGTTCGTGTTATTCCACTATTCTCTTTGTGGAGTCTTGCGTCTGTGATCTCCGGGCCTGACAGAATAGATTAACAGGGAAACCTAAGATATGTTATTTGGGAGCGGCAACCACTTGAACATGCAATGAGTTACTTCAGTAGTGATTTCAATGGATTATGTTCATTGATGCAATGAAGGAAATAGTGAGACGTACGGTTTATGTTCGACCTCACGACACTCAACTCCCAAGAAATTTAGTAACTTTCTGTTGTAACCGTCTAAATACAAAGACCAAGATCGTTTCACGCTGGTGCGCCAATTGCGACCGTACAGCCTCTCTCCAATACTCAATAAATGATAATAACAATAATAATATCCCCCTACTCTCATTAAATACCATCAATAAATAAAATATTCGGGGTTCGCGGGGGTTAAGCACCTGTACGATGATACTAGCAGCAATAAACATTCACACCAACTACACCGGTGACCATTTGAATTGATAAGAACTGATATCTGGTAAAAACACACTATATTCTGATATAAAACACTTTGCAAGATTTAGATTCTTATTTTTACTTTTATTTTTATTTTTTATTTGTATTTTTTATTTTATTTTTATTTTTTATTTTATTTTTCATGTTCATTTTAATTTTAATTTTAATTTTAATTTTAATTTTAATTTTAATTTTAATTTTAATTTTAATTTTAATTTTAATTTTAATTTTAATTTTAATTTTAATTTTAATTTTAATTTTAATTTTAATTTTAATTTTAATTTTAATTTTAATTTTAATTTTAATTTTAATTTTAATTTTAATTTTAATTTTAATTTTAATTTTGATTTTGATTTTGATTTTTATATTTATTTTTATTAGCCTACTTTCGATTTTTGCAAAAAATGAAAGTAGACTTATGAGATCAACACAGGGCGAAAAAAGTGTGTCTGTCTGTGTGTGTGTATGTGTGTGTGTGAGTCTGTGTGTGTGTGTGTATGTGTGTGTGTGAGTCTGTGTGTGTGTGTGTGTGTGTACTCTGAATGTCTGTCCCCCCCTATCAATTCGAACACGGTGAATGCGAATTGAACGAAATTTGGTACAAATGTAGCACTAGCAAAGGACACCTCAGTGTCATATTTTATATCGCCGCCATCTTGACGGAAACGTAATGGCGGCCACACAAATGTTCAAAGCTTAAATCAAATTACGATTAACCTAATCATCCGATTTCTACCAAATTTTGCAACAACATACCTTTATAGAGGAAGCATCCTTTGAACAAATGACTAGGTCATTAGCCTAGTAGTTTGCGGATGGCGGCCATCTTTGTGTGAAAATCAATTCCCCCTATTAATTCAAACACGGTGAAACCGAATGGAACGAAATTCGGTACAGAGATAGCACTAGCAAAGGGCATCTCAGTGTCATGATTTATATCGCCGCCATATTGACAGAAACGTAATGGCGGCCACACAAATGTTTAAAGCTTAAATCAAATTTCGACTAACATAACCATCCGATCTCTACCAAACATTGCAACAACATACCTTTATGGAGGGAGCATCCTTTGACCAATCTAATAGGCCATTAGCCTAATAGTTTGCGGATGGCGGCCATCTTTATGTCAAAATTGATTCCCCCTATTAATTCGAACACGGTGGAACCGAATGAACGGAATTTGGTACAGAGGTAGCACTAGCAAAGGGCACCTCAGTGTCATGTTTTATATCGCCGCCATCTTGACGAAAACGTAATGGCGGCCACACAAATGTTCAAAGCTTAAATCAAATTACGATTAGCCTAATCATCCGATCTCTAGCAAATTTAGCAACATCATACCTTTATGGAGGGAGCATCCTTTGACCAAACTAATAGGTCATCAGCCTAATATTTTGCGGATGGCGGCCATCTTTGTGTGAAAATCGATTCCCCTTATCAATTCGAACACGGTGAAACCGAATGGAACGAAATTTGGTACAGAGGTAGCATTAGCAAATGGCACCTCAGTGTCATGTTTTATATCACCGCTATCTTGACGGAAACGTAATCGCGGCCAGCCAAATGTTAAAAGCTAAAATGTAATTACGACCAACCTAATAATCTAGTCTCTACCAAATTTTGCAACACCATATCTTTATGTGGGAAACATATTCAGATCAAACTGCAAGAACATCAGCCCAATAGTTTGCAGATGGTGGCCAAGTATGTGTGCGAATCGATTCCCCCTATCAATTCAAACACGGTGAAACCGAATTGAACGAAATTTGGTACAGATGTAGCACTAGCAAAGGGCACCTCATATTCATGTTTAATATCCCTATAGCACGTTGTATTTCAACAAGCTACTACAACCAACATTCAATCATACTCCTTGAAAAGGACAAAGAGTTATAACAATACCCATGCATTTAGGGGAAAGTAGGCTATATGTTCTTTACTGAACAACTTGTTTATATTTTTATTTTTATTATTTTAATTTTTATTTTTATTTTTATTCTGCCGTAGGGCACATTAGCATGGCGACTCAAAATGACACACATATGGACCCTCGATGAAACGTGCTCACTCGTGAACTTCTCTGGTAGCTTGCTATAACTAATATCTTAAATCTAATTAATTAAAACAATAAATGCACCACATATGAATGAACACTCTATAAAATCATTCGAATTGAGATCATATCGCCACAGAAAAATATACATATACGATTATGCTGAATCGCATGTCCTGAAAATGAGGGTTCGATTCTTTGTCACATTCGTACCATGACACTACATTTGTGTATACTGGCGTGGATTCTAAACTTCGTGGTAGTGTAAACACGGCAATGGATCCACAAACACTGGTGTTAACCCAACTGCACGTACAGAGGAAGCTGACAATACCACATCTCTTATAGTGCGCCACCATTGTGCAACACTGATGCGGGCGAGATGTTTCTTTTCCCGTGATATCTTTACATTTCATCGTCTACAGCCAAATTTTCTATTTACTGATTCCGCAAGCACGTTACTAACGTGGCCTTATGTCCCGCGCGACCAGCGATGTCGTGAAATAAACATCAACCCCCACGACGGTCGATCATTCGTTCCTGTTCAAACTCGGTTGTTGACAAGTCACAGGACTCCAGCAGGGAGTTTTGCACTACATGTGTTGCTGCTCACCATCATTCTGTTAACATTGTCTCACCAATTTATTTATTATTAATTTTATATTTATCTATCTATTTATTTATTTCCTGTAATAGAACAAATTTCCAATTACTGGAGACTGACCAGAATTACATACTTTGATCGCAATTACATATTAAATATTACATAGCACATGTAATTAAAATACAGTGCATAAATACATACAAATATAAATACAAATACAAATCCCAAGATAATGATACGTGCCACCCCCTAGTGGCACTTCCGTTAACTGGATAACGGTGGGTGAAAGCACAAACACAATTGTTCCTTTAAAGAAATATAATTAGCTTTATTGCGGGCCTGAAAGATACACCACACAAATAGCAAATACAAGCAATTAGTACCTGACTCCAGTTTCCTCTCGTAGGGGACACTTGCCTTTCACTTGTCAATAAGCCACAGAAGTTAATCCCTCCTAATGAGTCCGGTGTCCTCGACAGAACTACCTGCAACACTTCCTAGAATACGCAAACTACCGTTATTTACGATAGCCGGTCACTCACCACTACACTCTGCTTCGCTGTCCGCTGGCTAGGGAAACAGCCCCCGGCGCTTTCGCAATTCACCACACTAACCTCTGCTGCACTGGAAAACACACTCGTTCAAGACACAGTTCCTCTGTAGGCTTCACACTCCCTCACAGCTGTCAAGAGAATCAGCTTCACTAGGGTTTCGCAAGTCACGTGGCCAACAACTGTCGCTCAAGGTAAACGCTCGCAATAGCTCGAAAAACACTGTCCATCCCGCTTGCCAGGTCGCTCTTATATAGCAGGCCGGTGACTCAATAAATGCTTCTAGACCCGTCCAGGATTCACGGCTTCTCGAGGTTTCCATCACTGGCTGGGTCACGAATATTCTGGACCATCCCTTTTGTCCTAGTAGCCCTGTTGCAGAAGGTGCACGTAATACACTGAGGCGAGCACAGCCCGGGGGCAGCTGTGACTCATGCGACAAGCGACGAAACAAACTCACAGCCGTAACAATAATAACTAGGTAAAGTTAAACTGAACTTAAATTGAAATGAAAATTAACAAATGTTTGATAACTAATCAAACTATAAACTAGATAAAGTTTAAGTAAACTTAAGTTAATAGAAGATAAAATTCTCAAGGTGACTATTCAAGCTAAAAGCTAGATAAGATTAAACTTAAGTTAAAAGAAGATAAGATTCACAAGGGGACTACTCAAACTAAAAGCTAGATAAGATTAAACTTAAGTTAAAAGAAGATACAATTCAGGAATGTTTAGTGATTAATCAAACTATAAACCAGACAAAGTTGAACTCAAGTGAAGAATTATACAGCCTATTTTATCCTACTTATGTTAATTGCCAATATCAACCTACAACATTTCAGTTTGATTGCTGTAATAGATTCGTATATATTGATAACCGACTAAATATTGTGCATGGTCGCCATATTGGATTTTAGGTATGTAGGTCTTAGAGGTATGCACCGTTACATGAAGATTATTGTGTACATGAAGTATTCAAACTTCAATTGGAAAGGAAGGAAGCTTGTAGTTAAACGTGACCATTAATCTTGAGATCATGAGCCACGGGACCTCCTTTTAACGTGGAATCCGAACCACAGGACATGGCATTTCACTTCGAAAATCTCACATGCATTGACCGGGAATCAAACCCGGACCACCTTGGTGGAGGCATACAGCTAGACCGCTGAGCCACCATGCCCCCTAAACTTTAATTGCATGATTAGGACACAAGAAGTAAAAACGAGATTTTAAAATTTCGCACAGCTGCCATCTTGTGGTTCTGGAAACAATTGAAAGAAATTAGATGCCAAAGGCTTGACATTTGTATAAGGATTTACTGTACCAAGTGTCACTGCACTCGGATGGTTAAATAGTGGGAAACGACCATGTTAATATTTAAGCTTATAATTCGCGTCGCCACCATGCAGGATATGTGATCACCAGATTATTGAAAGTCCTATAGGTGAACTTATGTTCATAGACCCTATGAACATTGAAACATTCAGTTTGATTGCTGTAATAGATTCATAGATATTGAGATCCATCTAAATAATTCGGATGGTCGCCATGTTGGATTGTTATATGTATAGGCCATAGAGTCATGTACAATTAAAGGAAAATTATTGCGTAGGTTCATTATTCAAACTTTCACTTCGATCGCATGATTACGATACAGGAAATAAAAACTTAATTTTAAAATTCGCACAGCCGCCTTCTTGAGGTTATGTAAACAATTGAACTAAACTAGATACCAGTGCATTACAATGTGTATAAGCATTTCCTGTACCAAGTTTCATTGCGTTTAGATAATTAAATCGCGAGGAAGGTCTATTTAAAATTTTCAACTTCGCTTGGCCACCATATTCGTTTTGTATTTAACCGGGTTTTTGAAAGTTTATAGTTGAACTTCCAGTAGTTCCCTTTATCCCCGTACAAAATTTCAGTGTGATACCGCTAATAGTTTCAGAGATATAGAATGCCGGTCAAATATTTCACACAGCCGCCATCTTGAGGTTATGTAAACAATTGAACGAAGTTAGATGTCGGTGCATTACAATGTGCATAAACATCTACTGTACCAAGTTTTATTGCATTTGGTTAGATAAATCGCGTGAAACGTCTATTTAAATGTCGCAACTACGCTTAGCCGCCATGTTGGTTTTGTAGTTAACAGGTTTTCAGAAGTCACATAGGTGAACTTCTAGTAGTTTCCTTTATCACCGTAAAATATTCCAGGGTGATATCGGTAATGGTGGTGAAATATTTCGCACAGCTGCCATGTTATATTGGTAAGACCTAACAAAATTTTAAGGACACGGTCGGAGTCGTCCGGAATAGTGTTATGAACTTAAAGAGTTTCAATGAAATCGCTCCAGCCGTTTAGATTTTATTAGGGGGGGACACACACACGAATCACACACGCGCACACAGACTGACACACGGACAAAAGGTGATCTCATAAGCCTTCTGTGTTGACCGACTGAAAATTACAATATTAATTGTTAATAAGGCTACATTGAAAATTGTCTTTTGTCTTGACAAAACAACAGGGTACATACTACAATTACATATTTTACATAGACTAGGCCTATATAGTTGTTAATTATGCATTAATACGTTGCATTTGTGTATACCTAACTTGCCAAGGTGGGTGAGTGGTTATCGTGTCAGACTACCAACCCCAAGATTTCAGGTTTGCTCCTGATCGTAGTAAGTGATTTTTTGAAAGGCGACAAAATCACGGCACGCATGTCATACATTGTTGGCATATTAAAGAACCCATTTGAAATCAGTAGGCTGTGTTCATAATGGCAAAATTAATCTCGGATTTTTCCGCCAAAACCATGTTCCTCCATTCTCTACTAGACAGCGCTATAGTGTCAAGGATCTTAGATATCTAACCTCATTGACTTTCATAGCGCTCCAAGGAACAACAAACTTCGACACGCAACCTGCCCTTTGGCCGTCAAATTACAAAGTTTGGACCCGACACCCGGGACCATACGATATTCTTATTATTATTGGTGTACCGTAGACTATACCAACAATCCTTCATTGTGTTGCAATTTTCACTAAGAGGACGGTATGAAGAAAACGGATTAATTCTGAAAACGCCAGATCAAACGAGAGGTCGGAATTTAAATATTCTGCACGGTGGGCATAAAACATGGGAGTAATGGTCATGCCTTATTTTGTACTTTACGAAGCTAAGATTGGTATTCTCAATATATTCCTGAATATTTCTGATACCACTCGCGCTTTCTGGGTTATAAACTTTGAAACTTATTCCCCATTCCCTTAAGACTGTCGCTCACAAATATCCGTTATGTAAATAGGAGCAGGTGAAAAATTCATGAACTGACTTTTGTACTGTCAAGTGGCACCATGATGATTCTCTCATATATATCAGCGAGGTTATAGACACCACTGTACACGCACCACATTTTCTTAAGTGATCATAAAGTTTACTCATTCGATATTCATGAGATCATAACACGTCTCAAGGAACTGAATATTTACCTCAAAGAAGCACAGGTGATAAATTTTCCTGGAATGTAACGGTGTTAGCTACTGTAGGGTAAAATAAAGCTACAGTACTCTAGTGGATTCTCATGGAACGTGCTTTTATTTTGATTCATTATCACGTATTATTGAGTGAGCTACCGTGGCTTTGGTGGCAACACGCCGGCCTATCACCGCTGGGGCCGTGGTTCATATCTCGGTCACTCCATGCGAGATCAGTGCTGGATAAAACGGAGGCAGACAGGTTTTTCTCCGGGTACTCCGGATTTCCCTGTCAAAAATTTCATTCCAGCAACACTCTCCACTATCATTTCATTTCATCTGTCAATCATTTAATCATTGCCTCAGAGGAGTGCGACAGGCTTCGGCATCCAGCACAGTAAATATCCTCGCCGCTAGATGGGGGCTTCATTCATTCCATCCCTGGCCCGGTTGGTCGACTAGAAGCAGGCTGTGGATTTTTATTTCCATCACGTATTATTGAGTGATGGTAAGTTGGTTCCTCAGTTTAGGGGCTGCGACAACGCGGTCATGGTGGAGCCCAAGTTTATCGAGGTTGACCTTCAGCGACTTCGGTATGATCCCTGTGGAAGAGATTATGATAGGCAATACAGTGACAAATTCCTGTCACCACACCCGTCGGATCTCTTCAGCCAGAGGTATGTATTTCGTCACTTTCTCAGCATAAATGTGTTGAATATTATGCGAGCTAGGGACTGCGATGTCTAATAGAAGAGTTTTCTTTTGCACTTTATCATTGAGAGTAATGGTGGCCTGTTTGCTGATATAGGTCTATCTGTGATCACTGACCTGTCCCAGAGTAACTTGTGTGTATCGTTCTACAGAACAGCGTCAGGAATATATTGATCAAAAGGCAGAACATAATTACTTAAGGAGTGCATCTTTACCAAGTTCAGGTGGATTATCTTGGCTACTTGGTCATGCCTCTTCAAGTAGTGCGTAGATGAAATAGTTTTACAGCCCCCAGTGATATCCTGGATGGTCTCCGATTGCGATGGCATCTCCTACATTTGTCATCTGGCATCTGATGTAGTTGAGGTAATTCTTTGTTGCCACTACTTGATATTGTTATTATTATTATTATTATTATTATTATTATTTGCATATTAAGGCTTTCACGGCCCGGATTATTATATAAATAATTCATGCTTTTGGGCTAATGCCGTGTGTATTTTTAATTTAAACCATACGTTTCGGAGAAACCTTGCCTCCTTTTTCAATGGAAATAAACAATGTGGCCCAGCGGCGGCTGGTGGTCTTAGAGCTTGGGAGGACACACAAAATAAATTATCCTGCACAGTAAAATTTACAAAAAGTGTTATGTCTGTACCTTTATCTCCTCACAGATGTTGCTGCATTTGTACCACTGATGCCATATACCGTAAATCAGGTGAGACTGTTCTTGGAAAATGATCACTGTTGTGCTGTGTAGTTCGTGGCTGCATTACACTTACACATATTCAAAATGAAGTTAAATTAAAGGATGGTACGAATACGTTTGTCTGCAAGAAAACAGTCTTCTGAAAATTATTATTCATATATTACCGCACTAGTAACTTACAAATTTAAAAAAATCTCACTTAAGTTGATGTCGAGTAGTAACATAGTCCTAAATAGAACTTCATGGTTCCTGTACAGGTTTTCATTATTCACAAAAATAATCTGCATACATCTTGTTCAATCTAAAGTTGAGCTGTTGCTTTAAAGCTTAAACATTAAAACTACAGAACAGGAGACCAAGCCGTCGTAACTTTCAACAAGGTACAGTATATTACTGAACATATAGTATTTTTTTAGCGTATGGCTTTTAGTGCCGGGAGTGTCCGAGGACATGTTCGGCTCGCCAGTTTTGTAGCTGCTTCGAGACGGACACCCAATGGGTGAGCTACAAGTACCGTTGGGCAGGAAAGTTGGAAGGGAAGGGCGAGGAGTTGGAAGGTAGCGGCTGTGGCCTATATTGAGGGACCAACCCCGGCATTTGCCTGGAAGGAAGAAGGGAAACCACAGAAGACCATCTTCAAGGTTGCCGGCGGGGGGATTTGAACCTCCTCGCCTCCCGGATGTGAGCGACTGCTATTAGTCATGCCGTAACCACCACGGCTAACTCACCCGGTAATATAGTATTTATATAGTATTTATGATTGACAAACCTTTCTCGGAGATGTAGGGAGTCGTTTTACTTTCTCAATTGCCACTGCTGCACCGGAATAATACCTTTTAATTGATTATTTACGAAAATAATGCTTTTAGAAGTGTCTTCATTTCACTATGGTCGCCATCTTTGGAAAATGTCATTACCTAAATTTTTTTATACCTTTGGTCTCCTGTTCTGTATCCGGAGATGATAAAATAATAGTTGTTGACTCGTCCGCTGCCATAAACCCACCCAGCCATCCCAAATAGATACACGACTTATATAGCAGAAATGAAGTCTTTTGGAGCCAACTTGCTTACTAAGTCAGGAATGCCAACCCCACGCATTTGGTACTATTTCACATCGGGTATAGAACGAGTAAACAAAAGAGCGTCGATAAAGTAAAGTAATGAAAAATTGCGCCAATTGTCAGTGTTTATTTATGTATTTATAATGTTTTACATACAAAAACAGACCTAACCTGGGGCTTACGCCCCAGACCCCCTTGCTTGTGGTACCAGCAGTAATTTTCGACCAGGCAGTACCTAACCTAGTAGCGGACATAAATTCTATCTTATTAATGTTTTACATACAAAAACAAACCTAACCTGGGGCTTACGCCCCAGACCCCCTTGCTTGTGGTACTAGCAGTAATTTTCGACCAGGCAGTTCCTAACCTAGTAGCGGACATAAATTCTATCTTATTAATGTTTTACATACAAAAACAACCCTAACCTGGGGCTTACGCCCCAGACCCCCTTGCTTGTGGTACTAGCAGTAATTTTCCGCAAGACAGTGCTTAACTTAGTGGAAATTTGTAACAATTTCAAACTTTACATGTCATATGGTGAATTTTGTATTGGACATGTTGGTAACGTACTCAGATGTTCGTTTTTCGGGTGTCACATGACGTATGACGTAGTGTCCAAGATGGCGTCCATAGTGAAATAAAGACAATGCTAAAAACATTATTTTCGTAAATAATCAGTGGCAATTGAGAAAGTAAAACGACTCCCAACATCTCCGAGAAAGGTTTGTCAATCATAAATACTATATTTTCAGTAATATACCTTGTTGAAAGTTACGACGGCTTGGTCTCCTGTTCTGTAGTTTTAATGATATTGCTCTCTAACTTGCTTGTACACCTCGGTCGTTACCACTCATCACAGAGGCTCCATCATAGCTCTGAGATATTAGCTTATGTGGAGAGTCCTATAAATGAATGTCAATTTCGCTCAAAATAAAAGAAGTGAGCAACTGTGCGTTATGTTGAGGAGGATTCAAAAAACGCCAAAATCTCTCCACGATCTTGCCACTTCTCACGTACCGATAAAGGAGCACCATTTGAAATGTGTTGGAAACGTCACTTGTCTCATCTGCTATAATAGCTACATAATCGGCATTTCTTATATCTTCATTTATGTGGTCATGGCATACTTGAAGCATGCAATCTAGTAACTCATTCTGGACAGTTTTGGAAGTTCCCTTAAACACACTTGCTTTTTCAAAGTGAGTCTTCAATGATTCATTAAGCTCTGCACTAAAATCCACAAGTCCACGAAACATTCCAGGGTTAGATGACTTCACTGATTCATCATGCCCACGAAGAGCCAGTTCATAAGCCCCACAGAATCGGACACAGTTAATAAGAAGGGATAGCACATATCTGTTCTCTCTTACCTTTTCATTGTGAAGCCTGTAAGCAGTGCTCGGTTGATTTAAAATGTTTGCTTTCCCAAGCACAGCAAGATTCATTACGTTGTCCTCATGGTCGGCAGAACACTCGTGTTTTCGTAATTTGTCCACTAAATGTTTCAAATCTGTCACACCATTTTTAGTCCAAGAGGATTCCCCTCCAAATAACAAACAGGGAAAGCAAAAGAACGAATGCCTAACTTCACAACCACATAGCCATTCATTTTTGTTGTACGTTTCAGGACTGAACTTCCTCACTCTCTCCCGCCATTTATCTTCGCATAATTGTTCTACTTTCAGAACTGGCGTCGGTCTCCCTAATTCCTTAATATTTATTTTATATTCTAGTGAATGAGAAGAAAAGGGCGCTTTTATTAAATAATCCACCGTTTTCATTGCTTAACGTACTCCTATTTCAATGCTTATCGTCACAAATTTTACCAATGTTACAATGTCACCAAACTCAACATACATATCATCGCTACTCGCTAGCACGCTAGGTGTTTGTCAATATCCATTAAATTTTGTCTCATTAGGGAAAATGATATGTTCTACATTTAATATAATTTAAATAACCCTCTAAATCGCTATTTAATTCCAAATGTATAATAGCCTATCACTAAGACATTTGTCAAAAACTCTAGGCCTAGGTGAAAAACAAAATTATTTAATTGGTAACACTTGCCACAGAATTCCAAAAGAGACCTCTTTACGTAACCTTGGAACTAATGACACTAGAGGGTGGTGTCCTGTTTGCCTCCGATAACTACTGCTATCCAGTAGCGGCTTTTCAGGTGCATCAGGTACAGCCCGGCTGCACTAACATTTCTCAAAACAATTGTCTATCATTTTCTGAATCCCTATATTTTCTCTTTAAAACCTACCGTATTCGTTAAAAAGAACGAAGGGTGCGCTTTATATGTTGTGATTACACAACCGGTGCAGCGCTCATACGTATTAGTAATTAAGCAAGCACCGCAGTCCGTTCCCTTCACGATTGCGCCTTGCTTTCTGAGTGCAGCCCTGCTAATGGTCACAGCAGTATGGGCTGACTTGTGACGTGTAACTCAACGGTTGCCATGACAACGCGCCGAACCGCCTGCGGTATGTGTACAGATGTATTCCGCTTGGTGCTGCCCAGCGTGCAACTGGAATATCTGGCTGCCTCGCACGAGCTGTGACGATATTATTCCGAACGCACCCGAATATAACCCGCCATCTCCGCTCCTAGACCATTGCTACCAATGTTAGTATCTCAATCACGCTAAAACACAATCATGCAAAGACATATTTACTAGTATATTTTGTCGCGAGAATTGTGGCTACTGTTCCAACAGCTGCAACAAGAAGCTTGTTACAAATTTGAACGTGTGGTGTACGAAGTATTCCTTTATAGTAAAAATTGTGCTGTTAAATTGTGATTCGTGGCCGTGTGGCGCATTAATTGGGACGTGTTGGTCGTCTCATGGTAAACTTTTAAACGTGGTTGTCGAGGAGTGGGAGGGATCGAAAGATATTTTTGAAAGACTAATGGACGACCCTCAGCCAGACGAGAAAACAATTCGTCAATCAGTAGGGTTGTATAATAACTTCAATAGCTTCCAATTGATATTTTTATCAATAGTATTCAATGACATTTTTGAGCTTGCTAATATATTAGTTAACGTGATCCAAAACAAGTCTCTGCACATTTACTTCTGCCTCTCAAAAATAAACACCACACGGCAACTGATAGCCTACTAGGTAAAAGGAATGAAGTAACGTTTAAAACCAATTTTCATATGGCTGAGAAGAAAACTAAAATTTAACGAGATTTCATGATATGCAGAAGCTCCAGTTTCTTTGCTTAGGAGATAGCTCTAAGTTTGAATAATATTCTAAAATCCTCCCTCTTGACGCTCTGTCTAGAGAACTTAAAAATCTCGTATCCCACGACATTTGACACACACAGGTTAAAAAACAAACTTCAGTACATCTATTCTGATTCTACCTACAAAAATACCAGATTGGAGGAAATAATTGTGTCGCTCAATAAGAATGAACTTAAGGACATGTTCAAAGAAGCGTATAAATTATTGTATTTAATACTTACTATACCGTCTGCCAGTTCATCAGTAGAAAGAAGCTTTTCGTGCCTTAAGCGGATAAAAAGACACGGTTAGTCAGTCTGAAAGACTGGACTTTATGTCATTTTAAATGCTAGCAGCCGAGTACCAAGAAGGCAGTGCGAGAACAGAGTTTCAAGATTCTATTTTGTTTCTTCACTGCCTACTTGATTGTTCTCGCACTGCCTTCTTGAAACTCTGTTCTCGCACTGCCTTCTTGGTACTCGGCTGCTACATCGTACTATGACGGCACACACTTCAGTGCATTCTCGGTACATTTTGTCCCGTCACCGTAACGTAACGCCAGACCTCAGCGTAACGACGAAGTCGACAAGATCATTTAAAATGACAAAACATACTTAATGAATTCAACATCCCAGGAGAGGCTGACTGTGCTGGCAACCATATCCCTGGAGAAGTCACTGCTCAACGATTTAATGAATACAGTGCCCTTTTACGATGACATCATAGACAAGTTCGCTGCTTCAAAGGACCGAAGAATAGATTTAACATACAAGCAATAGACGTGACCGAATGTGAGTGATGTTTGTTCTTTTAGTTAATATATACGTTTACTGCACACGAGCGTGTGTTGGGCTGCACCGAACTTACATCCCAAGAGCCGCTGCTGCTGCTATCTAGTGGTCATCTTGCTAATCATTTCAAACAGCATCGCCAGAATGGGGTGGTGAAGGGCCAAGGCTTGTAAACTGTAGTTTACTAACCTTGGTGAAGGGCAAGGTATGGCCATAGATGTTGTAAGTTTGAGGCAAACGTAGTAGTTCAGCATTCCAACCTTATCTCCACTGCTCCTTTTGTTATTCTTCCTTGTCACCGTGGGCTCGCAATCTCTGGGCCCATAGCCTACGTTTGAAAAGCGTCTGCGCGCACGCGCAATAGACCTGTCCTTGTTTGTAATTGAATGGAGTCTTGGGCCTTGTAAAGGCATGGGCCCCGAGCAGCCCGCAGCAAGGCAAATTACGTGACAAGATATGTGGCGCGTTATTCAAACATGCTGGTGCATTTTCATAGTGAGGAACCCACAACTCGGCCAGTATTTCGAGCGTTAAGGCTTAAAAATGAATTTCTAATGTAAGTTAATGGTAAGGACTAAGGAGGGCCCTGGCCCACTGGCCCGTTAGAGCCAGCCGCCCCTGATGTGGCCAAAGAAAGTATATCAATGAGATTACAAAAAATATAGATAAATTCCTCTGTTCGTCACCAGAGAGCAGCTGCCAGAAATAACTGTATGGACCATGGTGGAACGGCGGACAGAGTAGTAAGTAACAAGAAGGTAAAGGGGGCGGTGTGAAAATATAGAAACTCCTCGAAGAATGAGGAGGGGGGGGGGGGGAGGTGGGAGGGTTAGATGGATATAAGGAAACATAGACAAAAGGGAATACTAGCTGAACGATACCTAACGTCATACAGTCAACGGCGAAAAAACAGATGGAAACTCCTCCAGGGACGAACAAAGGAGATCAAATCCAGGCTCTGAGCCCTAGAGGGAAAATGTACAATTTTAAATATGTGAAGAACAGAGAGACTGAGAGGAACTATCTCCCTAGATCCTTAATAACTGGTAGCCAAGTGTCACTTAGCTGATAACCAGTGTCTCTGTTAAAATTATTGGGATTTTTACGAATTTCAACTGCCTCCCTTATAATTCTAGACCAGTTGTGCTTAACAAGGGCAAGCGCATGAGCATCCTTGAAACATACATCGTGCCCTGAAGACAGGGCATGTTCAGCTATAGCTGATTTGTCAGGTTGGTTTAGACGGATGTTCCTTTGATGCTCTTTGATGCGAGTGGCAATGGACCGTTTGGTTTGTCCAATGTAGACTTTTCCGCAAGTACATGGGACTTCATACACCCCAGGTTGTAATATTGGGGACAATTTATCTTTGTTTAATGCTAAACGTTGACCAATTTTCGTCATAGTGCCGAAAACTGTTTTTATCTTGTGCTTGCTGAGAATCTTAGCAACGCGGTCAGTGGTGTTGTGAATATAAGGGAGGTAAGCAGTTCCTCTCACGTCGGAGCTCTGAGAAGGTTGTCTATCCCTCCTTCTGGGATGTAGGGACCTATATATAGTGGATTCATTATAGCCATTACCCTTAAACATGGTTTGTAAGGCATGTAACTCTTCCTGAAGAGTTGATGCCTCACAAATACGTTCCGCTCTTTTGGCTAGAGTTGTTATAATTCCTTGTTTTTGTGCTGGGTGGTGGTGGGAGTCCGCATGTAAATAACGGTTAGTGTGAGTTGGCTTACGGTAGACGCTGTGCCCCATGGAGCCATCCGCTTTCCTCCTCACAAGAACATCCAAAAAAGGTAAGCATCCACCTGACTCTAGCTCCATTGTGAAGTGTATTGAAGGATGCAGCTGATTTAGGTGGTTCAGAAAGTGGTTCAGTTTCTCAGAACCCTCCTCCCACACCACGAACGTATCATCCACATACCTCCACCAAATCACAGGTTTGAAAGACGCCGAAGATATAGCCTCCCCCTCAAAATGTTCCATGAAAAAATTTGCCACGACAGGCGAGAGTGGACTTCCCATGGCCACACCATCAGTCTGCTCGTAATATTTACCATTCCACAAGAAATAGCTGGAACACAAGCAGTGGTGGAATAATCGGGCAATGTCCTCAGGAAACAAATCCTTGATGAGTGACATGACCGAGTCCACCGGCACTCTGGTGAACAAGGACTCTACATCAAAACTCACCAAAATAGCATTTGGTTGAACGGCGATGGTTGACAATTTTTCGACGAAATGGGTTGAATCCCTAATGTAGGACTGTGTGCGCCAAAATTGTCAACCATCGCCGTTCAACCAAATGCTATTTTGGTGAGTTTTGATGTAGAGTCCTTGTTTACCAGAGTGCCGGTGGACTCGGTCATGTCACTCATCAAGGATTTGTTTCCTGAGGACATTGCCCGATTATTCCACCGCTGCTTGTGTTCCAGCTATTTCTTGTGGGATGGTAAATATTACGAGCAGACTGATGGTGTGGCCATGGGAAGTCCACTCTCGCCTGTCGTGGCAATTTTTTTCATGGAACATTTTGAGGGGGAGGCTATGTCTTCGGCGTCTTTCAAACCTGTGATTTGGTGGAGGTATGTGGATGATACGTTCGTGGTGTGGGAGGAGGGTTCTGAGAAACTGAACCACTTTCTGAACCACCTAAATCAGCTGCATCCTTCAATACACTTCACAATGGAGCTAGAGTCAGGTGGATGCTTACCTTTTTTGGATGTTCTTGTGAGGAGGAAAGCGGATGGCTCCATGGGGCACAGCGTCTACCGTAAGCCAACTCACACTAACCGTTATTTACATGCGGACTCCCACCACCCCCCAGCACAAAAACAAGGAATTATAACAACTCTAGCCAAAAGAGCGGAACGTATTTGTGAGGCATCAACTCTTCAGGAAGAGTTACATGCCTTACAAACCATGTTTAAGGGTAATGGCTATAATGAATCCACTATATATAGGTCCCTACATCCCAGAAGGAGGGATAGACAACCTTCTCAGAGCTCCGACGTGAGAGGAACTGCTTACCTCCCTTATATTCACAACACCACTGACCGCGTTGCTAAGATTCTCAGCAAGCACAAGATAAAAACAGTTTTCGGCACTATGACGAAAATTGGTCAACGTTTAGCATTAAACAAAGATAAATTGTCCCCAATATTACAACCTGGGGTGTATGAAGTCCCATGTACTTGCGGAAAAGTCTACATTGGACAAACCAAACGGTCCATTGCCACTCGCATCAAAGAGCATCAAAGGAACATCCGTCTAAACCAACCTGACAAATCAGCTATAGCTGAACATGCCCTGTCTTCAGGGCACGATGTATGTTTCAAGGATGCTCATGCGCTTGCCCTTGTTAAGCACAACTGGTCTAGAATTATAAGGGAGGCAGTTGAAATTCGTAAAAATCCCAATAATTTTAACAGAGACACTGGTTATCAGCTAAGTGACACTTGGCTACCAGTTATTAAGGATCTAGGGAGATAGTTCCTCTCAGTCTCTCTGTTCTTCACATATTTAAAATTGTACATTTTCCCTCTAGGGCTCAGAGCCTGGATTTGATCTCCTTTGTTCGTCCCTGGAGGAGTTTCCATCTGTTTTTTCGCCGTTGACTGTATGACGTTAGGTATCGTTCAGCTAGTATTCCCTTTTGTCTATGTTTCCTTATATCCATCTAACCCTCCCACCTCCCCCCCCCCTCCTCATTCTTCGAGGAGTTTCTATATTTTCACACCGCCCCCTTTACCTTCTTGTTACTTACTACTCTGTCCGCCGTTCCACCATGGTCCATACAGTTATTTCTGGCAGCTGCTCTCTGGTGACGAACAGAGGAATTTATCTATATTTTTTGTAATCTCATTGATATACTTTCTTTGGCCACATTGTTTATTTCCATTGAAAAAGGAGGCAAGGTTTCTCCGAAACGTATGGTTTAAATTAAAAATACACACGGCATTAGCCCAAAAGCATGAATTATTTATATAATTATTATTATTATTACTGACAAGATTTAGTGTGTTCACGTGATAAGAACGTAAAGAAAGACCTAGACGCGTAGCCGTGCGTGTCAACTCACCACGAACACGATGGCGAGAAGCACCATTTCCAGACATCAAAAGGTTGAATCCTGGTGCTAACAGTGCATTTTTAGCCTATTTTCATTTATGAAAAATAGGCTTACGAGATCACCTTTTGTCGGCGTGTCTGCCTGTGTGTGTGAGCGTATGTGTGTGATTCGTGTGTGTGTCCCCCCTAATAAAATCTAAACGGCTGGAGCGATTTCAATGAAACTCAGTAAGTCCATAGCACTATTCCGGACGACCCTGACCGTGCCCTTCAAATTTTATTACGTCTCACCAGTCGAAATATTTCACCAGCATTCAATATCTCCGAAACTATTACCGATATCACCCCGGAATTTTGTACGGTGATAAAGGGAACTACTATAAAAGTTCACCTATGTGACTTTTGAAAACCCGGTAACTACAAAACCAACATGGCGGCTAAGCAAAGTTGCCACTTTAAATAGACGTTTCTCACGGTTTAATCTACCAAACGCAATGAAACTTGGTACAGTGTATGTTTATACACATTGTAATGCACTGACATCTAATTTCGTTCAATTCTTTACGTAACCACAAGATGGTGGCTTTGCGAATTTTATTTTTTTATTTTTTATTTCTTGTGTCGTAATAATGAACCTACTCAATAATTTTCCCATAATGGTACATGACTCTATAACCTATACATATAACAATCCAACATGGCGACCATCCGAATTATTTAGATGGTTCTCAATATCTAAGAATCTATTACAGCAATCAAACTGACTTTTTAATGTTCATAGGGGCTATGCACATAAGTTCACCTATAGGACTTTCAATAACCTGGTGATCACAAATCCAACATGGTGGCGACGCGAAGTATAAATATTCACATGGACGTTTCTCGCAATTTAACCATCCAAATACAGTGAAACTTGGTACAGAAAATCCCTATACAAATGTTAATCTTCTGGCATCTAATCTATTTCAATTGTTTCCATAATCACAAGATGGTAGCTGTGCGAAATTTTAAAATCTCGCTTTAACTTCTTGTGTCCTAATCATGCGATTGAAATTTGAATACTACACGTACACAATAATCTTCATATAACAGTACATAACCCTAAGACCTACATATATACAAATCCAGTATGTCGACCATCCGCAATATTTACTCGGTTCTCAATATTGTTACGTGCCACCCCCCTAGTGGCACTTTTGTTACTGAATTACGGTGGGTTGAAGCACAACACAGATAGTTTCTTTGAAGAAATAATTAACTTTATTGCGGCCAGAAAATTACACTACTCATCAGCAAATACAAGCAATTGGAACCTTACTCCAGTTTCCTCAAGTCTCTTCCTTGAGCGCTCTTGGCCCTTTCACTTGTCAACAGACCACAGAAGTTAATCCGTCCTAATGAGTACGGTAGCCTTGACAGAAACTACCTGCTCTTCTCCCTTATGTACACCGACTACAGTTACTTACGATCGCTTGCTGCAGGCTGTTCACAAGATGGGAGAAACAATGTCACTGGATTTCGTAACTCGCACGGCACTTCGTCACCACACTTCTGTCGCTCAGGAAAACACGCACTAGCTCAGAAACACACACCCACAGAAAGCTCGGTCCCCTCACTTTGAGGCCGCTTATATAGCAGGCTGGTGACTCAATGAATTCTAGAATCGTCCAGGACACACGGCGTCTAGAGATTTCCTTCACTGGCTGGGTCACGAATATTCTGGACCATCCCTTTCACTTCCCAGCCCGTTGCGTAACGCGCGCGTAATTCACTGAGGCAGAGCACACACAGCCTGGGGGCAGCTGTGACTCAACGCGGCGAGGCGACAAAACAAACTCACAGCCGTAACACCACTCCCTTCCTAAAAGGCTGATCGTCCCGATCAATCATTGGTCCGTCTGCGTCCCTCCGTAGGCTGCCAGGCGTTCTCGTTGCACGATCTTCATCTTCGACCTTGGGCTCCGCTGGATCCTGTAGACGACATCGTTGATCCGTTTAACGACTCGGTACGGGCCCTCCCAGGACTTCTGCAGTTTGGGTGACAGACCTTTCTTCCGTAAGTGGTTGAAGAGCCAGACCAGGTCGTCCTCGTGGAATCCGCCAGCATCCGTCTGTTGGTCGTATCGGGTCTTCATTCGGTCGGTCTCGATCCGCAGTTTCCTCCTCGCGAACGCGTGCACGTCCTCCAGTTGGTCGACCAGTTCTTGACAATACTGGCTTACCGGGATCGGATCATTCCCAGGTCGGCCGAAGGCAAGATCGACAGTTAGACGGAGCTCCCTCCCAAACATGGCCCGGGCTGGTGTGCACCCGGTGGCTTCATGCACGGCGGCGCGGTAGGCCAGGAGAAATAGTGGAAGATGTTTGTACCAATCCCTCTGGTGCTCGATGACGACTATTCGGAGATGGTTCTCGATGGTGCGATTGAATCGCTCTACCATCCCGTCGGACTGAGGGTGTAGCGGCGTTGTCCTTGTCTTCCGGATTCCCAGCAGCTGGCATAGGTTCTGGAACACCTGCAACTCGAAGTTCCTCCCTTGGTCGGAGTGCAGCTCCAAGGGTACTCCGTACCGGCTGACGAATTCCTTCACCAGGGTCTCTGCAATCGCCGCGGCTTCTTGGTTAGGGAGCGCATACGCCTCCGGCCATTTGGTAAAGTAGTCGCTGACGACTAATATGTAGCGGTTCCCTGCCTCGCTTAACGGGAATGGCCCAGCAACATCGATGGCCACTCTCTCCATGGGGCCGCCCACGTTGTAGGTCTTCAGTGGACCCCGTCGTCTTCGTCCTGGGCCCTTGCTGGCTGCGCAATCGTGGCACCTCGCGCAGTGGTTCTCCACGTCCGTTCGGCATCCGATCCAGTAGAACCACTCTCTCAGCTTCTCCAGGGTCTTCTTGATCCCAAGGTGTCCACCAGATGATCCTCTATGAACTTCCTTCAGGACTTCCTCCGTCATAGCCTTTGGAACGACGACTTGTTCCCGAGATGTCTTCCCGTCGGTGCTCTCCCAGGTACGGCAGATGAGGCCATCCCTTACAATCAGCGAGTCCCACTGCGCCCAGTAGGACTTAAACTTTGGGCTGCAGTCACTCACAATGTTCCACCCGGGTCTGGGGACACAGGCCCTCTTCCATTCGGCTATCAGTCCCAGGTCATCATCTTCTGCTTGTGCCCGCGTGAAAGATTCGCGGCTCCAGTTCCCTTGAAGTTCCACAGTAGTCCGTCGGCACTGTATCCCGGTGTTCTCCTCCCTTCGGGCACAGAAGGTGCAGTCTTCGGGGCACGGTCTTCGTGACAGGGCGTCAGCGTTAGAATGCAGTTGGCCTTTCCTGTGCTGAATCTCAAAGTTGTACTGTTGAAGCCTCTCTAACCACCGCGCGAGTTGACCCTCGGGCTGCTTGAAGTTCAGGAGCCACCGCAGGGATGCATGGTCGGTCCTGATGAGAAATTCTTGCCCGTACAGGTACTTGTGGAAGTGTTCAATGGTCTTCACGATGGCGAGCAGCTCCTTCCTGGTGACGCAGTAGTTCCTTTCTGGCTTTGACAAGGCCTTGCTGAAGAAGGCCACTACTCTCTCCTCGTCGTCCACTACCTGCGACAGGATCCCCCCTATGCCAAAGTCGCTGGCATCGGTATCGACAATGAACCTTGTTCCAGGTCTGGGGTAGGCCAGAATAGGCGCGGTGCACAGAGCCTGCTTGAGTTGTTCGAAGGCACTATGGCATTCTGCTGTCCACGTGAAGAGTTGGTCCTTCTCAGTCAGTCGATGCAAAGGTTTGGCGATGTCGGCGAATCCTCTCACGAAGCGACGGTAATAAGTGCAGAGTCCCAGGAAGCTTCGTAGTTGGGACTTGTCCTTCGGAACTGGCCACTCCCTCACAGCCGCGGTCTTGTCTGGGTCGGTGCGCACCCCTTCCTCGGAGACGATATGCCCACAGTACTGGACCCGCTAGTGGAAGAGCTGACACTTCTTGGGGCTCAACTTTAGCTGGGCAGCCCGTAGCTTCAACAAGATCTCCTTCAGGTTGCTGTAGTGCTCCTCGAAGCTTCTCCCGAGAACGATGACGTCGTCTAGGTAGACCAGGCAGGTCTTCCAGTGTAGTTCTCTCAGAATGGACTCCATTAGCCTTTCGAAGGTCGCAGGGGCGTTGCTCAGACCGAATGGCATGACGGTGAACTGCCAGAGCCCGCTGCCCACAGAGAACGCAGTTTTCTCGCGGTCCTTAGGGTGGACCTCCACCTGCCAGTAGCCACTCTTCAAATCCAAGGTGGAGAACCATCTCGACCCTGATATGGTGTCCAGGGTGTCGTCGATCCGGGGTAGAGGGTAGCTGTCCTTCTTCGTGACGTCATTCACCCGCCTGTAATCCACGCAGAACCTGGTGGAACCGTCCTTCTTCTTCACTAGCACGACCGGGGAACTCCAAGGACTATGTGATGGCTCGATCACCCCTTGCTCCTTCATCTCTTCTACCATCCGGTCGACCTCGGCTTGCTTGGCGAGTGGGACACGTCGGAAAGGGACCCTAATCGGTGCACTGTCCCCAACGTCGATTCTGTGCTGGACCAAGCTTGTCCTGCCGAAGTCTTTGATCCCCACGGAGAAGACGTCCTGGAATTCGCGTAGCAGGTCCTGAAGTTGGCGTTATTGTTCCTCGTCTAAATGGTCCTGGGATCCTTGGTACAGCTTCTGTAGTTCTTCTGGCAGTGTGCGTCTTCTTCGGTTGTCCATCTGCAGGTGTCCTTCCGTCGTATCTGTGATGCGGGCAATCCAGGTAACGGGCTCGCAGACTCCTAGGTTGGTGTCCCGGTGAACCGTAATGTCGTAGTCATTCAGGTTGGACAGGCGGACGTACGGCCGAGACGTCGTGTTGATGAGAGTCTTGGCAACTAGCAATCCTTTTGTCTGGATGTCCTCATAATTTGGCTCGACGACAGCCGCCACTCCCTCAGCAGTTCCGTCGACAATTACGGCAGCGCTGACCTCCGTCCTGGCGGGAACGATGACGTCTTCTCTCAGCCTTACTCGTCGTGCGGTGATGGACTCGTGCGCAGGTTGCAAAGCAAGTTCCTCACCTCCGAAGTGCAGAGTGTTGGTACTCAGATCCAAGATGATGTTGTTCTGGTCCAGGAAGTCCAGTCCGATGATCAATTCATTTGATACGTCAGCCACAAGCACTGGATGCTTTATCGCCCATCGATCAATGACGAACTCAAGTGATGCGTCGCCATGTACTGGTGCGGTCTCTCCGGTCGCGGTTATTAGCTGGAGGTTCCTTTGTGTGGGTCGCGCTCTCCACTTCGGGATCACGCTGGGACTGACGATGGTCCTCGATGCTCCCGTGTCGATTAGCATGGGCCAGCTCTCTCCGTTGACGACTCCGTCGACCATCAGGCTGCTATTGTCCCTCCGTAACTTCGTCACACGAACTTGGACTGCCGGGGCTTGACGACTGTCACAAGCCAACCTTTGCCCCCCAAGGCTGACTGATACTTGCTTTCCTGGGCCGCGCGGTTTCCCTACGACTGACTGTCCCGACGGAAACCCTTGGCGGCGGCGATCACCGCAGTTCTTGCTCAGGTGGCCTCTCTTACGGCAGGTCCAGCAGGTCGGTAGTCCTCTTCTGGGCCGCCTCTCTGGATGTCCTTCGGCTACGTTTTTGTTGGTGGTACTGCGACTCTTGAAGAACCGGCCTAGCGCCTCCATCAATTCATCGGCCAGGGGCTTGGTCTTGTCGGCTTTGGCTGGTTCGTCGACGTCCACCGGACGCACCCGCGCGCGCATTCTAGATACCTGCTTTGCCGTCTCGAACTCAAGTGCGTGGCTCAGCGCATCTGCCAGGGTCTTATTCCGCGCGAGTCGCAGCGCCTGTTGAGTGTCCGAGTCCCGTAGCCCGTCGGTGAAGGTCTGCGTCGCAATCTGTTCCGGAAAGTCGGCCGGCGTTGTTGGATAGGCGAGCCTTACGAGGCGTGCGATGTCCATCTCGAACTCCTGCAGGGTTTCCGAGTTCTTCTGTACCCGGGTCCGGAGCTGCATCTGGTAGGCCTGCTGAAGGTGGCTATCTCCATATCAGGACTCCATTTGGGCGATCAGAGAAGCGTAGTCCTGGGATCCAGTCGGGATGGCCTGAAGGACGTTAAGGGCGTCACCTCTCAGCGCTACAATGAGAGCTGTAGCCTTTTCTGTGTTGTTCCAGTTATTTATGGAACAGGCTGCCTCGAACTGACGTAAGTAGGTGCTCCACGGGACCTTTCCGTCGAAGGTTGGGGGCGTCACTCTGCTATGTCCCGTTCATGATATTCCCGGTGTAACGGTGGGCGGGCGTTGGCGCAGCTCGGCAACTTCCTCTCGTAGAGCGTTGAATTTCTCTTCCACCCCCGTCAGTGGGCGTTGGCGCTGCTCAGCAACTTCCTTTTGTAAGGCGTTGAATTTCTCCTCCACCCCCATCAGCGGGCGTTGGCACACCTCGGCAACTTCCACTTGTAAGGCGTTGAATTTCTCCTCCACCCCCATCAGCGGTCGTTGGCACAGCTCGGCAACTTCCACTTGCAAGGCGTTGAATTTCTCCTCCACCCCCATCAGCGGGCGTTGGCGCAGCTCGGCAACTTCCACTTGTAAGGCGTCGAACTTCTTTTCCACTGCTGCGACTTCCTCACGTAGGCCCTGTTCTAATTTCCTTTGGCTCTCCTCTAATTTCGTCAGCAGACACTCTTCCAGATTTTTCTGGCCATCCAGAAATTTGGCGGTTAGGTCCTCTGCTAACTTATTCTGGTCGTCCTTCAGGTCCTCTGCTAGCTTATTCTGACCGTCTTCTAATTTGGAAGTTAGGTCCTCGGCTAAACTTTTCTGGCTGTCTTCTAGCTTCTTCTGGCCGTCTTCTAATTTGGCAGTTAGGTCCTTGGTTAAATTCTTCTGGCCGTCCTCCATCTTGTTCTGGCTGGCCTCCATTTTGGTTTCCATGCCATTTAACTTTTAGCAATGCTGCCAATTGCGCCTCCATTTTAGTTGTTTGTCTTGCAAAGGGCATGCACTCACAGGAAAATTAGAGAAAATGACCTGCTTGGGTTTTGAAACCAGGACCGCCAGGTGTTGTGCTTGTGCTTGAGTTCGTAATCAGGCTTCTGACACCAGTTGTTACGTGCCACCCCCCTAGTGGCACTTTTGATAACTGGATTACGGTGGGTTGAAGCACAACACAGATTGTTTCTTTAAAGAAATAATTAACTTTATTGCGGCCAGAAAATTACACTACTCGTCAGCAAATACAAGCAATTGGAACCTTTCTCCAGTTTCCTCAAGTCTCTTCCTTGAGCGCTCTTGGTCCTTTCACTTGTCAACAGACCACATAAGTTAATCCGTCCTAATGAGTACGGTGGCCTTGACAGAAACTACCTGCTCTTCTCCGTTATGTACACCGACTACAGTTACTTACGATTGCTTGCTGCAGGCTGTTCACAAGCTGGGAGAAACAATGTCACTGGATTTCGTAACTCGCACGGCACTTCGTCACCACACTTCTGTCGCTCAGGAAAACATGCCCTAGCTCAGAAACACACACCCACAGAAAGCTCGGTCCCCTCACTTTGAGGCCGCTTATATAGCAGGCTGGTGACTCAATGAATTCTAGAATCGTCCAGGACACACGGCGTCTAGAGATTTCCTTCACTGGCTGGGTCACGAATATTCTGGACCATCCCTTTCACTTCTCAGCCCGTTGCGTAACGCGCGCGTAATTCACTGAGGCAGAGCACACGCAGCCTGGGGGCAGCTGTGACTCAACGCGGCGAGGCGACAAAACAAGCTCACAGCCGTAACAATATCTACGAATCTATTACAGCAATCAAACTGAATATTTTTATGTTGATAAAGGCAATTAACATTAGTAGGATATATGAAAATAGGCTTTAGTTTTTCACGGAGCTACTTATTTCTGCTGTACTTATTCACCGGGGAATTCCTGTCTTTACATGCTACAATACAGAAACAAACGAAGTAGAGAAGCCAATTACTGGAATTGCCAAGGGTCGAAAATGAGGGCAGCAGTCAACTAAGGAAATAAATGAAATATGTACTTTTGAAAACAACATTACAGCTGTCATATTTTGGACACATTATGCGACATTCTGATTCGTTGGAAAAGACAAGTATGCTTGGAAAGGTGGAAGGGTTTCGGAGACGAGGGCGGCCAGCATTGAGATGGATCGACTTCATCAAATCCAATATGAATATGTCATTGAAGGATCTGAAGTATATGGCTGAAGACCGAATCATATGGAGAAAATCCATCCATGCAGTCGCTAGGAGTCGACACAGAATTGATGGCACCTGATAATCACTTATGAATAAATACGCCAGAATATGTATTTATTTATAAAAATTGCAAAAATATGTAAATAAATGAAAAATATTTAGTTAAATAAAATGTATTTAAACTCATAACTATCTGGGCCTTACTGATGACAAAATATATCCCAGGCTCCAAATTAGCAACACTCTAATGAAAGATACTTTTCTGACTGCATGCCCCACGATCTCTTCTGCCTTTCATGTTTCTTAGTTCTAGCCGTTTCTGTTGCAGCCTTAAGCCTTAATGAATGAAAGTACATTAATAAGTAATTACGCTGTTCTCGACCGGATAATGAAGACCGTTGCCGTAGAGAGAGCTAAATGTATGGGCTCATTAGAAGGACAGAATACGGCTAATGAACACAGCAATGACTTGCCACCGTCTCCTTGCAATTTCAGTTTTGGGAGTAGATTTAACATAGTCATCAGCCCCGTGTATTTGTTATAAATTTATGTCAGCCCATTAGAAATTAACCTAATGTATTCCTGTGTGAGATGGTGAAGTATCCGATATAAAACTACGTAAATGTTTGTGCCACCTTCATAACTATTGTTTTACTGCTTTTTCTTTTTATCAGAATTGGCGACTGTAGCATGTTGAGCTTCCATGTCCAAGATCACGGGTTCACAACCCCCTGAAGTTGTCGGATTTTTAAGAGCGATAAGAATCCCTCAGTATGCTTTCCTTCGGATGGGAAGTAAAGCCGGTGGTCCCATGTCACAGATTTATGGCATGTTAAAGAGCCTTCCACTAATTATACTTGTGTGAAGCTAAATTATAGCTTAAATTTTACTAACGCTCTAACGTTCCAACGTCCGTCGCCAGGAGCCGACTGCGGTGGCATCTAATAACCAAGTTATGAACTAGTAGTTGTTGACGATTGCGTTTGGCGGCAAAAGTAGGAACCACTTTGAAATACAATGTCTGCTGTCCTTATTTGAATTAAAACCAGATAACACACACTAATACAGCCATCACAATTAACACCAGTTATGTGACAGATTCTACACACAACCAAAGTACACGGGGCTACATGACCGCGTTGGTACAGGCCTTGAACTGAGGAACCAACCAACTAGAATTGAGGGCATCTTGTCTATCAGCTTCGTGTACGTGTGTGTGAAATTTGCGTAATGAACTTTGCCATTGTAGTGTCTATAACACAATGCTTAACTAATCATTTGTACCTAAAAATTGAAAAAAAAAAAACCAAGATGATAGACCCTTAACACCTCAACAAATATTATAATTGAATAATTGACCCGGGAGTGGACGAACGTTCTAGTTTTGTATTCTTAAGCGGTAGTTAGGTAACATAGTGCTAAAAGTCACTCTTGCCATATCCACTACAAATGACAAGATCACAAAGATCTCTTCTATGTCCAGTCATTTTGCAGTGACAATCCATCTATGTACTTGGAAGATAGCTGTTTTGTATTCAGAACGTTGTGTTGAAAACGGAATTCGTACCTGCCAGAAATACAGGAGGTCTGAGTTTGATGCCATGGATGATGTAATGTTTTCGTCTTTCTCTACACATGTTTTTGCCTACTTTTCTCATTTTGCAACAAATAGTTCCGTGACGAAATAAAGAGCCTACATTTCTTAAAATTTAAGATTGTTGCCAATCTATATAGACCTATCTCGAGTAATGACGAAATCAAGTTGGTAATACTAACATTTTCTAAGTACTGTAGTAGAAATACACCTGAAATAGTGTAGCATAATAGAGTAACTTACTACAGTTGGCAGCATTGGTGACACTGAATATATCCTTAGTTCCATTTCATAAGGTATAGAATGCACATAGAAGATTTGGTGGAAGTCTAATGGATAGTGTGAGTTAGCCGAGGTCGTTGCGGCATGACTGTTGGCAGTCGCTCACATCCGGGAGGCGAGGAGGTTCGAATCCCCCCGCCGGCAACCTTGAAGATGGTCTTCTGTGGTTTCCCATCTTCCTTCCAGGCAAATGCCGGGGTTGGTCCCTAACTATAGGCCACAGCCGCTACCTTCCAACTCCTCGACCCTCCCATCCAACATTCCTCCCCAACGGTACTTGTAGCTCACCCATTGGGTGTCCGTCTCGAAGCAGCTACAAAACTGGCGAGCCGAACATGTCCTCGGACACTCCCGGCACTAAAAGCCATACGCTAAAAAAAATGGATAATATGGACGGTACATGTTGTTTGATATTGGATTTATCAGTGCGCGTAAAATCATGTTGGGATCAATGTCATGTATGTGATTATCAGAATTAATCTGAAATATTACGATCTATTAGAGTGCCAACTTTGGATTAAATCCATTTGTTAGTATAGAAGTTACATCTAATTAAGAATTGAAATGATCAAAAAGCCTAGAATCATGTAGGTAGCACTGAGGTATATTAGTTACTCCAAATTAATCTAGAATGCCAAGTACTATGTAGGTGTAAAGTTTAGAGCTGATGGCTTGCATACCTTATAATATATTGGTATTAGGATTAAACAAATAGAGACAGCATTAATTAACAGTTGGTAGCCCTGCTGGTTCTTACGAATACGAATAGTTATAACAGTTATAGTACACAAAGCACATACGAAATATGGTTGAAATCCATTTGTTAGTAGTGAAGTTATATGCATTTAAAAGCTGGACTTATCAGCAGGCTTAGAATCGTGTTGGCAGCACTGATGTATATACGTTACACCAAACTAAGGTAGAATGTCCGGTACTTTACGTGTGCAATGTTTAGAGGTGTTGGCTTGCATATTTTCTGATATATTGATGTTAGGGTTTAAACATTGAGAGAGCATTTAGTAACTGTTGGCAGCCTTGGTGGCTCTTTAGACTAGGCACAGTCATATCCGTTGCAGTACGCATAGTACATACGAAGTGTGGTTGAATTCCAATCTTTAGTATAGAAGTTACATTCACTTATAAATTGGACCTACCTGAAGGCTTAGGATCATGTTGGCAACAATGGCATGCATGGACTTCTGAAAATTAATCTGGAATGTTATTATCTATATGTGTGCCAGTTTTGGAATAGTTCGCATAGGCCTATACCAATTTCGGAATAGTTTGCATGCATAACTTCTGAGATATCAACATAGAGCTCAAATTCCAATTGCGATTTTTCAGCAGTTGGTAGCACTGTCGTCAGTTTCGAATAAAGCCGTGAGATATTCAGGTATAGATCATTACTCTTATCAAATTTGGTTTCGATAACTGCAGCCGTTTAGTAGTTGATAGGGGGGAACACACAGACAGACAGACAGACACACACACATTTTCCCGGATCGATCTCATAAGTCTACTTTGTCCTCATTTTTAGCCTACTTTTCTCATTTTGCAAAAATGAGGGAAAGGTAGACTTATGAGATCGATCCGGGAAAATGTGTGTCTGTCTGTCTGTCTGCCCTTCTGTTATCTGTCTGTGTGCCCCCCCCCCCTTATCAACTCCTAAAAGGCAGCAGCCATCGAAACCAAATTTGAGAAGAGTAAAGATCTATACCTAAATATCTCACGGCCATATTTGAAATTGACGTCAGTGCTACCAACTGCTGAAAATCGCAATTGAAATTTAAGCTCTATTGTGCCCAACTCTAGGAATGGGTATTCCAAGATTCAGACACCTGGATATCAAGGGAAAGGCTACAGCCGCTTTTGAAAGTTGAGATATTTGAATATCGCGCTACATTACTTCCAGAAGGAAATGGAAAGAATATGCAGCCAAGAGCATGTCAAGTGACGTAGCGAGTAATAGCAGAGGTCGAGACTATTTGTCGATTAAATAGTTAGCCATGGAGTAGAGACTTGAGACTTGGATCAGATTACTGGCACGGCCAAATGAAAGAGAATGCACTTAGTATCAAGTAAATCGGACCAGGGATACCAGAGATATGAGGATTTCTAGATTTCAGCGTGATGCAGCGTGACCCTGACCGTTTTGAATAAAAGCCGGCCGGCCCAAGCAACTTCAGCTCACTTCGAACCAAGCGCTTGCATAGCAAGGTGCTACTACGCTGAGCCAAGGCACATGGTTGCCGGATCTACGCAGAAGTTATTTTCAAAGTTGTGATAGTCACAAAAGTGCTGCGTTACAAGTTGAGCCATGTTTAACATCTCTCATTTCTTTATTTTCTTTGGCGGCCGTCCCGGTAGACTCAGTCGCCATGTGAGATACGTTCTGTCCGGACGTGCCTTGAGGCCCTCCGCCTTATTATTTAAAATGTAATGTTTTTCCTTTTTATTTAACATTGTTATTATGCCGAAGCCTTCCATTTACTCATGTAAGTAATACATCTAACCTTGTGTCCACTATGCTCATTTCCTAAATTTAACCTTTCTTTTTGATCTTCGTCGTGTGCTTGGATTTGCTGTGGAACCAATCGAAATGGCGGTCTCCTGTTTTATTTTGTTTGAGTCTTCGTTTAACCTTTTATTTGTGCCGTGAAATATATCTGCGAGTGATTTTGTGAGTGTATGTTTTTCTTGCTGCCAGGTGCATTGATGCTGTTTTGATTGGGCATGTTTTCGAGTGGGTCACCCGTGGTTTGTGGACGTTGGCGTTTCGACCATTCTCCCAACACGAGGCATGACACCATATATTTTAGCCCTTATGTATTCCCTTCATTCCATGCTTCGGGCAACTGAATCACGGCGGTAACTTTAAGTAGGCCTTACCGTATTCAGCTCGAACTCGGAACGTAAGTTGGGGACCATATAGGTTTAGCATGTTTTGCTAGACTACCTACAAGCACGAGTTGCTTTGTGTTTTATTAATGCATCGTCGGCTGGCATTTTGTGTGTTTGATTGCGTGTATGTATCATGATATATTTCACGGACACTTGACGTCATTTGTTTCTCCTTGTAGTATCTTTGGTTTTTGCATTTCTTTTCTCTGGAGACTGCCAGCTCGATCGCATCCCCATTGCTCGCCACAGCCTTTGCGACACGCACACAGCCTCTTGTTTTATCTTTGCTATGCTTGTTATTTGTGGTCGTCATGACAACCATCCATCTCTAGGCAGAGAAGTGATTGTTGTTGACCAGCGACCGGCTCGATTGCCTCTTGATCTTTTACTTCCTCCCTTTTTACATCGTTTTCACCGAAGTGAGCACAGGTATGAATTTAATTTGTTAACGTTATTTACTATCGTAAGTTATTTATTGTTATTTATATTTATCTTCCCCGTTTGAAAGTGACTTTATTTGACCCCTAGGTGAAGGGTATTCTTTTTTGTGTGTGTTATTCTGGCCGGGTTTCTTTGTGTGTTCGGTTTCAATTCATTAAATTTCCATTTCTTTACCCATGTGTCTCATTTAGTAGTGTTGGGCGATCGGGCTGCTCTCTCTCTCTCACTCTCTCTCTCTCTTCAAACCTAGGCCTAACTTATTCTAGCTTTCTAGCACCAGGAGGGTATTCCTACCACTCGTCGTGGGACCACCTTCACGGAGTCTGGAGTCGCTCGGCACATCTGGCCTGCAAATACGGGCCCAGCACAGGTCAGAAATTAACATCCATTTCCACTGCGTACTCCTTTCTTTTCTAGTTGGTTCCAGTGATGCAGCTAGGAGGCACGCCAAGAATATGTTTATTTTAATAGGGCGGTGCAGATGGTATCAGTTGCGAGGTTAAGTCTCCTGGTCGCTTAGCCATATCCATTGGATTTTAATATTTCGCTGCATATTTTTCAATGTTGTTTTTATTCTGTTTCATGTTCCCTATTGCATACTATGCAAACAAATATTGAGAGTCAATGTGAACTTCCAAGGAGTATGGACCATAAAAATAACAAACTGTAAGGAGAGTGCAATGAGTTAGACTCTATCAACGAACCCCAGCATTGGTAATGTACTAACCAACCCTACTTCTTGTTTCGTACTCATTTCAGGCGCAGGACGGAGGCAAGACATTTGTAGTTATTGTTTTGAATTGTAGCTAGCAGTACTTCTGTAGTTTAGCCATGTATTCTCTCCCAGGTTGTAACGTGAAGAAGGAGCTCATCCAGTCTGACGATGATCTGCTATCGTTTGAAAGTGTCTGTGGGAAAGACACTAATCCATTGACTGAGGTGAAAGGCCATCGCAAGGGAGGCGTAGCCAATATAGTGTCCAAGTGGGGAATTTCATTTTCTGGTGAACTGGGAGTTTCGTCTGTATTTGAGTTCTTAGACAGGGTCAGTGAACTCTGCCATTGTTATGACCTCGAACCAGACGACATTGTTGTCTGCCTACCGTTATTGTTGAGTGGTTTAGCTTTAAAATGGTATCGACTTACCAACAGATCTTTCATCTCGTGGGTTGATTTCTGTAAGTCAATAAAGGAGCGGTTTACGACTTATGATTTTGAACATGACTTGAAGGCTGAAATTCATCGCCGTACCCAGGGTTTGGAAGAGCCTGTAGACGATTTTGTTACTGGGCTAATGACTTTAATAAGTAGGTTGTCGCAGCCCCTTCCCCTTATTGAAACTGTTGATATTGTGTATAGAAATCTAGCACCTGAGTACAAGTCTTTCATACGCCGGTCCAGTGTGTATAGTGTGGCTGACTTTGTTGATCAAGGACGTGAATGCGAGTTCAATCGGCGCCTGCGCAAGTCATATGTACCCCCACCCCTCCCCTCTGACAGTTTGTTTCCAGAGACTGCATGCGTGCAATCCCAGATTCAGAGGACTGCGCACCCATCTTCAATATCTCGTCAGGAGGACCGGGCAGTTAACCGTCCCCACTCGCATATTGTCGGGAGTATTCCCAATGCTACTTCTTCTGCGAATCCCGCTCCTCAGGATCAACAGTTACCTCGAAACCCGAACATGTATAACCGTATAAAATGTTGGAATTGTGATCGTTTGGGGCATCATTTTAATTCCTGCCGTGCGCCCTCTCGTGTGTTTTGTCACACATGTGGTCTTCGTGACGTGACGCACATAGCCTGTCCTAGATGTGCTTCGCGTCAGGGAAACGAGCATGGCTCCCCGGTTTAGACCCGCCGGAGTGGCCATGCAATGAAGTTCGCCGGGAAATGAACATTTCCACGACTGGAAACTTCTGTCCTTGGGTCCCTGTAAGTGTTAAGAAATTGTCGATACCCGCTTTACTGGATTCTGGTGCTTCACGTTCATTTATTCAGCGCTCCATCGCGGAACAGCTTCCTGTTACTCAGATTTGTCCACAAGATGGGGGTTTGAAATTTTATTCTGCGGTGAAGTCATCTATTTCTGTTTCTAGCGTTGTAACATGTCATATTAAGATATGTGGTTATTCTTGGGATTGGAACTTCCATGTGGTGGATGACTTATCTACGCCTATGATCTTAGGTTCTGATTTTATGCACAAAGCAGGGTTGAGGCTTGATTTTTCGGATCATTCCTTCAGTTTTTTGTTTAAATCCAAGGAGCGGTTTCATTTTAATACTTGTGAAGCGAGTGTTCCTTGTAATTTTTCTGGTATCTCTGCTGTTCTAATCCCTCCTACTTTATTCACGAGTCAACGTGACGCTTTATCTGATTTGGTGAATGAATTTCCAGATGTTCTCACGTCGGAACTGGGTTCCGCTATCGGCTACGAGTGTTATATTGATTTAACTGATGAGGTTCCAGTTAGGTCGGCGCCATTTTCGTGCTCTCCACCCAAACTCATTGCCATGAGAGAATATATTGATGATCTTAAGGCACGCGGTGTTGTGAGTCCTTCTAAGTCTTCTTATGGTAGTCCAGCATTCCTGGTGCCTAAGAAAGAGGGTACTTTTCGTTTAGTAGTTGATTATCGTCGACTCAATTCTAAGGTGGTGTTCGACAACTTTCCCCTTCCAACTCTGGAGAGCGCTTTTCAGCATTTTCACGGGGCGAAGTACTATTCCGTCCTAGATTTGAATTGTGCACATTATCAAATTCCTCTCGATCCCGAGAGCCGTAAGGTAACTGCGTTCTCCACTCCGTTCGGCCTTTTTGAGTTCAATAAGTTACCCATGGGCATTTCTATCGGCGGACAAGTATTGAGTAGGGTTTTGGACGAGTTATTTGGAGATTTAAAGTATTCATCTGTGTTTAACTATCTAGATGACCTCGTGATTTACAGTCAGTCTTTTGAGGATCACCTGATCCATTTACGTGAAGTCCTATGTCGTCTTCGCAGAGCCGGACTCACTGTTAACCCGGACAAAATCTCTTTGGCTTCGAAGCAAATCAAATTTTTAGGTCACATTCTTTCGGATGTGGGCATAGAAGTGAACCCTGAGCGTGTGCAATGTATCCAAGAGTTCCCTACTCCCACGAATGTGAAAGCAGTCCGACGTTTTTTGGGAATGGCAGGCTTTTACAGTAGGTTCATTAAGGGCTTTTCGGACATTTCAGCGCCCCTGAATTATTTGAAGAAGAAGAATGTACGATTCGTGTGGGGCCCCGACCAGTGTCTCGCCTTTGAGAAATTGAAAGAATGTCTTTCTTCTGCTCCCGTCCTTCGAACTCCGGATTTTGGGAAAGATTTTATGTTACATTGTGATGCGAGTGATGTCGCAGTTTCTTGTGTGCTTAGTCAGCAGGTGAATGGTAATTTGGCACCCATCGCTTTTGCCAGTCGGATACTTAATGATTGCGAACGCCGGTATTCCACTTTCGAGAAAGAAAGTCTGGCTGTCGTATTCGGCTGTGAACGTTTCAGATCTTTTCTAGAACATCGGCATTTCATAGTGTATACCGACAATGAAGGTCTGTCCTGGATGCGCTCGCATGTCAAAAAATTGGGACGTATAAATCGTTGGATTCTTCGTCTATCCTCTTTCAGCTTTGACATCATTCACGTCAGAGGCAGTGAAAATGTTGTAGCGGATTGTTTGTCACGCATGTTTGAGGAACCTCCTCCCATTGTTGAGATCCCCGAGCCAGTGAATCTTCTCCAACACATTCCATGGTCATTTACTGACATCCGTACGTACCAAGCAGATGACCCATTTTGTGTCACATTGCGTGAAAAAATTCTCGGGAAAGATTCTGGTGTATCTGAGTTTTCATTGCGCAATGATGTTATAGTGCATACCGCTCCTCGATCTTCGAAATGTAGGATTTTCGTGCCAGAGAATATACGAAGTATGCTCTTGGCGTATTTCCATGAATCCTGTTTTGGATTACATTTAGGTATGACGAAGACTTTCCATAAAATCTCTCAGGAATTCTTCTGGCCTCATTTGAAAGCGGATGCTTTTGCTTTCGTCCGAAAATGTGTTACGTGTCAACGTTCTAAGCCAGCAAAGAATTCTCGCATTGGACTTCACCACGCTGACACGATGTCATATCCTAATGAGCGCCTGTTTATAGATTATTTTGGTCCCCTAGTTAGGTCATCTTCTGGTCATCAAGCTATACTTACTGTCGTTGATGGATTTTCAAAGTTTGTATGGTTATTTCCTGTCAGGGAAATCACGACACGTACCACTGTTAGGCTTTTGACCAATCATATTTTTGGTGTTTTTGGTCCTCCAAAGTTTTTAGTGTCCGATAACGCGAGCGTTTTCCGGTCCAAGTCTTTTAGATCAATGTGTTTTTCTTGGGGAATTGATCATGTCTTTTTGGCACCCTACCACCCTCAGCCAAATCACGTTGAAAGGTTTCATCGTAACTTGAAGGCTTGCTTGAGTGCGTTCCACAACGCAGATCAGTCACGTTGGGACGCAAATCTTCAGTTTTTCTCCTTAGGATTTAACACTGCCCTTCATGAATCGACGAATTCTACCCCTTCGGAATTGTTTTTAGGAAGGCGTATTGTTGATCCACTTCAGCTTCAGTGGAAAATAGATTATCTGGCTGCGCCATCCCGCTGTACCTCAGTCAAAGAAAAATGGGAAGTTGCTGTACGGCATCTGAAAAGGGCACGAGATCGCGTGGCGTCTCGCTATAACAAGGGTAGGCAACCTGTTAGTTTTCAGGTGAATGACGACGTGCTAGTGCGCCTGCACCCACAGAGTTCGGCCAAGAATAAGGAGTCAGCTAAGCTAATGCTTCGCTGGAGCACGCCCAAAACTATCACTAGATTTTTAACACCTGTCACTGTTGAATTGATCTCCAAGGAGAATCCCACCGACGTATCCAGAGCTCACATATCCCAATTGAAACCATTTATTGTGTAACCTTCTTATTTGCTGTGATTAATGTTGTCCTTTTTCTGCGTAGGTTAGCCAATCATAATTTGCTTATGTTATTCAAGGAAGCTAGTATCCATATGGCGTCTCCTTGACCTGCCTATTATTGAACCAATTTCGACCGAGGCAGAGTCAAGTACAAATTTACGAGCTCAAGAAAGAAAATAATACAAGAAGAAATAGGCCTACATACTCTGTGTAACTTAATATTTATTGTAAAAATATGTATTTTTGCGAATTCGGCCAGTAGAGAATTTATATTCTATAAATAATGGACACATTATATCGCTTCCTTGTTATTTTAATACGTCACTTTCATGATGGGTATAAGGAGAATGGCAGACTTCGGCGTCAAAGGGCGAAAGTCTTTTGTTTATGATTTTCGTCCGTGTCTCTATCTACTTTTCTTGTCATTGTAACGCTCAGGCGAACCGTAATACCATTATGACAAGCCCAGGGATCGTCAAAGGAACGCGCGCCTTTGGGGACCCCGAAGGAGTTCTGTCCTGATATTGCGATCGCCGAAGCGATCTGATTATTTTTATATATTACTTCATTTTATAACTGTATTCTTTCTGATATGGCTCAATTGCTTAAGTGATTGTTATATCGATCACCCTCCCCCCTCATATTTTGTGTACTGTTATAGTTGTTGACAAACCACCTGTGTGATAAGGATGTTGTGTATTTTGGAACACTTGGGACATGATTGATTTCAAAGCGGTAGTGCTTAGTGATGTAAAAAGAAAAATCTTTTATGATTATAAATAATTTTTCTTTTGGGGGGTGGTGTGGATCCTGAGCCATGTTTAACATCTCTCATTTCTTTATTTTCTTTGGCGGCCGTCCCGGTAGACTCAGTCGCCATGTGAGATACGTTCTGTCCGGACGTGCCTTGAGGCCCTCCGCCTTATTATTTAAAATGTAATGTTTTTCCTTTTTATTTAACATTGTTATTATGCCGAAGCCTTCCATTTACTCATGTAAGTAATACATCTAACCTTGTGTCCACTATGCTCATTTCCTAAATTTAACCTTTCTTTTTGATCTTCGTCGTGTGCTTGGATTTGCTGTGGAACCAATCGAAATGGCGGTCTCCTGTTTTATTTTGTTTGAGTCTTCGTTTAACCTTTTATTTGTGCCGTGAAATATATCTGCGAGTGATTTTGTGAGTGTATGTTTTTCTTGCTGCCAGGTGCATTGATGCTGTTTTGATTGGGCATGTTTTCGAGTGGGTCACCCGTGGTTTGTGGACGTTGGCGTTTCGACCATTCTCCCAACACGAGGCATGACACCATATATTTTAGCCCTTATGTATTCCCTTCATTCCATGCTTCGGGCAACTGAATCACGGCGGTAACTTTAAGTAGGCCTTACCGTATTCAGCTCGAACTCGGAACGTAAGTTGGGGACCATATAGGTTTAGCATGTTTTGCTAGACTACCTACAAGCACGAGTTGCTTTGTGTTTTATTAATGCATCGTCGGCTGGCATTTTGTGTGTTTGATTGCGTGTATGTATCATGATATATTTCACGGACACTTGACGTCATTTGTTTCTCCTTGTAGTATCTTTGGTTTTTGCATTTCTTTTCTCTGGAGACTGCCAGCTCGATCGCATCCCCATTGCTCGCCACAGCCTTTGCGACACGCACACAGCCTCTTGTTTTATCTTTGCTATGCTTGTTATTTGTGGTCATGACAACCATCCATCTCTAGGCAGAGAAGTGATTGTTGTTGACCAGCGACCGGCTCGATTGCCTCTTGATCTTTTACTTCCTCCCTTTTTACATCGTTTTCACCGAAGTGAGCACAGGTATGAATTTAATTTGTTAACGTTATTTACTATCGTAAGTTATTTATTGTTATTTATATTTATCTTCCCCGTTTGAAAGTGACTTTATTTGACCCCTAGGTGAAGGGTATTCTTTTTTGTGTGTGTTATTCTGGCCGGGTTTCTTTGTGTGTTCGGTTTCAATTCATTAAATTTCCATTTCTTTACCCATGTGTCTTATTTAGGCCTAGTAGTGTTTGGCGATCGGGCTGCTCGCTCTCTCTCTCTCTCTCTCTCTCTCTCTCTCTTCAAACCTAGGCCTAACTTATTCTAGCTTTCTAGCACCAGGAGGGTATTCCTACCACTCGTCGTGGGACCACCTTCACGGAGTCTGGAGTCGCTCGGCACATCTGGCCTGCAAGTACGGGCCCAGCACAGGTCAGAAATTAACATCCATTTCCACTGCGTACTCCTTTCTTTTCTAGTTGGTTCCAGTGATGCAGCTAGGAGGCACGCCAAGAATATGTTTATTTTAATAGGGCGGTGCAAAGTGGAACTTAGTAAGTTTCCGGCAGGGAGAATCACTAAGGTGATTGATATTTTTCTACGGACACTGGTGAAATATTTTATTTCTACATGGACATATGCTAGACTTTGTCTAGAAAATACTTTGTCACAGTCCAGTAATAAGCATTCAATACTTGGATATTTTAGTCCAATTTTAGTCAGTTTCATAATTGTAACTTGATAACCACTCCGATCTTTCAGTATATTGAAGGCCAGTCTATCAAGGTGTTGTTCATTAGCCAACGCAGGGAAACTATATGTTGCTTCGCGCATGATAGATGGTGATAAGCCATGCCCAGGGAACGATCTTCAGAACAGCCGTTGATTGGTTTAGACTGTCAGTGTTTTCTTGTACTGAAAAGATTACCGTGAGTTATGTTACAACTGACATATTTGAGAATATATCACTTAGATCTGACCCCATTTAAGCGAAATGCTATGGATTTAATAGAAGTCAACATTAAAATGGATCAGCAGTTACTTCAAACTTCAAGAAATATCTCCACTATGTCGTGTTAGACAGATTGTGGGTATATAATGGCGGCCGATACAAGGATTATACGTGCGTGTCCGATAGGGCATGTATCTGGATAAATCAGGTACAGACCAGATTCACTACGCTTCAAGACCATCAAGAAATGTAAGCCACTTTTGACTTTATACTATGCTTAGTTAATTGGAACAAACTATTTTTCTGCAGATGACCAACACATTTATTTTTCTTCGTATTTAAATCTTGCAATGATTTACGCAAGACATATTAGAGTTATTCTGAGTGTTTTCAGCACTCAGAACAGTTTAGGATCGATGACCGAGCAGAACGAGCATTTATTTGAATGTTTCATATTTTTGGGTAATCACGGAAAAAACCGATGTAACTGTAAAAGTTAATAATTATTTTTGTTGAGAGATGGATATTTTATCCATATTCGAAGAATCGAACATGTGGATTCTCACATAATGAAATAATAATTAAACACATTTAAAATAATATAAATAATAATAATAATAATCCACTAATAATAATAATAATGATTTTCATAATTTTTCTAAATAATTCTTGGATCTTATATTTTCTAATAATCACATTTATTGAGAGAGAGCCTATGAAGTAGTTTAATCATTTCTAGTTTGGAACAGGTGATTTTCCGAAGGAGAGTGGTTAGCGCAAGCCCGCATTCAACCAACATTACAGTTCTGGTTGAACAGTTAATATTTGCAATGAGCAAAGTATATTTTTCAGATAACACGGAGAGTCATGAAACGGGAAGCAAATGATATTTGTATCAATTAGGATATTTTTGTATTTATATAAAATCATGACATAAATACACATTCGAAAGTGAAATAAAGATTATCATGAGTATGGTAAATTCACGGGTTGAACTGAATGGTAAAATAAAATAAACTTGTAAGTTTATTAATCTTCCAGTGTTGATAACAAGCAGAGGCTTGATTTATTGTATACATTTTGGGAAGAAAATTTATGTGTGTGGAGTAGTTGAAATGCCATTCCAAGGTGCGCATGTTTAAGTCGCAGGAATGAGGAGGTTTTTATTTGAGCATCAATCAAATAGCAGGTTCGATGACTCAGTGTTAAAGGAGTATTGGAACTACACATTGCGTCGTATGAATGACCCGATGGTTATTTCTTAAAAACCATCAGTTCTTATTTCAACCTTGTTTACGGATTCCATTAAAACTTTGATTTTGCTAGAACCCGGATTTGTCATGATAGTATTTTATTCTTCTTCAGAGGAAGACCTTTGCCGTTGTTGTTGGAATATTGTGTTCTTACACAAATAATAGAATGGGCCACTGCCAATTAAAAATAATTCTATAACCACGAATAATTTGAAGGATGTTTTCAATCCTAGTGCCATGAACTAAATGAATTTATTATGAAGCTACAATTCTTACTTCCGCATTCTGTCTAAGAATTGCAAGTTGTGAAAGTTACTAAAATGGCCACAAATATAAATATTTTTCTTAATGATGATTCCAAGTGGAGAATCGAATAGTTGAATGGTCCAACAATTTATTAATCAAGTTGATGATTCAGAAATCATATATTTTGTTAGGAACTTGAAGTTCATAATCGAGTCACTTCTCGATTATGTTTAATGTCAGATGAACAATTAATTTTGTTGTGCTTCGCACAATTTCTTCGATGCTATGCTCAAGGTCAAATAACTTTCAGAAGTTGTTATTAATATGTGTACATAATTTGTGTTGATTCAAAGATGATAATATTTTTTGACAATATTTTTCTTTTGAAACTGGAAAATTAAGTGAAAGTTAAAAATTCTATGAACAATTATTCTACGAGTGTTAATATTATGTAAAAATTCAACCAGTGAACTCCGATATTTCCAGTAGAGACAATTAAATTTGAACTGGATTTAATCATAAATAATGAATATAGTTTTGGAACACAGTCTACAGGACTAATAATCAGACTTGTGTTTCCAAAGGTAATTGTCCAATGTGTTGGAAAATTTCTGTACATTGTGTAAATAGTAATGTGGGTCGCCACACGTGAATGATGCCGCTTTTAGCATCTTATTTTGCAGTCAATTTTAACTTCAGAATAAAATGAGATAATTTTACATGATGTGTTATGCCCAGTTGAATCTCCTTCTATCCTTATTGTTGCATTGAGCCAAAAATCAGTAAAGCATTTTTTTTTCATTTGATGTCGTTTTTGCGATTAGCTTTAACCCATCTGGCGCCCCGGGATATTTTGACTCTCGTGCTGACTGATTCTTGGTAAAATGCATATGTGGTCGTGCGGACTCCGGTCTAAACGGGCACACTATGTCGGATATCTCAGAAATTATGTAGCCTACTTCCAGATTAATTTTCAGAAGTCCATACATGCCAGTGTTGCCAACATGATTGTAAGCCTGCCGATATGTCCAATTTCTAAATGCATGTAACTTCTATATTATCGATTGGATTTAAACCAAGTTTCGTATATACTATGTGTACTACAACAGATATGACCATGCGTATTCTAAAGAGCCACTAGGCTCTCTCTTTGTTTTAATCCTAACGTCAACATATCAAAAAGTATTTAAGCCAACAGCTTCAAACTTTGCACACGTATACTGCAGTACCTGAGATTCTACCTTAGTTAGGTGTAACTTATATACATCAGAGCTGCCAAAACGATTCTAAGCCTGCTGATAGGCCCAGATTTTAAATGCATATAACATATATACTACCGAATGGATTTCAACCAAAATTCGTATGTGCTTTGTGTACCATAACAGTATTGACTATGCGTATTATTAACAACCAGCAGGGCTGCCAACTGTCAATAAATGCTATTTCTATTTGTTTAATCTTAATATCAATATATCAGAAAGTATGCAAGCCATGAGCTCTAAACTTTGCACACGTTTAGTATCTAACATTCTTTATTAATTTGGAGTAACTAATATACCTCAGTGCTGCCAACATGATTCTAACCTTTCTGATAGCTTCAATTTTTAATTACATTTAACTTCTATACTAACAAATGTATATTATCCAAAATTGGCACTGTAATAGATCGTAATATTTGAGATCAATTCTGAGCATCACATATATGACATTGTTCCCAACATGATTTTACGCGCACTGATAAATCCAATATCCAACAGCAAGTAACGTTCATACTATACTTTAGACTTCAGCCAAATTTTGTATGTGCATTCTATACCTTAAGAGATGGAACTAAGGATATATTCCGAGTCACCAGGGCTGCCAACTGTAGTAAGTTACTCTATTAGGCTACACTATTTCAGGGGTATTTCAAACTGCAGTATCTACTGTATAAATATTAGTATTACCAACTAGATTTCGACATTATTCAAGATAGGTCTATATAGATTGGCATGAATCTTAAATTTTAAGAAAATTAGGCTCTTCAGTTCGTCACGGAACTACTTGATTCTACTTAGTTTCCACAAGGATCCCTAGATATTCACCATTACAATGTTTTTTTGTTGATGTGTAACATCTTTCCACTCGGTTGGTGGATAGTTTTGTGGGAGTGATTTTGAAAATTGGGGACGGAAGTGGATCGAATCTATTGAGCTGGCAGTGGTGGATCGAACGGAAGTATGCACTGCCCGCTCGATCGATAGAACGGAAGTGTACTAGCTGGCAGTGGTGGAAAACGGAAGTATGCACTGCCCGCTCGATCGATCGTTCGAACGGAAGTGTACTAGCTGGCAGTGGTGGAAAACGGAAGTATGCACTGCCCGCTCGATCGATCGAACGGAATTGTGCCCTAGCTGGCAGTGGTGGATCGAACGGAAGAATAAGACGCACTGCCAACTCGATCGATCGATCCAGCTGGCACTGGTAAGAGAAACAATCAGCGCTCGGTGTCAGAAATCGATACCATGACGTACTCTCGGCCATGTGGAATGTATATGACATACTGAACGGTAAACGCTCATGCGAACTCCGGTGTCGAGTGATTGAAACAAATGACATGGTACATGTTCGAAGTCTTCGCATCAGTATTTAGATGGTAAAATGCCGTAATATCAAACATTGTAAGTAGCCGGCATTGCCGGTATTATGTTTCTGCACAATGGCTATTCAAATATTAACCCACATAACGGTAATGCAGTCATCAATATAATATAATCGTTGCGGTTATACGAGAATTGAGCAAGCCTTCATGAGCTATTACTCAATACATTCTCTTTACTCACAAGAGGGCCTATTCATAAGGCATTTTAGACTCAATTTCACGCAGGAACATTATCGAAACAAGCAAAATATAAATGAAACTTAATTCCGTAATGCAGTATTATTGGAACGTGGAAATAAGTCACCATCTTGTGCACAATATTTGGGTAGTCGAAATAGCCGTGGGGTTAGCGCCTATTACTGTGAATCAAGAGATCTCGGGTTCGAATCCCGGACGGGGTAGATATTTTTGCTACCAGATTATCATTTTAAAAGATATTTATCATATCAATATGACTCATTTTAACAGAATCCATGAAATTACGTGTTGGTCTGTGAATCAAGAAGTCCTGTTTTTAAGGAATTTAAGATTATGAGCGGTGTCGCGTCTATTTCTAGTTGATCCATATCGTATTCTTTATTTAGGCTAGTGCTGGTGGAAGCTACGAATCATCTAATAAAATGAGTTCCGTATTATAAGCTGATCCTGCCCGTGGTGTCCCTGCATAGGTACTTGGACTTAAATTTCCAGTACTGAACTGAACGTCAGCATTCCAGGAACATAGTATATTTACATACCAGAATGGTCTATGTCAGTCAATCATCACTTACTGCTGAATAAACTCTACTTGATGACAAAGGACTATAAATTAACTGAAATAGTCAGGTGTCTTCTTCAAAATCGTAGACTCTTTGTAGACTTTCAAGGACAGCACAGCCGTTGGAGGAATCAACGAAATGGACTGCCTCAAGGTAGTGTTCTGGCCCCTATCCTCTTTAACATATATACAAATGACCAGCCAATACCTGTAGGTACTCGAAGCTTTATTTATGCGGATGATCGTACCATTACCGTCCAGGCGGATCAGTTTGAAGTTGTGGAAAGACGTCTATCTGAAGCTCTGGGGAAACTAAGTGATTATTATAGAGGAAACAAATTGAAACCAAACCCTTTGAAAACACAAGTCTGCGCTTTCCATCTCAAGAACAGACAGGCAAAGAGGAAACTGCATGTAACGTGGGACGGCATGCTGTTGGATCACTGTGCGAATCCCAAATACTTAGGGATTACATTGGATCGTGCACTCGCGTATGAAAGACATTGTCTAAACACCAAAAATAAGGTATCCGCAAGAAACTGCCTCCTTCGCAAATTATCTGGTACCAGCTGGGGGACTCAAGCTCAAACAATAAGAACCACTGCTTTAGCACTCTGTTGTTACTCTGCAGCAGAATATGCATGTCCTGTGAGGTATAGGTCGTGTCATACCAAGCAGGTTGATACTGCATTAAATGAAACGTGTAGACTTATCACTGGCTGCCTGAGACCCACGCCATGTGATAAACTGTATTGTTCAGCAGGCATTGCACCCCCAGATATCAGAAGAGAAATTGCAGCTAAATGTGAGAAACCTAGGGTTGATGTGTCTCAAGCACATCCATTGTTTAGCCTTCAACCAGCCCACTCTCGACTGAAGTCCAGAAGAAGCTTTCTTCACACAACTGAGTGCCTAACTGACAAACCTCAGGTTTTGAGGATTACATCTTGGTTGACCAGAAGACCCCACATTACCCAGTGGATGGTTCCATCTGAAAGGCTCCCAGCAGGACATACAGAGGCTTAGACAACTTGGAAGTCTCTCAACAGATTGCGATCTGGTGTTGGCAGATCCAAGTCCAACCTTCATAAATGGGTTTTTTGCTGCGACCCGGTCCTTTGTGAATGTGGTGAAGAACAGACTATGGGTCATCTGCTGCAGTGCAGTCTGTGTCCCATACTGTGCACCATGGAGGATCTGGTGAAGGCTACACCAAATGGACATGACATGGCAAAATACTGGTCATGCATTATTTAGAACCTTAATGTTCAAGTGTTGCCATTGTTTTGCCCATTTTGTACATAGTTTGTTATGTAATATTTTTGTTCCTGACACGAGTAAATAAATAAACTACAATAGATTAATATTTGTGCCAATAATTGTATAAATTACCGGTGTATCAACAATTTCACGTGAGGTTTCTTCAATGTCAGATGTTACACATCATATGCGACTACTGTAAGGCTCGTAATTTTTTTTATAATAGCTTTTCCTCCCAGCTCGGCTTCACCCACGGACTCTGTAAGGGATCATTCCTCTACCGTCGCAATCACGTTGTCTGAGAGCTGAACACATTGTCAGCAGATATAACTGGGGATGATGACATGTGACCGCTAACTTGTGCATAATAAGGAAAGGACAGGGAAGGGAGTGTGAAGCACGTACTCCGTGAACCTGTTGAAAGGAACCGTTCAGGCATTTGCCTGAGGGTAAAAATGGGAAACCACGGAAAACCATTTTCAGGACGGCCAAGTTTGGATTAGAACCCATGCTCTCCCGATTCCAGTGAGGCACGAGCAGGCGTGTTAGAGCTCTCGGCCACCGCAATCGGTTACTTGTCGTTACGAATGCTAAACTTGAAAATAAAACTATCCTTCAGAAAAGAAATTGTCAACGATCGAAAAATGATTGAAGGTAAAAGAAATGTTCTTCATTGTCACCACACAAAAGGACTAAATATTAAAAATAGTTTTTGAACGGTTTATATTCATTAAGTATTAACATCAGTATAATCTGAATATCGTTGAGGTATCCCAGCTAAGCCGAAGCAATGTTTAGGAAAATAATTTGATTTGAACCTAACTCCCCTCAATCTGAACAGGTAAGTTTTTCGTTTCGACCTCAACGATGATTGTTTTGATATAGCCTGTTTCTAATTATACCCCGAAGCAGCTAACGCACAAATTTACAGACAAAGAGGGTACTGCAAATAGATTTCTTGGATATATGGTGTCTTTCTACTCAAAATTCTCCCAAGAAAATGAACTAATTAATTTTTGGTGTGTTAGGAATACAATTTTGCCAGCTGCCTTCTTTTGATGGATGTAGCATTATTGCATTTGTCTGCTGGCACAGGATAGATCTGTACGTAAGAGGCAAGCTACAGCGGCAGAGGTAGTGCCGAGTACGGCATTGGAGGCACAAATGCTTCCTGTGGATACATTGGAAGATCCTACTCATAAGGTCAGTGCTGTGGCACTTGTTCAGTTAGGAAAATGACGCAAAACTATCTCGCTCTTTACCTTTCCTAGAGTGGCTCTTCATAGCGCTGCCTTTGTTCATTGTCGTCTCTATACACATTGCTTCGGCTGTATTAAGGTCAAGAAGGAGGATTGTGATGTCGGAAATTGGTTTTGTAAAGTATGTGATACGCCGGACAGTTTGAGGGTGCAAATCAAAGCAAGGGATCAAATAATACAGGAACTTAGGGCAAAGCTTCGTTAATCAGAAGAAACGGTGAAGGATGTGACTGAACGGCTTTCTACTGGGATCAGTGTGGAAGAGGGCGTGCAGGAGCAAACTGAGGATGACGTTATCATAATGGGTGATTCTATGATACGATGGAGTGCGAATATCTCGAGGAAATCAGGTGCGAAAGTGCGGTGTTACCCGGGGATTAAGATTGACCAGCTTGCCCAACAAGTGGAAGAAGCAAATGTAGAGGACTGTGACAAAGTTAAAGTGTTGTTGCTCCATGTTGGGACGAACGATTTGAAGAAGAAGGCTACAGCTGATTACATCATGGGGGAGCTCTACGAACTAGGCAGAAAAGCTAAAAGCAAGTTTAGAAATGCAAAAATTATAATGAGTGGCATTGTTCGGCGGGGAGATGTTCCGTTGAGGCGAGTTAAGACTGTAAATGACCGCATGGACTGGGTATGTGCACAACTGGGATTAGTGTACGTAGAAGCTGACTGCTGGTTTGGTGGCCGTGACTTCGCCCGAGACGGGCTGCATCTAAATCAACGGGGCGCTTTCAATCTAGGGAGCCTACATGACAGGGTCATCGGTTCGTGCCGGCTTTTGTGAGGAGGAGCAGGTCCAGAGGTTGCCAGCCGATGGGAACAGAAGGAGCTATTTCGAGATATTTGCTGCGGAGGTAAGACTCTAAGATTACTGCAGGTTAATTGTCAGAGTTTAGGAAATAAATTAATTGAATTTTGGAATCTTGTAGAGACGTATTCTCCGGACATTGTCATTGCAACTGAATCTTGGTTATATGAGGACATAAATAGTAGCGAAATAATTCAAGGGACCTACGAGATGTACAGAAGGGATCGGGGGAAGCGAGGTGGTGGGACATTTATTTGTGTGCGCAAAAATATAGCCAGTTTCTTAAAGTGGGCTGATATGGATCATGAAATGTTATGTGTACAAATTTCGGATAAAGGAAATGAATTCCCTCTTCAGGTGATAGGGGCGTATAGAGCACCGAAAGATAACCTTTCTCTCCTCGAAACACTGTATGATAAAACTTGTACGGGTAATGCTATGAAAAAGAGCATAATAATTGCTGGAGATTTAAACCTCCCCAAAGTAGACTGGTCTGGTGAGTCAACTAGCTATGGTCAGGCTCAGAGTGCTGCAAATAAATTCTTAAGGGAGGGGGGATTTTCCCAAGTAGTTGACTTCCCAACTAGAGACAATAATACCTTAGATGTTTATCTCGTAAGGCCTGTAGAGCTGTATATTAACTGTCTGAAAGTACCAGGAATTAGTGACCATTCTGGGGTTGAATTAAATATTAGATATGGTGACATTACAAAATTAGACTCTGATGTAGCAAAAAAGATCATATTCCAGTATCGCAGGGCGGATCAGGGCAAGTTTCAGGGGTATTTGAATGAGCTATTTGTAGGATGGGCATCGGAAGGAAATCACATTAATATCCTGTGGACTAACTTTTTGGAAATTTTAAATAGCGCTGTTGATAAATTTGTCCCATTTAAATTGCTGAAACAAAACCCAGATCCTGAGTATTACACACGAGAAATTAGGAGTCTAAAACGGAAAATTTGGAAATTATACAATAAAAGACATGATAGTGACACGTATATGTTGAAATTTAAGTCCTTATCAAGAGAGCTCGTCTTAAAAAAGAGGGCTGCTCATGACAGTTATATGCAAGGTTTACTTGGTTCGGGAGGTGATGGGTGGAAAAAAAATTACAGTTATGTTAGGAGAAGAAAGGGAAATTCAAATAATTTGTCGATGATAATGTCCGGTGACGGTAAATTAATTACTGAGAAACAGGCCATTGCTAATGAATTAAATGTCTTTTACGGTAGTGTGTTCAATAAATCCAATAGCTGTGTGTTGGACCTTAACGACGAATCAGGGGCTCCCCTGTTCCAAATAAACCAGTCAGCAATTGTAAAGCTAATACAAAAACTACGTTTCAATGTATCAAAGGGTCCTGATAATATTGTTAGTGAAGTACTTAAACTAGGAGGTAGGGCCGTGGCACGATACTTGGAGGTGATGTTTAATGTGTCCATAAACAATGACTGGAAAAGAGCTACGGTCGTCCCAATATTTAAGGGAGGGAGCAGACTTGAATTGGGCAACTACAGGCCGGTTAGCCTAACGTCCATCGTTTGTAAACAGATGGAACAACTCATTTGCGACTACTTGAAGGAACAGTGGGAAACATTATCATGGTTTAATGATAGGCAATATGGATTTCGGAAAGGTTACTCATGCGAGAGTCAGATGCTATCACTTTTTCAAGACATTAGCGAATCGTTAGACCATGGAGTTTCAGTCGACGCCGTGGTTATAGATTTTGCGAAGGCATTTGATGTCGTGCCGCATGACATGCTACTCCATAAATTAGCTTCGACGAAGATTGATAGAAGAGTAATTTTATGGATCCAAGAATTTTTGACGGGTCGTTCCCAGAAAGTGAAAGTCGAAGGCATATTCTCGGATGAAATTACCGTAACGTCGGGTATCCCTCAGGGCAGCGTAATCGGAACTTTGTTATTTTTGGCGTTTATAAATGACTTACCAAATGAGATTCGCAGTGACTGTCGATTGTTTGCGGATGATTGTGTAATATATCGAAAGATACATGACTCACAAGACAATGCAGTGCTTCAAGAGGACCTGAACCTGGTCTATAAGTGGGCGATTGTAAATAAAATGAAAATAAACACAAGAAAATGTAGTCTCTTAAAAATAGGGAAAGTGCGAAGGCAGGATTTTCAATATAACATTGGCTCGGAAATACTTGTAGAAGAAGATTCTTGCAAATATTTGGGCGTTCACGTAAGGAATGATATGAAATGGAGTAGTCGTGTAGGATGTGTAGTTTCAAAAGCTTACAAATCCCTGCACTTTGTAATGAGGGTATTAAAAGGAAGTAGTGCCTCTGCTAAAGAATTAGGCTATTTGTCACTTGTAAGACCTATTCTGGAATATGCCTCGGTGGTTTGGGATCCATATCAAGTAGGGCTCATCAATGAGTTGGAAATGGTACAAAGAAAGGCCGCTAGATTTTTGCTCAGTGGCTTTAATCCCAGGAGCAGTGTGAGCCGTATGTTAAAGAAACTTGGGTGGGAATCACTGGAGGCTAGGAGGATGAAATCTAGACTCTGTGCTATGTACAACACGTATACAAATCAACCAGAATGGGGTGAGCTTAGCAAACGATTGGGAAAGCCCACTTACATGGGTAGGAGCGATCATCCTTTCAAAGTTAAGGGCCGACCACAGCGAACAAATTATGGTAAATATTCTTTTGTAAACCGTGCCATTGATAACTGGAACTCTCTACCTGCCGCAGTCTTAGAGACGTTTCCCAAACATATAGGTGTGTTTAAGAAAAGACTGACTATTTGTGTAAATACTCCAGTTTAATTGTTGTATAATTGTTATTGAATTGTTATGTATAATTATTTATTTGTTATGTAGGTCTATATACAATTTGCCACCGATGGACACACCCCCCATTGCAAATAAATGAATAAATATAAAATATATAATATACACATGATCTACGGCGATACCATATTAGGATCCCACCAGTCTCCAGACTGACTAACCAACTGAGAGAAATATAATTAAACATAGACGACTGAAATTAGATGTGTTAACATTTCTTGACACACGTTTAAGATAAAAAGAATCAATATCAACGCCGCAATGTTTGGATGAAGAATAATAATAATTTGGCCAATACGAGTAAATTCACCTTATGCTTGGGTAAATCTTGGAGAAGATGACCATGATGTTACGCCCCTTAAAACAATTCATCACCACCACAAGGTACATACAGTACTTAATATACAGGATGAATAGTCTACGTATTGAACTTCTTGTTTCATTGCACCATCTAAGTAGTCTATGGGTACGCAATGATACTCCTGTCCCAAAGATCCTGGGTTTGATACTTTCTCTCCTCCGAAAAATTTAATTTTGTTCTGAGAAATGTGGATTTTGAGGAAAAATGAAGAAAATAATGTAAGGACTCCCACCTGAACCATGTCTGAATAATGCGCAACACCTTGTTGAAAATCGTGATAATCAGTCAAATGAAATTGGATGTGTGAGACATTTGTGTGATAACCTATCCTATTGTTTTGATTGTAGTACTGTTACTGTTAGTAACTATAATTGTTACAGTCCAACCGCTGAGTGTGCGGTTCTGACGTTTGGCGATGGTGGGAGAAAGGGGTAATGATAACAATATAGCCAACTTACGGCAATGAGAAGCTGTTAATAGAACTTTCAAACTTGCCATCATTGTAATTCTTCTCTAGCGTCTTCACTATGTAACGTGCAAGTCCCAACCCTATTCGCCATGTTATGCTTCATTTTGTTATTCCGACATTTTGCGGTCACAAAACCTAAATTCTTCGAGCGCAGTGGAATTCCGCCCATGTTGGCGAAGTCTCTTACTACCATGAAGAATCAATCAATCAATCAATCAATCAATCAATCAATCAATCAATCAATCAATCAATCAATATTTATTGTCATTTAACAACTTATCGTTGTATTAGACTACGTCACATTGTTAAAACAAGATGTTCAGTAAAGAACATATAGCCTACTTTCTCCTAAATGTATGAGTATAGTTATAACTCGTTATTATCAAAGAGTATAATAGAACTATTCTTTGTTGAAGACCTTAGAAACGATTTACCTCTACCAAACGCCACAACCTAGATAAAAACTGCTACCATCATTGAAGAAAGAAAGAAAGAAAGAAAGAAAGAAAGAAAGATAAGAAGTATATCAAGAATGTTATGGATCTGGAGACATAATCGACCGGACTGGCTGCGTGGCTCAGATGTAACGTTCTCGCTTGCTGGGCCCTAGATTGCAGGTTCGTATCCTGGCGCAATCAGCTGGCATTTGAGGGTGCACAAATGCGAGGGAGCCGTGTCAGTACATTTACTGGCACGTTAAAGATCCCCTTCGGGCCAAAATTCCGGCACCCCGGTGTCTCTAAAAGCAGCAGTAGTTAAAAGGGATGTAAAACCAATAACATTATTATTATTATTATTATTATTATTATTATTATTATTATTATTATTACATATACGACCTGCCGTGGGCAACATCCAACTTTGAGTTGAGGCATGTCTTTACACGTCTGGTTGTGCATGGCTTTCACAACCCTAATTGAAAAAAAGGAAGGAAGATTGTAGTTTCACGTGACCGTGAATCTTGTGATTATGAGCCACGGGACCTCCTTTTTACGTGGAATCCGAACCACAGGACATGGTATTTCACTTCGAAAATCTCACATGCTTTGACCGGGAATCGAAAACCCTAATTGAATTAACAAATCTTTCCATGACCCTACAGAGACGTGTGTATACAAACTACTATGTGAAATCGTTTTGTTCTTTACTTCAAATAACATTTTCAAGTAACGCAAAATAGGCTGTTACAAACCCTTTAAAATAAAAAGTAAAAATGTATCGTAGTATCATCTTGTCATTCTTCAAATTCGATGCGCAGAGAATGCCAATGGTATAGTAATCAATGGAGCCCCACGTAGACTAGTCGTGACATCTAGTGGTGAAATATCGAACAATATAATCCTAACAGAGCGAGTGCATTCTAGCGGCCAGAAGAAGAAACTTTTCAATAAAATCTGGAAGTTAATAAGTAGGTCGACGTTCAGTTACCTTTTTGGCAGCTAGATGTCTCGAGTAAATCTGCTGGCGAATTATGTTTTAATTAAATATATATTTTACACCATAATATGCACAATATAACGCTTAATTTTAAAACATCTGAGTCATTACAAAACAATAAACATATAACATTTCAAGCAAAATACCTAGCTCTGATCGGGTTTGAACCATAGGCATTTGAGCGATAGGCTAACGCTCTACCACTGAGCTAATTGTGTCAACGAATATCGTTCTATATAAAATGACTTAGATAGAACTTGTTAGCAAATAATGATTTATACTAAACGATTTCATCACTGGAGTATATTATTTATATATAAAGCATTTCATACAAAGTTTATTTATTTTGTATCAGTACGCTATATTGCATGCAATACTCAAATTAGTGAAATATAAGTCAGGCACAAGATATCCGCTGCCATCTTGTCTTATTACTGAATCAGCTCAGCTTTTTAAAATCACGTCTGCACTATAGTATTACAAAATAAACTTTTAATTTCGAACGTGCCTCTTCCTTTAGAACAGTTAAAACGATTCTCGGCTCGATAATCGGAACTGGTGGGTCCCATGATATGGATTATAAAGTTTGCATAATTCGCACGGCCGCCATCCTGAAATGGTATGGCGGACGACCTTGTAGTTTGGTCACAAGACGCATCCTATACGAAGGTATGTTGTTACCAAATTTGGTAGAGATCGGATGATTTGGTTAGTCGTTATTTGATTTTACGTTTTGAACGTTTGAGTGGCCGCCATTCAGTTTTAGTAAAGATGGCGGCGATATAAAACATGACACTGTGGTGTCCTTTGCTAGTGCTACCTTTGTACCAAATTTCGTTCAATTCGCATTCACCGTGTTCGAATTGATAGGGGGGGGACAGACATTCAGAGTACACACACTCACACACACACAGACACACACACACAGACTCACACACACACATACACACACACACAGACTCACTCACACACATACACACACACAGACAGACACACTTTTTTTCGCCCTGTGTTGATCTCATAAGTCTACTTTCATTTTTTGCAAAAATCGAAAGTAGGCTAAAATACATTTTCAATTTACAACAAAATCACAAAGTTATGTATAATATATTACCAGCGGCTTCGGTGGCGTAGTCGGTAGCATGCTGAACTGCTGTGCCCAAGATAGCGGGTTCAAACCCGGCCGAAGTCGTCGGATTTTTTAAGAGCGTTAAAATCCTTCAGTATGTCTTCCTTCGGAGGGGAAGTAAAGCCGGCGGTCCCATGTCATATATTTTTTTTTGTCGTGTGGCCTCCTCAGAGGCCGAGTGCAGGTCTTTCTATTCGACGCCCGTGGGCGACCTGCGCGTCGGGATGGAATGGATGAAGATGAATGAAACTGGGCAAGGATGTGGAAGGAATCGGCCGTGGCCTATCAGAAGGTACCGTCCCAGCATTTGCCTGGTGTTGAAAATGGGAAACCACGGAAAACCATTTCAAGGACGGCCGACGGTGGGGCTCGAACCCACGCGTCTACCGAGTCAGCAGAGAGCTTGGTCCCATGACCTAACGCTGCGCTTTAGCCAGCTGAGCCACGGCTGTCGGTTATGTCATAGATTTATGGCATGCAAAAGATCCTTTCACAGACTAAACTTGTGTAAAGCAAAATTTGTTAGGTTAGATTTCGTCAGAACGCTCAATCAAAGTTCCAACGTTCACCACTAGGTATCATTGATATCTGGTGGCGAAAGTTGGAACTACTTGAAATTGAACGGAACTTGTAGTTCACCCTTTAGGGTATCCGCTGGAAGCAGCTACAGACTCAGGCGAGCCGAACATGTCCTCGGACACTCCCGGCACTAAATGCCATACGATAAATAGGCTAAATAAATAACCAGCTTACTGAAATCTATAAAATAAAATAAGAATAAAATAACACGAATACAGTAAGAAGAAGTTGATCTTCTATAGTCCATCAGGGTAGAGTGTAATTTTCTCTTCAAATTCGACCAAAGTGTAAATACTGCTGATAATGAGCCATCGCTTAATGGAAGCTTTGAAAATATTTATAGACTCCTGCTGTAGTTGTGTTGGTAGTTTGTTGAAGATTTTAATTCCATAGTATTTGTAGTGGTCTTGTGTTTTCTTTAACCTGACATGAGGTGTATCTAACTGGTTTCTTATTCTTGTGGTGTGTGAATGCACATCCCTTCGATTTATATATACACTGAGATTTTCTTTAATAGCATATACACTAAGCTATGGAATATGTATGTTGATGTAAGAGTCATAATTCCAAGTTCTTGAAAGTGATTTCTACAGGATTCTGTACTAGGCTTGCCTTGTAGACATCTTATTGCCTTCTTCTGCCATCTGAAAACATCTTGTGCCCCTGTTGAGTTTCCCCACAATATTATACCATAAGTTAAATGTGAATGGAAAAATGCATAGTATGCGAGAATCATCTGATTAGCACTAACTGATTGTTTGAGTCTTCGCAATAAAAATAAGACTCGTGCAAATTTCGTACATAATTTGTGTGAGTTAATGTCCCAGTTTAATTTAGAGTCTAAATGGATTCCCAACAACTTAACAGAGCTGCATTCATGACTACTTGAAGCCAATTTGACTAAGTGAAAATAGATTTCTTCTGTTTTGTTACTGTTTAGAAATAGTTCGTTTACCTTTAGCCAAGAAGTTGATTCACCTAATAATTTGTTTCTTTTCTCTTCAAGGCAAGTTAGGTCTCTATCACTTGTTATTACAGTGATGTCATCAGCATACAGTATTGACTTGGCATTTATATTACTAACAATGTTGTTTATATAGACCAGGAAAGAAAAGGCTCCAATGACTGAACCTTGGGCTACACCTGTATTTACAATGAGCGGAGCAGATTTTTGGTTGTCTATTACAACTATTTGCCTTCTCTTGTGGAGATAGGAGGTAATTAATGATATTTCACAATCTTTGACTCCATAATAGTGAAGTTTTTGTATTAATATATTATGAACAACAGAATCGAAAGCTTTACTTAGGTCTAAGAGTGTGACAGATGTAATAAGTTGAGATTCAAATCCCGCAATCACTTCATCAACAACAGCTTCAACAGCTTGAACCGTTGACTTACCAGTTTTGAAACCAAATTGGGTACTATTAAACAACTTGTGCTCCTCAAAGAATGCTGATAATTGTTCTTTCATACACTGTTCTATTATTTTGGAAATAATTGGGACAATTGAGATTGGCCTATAGTTACTGGGGTCCATCATATCTCCTTTTTTATGGACTGGAATTGTGATAGTGATTTTCAGACACTCTGGAAAAACTCCAGTAGTAAATATCCAGTTTATTAGATAAGTTAAAGGTAATACTATGATGTCTATTATTTGTTTTAGAATAAAATTCGACATTCCATAATAATCCTCACATTTTGAATTGTTTAGTTCTGAAACTATTTTTAGAACCTTCTCATATGTTATTTGTCTCCATCTGAAGGATGGTGTGGGATTTTCATCTACCTTATGGTTTTCCAATTTCTCCATAAACTTTGTATGATGATTTTCATATTCCAAACTTTTGACCATATTTTCAACAGAATTTATAAAATATTAATTTAACACAGTTGCCGTTATTGGTGGAGAGTCCTTGCTTTTATTTTACCCAGTTCCTTGTTTATGATTAACCAAGCAGCTTTACATTTATTCTTTGCATTATTAATGAACTCATCATTCGCTCTCTTTTTTGCTGCTTTAAATTTCCCCCAATATAATTTTTTAATGTGATTATAGTTTTCTATATCCTGTGGGTCTCCTTTCTTTGCTTTAGTGTAATACATGATCTTTAGCTTCCTAATAACATCAAGGTAAGGCGTATACCATTTGGTATTATTTTTACTTTGTTTTTGATCTGGACTGTTCATTATTTCTTTCTTAATTGGGCAGCATTTATTTAAGGAAGTGTGTATTATATTCGTAAACTTATCAGCTGCTTCAGAAACATTGTTATAGCTCACAATTATGTTTTCCAAATTCCTGCTGGTCAACTCGTGCCTTAATCTGAGAAAGTTATTGTCGCTCAACATCCTAATATACTTGACTTGCCTATTTCCTGGGAAGTGTCCTGCATCAATTTGAAATGTTAGCCAGAGACCACTATGGTCAGACAAGAGCGGTTTTGTAACACCAAAATTATAACCATTTGTTGGCACATTAGTAATAATGTTATCTAAACAAGACTTCTTTCTAGTTGGTTGGTTATTGATCAGATAAAAATCAAAAGATTTTAAAATGTTACAGAATTGTTTCTTTCCCAGTGATTCAATTAATACATTTATGTTAATATCCCCTAAACAATATATTTTATACTTTTGGAATTTTGCTAAGTAACAAGCAAACCTTTCCCATATGTTTATGAAGGCCTGGACATCCGAATCAGGTGTACGATATATGGAAATAATAAATTTAGCTCTTGTAAACTTTACCCCAGCTACTTCAAAGAGCTATTCTATACAGAGATCATTTAAATCCATTATTATACTGTCCATGTTTGTAGTTACTTTCTTGAATATAGCAACACCCCCGTTTGATTTATTTTTTCGACAAAAGCTAGTCATTACCTCATACCCTGATGGAATATAAAGACTAACCTCTTCCTTCACAAGCCAATGTTCATTTACACACAAGATATCTATTGAAAGGGAATTGAGTAAGATTTCTAGTTCACCTAACTTATTTCTTATAGATTGTAAATTGATATGAAATATATTAAGCTCTTTCAAAACTTGTGAAGATAGCTCATCAGATTTGTTTTCAGTGATATTTACATCTTTAGTAAGTTCATTCAAAATCACTAATTTGTCTGTAACATTATTTTCAACTCGGATCTTTGTACAAGGTTTCTGGTTTAAGGATCCGAGTTTCCTAGCACGTTTCCCTGCAAAGGCCAGGTAAGAGGTATAGCTTTTCTCAATTTTGAGACATCGCTAATCTCCCTCCTGATAATGCAAGCGATTTCCCTTCCTAGTGCTTCTTTCCCTTTGTGGTTAAGGTGCAAGCCATGCTTAGTAAACATTTCTCTGCTAAATTTGGAAATATCAATAACTTCACAATTTTTTTAATGTTTACATAAGCTATGAATTTGAGCATTAGTTTCACTTACAGCCATATTAACACAAGATTCATTCATAAGATCATGTCTATATGGTACATAAACAACAATTACTCGTGAATTATTCATTATTGAGAGCTTACCTTTTAAACTCCTGACTAATTTGTTACCTTCATTAGCAGCAACATCGTTGGTCCCTCTCACAATTACTACATAATTGTCCTTTTCCATTAGAGGATTGCAATTGGCAAGAACATCCACAGTTTTTGCACCAGGTTTTACTGATCCACACACTTGTATACAAGGATTATCGAGATTAGTCTTGATTTCTTCTGCCAAGCCCTTACCCTGGCTATCTGCATACACGTTGACTGCTTGCCGTGAGGAAGTTGAATTATTAGTTTTCTTCTGTGGGCTCCTAGCACAGTGTTTGGTTTTAATATTGGATGATTCCGGTGAAAACGTGTCATTTGAAACATGTTCAAGCACTTGAAATTTATTGGAGCACTTCACTGTTGCACTTGTGTGTTTCACAACATACTCGTTTCGTCCCATTTGATTTGCATTAGGCCTAAAATTGCGACCTGTAACCTTTGTCCAATTCTGTATTTCTTTCTTGTCTTCTTCTAACGCTGCAATTCTTTCTTTTAAAGATTCATTTTCAGCTCTCAAGGCCATTAAGTCTTCTTGAAGTACACCTAAAATTTTAACTACGGATTCATAATTGTTTTGTTGTTGTTGTTGTTTAGTCTTCATGCTATTGCCGCTTTGTTTACATGCAACGCAGATCCACTAACTTTCATGTTCGTTAAAATTGGACTTGATATTGATATCTCCACAGCGAAAATGATACCATTCATCACAAATTGTACATAGAAAACCATTTTTCACTACTCTATTACATTTAACACACTTTTCGTCACTGATTTTGAGATTTATCGGAGATAACTCAGACTCGGTACTAACAGCCGCCGCCATGTTGGTACTGTAATGTTGTCACCTGTACCAATCAGCGGTTTTCCCGGTAAGCCGGTCCTTAAATTTAGCTCGATGTTGCAAAGTCTCTCTTCTGAAGTCCAGTTGCTCTGTGTGTTAGTGGAGGCTTGTTGTTTTATTGTCTGATGTGTGCACACTTACCGGTTAACTGTGTGTAAGTATATTACTTCAGTAATATGGTAGGAAGTTTATCAGAATTCATTAGAAAAGATGTGAAATATTTTATGTAGTCCACGTTGTTTTATATATCGCGGACAGAACCGGCAACGCTGTCTCCCTCCCCCATGAGAAATGTCAGAGCCTCGGCAGCTGTACTGTAGGTTGTGGTATTGGCAAGGTGATCATGGACTAAAAGAACCCATGACGGTATTTGTCTCCTGGGAGGTAGAAAACTCATGTGGATATTATACTCAGCGTGGCAGAAGTGGAAGGTAGAATAAGGAAAGATAAGAGAACGTTCATGGCTTTTGTAGACTTAGAAAAGGATTTTGATAACGTTGATTGGACTAAATTGTTTGACATTTTGAAATCGATTGGAATAAAATACAGGGATAGGAGGGTGGTATACAATCTATACAGAAACCAGATGGCAGTCATTCGAGCTGAAGGACATGAGAGAGAAGCTAGTATTCAGAAAGGTGTAAGGCAAGGCTGCAACTTATCACCCATACTTTTCAATCTTTACATTGAACAAGCAATGAAGGAAATTAGAGAAAAATTTAAAGTGGGAGTGAAGGTTCAAGGAGAAATAATTTCTACTCTGTGATTTGCTGATGACATCGTCATCTTGGCCGACAAGTCTGAGGATTTTAATGAGTTTTTGAATGGTAAGGACTCCGTCTTACGGAAAGAATTCTTGATGAAAATTAATAAACGTAAAACAAAAATACGGGAATGCAGCCGAAATAAATCAGAAACCTCTATGGAGATCAAATTGACAGGTGAAAAGCTGAAGGAAGTAGGAGATTTCTGTTACTTAGGAAGCAGAATAACCAGTGTGGACGAAGCAAAGAGGATATAAAAAGTAGGTTGGCTCAGGCAAGAAAGCATTTCTACAAAAAAGGAAACTGCTGACATCGAATATAGATTTAGGTATTAGGAAGTCATTTTTGAAAGCCTTTGTCTGGAGCGTGGCGCTCTATGAAAGTGAAACTTGGACTATTGGTGCAGCAGAAAAGAGGAGAATTGAAGCATTTTAAATGTGGTGTTACAGGAGAATGATGAAGATCAGATGGGTAGATAGGGTTACAAACAAAGAGGTATTAAGACGAGTGGGAGAGGAGAGATGTTTCTGGCGACTGCTAATGAAGAGAAGAGATAGGTTGGTAGGACACATACTAAGACACCCAGGAATAGCAAGCATAGTTATGGAAGGAAGGGTCGAGGACAAGAACTGTAGGGGTAGACCAAGGTTAGAATATGTTAAACAGATTGCCTCAGATGTAGGGTGTGGTAGCTATGTAGAGATGAAACGATTAGCTCAGGACAGGGAGGCATGGAGAGCTGCATCAAACCAGTCTAAAGACTGAAGACTCAAACAACAACAACGGCAGAAGTAAACACTGGGGTTCGGACATCGTGAAAAAAATAATAGTGGAGTGCTTTCAATGGCAACATATAGGTTTAAACACAATCAAAGGACAGTGCAAAATCTAATTAGCTGGCTAAGTGCTGTGGGGACAGCCCGCTTGTTTCTTATCTTCTGTTCGAATCCCATTTCTGCCAGATGTTCAAGATCTGACGTTAGAGTTGAAATCTTCTGCACTCGGTATAGTGAGTGGATATGAATAAATGCTCCATATGAACATGATATGAGCTGAGAGGCAGTCTTCCTTGGATACGCTAGCTACTCTGATATCCTAACATGGTCTTCTAATTCTAATCTGGAATTCACTAAAAAGTTTGCAAAAAGTTGAGCAATATTGGACGAGGCTAATATTGGATGGATGACCTGTTCTAGAGACCATCAGCTGTTGGCGGACGAAGAGAAGGAGTGGTAACGAATGCGACACCCTACCTCATGGCTCAAGAACTCCTCCTCGGAGGTTCAAACCTGGATGTAGTATATAGTCTGTATTTTATTTTTCGTAGACTACGGGCTCGTGGAGTAAGGGTAGCACGCTTTCCTCTTGTGTAGGAGATCTCGGGTTCGATTACTGTCTTTATCAAGGATTATAAAATTGATGTGTGGGCCAAAGGAATTGCACTCAGCCTCATGAGGACAATTCAGTAGTTGTTAGATATGAGAGATAGGGATTCCAGTCAAGGAATCCAAGCCTCGTGGTGTAGTGGTTAGCATTCTTGGCTGTTACCCTGGAGGTCCGCGTTCCATTCCCGGCTCTGCAAAGAAATTTAATTCTGGTCTGCGGGATGGAACGGGGTACACCCAGCCTCGTCAAACAAAACTGAGAAGAGGCGGGTTTGATTCCTACCGCCGCCATCTTGAAAGTGGTTTTCTGTAGTTTTCCACTTCTACTCCAGGCAAATGTTGGGATGGGTTCTGACTTAAGGCCAGGGCCGCCTCCTTCCCAAACCTTAACATAATTTAAAATACACACATACAGCTATCACAATAATACCGGTTATCAGACTAAATTCCTCACACCCAAGTACACGGGGATACATGACCACAATGTTGGAATGCCCCTAAAATAAATCAACAACAACAAGGCAGCCAAGAATAACAGACGAAGGTGCACGTCATTCAGATATTGCGTCACGCAGCAATCTGATGGTCGTAGTAGTGATGAGCGGTCACTTGGTAGGCTAAGGCCCTCAATGGGTTGGTGAATCTATGGGTTGTTATATCCCTTTATAGACAATTAGCAGTACCCGGCATGCGTTGCAATGCCAATCAAAGAAAGAGAGTGTTTGTGTTGTATAAAGTTGGTGTGACACATAAAAGACGCGACGTTAGAGATGGTATGGCGGTCCAACTTCAATAAAATGGACCATGTATGATCATTAAGTCATTATCTGCTCCAAGTGTCGTTAGGTTGGCTGTGAGCTCACTAGCCGCTAGATGGCCCCGTTGTTCACGTCTGTGGTAGGTTTCAGCGTTAGCAGATTTTACAGCTTGTGTTGTTGCGACGTTAAGATGGCCGTGCCACTCTCTGTTTGCAAACCTGGCCGAAGTCGTCGGATTGTTTAAGAGCGTTAAAAATCCCTCAGTATGCCTTCCTTCGGAGGGGAATTAAAGCCGGCAGTCCCATGTCATAGATATATGGCATGTTAAAGAACCTTCTACTAATTACACCTGTGTGAAGCTAAATTGTATAGGTTAAGAATGTAAACAACGCTCTTAGGTTCCTACGTTCGTTGCCAAGAGCCGGTTGTGGTGGCGTCTGGTAGCTAAGTTCTGAACTAGTAGAGGTTGACGGTGGTGTTTGGCAGCAAAAGTTGAAACTATTTGAAAATTTTCAAAAGTCTGCAGTCCTTACTTGAAATAAAAAACAGATAAGACACACTAATACAGTCACCACAATTAACACCGGTTATCAGACAGATTCTACACACACCCAAAGTACACGGGGCTACATGACTGCGTTGTCGCAGCCCCTAAACTTAAGAACCAACCAACTGCCTTCCTTCGAAGGGGAAGTAAAGCCGGCCGTCCCATGTCATTTATTTATGGCATGTTAAGGAACCTTCCACTAATTACACCTGTGTGTAGCTAAATTATAGGTTAGATTTGAACAACACTCTTAGGTTCCAACGTTCGTCGCCAGGAGGCGACTGCGATGGCGTCTAGTAGCCAAGTTCTTAACTAGTAGTCGTTGACGGTGGCGTTTGGCGGCAAAAGTAGGAACTACGTGAAAAATTCAATGTCTGCAGTTCTTACTTGAATTAAAACCAGGTAACACACACTAATACAGCCATCACAATTAACAGCGGTTATCAGACAGATTCTACGCACACCCAAAGTACACGAGGCTACATGACCGCGTTGTCGCAGCCCCTAAACTAAGGAACCAAACATCTCTGTTTGCACCAAGAAAGAACAGCCTTCCATGGTCTGAGGGCGTACCAGAAGCGGAAATTCATAGACTACTGATTAAAGGAATTGCTAATGAGCGTTGAGTCATGCCACAATATTACAATTTGGACCTGCAGCAAGTTCGGAAATCAGAGGTTTGAATCCTGGTATGGACAGTGGCAATCTTGAGTGTGGGGTTTCCCCGGTTTCCTCCATACTCCCTCCAAGCAAATCATTGTCCCCGTATTGTGCTGAAAGTTACACAGCACCTTTTTTTACATTCGATTTGAACCACTATGGACTACTGAGTAACAATCAAACCAATATATCGTTCTAGATCGTCTGGCAGCTTTGATGTCCTGCCAGTATCTCTTGAGACCATCACTCAGCGCCATCTTCCGATCTTCTGAAAGAGGTCCCCTCCGTCTTTTGGGTTCTGCGCCTACCTTAAATCCCTGGTAATTTTTGATTAGGTGTCTGAATTCACACCTGTTCATAATTTTGAAGTCCGGAATACCAATTTCTATAAGGTCTTTGTTACATTCTTCGAACCATGCCAATTTTTTCCTCTTTGGTTTCACGAAATTCCAAATTTTCTTTGTTAGACGTTCGTTGGACATTCTGAAAATGTGTACATAGAACAACAACCTTTTCCTTTTATTGTTGACGTGACTGGTTCTATCTTTCTATATAACTCTTCGTCTGACTTCAAACGCAAGTGCCCGTCAACCCATCTGTTGCCTAAACTTTTCTCAATACCTTGCGTTCTCATTTGACTAACTGGTCGACTAGTCCCCGTCTGTTCATAGTTTAAGTCTCCGAAGCATATAATGTTTCAGGTTTGACTGACAACCGTGCTGTATTTCTTAATTTGGCTCCAATGCTCTGTGACGTCTTATTACAGAGATTTTTCGTCAGGTGATAGGCTCGGTCTAATTTCCAGATTCTAAGATTAATTGCTTATACTTGTTTCCTTGTGAATATTGTCTGATAGTCCGAGTACTTGCCTACGTATTTTTGAAGGCTATGACTATGAGAAATGAGAGCCCTAATGCAGGCTACACACATAACACATTCGTGCAGCGGGATGCTGTATTTCAGGTGATTTCACCAGCTACCCCACATCGTCAATACCCACATCTATCTACAGTCCATTTAATATTTATTCTATCATCATAAACAATGTTCGTCCAACTCAATATCAATCTATTTATTGTTGTGTGCCTTGTGCCTTTGGATACACAATATTTTTAGTTTTTTTTCGTCTGGTGCGTACATGAATGAATTAGAAGTCTTTCCGACGGGTAAGCAGACCACAAACAGCTATCGATGTGAGAAACATGGATTTTCCAAACGTTATCCACACACTTGTCCTCGTGCTATGTTGATGTTCATCGCAAATGCGAGTCACACCGGAAACACACAAACTGCCGCTAAACTGTATGAAATACACTCTTTTTTCTAACGACTTACGAACCACCTATTGTAAATTGGATTTACTAATTCAGAAACCTTCGCGAACTTACAAAACAACTTGTTGACACGACTCGTGCGCCATCTATTATAAAATGGATTTTCTAATTCAGCAACCGTCTTGGGCATGTGCAAAATAACTCACCAGAGTTAATTTGTTAAATGAAAAGGTGAAAATCACACAATAACTAACCAAAGTTCATTTGTTGAAACAATTACTCGTGCGCCATATATTATGAAATGGATTTACTAATTCAAATACTTTCACGGAAGTGTTCAGAACAACTCTCCAAAGTTTCATCGCAATCGAAAGAAAGGTATATGAACGCATACGTGACAGACAAAGGGTAACATTCATTTTTCTATATAGAGATGCAGGACGTTCCTATGACCCGAAAGCTAGTGCTGATTGGTTTATGTTGTTTCTGAAAGCGATTCACTTGTTACATGGGCGACGATAAAAACTAACAAGTGTAAATGTGACGTCATTTGGCAGAGTTCCATAGATACGCACCAACACGTCAATGGCTGGTTTTAAGTTACGATCTGCTTACAATGTGCTGCTGCACAATGCACAGTAATGAAGGTGAACAAAATAACAATCATGACCTAGGGCAGGGTGAGTCAGAGATTTGCTAGCAGAGTGTTACACTTCATATTGGATTAAAGTTGAACAATCCACGCCATCATCGATGTTGAGAAACCGAGGATGTGGGACTGACGTCAGTTTAGGGGTTAAATCACTAGATGAGAAAAATATTATTTTCGTTAGCAAGATATTCTAGACTGAATGAGAGAAGTCATTTTACAGTGTTGCCTAGTTATAAAGCTTTCCAAATTGAGCCAAATTACATTAGGCAGGAAAATAAGCATTTTCATGCCATTCTGTAATATCTTATTTCCTTTAAATTATGGCATGTAGACTAAATACTTGCTCTCCTGCATAATGCACACTTTTTGTTGACCGACTGGAAAGCTTTCATTATTGTTTCAATATGAATTGAGTGGTTTTAACAATTCACTTCAATGACAAATTTTATATTCTCTATGGATATTACAGCAATTGGGTAACAGAATTTTACTGCAATAAATGAATGAATGAATGAATGAATAAATAAATAAATAAATAAATAAATAAATGAATGAATGAATGAATGAATGAATAAAGAAATAAATGAATAAATGAATTAATGAATTAATAAGTGAATGAATGAATGAATGAATGAATGAATACACAAACACATACACAAATACACAAATAAATTAATTAATTAATTATTTTTTTATTTATACTTTTCAATCGGTCGACACGCTTTTTCCCAATTAGATAGACTGTATAAATATATCGGATGAGTCAACTGCCCCTAATAATATTGTTTTATGCAGCCCAGCTGGCGATGTTATCAGGAAGGTCGATATTTCTCTGCTTGCATCCCGTATAATACTAATACACCACAAGTATATCCTGGAAACGATACTGAACACTATTGTTCTTCCCTCGCATTAGTCTGTAGTCACATCCTGCCTGCAATGTACCTAGGTAGCCTATTAACTACCATACGCGAAGCAGGCAAAGAAATATCAACCTTCCTAACAACACATGTTAGTTGGGCAGCATAAAACAATATGATTAGGGGCAGCTGATTCACCCGATATATAAACACTTTCTTGAACAGAAAAAAAAAAGGAATCATTACATATTAATGATTGGAATAAAGTTCAGGGATAGGAGGGTGATCTACAATCTATACAGAAACCAGACAGCAGTCATTCGAGCTGAAGGACATGAGAGAGAAGCTGGTATTGAGAAAGGTGTGAGGCAAGGCTGCAACTTATCACCCATACTTTTCAATCTTTACACTGAACAAGCAATGAAGGTAATTAGAGAGAAATTGAAAGTGGGAGTGAAGATTCAAGTAGAAATAATTTCAACTCTGAGATTTGCTGATGACATCGTCATCTTGGCCGACACGCCTGAGGTTTGGAATGAGATTTTGAATGGTATGGACTCCGTCTTACGCAAAAAGAATTCACGATGAAAATTAATAAATGTAAAACAAAAATATTGGAATGCAGCCGCAATAAGTCAGACACCTCTATGGACATAAAATTGGTATGGGAGAAACTAAAGAAAGTAGGAGACTTCTGTTACTTAGGAAGCAAAGTAACCAGTGATGGACGAAGCAAAGAGGATATAAAAAGTAGGTTGGCTCAGGCAAGGAAAGCATTTCTACAGAAAAGGAATCTGTTGACACCGAATATAGATTTAGATATTAGGAAGATATTTTGGAATATCTTTGTCTGGAGCGTGGCACTCTATGGAAGTGAAACTTGGACTATTGGTGCAGCAGAAAAGAGGAGAATTGAAGCGTTTGAAATGTGGTGTTACAGGAGAATGATGAAGATCAGATGGGTCGATAGGGTTACAAACGAAGAGGTATTAAGGTATTAAGACACGTTCCCACATGTTCCCCAGATGTTTGTGGCGAATACTAATGAAGATAAGAGGTACGTTAGTAGGACACATACTAAGTCACCCAGGAATAACAAGCCTAGTTAGGGAAGGAAGGGTCGAGGACAAGAACTGGAGGGGTAGACCAAGGTTAGATTAATATGTTAAACAGATTGCCTCGGATGTAAGGTGTGGTAGCTATGTAGAGATGAAACGATTAGCTCAGGACAGGGAGGCTTGGAGCGCTGCATCAAACCAGTCAAAGACTGAAGACTCAAACAACAACGATGCTTGTTTGACGAGCGAAACATGTCATACAATTAAACCCCCACCATATTTTAGAAAAGATTGTCAATATATAAATAATTCCTCTAACATTTCTTTCAGATAATAGGCTGATACAATAATCGTCACTTTCTGCCCAATCTATTTGGGTACTCTTGTGTTCGCCGACTGAAGAGAAATAATTCTGATGAATTATACAGGCAACATTGAAAAACAGCTTCTAACATTTGACTGTTGTTGATTAGCTTCATACAAGTGACACCAGACAGCAATTGAGCTATACGACCGATATCGTTCGATCGTTAATCATTTCGTGTAACTCTGGCAAAGTGGAGCCCAAAAGGGTCAGCAGAGGTTGTTCGGTCATCAAATATGAACACAACAGATATTTCACACTGCAGGCTTTTTAAATTTTATATACAATTACAAAACAGCGTAACTAGTTGTGTGTTTAAGTCCTCAGTCTTTTTACTGGTTTGATGCAGCTCTCCACGCCTCCCTGTCCTGAGGTAATCGTTTCATCTCTACATAGCTACCACACCCTACATCCGAGGCAATCTGTTTAACATATTCTAACCTTGGTCTACCCCTACAGTTCTTATCCTCGACCCTTCCTTCCATAACTAAGTTAGCTATTCCTGGGTGTCTTAGTATGTGTCCTACCAACCTATCTCTTCTCTTCATTAGCATTCGCCAGAAACATCTCTCCTCTCCCACTAGTCTTAATACCTCTTCGTTTGTTACCCTATCTACCCATCTGACCTTCATAATTCTCTTGTAACACCACATTTCAAACGCTTCAATTCTTCTCTTTTCTGCTGCACCAATAGTCCAAGTTTCACTTCCATAGAGCGCCACTCTCCAGACAAAGGATTTCAAAAATGACTTCCTATTACCTAAATCTACATTAGATGTTAAAATATTTCTTTGTTGTAGAAGTACTTTCCTTGCCTGAGCCAACCTACTTTTTATATCCTCTTTGCTTCGTCCATCACTGGTTATTTTGCTTCCAAAGTAACAGAAGTCTCCTACTTCCTTTAGCTTTTCACCTGCCAATTTGATGTCCATAGAGGTTTCTGATTTATTTCTGCTGCATTCCAATATTTTTGTTTTACATTTGTTAATTTTCATCATGAATTCTTTCCTCCAGACAGAATCCATACCATTCAAAACCTCATTCCAATCCTCAGGCGTGTCGGCCAAGATGTCGATGACATCAGCAAATCTCAGAGTTGGAACTATTTCTCCTTGAATCTTCACTCCCACTTTAAATGTTTCTCCTATTCCATTCATTGCTTGTTCAATGTAAAGATTGAAAAGTATGGGTGATAAGTTGCAGCCTTGACTTACACCTTTCCGTATACCGGCTTTTCTCTCATGTACTTCAGCTCGAATGACTGCTGTCTGGTTTCTGTATGGATTGTATATCACCCTCCTATCCCTGTACTTTATTCCTATCCTTTTCAAAATGTGAAACAACTTACTCCAATCAACGTTAACTGGGTATCGGTTATATAATAATTGAAAAATTGTTTGGCTAGATTAAACCTGCACCGGTTTATGTTTCCAATTTATAATTCCCATGGTGTCTTGTTGAACGTCGACCTATTCATTTCTCGATATTAATCTACTCAAAGCCAAGCCTTATTCCAACACCATAATATATCCCCGCAGGCTGACTTTCCGAGTTCAAGTTTGCATGTCCTGCCTTTAGTCATATCTACATTTCACATATTACGTTTGGCCAGTAGCATTGTACTGTACGCTAAAGAAGCGTGTATGTGTGTGTCTTCAGTCCTTCTAACTGGTTTGATACAGCTTTCCATGCCTCCCTGTCCTGAGCTAATCGTTTCATCTCTACAGTGCCAACACACCCTTCATCCGAGTCAATCTGTTTAACATATTCTAACCTTATTCTACCCATATAGTTCTTATCCTCGACCCGTCCATAACTAAGCTTGCTAATCCTAGGTGTCTTAGTATGTGTCCTACTTTCTTATTTTGGTTGGTGTCTATAATGCAAAGAGGCAATCAATATTAAGTAATACGTTGCACATATCAAATTCAACCAGTTCCCCCCCCCCCCCCAATTAACAAGTGCATTGAGGGTACTATGTGATTTGGTTTGCCATGAGAAAAAGATGTACTGATAAAATATACTTCTTCCAGGCAGGGTGCACCCTCGATACTGCTACACCCTCAAGGGCTCACGGCTGGGGGGTTCGGGAGTTGGCGACACTGATGGATTCCTGAGCTGGGTCTAGGTTATCTTCATTTTCCTATTGCCTCTGGGGGGGAACCTCCCCTCTTTCCTTTTCATATCTGCCTTTCATGACTCTCCTTCCTTCCAAGTCCCTCAATCCTCATTCTTCGAGGGTGGAGGGCATTTCTTTTCTCTTCATTTCCTGTCCTTTATTTGCCTTATTCTCCTTTTGTTTTCCATTTCTTCTCCTAATAGGTAAGTATGTAGTTATGATGATGATGATAATTGTTGTTTTAAGGGGCCTAACATCTGGGTTATAGGACCCTAATGGTTTGGGTGATAGTGAAGCACGAGAATGAAATGTAAAGTAACCCTAAAACTAACTACATACTTACAAACTAGAAGAGGAAATGGAAAAAAATAAGAATAAATGAAACAGAAGACAGGAGGAAAGGAAAAGCCCTCAACCCTCGAAGAAAGAGAATTAAGGGACCTGGTAGAAAGGAGAGCCAGGAGCGGCTGATAGGAAAGTTAAAGACGGAAGGGACCGACCCAAAGACAATGGAAAAAGGCGAAAAATCGGACCCAGCTCAGGAAGCCCTCGGGGTCACCAACTCTCGAACTCACCAGACTTGAGCCTTTGAGGGTGTAGCACAATCCAGGGTGCACCATAAGTAGTGGGGCTACATACCACCATGAAGGCCTTGTGCGTAAGGCAGGAGATATCATGAAGAGAAACAAGAGGTCTAAACCCTCAAAGAATGAGGGATCAGGAAAGCCGAGACAATGGCCAATTAAGGCGGGAAAGTCAAAGACTCCCTAGGCCTCGGATACCCTAATACCGTTGAGGTCGTAAAAGAACAAGAGTTGGCAAACGGAGGTCGAGAGGAAACATAACAGACAGGGGCCCGGCACAAGTAAGTGGAAGAAATGCCGGACTCAGCTGGGGTCCCGTGGACGCTAACCCACGTCCCACAAGATGTGAGCCCCTGGGGGAAGTGTGTAGTTAGTTTTAGTTATAGTATACATTACAATCTATTGTTTCACTATCACCCAAACCTTCAGGGGCAGATAACCTAGATATTAGGCCCCTTAAAATAGCAATTATCATCGTCATTATCCAGTGGGGGTGACAACAAGGATCAGGCATACTGTAATAATGTATGAATATGGTTAATATGTTTATTTCAGATACAACATTAAGTATGCATTTGACGAAACAAGCGTTATACTTGAGGTACAAGTGAAAATGCAGCGTGTGGAAGGGGTCTCGCAAAATATGAGTCAACATTGTTTCGATGTCAGAATCTAATAGGTTGCTACCTAAATGTTCAAAGCCTAAATCAAGTACAGTAGACCCCTCTTGTCCACCGTCGGCTGGTCCGTCGCTCCGGTTGATCCGATCGTCCTTGAGCCGAACTTGGCCCGACTCGCAGCGGTGCCTCACTACCCGTCGCACCGTTGTTGTTTACAGGTACTTGTTGTCATCGCTTGTCCGTTTTAGTGCTCCTTCATCTCTCGTATCGTTTCTGTCGGCCGTCTTCTGTACAGTACGACTGTGAAGTTTTTTTTGCTTATTGTTCGTTGGTTTTACGACATTGTTCTTCTGTGTTCGTTATAGATACATTGTTCATTGTGTGTACTGAACAGTTGTGTGAGTTCTTTAAACATGTCAGGAGTGATACGTAAACACGTTACTCTTTCATGAAATGAAAAATTAGCAGTTCTACGAAGACTGGACAAAGGGGAATCACTCCAAAATATTGCCAAGGGACTCAATGTAGGCGTTACGACAATAACAGACATTGACTCATGTACAGTTACGATTGATGGTGAAAACGCTCTAAAGAATCGCAAAACATTGAAAAAGCCTAAACTTGAACTGCTGGACAACGCATTGTGGATTTGGTTCTACCAAGAAAGAAGGAAAGGAACCCCGATATCTTCAGTTCAGAGATTGTTTATTTTAATGTAAATCCGTATTTTTCTGTACTTTCTGATAATCCGACCCTTTTTTGTGTTCCGACCAAACCCTCAGTCCCAAAGGTGACGGATGACAGGGGTTGTACTGTAGTGACTGAAGTTATCATCGAATCGCTACTAAATTTCACAGAAACTAAACATGCTAAGTCTCACATCCGTGTTGATATTCACGAGGAATTACTGACAGTAGGTCGTAATTGATGCAAAGTAGCATCGATTTTAATTGGTTGCAATTTATGTAAAACCATAGCTGTTAATTATAATACAACAGACTCAAGCAGAATATTTATAGACAAATTAAACATCTATTGAGATCATTGTTTCTTCATCGTTACGCGTTACGCTGAAGAACGGAATTAACGTAGCACAGGTACGCCGGAAATTACGTCATTAATAAGGAAATTAAACTCAGTTAATGTTTCCCTCACTGGGGTCAAATGTACACAGTGTGTCCATCAAGTTAATTTATATTGGTTCATGAATGTAGAGCACTGCAGAGGTGAGTAGCACATGCCACTAGGCTTATTGTTACCATATAACTTCTCGGAAACCCAGTTTGTTTCGCCTGACAATTGAAATATAAGAGTTGTAGTGAAAATTGCGTATCTTTCAGCTAGTAATAAATGATGTTGTACTCTCCGATAACAAGGTGCTATTTACTTATGCTCCCTTTGTAGCAAATTTAATTCCCCTCTGATCCGACGTTTAAGAATACAGAGAAGGGAGGTAGAGATGTTAACCGGGTAGATCTCATAAGTCTACTTTCATGTACGAGGGCTGTTTCTTTTTCAACGTCCGATGGGCTTTATAAAAACAACAGAATGACATCCGAAACTGATTTTATTACTATATGTTTGCCTGTTTGTACTTATGTTTCAACGTAATCGCCAAAACGATTGAAACATTTGTCGTATCGTTACACCAGCTTTGTAATACCCTCTGAGAGGAATTCTGCCGCCACAGTGGTGGGTACGTCTGAACAGTCTCTTGATTTTTAGCCTACTTTCGATTTTATGATACCAACACAGGGCGAAAAATTGTGTGTCTGTGTGTGTGTGTGCGAGTGAGTGTGTGTACTCCGAAGGTCTGTCCCCCCCCCTATCAATTCGAACACGGTGAAAACAAATTGAACGAAATTTGGTACAGAAGTAGCACTAGCAAAGGGCACCTCAGTGTCATGTTTTATATCGCCGCCATCTTGACGGAAACGTAATGGCGGCCACCCAAATGTTCAAAGCTTAAATCAAATTATGAATAACCTAATCATCCGATCTCTACCAAATTTTGCAACGACATATATTTTTATAGTGAGCGTCTTTTGACTAAACTACAAGGTCATCAGCCCAATAGTTTGCAGATGGCGGCCATGTATGTGTGCAAATCGATTCCCCCTATCAATTCAAACACGGTGAAACCGAATTGAACGAAATTCAGTACAGACGTAGCACTAGCAAAGGGAACCTCAGTATCATGTTTTATATCTCTGCCATCTTGACGGAAAGGTAATAGTGGCCACCCAAATGTTAAAAGCGTAAATCAAATAACAACCAACCTAACTAATTGTTCTCTACCAAATTTTGCAACAACATACCTTTTTGTGGGAAGCAACTTTTGAATGAACTACGAGGTCATCAGCCCAATGGTTAGTAGATAGCGGCCATGTATGCAAATCGATTCACCATAACAATTCAAACACGGTGAAACCGAATTGAATGAAATTTGGTACTGAGGTAGCGCTAGCAAAGGGCACCTCATATTCATGTTTAATATCCGTATAACGCGTTGTATTTCAACAAGCTACTACAACCAACATTCAATTATACTTCTTGAAAAGGACAAAGGGTTGTAACAATACCCATGCATTTAGGAGAAAGTAGGCTATATATCCTTTACTGAACATCTTGTTTTCTTTTTTGGCGAGGCGTTGCCACGCAACCATACCTTCAATATTCTAGAGAAAGGTGAAAATCATTCAGTGCTGGTTTCGACTAAACGACAGATAGTCGAAAACTTCCCACTTGAATTCTTTGAGAATGCCTATCGTAACGTTGGCACAGTGCGGTCGTACCGGCTGAGTTAGCCGTGGTCGTTATGGCGTGGCTGCAGGCAGTCGCTCACATCCCGGGGGCGAGGAGGTTTGAATCCCGCCCCACCGGCAACCTTGAAGATGGTCTTCTGTGGTTTCCCGTCTTCCTTCCAGGCAAATGCTGGAGTTGGTCCCTATTTATTTAACCGTATGGTGAGTACAACAAGGAATTCATAAGTCCAGGTCCAAGTTCTTCAACCACTCAACACCACTATCAGAAAGATGAAACAGGTCGCTGGGGTTTCCGAAGTAGGCATGAAGAGGGCAGCGCAGGATGACATGGTCCATGGTCTGCTCCTCTTCACTGCATTCACACATTTGAGAATCCATCCACCCCCACTTATGGCGCAAGAAATTACAGCGCCCATGCCCAGTTCTCAGTCTGTTGAGGCGACACCATAGTTTTGTTGGGAGGTCAAATCCATTTATCTCATGAGCATTAGTACCAGATGTTGAATTTGACCACTCTTCCTGCCAGCTCCGGTTAAGGTTAAAATTGTCCCTAACTATAGGCCACAGCCGCTACCTTTCAATTCCTCGTCGTTACATTCACACTTTCCTCCCCAGACAACACTCCACACGTGACTGTACTTGTAGCTCACCCCATGGGTGTCCACATAGAAGCAGCTACAAACTCTGGCGAGCCGAACATGTCCTCGGACACTTCCGCCACTAAAAGACATATACTGAAAAAAAAAGTGCGGTCATGAATGATTTTCACCTTTCTCGAGAGTATTGAAGGTATGGTTGCGTGGCAACGCCTCGCCAAAAAGGAAGGACATCAGGAGACTCTCCAGACATACCCACGTCAGTGGCTGCAGAATTCTTTGCCGAGGGCATTGGAAAGCTGGTGTAACGATACGACAAATGTTTCAATCGTTTAGGCGATTATGTTGAATCATAAGTTTAAAAACAAGCCAACATTTAACAATAAAATCAGTTTGATATGTCAATCTGTTATTTTTATACATCCCATCGGACGTTGAAATAGAACAGCCCTCGTAGTTCTGCGGCCGTTGTTGTTGTTGTTGGTAATTTATTTTAGGGGCTTGTAACACCTTAATCACATGTTTTTTTTAACAAATATTAGTAATTGGAATGACTTTGTGTTGACCGACTGAAAGCCAAGACATTAATTGTTAATATGGCAACACTGAGACAGGGTTCCAATGCTATCTGTATCCTTTTTCCCTGTTTCTTTCCACACTTCCTCCAGGAAAATGTTGGGATACTTCAAGGCCTATCCCTGTCCCTAATACAGTCACACAATAACACAGGTTATCAGACAATTCCATACATATCCAAGTACACAGGGTTGATGACCAAAATGTCAAAAGCCCTTAAAATAAATTACCAACAACAACGTTGTTTATGGGCTTTGGGACATCGTATTCATCAGCCCGTGTACTTGGGTGTGTATGGAATTCGTCTGATAACCTGTGTTATTGTGCCTGCCAATCGACTGCTGCCCAGCCATTTGGCCTGCAGATATTGGGGTGACTCGTGGTCGGCGCATCGGGTTCCCTCGGCCGTTAATCTTGATTCCCGTGACCGGGGTGCTGCCTCACTGTCAGCCAGCTACTCAATTGTCCTCACGAGGCTGAGTGCAGCCCATTCCAGCCCTCACGTCAGTTTCCAAAATCCCTCACGGAGCCGGGAATCAAACCCGGGGCCTCCGGGTGAGAGGCAGGCGAGCTACCCCAATACTACGGGGTCGGCGGTGACTGGATTAGTGTGTGTATTTGTAATTCAGATGAGGAATGGGAAGGGGCAATTATTTAGGAACCAACATGGCATTCGTCTGGAGTAGAAGTGTGAAACCACGGAAAACCGCTTCCAGAATGACTGAGGTGGGAATCGATTGAGACCAGATAGAACGTACTACTAGAATTTACCACACCAAAGGTGTCCAGTGCCCGATTTATTGCTCTGGCTCAGGAATTCGAACAAGATTTCATAGACTTGATGGAACTTTTTACTATTTGTGATTCAGGAATTTCGTTAGACTGGCGGACCCGTGCGAGATCGCATCAAACAACACATTTCCAGCTCTAAGTATCAAATGAATAAGACTCTTCAAGTAAACAAATCGCGGCAACCTCTATTACGAAATGCGTTTCAACAGAGTTCTTCAAAGAGCCAAAATTTGAAGGAATTAAACATTAATTTGTGTGCAGCTCTTACACAAGCAGGAATTCCACTCAATAAGGTGAACCAACCAGCCTTCAAGGGATTTCTTGAAAATACACAAAGATATCAATGCCCGATGAGAGTCATCATCATCATCATTTTATCTGGCTGATGGCAGGTTTCCTCATGGTCGGTCTCTCCACCTTATCCGGTCTTCAGCAGCACGTTTCATTAGCTGATAAGATTTATCAATCATGATGGAATCCAGCATCTGAAACCTTCTTCTTCATTTATCTTTACGAAAAGACTGCATGTAGCCTGTTTACCGAGAAACCATACAAAAATCAAGGAGAAAGTGTCTGCTTGCGATGTGGGAATCATTGTGGATGAAACCATAGACTCAATGGAACGATATACAATATTTTGAACATTATAGATTTTTCCCTTAGCAGGGGAGAACGTTAATTCCATGTAGTTAAAAATGTATGAGCTGCAGAAAGCCAATGCCAGTACAGTAATGCAATCAATTATGGACTTCTGCCATAAGCTCTGGTCTACTGGTATCGAGTTTGAAAAACTTCTTCTTGTGGCTACGTACCAGGTTCCATGCATGGTTTCAACTGTTAACCAATTGAAAGCTTTATTTCCTAAGTTGAGGCATGTGACATGCTTGGTTCATGCCCTTCAAAGGGTTTGTGAATCCATAAGAAACGAATACGAAATCGCAAATCAATTCATCGCTGTCCTGAAGAAGATTCTACTGAATTGTGTTGTTTCCTGCAGGCAAACCTGGTCATTACTCTCTGGGGACCGTCGATTGAGTGTGCTGCTATGTTGTGTGAGAATTTTGACAAAATTAGAGAGTTTGTGCTTTCTTTGGATCCAACCGACGCAAGTGCAATTTCCAAGGCACAGCAAGTTCTGTTACCGGAGAAAATACATGATTTGCAGACAGAACTATATTGTGTTCATAGTTACAAATACCTGACTGCAGTTATTAAACGATTAGAACAACAAGGTCTGGAAAAGGAAAAACAATAGGGTATTTTTACTTCCGCGAGGGAGCAGTTAGAAGGCTTTGCCAAATACAAACGTGAGTCTAGTCTTCAGAAGAATCCAGACATTGTAGAATTCGCCACATCTTTAGAGTTGCCATTCCGAGTGAATACAAGGTTTGCCCTACTGGTTTCTCTGGTTGTCAAAAGAAGCTTTAGCATCTACAAAAACACTCCTAATTATTACAGACTTGCTTTTAAAAATGTAGAGATGCTTAATGTCTTGAAGTAAAATCAGCTTCTAGTTTTTTCTTTCTTTTGATGAGTGATTTGATGTACTTGTTTGTAATTCAATAAACTAGAATAGAGGAAAGAGAAAATTAGTTGAATTAACCAGCACCTCTTTGCCCCTTTTTAGGTAGATTTCATTAGAAAACTAACTATTGCAATGGGTACCATGCTTCCACTTCCGGAAAATTTCGACATATCTTCGCATTTCACATCCCCTAGACCCCAAAACCACCACCAGTTCAAACGTTTATACATAATATGCCACTTTTTTGTGGACACGATAACTACCGACATTTTGCACCAATCACTTTGAATTTTTTACATAATATGTATGCCTATAAAATCTCGGTCGAGTTCGTTAATGGCCACAATCGGTCGAAGGGGGTGAAAATGTTTTTTTCTTTCGAAAAAGTTAAATATCGCGTATAACTCTCTTAATATGTGAAATATCGAATCCATTCAAAGTTAATACTATGTGTCGGATAAGGCCCAAAAATTTAAGTTTGTAAAGTTTTCAGATAGCACCAACCATTGACCAAAGAGGGGGGAAAAGTGGGTTTTTCGGAAAACATTAATCATATCTCTCTTAATAGGCACAATATCAAAACCGTACAAAATGGACAATATTCCCCTAATAATTACCTAAAACTTTTGTCTGAAAGAATTTTTGATATGACCCACCATTATGCCAAGGGATGAGCAAAATGATTTCGGAATTATAAGAAAATGCCAAGTGCCATCAGAACTTGCCATGACAACACTACGAAATTGATGAGGGATGAGCCATCAGACGTTGCCATGACGACGCCATTGCACGAGATCACATTCAGTTTTCATTAGGAACTGGTTGGTTGGTTCCTTAGTTTAGGGGCTGCGATAACGCGGTCATGTAGCCCCGTGTACTGTGGGTGTGTGTAGAATCTGTCTGATAACCGGTGTTAATTGTGACGAATGTATTAGTGTGTGTATCTGTTTTAATTCAAGTAAGGACTGCAGATATTCAATTTTTCCAAGTAGTTCCTAATTTTGCCGCCAAACGCCACCGTCAACGACCAACTAGTTCAGAACTTAGTTACCAGATGCCACCGCAGTCAGCTCTTGACGACGAACGTAGGAACCTAAGAACGTTAGTCATATGTTTAACCTATGTATAATTTAGCTTCACACAGATGTAATTAGTGGAAGGTTCTTTAACAGTCCATAAATATATGACATGGGACCGCCGGCTTTACTTCCCCTCCGAAGGAAGGCATACTGAGGGATTTTTAACGTTCTTAAAAAATCAGGCGACTTCGGCCGGGTTTGAGCCCGCGATCTTGGGCATAGAAGCTCAGAATGCTACCAACTACGCCACCGAAGCCGCTTCATTAGGAACTACTACTTGAAATTGACCGTCTCGTTGTCGCAGCCCTTAAACTGAGGAACCAACCAAAATCTCTGCGGGAGATTAAATTTTGCGTAAAGACGTAGCAGACCATTAGATAGTTACACATAAGTGTCGAAACCTTGCCTAAGGACAGCGGGACCACAAGTATAAAAATGGACCCTAAATGACGAGAAGGTTACCGTTCCCATAATACAACAAAATGTTTAAAATATGCATACAAAGACGAAAAACAAAGTTCATTAAGCTTCAATTGTAAATTACTTCCTTCTACGAAAACCTGCATATTCTGCCTATCCCGAAGTTTGCCCGGTGAAATCTACCTCCGCCTTCCGGCGTGCCAAGAGGAAATTTTTTAACCTTATTTGAGCACTTTTCCCCTTCCATTTTTCATCTGAAATTTGCGCCTAAATATCCTAACCCTGATAATAATAGTAATAATAATTATGCTAAATACGCAGCGAAATATCTCGCCAAGAACAGAAATGGGTGATGAAATTGGAAACCAAGGTAAGGAAGACTTAAGGAAAATCTTAGACCCGGTCAAAGAGAATGGTGAGTTAAACATGTTTACGTCCATAGCACCTTTGGGTGGTCTTGGAGACCACTAGTTCCCTGTGTCGATGTGCTCAGTGTGTCGGCTGGTATTGCTCTGGCACGCTCTCACTGAAACACCTTGTATATGTGCTCTCTTAAAGCTTTGAGTACGCGCGTTCCTTGATTGAACATTCAGATCGTTTCTTTAGGAAACCTTGCTGCTACAGCATTGTTTCTGATTGGCTTAGGCCACGTGGTCACAGTAATGGCGTCTACATATTTTGTAACTGGCGTATGTGAAACAGACTTCACTCTTATATTGCCTCTACTGTAAGGAAAAGACAAAGGCGGCAAACTGAGTTTCGATGCCTAAATCATGGACGGAACTAATTTGAGAATTCTTGGATTCGAGAGTTGAACTGGAGAGGTGAAAGAAGTATTTTAAGAACACAGAATAAAATAGCAGATATATTTCAAAATGCCTGTGAGATGAGGATCATAGGGCCTACTAGTAACGTCACCTTTACAACACCTTCCGTGGATCCCAGATACGGGACAGCTAGGAAAGCTATACTTTCGTCATGAATGCAAGATAACACGTAGGGTGATGATTTCGTTACCCATTTCTGTGTTCTTGGGGTACGTATTTAGACTCCTGTAAGAAAGGGCCTTGGTTCGATTCACGGATCTTCCATGACATTAAATGATCTTAAGACTGAAATGGGGCTATACCCAATCTCTTGAGAATAACTGAAAAGAGAGAGAGAGAGAGATTCTATTGCCACCTACACTTCCAGAAAAGTTGTTCCATCGTATCCCACTTATACTCTACCTGGTGTATATGACGTAGCTTTTGAGGTACTCCGCTATGTATTCACATGGATTGTCTCTAGTACCGGATACATGTTAATCTACCTTATTCATGTTGCTCACTTCTCCTCGGAGAACGATCTGATAATTCTACCGCGGCACCACGCTTGGCAAAGTTCCGAGACCTGTCTTCTGGCAAGCCTTACTCGGCTAATACATGTAAAATGTTTCCCGCTTGACACTCTTACTTGTTCCAGGGAAACAAAACTTGTACCTTAAGGTAAAATTAAATTCTCTCTTTGGCAGTCAATAGTGCTAGGAATTCATTTACATTCAATTACCGTGTATTGCATACCAAAGTGATTGAGTTAATCACGTATATTGAATTAATTCGCCTATTTTCGCACGATATAGAGTCCGTTCTGTGTCAGGCCGCCACATTCATCGTCCCTTAAGGATTAATGTTGTTGTTTGAGTCTTCAGTTTTTCACTGGTTTGATGCAGCTTTCCATCTCTCCTTGCCCTGAGCTAATCGTTTCTTCTATACATAGCTACCACACCCTACATGCGAGGCAATCTGTTTAACATATTCTAACCTTGGTATACCCCTACAGTTCTTGCCCTCGACTCTTCCTTCCATAACTAAGCTTGCTATTCCAGGGTGTCTTAGTATGTGTCCTACCAACCTATCTCTTCTCTTCATTAGCAGTCACCAGAAACATCTCTCCTCTCCCACTCGTCTTAATACCTCTTCGTTTGTAACCCTATCTACCCATCTGATCTTCATCATTTTCCTGTAACACCACGATTCAAACGCTTCAATTCTCCTATTTTCTGCTGCACCAATAGTCCAAGTTTCACTTCCATAGAGCGCCACGCTGTGGACAAAGACTTTCAAAAATGAATTCCTAGTACCTAAATCCACACCCTCGGTCTGAAAAGTTCGGTGAATTGGTCTATATTACGAACGGATTGTTGGCTTACCTGAAACAGCCGTTTCTGTCCTTCGAAGTAATCCCCGTCGATGGTTATGCACTTCTGAGTACGACTGAACAAGTCCTGGAAACTCCTGGCATAGTCTTCTTTAGGAATAGCCTTCAGTTTGGGTCGTCAAAGCTCTAAATTGAAAGCAAGAGAGAAGCGTGAATTTATTCAACCTGCCTTGCACACCTGATAGACGGGCGGTAGTGAGAAGGGTGGATTTAGTCAACCTAACGTGCACACCTGTTTGACGGGTAGCAGAGAGAAGGGTTAGTGTTCCGTGGAATGGAATGGTCGTGAAAACCATCGTCACGGGCGACGAGACCTGGTGCCTGAGTTACGACCTCGAAGGCAAGTGTCAATGTATGGAGTATCGGGGTCCACGGTCGCCGAAAAGCCCTGAAGGGCCAGAGGTTTTCGGACATTTCGAACATCAAACGTAATGTGACGACCCAACTGAAGGCTATCCCAAAAGAAGACTATGCACGGAGTTTCCAGGACTTGTAAAGCCGTTCTCAGAAGTGCATAACCATCCACGGCCATTACTTCGAAGGATAGTAACGGCTGTTTCAGGTAAGCCAACATTCTGTTCGTAATATAGACCCATTCAGACAGAGGGTGTACATTCGATGTCAACAGATTCCTTTTCTTGCCTGAGCCAACCAACCTTTCACATCCTTTTTGTTTCGTCCATCGCTGGTTATTTTGCTACCTAACTAACAGAAGTCTCCTACTTCCTTTAGCTTTTCACCTGAAAATTTGATGTTCATACAGGTTTCTGATTTATTTCGGCTGCATTCCAATATTTTTGGTTTACATTTATTAATTTTCAACATGAATTCTTTCCTCAAGATGGAGTCCATGCCATTCATAAACTCATTCAAATCCTCTGGCGTGTCGGCCAAGATGACGATGTCATCAGCAAATCTCCAAGCTGAAATTATTTTTCCTTGAATCTTCACTCTCACTTTAATACCGCTGTTCTTTTCCAACAGTTTCCTTAGGTTCCTGTGTAAGTTTTGAGGATTGTAGCGGGGTGCTCTCATCTTGATGAGGCAAAACTGAGAAGAGGTGGGTTTGATTCCTACCTCCACCATCCTGGAAATGGTGGGTAGTTTATTGGCTGAGGAATAACCCACCCACCAAGGGAAGATGATTAAGAGAAGGAAGTAGATTTTGGATTGGAAAAGAAGGATAGAAAAATAGGAGGAGAGTCCCACAAAATTAATAAGTTTAGTTTTAAACACACTTAAAGGTGGTTGCCACCGAAAATCCTCTTTCGGATACCTAAAATGAGTAAGGAATTGGTCTAAGCTGACGAGAAACACAGATAGAACTTGGGCTGTTTGCAAGAGAGTGGCTTTCGTATAATCCCTCTCAAGCATATATAAAACTACTATGGGGAAGAGTGCTGGTCTGGCAAGACTGAGAGGAACCAATTTACTGTATGTCTTCTCAAAGAAATTAGGTTTTACAAAGTAATTCGAAGAATGCCAATGATTTAACTCAGGCTTGGTATTTTCAATTTCCAAAATTATGGAGTTCCTGTAAGGGCGACCAAGTGTCTCTAAAAAGGAAAATGATAAAAGATTATGCCTTATTGGGTAATCTTGGTAAATGAACCAATGGTTGCATTGGAAAATGGCTAAGCTTTTACTCAGCGAGGAGCCGGCTAAAAGTTTAGACAAAAAGAAACACTTATCTTTTAGAAAACTGACCATAAGTTTTCGGAGAGGGTCTCCACAAGCAGGTAGCTGGCTTAGCGAGCTTTACTTGCCTTACTGGCCAATTAGAATTAGCTATTAACGCTAAGAAGAACTTTAGTGAGGTGAAAATTAAGAGTTCTTGCTCAAATGCAACAAATGGTGAAAGCTCTATTAATGATTTTAATATCATTGAGTGAGGAGAGTCAAGGAAGACATGATTTTGCCTAAACTTTATATTCGTAAATGAAAAAGCGAAGGGAAAAGATTTGTTTATTTTACAATTAGAAGAAGTTTGAGGAAATTAACAATTATGCAATATAATTTTAATAAACATAGTTCATTTGAACTTTTTAACAAATAGGGTCGCAGACCTCTCAACATTAAACGGTTGCTCCAGGCAATTGACAATTTACAAGGTTTCAAACCTTACATGTTTCTAAAATCTTTATAAGATTTAAACAAATGAACAATGAAATAATTAAAGCTTGAACGTGAATTGGAGTACAAAGAGTGCACCTTAAGAAATTCTGGAGAGAATGTTCTAGAGAAAGTGACAATTTTGAAAATAACAATAATAACAACATGAAAAATAAGATAGAAGTTCCTACAACTTCTTATACTCGTATTTATACAGAATTAATATATGAGAATTATACAAAGAGGGCAGGTCACTTACTGTGAAACCTGAAGAAAGTGAAAGGGAAAGTTCTAGACTTCCCAAGTTTGAGCAGGAATCACTCGCCAAATGGGACAGTTTCCATTTCGTGAAACCTGAACATGACTCGCTCAAGAGTTTAAAGAATTGTTTTCCCTGATTATGGGAAAGGAACAAAGTGAATTTAAAACTTGTATCACACAAGCAATTATGCAGAATTTAATTAATGTTAAACTAGCAAAGTTGGAAGGGCACTTCGTGAGTGACACCTTATAGAAAAGTTTCAATTTTATTAATAATGGTTGTTAGTAGAAGGTTGAGGAAAGATCATTGGGATATAGGATCAATGTTCATGGCCGTATTTAATATAACCGGACGATCGCGACGCGGTAGAAACGTGGAGCAAGCACTGTTTATCACTGTAGTCTATGAAGATGGATGCAAAGTTCACCATAGAAACACTGAAGTTTATGAGAAAGAAAGTTATTGCAATTATGGAAATAACTGATTGCACTATATAGGTGAGAGTCTATTTCTTGAAAAAGTTGTGATTTACAATTAAATGCGCCATAGAATGTTCCAGAGGTTCCAGCGGTGGAAGAAAGTTAGCTATTGCAAAAATTTGTAAGGAAGATTCCTCATTTTAACTAGCATTTTCACAAGTGCGTGAACAATACTTGACGGCAAGACTAGCAGATAGAGAACAAGATCTCGAAGGTTCCAGAACGACCTTAGCAGAAAATGGGGTTGAGAAAATCCAACGGAGGAACTAGCTTTATAATTATAGACAGCGGGTATTAGATAATATCCCACGTAGCGAGAAGGTTTCTCATTTGAATAGCTTAAGAAAAGCTCTTTTTTAGTAAGGTTGGCTTATACAAGCAAAAGCTCAACATGGCAAATCCCACGAAGAATGATTTTTGCCCCAAAGTAAATAATTTCACACTGTCTATAAATTATAATTAAAAGCACGTGGAAGTTAAAACCATGAAGATGAGGTTAAAACCTTTAAAATGGTACTTATCTTGATTTCATGTTGAAGTCGAAGTTTCCGTTGATGACTACCTAGCCAACATGGCGTAGAAGAGTGTGTGCCTCTTGGTTTGAGGAGGCAAGCTCGAGCGGAGCTTTGACTGAACGAGTCAACTGCAGACTGAGAAGTGAGAGCAGCTCAACGGAGCACGGAGGGACCAAGAAGGGGGGAAAGAGTGGGGGGTAGGAGACAAAAGGAGAACATATAAACATTGCCAACTTTAAAACAAAAAAATTATCTTCTCTTGCTGAGCCGGTCTTCAAAGAGTTGATAACAGTTGATACTAGCGCAGCATGGTGAGTAAAGACGTAGACGTAGTCCTCTTGCTCCAAGAGAAAATAGCTGGCGATGGTAACAGGATCTGGTGGCCAAATGGATAAGTAAGTCCTCTAGCACCAGGAAGAGTTGAGGAGCTTCAGAGATTCGCTGCGAGGTGACGCTAGGTGGGTCACAGAAGTTATATATCTAGAACAGACTTATGAAGACATAAGAGATATGCCCAACAAGGAGAAAACAGATGATCACTGTTGGTGTTTGACAAAGAGGAAGGAAGAAATGAACATGCAAAGAGCAATAAAAATTATATCTCAGGTAACGTGTATTCAAAGAATACACCATACTGGGGGGGTAACACCAACAGAGAGCAAATAAACAGTTACACATTTAAGGGAAGAGGAGCGATCAAAGACAGGGGTCTTGTAATCGAACCGTTAATGGTCAAGACTCTGACCACCCTGACTCTCCCATCTCTTCCAGGGTAACACCTAGTCACTCTACCGGAAGTCCAGACTAGAGGGGGAGAAACATCCCTAACCAAGACCAAGTCCCCCACTTTAATGTCGGGACTGGAAAGAAACCACTTCTGCCTCCGTTGCAAGGAAGTTAAATATTCCAAGTTCCATCTCTTCCAAAAAGAATTACGGAGGGCCTCAAGTTTACGCCAAACAATAGGTAAATTAAAATCCCTGTAAGAATTGGGAAGAGGAGGAGGGGCAGAAAGAGAAGTGCCGATAAGGAAGTGACCAGGGGTGAGTGGAAGTAGGTCATCAGGGTCATTGGAAAGCGGAGTTAAAGGGCGAGAGTTAACAACACCTTCAATCAGAACAGACAGTGAATTGAATTCTTCGTAAGTCAGAATTCGATTACCTAAGAATTTTCTTAAATGACGTTTAGTGAGCTTTAAGCAAGATTCCCACCTACCACCATGATGCGGAGCGTAAGGAGGTATGAAGCGCCATTTGAAACCTTTTGAATAAGAAAAATTAGAGATTTGTTCCATGGCAGGGGAGGAAGTGAGAGCTTTCTTCCACAGGGAAGCTGCGCCCTGAAAGGTGGAAGCGTTATCAGAGAACATCTCAGAAGGAACACCACGCCTAGCAGTGAAACGAGAGACAGCTGATAAAAAATAAGATGTAGAATCATTCGTTACTAGTTCCAAGTGGATTGCGCCGGTAACCATGCAAACAAAGAGAGAAACATAAAGCATACCAAACAATTTGCGTTTAGCTTCAGGAGAGTTTCGTTGATATTGGAACGGACCCATATAGTCCACGCCAGTTAAAGCAAATGGGCGTATAGGAGAAGAACGAAAAGAGGGCAGATCGCTCATTAATTGAGTGTTGATTTTAGGTTTCGCTTTGAAACAAGGAATGCACTTATGAATTACAGAAGAAACTTCATGAATTCCATTTATAATCCAGTACTTTTCCCTTAAGAGGCAAAGCAGAGTACGTGTACCAACATGAAGATTACGGTAATGAAAGTCACGTATAATTAAGGAAGTTACGTGATGTTTGGAAGGCAAAATAACAGGATGCTTTTTGTCTTCAGAGAGTATAGATTGCGAGAGCCTTCCACCTACCCTGAGTAACCCATGGTCATCAAGAAACGGGGCTAAAGCACGAAGACGGCTGGATTTGGGAAGATCTCTTTTAGAAGAAAGCAATGACAATTCAGAAGAAAAGGCTTCTTGCTGTGTCAGTTGTAAAATCTTAATGGTAGCGAGATTCAATTCATGATTGGTAAGGTGTGGTTTAGGGAGAAGAGGTTGGTCAACCACAAGATATTTCCATCTAAGGAGATAGGCGACAATCCGTAGTAATTTATGAAAAGAAGAATAGCGGGACAACAAAGGATGAGAAGCGTTGGAAACAAGACACGAAGCAATGGGTAGAGGTACTTTAGCGTCAGGCAAGTTGGAGTTTGTAGCTGGGGGTTTAGAAGGCCATGAGGAAGATTCTTCGATTAGCCACGAGGGCCCATGCCAGTACAATTGGGAAGCTGCCAATTGAGAGGGTAAACAACCACGAGAGATAATATCGGCTGGATTATCCGCACTGGGAACATGCCTCCATTGACATCCAGAAGAAAGAGTTTGAATTTTGGAAACCCTGTTTGCAACGAAAGTTTGCCAGTGAGAGGGGTTCTTGGCGATCCAAGAAAGGGCGATCATGGAATCGCTCCAGAGATAGATTTGCGAGAATTCGACCTTTAATACTTCCCGTAATTTCTTGACAAGTTCTGCAGCCATGAGTGCAGCGCACAGTTCGAGCCTAGGCAAAGTGATAGTTTTAAGAGGAGCAACCTTCGATTTGGCACAAACAAGGTTGGAAACTAGAGATCCATAGAGTGAATCGTGATAAACTAAATATGCACAGCAACCATAAGCTTTTTCGGAACTGTCCGCGAACACATGAAGGAAAAAAGATGCATTAGAATGAGAGCTGATTAAATTCCTGGGAATTTCAATAAGGGAAAGATCCAGCAAATTGCTGCGAAAAGAGAGCCAACGATTGAGAAAAGAAAGAGGGACAGTGTCATCCCATTCACATTTAAGCGACCACAGCTCTTGCATGAAGAGTTTGGCTATAACGATAACTGGGGCAAGGAATTGAAGTGGATCAAAAATTTTTGCAATTTCAGAAAGAATTTGTCTTTTTGTATTAGGAAGCTCTTCTGCGAGCGAAACTTTATAGATATGAGTGTCAGTGCTAGTGCACCAGTGAACTCTTAGAGTTTTTATAGATTCGGAGTTTCCACAAATTTCGACAGAAGAAGGATCTACGTCTTCGATGGGAAACTGAGCGAGAAACTCAGGGGAGTTGGAGTTCCACTTATGGAGTGGGAAACCTCCATTCCTTAGTAATGCCTGAAGTTCTAAAGATACAAAAGAAGCTTCCTCCAAAGAGGGGAAGGATTGCAAATAATCGTCAACATAGAATGACGTAGTTAGTGCTTCAGAGGCTTTGGGGTTAAATAAATGACCATCTTGAGAGGCTAGCAAGTGTAGGGATCGGATAGCAAGGAAAGCAGAGGGTTTTAAGCCATAAGTAACCGTTTTCAAGCGAAATACCTTAATGGGCTTACTGGTTTCATCACGCCACAAGATTCTTTGAAGATCTCGTTGTTCTGGTTGAATTAACACTTGACGGTACATCTGTTTTATGTCGGCTATGACAGCTATGGGAAATAATCGAAAGTTTAAGAGTATAGCAGATAAATCTGATTGAATAGCAGGACCAGAATAAAGAGTGTCGTTAAGGCTGTTGCCATTAACGTCGGGTGATGAACCATTGAAAACAACTCGAATTTTATCTTTTACAAGAGGGTTTTTCCACACGGGATGATGATTTAAATAAACCGTTTCAATTGGGGGGTGCAATTCATCATTAGATTTATTAACAACTTCCATATGATCTGAGCTTTCATACTCATCCATGAAATCAGTGTACTGTTGTTTAACAAGAGGTTCCTTTTTGAATTTGCTCTCGATGGCGAAAAGAGCTTTTCGAGCTTTAGGCTGAGAGTTGATAAGTTTAGGAGGATTATGTAATCTTGGCATTTGAACGACGAACCGGCCATCAGAAGAACGAGTGGTGGTGTTCAAAAAAAGTTGCTCACAGAATTCATTTTCTGAAGAGGTTACATTAGGAGAATCAACATTTTCAAGCCTCCAGAACTGTTCCAGGTCAGTATTGGAGAAGTAACATTGCGATGCGGGTTGAGGAGAATAATGGGGAAGTTGCCCTGTGACGATCCATCCAAAATTAGTGTCTCTGGCGACCACGTTTGAGGATAACTTACGAACCTGTTTACGTAGGCAATTCCAGAAAACATTGGCACTAAAGAGTATGTCAATAGGGTTCTGCATATTAAAACAAGGATCGGCTAGCCTTAAATGCGAGGGAATGTTTAACCCTGAAATATCCACCGAGTGACTTGGAGTGTCTTCTCCAATGCTATTAAGAATTAGACAATTAAGTTTAAGAAAGTTGTTTCTATGACAATTATCTCTTATAGTTAGCTTTGAGAATTGTAAAGCTTGCAATTTTGAGCTGTTGATGCCCGACACGTTGATAGAAGTGGGGTTTACAGGTAGGCCTAGTTTTCTAATCAAGGAATTGGACACAAAATCATGAGTTGCCGCTGAGTCTAGAAGACCGCGTGCACGGACCCAGTTGCCAAAGTTATCCTGAACTTCGATTTGGACAGTAGACAACAATACTTGAGCACTGCGAATGGACTTGGCATTTTGAATATAAGATGAAGCATTAGAATTGTTAGCACTATCATTTTTCGGCGAAGTAGATGCTGTCGATGACCTTGCCTGATCATGACGATGTAGCAGAGTATGATGAGCCTTTTCACAATGGTAGCAAAGTCTTGTGGACTTACAGTTAGAAGCAGAATGCGTGGGCGCTAGGCAGTTGAAACAATGTTTGTTCTGAGCGACTAATTTTCGTCTGTCATCGACTGACATTTCTTTAAAAGATTTGCAAAGGTATAGGGCATGGGGATCTTTACAAAGTATGCACTTTACAGGTTCGTTTAAACTTTTGCGAGGTTCGCTTTGCGTGTTTAAAACAATAGAGCTAGCAACACGACGTTCACTAGACCTAGTTGGGTAACCAGTGGAGTTTGATTTGAATTTGGATGAGCTAGACCCGGGTTTTTGAGTATTGGACGCTGAGCGTTCACTTTTGGATTTGATGGACATTAATTCGAATTTGGAACTAGGAGATGAAGGTTCACTTTGATTAGCTAGAGCGGTTAAAAGTTGGCATCTAGCGTTTATGAAAGTGACTAAATGCTCGTAAGAGTAGTCGTCTTCTTTAGAAAGTTCAATTTCCCAAGCTTTGAGGGTAGCAGCATCAACTTTAGAGACTACTAAATGTATTAGGAAAGTATCCCAATGTTCAGTAGGTTGATCTAATTGGGACAAAGCTTTAACATGGAGTTGGGTAGTGTCAGTTAAAGTACGCAAACTAGTGACGTCATTGTGCTGTGACGCAGATAGGTTAAATAGAGCCTTCATATGGCGTTGAATACGTAAACGTAAATTCCCATATCTTTCTTTTAATAAGTTAAAGGCAATGGGGTAGTTCTCGGCACGCAGAGGAAGTGCTTCAACTAACTGCAAAGCTTGACCTCGAAGGATAGATCTCAAGTAATGAAACTTGTAAATGACTTGAATGTCTTTATTGTCATGAACAAGGGAGCAAAATAATTCATAGAAAGAATCCCAAGTGGATTCATCTCCAGAAAATGGGGTAAATCAATTTTCGGTAAAGTAGGTTTGGGCTTGTGAGTGCCCTCACGGAAAGAAGTTTGGGGTTCGTGAAGGGAACCAAGGACAGAAGCGTCCTTTTTCTGCTCCTCTTCGAGTTGGCGTATTATTTTCTGTGTTTGGTTGGTTCCTTAGTTTAGGGGCTGCGACAACGCGGTCATGTAGCCCCGTGTACTTTGGTTGGTTGGTTCCTAAGTTTAGGGGCTGCGACAACGCGGTCATGTAGCCCCGTGCACTTTGGTTGGTTGGTTCCTAAGTTTAGGGGCTGCGACATCGTGGTCATGTGTACTTTGGGTGTGTGTAGAATCCGTCTGATAACCGGTGTTAATAGTGATGGCTGTATTAGTGTGTGTTATCTGTGATTCAGGTAGAAGGACTGCAGACGATTAATTTTTCAAGTAGTTCCTACATTTGCTACCATATGCTACCATCCACAACACCTAGCTGCGGACGTGCCTACTAAATGCCATTGCAGTCAGCACCTGGCGGCAAACGTTGGAACTAACATAGTGTTATCAAGCTAACCTAAACATTTTAGCTTCCACATGTGTAGTTAGTGGAAGGTCCTTTTTCATGCCATAAATCTATGACATGGGACCACCGGCTTTGTTTCCCCTCCGAAGGAAGGCATACTGAGGGATTTTTAACGGTCCAAAAACGTCCGATGACTTCGGCCGGATTCGAACTCGTGGTCTTGGGCATAGAAGCTCAGCATGCTACCAACTATGTCTTCGAAACCGCCCGTTTCCTTGTTTATACACTTCTAAGACAAAATCCTGGAATGGTTCTGAGCTTAAGGCCAAGGCTGTTTCTTTCCCAATCTTGATCCCAGTTACATACGTCGATACCCAAGTACATGGGGCTACAGGACAAGGGTGTCGCAACAGGCTGTATATCCCTGTAGTTGTTCATTCAGTTAGGGGGTTTACGGCATCGTGGTAATTTAGACCGGTGTACTTAGGTGTGTGCGTGTACGGATAGCCCTATACAGGATATTTCAGTGAGAGCGTTCCAACAGATCGAGCACATCGACACAGGGTGATATGGGCGTAAACATGGGTAACACAAATAAGGTGTCCTACCTGGTTATTGTTTATATATAAAAAAAGCAAATTTCATTTTAGGAAGAAACAAGAAAAATGCCTTATTATTGATTACTCTAATTTTAAACTTACTTCTAAATATCTTAGTTATTCGTCGCCTCCGTATCGTAGCGGTCAGCATGATTAGTTGCCACCCCGGAAGTCCTGGGTTCGATTCCCGGCTCTGCCACGAAATTTGGAAATTGGTACGGTACCTGGAACGGGGTCTACTCAGCCTCTGGTGGCCCAAATGAGTAGAGGGGGTTCGATTCCCACCTCAGCCATCCTCGAAGTGGTTTTCTATGGTTTCCCACTTCGTCTTCGGGCTAATGCCGCAATGCTACATACCGTAAGGCCACGGCCGCCTCCTTCCCACTTCCTTACCAAACCCTCCCACCCCTGTCTGCTTGCAGGTAAGGCCGCCTGGGCGTCGTGCTGGTCTCTCACTCCAGTTGTATCCCTGACTCAGAGTCTCAAGCTCCAGGACACTGCCCTCAGTGGCGGTAGAGGTGGGATCCCTCGCTTAGTCCGTGAGAAAAGCCGATCCTGGAGGGTAAAATGATAGCGAAAAGAAATAAATTTTAGTTATTCACCCTAGCAATACAACAATTTACTGCCTACACCAAGCTAATCCATTTTATATGTATTTTATATTGTATCAACTTTGTAATATTGTTAGATTTAAGTAGCATTTGTTTTGGTCATTATGTATTAATTGTATAATCTGGTTAGATGGAAGAGAGGGCCCAATGGCCCTAATCTTACTATATAAAATAAATTTATCTAGGGTAAACTGTACAGTCATTGGCACTCTGACAGTTATTGGCCCTACTTGCATTCATTTGAATATGATAGTATTTTTACAACACTACATTGCCATAGAGTGCTTTATCTTTCCATTCTATTACTCCTTGGCCTCTCTACTTCATCTTACTGCCACCAGGTGATCAGTTTTGAAGTGAATCTTGGAACAAGTTGTTGTTGTTCATCACTGATGGTATTTTGTTGACATATTACAGTTTTGTTAAGGTCACTAGTTCCAAACTTTGATGTTCGGAGCTCAGTATACAAACTGCATTTTAAGGGTAAGTGTGAAAACATGTTGAATACGCCTTAATGTATTTGTTCTGTGTTTATGAAGCACTCTAACCTATGATTATTCTGTGTAATGGGAGTGCCAATTACTGTATAAAAAACGATAAAATGCAGTAGTTGGCATCTTGTGCCGATAACTGGCCACCCTACCGCAAGTAAACTCCGGCTGAGAGTAGCCTCTTTGGAGGCTCGGACCTGCCTTCGGACAGAATACCAATTAATTAAAAAACTTACTACTCGTACACCCCAGTCGTGTTTACGTCCAGGGGCGTGGTGGCGCAGTGGTCAAACTATTGGCCTCTCACCGAGGTCAATGCAAGTGAGATTTTCGAAGTGAAGTGCCATGTCCTGAGATTTGGATTCCATGTTAAAAGGAGGTCCCGTGGCTAATAATCACAAAATTCACGGTCACGTAAGACTAAAATCTTCCTTCCTTGTTTACGTCCATACCATGTCGGAGACATGTCGATGTGCTCAGTGTGGCGGTCCAGATGGCCGGTATCCGTTTGGTACGCTCTTACAGAAACACCATGTATATATAGAGAAAGAGAGAGGGGAGGAGCAGATAAGTCTGATGACCTATATAGTTCTGGTGTAGGTGGTATTATTAGTGTTTTGAGCCCACTAAGGAGCGCTTATGACTAGTGCTACTGCGACGCTCTCCAACATCTCCTCAGTCCAGCCAATAACTTGTCCTTGCTCTCCCTTGTGAGGGGTGGTCTGGTGGGGACCAAGAGTTATCACTATCACAACATTTGGAACGGTCAAGAATATCACAGTCTAAAATACCAGCGTTATTCAAGTCTGGTTTCACTTCATTAAGCCACAAGCTGCCAGTCTTGTAGCCATTAAGTTGAAGATGTTCTTGGTGATTCTATCGTTCCCCATACGGAAGAGGTGCCCGCAGAATCTCAGTCGTCTCCGTCGCATGGTAGTGGTGGCTGGTTCCAACTGACGGTATGGTTCGGTGTTTGCTTTAAGTAGATAAGAGTCATCTGGGAGCAATCTTGGTCCATGAATATTTCGAAGCATACGTCCCTCGAATTTCTCCAAATCATCCATGTTAGCTTTCTCGTTCATCAAGAGGGTCTCTGCTGCATATAAAAACTGTCGTCTAATAACGGTTTTATAATGACAGATCTTTGCATTTTAGCCTATTTTCATTTATGAAACAATAGGCTTATGAGATCACCTTTTGACCGTGTGTCTGTCTGTGTGTGCGTGTGCGTGTGTGTGTGTGTGTGTGCGATGATGTGTGTACCCCATAATAACTTCTAAACGGCTGGACCGATTTTAATGATATTCGGTAAGTTAATAGCACTATTCTGGAAGACTCCAACCGTGCCCTTCAAATTTTGTTACGTCTCACCAATCCAACATGGCGGCTGTGCGAAATATTTCACCAGCATTCAATATCTCCGAAACTATTACTGATATCACCCTGGAATATTTTACGGTGATAAAGGGAACTACTAGAAGTTCACCTATGTTACGTTTGAAAACCTGGAAACTACAAAACCAACATGACGGCCAAGCAAAATTGTGACTTTTAAATAAACGTTTCACGTGATTTAAACAGCCAAACTCAATAAAACTTGGTACAGTATATGTTTATACACATTGTAATGCACCGACATCTAACTTCGTTCGATTGTTTACATAACCTGAAGATGGCGGCTATGCGATATATTTCACGGGCATTCTATATCTCCGAAAATATTAGCGGTGCCACCCTGAAATTTTGTACGGAGGTAAAGGGCACTACTGGAATTTCATCTATAAGACTTTCAAAAACCGGTTAACTACAAACCGAATATGGCGGCCAAGCGAATTTGAAAATTTTAAATAGACCTTTCTCGCGTTTTAATGATCCAACCCAATGAAACTTGGTACAGCAAATGTTCATACACATTGTAATGCACTGGTATCTAATTTAGTTCAATTGTTTACATAACCTCATGATGGCGGCGGTGCGAATTTTAAAATTAGGTTTTTATTTCTTGTGTCGTAATCATGCGATCGAAGTGAAAGTTTGAATAATGAACCTACGCAATAATTTTCCTTTAATGGTAGTCCTACATGACTCTATGGCCTATACATACAACAATCCAACATGGCGACCATCCGAAATATTTAGGTGGATCTCAATATCTACGAATCTATTACAGCAATCAAACTGATTTTTTTAAATGTTCATAGGGGCTATGAACATAAGTTCACCTATAGGACTTTCAATAACCAGGTGATCACAAATCCAACATGGCGCCGACGCGAATCATACATATTCACATGGTCGTTTCTCGCAATTTAACCTTCCGAGAGCAGTGACATTTGGTGCAGTAAATCCTTATACAAATGTTAATCCCGTGGCATTAATTTATTTCAATTGTTTCCATAACCACAAGATGGCAGCTGTGCGAAATTTAAAAATCTCGTTTTCACTTCTCGTGTCCTAATCATGCGATTGAAGTTTGAATGCTACACGTACACAATAATCTTCATGTAACAAAACATAACTCTAAGACCTACATATATACAAATCCAACATGGCGACCATCCGCAATATTTAGTCCGTTCTCGATATCCACGAATCTATTACAGCAATCAAACTGAAATTTTGTGTGTTGATAGAGGCAATTAACATAAGTAGGATATATGAAAATAGGCTGCATAGTTCTTCGCGGGACTACGTTTTTTGAAATAGAACTCATGTAGCGATTACGTGATCCCACCTCTTCTTAGTTTTGTCTCACGGGGCTGAGTATACCCCGTCCCCACCCTCAGACCAGAATTACATTTCTTAACAGAGCCTGGAATCCAACCCGGACTTCCAGGATGACAGCCATGAATGCTAGCCACTACACTACCCAACAGAGGTGTGCAAATTATTAGACTTATATAAATAATGTAAATCAGTCACACATCTTCTTTCAAAATCATTTTTTTAATTTTCATTACCCTATTTAGAGTTGCTTCCTCTCCTATAGACTTACATGTCCCATAAGATATTGCGTCCGGTAATTTTCAAAATTGAATATTCTGAGCTGAGTCCGTTTTCTTCTCTTTTATTAGGTTGGTGCAAAAGTCCGTAGCGTTTGCCATAAGTTTATCCACATCAAGTTTATAGGTTTATTAAACACATCAGATACACATAAGAGATAAGTCAATCATCAGTAACACATTCTCCTTCACTATCTACAACAGTCTACCAACGCTGTGATAATTTTTCGATTCCACGCCTGTAGAAATCACGTAGTTTTGAGTTGAAGAATTCGCCAAGCCATGTTTGGAGCGCATCCTCATCCGGAAAGGAGGTTCCGTGAAGATTGTTCGATCGAGTGCAGAAAAGGTGAAAATCTGAGGGCGCAAGATCGGGCGAATAATGTGATTTCCCAGCCCAACTCCTGTATAGTGCTCTTTGTCAGGTTAGCAGAGTGCGGGCGGGCGTTATCATGGAGGAGCATAACTTCACGCAGTCTTGCTGGTTATTTTGCTTAGATTGCATCTGAAAGACGTCTCAGTTGTTGGCAATAAGTGTCAGGAGTGATGGTTACACCTCGTAGAATCAATTCGTAGAACAGCACACTATCGCGTCGGTGTTCCACCAGATGCATAACATTATCTTACACCGGACTTTTGAACCTTACCCATTGAATGCAAATGTCGCACAATGGTGGAATTATCACAGTTCACCACATTTGCCAGGTCTCGTGTACACTGGTGGATCATTCTTAATTAATGCGTTTAAACGATCTTCATCGAATTCCGACGGCCTTCCTCAACGTGGGGAGTCACTAAGGTCAAAACGACCCAACTTAAAACCACTTTCTTACGGTTCTCTCTCCAATAGCTTTGTCCCCATATACGGCGCAATTGTTTCTGGCCGCCTTCGCTGCTTTCGTCTCTCTATTGAATTCAAAGAATAAGTCGGAAATGTACCAATTTCTCCCCTTGGCACTCCATTTTCTAGCGTCCACGGCTCCACTTACTATCTACAAATGACAAAACTTCAATATGTGAACTAAAGGACAAACATTGAACTACAAGACACCAATGACAGTCAATAAATAACACGATAGCAACCGGAATACCAACATACAAATCAAAAACGCTACAGACTTATGCACCAACCTAATAAAACTACCTTGGAATGCACCCACTAAATCAGGTGATTTCAATCCATTGTCCACGAATCTTTGAATAGTTCAAGATAGTAGCATCAGTAACAAACTCCCGGCACTAAAAGCCATACGATAAATAAATAAATAAATAAATAAATAAATAAATAAATAAATAAATAAATAGATGAACCACCTTGAAAACAATTTTACTACATTATTGATAAAGAATGATGCGTGATGGCGCAGTGGCTTAGCTGCTCATCTTTCACCCGGACGGCCGGGGCTCGAATCCCAGTGACAGCGGGATAGAATTTTCACCTGAAAAATCTGGTGGTGTCAGGAAGGGCATCGGGCCTTAAATCCCCGGCCAAATCCATAATGAGCCTGGTTGGCTCCGGCAACCTCAATTAATTGGGAAAAGCCGAAGAAAGTTTAGAAAGTTTATTCATAAAGAAGGAAGATACAAATTTTGGAAAACTGGCATTTAGTCTAATAATTTGCACACCCCTGAATATATCCCATTGTGATGATCAACGACTAAGTTTCGGCTTAATTGACACAAGAAACTTGCCATAATCAGAAACTCTGAAATAATTTTATTTCATCCACTTTTATTGACTTGCCTTTGGTCTTCACTGTGTCGAGGAGGAAGATACAAGAAGCATTGCGGGAGTAAATATGCCGATTCAAACAATACGGAAGTTTTATTGAAGTCCCCCACTGAACTCACTCTTCCCCAATAACGGGCAGTAAGTCACTGTGGAGCTTGACAGAGGGGAGAATGTTGCTGTAAAACTTTCAAAATATTGGTGAAGTTATTCATGAGGTTTGTAGCACGAAGAGGACGCTCAAGGTACGCTACAGGAAATACGAATAATTTAATTTGATTTATTCTGATTCTAAGTTTGGTTTCCTAACTGACTATATGGAAAAATACAAACATGAGGTACGGGCCTTTTTGTTTGGTTTATTAATCATCTTATGAAATATAAGCTTATTAGATTTCCTTTTGTCCCTGTGTGTGTGTGTAACCGCGAATAAAATTTAAATGACTCTTGTTACTACAATGATACTTGGTATGGACTTACTAATAACCCGTCCAAACCCGACCGTGTCTTTAAAATTGTAATGTGTCAACAATCCAACATGGTAGCCACGCGGAATATTTCGCTGACATTCATTATCTCCAAAATTATAGCAGCAATCATCTTGACATTTGGAGCAGTTATGGAGACTACACAAGTAAGTTTACACAAAACAACATGGTGGACACGCGATTTACTAATATCTTAATGGAATGTTCTCGTCGTCCGAGCGCGGTGAAATTCGATCAAGTAATTTTGTATTGAAATAATAATAATAATAATAATAATTATTATTATTATTATATGGATACAGAGGCCATAGTGGCCGGAGCAAAAAAACTGGAAGTAGCTTCTCAAACCATCCGGGACATATATAAGAAAAGGTGCTTTTCTATAAATACCAAAATTTATCACTACATCATTGTCGTCAAGCTGGTATCCCTCTATGCATCAGGATGCCTTATCCTCTCTCAGAAATGTGTACTTGCTAAGTTAGAGCAAAAAGAGAGAAAGATTCTCCAAACATACTTGGTCCAAACTACAAAAACGGGATTTACGCACGAAAATCCAGGCAAGAAGTCTATTCTAAGTTAGAGAAGATTACGGACACAATGCGCAAACGCAGGGCTTCCTTCTACGGTCACTTGCGACGGATGGACGACTCTAGATGGACAAAACGTTTATTTAACAATTTCGACTCAAAACCAAAAACAACTGTTCCCTGGTACGTTAACGTCAAGAAAGACCTGAAAAAAATGGGCTTACGACCGGATGAAGTGCACAAATGAGACCTCTTCCGAACAAGCATCGTGACTTTAGGGACTTTCCGAGATGAGAAATGGACAACCGGTGCAAAGTGGTCGGATAAACGGCGTGCTTGACACAGCAAGCTAATGAAAACCTACTGGATCAATCGTAAATTGAATAAACCCCAGAATGTATAGTGGAACTTATCGTGGTCCCTAGTTGCAAAGTGGTCGGATGAACGGCGTGCTCGACACAGTAAGCTAATCTTTCTCTCTTTTTTCTCTAACTTATCATGCGCACATTTCTGAGAGAGGATAAGGGATAAGGCATTCTGACGTATAGAGGGATACCGGCTTGACGACAGTGATGTGATGAATTTTGCTATTAATAGAAAAGCACATTTTGTTATATATGTTCCGGATGGTTTGAGAAGCTACTTCCAGTTTTCTTGCTCCGGCCGCTGTGGCCTCTGTATCTAGTAATTATTATAATAAACAGTAATTATAATAATAATAATAATAATAATAAATACATAACTACTGTATAATATAATAATAATAAAAGAAGTAGCAACACACGCGTGTGGTGTCCGGAGAGGCTTGGTATGGGTCTTTCAACTTGACGCTCGAAGGCGACACCAGAGATGAAATGAAAGATGAACACGTCACAAACACCTATTGTTGTTGTTGATTTATTTAGAGGTTTTGCGACATCGTGATCATGTAGCCCCGTGTACGTGGGTGTGTGGAATTTCTCTGATAACTGGTATTATTGTGGTGTCTGTATTACTGTAGTGTGTGTATTTGTAATTAAGACGAGGGATGCAAGGGAGGCAGTGAGTTTGGAAACATATTTTCATTTGCCTTGAGTAGAAGTGAAAACCACGGGATACCACTTCCAGGATAGCTGAGGTGGGATTCGAACCCACTTATTCACAGTTTTGCCTCAGAAGGCTGAGCGTGCCTCATTCAAGCTCCAGACCAGATATTAAATTTCTTGGTCAGGAATCAGAACACATTTCTACTCCTTATTAATGCCGTTCTTACTGGCTCGAGAAGAACGGAAAGAACGTTAGCCACTACAAAAGAGGTGTGAGTGACCCAATTTAGGTCCCTGGCTGAGTCGGAGTTTACGTGCTGTAGGGTGATCGGTTCCTTTTCACTCTTCCTCCTGCCATAGCAACCGGCAGGTACCCTTTTAGTATCACGTACCAGACCATGCCAAGACTTTCAAATCCATGCCAGAGCCAAGAATCGCACCCGTGACCTCTCGGGAGGCACTACTCCACAGGGGGGTCTTCCCGAGCCAGTAAGAACGGCAATAATAAGGAGTAAATATGTGTTCTGATTTGAACGATTATAACGCTTGATCAAGTTGTTTGTGCGGCGTCTTCAGGTGTGCGCTACTTGAACCCTTGCGCTTTAAATGCGGCAAGGCGGCGCACCGCACCGCACCGCGTGCTGCAGCTTCCAGGCGCACGTTATGCGCTTCCTTCCAATTATCACGGAGCTACGCAGGAAGTCCGAGTAATAAGCAGGATCTCCCTGCACATATTTTAAAAGCTTGCTGCAATATGAATCCCCGTCTTGCAATTAGCCTTTGTGCTTTCTTGAGCCAGGGTGGCAAGACAAGGAGTGGGGGCAGCTAGAAACAATTGAAGACAACCCCTTCCCCATTGAGAATTGCTTATATTATTTTATGTTCGACCCTGACTATTATATGTCAGAAAACTGTACTATAATGAGGCTCATTATAACACTATTTTTCATTTTGATACAGTTTCTCCCACCAATCAGAGCTCAAGAAACAGTTGTTTGACCAATTAGATAACGATAGCATCGCACCTGCAGTGAGTTCCAAGGCCTTCTAATTTAAATTTCACTGCCTGGCCTAGTGTCATAGTAGGGTAATGGAGGAGGCGATCGTCAAATACAAGGCATTGTCTGCGTCCCATGCGCTCTGTTCAGTACATAAAACTGGCGAAATCTCGACAGATATTTATGAATATTTATGTTCGAACATAAAATAGTTATAATAATTATCGTCGAACATAAACAGTCGTACGCAACTCGCCAATAATGGTAATTAAGACACTCGTATGGAAATTATAAAACTCGCGTACGCAAGTTTTATAAACATACTCGTGTCTTAATTATTGCCATTATAGGCTCGTTGCATAATGTACTATCTTTGTTTCTTCTTGGTTCGTTCTTCAGTCCATGATTTATTGGTCCTGGTAGTCATTCTCTCAGAGAAATGATGGTCATTAAAATGGTTTTCCGGGGTTTCCCATTTTCAACACCAGACAAATGCTGAGACGGTACCTTCTGACAGACCACGTCTGCTTCCTTCCACGTCCTTGCACAATTTCATTCATCTTCATCTATTCCATCTCTCATCCCGACGCACGGGCGTCGACTAGAAAGACCTGCACTCGGCCTCTCAGGAGGCCACACGATAAAAAAGAAAAGAAAAATCTTGTATAATTTCTTCTCAGATGCCAATTTTTTGAAGGTCTTTTTTCTATTTCACTGAGACAGTTGTTCTTGACTTTCATTGAGAGAGCGAGGTTGGGAATCATTTAGGTGAGCCTGTCATTGTTCATTCTGAGAATGTGGCCGTAGAACTTCAATCGTCTTTTCCAGAAGGTGTCTGTGATAAAGCTGATAAAGCTCCTGAGACTTCCGTTTCATTCAGATTCCTTCTGAACAGACTGGACCAAGGATTGTGCTCAATATTTTCCTTTCTTGATTCTCTAAGTCTTTAATAAGAGATCTGCTCCAATAATCAAGGTTTCCGAGGTGCATAGTGCTTCAGGATTGATTACTGTGGTGTAAAGTTCCAGATGATTCTATAGGCCTTCTGTAATTTTGAAATTATTATTACCATTATTATTACTCTCTTATTGATTCGTTGAGACCCCTTGGACCACGTGGTTCCTAACTCTGGCGAGCTTTCCTCTTAGCCCAGAATTCCCTCATCTTTGTACTATGGGTTGGTTTCCTCTCCCGAGTCCACATCACTCCCACTCCAGGACGCAATGTTTTAATACTTTATAGGTTCGTGGTCTGTATGTTAACCACCTGCTATGTCAACGAATTTTCTTTCAGAAGTGTTAGTATTTCAGAAAACCAAATAACTGGCTTCTATCTTCCTGACCTAAGATGTTCGATTAAATTCAGTTCTTTTACAAAAATAATTAAAATTAAAACGTGAAAAATTAAATATGGTGAAAATAATTAAAATTGAAAATAAATATGCTTGCAAAATTAAAAATAATAATAAAATTTAATAATCTTTTACAATTTAAAAACAAAATAAGCATGTAAAATTAGAAATATCAAACATTAAGATCATATAAATTATACAAAAATTAAATTATAAAAATATATAAACATAAAAATTAAAATGATAACACAAAATAAAATTAATAAATTAAAATTAGGATAATATAATTAAATAAATACAAATAAAATATATTCATAATAGTTATGCCCTATAAAGGGTTAAATGTCAATGACTGGAGAGTGTCGGATGTTCTGATCAGCGTTCTAAATTTATCCATGTTGAATATATCCCTGGAATCAACTTCTAAACATATGAGGTCTTTTCGAACAAGTCTCGTCCATTTGGCATCTGTCCCCTTCCCTCTAGAAATAATGTTGAAGATTCTTGAGGTCAGTTTCCATTCTGACTGTGGGACCATACAAGATAAGTCTGGTTGGTTCGTTCCCTAGTTTAGGGGCTGCAACAACGCGATCATGTAGTCCCGTACACTTTGGGTGTGTGTAGAATCTGTCTGATAACTGTATTAGTGTGTGTTACCTGTTTTTAATTCAATTAAGGACTCCAGACGATTATTTCAGGTAGTTCCTACTTTCGCTACCAAATGCTACCGTCCACGACACCTAGCTGTGAACTTGGCTACTACTAGATGTAATCCCAACCAGCGCCTGAAGACGAACGTTGGAACTTAAGAGCGTTTATCTCACCAAACCTACAAATTTTGCTTCACACAATTTTAGTTAGTGGAAGGTTCCTTTACATGCCAAACATCTATGACATTGGCCCACCTGCTTTACTTCCCCTCCGAAGGAAGGCATACAGAGGGGTTTTTAACGCTCTTAAGAAATCCAACGACTTCGGCCGGGTTTGAACTCGCGACCTTGGGTAAGGAAGCTCCTTTTTCTCATGGCTGCTCTTATGCTCTCCAAATGTTGGTAAAGCTCATTGCTATGCCTGAATTTGTATTCACCTCCCTCTTTAATGGAACCCATGATATTTCTCAAGATCTTTCGTTCTTTCAATTCGATATTTATTTATTTATTTATTTATTTTTAAATTGAAATGCTTTTTAGTCGGTCAACACGATTGTACCCACATTGTAATGGGTGTTATTCTTTAAACATGAAACAAATTACATGATATGATAATACACTTGACTGACCAGATACTAACACGAGGGCTGGAACGGGGTGCACTCAGCCTCGTGAGGACAATGGAGTAGCTGCCTGACAGTGAGGCAGTGCCCCGGTCACGCAGACCAAGATTAAAAGAAAGCACAGTGCGTTATTTGGTTCGTGGAGTCGAAGCCAATTGTCAGTATCAGCGGCCCTTTCGGAAAACGTATCCAGGCCAAACTGCGCCTGATAACCAAGCTATTACTGGATGGTTTAATCAGTTTAGAGAAACAGGAATCGTGAAGAAAAAATCAAGGATAGATCAACCAAGAACATCTGAGGAAAATGTTGAACGTATCCGTCAACCTTGTGATAGGAGCCCAAAGAAATCAATTGATCGACGAAGTCTCGCGTGCAAATTCCATAATCAACACTGCACAAACGGCTAGGACTTCATGCGTATGAACTTCAGTTAAGACATCAAATAAAACCTACCGATCGCCCTAAGCGTACTGAATTTGCTAGTTTTATTTGGACTACAGATTAGACGTCTACAGAGCAACAAACGGAGTTCACATTGAAACTTACTGAGGTATGAAATAAAATTTATCTTCTCCACGCATTTTAAGTCTAAAACCATTACATTACCTTTAATTGTTTTTGTAGCAATTATTTAAAATCTAGGCATTATTTTTCGATGAGCCTGTATATGTGCAAATTTCGAAAGAAATTCATTTATTATTATGGAAACTACAAGTAGTTAAGCCGGCACCGTGGTGTTGGGGTAGCGCGCCTGCCTCTCACGCTGAGGCCCCGGGTTCGATCCCCGGTTCCGTCAGGGATTTTAAACCTGACTTGAGGGTTGGAACGGGGTGCACTAAGCCTCGTGAGGACAATTGAGTAGCTGTCTGACAGTGAGGCAGCGCCCCGATCACGAAAACCAAGATTAACGGCCGAGGGGACCCGATACGCTGATCACGCGTCACCCCAATACCTGCAGGCCAAATGGCTGGGCAGCGGTCGCTTGGTCGGCCTAGGCCCTTCATGGGCTGTATAGTGCCAGGGGTTGACTTTGACATGTAGTTAAACATTAAAACTATCAACTTGCGTAGAATCATGTTGGCAGCACTGCCGTATATCGGTTACTGAAAATTTGGTTGGTTGGTTCCTTAGTTTAGGGGCTGTGACAACGCGGTCATGTAGCCCCATTACTGAAAATTAATCTACATTTGCAGGTACTATATGCATGCAAAGTTTAGACCTGTTTTCCTGCATACTTTCTGATATATTGAGATTAGAAGAAAAATGTATTAAGTACATTTTTAAACACTTGGCAGCCCTGTTGACACTAGACAAAACGCATATTCATATCTGCTCTGGTGCGCAAATCACATACAAAATTTGATTGAATTCCAATAGATAGCTTGGAAGTTACATGCATTTAAATATTGGACCTATCAACAGGTATATAATCAAGTTGGCAACACTGTCATGCATGTGCTCTTGTAAATGAATTGGATGTCATATGATCCATATGTGTGTCAATTTTGATACATTTCTCATGCATACCTTCCGAGATATCCGACATAGAGCTCAAATTTCAATTCTGATATTTCAGCAGTTGGTAGTACTGATGCCATTTTAAAATATGGTCGTGAGATATTTAGGTATAGATAATTTCTCATACCAATTTTGGTGTTGATATCTACAGCTGTTTAGGAGTTGATAGGGGACAGACAGACAGACATTTACTCGGATCGATCATTTAAGTGTCCTTTTTCTCATTATTACAAAATGTGAAAAGTAGGCTAAATACCTTGTGTCAAATTAAAGAGATCATCTTGAAGAACGTTGCTGATAAAATTCGATTACGCCTTGATAATTGCTTCTTACGAAAATGGTAAATAATAGGTTGTATATAGACATGCACAATATAGAATATTCTGGATTCCCTTAGTGGATACACGGTGTGTGTTTCTGTTTCCCGAGAAGTACAGTACTGCAGGGCTGGTGGATAAGGGACCTTTAAGAAATGAATGACCCAATTAAAGTGCATTAGTATCGGACAGATGGGCACAGTGTCAATATCAAGCCACATGACAGCTCCATTAAGGGTTCTGGCAGCGAACCAACATCTCACTCGTACGTATTTGATCACAGATCGAGAGTCGATCTGGGGTAGAGTTCACCACAACTCGTGAACGAGAACAGTGGTTATTAACTTACACACTCAAGGGCCCCATAGGAGTCTGGTGATTAACGAATTCGCAGGATAGAGCTGAAAATTATATGAAAAGAAGAATTTTGATGTAGACAGTTTAGAAATAAGAAGAAAAATAGATGCTATGAAATTCCATTTCAAAATTATAAACAATTCAATTGATGATTCCGAATTCCTTTCTCTCTTAAATTTCCATGTACCATGTATCAATGCAAGGAACAATATCATATTTGAAATTAAAAGAACCAGGACACAAAAATTCACCGCTGAACAGACTCTAACAATGTTGTTCAAATAAATAATGCCATAGATTTTAGTACTTCCTTGATAGTAATTTTGATGGAATTTATAACCACTCTCCAGAAATAATGAGTCAAACCATGCAAATTGTAAATCATGAATTCTTACCACTGTGTCAGTCTAGCCAACCTTGTATTATATTTGTATTATTTTAATTTCACACCTAGTTATTATAGTTAGTTTTATTTAGTTACTGTTTAGTTAAGTTAGTATAAGGTATAAAATAACATACTGTGTAATCTTTATGCTACTGTAATTGGGATGGAAATCCTGTTGTGCGCAAATAAAACAAGAAGTTCCGTGACGAACTAAAGAGCCTACTTTTCATGCCAATGATTATTCTACAGTATATGAACCTATCTAGAATAATGAAGAAATTAAGTTGCTAATATTGAAATTTCTAATTATTTCGAAATACTGTATACCTTGCATAATGTAGCCTAATAGAGCACTACAGTTGGCAGCCCTGATGACTGAATATATTCTTAGTTCCGTCTCTTAAGGTACAGAATACAAAATTTGGTTGAAGTCCAATGAATAACATGGAAGTTACATGCAGTTAAACATTGGATCTAACAGCGTGCGTAAAATCATGTTGGCAACAATGTCATGCATGTATTGGCCAGAAATAATCTGAAATAATATGATCTATTGTTGTGCCAATTTTGAATGAAATCCATTAGTTAGTATAGAAGTTACATGCATTTTAAAATTGGACCTATCAGCAGGCTTAGAATCATGTTGGCAGCACTGACGTATATTAGTTAGTCGAAATGCATCTAGAATGCCAGGTACTATACGTGTGCAAAGTATAGAGCTATTGGCTTGCATACTTTCTGATTTATTGGTATTTGGATAAAATAAATTAGGAGCATTTATTAACAGTTGGCAGCCCTGGTGGGTCTTAAGAATACGCTCAGTCATATCTGGTTATGTATGCATACAACATACGAAATTTGGTTGAATTCCAATTGATAGTGTAGAGGTTATGTGCATTTAAAAATTGGACAAATCAGCAGGCTTATAATCATTTTGGCAACACAGCGATTTATGGCCTCCTGGAAATTAAACTGCAATATTATTATCTATACGTATGCCAATTTTGAAATAGCTCCCATTCATACCTTCCAAGATATCCAACATGGAGCTCAAATTTCAATTGCGATTTTTTAGCAGTTGGTAGCACTGACATCAGTTTCAAATATGGCCGTGAGATATTCGGGTATAGACCTTTATTCCTACCAAATTTTGTTTTGATTGCTCCAGCCGTTTAGGAGTCGATAGGGGGGATACACACACAGCCAGACAGACAGACAGAAGGACAGACAGACAGACAGACACACATTTGCCCGATCTCATGAGACTACTTTTTCCTCATTTTTGCACAATGTGAAAAGTAGGCTAAAAAATAAGTAATTAAGGAACTATAACGCTGTAATTAGGCCCGAGCTCCTCTATGCAGCTGAAACCCTAACTATCAAAGGGGTAAAACTGATACAGAAACTAGAGGTCCAGGGAAGAATTGTCTTGAGGAAGATCTTAGGCCCAAGGATCATAAATGGAGAAAGGTATCACAGGGCCAACTATGATCTACACCTAACGCGAGAACCTCTAATGGACACAATCATCAACAGACGCCTCCAATTCTACGGACACCTTGAGAGAATGAGCGAGTCAAGATTGACCAGCGAGTCCGGTCTGAACCCTGGCAGCGACCGGTTCGCTGCGCTTTGCTACGTTGTGAGTGACGTATTCGAGTGTCTAACTTTAAAGTCTTTTCAAGTACAGTAAAAATGGCAACCAACAGTATTAGGAAAAACACTATAAAATGTGCTTTCCCCGACAAGGCCAATAAACCAGGCCCTGCAGAAATACATGAGTGGATTCAGTACACCCTAAAACTCAACGTGGACCAATTAGAAGCCATTCAACTAGACAATCTGGAAACTGCTGTTTTCATCAAGTTCACCAGCAAACTACTGATGGAGAAGGTCCTCAACAGTACCAACGGAAAATCCCAGGTACGGAAATGTAATGGCTCTATATCTGAGGTAATTATAACTTGTGCGGATGTTGACAGCAAACTAATCCGAATCATGAACCTTCCCATTGAACTGCCGAATGACCGGATAATGTCGTACTTTAGTAAGTACGGGAAAGTTCGTGAAATTAGAAACGAACGATGGTCAGCTACCTACCTATTCAATATTTTGAATGGTATTCGGGCTATGCGGATTGAACTAAAAACTGCAATTCCACCCATTATTTCTATCGATGACTACAAAGCACAGGTGGTGTATGATGGACAACCTCGATCATGCTTTTATTGTAATGCCACTGATCACTTTAGACAGGAATGTCCAGTGAGGCGCGGTGAAACTGAAAACAAAACAGGCCCTAAGCTTCTCAGTGAAATTGTAGCCAACAAGGACAGTGACATTGTCTCGCCTGCCTTATCGGCACCTTGTTCATCTAACGTCAGTATTTCTCCCGAACAACTTGCCCCACTTGATACGTCAGCTGTAGCACAAGACACGATGGACGTGTCGCCTTCTCACTCCACCGCCTTATCGCCGCAACCAGCTGGGCCATTGCCCTCCACTAGTAAACAACAACATACTCCCACATTACAACAGGAACTCCACGGGCAGCCAGCGTTGCCAGGTTCGTCTGATACTAGCCAATACACCAATGGCAGTCTAGGTAGGACGGCCAATTCTCTAGTTCCTAAAACTGACCAGAAACCTGACACTAGCACTGCCAGACCTGATGCGGTCACAGAAGGCGTGACCTCAGGAGACAATGCTACCAGTATGCCACCCTCAAACCAGTCCATAGTTAGTTGTGAACCACAGACCGCTGGTATACGATGGTCGGATGAAATAGAAGACGACCCCTCCAGACATATGGATACAGAAGAGACGGTGTCACGGGACCAGGGGATCATGGACAACAAGGAACTAACTCCTAAAGAACAGGCACCTTTGAAAACCTCCTCCAAAGCTAAAACAATCCGGGCGTCAAAAGAGGGAACGCACAAGCCTTATGCGGGTGTCAAGGACCCCCGACTACAAGGCGGGAAGTCGAGCGACAAGCGTTAAAGACCACCCCATCTCCATCTTGTTTATTTCGGTAAAAAACATGTCTATCTATCTGACGATGTTGTTGACATACACGCTAATGACACTCAATGTAAATTGCATTCAAACTGCTAGTAAACAGTCGCTCTTCCGCAAACTCATACGAGACCAAGATGTGGATATTGTTCTGTTGCAAGAAGTGGCTACTGAAGACCTCCTTACCATTTCTGGCTACGATAGAATAGTTAATGTCACTGAGCACAAACGTGGTACAGCTATCTACATTAAGGACTATATACCATATGCGGATCCAGTCCAGTTAGTCAACTCACGCGGAATCAGTATCCGTATTCGAGATCTTTTGATTGTCAATGTATATGCTCCCTCTGGTTCCCAGGCCAGGATACAACGCCGGCTCTTTTATACCACAGATATTCTCCCACTTCTCCATAATCATACCGGCAATATAATCCTCGGTGGGGATTTTAACGCAGTGCTATCGCCCAAAGACCAAAGTGGCCAATTTCAGGGCTGCCCTGCTCTATTTGCGTTAATACAAGGGTTACGCTTAAAAGACACATGGGAACTGAAGCCATCGGGGTCAGCCGGTTACACGTACTACTACCATAATGGTGCTTCTCGACTGGATAGAATATATGTCAGCGGGGAATTGAAAGAACACGTGAGAGAAACAGATGTATGCCTGGTGGAGTTTTCAAACCATTGTGCGTATCTGTGCAAGATTCGCCAACCAGAATTGGGACCTCGCCGTGGGAGAGGAACATGGAGGTTAAATGATTCTATTCTGACACACTTGGACATGAAAGATAGCTTTGCCACTGAATGGCATAACTGGAAACGCCACATTCACCGGTTTCAAGATACTCTTGAGTGGTGGTTGAAGTATGCGAAACCCAGAGCTGTTAGGTTATTGAAGGCCTACAGTGCCGAGAGAAGACGCCACATCCATCAGACGACAGATTTCTACTATAAATGTTTACGACAGTTATACAATGAAGACCCTACCAACCCTAATACATATCGCCGAATAAAGAAAATCCGAGCGCAGCTCCTCACGCTGCAGCGCAAAGCATTGGAAGGACTCAAACTTCAAGCCCAAGATCATCAACATCTGGCATCAGAGGCACCCTCCGTTTATCATTTTATACGGGTGTGCCGCAAAGGCCGTCAGAAGTACATCAACCGCATTGCGACACCTGAGGGACAAATGGTGACTAGTCATACCTTAATCACAGAAACGGTAGATAACTTCTTTCAGTCCTTGTACACAGACGACGCCCCAGTCCCACTTCACCACCAGCATCCGTTCTTCGATGGTGTACGAGCAAGACTTTTGCACAGAGAACAAGAGTGCTTGACCCAGGACATCATCGCCGAAGAAATATATACCTCCATACTCCACAGTGCGCCGAACAAGAGTCCTGGTCCTGATGGCCTGGGGAGAACTTTCTACATGACGTTTTGGACCACCATTCGCGATGAACTTACAGCCGTAGTGAATGATGCTTGTCGTCCTGGACGAAATATCGACACCCTGAAAGATGGCCTGGTGGTATTAGTCCCAAAAATTACACAACCAACACAGCTCAGGGACTTTCGCCCACTGACTCTTTTAAACTTTGACTACAAGATCTTCACGAAATGTATGAAAACGAGACTTCAGGCCTTTATGGAGGAAGCCACATCTCGCCACCAATCGGGTGGGGTACCAGGCAGGTGCATTGTCAACACTACATGTGCTATTCGCGATGTCATTAGTGAGTCGCTGGTCGGCAATAAGAAGAAACTGTTATTATCACTGGATTTTGACCATGCCTTTGATAGGGTAAACCATAAATACATCCTTGCGACCCTTCAAGCTATTGGCTTCGATATGCGGTTTATTGCCCTCGTGAGCAAAATTCTTTATGGTGGATCTTCAAAAGTGAGTGTAAATGGGTATTTCACACGGCCGCTACTCATCCATCGTGGAGTCAGGCAAGGGTGTCCGATGTCCATGCTCCTTTTTGTTCTATCCCTGGAACCCCTTCTTTGTAATCTCCATACATCTTTCAATGGCACGGAGATCAGTACTTTTGCATATGCGGATGATGTCACCCTTGGGGTGGATCGAACTGTTGACATGCAGCAATTGTTCACGGACCTTGATGAGTACGGGAGATATTCTGGTGCGCGGCTGAACCGACGAAAAACAAAGGCGATGTGGATTGGGAAATTGGACCGCGTCCAAGGGGTTCTCCCGGCGTGGGTAACGATCGCCTCAGAACTCAAAATATTGGGCATATCTTTCTTGAATAGTGTACACCAAATGATTAAAAAGAACTGGGACGTTGCCCTACATTCTGTGCGTGGTGCCTTGCAACAAGTGCGGTACCGCTCCTTCCTCTTACACCAACGATCAATGTACGTGAATATGTTCAGCTTAAGCAAAATATGGTATCTCAGTCAAATTCTTCCTATGCCAAGAATGGTGGGTACACGTATTATTTCCGCCGTCGGATGGTTTATTTGGCAAGGAGCTCTATTACGTCTTTCCCGCAGCACATTAACATTGCATAAATCCCAGGGAGGTCTGGGACTCATCGACGTTGAAAAGAAAGCTAGAACCTTATTCCTCAAACGACACCTTCAACTGCTTACAGGCTTCGGGACCTATGAGTCACATAACTTCCTATGGAGATGGTGTAGTCCCCATGACTGCTCGAACCCACCAGCTTATTATGATATCAATCATCATGCACCTCATGTCCGGTATCTGAGAGTTGAACTAAGCTACGTGCCACAAAACGTCATCAGGTCTATCTCAACGAAAAAGCTGTATCGTTCTATCATGGCACAACAGTATGTTGCCCCCAGAATTATGCAATCCGCATTGATCGTCAACTGGAATCGAGTCTGGAGGAATGTCTCCAATCGCATTCTTCCCAGCGCAGCGAAGGAAAGTTGGTATGAAGTAATCCATGACTTTATACCAACAAACAGCAGACTCCATCGCATTCACATGGTGGAGAACGCCTTATGCACTTCATGTTCCCATCAGGATACAATCCTGCACCGATTTACGCAGTGTGATCCGCCCAACATTTAGTCTGCAACCACCTCAACTGAACAGTGCGGTAGTGTTACTCCTTGGTTGCTATGTGCACTGTGTGCTGAAAACTACGGGGCCATATACAGAACTCGAAATGCTGTCCGAGGTAAGTGAGTGTGTCCTCACGAGCCTTCGCTGTACTACAAGAACTCGCCGGCAGGGGGACTATGCCCAGCAGCTCACCCGCATCATGTGAGTGTTTTGTGCTTTGTGATAGTGATTGAACATTGAACATTAAGTAGACTAGTATAACTGTGATAAACTCATCAATATCCATGATTGTTATTCATCTACCACCTCACAATCACCTATGTACCTTAAATATATGAAGACAATAAACAAGTTTCCTTAAAAAAAAGTGTAATCCACAGAGCCAGCTCCTGCAATAAAACAACATCACTGTAGTACCAGCAAGTTAGACAAGATCTGCAAAGCTTTAAGATCTCTGAATCCGTTATCCAGGACAGACAAGCTTTCCGGAAAATATTAAAAGAAGACCCACAGATTAAACTAAAGAAAGGGCAGAGACCAAAGAGGTCATAAGCAGCTAAACAACTACAAAATGAAGGAGATATGGGCTGGGAAGAAGGCTCTTAGGAACGTGAAACCAATCCCAACTCAACAAGCTGAAAACCATTTTGGTTAATCTACGTAGTCCATAGTTGGCTCATTCGAAGAAAGAAAGAAAGAAAGAAAGAAGTTAAATTTTGGCGCAATTATTGAGAAATTATCCATGTTTAAATACTTTACGTGATGAAGCAAGGAAGTCTAATAATAAAACCTGGGAGCTCTTATAGGAAGTTCTGAAGCCATTTCATCAGTGTTGCCATATTAACAACTGATATTGTAATCTTTTAGTCGGTAAATACGATTACAAACCCTGTTATTGGGAGGCTGGCAGCATGGCTCAGCGGTAACGTTCTTGCCTACTGTTCCCAAGGTTTCAGTATCGAATCCACGCAGTCAGCTGGCATTTGAGGGTGCGCAAATGCGAGGGAGCCGTGCAAGTAGATTTACTGGCACGTTTTAGATCCCCTTAGGGGCGAATTTCCGGCACTCTGGCGTCTCTAAATGCCGCAGTTCTAAAAAGGGAAGTAAAACCAATAATGTTTATTTATTTATCGTTTGAAAACACATTGCACAAAGCTAATTATAGTCTATATACATAATTACATAATAATCTATACACTGAGATATCCAGATTTGTGATGTATTCAATAGCCTGATTTGTTACGAAGAGGAACTCCTGCGGGTCACCATGGAATGCTGGTAAGGGACACGCTTGGACAATGTGCTGAACCGTTTGACGTTCAACACCACATTCACAGCGCGGGGAGGATGTCATCCCCCATTTGTGTAGGGAATCGGCGCATCTACCACAATTAGTTATTAACGTTATTATCCTATTATCAGGATATGTAATTCATAATTCTTAATACTATTACGCCAATCAATACTAATTAAGAAACAACTATTTCAATTGTTGTACCGTACATATTTCAGCTTGACATTGAAGCCTTTTTTAGCTCAAATTTAAATTATCAATATTAATTAAGATATTATCTTATATATTAAAATAATTTGGAAGAAATTTCACCCTTTACAAAAACTGAAATATCTTGGGAAATATTTGCGCTACGACGAAGTTTGTTGTCTTTAAATGTAATGTCCATCACGCATTATCGATTGAACCTCACCTTACTTGATTATATCATTCGTGTATTAAAATAATTGCGAATATTCATTTCGTCAAGGTCACATGAAAATAGAATCTAATTACTTGAATTGTTGCTAGGCGACAACGACTATCACTGTATCATGATAGTCAACGCCGCACCAATACTGAATCTAACTTGATGGACAGATTGTCACTAGGCGACTACGACTTACTCTGTATCATGATAGTCCGGTAAAATTTGCTAAGGACACATGGGAAAACTGACCGATTGTGAATCAAAGATTTTGTTGTACTGTAGTATTCTGTATGCTATCATATACACAGTTAATCAGCATACAGTAATAGCAAAATGTAATGTAATGCTATCTTGTCAGAGAAAAATAGTGGCCAACAGTCCTACATTCTCCTATCACCATTTTGCTCTTTTGATGGGTGGACAGTTGTTATTTCATTTGCGGGGCTTAGACATCGAGGCCATGTTGTCCCGTGTGCATGGGTGTGTGTGTAAAATATTTGTGATAACCTGCGTTATTGTAATTGTTGCGAACTTACATCAGTGTGAATAATTTGATTACTGAAGATGAGAATGAACGTTTACAATTCCCAACAGAATTTTTAGACAGCATAGACATAAGTGGATTGCCGCCTCATATCCTTCGATTAAAAGAAGGCTCAATTGTGATATTGTTGAGAGATATTAATGTTAACCAATGTCTGTTGAACGGTACTAGACTGTTGGTTCGGAAGATGCATGACAATTGCTTACACCTGGAAATTATTACTGGCGTAAATGTTGGAGAAAATGTCCTACTTTATCGCCTTGACCTTACGCCATCAGATACTTCTATGCCATTTTCATTCAAAAGGAGGCAGTTTCCAGTACGTTTGGCTTTTTGGATAACTATCAATAAAGCTCTAGGTAAAACATTCGATCACGTGGGCATTTATTTACCTCAACCGGTGTTTAACCATGGACAACTGTATGTCGCACTATCGCGAGCAAAATCCTTTCATGACATCAATGTTCAAATAGAACCAAATGGCAAGCGAACAGCAAATGTCGTACTATTAGAATGTTGAAACGAATGCTGCGGAGCAGCACAGACCTCGGCAAACGGGGCACAGATTACATATTAATTATAAAAAGACGTCCGCGTCCCTAATACGATAAATGTCCTGTGGTTATGGTAAAAAATTGTGTTATTGTCCTACATCGGTGATTACTATCCTACATACTGTTCTCTCCTTCAATCAGTTCTATAACTAAGATAGAGTCAATTAAATTTAAAACTTAATAAATATTAATTCCTTTTGTGCGAGTTGTCTTTTCATTTCACACCAATCGCCTTTACTTTCTATTCTCTCTGTAGTGGTGGCGGCGATGAATGTCTTTACAGAGGTGTGCAAATTATTAAATTCGAAGTCAGTTTCCCAAAGTTGCATTTTTATTTTTCACGGTTTAATATACTATATATATTCACAAGGCTCTTAAATTACTTAAAATGTTTTACCAAGACTCCTGATTATATTTCCATTCAAGAAACTCCAATTAAAATATTTTTTTAGAATTTCCACTAACAGAGGAGTCTTGCAAATGCAAAATGCCCCACGTTTTGTTTATATTACTTCGCTCGACTTTTCGTGTGAATTTAGAGCAGAGGGATTTGGGGTCTTTTTATTGATGATCCACTATTAAACTATTCAAAGATTCATGAACTATGCATTGAAATCACCTGACGGACCTAGCTCAGATATCACTCGGAATCCTCTAATCTGAAAGTTTCCAGACGCAATTCCTTATGGGAAAAGGTGTAAGTTCGAGGGGGAGGAAACATTACTAAGTAGGACAACAAAAGATGCCGGCAGTTGGTCAATAAAATGTTTTTAAATGCAAAAATATGACTTATTTAAATTAATTTATTTAATTTTATTAATTTCCACACCTATAGACATATATGTTACCCAAGAGTTAAATCTCTAAATTCATACCTAAGATACCCATGTTTTTCTTTTATGTTATACCATTGGAATCATAAGTAGACAGAACAACAAATTTTACCGCTGTAGCCTTAAATTGTGTGGATATCTCTATCTACTTAGTATAAAATAAAGTCCCCGATTCTTGGATGTAACGGATAATCTCTAGAACAACTTGATGGATTTTGATGCGGATTTCACCACTGTAAAGGATTTCTCGCGGAAGGATTCGGTAGAAAATCATTTATTTATGACCAAAGGAAGCCGATCAGTAACGATTTCAATGAATCAAGTCGAAAAAAAAATCAGCCGTCCATGTGTCCATTAAGCTTACGCTGGGTAAACCGATAAAATTATCTATATACTCTGAAAATTGTTCAGCCAAAGAGTCCGCGACAACTTCCACATCGCCCACTATACGTGATTTTACGTTTACATTTCTTCCAGGAATCTCCATTCAGTACAAATTTAAATTACTAGCTTCGGAGCGAGTTTACGAGCGACCCTATCATACCAGCTTCGGCCAGCATGAAACTGTCGAGTCGTGTCGAGTCAATACTTCAGAGAAGAGTATAGCCTATGAGTTTGGAGTTTCTCTATTCACCTCGGCTTTTCAGAATTGCGTCTGGGACCTGCCGTTCATGTGCCTCTTTAGCTTACGTTGGGTAAACCGTTAAAGATAAGGTGGGACACACACAGAGGACAGGCAGACGCCCACACATTTGATCTCACAAGTCTACTTCATCATTTACCCAAAAGCAACGGTACCGTATATGTCTGTTCAGCTCAATAGCATGAAGGCATTTGAACAGCAAATGACACATGGAAAGAAGTGCTGTCGGATTGTTGAAATGAATGCTGCGGAGCAGCACGGGTCGTCTAGTTGTGTTAAATCTATAAATTACTGATTAAAAATAATAATAATTTACTATGACTAAACCTCAGAAATAATTATTAAAATAAACTGATATACTAATTTAGGAAATTAATGCCGTAAATCAATAAATTAATATTCTTAAGTACAGTGCTGTGCAGTGAACCGGGTTCGGACACTTTGTGACCTCCTTCTGCAAAAAGTAGTTAATACAAATTATGTTGCGAGTCTTATACGCATTTTTTAAAGAGGTTGATTCCATAAATATTTGTAAAACTACTATCTAATATGTTAACAAGAAGTTCCGTGACGAACTAAAGAGCCTACTTTTCTTAAAATTTAATATTCATGCCAATGAATAATCTATATGGATCTATCTAGAATAATGACGAAATTAAGTTGGTAATATCGACATTTCTAATTAGTTCGAAATACTGTATACATGGCATAATGTAGCCTAATAGCGCACTACAGTTGGCAGCCCTGGTGACTGAATATATTCTTAGTTCAAAATCTTAAGGTACAGAATACAACATTTGGTTGAAGTCCAATGTATAGCATGGACGTTACATGCAGTTAAACATTGGATCTAACAGCTCGCGTAAAATCATGTTGGCAACAATGTCATGCATGTATTGGTCAGAAATAATCTGAAATTATATGATCTATTGTTGTGCCAATTTCGAATGAAATCCATTTGTTAGTATAGAAGTTACAAGCATTTTAAAATTGGACCTATCAGCAGACTTAGAATCATGTTGGCAGCATTGAGATATATAAGTTACTCCAAATTAATCTAGACTGCCAGGTACTATACGTGTGCAAAGTTAAGAGCTATTGGCTTGCATACTTTCCGATGTATTGATATTAGGGTAACAAAAATAGAGACAGCATTTATTAACTGTTGGCAGCCCTGTTGTTCTTAAGAATACACATAGTCATATCTGTTTCGGTACACAGAGCGCATACGAAATGTCGTTGCAATCCAAATGATAGTATAGAAGTTACATGTATTTAAAATTGGCCCTCGCAGCAGGCTTAGAATCATGTTGGTAGCACTGACGTATATAAGTTACTCAAAATTAACACAGAATGGCAGGTACTATACGTGTGCATAGTTTAAAGCTGTCGGCTTGCATACTTTCTGATATTTTGGTACTTGGATAAAATAAATTGAGAGCATTTATTATCAGTTGGCAGCTATGATGACTCTTAAGAATACGCCCAGTTATATCTGTTTATGTATACATAGCACATACGAAATTTGGTTGAATTCCAATTGTTAGTGTAGAAGTTATATGCATTAAATATTGGACCTATCTGCAGGCTTATAATCATTTTGGCAGCACTGCCATGTATGACCTCCTGGAAATTAAACTGAAATATTATTATCTATACGTGTGCCAATTTTGAAATAGCTCCTATTCATACCTTCCAAGATATCCAACATGGAGCTCAAATTTCAATTGCGATTTTTCAGCAGTTGGTAACACTGGCATAATTTTCAAATACGGGATTGAGATATTCAGGTATAGGTCTTTACTCCTACCAAATTTTGTTTCGATTGCTGCAGCCGTTTAGGAGTTGATTGGGGTGGGGGGTGCCACACACGCACGAACACACAGACAGATAGACAGAGAGAAGGACAGACAGACATACACACATTTTCCCGGATCAATCTGATAAGTCTACTTTTTCCTCATTTTTGCAAAATGTGAAAAGTAGGCTAAAAACTCCGCCGTAGCCGGTCCCAAGCACGTGTTTGATTTGATTTGATTTATTTTCACTGCTACACTTAGAGCTTAAGAGCTCCTTTACAGTAGCACCCTATATAAAATAAGGTTAGGGCTTATAAATATAAAACATTTCACCTACATTCACAATATAAATAATCATAGTCTAACAATTATAGTAACAAAAATATAGTAACAATACAATAATAATAATATTACTAATGATAATGGAAAAATTATATACAAAAGAGTGAGAGTGCATACAGACTATCAGCCCGAAAAACAAACACCATATACTGTACAAGAAGAGCTATTGAAGTAGACATGTTGTCAGCTATTGTCCTTGTGTTCTAATTGAACTTTGAAAAAGTATTTTAACATAATACAGTAATCAAATGTGAGAGGTATACTGCTCCAAGAAGCAGGATGAAAGATGTCTTTTGAAAGCTGCAGTGCTTGCAATGTTGACGAACTTATATAAATTGAAGGTGTTGAAGAGGCGTGAGGCGGTGCAAACAAAAGATTTGTTGAACTTCATGGTTCGGTGTATAGGAATCTGGAGTGTTAATTTTGTGTATCTATTTTCTCGATTATGAACAGAATGCATTGGTGTAAAGGCATTGTAGAGATATAACGGGGTCTTGGTATGTAATATTTTATGTGTCAGAATGGCAACTGATAACTGCCTGCGCTCGTGGAGTTTCAGCCATTTCAGCTGCACGTAGTAAGGTGTCATATGTTCATCTCGCCTTACATCCAGAATGTACCGAACACATGCATTCTGGACTCTTTGTAATTTGATGTTCTGTGTTTCTGGTAAATCATTGTATACAGCAGAGCCATAATCAATGATTGGAAAGATGAGAGTTTGGACGAAGAGCTTACGTATGTTAGGTGGGGTGTAAGAAACAGTTCTTTTCAGGAGATGCATAGTTGATACAACCTTCCTTACCACATTAGACGTATTCTCTGCCCACGACATTGTTCTATCAAATATCACTCCGAGATTATTGACAGTGTTTCTATATTTAATATTATTATCTAGTATCTTGATGGGTGGTAGTGAATTAAAATCTACTGAATTTAGAAGTTTTGTATATCCAATGGATATAAGTTGTGTTTTAGATATGTTCAAGTTAAGATTATGATTTTGGGCCCATTCACAAAGCCTGTCAATGTCTTCATTAAACAGATTTATACGATCACATGCAGTGTTAGGCGTGAGGTGAAAATAGGCTTGGAGGTCATCAGAGTATATATGAACAGAACTATTTCGGAATTCATTAGAAACATCGTTTATATATAGCGTGAAGCATAGTGGACCTAAGACAGATCCCTGAGGTACTCCACTTTCTACCGATTTCCAGTCTGAGGAGGAGCCATCCGCGAGGACCACTCTCTGTGTACGCATGGAAAGGTAGGATTTGAACCAGGAAAGAGCACTCTGAGAGAAGCCAAAAGATTTCAGCTTTGCAAGAAGTATATTGTGGTTCACGCAGTCAAAAGCCTTACTGAAATCGAAAAGACATAGGATTGTAAGCTGACGCTTGTCCATAGCTGAGCGTATATCATCGCTGACCTTTAACAATGCAGTGGTGGTACTATGACCCTTTTTAAACCCAGATTGGTAAGGATTGAAGATATTAAATTTAGTTAGGTATTCACATACTTGTTCATGAACTATTTTCTCAAGCGCTTTACTAAGGGCATAAAGGATATTTATTGGTCTAAAGTCACTACAGCTAGTGGGGTTTTTATTTTTTGGCACTGGACGTATGTTAGCACACTTCCAAAGAGACGGGTATACTCCACTTTGTAGAGAGAAATTAAATAGATGGATAATTGGGGGTAGAAATACTTCAAGACAGTTAGAAATAAGAGAAATTGGGATGCTATCAGGGCCTCTTGCTTTTGTACTAATCGATTTGATGGCTTTCACAATCTGGTGTGGGTAAACATACATAAAGAAAAATTTTTCATGGGCAGGGGGAGGGATGGATGTGAATTTCGTGACGGTCTCTGATACTCTTAATACATCACCAATTGAGGCAACATTTGAGTAATGTTCATTTAATTGTGATGCAGAGACAGGCATCTCAACATCAGTGACTGAACTGGCACCAACTCCCAATGATTTTGCAGCACGCCATCTGGCGGAGGTGGTTTTACAGTCACTGAAGAGGTTGTACATATATTTCACTTTTGTATTCCTGATTGTTTGTTTTGTCTTATTACGCAGAATTATGTACTCTTCATAGTCAATGGTAAGTTTAGATTTAATAAATGTTCTACGTGCTTTATCACGTTTCTTTAAAAGCGTTTTGATTTCTTTACTGATCCACGGAGCAGAGTTATGTTTTATATCCACTTTTTTTGCGGTGCATGCATATCATATAGTTCATTTACACAATCATTAAATAGAGTCACTTTCTCATCTATGTCAGTGGATTGGTAGAAATTCTGCCAAGGGAGTAATTCTGCATCCGTTTTAAAAGCATTTAAATTAAATTTACTGAAGTCACGTACAAAGATTGATTTTGGTCGAAGTTTCGGGGTAGATAGAGAAAACACTGCGTACAGAAGATCATGGGCTGAGAATCCAGCAGCTGGTTCTTGTCCGTAGTCAACAACGAGGTCATTACAGTTTGAAGAGATAATATCGAGAGAGCTGTCACAAGTAGCTGTGTGAAATGTAGTATCGAATGGTAAACATTCAACATTACAGGAACAGAGCACATCACATACCTGTTCAGTTTCAAAAGCTCCACTACCAAACCGAGCATTAACGTCCCCAACAATAAAAACATATTTATAATCAAGAATGAACCTGTACATGTCATTCAGAAAAATATCTAGGTAGCCAGCTTTCGGTGGACGATACACACAAGCAAAGAGAATTTTAGTTTCGGTAAGAGAGATGTCAAGTATAATGTATTCAGGCCTCTTATTATATTCACCAGGAGACTGACTTAGCACGCTATACTTTATGTTATCCCTAAGGCAAACTGCAACACCACCTCCACCGACGGTTAATCTGTCATTTCTAATGACTTTATAGCCTGTGAGAGAGACAGCAGCATCTGGAATTGAGGGCTTGCAAAAGGACTCACTTACTGCAATTATGTCAAAAGACGAACCACCAAAGACGTGACAAAATTCAGAATAGTGAGAGGAGTCAACTAATGATTGAGCATTGATATGAGCAATTTTTAGGCAGTTCGTGTTTTTCAGGCTGATAGCGGAAAGTACGTCTGGAAGGAGGGGAGTGGAATTCAGCTGTATGCCTACTAACTACAGACACAGAGTTTCCAGAAATATTAAATATTAAAAGATGGTCCTAAAAAGAAATGTTGCATAATTATTTAAATATGTGAAGTAAATTAAAAATAAAATTTTAAAAACTAAAAGGAGGAAAAAGAGTGAGTAATATGAGTACGCTAGCTATCTTCATTGTACCTGGAACTTAGCAGGGGGTGAGCTTTTTAAGCTCGGCTGCGTTTCTCACACGGTGTTTGATGTCACCTCGCAGTACAATTAACGTACCATCTGACGTCCACACTTGCTTCTCCGTGAAGATGGAGACCGCTTGCTTCAGTAGATGGTGTCTGGTGGAGGTGAGATCCTCTCGAATTGTCACCTTGGTTCCACGCAACGCCCTCTTTGCGCGAAAAATCGCCGACCGTTTCCCATACGAAACAAACTTGCACAGGATAGCTCTAGGCTTTCCACCCCCCGGGGCTCCAACCCTATGCGAACGGTCAATGTCATCCACGGTCAACGGGACGTTAAGCTTTGCAGCAACATTGAGCACTAATTGGTCTGTACTTTCACTTCTCTCTTCAGGCACACCAAAGATTCTTAGATTGTTCCTCCTTAAATATTGTTCTGTTTCCTCAATTTTGTTGTGAAGTGAGGACTTCAGTTCAAGAATTTCATTTTCGCGAGCTTTGAGTTCATGTTTTAATTCTGCAATCAGCTCATTGCTGAAAGCCAGTGATTCCCTTAGTTCCTCGCATACCTTTTGAGCGAGAACTGTCACAAGGGGCTGAAGGAAGTCATTGTTTTGAAATAAGTTCTTTACGATACCTTGCACCAAGTGTCCGATGTTATCATGTGATAAGATGTCATTAGCTGCTTTGTCAGAGGGGCTGTGTGTAGTACCGTTGGTCGCTAAGGGAGAGCGCTGACTGCTAATTCCCTGTTGAGGGGATGAGACCTCACCGGAAACAGCTGACGAGCTAGCTGCGCGCTTCACTGGAATCTTTCCTTGTACACTGACATTTGAAGAGCGAGTTGCGTTTCTTTTGTCTTTGTTTCCCGCCATGACTAACCTCAAAGTGACGATTTACAAATTCCAATATGACTATAAATATCGTACTACACTCACGCTCACTTCACTAACACTTTCACAGATCACCTTCACTTCAGAGATCCAATAGCACCTCACAAGACCGTCGTAATACTTATTTGACACCATATATATGAAAAAATTTCTGGACTGATGCTCCGAGCGTTAAGCCACCATGGAAGTAACCTTGTTGAGAAAGGAGGAGGGGAGGAGCTACAACTTGAAGGGAGGAAGGAATTCTCGTCCCAGGGAATAACAGGAGTATTGACCTGTAGTAGCTCCAGGGCAGCCTGTTGCCCATCATCTGGCTCGGGGGCTGTAGGCTAATAACCTGCATCCTTAAATGTACTTATTACTGAAGATGAAACAAGAGCAAACCGGGCGGATCTCACGATGACGAGTTTCAGCATGAAGATTGCTGTCAACAGAGTTCGCTGGAAAGCTCTTGTGGAAGCCCTTTGCTCCTTGGAGGAGCTTAAAAGGACATAAGTCAAGTAAGTCAAAATGTTAACAAGAAGTTCCGTGACGAACTATAGAGCCTACTTTTCTTAAAATTATGATGCATGCCAATGATTAATCTACTGTATACGAACCTATCTAGAGTAATGACGAAATTAAGTTCGTAATATCGAATTGTCTAATTAGCTCGAAATATACCTGATATAATGTAGCCTAATAGAGCACTACAGTTGGCATCCCTGGAGAGTGAATATATTCTTAGTTCCATCTCTTAAGGTACAGAATAAAAAAATTGGTTGAAGTCCAATGGACGTCACATGCAGTTAGACATTGGATCTATCAGCACGCGCAAATGCATGTTGGCAACAATGTCATGCGTGTGATGGTCAGAAATAATCTGACATAATAAGGTCTATTGTTGTGCCAATTTTGAATGAAATCCATTAGTTAGTACAGAAGTTACATGCATTTTAAGAATGGGCCTATCAGCAGACTTAGAATCATGTTGGGAGCACTGGCGTAGGCCTATATTATTTACTCCAAATTAATCTAGAATGCCAGGTACTATACGTGTGCAAAGTTAAGAGCTATTGGCTTGCATACTTTCTGATATATTGATATTAGGGTAACAAAAATAGAGACAGCATTTATTAACTGTTGGCAGCCCTGTTGTTCTTAAGAAAACGCATAGTCGTATGTGTTACGGTACACATAGCACATACGAAATGTGGTTGAAATCCAAATGATAGTATAGAAGTTACTTGTATTTAAAGTTGGACATATCAGCAGGCATAGATTCATGTTGGCAGCACTGACTTATATGAATTATTCCAAATTAATCTAAAATGTCAGGTACTATACGTGTGCATAGTTTAAAGCTGTCGGCTTGCATAATTTCTGATGTATTGGTATTTGTATAAAAAATAGAGAGAGCAATTATTAACAGTTGGCAGCCCTGGTGGCTCTTAAGAATACGCTCAGTCATATGTGTTTATGTACACATATTACATACAAAATTTGGTTCAAATCCAACTGATAGTGTAGAAGTTTTATGCATGTTAAAATTGGACCTATCAGAAGGCTTAAAATTATTTTGGCAATACTGTCATGTATGACCTCCTGGAAATTAAACTGAAATAATATTATCTACATGTGTGCCAATGTTGAAACAGCTCCCATGCATACCTTCCAAAATATCCAACCTGGAGCTCAAATTTTAATGCATTTGTTCAGCAGTTGGTAGCACTGACATCATTTTCAAATATGGGCTTGAGATATTCCGATATACATCTTTACTCATACTTAATTTGGTTCCGATTGCTGCAGCCGTAGGAGTTGATAGGGGGGGGGGGGCACACAGCCAGACAGACAGAAGGACAGACAGACAGAAGGACGGACAGACAGACACACTTTTTCCCGGTTCGATCTCAAAAGTCTAGTTTTCCTCATTTTCGCAAAATGTGAAAAGTAGGCTAAAAACACACTAAAGTACTGAAAAACCAGACCTGTTACAATTTTTGATAAATGTTGAAAGATATATCTCTTGAATAAATAGCTTGAATTGGAAAATATAAATGACTAGCTGAAGTACCCGTGCTTCGCTACGCGTCATAAATAAATTAAAATATGAAGGTGACAGTTAAAACAGGGGATAGGCGAGGTGCTGCGCAGAGGGAGATTAAGGATGGAACATTTTGTCCAACTACACCGCTTGGCGTTGGCCGTGTTTTATAGCACAAATTTAGGTTTTACTCGCTAACGGTTGGAGATACCTTTCGGATAGAAAATGTAATTTTTAACCTCGTATATACCATCAAATGTTTGCTATTTCTTAGCGTTCTCTTTGTATTTGAAATGGAAATATGAAAGTTTTAAACCAAAGGGTGTAGTGAAGTCACTAAAATGGTCGCCATCTTTAAATAGTACAAAGTATTGAAATCAAAACTAACCTATATGTTAACCAGGTAAATCAGCTACTTCCATGTAAAATTCATGTAAATCGGACCAGTGGTACTTGCGTGATTGAGTAATACATAGACGCACATCATCTAATTTTTAGCCTCGCTTCGCTCGCGTCATAGTCATGTCATATTGTTATTCAATGAAATGCAGGTTTAACCCCATTAACACCCCTTTAGAACCTGAATATCCAAAAATCCCTCCTTGGTAGACGTTTTCGACACACAACAAACATATCCCCAAAATATCATTCTTCTAACTTTAATCGTTTGGGTTGGTCGATGAGAGTGAACATCCAAAAATCCTTCATTAGGGGACGTTTTTCTTCCAGAATTTCACCCCTCCCCATAGGCCCCTTAAATTGGATTTTTGAAAAAACGGTCGAACACATATTTATTTTATTTATTTATTTTATCAATTATTTATTTATTTATTTATTTATTTATTTATTTATTTATTTATTTATTTATTTATTTATTTATTTATTTATTTATTTATTTATTTATTTATTTATTTATTTATTTATTTATTTATTTATTTATTTATTTATTTATTTAGTTTTAAGCTGATTGATTTCCTCCGAGTTTCAAACTCCTCGCTTATGTCGTTTAAGAGATACACTGTCCGTTAGGAATCTTTCAACCCCCACTTTTCATCCCTTTCACCTCATAATATACACTACATCGAAAAACCATTAGACATGTGTCAGCTTATTTTTAATGATTAGTATATATGCCAAGTATCACATCCCCAAATGAAACCACTCGTGAGATATGGTTATTCAATGAAATGCACGTTTACCCCCCTTAACACCTATTTAGAACCTGAATATTCCAAACTCTTTCCTTAGTGGACGTTTTCGACATACAACGAACATATCCCCAAAATGTCATGTTTCTAACTTTAATAATTTCGGCTGGGCCATGATGAGTGAGTAAGTCAGGACATTTCCTTTCATTTATTTTTGATAATTTCACCCCCCCCCCCATGAACCCCTTAAATTGGATTTATGAAACAAACGGTCGAACACCTATTTACTTATTTAAAGCTGTTTTCCCCCTGAGTTTGATGAGTGAGTACGTGAGTCAATCAGTTAGGACACTTTATTTCCTGTTTTTTTTCCCCCAGAATTTCACCTCTCACCAAGGGCCCCTTAAATTGGATTTATGAAAAAAAAAAACAGTCGAACACCTATTTACTTGTATTTTAAGCTGTTCTTTTCCCGCCGAATTTCAAACATCTCGCCTATGTCCTTTAAGAGATACACGCTCCGTCAAGAATCCCTCAACCCCCAATTTTCACCCCTATCACCTCATAATATACACCACATCGATAAACCCTTAGACATATGTCTGATTATTTTTAATGATTAGTTTATATACCGAATATCACATCCCCTAAGAAACAACTCATGATATATCGTTATTCAATGAAATGCATGTTTACCCCCTTAACATCTCTTTAAAACCCGAATAAACAAAAATCATTCCTTAGTTGACGTTTTCGACATACAGCGAACATATTCCCAAAATTTCATTTTTCCAACTTTAATAGTTTTCGCTGGGCGTGATGACTGAGTGAGTCAGACAGGACATTTTCTTTCAATTATTTTTACCAGAATTTCACCCCTCCCCATGGGCCCCTTAAATTGGATTGATGAAAAAACGCTTGAACACCTATTAACTTATTTTTAAAGCTGTCTTTTTCCCCTGAGTTTGGTGAGTGAGTTAGTCAGTTAGGACACTTTCTCTCCTTTTTTCCCCCAGAATTTCACCCCACTCCATTGGCCCCTTAAATTAATTTATGAAAAAAACGGTGGAACACCGATTTACTTATCTTTTTAGCTGATGATTTTTCGCTGCGTTTCAAAATTCTCGCCTATGTAGTTTAAGAGATAGGCCTTCACGCTCCGTTAGGAATCCTTCAACCCCCACTTTTCACCCCTTTCACCTCATAATAATACACCACATCGAAAAACCCTTAGACACATGTCTGCGTATTTTTAATGATTAGTTTATATGCCGAGTATCACATCCACGAATGAAACGACTCGTGAGATATTGTTATTCAATGAAATTCAGGTTAAACCCCCTTAAGACCCTTAAGCCTGAATATCCAAAAATCCTCCCTTAGTGTACGGTTTTGACATACAACGAACATATCCCCAAAATGCCATGTTTCCAACTTCCATATTTTTGGCTGGGCGATGATGAGTGAGTGAATGAGTCAGGACATTTTCTTTCATTTTTTTTCCTTCAGAATTTCACCCCTCCCGATGAACCCCTTCAATTTGATTGATAAAAAAAACTGTCGAACAGCTATTTACTTACTTTAAAGCAGTTTTTCCCCCTGAGTTTGATGAGTGAGTCAGTCAGTCAATCAGTTAGGACATTTTCTTTCCTGTCCCCCCCCCCCCCCCACAGAATTTCACCCCTCCCCATGGGCCTCTTAAATTGGATTTATGAAAAAAAAACGGTCAAACACATATTTACTTATTTTTATGCTGATTTTTTTCCGCTGAGTTTCAAACTCCTCGCCTATGTCGTTTAAGACATACACGCTCCGTTAGGAATCTTTCAATCCCTACTTTTCACCCCCTTCACCTCATAATATACTCCACATCGAAAAACCCTCAGACACGTGTCTTACTTTTTAATGATGAGTTTATATGCCGTGTATCACATCCCCCAATGAAACCAATCGGGAGATATTGTTATTCAATGAAATGCAGGTTTAACCCCATTAAGACCCCTTTAGAACCTGAATATCCGAAAATCCTCCCTTAGTAGACTGTTTTGAAATACAATGAACATATCCCCAAACTGTCATGTTTCTAACTTCAATCATTTTGGCTGGGCGATGATGAGTGAGTGAGTGAGTGAGTGAGTCAGGACATTTTCTTTCAATTTTCTTTTTTCAGAATTTCACCCCTCCCCATGAACCCCTTAAATTTGATTTATGAAAAAAACTGTCGAACAGCTATTTACTTACTTTAAAGCAGTTTTTCCCCCTGAGTTTGATGAGTGAGTGAGTCAGTCAATCAGTTAGGACACTTTCTTTCCTGTTTCTCCCCCCCCCCCCTCCAGAATTGCACCCCACCCCATGGGCCCCTTAAATTGGATTTATGATGAAACGGTCAAACACATATTTACTTATTTTTATGTTGATTTTTTTCCCGCTGAGTTTCAAATTCCTCGCCTATGTCGTTTAAGAGATACACGCTCCGTTAGGAATCTTTCAATCCCCACTTTTCACCCCTTTCATCTCATAATATACACCACATCGAAAAACCCTCCGACTCGTGTCTTCTTATTTTTAATGATGAGTTTATGTGCCGAGTATCACATCCCCCAATGAAACCAATCGGGAGATATTGCTGTTCAATGAAATGCAGGTCTACCCCCTTAACACCCCTTTAGAACCTGAATATCCAAAAATCCTCTCTTAGTGGGCATTTGCGGCCCTTGGGGAAGCTGCATACCAAATTTAATTCCAATCCGTTTGATGGTTTCTTAGATTTCGTGATGAATGAATGAGTGAGTGGTATTAGACAAATATATAGTAGAAGATAGTGTCAAGTCTTTGTTATGCTAAACTCGGTTGACAGTGCTGTGTGAGAAGTTGAGTAACTAACGGGATTTCAAGTAAAGATCCTCATTTTCTATACCGGTAGTGCAGAGCGCAATTGGCATCCAGTCGGCCGTGTCTCGACTTGAGCTATGTTGCCATGGAAACTATCCGCCTTGCCATTCCTTCATGAGTATATTTTATGATTTGATTAGCCTGTGCTGGAGTGCAAAAGGGTCGAAATCAGAAGAATGAGAAAGACTATCGTAAATTCATGTAGCCAGCGGTTCCTTCTGGGTCCTAAACTATGTGTATGCAAAATTTGGTTGAGATTGGTGGAACGGTGTAGATTTGTATACGGAACAGATCCACATACCCACATACATACAGACTTTCACTTTGATATATTAGATAGAAGAAGATGTACTGGTGCATTGACATTTTGATGTTGGGATGATTTATATTGTGATCATATAAGGATTACATGAAAATAAAAAGCTTTATGGTTACGTTAATGTGAAAATAGTTAATCCAAGAAAATTGAGTATTGAGTACCAGAGAAGTACGTACAGTTGGTTCAAGAAATGTACAAAGTAGCAAGAACACAGGTTAGAAGTAACATTGGGAGTTACAGATTGGATTCCGTTTCGGGTAGGTTTACACCAAGCTTCGGCTTAAAGTCCATGTCTATTTGACCTAATTCTGGACGAAATGTCTTGTGGATTAAGAGACCTCCTGGTGCATGATGTTTGCGGACGACATTGTTTTGTGTAGTACCACGAAATATGCCATACAGAACAAGAAGTTCTGTGACGAACTATAGAGCCTACTTTTCTTAAAATTTAAGATTCATGCCAATGATTAATCTACATGGATCTATCTAGAATAATGACGAAATTAAGTTGGTAATATCGACATTTCTAATTAGTTCGAAATCCTGTTACCTGGCATTATGTAGCCTAATATAACACTACAGTTGGCAGGCCTAGTGACTGAATTTATTCTTAGTTCCATCTCTTAAGGTACAGAATACAAAATTTGGTTGAAGTCCAGTGGATAGCATGGACGATACATGCAGTTAAGCTTTGTATCTAACAGCGCGCGTAAAATCATGTTGGCAACAATATCATGCATATATTGGTCATAAATAATCTGAAATAATCTGAACTATTGTTGTGCCAATTTTGAATGAAATCCATTAGTTATTATAGAAGTTACATGCATTTTAAAATTGGACCTATCAGCAGGCTCAGAATCATGTTGGCAGCACTGACGTATATTAGTTACTCCAAATTAATGTAGAATGTCAGGTACTATACGTGTGCAAAGTTTAGAGCTATTGGCTTGCATACTTTATGATATATAGATATTAGGGTAACATAAATAGATACAGCATTTATTAACAGTTAGCAGCTGTGGTTGCTCTTAAGAATACGCATATCATATCTGTAATAGTACACATAGCACATACGAAATTTGGTTGAAATCCAAATGATAGTATAGAAGTTACATGTATTTAAGGTTGGACCTCTCAGCAGGCTTAGAATCATTTTGGTAGCACTGGCGTATATAAGTTACTCCAAATTAATATAGAATGTCAGGTACTATACGTGTGCATAGTTTAAATCTGTCGGCTGGCATACTTTCTGATATATTGGTATTTGGATAAAATTAATTGAGAGCATGTATTAACAGTTGGCAGCCCTGGTGGTTCTTAAGAATACGCTCAGTTATATCTGTTTATGTACACATAGCTCATACGAAATTTGGGTTGTATTCCAATTGATAGTGTATAAGTTATATGCATTTAAAAATTGGACCAATCAGCAGGCTTATAATCATTTTGGCAACACTGCCATGTATGGCCTCCTGGAAATTAAACAGAAATATTATTATCTATACGTGTGCCAATTTTGAAATAGTTCCCATTCATACCTTCCAACATATCCAACATGGAGCTCAAATTTCAATTACGAGTTTTCAGCAGTTGGTAGCACTGACATCATTTTCAAATACGGCATTGAGATATTCAGGTATAGATCTTTACTCCTACTAAATTTTGTTTCGATTGCTGCATCCGTTTAGGAGTTGATAGGGGACACACACACACACAGCCAGACAGACACACATTTGCCCGGATCGATCTCATAAGTCTAGTTTTTCTTCATATTTGCAAAATGTGGAAAGTAGGCTAAAAATCTGGAACAGTGGAGGGCAGCCTTGGAAGACAGAGGGCTCAGGATTAGCAGGTAAATGACGGAGTATATGAGGTTCAATACAGATCAAGACTGTGAGATCAGATTGCAAGGGGAAACGTTAAATAGAGTGGATGCGTTCAAATACATGGGTTCGGTGGTGACTGGAGATGGGAATCTGTATGTGGAAGTGTCACACAGGATTGAGGTAGGAAGGATGAACTGGAGGAAGATGTCAGGAGTGCTCTGCGTCCGAGGGATCAAGCCTAGGGTGAAGGGAAAAATATACAAAACTGGCGTAAGACCAGCATTGCTGTATGGCTCTTAAACAGGGTCATCAAGGTAAACACACACAAACAGGCTTGACGTCACGGAAATGAAAATGCTCAGGTGGATGAGTGGAGTGATTAAGTGTGATAGAGTGGAAAATGTCAAAATAAGAGGAACATTGAAGGTTGTGGAATTATTTAAGAAGATACAAGAAAAGTGACTTCAATGGAACGGGCATGTGAGGAGAAGAGAGGAAGATGCTAGACATGCAAATACAGGGAGTGAGAACACGAGGCTGACCTAGACGACGATGGATGGATTGTGTACAGGAGGACCTCAGGGTAAAACAGTTGTCGGAAGAAGATATGGATGACCAGGCTAAATGGAGGAGAGCTGTCAGAAACATCGACCCCACATAGGAGTGGGAATGATGTAAAGAGAAAGAAGAAGATAAGTTAATGTTGAGCATGGAATCAATGGACATCCTTACAAAGACTGAATTAAAATATTAGCAATTTATTGTTCTTTGCAATCAGTAATTTATAGTTTTGACACAACGATACCATAATTCTTATTCTTAATTGAACTGAAGATGGCTTCATTGTCAAGGGGAAAGATGTACAACAATTGAATAGATGTTTCCTTATTTGTATTTAATGGCACTGAACATATCTTACATTCTCCTAGCATGGTAAATGTTGTTGCTTTATATATTGTAATACAACCTGAAAAAATGCATGTGATAGAAAGTTATTGCATAGGTTATAAGAAGTGGGGGATAACATGTTTCGCTCGTGAAAGGAGCATCATTAGATCCGTGAAAAGGTACAAATCATTAATACAAAATAGTTCTACAAAACCCTTCCAAGGCACACAATGTCTACCAAGAACGAGGAGCGTCCAAATGTAACCATTATCAGGTTCCATCACTGTTTTCAATAATTGGGCTAGTACTCGTCTTGACCGATAGAAAATATAAATTCTGGTTGTTGCTTATATTGGACCAAGAAGAAACGATGATGTACATTATCCAAAGCCTAATACAGATATATACAAAACAAAACCAAAATCACAGACACAATGTGAATGTGAAGAATCCAATTTATGTGACACATAGAAAGAATGGACCCGAACACACTGACACACAAAATACATACTTTCTTAAAGAAAAAGGCTACTAGACCGAATTGGTATAAATTTACAGAAAAAGACTTAACGGAATTAGGATCACCATACTTACATGACCGGAAGGAAATCAGGAAATTCACTCAGACGCGGGTTTTCGAGGAGGAAGAGAAGAAGACTACACAACATCAGTGATCAGAGCAGCGGAAACAGACCCACTCGTTGCGAATGAAGGAATACTGGGCCAACAGGAAGGCTAGAAAGTGTTGATTTCGCGTGGTCCTAAGCGACCCATTAGCGAAGAAGAAGAAGAAGAAGAAGGGGATTTTGACATTACTTCCTGTTATCAGACACTCAAATGGTTAAAACCCGGAAGACGCAGGATCTAACATTTACCGCTATCCTTATCTACAATTTACCAACTCAAAAACCACCACTGTACATCTCCCATATAGTTTAGCTGCTCTCATATTTCCCCCGTAACAATACACTTACTGGATCCTCCCTTGCACCAAACTTCTTGCTTTAACAAACCATTTGTGGTCACGGGTTCAAGACTGTGAAACTCCATATAAGTCAATGTCAGGAATGTGACCTCACTGAAGAAATTCGAAACAGTATGTAACGACCACCTGATAAGTGCTGAGTGTGAGTGTGTGATTGTAATTGAAATAATTAGTGATGTAAATTTGTGTTTTGTTTCTGAAAACTCTAACGTAATAGTACATAGTTTATGTTCGACGATAATTATTATAACTATTTTATGTTCGAAGATAAATATTCATAAATATCTTTCGAGATTTCGCCAGTTTTATGTACTGAACAGAGCGCATGAGACGCAGAGAATGCCTTGTATTTGACCATGGCCTTCTCGATTACCCCACTATGACACTAGGCAAAGCAGTTTAGAAGGCCTTGGAACTCCACGCAGGTGCGATGCTAACCTTATCTAATTGGTCAAACAACTGTTTCTTGAGCTGTGATTGGTGGGAGAAAATGTTTCATAATGAAAAATAGTGTTATAATGACCATCATTATGATACAGTTTTCTAACACATAATAGTCAGGGTCGAACATAAAAGGTTTAAATGTTCCTACATGTTTAAGTAATAACACAATATGTGGTTAATTGTAAGAGAGGGCCAAGAGCCATAACTTCCCCACTCAAAATACAATACATAATAATAATAATAATAATAATAATAATAATAATAATAACAATAATAATAATAATAATAATAATAATAAAGAATTTTACCAGAAAACTGAAGGTGCGGTTGAACTGATGGAGAAGAGGAGATTAACGTTCTATGGACACCTCCTGAGAATGGATGGCAACAGACTGACAAAAACAATTTTCGAATTCTTCAGTAAGAGAAAGAGCTCAAATGGTTTCGAGAAGTGAGAACTGACCTAGCCAAGATAGGGGTACAAGAATACGACATAGCAGATAGGGACAAATTTAGACGACTAATTAAGACGGGGGAGGAGTCAGTGACAAAGAAAAGATGATGATGATGATAATTGTTATTTTATGGGGCCTAAAATCTAGGTTATCGGCCCCTAATTGTTTGGATGATAGTGAAAGATGAGATGAGAATGAAAACTATAACTAATACTAACTTCAGACTTACATACTAGAAGAAGAAATGGTAAACAAATAAAGGAAAAGGCAAATAAAGGACGAGATGAAAAGAAATGCCCTCCACCCTCGAAGAATGATGATTGAGGGACTTGGAAGGAAGGAGAGCCATGAAAGGCAGATGGGAAAGGGAAGGAGGAGAGGGCCCGCCCCAAGGTCTGAGGAAAAGGGGGACGAAACGGACCCAGCTCAGGAATCCTCGGGATCGCCAACTCCTGAACTAACCAGCCGTGAGCCCTTGACGGTGTAGCACTATCCAGGGTGCATCAGTAGTGGTGGGGTTACATACACCCTGCCTCCTTGAGGTTTTTGTGCAGAAGGCAGGAGATAACATGAAACGAAAAAGAAAAGGCTGGCCCCTCAAAAATGAGGGTATCAGGAAAGATGAGACAAGGGCCAATTAAGACGGGGAAGTGAAAGACTCCCTTAGGCCTCGGATATCCTAATACCGCCGGGGTCGGAAGTGAACAAGTGTTGACCAAGAGAGGTCGACAGGAAAGAAAACAGAGGGGAGAACGGCACAAGTAAGTGGAAGCAATGCCGGACTCAGCTGGGGTCCAGTGGTCGCCAACACACGTACCACTAGATGTGAGCCCCTGGGGGGACAAAGAAAATAATCTACACAGAACAACAGAAGTGGGAAGTAGGAGAAAGGACGATAAGATACTGGCAGAGAGTCAAGGCAGTGAAGGAAAAATATAATGTAATGACTGTCAAGCGGGGTTCATAGAAGGCCATGACGAAAATTAAGAAAAACTTGAAAAATAAAATAATAAATTATAAAAAACAATCAATACCGTTTACTTGGTTGTGCGTAGTATTTGTGTGATAACCTGAGATATTGTGATGTCTATAGTAGTGTGTGTATTTTTGGCGTCCAGGAATTAAGTTAGGGAGCATTCCAGTATTTGCCTAAAGTAGAATTCGGGAACCACGGAAATACATTTCCAAGCTGGCCGACGTAGGAATCGAACCCACCTCTTCCCAAATATACCTCACGATGCTCAATGTACCCCGTTCTAGCCCTCAGATCATAGTTACATTTCTTGGCAGAGTGAGGAATCGAACCTAGACCTCCAGAGCGACACGCAGGAATGGTAGCCACTACACCAGGAGTAACTCCCCCACTTGTACTTCAGGAAAATGCTGGGATGGTTCCTAACTTCAGGCCAACACTAGTCTCAATTACAAATAGACTCACTACTACAGACAACACTATAAAACAGGTTATAAGGCAAATTGTACATGCACCCAAGTAGATGGAACTTATGGGCACGATATTTACACCCCTTAGCGAAAAAACTACTACTCTAGCACATACATTCATCCTTGTAGCGCAGTGGCTAGCCTTGTTAACTGTCGCCCCGGAGGTCTGGATTAGATTCCCGGCTCTGCTAAGAAATTTTTATTCTGGTCTGAGGGCTGGAACTGGGTACACGGCGTCCTCATGAGGCAAAACTGAGAAGGGGTGGGTTTGATTCCCACCTCAGCCATCCTGGAAGTGGTTTTCTGTGGTTTCCCACTTCTACTCCAGTTACAGAGGTGTGCAAATTTTTACAATCAAATACGAAATTTGTATCAGCCACAATTTTTAGCCTACTTTTCACATTTTGCAAAGATGAGGAAAAAGTAGACTTATGAGATCGGGCAAATGTGTGTCTGTCCGTCTGTCCTTCTGTCTGTCTGGCTGTCTGTGTGTGTCCCCCTATCAACTCCTAAACGGCTGGAGCAATCGAAACAAAATTTGGTAGGAGTAAAGATCTATACCTGAATATCTCACGGCCATATTTGAAAATGATGTCAGTGCTACCAACTGCTAAAAAATCGCAATTGAAATTTGAGCTCCATGTTGGATATCTTGGAAGGTATGAATGGGAGCTATTTTAAAATTGGCACACGTATAGATAATAATATTGCAGTTTAATTTCCAGGAGGCCATACATGGCAGTGTTGCCAAAATGATTATAAGCCTGCTGATAGGTCCAATGTTTAAATGCATATAACTTCTACACTATCTATTGGAATTCAACCAAATTTCGTATGTACATATCCAGATATGACTGAGCGTATTCTTAAAACCCACCATGGCTGCCAACTGTTAATAAATGCTCTTAATTTCTTTTATCCAAATACCAATATATCAGAAAGTATGTAAGCCGACAGCTTTAAACTATGCGCACGTATAGTACCTGACATTCTATATTAATGTGGAGTAACTTATATACTTCAGTGCTACCAACATGATTCTAAGCCTGCTGGTAGGTCCAATTTTAAAATGCATGTAACTTCTATACTAACTAATGGATTTCATTCAAAATTAGCACAACAATAGATCTTATTATTTAAGATTATTTCTGACCAATACATGCATGACATTGTTGCCTACATGATTTTACGCACGTTGTTAGATCCAATGTTTAACTGCATGTAACGTCCATGCTATTCATTGGACTTCAACCAAATATTGTATTCTGTACCTTAAGAGATGGTACTAAGAATATATTCAGTCACCAGGGCTGCCAATTGTAGTGCTCTATTAGGCTACATTATTACAGGTATACAGTATTTCGAACTAATTAGAAATTTCGATATTAGCAACTTAATTTCGTCATTATTCTAGATAGATCCATTTAGATTAATCATTGGCATGGATCTTAAATTTTAAGAAAAGTATGCTATTTAATTCGTAACGGAACTTCTTGTTAAATTCAAAATCAGCTTATTGAACAATGACTGACATCTTTTATCACCCTACTTGGTCAAGTGTTTTCCCCTAAGGAATTGCGACTGAAAATTTTGAGAATTGGGTATTCCGAGGGAAAACTGGGTCTGTTATCTCTTGTTTGATTGACTTTGGAATGTGTCATCTGTTGTTGTGGTTTGAGTCTTCCGTCTTTTTACTGGTTTTATGCAGCCCTTCATGCCTTTCTGTCCTGAGCTATTCGTTTCATCTCTATATAGCTACCACCACACCCTACAACCAAGGCAATCTATTTAACATATTCCAACCTTGGTCTACCCCTACAGTTCTTGTCTTCGACCCTTTCTTCCATAACTAAGTTTGCTATTCCTGGGTGTCTTAGTATGCATCCTACCAACCTATCTCTTGTCTTCATTACCAGTCGCCAGAAACATGTCTTCTCTCCCACTCGTCTTAATACCTTTTCATTTGTAACCCTATCTACCCATCTGATCTTCAGCATTCTCCTGTAACACCACATTTCAAATGCTTCAATTCTCCTCTTTTCTGCTGCACCAATAGTCCAAGTTTCACTTCCATAGAGCACCATGCTCCAGACAAAGGCTTTCAAATGTCACTTCTTAATACCTAAATCTATATTCGATGTCAACAGATTACTTTTCTGTAGAAACGCCCTCTAAATCAGGCGATTTTAATCCATGGTTCACGAATCATTGTATAGATCAAGAGCGGATGATCGGTATAAAGACTTTGAAGTCCTCAGCTCTAAATTCGCTCGAAAAGTAGAACAGAGTAATGAAAATAAAACGTGTGGCGTTTTGCATTAACGAGGCCCCTCTTCAGTGGAAAACCTATAATAGTACATTATGCAACAAGCCTATAATGGCAATAATTAAGACATTTCCATACGAGTGTCTTAATTACCATTATAGGCGAGTTTCATACGACTGTTTATGTTCGACGATAATTATTATAACTATTTTATGTTCGAACATAAATATTCATAAAATCTGTCGACATTTCACCAGTTTTATGTAATTACTGAACAGAGCGCATGAGACGCAGAGAATGCCATGCATTTGTCCATGGCCTCCTCGATTAACCTACTATGACACTAGGCCAGGCAGTGAAATTTAAATTAGAAGGCCGTGGAACTCAGCACATATAATTATTTAATTGGTCAAACAACTGTTTCTTGAGCTCTGATTGGTGGGAGAAACTGTTTCATAATGAAAAATAGTGTTAAAATGAGACTCATTATAGTACAGTTTTCTGACATATAATAGTCAGGGTCGAACATAAGGCTAATTGTTAAATATTTGAAATAAGTTTAGCGTCTTGTAAATATATTTAGTGCAACCGGGTGAGTTAGCCGGTGTCATTACGGCGTGGTTGCAGGCAGTCGCTCAAATCCGAGAGGCGAGGAGGTTTGAATCCTCCCGCCGGCAACCTTGAAGATGGTTTTCTGTGGTTTCCCATCCTTCTTCCAGGCAAATGCCGGGGTTGGTCCCTAACTATAGGCCACAGCCGCTACCTTCCAATTCCTCGTCCTTACATTCACACTTTCCTCCCAATAGAATAGCATAGAATAGAAGTAGCTACTAACTCTAGCGAGCCGAACATGACTTCGGACCTTCCCGGCACTAAAAGCCATACGATAAATAAATAACAAAAATTAGAGCATTAAATCATGAAGAAAATAAATGACATTTTGGAAAACTAACGTTGAGTTTAATAATTTGCACACCTTTGTAAATGTCGGGGTGGTTCTTAGCATGAGCCCACGGCCGCCTCCCTTCCAATGCTCACCTGAATATCACAAATACAAGCACTGGACAGACCAGCCAAGAGTCTCATTTAACGCTAGTTTGAAGCAGGCGCGGATCTAGAGTTTGGCTCTGAAGGGGGGGGGGGGGGGGTCAGAGAATCGAAACGGATATAAAAAATGGTATCACTAAAAACGCAATCACAAAATAACCAAACGTACAAAACCAGACCATTTTTTTTTGCAAGCTACATGGATAGAAATTTGATGCGTTTTGCGCACCAAAAATATTCGTACAAATAGCAACGGCGTGTTTTGCGAATTTTACATCAAGCTTCGAGAAAAGTATCAAGGTACGTTACAGTTTCAGTAAGTCGAGTTGGTACCGACAAAGGGGGAAAGTCACAGCTTAAATTGCCAACCAAGCTTGCAGTTTGGATTTCGGCAAAATTTTTGGTGCGAAAAAAATCCCCAAATTCCTATCCGTGCATTGCTGCACATTCATCGTGGCTTTTAGTGCCGGGAATGTCCGTGGTCTTGTTCGGCTCGCTAGAGTTAGTAGCTGCTTCTATTCTGGGCCGATAACCTAGATGTTAGGCCCCTTAAAACAACTATCATCGTCTATGCTATTCTATTGGGAGGAAAGTGTGAATGTAAGGACGAGGAATTGGAAGGTAGCGGCTGTGGCCTATAGTTAGGGACCAACTCCGGCATTTGCCTGGAAGGAGGATGGAAAACCACAGAAAACCATCTTCAAGGTTGCCGGCGGGAGGATTCAAACCTCCTCGCCTCTCGGATTTGAGCGACTGCCTGCAACCACGCCGTAATGACACCGGCTAACTCACCCGGTTGCACTACATATATTTACAAGACGCTAAAATTATTTCAAATATTTAACAATTAGCCTTATGTTCGACCCTGACTATTATATGTCAGAAAACTGTACTATAATGAGTCTCATTATAACACTATTTTTCATTATGAAACAGTTTCTCCCACCAATCAGAGCTCAAGAAACAGTTGTTTGATCAATTAGATAATTAGATGCGCTGAGTTCCACGGCCTTCTAATTTAAATTTCACTGCCTGGCCTAGTGTCATAGTAGGTTAATCGAGGAGGCCATAGACAAATGCATGGCATTCTCTGCGTCTCATGCGCTCTGTTCAGTACATAAAACTGGCGAAATCTCGACAGATTTTATGAATATTTATGTTCGAACATAAAATAGTTATAATAATTATCGTCGAACATAATCAGTCGTATGAAACTCTCCTATAATGGTAATTAAGACACTATAAACATCGATTCGGTAATCACAAGATTTGCTAAACAAAATAGACGAGTTGATTTTGTTATATAAATAATCTTTTTTATATAACAGGTATGAAGTTGTAAATATGTACACTTGTAACAGAACATAAAAATTGCAGTAAAGATATTTATGTTCGACCCTCACTATTATGTGTTAGAAAACTGTATCATAATGATGGTCATTATAACACCGTTTTTCATTATGATAGAGTTTCTCCTGCCAATCAGAGCTCGTTCATTGACCAATTAGGCAACGATACCTTCGCGCATGCACTCAAAATCCAACATGTCGGACATAAACACAACATCGAACTATAATAAATTACCGACATGGAATACGCACCGTCCATATGTTCGCGTAAATAAACTAGCGAATATGAGACAAGAAATAGCACTGTACCGGTACCTTAATATCCCCAAAACCAATTTCTACACAGCGCGTGGTTTTGACACGACTTCAGTGACAGTTTTACTGAATACTGGTGCGCAATCTGAACATATGGTATTGAAGTACGCTGAGCGCATGCGTCGGTTGTCCAGAGAGCTAGGACAAGAGAGATATACTACCCACCGCAGCACCCGATCACAACATTCTATTGTAGTGACTGAACAGATATTTATGAATATTTATGTTTAAACATATAATAGAGTTATAATTATCGTCGAACATAAACAGTCGTATGCAACTCGCCTATAATGGTAATTAAGACACTCGTATGGAAATTATAAAACTCGCATATGCTCGTTTTAAACAAGTAGTTCCGTGAAGAACTATACAGCCTATTTTCATATATCCTACTTATGTTAATAGCCACTATTTAACATACACAATTTCAGTTTGATTGCTGTAATAGATTCGTAGATATTGAGAACCGACTAAATATTTCGGATGGTCGCCATGTTGGATTTTATATATGTAGGTCCTAGAGTTATGTACTGTTACATGCAGATTATTGTGAACGTGTAGTATTCAAACTTCAATCGCATAATTAGGACACAAGAAAAAACAAGGAGATTTAAAAATTTTTCACAGCTGCCATCTTGAGGTTATGGAAACAATTGAAATAAATTAGATGCCAGTGGATTAACATTCGGATAAAGATTTACTATACCAAGTTTCACTGCACGCGGATGGTTAAATTGCGAGAGACGTCCATGTGAATATTTATAATTCGCGTCACCGCCATGTTGGATTTGTGATCACCAGGTTATTTTAAGTCCTATAGGTGAACTTAAGTTCATAGCCCCTATGAACATTAAAAAAAGGAGTTTGATTGCTAAAATAGATTCGTAGATATTCAGTATCGTCTAAATATTTCGGTTGGTCGCCATGTTGGATTGTTAAATGTATAGGCCATAGAGTCATGTACCATTAAAGGAAAATTATTGCTTAGGTTCATTATTCAAACTTTCACTTCGATCGCATGACTACATCACAAGAAATACAAACTTAATTTTAAAATTCGCACTGCCGCCATCTTGATGTTATGTAAACAATTGATCTAAATTAGATACCAGTGGATTACAATGTGTATAAATATTTCCTGTACCAGGTTTCAGTGGGCTTGGAACATTAAATCGCGAGAAAGGTCTATTTAAAATGATCAAATTCGCTTGGCCGCCATGTCCGTTTTGTAGTTAACCGGTTTTTGAAAATCTTATAGATGGACTTCCAGTAGTGCCCTTTATCTCCGTAAAAATTTTAGGGAGATACCGCTAATAGTTTCAGAGATATAGAATGCCGGTGAAATATTTCGCACATCCGCCATCTTGTGATTATGTAAACAATTGAACGAAGTTATATGTCGGTGCATTACAATGTATATAAACATATACTGTACCAAGTTTCATTGCGTTTGGTTGGTCAAATCGCGAGAAACGTCTATTTAAAAGTCGCAAATTCGCTTGGCCGCCATGTTGGTTTTGTAGTTACCAGGTTTTCAAAAGTCACATAAGTGAACTTATAGTAGTTCCCTCTATCACCATAGAAAATGTCAGGGTAATATCGGTAATAGTTTCGGAGATATTGAATGCTGGTGAAATATTTCGCACAGCCGCCATGTTGGATTGGTGAGTCGTAACAAAATTTGAAGGGCACGGTCGAGGTCGCCGGGAATAGTGCTAAGAACTTTCCGAGTTTCATTGAAATCGCTCCTGCCGTTTAGATTTTATTAGGGGGGGACACACACACGAATCACACACGCACACACACACACACACACACGCACACGCACACACACACGGACAAAAGGTGATCTCATAAGCCTATTTTTTCAAAATTGAAAATAGGCTACAAAATGCTCGTGTCTTAATGTACTATTTCAGTATTGAATAAAATGAAAATAAAAACTGTTTTTCAGTTAAAATTCGTTAAGATTTATTTGTCTGGTTCTTGTGTTTTCGTTTCTCGAGTTTGCAAAAAAATTTGGTCTCCCGTTGGGGGGGTATGACCCCCGTGACCCCCGTGACCCCCTCCTTGAATCCGAGCCTGGTTGGAAGAGACTAATTTCCTTGCTGTAGGATTAACAACAGTCTTAGATGGACTCTTACAACTCCCGGCTTGTTTACTGCAAGCACGCGCGGATTTATTGGAATGTTCTGGGGCTAGTGGCAGGGGAATTACTCCTGTATTCTTCTCACGCTAGAATCGCATCTGTAGGGAGCCAGCTTACCCTCTTAAAGGCCAAGTTTTCGGACAATCTGATTTATTGTTGAGTATCATCCCATAGCGTACAACACCTCGTATGCCACACTGATCAATATTGTCTTATAGCGATTTCGGAGGTGTAGTTGGTAGCATGCTGAACTGCTATGCCCAAGATAGCGGGATCAAACCCGGCCGAAGTCGTCGGATTCTTAAGAGCGTTAATATATCCTTCAGTAAGCCTCCGTGGTTTACCTAGGCGGCAGTACGCCGGCCTCTCAACGCCGAGTCCGTGGTTCAAATCCCGATCACTTCATGTGAGATTTGTGCTGGACAAAGCGAGGCAGACAGGTTTTTCTCCGGGTACTCCGGTTTTCCCTGTCACAATTTCATTCCAGCAACACTCTCCACTCATTTCATTCATCTGTCATTAATTTAAGCATTACCTCAGGGGAGTGCGACAGGCTTCGGCAGCCGGCACAGTTCATATCCTCGCCGCTAGATGGGGGCTTCATTCATTCTATTCCCTGAGTGGGTCGGTCGACTGGAAGCAGGCCGGGGATTTTTAGCCTACTTTTCACATTTTGCAAAAATGAGGAAAAAGTAGACTTATGAGATCGACCCGGGCAAATGTGTGTCTGTCTGTCTATCTGCCCTTCTGTCTGTCTGTCTGTCTGAGTGTGCCCCCCCCCCTATCAACTCCTAAATGGCTGCATCAATCGAAACAAAATTTGGTAGGAGTAAAGATCTATTCCTGAATATCTCAATGCCGTATTTGAAGACGATGTCAGAGCTACCAACTGCTGAAAAATCGCAATTGAAATTTGAACTCCATGTTGGATATCTTGGAAGGTATGAGTTGGAGCTATATCAAAATTGGCACACGTATAGACAATAATATTTCAGTTTAATTTCCAGGAGGTCATACATGGCAGTGTTGCCTAAAAGATTCTAAGCGTGCTGATAGGTCCAATATTTAAATGCATATAACTTCTACATTATCAATTGAAATTCAACCACATTTCATATGTGCTATGAGTACATAAACAGATATTCTTAAGAGCCACCAGGGCTGCCAACTGTTAATAAATGCTCTCAATTTCTTTTAACCAAATACCAATATAACAGAAAGGATGCAAGCAGACAGTTTTAAACTATTCACACATATAGTACCTGAAATTCTATATTAATTTGGAGTAACTTATATACGTCAGTGCTACCAACCTGATTCTAAGCCTGCTGAGAGGTCCAAATTTAAATACATAGAACTTCTATACTATCATTTGGATTTCAACCACATTTCGCAATGTGCTATGTGTACCATGTCAGATATGACTATGCGTATTCTTAAAAGCAACCAGGGCTGCCAACTGTTAATAAATGCTGTCTCTATTTTTGTTACCCTAATATCAATATATCAGAAAGTATGCAAGCCAATAGCTTTAAACTTTGTACACGTGTTTTACCTGGCATTCTAGATTAATTTGGAGTAACTAATATACGTCAGTGCTGCCAACTTGAATGTAAGCCTGCTGATAGGTTCAATTTTAAAATGCATGTAACATCTATACTAACTAATGGATTTCATTCAAAATTGGCACAACAATATACCATATTATTTCAGATTATTTCTGACCAATACATGCATGACATTGTTGCCAACATGATTTTACGCGTACTGTTAGATCCAATGTTTAACTGCATGTAACGTCCATGCTATCCATTGGACTTCAACCAAATTTTGTATTCTGTACCCTAAGAGATGGAACTAAGAACATATTCAGTCACCAGGGCTGCCAACTGTAGTGCTCTATTAGGTTACATTATGTCAGGTACACAGTATTTCGAACTAATTAGAAATGTCGATGTTACCAACTTAATTTCGTCATTATTCTAGATAGAGCCATATAGATTAATCATTGGCATGAATCTTAAATTTTAAGAAAAGTAAGCTCTTTAGTTCGTCACGGAACTTCTTGTTTCAATATCCTTCACTATGCCTTCCCTCGGAGGGGAAGTAAACCGGTGGTCCCATATCGTATATTTATGGCATGCAAAAGATCCTTCCACTACAAAACTTGAGTGAAGGTACATTTCAGGTTAGATTTCCTTGAAACGCACTATCACTGTTACAACATTCAACAATAGGTGTCAGTGACATCTGGTAGCGAAAGGTAGAACTACTTGAAATTGAACGGAACTTGTAGCTCACCCAATGGGTGTCCGCTTGAATCAGCTACAGCTTCTGGCGAGCCGAACATGCCTCGGACACTCCCGGCACGAAAAGCCATACGATAAATAAATAAGTTGTCTTTATGAATAAGGGACAACATTTCTTTGCGACCACCTTATGGTATAGTGGCTAGTATTCTTGGCTGTTAGTCTTGAGCATAGATGATATACCGATTGAGTTGCTACGCTACATAGGAGATGAAGGTCTGATCAGGTTATTTCACTTGGTGTGTAGGATTTATGAGACAGGTGAGGTACCCCCTGATTTCAAGAAGAATGTAAACATCCCTATACCAAAGAAAGTGGGAGCTGACAGATGTGAAGATTACCGTACAATCAGCTTGATTACTCATGCTTCAAAGATCCTGTCTAGAATAATGTTTCAAGAGGATGGAAAGCCAGACAGAAACAGTGTTGGCTGAAGGCCAGTTTGGTTTCAGGAGAGTAGAGGTTAAGGGTGGTTCTAACCCACCCGGCGTTGCTCGGGCGGCGTCCATGTTAAATCATTAATATCTGGCCAACCCACGGTCTGATTTTGACAAATTAGGTGCCGTTGGACTCAGGCTGACAGGGGCTTTCCAACGGACCACTCATTTCAACCCCTAAATAAAACCAACCCCTACAAGGGAGTGAAATTTTAATTTTTTAGTGAAATTCTCTTTTAAATGCGACATGTATAAGGTGCGCTGCTAAAATGAACTTAAACGTTGTTGCTCATATAGCGCATGCGTTTTGCTGGATGCCGCTATGGATCAACATTTTTGATTTTGTTTTGTACGCATGTGCACTTGGGATTTTTGTAAGAGGGCGAGCTCTTAGAAAAAATGATTTATAAGAAGGGGTTTTGGTGGTGAGGAGAGAGCCAGATAGTCGCCTACTTTCCTACGAAGTTTGCCGATATCTTTCGAACGCAAAGTCGGATTTGGACGTGTGACGAGTCAAATCGCTTGTCTCGAAGCCCTATATATGTTATTAATAGATTAAAGTTTTGAGAATGAGGGAAACAGGCTTTTTGGGGGTAAAACCATGATTTTAGACTTTTTCTGATATCTCACGAATGCATGTTCGGATTTGGTCGAATGACGTGTCAAATGGCTTGTCTTGAAATCCTCCTTATTTTGGTAATAGGTTAAAGTTTTTGAGAATGAGGGAAACAGAACTTTTTGGTGTAAAACATTGATTTTAGACTTTCTGTTATATCTCACAAACCAATAACGCCAGAGACGTATACGAGGGGTCGTAGGACTCGGGGTGACGCCCATCCCCTCCCCTCTTTCGAATATAGTATTTACGTTTTTTAAAAAATGCGAAAGGGTCTAACGACACTTATGTTGAAAACATTTAATTTTTAAAACTTTTTTTAAAAATCTGTCTAAAATATTCATGAAGATTGGTTGTAGATATAAAGAGACGATACCACTGGGCACGTGTTTCAACGAAGCTATTACTGGCCATGGTGGTGATATACCAATACAGTATTCGCTATTTGGATGAGACGGCGGGTTGAGGGTTCGTTTTCCGATTTTTCCTATGATGGAATTCCTAATTCCTAAACCCCTTGAAGGGGGTCTTTAACGTGTAAACGATTATGAGAGACATGACAAATGATAATTCCTTGATCAGATGAACCTGGCTTAGATAGAACAAACAGAACTTGGTTATATGTTGCTTGAAGTGAGTTTAGAAAACAAACTTGCTGGGGCAGACTGACAGGATGTGGATGTTATTTGAGCTTATTGGAATGCATTGACCTAACTTGACAACAGGGCAATGAAAAAAGCACAGATATGCTGAGGACACTTGAAGGTCAAACGATATGACAACAATGGTGGGAGGGGGAAGCGAGGATGATGTCGCCGATCATGTTCAATGTTCAATGGATGAATTTATATTTTGCGAAGCATTGTTCGGAGAGGGTCATGTGACGACTTGTTTTAAGGGTATTTATTTTTCCGATCTTTCCTATGGTGGACTCATTGATTGAAATAATCCAAAACTGCTAGGGCATGGCCTTGAGATTTTATAAACCGATAATGGGATTTTGACATACAAGGTCCCCCCAGAACTTGACATGATGTCATTCATTTTATGGCTTATGAATTCCCCAAAAAAGACCCAAAACAACTAGATCATGGACTTTTGCTTTTCTTAATATATTGCAAACCCATAATGTTAGATGTTTACTGTGAGTGACGAAACCTAGCTAGTAAAGAAAGAATTATTGTAGGCTACATGTATGGTGACTGACACGTCTTTGACCATTGGAACTTGTTTTCAGATCGGACTGTAGTACATAGGGAGTATAGGTTGTAGGCATGGCTTGACAAACGGTGTACACAAAATTCAATTTATCGATTCAGGAATTAAGAGTAGACTATCATTAATTAATTGGTTAAAGAGTGTAGCTAAAAATAAAAAAATGGTGACTATATTAAACTAAACTGAACCAAGTCGAATCAAACCCAACTGAACCAAACCAAGCCTAAAGCAACCAAAACCTAATCCAGAACAAGCCAAGGGCTTAAGTGTAAAACTTGTGGGGGAATGCAGTCATTATCAATGTCCAAAGGAAGGGATAACGCTCTACCTTTAGAGGGTAAGGTAAAGCTAGCGCATGGTGCAAATGCATATTCCCAAGTACATGAACCACACACACACAACTATTCTATGCTGTTTTTATGAGTTGACTGTTAAAACTTACTCAGTGGTTACTGAGCAAGACGGTCGCTAAACCCAACAAGCTTTAAATACTTGAGGCTAATAATCTATACACACACACACACTTGCTTGTTCTAAACTAAACTGTCTTGCTGGCAGTGCTCACACAGTAGGCAAATGACAGAAATGCTTGGCTAACAGAAATACAATCATTTTCGGTTGTCTAATGTTACCAGCTAACCATTACGTGCTATAGTGGTGAGCACAAGTGCCTCTTGCACCGGAGATCGTAACTCGATTTATAGCTCTAAGGCCTAGAACGAATCAAACTAAGAAAGAAGGGTATGGTGACGCAGTGGTTAAACTGTTAGCCTTTCACTAAGGTAGACTAGGGTTTGATTTTAGGTTAATATACATGTCATAAACAAACAAAAAAGCAGAGATAATGTTTAAAACTGATTACACTTGTCTCTTTTCAAATTATTACTTAGATTACAAATACAAAGGTGGACTGGGTTTGATATACAGTTAATGCTGCCTATCGCATACTAGCCTGTAAGAAAGCCAAACAAGCAAAAGACGTAGGTAGAGCAGTGGTAAAATCGCTATGTGTAGAGAACTACCAAACGGCTTTATGAACTGGCAATGGTATGTCGCATAAACAGTGCAGGATACAATCCAGCAACTATAATTTTTATCTTGTGGAAGAGAGAAACATATATATAGAGAGAGAAGGAGAGATATAGAAAGCTTATGTATGTATGGGTAGCATTGATTGTTTGACCAGAGAAAATACGGTGAGGTAGAGTGGGGAGAGGGAGAATTAACACTTATATATGAATGGTAAATAGTATTTTTGTTTTTTTCAATAGTTTTGTTTTTCAAATACAGTGGTAGATAGCCGTTATTTTGTAATACATTCTTACTGCAGTAGTAATAAGCCTCTACGGTTCCGCTAACACACATAGAGAGACTGGTCAAGCACTCACATTAAGATCATTTACAAAAACATAAAATGAAAAATAAAAAATCTTGTTTTGTAAATATCGTTTTTCAACAGACACAAAATAAATAAAAAATTTATAAACAGCAAAATGGAAAATCCATGTTTCCATATGTACAAAATTTAAAAACCTTAAACGAACATTTTAAAAAATATATGTACAAATGGGAAATTGACAAATGCGTAAATATGAAAATGGAAAACCCATGTTTCCATATCATGATATTGAAAAAAAACTGTCATTTAAAAAAAATGCAAATGGAAAACTGACAAATTGCAATGTGTGAAATGTGAAATTGAACAAATGGCTATCATTATTTTAAAAACTAAAAAAAAAAAAAAAAACACGGTGCTGTATAGTTGAGGTGTGAATCAAACCCTCTCTACTTATTTTGGACCACCCGAGACAGAGTAAACTTGTTTTAGTCCTCATACCACTTTTTAAATTTTGTATTAAAGCTAGGAATTGAACCCAAGAGCTTGTAGGGGGAGACCAAGGTTAGAATATGTTAAACAGATAGTCTTAATTGTAGGGTGTGGTAGCTATATGGAGATGAAACGATAAGCTCGGGACAGGGGCATTAAGAAATGCTGCAAACCAGTCAAACGAGTAAAGACTCAAACAACAACACGTAAGCTCACCAAAATAATGTTGTGTAACGGTAAATGTTAGTCAACGAACAGTAATGCATTACTAAAACCCATGACACGATACCTAAGAGCTTTTATAAAGTTATTTTAAAATGCCTTTAACCCTATATTAAACACCCAGTTCACAATATTCATAACTGCAATGTTACGGTAAAACAAAACAAAATCTATATTTCAAAACAAGCAAGTGGTTTAGTCAATGTATACTGGGAAAAGTTTTGTAAACACTCAAGTCCACAAGACTAATTAAATTAGTAACTGTCAGGTTGGCCGAGTGGTTAAGGTGTTTGACTTAAGATCAAATTTCCTGTACAAGGAAGCAAGGGTTCGAATCCCTTACCTGACATAACTATTGCCTTAACATGGCTTGTCCATACTGAATTATTATGATACTTGCTACACAAACCATAGACAGAGTGTATTGTTTAAGGCACTCTCTTTATGAACATAGTCAGAGACTGTTGATGGTTAACAATTGCATTAATAGTGGGACATGGGGATAGCAATTAAGAAAAACAGCCAATACCCATACAATATTTTTATTCATTTGTTTTTTTTACAATAGTTACACACTGAATACAACTTTTTACCTTTTTTATCATTGTTTGATATAGATTTTAAACACAACGCTTGTTGTAGATCCTTTTATAACATTCTCCAGGTACTGTTGTTCTTAAAAACTGGGGATGCCGCAATGGTTTTATAGACATTTAAAACATGAACTCACTTGTCTATTGTATGAGTATCACTTTAGTAGTGGCATCAAGCAGCAAAATACGTTTACTTACACAATCCATCATTATGGTACATTCATTTTTCTTATCATTATGGAAAGCTCTTAGAATAAAATGTTATATATAGTGGTTCTGGTCACATATAGCTAAATTGTATTAGACATGATTTTTTTGTTTCTTTATAGGCTACTACAATAAATATTCTCAATGCTATGGGGCAGAACTGCGGATTAGAGAGAAAGAAGCTCACTTGATCATTGGTACTTGATAGTTTCACACATGAACAAAAATCCAACATGTCGGACAAGTTTAGACTTGCTTTAAGACTGGCTATGACGTCATAAATGAATGGAACAAATACATTATATAACAAAAACTGACATCAAAATAAGCTACCAACATAAGGCATTAACATAAGCCACCAATATAAGCCACCAGCATAAGCCACCAACATAAGCCATCAACATAAGCCACCAACATAAGGCATTAACATAAGCCACCAATATAAGCCACCAGCATAAGCCACCAACATAAGCCATCAACATAAGCCACCAACATAAGGCATTAACATAAGCCACCAATATAAGCCACCAGCATAAGCCACCAACATAAGCCATCAACATAAGCCACCAACATAAGGCATTAACATAAGCCACCAATATAAGCCACCAGCATAAGCCACCAACATAAGCCATCAACATAAGCCACCAACATAAGGCATTAACATAAGCCACCAATATAAGCCACCAGCATAAGCCACCAACATAAGCCATCAACATAAGCCACCAACATAAGGCATTAACATAAGCCACCAATATAAGCCACCAGCATAAGCCACCAACATAAGCCATCAACATAAGCCACCAACATAAGGCATTAACATAAGCCACCAATATAAGCCACCAGCATAAGCCACCAATATAAGCCACCAGCATAAGCCACCAACATAAGCCATCAACATAAGCCACCAATATAAGCCATCAACATAAGGCATTAACATAAGCCACCAATATAAGCCACCAGCATAAGCCACCAATATAAGCCATCAACATAAGCCACCAATATAAGCCACCAACATAAGGCATTAACATAAGCCACCAATATAAGCCACCAGCATAAGCCACCAACATAAGCCATCAACATAAGCCACCAACATAAGGCATTAACATAAGCCACCAATATAAGCCACCAGCATAAGCCACCAATATAAGCCACCAGCATAAGCCACCAACATAAGCCATCAACATAAGCCACCAATATAAGCCATCAACATAAGCCACCAATATAAGCCACCAACATAAGCCACCAACATAAGCCATCAACAAAAGCCACCAATATAAGCCACCAACATAAGCCATCAACACAAGCCACCAATATAAGCCACCAACATAAGCCACCAACATAAACCATCAACATAAGCCACCAAAATAAGCCACCAACATACGCCACCAACATAAGCCATCAACATAAGCCACCAATATAAGCCACTAACATAGCCATCAACATAAGCCACCAACATAAGCCACCAACATAAGCCATCAACATAAGCCACCAATATAAGCCACCAACATAAGCCACCAACATAAACCATCAACATAAGCCACCAACATAAGCCATCAACATAAGCCACCAATATAAGCCACCAACATAAGCCACCAACATCATCCTATATAAAACGTCAACACAAAATCACACTTTCACCAGAATTGTTCTGACCTTTGTAGTATGTAGATCAACTTTACAAGTCAGTTACTACTATGGAATATACTATAACCAATAAAGGCAAACCACGTGCACTGTATCATGGCTACTCCTATAACTATAAGCGGCAAAATGTGAATGGAATCATATTTTGGCAGTGTCCAAAACAAAGGACAGCAAAATGTTTAGGTCATCTAAAAAGTAAGAATGGTAAGGTCTTAAGTGTGGGTAATCATCAATGTAGTGTACCAGATAAAACACTGTTGCTGTCAACAAAATATCATGAAAATGCTAAAAAGCAAGTTCAAGAAAATGATATTGCTGCTCAAGATAGAGCATTGTTTGTTGAAAAGCAATTATCATCTCCTCAAAAAGTCATGTTAGGACAGTTTTCAACGTTCAAAAAACCCTTAACACTATCAAAAGCAACACAGACTCTTCAAGAGGTCCCTTTTGAAAAGGAAAAAAAGGAATTGGATAGTTCTAGTGATGTTGAGGATGATGATGATGATGATGATGATGATGATGGTGGTGACAATGACTATAATAATTATGATGATAATATTTATAATGATAATGATGATAATTATGATGATGAAAAAGAAGAGGATGAAGGTTTAATGTCTATAAAACCATTGCGGCTTCCCCAGTTTTTAAGAACAAGAGTACCTGGAGAATGTTATAAAAGGATCTACAACAAGCGTTGTGTGTTAAAAATCTATATCAAACAATGATAAAAAGATATAAAAGTTGTATTCAGTGTGTATCTATTGTAAAAAAAACTAAATGAAAAAAAATATTGTATGGGTATTGGCTGTTTTTCTTAATTGCTATCCCCATGTCCCACTATTAATGCAATTGTTAACCATCAACAGTCTCGGACTATGTTCATAAAGAGAGTGCCTTAAACAATACACTCTGTCTATGGTTTGTGTAGCAAGTATCATAATAATTCAGTGTTGACAAGCCATGTTAAGGCTATAGTTATGTCAGGTAAGGGATTCGAACCCTTGCTTCCTTGTACAGGAAATTTGATCTTAAGTCAAACACCTTAACCACTCGGCCAACCTGACAGTTACTAATTTAATTAGTCTTGTGGACTTGAGTGTTTACAAAATATTTCCCAGTATACATTGACTAAACCACTTGCTTGTTTTGAAATATAGATTTTGTTTTGTTTTACCATAACAATGCAGTTATGAATATTGTGAACTGGGTGTTTAATATAGGGTTAAAGGCATTTTAAAATAACTTTAGAAAAGCTCTTAGGTATCGTGTCATGGGTTTTAGTAATGCATTACTGTTCGTTGACTAACATTTACCGTTACACAACATTATTTTGGTGAGCTTACGTGTTGTTGTTTGAGTCTTTAGTCGTTTGACTGGTTTGCTGCAGATCTTAATGCCCCTGTCCCGAGCTAATCGTTTCATCTCCATATAGCTACCACACCCTACAATTAAGACTATCTGTTTAACATATTCTAACCTTGGTCTCCCCCTACAAGCTCTTGGGTTCAATTCCAAGCTTTAATACAAAATTTTAAAAGTGGTATGAGGACTAAAACAAGTATACTCAGTCTCGGGTGGTCCAAAATAAGTAGAGAGGGTTTGATTCACACCTCAACCATACAGCACCGCGTTTTTTTTTTAAGATTTTAAAATAATGATAGTCATTGGTTCAATTTCACATTTCACACATTGCAATTTGTCAGTTTTCCATTTGCATTTTTTTAAATGACAGTTTGATGTTTTTTCAATATCATGATATGGAAACATGGATTTTCCATTTTCATATTTACGCATTTGTCAATTTCCCATTTGTACATATATTTGTTTAAATGTTCGTTTAAGGTTTTTAAATTTTGTCTATATGGAAACATGGATTTTCCATTTTGCTGTTTATACATTTTTTATTTATTTTCTGTATGTTGAAAAACGATATTTACAAAACAAGATATTTTAATTTTCATTTTATGTTTTTGTAAATGATCTTAATGTGAGACTGTCTATGTGTGTTAGCGGAACCGTAGAGGCTTATTACTACTGCAAGTAAGAATGTTTTACAAAATAACGGATATCTACCACTGTATTTGAAAAACAAAACTATTGAAAAAAACGAAAAATAAAATTTACCATTCATATATAAGTGTTAATTCTCCCTCTACCCACTCTACCTCACCGTATTTTCTCTGGTCAAACAATCAGTGCTACCCATACATATATAAGCTTTCTATATCTCTCCTTCTCTATATATATATGTTTTCTCTGTTCCACAAGATAAGAATTATGGTTGGTGGATTGTATCCTGCACTGTTTATGCGACATACCATTGCCAGTTCATAAAGCCGTTAGGTAGTTCTCTACACATAGCGATTTTACCACTGCTCTACCTACGTCTTTTGCTTGTTTGGCTTTCTTACAGGCTAGTATGGGATAGGCAGCATTAACTGTATATCAAACCCAGTCCACCTTTGTATTTGTAATCTAAGTAATAATTTAAAAAGAGACAAGTGTAATCAGTTTTAAACATTATCTCTGCTTTTTTGTTCCTTTATGACATGTATATTAACCTAAAATCAAACCCTAGTCTACCTTAGTGAAAGGCTAACAGTTTAACCACTGCGTCACCATGCCCTTCTTTCTTAGTTTGATTCGTTCTAGGCCTTAGAGCTATAAATCGAGTTACGATCTCCGGTGCAAGAGGCACTTGTGCTCACCACTATAGCACGTAATGGTTAGCTGGTAACATTAGACAACCGAAAATGATTGTATTTCTGTTAGCCAAGCATTTCTGTCATTTGCCTACTGTGTGAGCACTGCCAGCAAGACAGTTTAGTTTAGAACAAGCAAGTGTGTGTGTGTGTATAGATTATTAGCCTCAAGTATTTAAAGCTTGTTGTGTTTAGCGACCGTCTTGCTCAGTAATCACTGAGAAAGTTTTAACAGTCAACTCATAAAAACAGCATAGAATAGTTGTGTGTGTGTGGTTCATGTACTTGGGAATATGCATTAGCACCATGCGTTAGCTTTACCTTACCCTCTAAAGGTAGAGCGTTATCCCTTCCTTTGGACATTGTCAATGACTGCATTCCCCCACAAGATTTACACTTAAGCCCTTGGCTTTTTCTTGATTAGGTTGGGTTTGCTTTAGGCTTGGTTTGGTTCAGTTGGGTTTTATTCGACTTGGTTCAGTTTAGATTAATGTAGTCACCATTTTTGTATTTTTAGCTACACTCTTTAACCAATTAATTAATGATAGTCTACTCTTAATTCTTGAATCGAGAAATTGAATTTTGTGTACACCATTTGTCAAGCCATGCCTACAACCTGTACTCCCTATGTACTACAGTCAGACCTGAAAACAAGTTCCAATGGTCAAAGACGTGTCAGTCACCATACATGTAGCCTACAATAATTCTTTCTTTACCTAGCAAGGTTTCGTCACTCACAGTAAACATCTAACATTATGGGTTGGCAATATATTAAGAAAAGCAAAAGTCCATGATCTTGTTGTCTTGGGTCTTTTTTGGGGAAATTCTTAAGCCATAAAATGAATGACATCATGTCAAGTTCTGGGGGGACCTTGTATGTCAAAATCCCATTATCGGTTTATAAAATCTCAAGGCCATGCCCTAGCAGTTTTGGATTATTTCAATCAATGAGTCCACCATAGGAAAGATCGGAAAAATAAATACCCTTAAAACAAGTCGTCACATGACCCTCTCCGAACAATGCTTCGCAAAATATAAATTCATCCATTGAACATTGAACATGATCGGCGACATCATCCTCGCTTCCCCCTCCCACCATTGTTGGCATATCGTTTGACCTTAAAGTGTCCTCAGCATATCTGTGCTTTTTTCATTGCCCTGTTGTCAAGTTAGGTCAATGCATTCCAATAAGCTCAAATAACATCCACATCCTGTCAGTCTGCCCCAGCAAGTTTGTTTTCTAAACTCACTTCAAGCAACATATAACCAAGTTCTGTTTGTTCTATCTAAAGCCAGGTTCATCTGATCAAGGAATTATCATTTATCATGTCACTCATAATCGTTTACACGTTAAAGACCCCCTTCAGGGGGTTTAGGAATTAGGAATTCCATCATAGGAAAAATCGGAAAACGAACCCTCGACCCACCGTCTCATCGAAATAGCGAATACTGTATTGGTATATCACCACCGTGGCCAGTAATAGCTTCGTTGAAACACGTGCCCAGTGGTATCGTCTCTTTCTAACTACAACCACTCTTCATGAACATTTTAGACAGATTTAAAAAAAGTTTTAAAAACTAAAATGCTTTCAACAAAAGTGTCGTTAGACCCTTTCGCATTTTTTAAAAACATAAATACTATATTCAAAAGGGGGAGGGGAGGGGCGTCACCCCGATTCCTACGACCCCTCGTATACGTCTCTGGCGTTATTGGTTTGTGAGATATAACAGAAAGTCTAAAATCACAGTTTTACACCAAAAAATTCTGTTTCCCTCATTCTCAAAAACTTTAACTTCTTACCAAAATAAAGAGGGTTTCGAGACAAGCCATTTGACACGTCATACGTCCAAATCCGACCATGCATTCGTGAGATATCAGAAAAAGTCTAAAATCATGTTTTTACCCCCAAAAAGCCTGTTTTCCTCATTCTCAAAACGTTAACCTATTAATAACATATATTAAGTGCTTCGAGACAAGCGATTTGACACGTCACAAGTCCAAATCCGACTTTGCGTTCGAAAGATATCGGCTAACTTCGTAGGATAGTAGGCGACTATCTGGCTCTCTCCTCACCACCAAAACCCTTTCTTATAAATCATTTTTTTTCTAAGAGCTCGCCCTCTTACAAAAATCCCAAGTGCGCATGCGTACAAAACAAAACAAAAATGTTGATCCATAGCGGCATCCAGCAAAACGCATGCGCTATATGAGCAACAACGTTTATGTTCATTTTAGCAGCGCACCTTATACATGTCGCATTTGAAAAGGGACTTTCACTAAAAAATTACAATTTCACCCCCTAGTAGTAGTATGTTTTATTTAGGGGTTGAAATTGCAAAGAGGGCGTCAACCCGAGTCCAACGACACCTCATTTGTCAAAATCGGACCATGGGTTGGCCAGATATTAATGATTTAACATGGACGCCGCCCGAGCAACACCGGGTGGATTAGAACTCCCCTTACCCCCTACTCAGGAGAAATGTAGGAACAAGGGAAGCTGTACTAAGTCTTAGGCTGATTTTGGAATGTAGAATAAGGAAAGATAAGAGAACGTTATGGCATTTGTAGACCTAGAAAAGACCTTTGATAACGTTGATTTGTCTAAATTGTTTGACATTTTGAAAACGATTGGAATAAAGTACAGGGATAGGAGGGTGATATACAATCTATACAGAAACCAGAAAGCAGTCATTCGAGCTGAAGTACATGAGAGAGAAGCTGGTATTCAGAAAGGTGTAAGGCAAGGCTGCAACTTGTCACCCCTACTTTTCTATCTTTACATTGAACAAGCAATGAAGGAGTTTGGAGAAAAATTTAAAGTGGGAGGAAGATTCAAGGAGAAATAATTTCAACTCTGAGATTCGCCGATGACATAGTCATCTTGGCCGACACGCCAGAGGACTTGAATGTGTTTTCAGCCTATTTTCAATTTTGAAAAAATAGGCTTATGAGATCACCATTTGTCCGTGTGTGTGTGCGTGTGTGTGTGTGTGTGAGGTGTGTGTGTGTGTCCCCCTGATAAATTCTAAACGGCAGGAGCGATTTCAATGAAACTCGGTAAGTTCATAGCACTATTCCGGGTGACCTCGACTGTGCCCTTCAAATTTTGTTACGTCTCACCAATCCAACATGGCAGCTGTGCGAAATATTTCACCAGCATTCAATATCTCCGAAACTATTCCCGATATCACCCTGGAATTTATTACGGAGATAAAGGGAACTACTAGAAGTTCACCTATGTGACTTTTGAAAAACTGGTAACTACAAAACCAACATGGCTGCCTCGCGAATTCGCGACTTTTAAATAGACGTTTCTCGCGATTTAACCAACCAAACGCAATAAAACTTGGTACAGTATATGTTTATACACATTGTAATGCACCGAAATCTAACTTCGTTCAATTGTTTACATAACCACAATATGGCGGCTGTGCAAGATATTTCACCGGCATTCTATATCTCTGAAACTATTAGCGGTATCACCCTGAAATTTTGTACGGAGATAAAGGGCACTACTGGAAGTTCGTCTATAAGACTTTCAAAACCGGTTAACTACAAAACGAACATGGCAGCCAAGCTAATTAGAAAAATATAAATAGAACTATCTCGCGATTTAATGTTCCAAACGCAATGAAATCTGATACAGGAAATGTCTATACACATTGTAATGCACTGGTATCTATTTAGTTCAATTGTTTACATAACCTTAAGATGGCGGCTGTGCGAATTTTAAAATTAAGTTTTTATTTCTTGTGTCGTATTCATGCGATCGAGGTTAAAGTTTGAATAATGAACCTACGCAATAATTTTCATATAATGGTACATGACTCTATGGCCTAAACATTTAACAATCCAACATGGCGACAATCCGAAATATTTAGACGGCTATGAATATCTACGAATCTATTATAGCAAGCAAACTGAATTTTTTGATGGTCATAGGGGCTATGAGCTTAATTTCACCTATAGGACTTTAAATAACCTGGTGATCACAAATCCAACATGGCGGCGACGCGAATTATATATATTCACATGGACGTTTCTCGCAATTTAACCATCCGAGTGCAGACAAACTTGGTACAGTAAATACTTTTACGAATATTAATCCACTGGCATCTAATTTATTTCAATTTTTTCCATAACCACAAGATGGCAGCTGTGCGAAATTTTAAAATCTCCTTGTTACTTCTTGTGTCCTAATCATGCGATTGAAATTTGAATGCTACACGTACACAATAATCTTCATGTAACAGTACATAACTCAAGGACCTACATATATAAAATCCAACTTGGCGACCATCCGAAATATTTAGTCGGTTCTCAATATCTACGAATCTATTACAGCAATCAAACTGAAATTTTGTATGTTGATAGTGGCAGTTAACATAAGTAGGATATATCAAAATAGGCTGTATAGTTCTTCACGGAACTACTTGTTGAATAGTATGAACTCCATCTTTAGGAAAGAATTCATGATGAAAATGAATGAATGTAAAAGAAAAATATTGGAATGAAGCCGAAATAAATCAGAAACCTCTATGGACATCCAATTGACAGGTGAAAAACCAAAGAAAGTAGGAGATTTCCGTTACTTAGGAAGCAAAATAACCAGTGATGGACGAAGCAAACAGGATATAAAAAGTAGGTTAGCTCTGGCAAGGAATGCATTTCTACAGAAAAGGAATCTGTTGACATCGAATATAGATTTAGCTATTAGGAAGTCATTTTTGAAAGCCTTTGTCTGGAGCGTGGCGCTCTATGGAAGTGAAACTTGGACTATTGGTGCAACAGAAAAGAGGAGAATTGAAGCGTTTGAAATGTGGTGTTACAGGAGAATGATGAAGATCAGATGGGTAGATAGGGTTACAAAAAAGAGTTATGTCTAGTGGGAGAGGGGAGATGTTTCTGGCGACTGCTAATGATGAGAAGAGATCGGTTGGTAGGACACATACTAAGACACCCAGGAATAGCAAGCTTAGTTATGGAAGGAAGGGTCAAGGACAAGAACTGTAGGGGTAGACCAAGGTTAGAATATGTTAAACAGATTGCCTCGGATGTAGGGTGTGGTAGCTATGTAGATATGAAACGATTAGCTCAGGACAGGTAGGCATGGAGTGCTGCATCAAACCAGTCCAAAAACTGAAGACTCAAACAACAACAACAGTCTTGAGCTCCGGGTTTGAATCTCGGCTCTGTCTGGAAATTTAATTTGGACTGAGGGCTGGAGCTGGGTACATTCAGTCTCACAGTTATCCTATAAGTGATTTTCCGTGGTTTACCACTTCCCACTCGAGGAAAATACCGGGTTGGTTCCTAAATAAAGGCCACGGCCGTATACCTCCGATTGCTCATTTTAATGACAAATATACACGCTATTGCAGCCATCATAATAACTCAGGTCATCAGACAAAAGAACACACTCACACCCAAGTATACTGGGATAAATAACCACGATGTCCAAGCCTCTCAAATGAAACAAAACAGAAAACGAAACTAAAACTAAAACCTCAAACCTCAAAGGATGAGGAGTGATTGATTTGGAAAGAACTTGAGCCATGAAAGGCAGATAGAAGAAGTTCCACCTCATAGTCACTAGAAAAGGGGAAAATCGGATTCAACTCAGGAATCCTTTGGGAACGCTGATTCCTGAACTCGCCTGTCGTGTTCCCCCCTTTAGGGTGTTGCACTATCCAGTTTGGGATACACACACCCTGCCTCCTTTAGGGCCTTGTCCAGAAGACAGGAGATAAGTTAGAATGAAGAGAAAAATAGTTGGCTGCTATAAAATGAAGAGGTTGGTTGGTTCCTCAGTTTAGGGGCTGCGACAACGCGGTCATGCAGCCCCGTGTACTTAGGGTGTGTGTAGAATCTGTCTGATAACCGGTGTTAATTGTGATGACTCTATTAGTGTGTGTTTCTGTTTCTTAATTCAAGTAAGGACTGCAGACTTTGGGTTATTCAAGTAGTTATTACTTTTGCCGCCAAACGCGACCGTCAACAACTACTAGTTCAGAACTTGGCTACTAGACGCCACCGCAGTCGGCTCCTGGCGACGAACGTAGGAACCTGAGCGCTCTTTACATTTTAACCTAATTTAGCTTCACACAGGTGTAATTAGTGGAAGGTTCTTTAACATGCCATAAATCTATGACATGGGATCGCCGGCTTTACTTCCCCTCCGAGGGAAGGCATACTGAGGGATTTTAACGCTTTTGAAAAATCGGATGACATCGGCCGGGTTTGAACCAGCGATCTTGGGCATAGAAGCTCAGCATGCTACAACTACGGCACCAAAGCCGCTTATATATAAAAAGAAAAAAAGGAAGATATCAAGAAAAATGAGACAAGGGCGAATTAAGGTGGGTAAAATGAAAGTCACCCTAGAACTCAGATACCTTAGTACCGTCGGAAACGGAAGTGAACAAGAGTCGACCAAGGGAGGTTGACAGGAACCCAATACAAGCAAGTCAAAGCGATTCCGGACTCAGCTGGGATCCCGTCATTGCCAGCCCACACTTTACTAGGTGTGAGCCCCTGGGTTTATCGCTATAAGTCATTAGTTCAATGATGCTTTTGCAAAAACAGTTTATTTATAAATTCACGTGTGATATTTGGCACCTGTGCTGAGGTTTGCAGAGTAGAGGTGCAGATGACCTATTAGTTCCGCCCATTAAAACCTCAATATTTATTTTAAAAGGCGTTCAAAATTTCGATTTTTCATTCAGCGTCACCGAGTGAAATGTTACATTTTAAAATCAGTGCTACCAACATAAATCGTTCATCGTTCCTCAAGATAGCTCTCGTCAACATATCTCCAGCACTGGAAAATATGTGTCCAAAACTACATGATTAGGCTTTTAACGCTTGGGAATTTTGTACTGGTGTATCAACTTACCGAGAGGCAGGTTCAATAGAACACAGTGAGACATGTTCCTCTTCGGATATGGCTCGCTGCGTGGCTCAGTGGTAACGTTCTCGCTTGCTGTGCCCAACGTTGCAGGATTGAATCCTGGCGCAGTCAGATGGCACGTCAGGGTGCGCAAAGGCGAGGGAGCCGTGTCAGTAGATTTACTGGAACGATAAAGATCCCCCTCGGGGCAAAATTCCAGGACCCCGGCGTCTCTAATAGTCCCAGAAGTTAAAGGGACGTAAAATCAATACCATTATTATTTTTCTTCCGAGCTCTAACTACCGCCCAGTGTTCCCACATTCGTCTCCGGTGTTGTTCTTTTCTCTCTTGGGACCACGCCTTCCCTGTCTTCAGCTTCGGCTTTTCCTGGAAACCTTTGTGCATACGTATTTTTTCCTGAAGTGGAACACGCTCCTGGATATCTTTAGGGGAAATTACCATTTCACGTAGATCTTTCTCAACTTCCGTAAATCATGCCCCTTTGGTTTTCTTATCTTGAAAGTACGTCAATATCCGTTTTGGTATCCTGCCTGGGCTCATTCGTGTCACGTGGCTATAAAAGGCAATCCTTCTTTTTCGAATCGTGTCACTGATCTTCTCCGTGTGCTTGTACAATTCGTGGTTGTGACGCCTTCCGTACTCGCTGTTTTCTTAGATGGGACCCAGGATTTTCCTCAAAATCTTCCTTTCTTTAGCCTCTAGTTTTTCCACTAAACCTTTCTTGTTCATTATTAGAGTCTCAGCCGCATACAGAGCCTCTGGTCGAATAACAGTGCAGTAATGTCTAATCTTGGCGTTTAATGATATCGATCTCTTATTGTAGATGTCTTTAGTCAGGTTGTATGCCATTTCCATTTTATTAATGCGTGATATGAAGGCTTCCTTCTCTGATAGGTTAAGCTCTATCCATTCACCGAGGTATTTAAAATTTTCTGCCTTCTGAACTTTTCCTAGTCCTAGTCCTTTTCCTAGTTCCCTGGGCGCTGATTTTATGTTTGTCATGAATTGTGTCTTCTCAAAGGAGATTTGAAGCCCAGCCTTCAGTGCTTGATTTTCCAGCTGGTTAAGTTGTGGAAAGATCACCAGATCATCTGCAAACGCTAGACAGTCGATTGTAAGATTCATATACTTGTCCCCTAGCCTTACGCCATTTTCTACCCTTGAATTTTTCATTTCCTTCCGCCATTCTCGGATGACCTTTTCCAAAACACAATTGAAGAGAAGCGGTGATAGCCCGTTTCCTTATCTCACTCCTGTCCTGATTTCAAAGGTATCAGACATCTCTCCCCTGAACTTCACTTATACATGTGTATAATCTGTAACTTTCGAATCACTGGAGTTAATTTTTAGCCTACTTTTCACATTTTGTAAAAATGAAGATAAAATAGACTTATGAGATCGATCCGGGCAAATGTATGTCTGTCTGTCCTTCTGTATGTGAGAGTGTGTCCCCCTCCCCTATCAACTCCTAAACGGCTGCAGCAATCGAAACAAATTTCGGTAGGAGTAAAGATATATATCTGAATATTTCAATGCCATATTTGAAAATGATGTCAGTGCTACCAACTGCTGAAAAATCGCAACTGAAATTTGAGCTCCATGTTGGATATCTTTGAAGGTATGAATGGGAGCTATTTCAAAATTAGCACACCTATAGATAATATTTCAGTTTAATTTACAGGAGGCCATACATGGCAGTGTTGCCAAAATGATTATAAGCCTGCTGATAGGTCCAAATTTTAAATGCATATAACTTCTACACTATCAATAGGATTTCAACAAACTTTCGTAAGTCATGGATGGTGATTGTTGTGACTGTTGGACTATGTTCCCTTCTGGGTGTCATTGCTGATGTCCAGAGCCCTTCTAGGTTTATGATGTTCTCTTCTAAAGAAAACCAGGTCAATTGTGCTAGTGCCGTTTGGTGCTATGTATGCTTCTTGGTGGGGTTTATTGACCACTGTGTAGCCTTCCTCCATTAGTGTCTTAATCAGGAGATCCGTTTTAGTATTTGGCTTGTCGATCCTCGCATTAAAATCACCAGCCACGATAACTCTTGGGTTTCTATTTGTTTGTGTGATTGCCTCCATTACTTTCTGTATTACTGTTTCTGTGTCTGTTTTTGAATTAATATGCATGCCCACGATGGTTATCTCTGTAGTTTTTATTATGACCATGTTTTCTTCTTTTATTATTTTTTGCACTGTCCCAAAGCAAGGTTTGCAGAAGATGGAAACTTCTCCTGCTGGTCGTCCTTCAGTAGGTTGGGCAAACGAGTTGAATCCGTATTATCCTTCAATAGTGTATGTTTTGTAAGGAAGGTCTCCGTGACGATAATTACATCATATTTTGTTATAGTGTTTGAAGGTGTCTTTATCATGGCATTTTGTAACCCTTCTATATTCCATAATAGGATGGAGAGGCATTTAGATGAGTTCCACTCCTTCGGGTTGTCGGGGTCTTCGAAAGCGAAACCTACTACATACTTTGGCCAAAATTCTGTTTGTTCCGTTTTTTTTTCAAGGTGGTCAAAGAGAAAGCCAACCTTGAAAGCTTTTCTTTCACCTGTCGACTGGAGTTCTTCACAACATACATTTTCTGTTATCCCTTTATACCATACTTTTGATTTTTGCAAAAAATGAAAGTAGACTTATGAGATCTACACAGGGCCAAAAATTGTGTGTCTGACTGTGTGTGTGTATGTGTGTGTGTGAGTCTGTGTGTGTATGAGTGTGTGTACTCTGAATGTCTGCCCCCCCCCCCCCCGACCGCCACCCTATCAATTCAAACACGGTGAAACCTAATTGAACGAAATTTGGTACAGAAGTAGAACTAGCAAAGGGCACCTCAGTGCCAAGTTTTATATGGCTGCCATCTTTACCAAAACCGAATGGCGGCCATTCAAACGTTTAAAACGTAAAATCAAATAACGACTAACCAAATTATCCGATCTCTACCAAATTTGGTAACAACATACCTTCATATATGACACGTCTTGTGATCAAACTACAAGGTCATCTGCCGTACCATTTCAGGATGGCGGCCGTGCGAATTATGCAACCTTTATAATCCATATCATGGGACCCACCAGTTCCGATTATCGAGCCGAGAGTCGTTTTAACTGATCTAAAGGAAGAGACACGTACGAAATTAAAATTTTATTTTGTAATAATATAGTGCAGAAGTGATTTTAAAAAGCTGAGCCGTCTCAGTTAAAAGGCAAGATGGCAGCGGATATCTTGTGCCTGACTTATATTTCACTTATTTGAGTAATGCATGCAATATAGCGTACTGATACGAAATAAATAAACTTTGTAGGAAATGCTTTATATATAAATAATATACTCCACTGATGAAATTGTTTAGTCTAAATCATTATATGCTAGCACGTTCTACGTAACTCATTTGATATTGGACGATGTTCGTTGGCACGTTTGGCTCCGTGGTAAAACGTTGGCCTATCACTCATATGGCTATAGTTGAAACCCCACCAGGGTTAGGCTTTTTTGCTTGAAATTTTTGATGTGTAACATCTTTCCGCTCGGTTGCTGGATAGTTTTGTGGGAGTGATTTTGAAAATTGGGGACGGAAGTGGATCGGAACGATCGAGCTGGCAGTGGTGGATCAAACGGAAGTATGCACTGCCCGCTCGATCGATCAAACGGAAGTGTACTAGCTGGCAGTTGTGGACAACGGCAGTATGCACTGCCCGCTCGATCGATCAAATGGAAGTGTACTAGCTGGCAGTGGTGGACAACGGAAGTATGCGCTGCCCGCTCGATCGATCGAATGGAAGTGTGTCCTAGCTGGCAGTGGTGGATTGAATGGAAGTATAAGACGCACTGCCAAATCGATCGATCGATCTAGCTGGCACTGGTAAGAGAAACAATCAGCGCACGGTGTCGAAAATTGATACCATGACGCACTCTCAGCCATGTGGAATGTATATGACATACTGAACGGAAAACGCTCATGCGAACTCTGGTGTCAAGTGATTTAAACAAATGACATGGTACATGTTCGAAGTCATCGTATCAGTATTTAAATGGTAAAATGCCTTAATATCAAACATTGTAAGTAGTCGGCATTGCATTGGCATAAGGCATTCTAAACTCAATGTCACTCAGGAACATTATAGAAACAAGCAAAATATAAATGAAACTTAATTCCGTAAAGCAGTATTATTGGAACGTGGAAATAAGTCACCATCTTGTGCACAATATTTGCGTAGTCGAAATAACCGTGGGGTTATTGCGTATGACTGTGAATCTAGAGATCTTGGGTTCGAATCCTGGGCGGGGTAGATATTTTTTCTACCAGATTATCATTTTAAATTATATATCATATCAATATAACTCATTTTAAAAGAATCCATATGAAATTACGTGTTGGTCTGTGAATCAAGAGGACCTGTTTATAAAGAATTTAAGGTTATGAGCGGTGTCGCGCCTATTAATCTAGTTGATCCATAAGTAGGGGGGTAATAGGAGTTATGCCCCCCCCCCTCCCCCACCACTAATCCCAATGCGAGCCGATAACTCCCGAACCCGTGTTCGGAGATTCACGAATGAAGTGTTGTTGGACTCGGGCTGACGGGGGCTTTGCTATGGACCACTCGTTATAATTTTGAAAAAAGAAAATTGTTTTTGAATATAGGTAATAGTTTCAGAACCAAACATGATAGAACGTTGTGCCATAGTTGAAACGAATAGCCTTTACGTCCTTTATATTTTATATTAAAACTTTTTTATTTTTGATTTTTTTTGAAAACATTCCAATTTTGAAATGCCTATACTTTGGAAACTAGAAATTTTGCAAGAAAGTTTGTTTGACGTAAATGAATAGTCCCTACCCAATCTACCTTCAAAATAAATGTCAAGACTCTAGGGTAAAAACTTGACAGTAGTGCTAGAATGACATTTCTGCTCCACTTAGGATGTTGTGAGCCCCTGGCGACCTTGGGAAGGAAGGAGTAATGCTAGGAGGGTGTGCTTGGATTCGTTTTTTTCGTCTCGTTGTGCTCTTTACGGGAATGTAGGTGTTGAAAAGGTGAAATGCTGGAAACATGTTTTTTTTTTGTAAAACCGTGATCTTAGACTTTTTGTTATATCTCGCGGACCAATCATGCCAGAGGCGTGTACGAGGGGTCCAAGGACTCGGGGTGGCGTCCTCTTTGCTATTTTTTTTAATTTGATTTTTTTTGAAAGTAGGCGATAGTTTGAAAACCAAACATGATAGAACGTTGTGCCATAGTTGAAACGAATGGTCACTATGACCTTTATTTTTTATGATAAAACTTTTTTTTTTGAAAACAGTCCAATTTTGAAAATCTTATATTTTGGAAACTAGAAATTCTACAAAAGAGCGTGTTTGATATAATTGAAAGGTCCCTACTCCCTCTACCAAGAAAATAAATGTCAAGTTTTTAGGACAAAAAATCTATGCATGTTGAAACGTTTTACCTGTTTTTTTTAAATTAAAATAAAGAGTGTTTGTAGACAGAGAGCCAGTAGCGCTTGACGTATGTTACAACGAGGCTATGACTGGCCATGGTGGATACAGGAAATGGCTGTTTCGATGGGCAGCAGGGCGACGGATCGCTTTTCGATATTTTCTATGACGTATGGACAGATACCAATATTTCGAAAATCTCCTAATGGTGATCTTTAAACATGTTAGTAATTGTTAATCAGTAACCTGACAAATTCATAATGATATGCGACGAATAAAAGCGAGGCTTTTATAGTTGTTAACAACAGAACTTACTTTGTGAATGTATGTCTGGGTGGTAGCCAAAACGGAAAAAAACAGAATATCTGCTCAAGAGGCCTACTTTGAGCCTGGCTAGTCGGCTAAGAGAATGGAATGTGGTTGAGAGCTGACAACATTGGTGTCATATGATAACAGGTTGGAACAATGTGGCAACTCTGTAAAAAGGTGATAACGGCTAGCCAGGCGGCGAGATTGCATTTTCTAGTTCACTTTTAGCATGAGAGCGATACGGCATCTTGATTGCCTGTTCCGACGAAATACGGCTGCAACAAGGGCTGTGATTAGTCAGGGTAGTTATACAGTGGAACCTATCAGCGATGTCGTTCCAGGCTTGAACAAAATATGTAGAACTCCCACTGTCTTAACTTCCTATTTTCTTTGTACCTTCTATTGTAATGCGCCTAGCAATAGTTGCATGATCATTGTTTCTAGGCCATAAGTGTTTCCGTATCTTCTTGAGTCAAGAACTGCGATGAATGGCAAGCTTTTTTTCGGCTGCGTAGTTGCCATTCATATCTTTCAGGCCGTCGGAAATAAAATATTTTGAGCCACCTCCCATGTGTATACAATTCTTGATCGGGAGAGGTTGCTAAGCTACTTCCGCATTCGTACAGAGTAAATGAACTAATCGATGAAAAACATTCTGGTAATGATTCTTCTTGACTTAAGAAAATACGGAAACACTTATGGCCTAGGATCAATGATCATGCAACTATTGCTTGGCGCATTACAACTTATACGGGTACCAAGGAAATATGAAGTTAAAACAGTGTGAGTTCCACATATTAAATTTCAAACCTGGAACGACATCGCTGATAGGCTCCACCCTATAACTTCGCTGACTAATCACAGCCTTTGGTGCAGTCAGGTTTCGTCAGAATAGCCAATTTGGATGCTGTATCTTTCTCCAATGCTAAAAGTGAACTAGAAATCGCAATCTCGCAGCCAGGCGAGTAGCAGCAGCAGCAGGCAGGGCACCGCAGAGAGGAAAGGGGAGAGAGTGGGAAAGGGTGAACACAAAGAGAGAACAGGAAATCACGTGACCACTACAGAGCGGTGAGGGGGTGGGGCCAGAGGACCGCGGTGAGGCGAGGGGAGGAGTGGAGAACCCGTGACAGCCAATAGCTGCACGAGTTGTAAGTCAACATGGAGTCAAGGAGTAAGACGCAGGTGTGGAGAGAGAAAGACAAACATGTATGGACATGCACGAAGCGCGGAGCTTTGTACACAGGGCTCTTGTACCACATAATGCAATAAATAAATAAATAAATAAATAAAAAAGTGCATATGTTCACAATCCAAGTAATTTATTGATCCAAGAATTAAAGGTAGAGTTAAATCCTAACCATTTTCCATATTGTTTATTTCCTTTTTGTTTCAACGCTTTTTCCACAAGATAATGTTTAGGAAACGCTGTTTTCTGAAGTTCATGGAGATAAAATCTACCTTTTATGGGTTGATGGTTGAGGTCCTGGAGTAAATAGGTGACAGGGCCGTCCAAGTTGACTTGAAGAATTCGAAATAGTTCAGTCCCCTACTGAGGTGTGTGGCCCTTATTGAAGGCAGACTTAAATTTTCTCACACGAAAAAAAATCCCAATTTTCAGTCGGTGATGATTAGGATCTACTGTTTTTATGGGGTTAAACAGTTTATTCTATCGCTGAATATTTTTGGTCACGAGCCGTGGTTTGGTTCCAATCGTTCTATGTTTTGTGTCATTGTAACGTGACACTAGCTCTGGTAACATGTCCAACCAGCGATAAGTGCCCTGAGCAGTAAATGCTTTCCACATATGCGTTTTCAATGTTCGGTTGAATCGCTCAACCGCTCTGGCTTTGAGATTGCTGTACGATGTGTAATGGTGAATATCTTTAGATTTGAGAAAAATGGAGAAATCCTTGTTGAAAATTTATTTCCCTTGGTCGGTTTGTAGTAACTGAGGTTGACGTTTGGATTGTTGAATAATATGTTGAAAGGCCTTGGTGACTAGTGGACCAGACTTGCGACCCACAGGTTCAACAAAGGCCATTTTGGAATAGACATCAATGACGGTCAACATATAGCTTACACCGTCGTTAACGCTAGCATAGGGTATCATTTCAACCAAGTCAGCCTGCCAAAGTTCATCCTCACCTCGTGAAATCACATTGAGCCGCGGATAGTGACGCCTAGATGGGCGATGCAACTCATGAGCAATACCCATTTTAATGGGTGAGGGCTTAAACAATAATTTTGGCATTTCGAAGTTCTTGTTCAATTTCTTGAATTTCCCAATCGTGACCGGTATGGCTGGCTTGACGTGAAGTATGCAACAACTGTAGCCGCTGGACGAGCTTATTGGGACTGTGCCAGTAGGTAACATCCACAAGGGGTTTTAATGGTTTAAATGTCACTCCCGAAGCAGATGCTTTACGACGGTGATCTAGTGTTGATCCATAATATTTTATTAAAATGTTTTCAGTTGAGCTTTATTTTGAGGAGTGGCCAAGAGTTGTGAAAATGGAGACGATCTGGAAGGGCAATGTGTTTCGACCATGACCAAGGATTTCTTTTTTCTCAAAAACTCTGCAAGGGGTGCGGCCTTTTTTTGAGGCGTAAACACATGTTCCTCGTCATCCTCAACTTCGCTAACACTAATCAAATCTTCCTGTTCCTCTTCCTCTTCCTCAGGGTCCTCGTGCAGCGTCTGCGTGGCTTGTGAAACGGTGTGTAGCGTTTCAGATGGCTTTAAAGAGGGTTTCAACATAGCTTTTAGTGGAGGTGCTAAATGTTGCTGAATAAACAAAGCATGATTTGCACGTGATTGTTTCAATTGACGAAACTTTTGCTGAATAGTATGTTTTGCTCTAATAATATGCTTTTTCAATTGACTCTCTGCTACCGCCATGGTGTCTTGACAAATGACTTGACGGGGAATGAGACAGGCCCTTAAATAGCAATAAAATGGTCAAACCCTAAGCGATACCGTCCTTGGTTGAGTTCACTTTGTTTGTCAATCACTAAACAGGCATGACGTTGAGTGTTCCAGCACTTGCCACTTAAATCTGTAAACATTTGAAAGGTCATATCCGGATTCACATGTTCATTATAAATGTGACGACCGTTCCTCTCGTCCTGGCGAAATAAAACAATGACATTGGCATTGTCACGAATCAACTGTTTGGACATTTTTGAATACGTTTGCCCATGATAGGAGCAATCGATATGTTTGTGTCGACCCATGCTGAAATAGCTTTGAACGATGCTTTGTCGTTCAGTGGATACATCATCGAAAATCATGAGTGAATCAGGCTTTACCTCATCCGGTGAAATAATATTTTCATCCTGTTTAGACTAATTAGTATATCAATACGGAACCAGAATAAACCTGTTAAGTTCTAAAATAAAATGTAAAATAACCCATATTCTCATTTTGTAATCCAGACATGACTTGATCCAGAAACACGTAGAGGGGTTGGTAGAGAGATTTTGCAAAAATATAAATATATTGAAAACGCAGACCATTGGGCGCTGTGATGAGCGTTAGCAAAAGATTGGTCTTTCCACAGCCAGAAGGCCCCACAATGATGCAGCGAATGGAAGACGAAAACAGTGAACCATGGCGTTGTTCACGTGATGAGGGACAGAGATGGGAAACCATGTCCCCCACGGGGAATCAGGTTGACGATGGGTGTCTTCGGACGTGCGTTAATGGCCAAAGCTAGGTCTGTCCCCATACATGATCCTAAACAAGAAACAGATCCTGCTAATAAACACTATGTGGATAGGACAGTAGTGCCACGCACTAAAGAGGGAGATTATGACTTTAAGGGAAAGCGGTTAACCCATGTAAAACATCCTCAAGTGTCTACAGACGTTACTACAAAAAAGTATGTGGATAAAAAGGTGTATGAGTTTTATGACAAAGTGCCCCAGCATAGAGTGAATGGCTATAGCGCTAATAACCATCGTATTATTCACGTGGAAGACCCACAAGACGAAGACGATGTCTGTACCAAGAGTTACGTGACCTATGAAATGAAAAGGCTTTATAAATTTATCCCATGTGTATTTTTAGTGTATCTGTCAAATGAAAAACTCGTGAATGACAAAAACCGTTTACCACTCGTCCATGACCAGCACTTGACCTATGTGCTTGCTTCAGGTTTAAACCACTATCGATTACACTATGATGGAACCATTCACATGAAATACGCGATGCCTGATGAGAACCATTTACAAATAGAGATAAATAGTCATAGGATGTTGGTCCATAACCATGAAATGGTCAATGCAGGTGACGAATTATCCTTGCATCTTATGTTGACATGGGATGAAAAGCAAGCGGGAAAAACCATAAACGATTTCCCACTATATGTGGAATTGGAATATACAGCCATGAAATAACAATCTAGCGTTAGTTGTGAATTAAACTTTCTTGTGAAAGGTTGTTGGTGATTATCAGCATGGTGAAACAAATGAATGTGGTGAGAAAGACTAAAAAGATTAAAAACGAGACCCTGTCCTTGGCAATGCCTGGGCTTAAGACATTCGTGGACAAGCCCTTGCGAAAGAAAAACAAATTAAAAATAATGTATTGCACATAAGGAGAGCCCTTCGAGCAGCAGAGAGACGTGTTATTCCAAAACGTCAGCGACAGGTTTCAAAACAAGGGCGAGTGATTCCCGTCCCCAAACGAGCGGGATTTTTGCGTGCTTTATTTGCTGGTTTGGCTGCTCTGGGTTTACTTTTGGGCGGAGCCAGTGCAGTGGCGAAAACCATTAAAGCCGCGCAGCAGGGCAAGCAACAACTCAAAGAAAGTCAACGACATAATGAAACGATGGAAGCGATTGCTATGTGGGCTAGAAATGCCAATTTAAAGCCAGCCTTTTATTAACACGGATTTGGGATTTCACCACTTCGAAATATATAAAAAAATAACCTCAGCCATAGCATGACATGCCCTGACGCATGAACAAGTGGAAAGCTATGCTAAACATCTAAAGCTTTCTCATTTTCGAGGTGTGTTTAAGCAAAACCAATTATCCCCACGACCCTGGAAACAGGAATGCGCTGTTGTCAATTTGGATGTAGCTTATGTCAAAGAGGGATTCACTGTATGGTAGTTTGACAGTTTTGGGAATTTGCCCCCGCCTATGGAACTAGTGACCTATTTTGGAAACAGGATCAAGATATATTATAATGTGAAACGTGAGCAAACGTTTAACAGCCAACAGTGTGGACGTTTGTGTTTATTTTTTTTATACAAGACGCAGCATAAGCTGAAACGCCACCAGTATGTCGGCAGAAAGTAAAACGTTTACACTACATGGACGTGGACCTGAAGTCAGCCTAGACTTTTATCCGCCTATCGAATTGAGTGAAAAACCCTATGGTTTAGGACTTGTTTCACTTGAAACGTACAATCGAATATACAACATACGTGAAAATGTGAACAACAAGTTTTACTATGCCGATTCTGTGCTCACCCTGAAGTCTGGCGGATACACGATCGATGACATTTATGAACACATTTATGTGGTGTTGATCAATCAATATGGTTTAATGTCATTTATCAATGGAACGCGTAAGATTGAACTTGTAGGAAATACCAACACTCATCGCTGCAGTATTTTCTCTACATTCAACATTGACTTTAAAACACACCCCGATTCCATTGGTCCATTACTAGGATTTAAACCACGCGTGTTGGAGCCCAACAAAAACATGAATCAGACCATGAAGTGAAATTCATTGAGGACCATCATGTGTCGGTGACGTGTAATATTATTAGCCAAGTGTACACCAATCAAGAACCATCGCATTCGCTTTATGACTTTATTGTGACATCGACCAATGGCTATATTATTCGTGAAAACCCTCCAGTGGTGTTTTTCATTCTGTGGCTGCCGATAGTATTAGTAATATAACATTAAGACTGATCAATAGAGATCAACAACTTATTGATATAGATTCTACCCCACCAGTGACTTACAAGTTGGTGCTAAAGCCACTATGAAGTTTGTGTATAAAACAACATCACCGTCTAGGAATGGTGTTAGTTGTTTGCCACGTGAATACACGTTAACATATCAAGACAAGCAGATTTTACAGCATTTGGGTTACCACGTCAACCCCCATGATGAATTCTATCCTAGAGGTAGCGAACCCCATCGAGGAGCAAGCTGGGGTGGTAAGAATTGATCTCCATTCCTATCAAGCTCAAACACCTGGACTCAATAACAATGATGAAATTCAATTTGTTATCAACAACCAAGATATTTACACCCTACCACATGACAGTGTCATTCTGTTTGAAGGTAGGCTCACCAAAGCCGATGGCTCTACACCCACCACATCCAAGTTGGCCAACCATGCTTTTGCCTCTCTGTTTTCTGAGGTACGGTATGTCATTAACGATATCGTGGTGGATAGCACACGAAATGTGGGTATTTCCAGTGTCATGAAACTATACCCCTCTTATAGTGAGGAAGAAGGTAAAACACTTTGCATGGCGGGTTGGTGCCCTGACTCAACCAATGACTGGATGGTACACACTGATGGCACCTTTACTGGATATTTACCTCTTAAACTGATTTTAGGCTTTGCCGAAGATCACCGGCGCATTGTGGTCAACGCAAGGCAAGTGCTTTATCTGGTGAGAGACAGGAGTGATAATAATGCACTCAACGGAGCCGACAATGCCCCCATAGATTCAAAAATTCAACTACAACGCTTGCTATGGAAAGTGCCCCATGTGACCCTTGACGATAGCAAAAAACTGGACATACTCAAGATGGTAAAGAGAGATATGCCTCTACCCATGGAATTTAGAATCTGGGCACTCCATGAGTACCCGCTATTGCCCACCACCAACACACACAGTTGGTCTGTAAAAACAGCCCGCTATACAGAAAGACCTCTATACATCATCGTGGGTTTTCAAATGAATCGCAAGTATCAACAAACCAAAGAAGCGACGTAATTTGATCACCTGCAATTGAGAAATGCACGTCTTTTCCTCAACGGTGCTGTGTTTCCCTATGAAGGACTGGATTTGGATTTATGAAAAAATAAGTTTGGTCCCCTGTACGACTTGTTTTCTAAATTTCGATGGTCGTATTATCAAAAAGAGGACGGCCCCAAGCGTTTAAGGCAAGGACGCCACTGATTGTCTTTGACTGTTCTTACCTGGAAGAGTCAGTCAAGCCATCCAATATTGACACCCGACTAGATTTTGAAACGCATGACAATGAACCAGCCAATACGACGGCCAACTGTTTGATTATTCATCACAAACAAGTCAACTATTATCCACTGTCCAACCAAGTGACGAGTATATAAATAACAGGTCAACCCACATCAAACCGCTCAGTCATGCCTTTCTTTAAAGCATCAAGAGACGTCACATCCATGAATTTAAACTCTGAGGAACAACGTTTCAAGACTTTTGCTACACGGCCAGTGCCTTTCATAAACCCTCAAGCCTTGGCGGCCGCTGGATTCTATTATTTAAGAACAAGAGATGAAGTGGAATGTGCCTTTTTTCCCATCATCATAGACCAATGGCAAGAGATCGATGAACCCATGCAGGAACATCAGCGCTGGTCACCTGCCTGCCCGTACCTGTGCAGAATAGAGGTGGGATATATACCCTGTCATTCATGCTACACCTCACTCGTGCCTCTGGGTGATGGAAAAACAAGTTACGATACGTGTGGACTGTATGGTGTCAACGGAGCTTCGGTGAGCAGCTCACCATCAAAAACTCCTAGTTTAGAGACATTGGGACATCATCGGTGTTATGGACGTTACAAACACAAAATACTATATTGTTGTATGAGTTGGTATCGTCCCTATCCCAAAATGACCAAAGCCTGTAAGACATGTTATGATAATAAAATGATGTAATTCTTAAATTCTTATTTTTTCATGTCCCCCTGTCCTACCCTAGCATCAATTTTTTAAACTAGCATGGTAGGTAAGTCCATGTCATGAGTACCCTTTAGTGGCCAATGGTCAGTCAGTCGTCAGTTGAACTTGGTCCAGGCAAGCGTCAACATGTTGCGCACACTCATTGTGGATTGCCAAGGGTTTAAAATTGGTGACAACAAATTATTATTTGAACAAGTGGCCATTATCGATTGTACCACGTTTTGGATATCTCAAGCTACGCATTTGCTATTTAAACCGTCCCATGCTTTTGATTTGTTGTGTGAAAAAGATCGTAAACAAACCGAGTGGATAGAAAATCATAGACAACTAGACTGGAATCAAGGAACCATTTCCTATAAATATTTGGACGTGGTCATGAAAACACACTTTTCCTCGGCCAATGTGGTATTTGTGAAAGGTAATGAAAACGTGAATGGTTGCAACCATTTTTGGCGTCTTACTGTGAATGTATCGACCTCATGGACTTGGGTTGTCCTTCATTGCAAACTCTCATGGATACTTGTTCCTGTGGCAACATTACCCATACAGCCCTAGCCCATGTGTGGCATCTCTTTCATTGGTTAACGCCCCATACCTGTTGGGAGTTGTTGAACAAAATTATAACTCAAGATTTACCTGTGAATGACACCAGTGAGATTTCTACAAGCGAGGTGTAAACATCTACAGCACGTGATACCATGGAGAAAGGCAATGCTACGGACAAAGCCATCGGCAAGTTCTTTGTGTGCAAAAAGAAACTAGAGAGTTTTACCAAAGAGGAACTCTTGGTGCTCCCCAAGTCGTTCATTTATTATGTGGCCGCCAAAGCGGTGAAAGAAATCTGGCAACATGTACCAAAATCTTGGACTCAAGACTTTGTGTTGAGTGAATTGCAACCCTGTACGGATTACGATCACCATAAGCAAGTGGCCATGGCAAAAATACCGTCTATGCGTCAGTGCGCGACTTGTCTGCTAGTGAAACTGTATCACGGTCATAAAAGTCCGTGTAAAGACTTTGTTGAATCATTCCACGGGTGTCATGGCGAGAAAAGCAACAACAACCACAACAACAACAACAACAAACACAAACATCGTCCACAGAGGAGAAGGAAGACCAAACCTTTTCACCATCGATGGAAAAGTATATGCCAGACCTGTACTGGCAATGGCGTCATTGACAAAGTGATTCAATACTTACCTTTCCAAATCCATCTTCCAGGTTATCGTTTTTGTGGCCCTGGAACTCAGCTTGGAAAACGTTTGCAACGTGGTGATGTACCCATTAATCTTTTGGATCAAGCATGCAAAGAACATGATCTTTCATATCGCCATAGTCATCCTGGTTTAAGACATGTGGCTGATAAATTATTATTGAAAAAAGCTAAACAACGTTTCATATCCTGTGATGCCTCAGTGCATGAGAGGATGGCAGCCCTGATTGTGATGAGTGCTATGAAAGGAAAGTTGATGATACGTGGACATAAACATTGAGGAATTGAGGAGTGAGGAATTGTGATGTGTTTGTTTTCTATTTTCATTTGTCAATCCCTATGGTTATAAAATAAAAACAAAGGTTTACCAGAGCACGATGTGTTTTTATTTTATTTAAAAAAATCGTGATGTTGATGGGCTGATTTTTCATTTTCACATTTCATACATGATGAATTCACACATTGCCATTTTACAATTTGCAATTTACAGTTTTTAAAAATGTTCGATTCAAGTTTTGTGATTTTGATGATATGGATTTTTCCATTTTGCTGATTACACTTTTTAAACAATGTCCGTTTGATGTTTTTGAATTTTCATATTTCACACATGGCCATTTCCAGTTTTTTTAAATGTCCGTTTTATGTTTTGCGTTTTTTTTTTTGGTGATATCGAAACATGGATTTTCCATTTTGCTGTTTTGACATTTTTCCATTTGGTGTATGTTGAGATTTGTCAATGATGTTGATGCAAGTGCTTGACCATAATTATGCTGCAATGTGTTTATGGGTGTTTGGAGAAACGTCGAGGCTACTGCAGGTAAGACTGTTTTTACAAAAATAACGTCTATTGACTGCCACATTTCAAAGAAAACATAACTATTGAAAACAAAATGAGTATATAAGTGACAATTTCCCTCTCTCCACCCACCCTACCTCTCCGTGTTTGCTCTAGTCATACATACACACCAGCATTTACTCTACTCATACATTCACACCTGTCTTTGGGAACAAACACAACCACTTTATTTATTCCCAAAAGCACATTCTCGACATGCACACTCATCCCAAAAGAACTTTTTAGTTTACCATTTATCAGTGGCGGCCGGTGGTAAGTAAAGCTGGGTGTTGCACCAACATTTCTGATGTCGCAATTTTATATGGGAAGTTTACACATGTAACAAAAATCAATTAACGTTAGATAAACTACATTTCTATAAAACTAAAATACATGGGTTTTCCAAACTAACTGTACGTTCGACAAATAGACAAATTTTAATGGCTCTTTTGGGCTTCTTCCTATAAGAATTCATAAAAAATTATATGTATGTATTTACGCCCTATGCCTGAGTTAATTGGAAGAATTTTAAACACAGCAGGTTGTCTAAGGTTGGGTCTCTATCTCCAGGATAATAAACATTCTCAACATAAAAACATGGCAACCGAAAAGTTTGTACGTTACGAAAAATGATATTACTAACAAAGACGGGCACATATTCTGCATAAGGATAGGATTTTTTTTTTACTATAGCTTGAACCCCATCAGAGGAACCAGCCATGAAGTGCGCTCTGTCATACGTCTGCGCAATTCATTTTTGCGGAGTTTCATTCAATTTCTGCTTCTTTAATTAATCCAGTAAACACGCTGCTAATGTGTGTGCATCATGTTTGGTTTGCCTCTTACTACGTAACTTATCGGTACACAACAGCCATCTGAAATATGTTTGAAATATCACTAGTTTCATCTGCTATAATGGCTAAAATTTCCGATTCCTTTATTTGCTTTGATACTTCTTCTTGGCAAACCACCAACATAATCTGTAAAATTTAATTTTGAATTGTTTTGGACGTTTCTTTGAAAACAGTTGCCCTTACCAAAATGACCTTTAACACAGCATCCAACTCAACGCTAAAATTAATTAGTTCTCTCAAAACACCTGGATTTGTTGATGTTACACTTTCATCATGATCACGCAAGGCCAGTTCGAAAGAGCCACAGAAACGAATACAGTTTATTACAATATTTAACACATACCTATTGTGCCTAACTTCTTCGTTATATTCCGCAATTTACCTTCTATAGACACTGTCCAATTGTGCAGTTTCGTTAACAGTTCCAAAAAGTGTCAATTTCAAACAGCTGAAGATTGGTTGGTTCCTCAGTTTAGGAGCTGCGACAACGCGGTCATATCCTGTACTTTGGGTGTGTGGAGAATCTGTCTGATAACCGGTGTTAATTGTGATGGCTGTATTAGTGAGTGTCATCTGTTTTTAATTCAAGTGAGGACTGCAGACATTGAATTTCAAGCAGTTCCTACTTTTGGCGCCAAAGGCCACCGTAAACGACTACTAGTTCAGAACTTGGTTACTACACGCCACCGCAGTCGGCTCCTGGCGACGAACGTTGGAACCTAAGAGCGTTGTTCAAATTTTAACCTATAATTTAGCTTCACACAGGTGTAATTAGTGGAAGATTCTTTAACATGCCATAAATCTATGACATGGGACCGCCGGCTTTACTTCCCCTCTGAAGGAATGCATACTGAGGGATTTTTAATGCTCTTTAAAATCCGACGACTTCGGCCGGGTTTGAACCCGCGATCTTAGACATAGAGGCTCAGCATGCTACCAACTACGGCACCAAAGCCACTCAGCTGAAGATTCATGTTTCTTTATTTTAGGGATTAATTTCCGTAACTCCTATTTTGGTACACGCGGATTCTCCACCAACAAACATGGAAAACAGAATAAAGTTTTTTTTAATGTCGCATTCACATAACCAATTCTTCTTCTTCCTTCGATTTTGGCCTACTGTGGACCACGGAAAACAACTGATTTGTTGGTGTCTTTTTTTCTTCTCCCAAAATTTCTTCATCCTTTCGCTGTGGTTCCTCCTCCTCCCATTATTATTGCCTTAAATATATCCTTTAAACGCCCTCGTAGCCTATACTTATATTTTGGACAATACTTATCTGGTAATGGTCAACCGAGTGTTTTTACTGTGAGTTTATCGTCATCAGGGAGCTGGGAAAGCTGTCTAACTAGTAAATTACTTGCTCTATTAATTTTCACTTACACTCCACAAATTAATGTTTCAAACTAAACATTCCGTTTAAATAAAATACTAACTTACAAGATGCACAGATGATACATCTGGGTGCTATATCGGAAAGTGGCGCGAAAGGCAAACTAACAAAACACTGAATTTTTCTAGCCTGAAATTTCGTAGTGAATGCATAGTAGTGAATCAACCAAACAATAATAATAATAATGCACGGTTATGTATCTGCCTGGAACCAAAATACTCAATCAACTAAATACAGAACTAATCGCAACCCAAATCCCGCAAGAACAAGAGTGGTAAAAGCAAACATAAACCGCTACAGTACACCAACAATACGTCGCAAAATAGTTCAGCCAATTATCTACTGTACTTATAGCAATGGGGGCGTTCTTAAGCTCGCTTCACAGAACAATTGACAAAAATATTAAATGAAGTTATGATGAGAAAACATCTAAAAATAATTGGGTGTGAACCAACTAAGGTCTCCCTATTAAATTCCGATATTTGTACTGTTGCGGGTGGTGTAGCATTCCCTAGTGGTGTGGGAAAGAAACTACCCTTCAGGGGTGGATGACCTCGTAGTTCCGCCCCATAAAACAACAGTAACTAACTAACTAAACTACCCTTCGCGGGATAAGAGAAATCGAGGGTGTTGTCATTTCCAATGAGTGGTGCAATCTAACGGGGCCATTTGGAACTGAGTATTGCCAGGGAGCTGGCAGCTCGTCTGCAACTCCCTACAACCCATGCTGGCCAGCAAGCTATGTACAAGCTTGGCCTCGTCCCAGCCGGCCGCGCTGTCTACTTGGGAGTCGCAACAAGAGAGCTAACCCCCTGGAGTTTGATTTGAAGGCGGCAGCTTTTATAGGTACAGTGTGAAGCATTACGATAAGTAATAACAAAATATCGATGATTTAAACACATTTTTGAGTGCATTAGATCTATAAAACTAAAACATTAAAGGAAAAAAACGACGAATTAGTTGTAAAATTATTGGGAGTTGTGCAACGCTGCAACAATATCACCAGCCGCCCTTGCCATTTATAATTTACATTACAAAAAATAATTAAAAACTAGTCATTCAAGTTTCTAAAAATTATTACTTATTTCATATTTACAAAAAAATTACAACTTTGTACAGCTTTAAAAGAATCTGCGTCGCATTTTGACGCTTTATGTGTTTATATTTTAGTTGATCTGCCAGTAAGCCTGGTACCCCACAGGCACCAGTCCTGCTGTGCAGATTTATTTTAGAGTGTGTAGCTGAAAAAGAAAAATGTGGTGAGTGTTTGCGAGTGTGTCGGGATTAGTGCAAGTTGAAAAAAAAAAAAAAAATAGTACACATCATGGCATGCTGTAAATAATATGCCACTGCTATATGGCAGTGAAATTCCCGTCACCAGTTTCCTGTATCTGGTGACGATGCCTGTGAAAAAATGGCGAGGTTTAGAAAAAAACATATTAGTACTGGTTGAAGCTCTTCTTTCACTGAAAAAAAAAATAGCATGATTAATGTTACTTAGCTGCAAGGCCGGGCTTACCCTATACGGTGCCGTAATGCCGTAAATAATATATAGTTGGTCTTACCCCGGTAGCGGAATTGTGGTTACCGGGTGCCGATATATTCCACTTTGATTATGCCTATTTTAACCTAGTTTATCCTAAGTATTGTCGGGCTTACCTCGGTAACGGATTTATAGTCACCGAGTGCCGACCGGCGTTACTTAATACTATCTAACTTAATTATGGTCTAATAATAAAAAAAAACTATTACTAAGCCGAGAGGGTTGCCTTAATCTATTGCCGAAATGTGCTGCGCCATACCTGGCAACAGCGGTGAATAAATTTGCTTAATCCTAGGTTGCGTGTCAAATGCAACCGTCTTACAACTAAATTTGGCCTAGGACGATCGCCTGGGGCAATTAAATCCCCAGATCACCACCCGCACGAGCCCCAGAAACACCGGTTGTCTCTAGGGTCGCTAGATTCCGTCCCCTTAACTCTAGGTGTCGACGTCTATTATTAGTACTAATCTATGCGCAGGCGACTTACGGTGCCACTAAGCTAACCGTTTCGCCCGCTGTAACTTCCTTGTTCATGACCGTTTGCTGTTCCGAGTTAACGTAGTTGAGCCGCCCACTTGGCTCCTGTGAGGGGCGCGCAATGCCCCTCTCTTAATGCCCTCTGGTTGCCCGTTGCGTCGCCATTTATGTGGGCATTGGACAGTGTGGTCCAATGGCATAATATTGTCTTCGCCTTAATGGGCCGTCGCAATCTGTTTTTCGCAGTGATATTTGCCTCTATGGGCCGCCGTAGTATGCATTTTCGCATTGATATATAAATTTGCCTCTATGGGCCGCCGTAGTATGCTTTTTCGCATTGATATATGAATTTGCCTCTATGGGCCGCCGTAGTATGCTTTATCGCATTGATATATGAATTTGCCTCTATGGGCCGCCGTAGTATGTATTTCGCAGTTATCTGCCACTCCAACGCATAGGAGTTTTGCTTCCCGCTGTTAGTGGGACTGTCCCAATTTGTCTTAGCTTTCCCATTATTCTATCCTAGAACTGGATATTTACTCAACCTTATATTCCTGGTATTCAGAAGGTTGCGGGTTTGGAGACCGCCTTTTACCCAGAGTAATTGTTTCCGGGACAGTTCTGGTGAGTGTTAGGATCGTATCCCGGTTCGGTCAGTGGGCTATTTCTTGGCCCTCTTTTCACGCCTGCCCGTGGGATTACTTCCTTTCCTTTTGGCAGTATTTCCGCCTTTACGTGTACCTATGTATTAAATATGTATATTTGTTTAACTTGGCCACCTTTCTTTCATCGGGCCTAATGCCTGCGTCATAATAGAGAAGAAAAAAAAATGAGCTATGCCCCGCTCTGGATTAAGAGAGCACTTTGAAAGAAAATGATAGCAGGTGGCGATAGTCTCTAAAAATTATGTCGTGAACCTTATAAAAAATGTTAAAAAAAATGTGCTTGGGACCTGAGTGTAGTATTTACAATTTTGGTAACGTGAGTACTACCGTAAACTGGTTACGTCTCAGGGGAATCTACCGACACTGTCTAGTACACATTAGGAAGGCCATTGCAAGACGTAATTGACACACTTGTATCCACGTCAGGAGCAAAGCCAGTGCACTATGGGAGTCAAACCTGCCCTTCAAAGTAATTGTAACTCACCACAATGACAGTGTCTCGTCCCGGTGTGCAATTGGGCTTTTCAGTTGGCTAAAGCACACCTCACCAAATTTTTGAAGTTAGTTTGAGAGTCTTAATTCCTGCCACACTTACGGCTTTCGCCCGCAACAGGAGGATCTATCAAACTGTGGAACCCTAACATAGAACGTTTAGTCATTTTCAACTTAGAAAGACTCACTTAAGCTTTATGCTGTGATTTTATGCTTAAGCTGTGTTCAAAATATCTCTCTTTCAGCCTGAAGCCTGCTTGGCTTCCACCTGGCTTAGCATATGTAGAGACTTTACGTTATGGCGTTCACCACTTCGCCCAATAACCATTGATGGCCTGAGAGAAAAATGCCATGGTTCCGAAAAAAAAAACAGGAAGGATTTAGAATTGTTCCTTCTAATTTGGCTATGTTGCACTGTATATACATAAAATAAGAACGAAAAATATGCAATTTTATGTTTATTATGTACTTGTTGGACCATTTTCTTATCGCCCCCGTGTGAAAGAATTTATGTGGCCTATAATGTTGGTGTTAGCGATGTTAGTTTATTTCTGTGGCCCTGGTGGAAGTCGTTATCCTCTTTCGAGCTTCAGTGCTCAGAAAGGTGAAGGGTTTTGCCCTGTTATTAGATTATAGGCCTCTGGAATCCACTGGGGTGTTCCTTTGCTACCTTCCGGCGGAATTTCTAGCAAAGTAAGCTTTGGCCTACTTCCACCGTGGCGCGTGTCTATAGGTTTAAATGTACCTGTATTCGAGGGCCTAATTGCGCTTGGCGCTGCCCTAGTAGATTTTACGGGAGTGTGGATATATTTGACTGCGTGGTTTTGTGGGGTAGGTGAGAACACCTTTCCTAATCCCCGTGTAGTGTGTGGTAATGCCTGGTCAAAATGTTCGTGCGTATATCGTGCATCCTGAGGGACTAATACCGGTGTTCGCCTTTGTTCTGGCAAATTTGCCCTTTGAACTGGCGGTAAAGGTCGCTTAATGGCTTGTGTCTGGCCTAGCAATGTAGTGGCGTGTAGTCTGACCGCTTTTCGGCCTGTGGCCACGGCCGACTCCTGCCAATGTGTTAGCCTATCTGTGTACGTGTATGTAGGCTTTATGTACTGTAGGGCGGGCTCTACGTCGTCTGCCCATGACGTGGTTACGTCCCTTTGTTTTCTTGTCATGTCGGGTGTGTTTAATGGCCCTGGCTTCAACTCCCTCTCGTCCCTTTGTTCCGAGGGGATTGTTCTAGGCTCTGCCCCTCGGTTTGGCAAAATTGCCTCCCGATCCGGAGCTGAAGGACGTGTGCTTGTGTTAGGTTTATTCTGCAGTAAGTTGGAGCCTAACCTGGCCGTCTTCTTGACTGTGGCCACGGCGAACTCCTTCCATTCTGTGGCAGTACGTGGCGAGAGGGACATCCTCGCAAATTGTCGAGTCAGCGTATCCACGCTTATGTCCTCTCTCGGGTGGGCTGATGGCCCTACCATGAACTCAAAAATGGCCTTGTTGGCTTGGAGCTCCCGGTATTCATCCCAAATTTGGGTGTACTGCCTATTGAGGCATATGGCCTGTTCAGCGGCTTTTGTGTCCTGAGTCCCTATCCGTCTGTGTTCCGTGATGAGTGTTTCCCATTGTTGGAACATAAACTCGTGTCGACAGTGTAGTTGCCAGTGTGCTTTTATGATTTGTGTGCGGAGGGTGGGGATTTTCGCCCGAATCTTGCGATTCTTAGCACTGCGGAGTGGCCGGACAAGGGCTCTTATGATCCGCATGTACTGGGCGTGCAGGAGCTGCTGAAACCTTCTGAGGTAGTCCTGCCTAGTTTCAAAAACTCTGTGCCAGGCAATTAATTCCTGGTACTCCCCAATGCTCCTTAGCACAGCTAGGCGGTATAGGGGGGCCATGTTGAATGGAGTGTTTGTAAAATAATAAAAAAAATCTGTGCGTGTTTGACAGTGTATTCTTATATGTCTCTGATTCTGTATGGGGCTAGGGGGTTGGTTTATTAAGAATTTCCCCTGTGTAGCTAATTTGGAGCACACAAAAAAAAAATGGTGCTTTTTGTCTGGGGGAAAAATTTTCTCACTAATTTGCTTGGCTTTTTGCGGTACGGAAGGGGTCGTTTTACCTACGAGGGCTCGTTGGTTGAGTCCCTTTTCTCTATGCGTAGGACCGCGCCTCCACCAGTGTTTTAGATCCCTTATTTGGGGGTGGATCTAAAAGGGAGAGTTGTTGTACTAATTTATAAAGTGGTGCCTAAAAGGGTAGCTTCCCTTGCCAGGGTGAGCTGACCAGTGTAGAGTGTTGTGGTGTGCTAGGAACTAGGGGGCGTTCCTATAAATAATGCGGTAGTGTTTAAGGGGATGGGACCCACTGCAAAGGGTCGCTGTGCTAGTCGCTCAGCTGACTGCTTATTATGTAATTGAATCTGCTTGTATCAGCCGAGTGGCACGCGCTGCTTGTTGGCAGCCGAGCCGGCTAGAGAAACGCAAAGGTACCTGAGTTAGCGCTAATGGCTTACCGTCTGTCACGTCTTTACGTGACGGGAATAAGGAAGGGCGTTGGGATGTAAAGAGGCGTATAACAGTAATGCTAGTGTAGAGTGTGGACCAAGTGTTTTATTGGTCTGTGATTCTTTGTGTGAGTCCCTTGTAGGGAATGAAATTATGTTTATAATGTGATACAAGTTGTGGGTTGCAGGTTACATAAGTAGGAACTCTGAACACGATTGACTGACTCACCTCGGTTGACACCAGCGTAGCCTCCGGCTGTCTCGATGAAGCACTGACAATGAAGAGATCCTTTGACCTCATTAGGACGCCTTCTTATACCTTTTGACGTCCTGCTGTCAGCATTGTGTTGGCATGCTGCCCCAGTTAGTACTATGTCGCTGAGTGTAATGATTACGTAAGGCTTGAGCTGCTTTATGGAGTAGCAAGCTGTCCTTACAGTATTAATGGATGTTGCCCCGGCTTTCCAAGGGTTGCCATTTTAGGGGATTTAGCCAGATGCCGGGGGGATGGTCTCCAAGGGGTGCATACCCCTGGGATGCTGTACACTATTTACCAATCAAACATTTAAAAACTAAGGTTGCATAGAACTTTTTAGGTAGATTTCATTAGAAAGCTAACTATTGCAATGGGTACCATGTTTCGACTTCCGAAAAATTTCGACATATCTTCGCGTTTCACATCCCCCAAACCCCAAAAACACCGTCAGTTCAAAAGTTTATGTATAATTTATGTATATTTATATATATATATATATATATATCTGTATGTTGTGAACACGATAACTGCCGTAATTTTGCACCAATAACTTTGAATTTTTTACCGAATATGTATACCTATAAAATCTCGGTCGAGTTCGTTACTGGGCTAAATCGATCGAAGGGGGTGAAGATGGGGGGCTTTTTTCGAAAAAGTGAAATATTGCTATAACTCTCTTAATATGTGAAATATAGAATCCGCTCAAAGTTCATACTATGTGTTGGATAAAGCCCAAACATTTATGTTTGAAAAGTTTTTTATAGCACCAACCATTGACCAAAGGGGTGAGAAAAAGTGGGTTTTTCGGGAAACATTAATCATATCTCTCTTAATAGGCACAAAATCAAAACCGTACAAAATGGACAATATTCCCCTAATAATTACCTAAAACGTTTGTCTGAAAGAATTTTTGATATGACCCATCATTACGCCAAGGGATGAGAGGAATGATTTCGGATTTATAAGGAAATGCCAAAAGCTATCAGAGGTTGCCATGGCAACACTACTAAATTGACGAGGGATGAGCCAACAGACGTTGCCATGACAACGCACTTGCACGAGATTGGATTCAGATTTTCATCTGACTAAGTGTGAAGCGGCTTCGGTGATGTAACTGGTAGCATGCTGAACTTCTATGCCCAAGGTCGCAGGTTCAAGGCCGGCCGAAGTCGTCGGACTTACTAAGAGCGCTAAAAATCCCTCAGTATGCTTTCCTTTGGAGAGGAAGTTCCAACGTTCGTTGCGAGTTGCTAGTTTCGGTGGCATCTAGTGGCCAAGATCACAGCTAGGTGTCGTTGACGGTAGTATCTGGTAACAACATTAGGAACTACTGCTTGAAATTGACCATCAGCAGTCCTTACCTGAATTACAGACTAATACAGCCATCAAAATTCATACCGTTTATCAGACAGTTTCTACACTCACCCAAAGTACAGGGGTTACATGACTGCGTTGTCGCAGCCCTTAAACTGAGGAACCAACCATAATTTCTGCGGGAGATATAATTTTGTGTGAAGAAGTAACTTACCGTTACATAGTTACACATCAGTGTCGAAACCTTGCATAAGGAAAGTGTGACCACAAGTATAAAAATGGAACCCAAATGACAAGAAGGTTACCGTCCCCATAAGACACTAAAATGTTTAAATTATGCATAAAATGTCGAAAAACAAAGCTTATTAAGCTCCAATTATAAAATACTTTCTCGCAATAAATGAGGTCTGATCCTTCTACGAAAACCTGCATATTCTGCCTATTTTCGCTTATCCCCAAATTTGTCCGGTGAAATCTACCTCCGCCTTCCGGCGTACCGAGAGGACTTTTATTTTAAAGAGCAAAAGTTCCAAGTGGGTTGCCACTATTTTACAAAATCTACTATTTACAATGACAAAAACCAATATTTACAAAATACTAAATCTACAAGTTACAAAAAAAAAGCCATGTCCCTAAACGAACAAACAGAAAAATCACACCGCCTCCTCCCTGCGATCATAACCCCAGGGTAGGCTAATGAGCAGGTCATCAGACAACACACGTTTGTTATCCATGGAGGCGAGGGTGCGTTTTCTCTGTTCCACAAGATACAAATGATGGTTGCTGGATTGTATCCTGCACTGTGTATGGGACATAGCTTTGCCAGTGCGTAAAACCTCTAGATAGTCATCTACACGTAGCGATTTTACCACTGTCCTACCTACACCTTTTGCTCTTTTGGCTTCCTTACAGTCTAGTGTGCGATAAGCATACATTTTCGAGGCCAAACCTACGAATTCCGTCATAATGGAATCACCGCATTCATCTTTTAAAACACCCATTTCCTTCTTGTTTTTATGGGTAGCTGAAACACGTTGTCAGCGCTAGAGCAAGAGGAGTCGAACCAGTCACTATGCTGCCTCATGACGTCATAGGGGTTGCAGTCTCGAATGTGGTAAATGAAAGAGTCCGTATCCATATACAAAAGAGAGACGTCCTCAAAATAGCGTTTGGCAAACTCATAGTGGAATCGATACATGACCGATTTGGAAAAGTCTAAAATGACTTGTCCCAAGTAAATGGGCGTATCCATGGTCACGCTGGTCTTACTCAATTCAATAGTAGCCAAATTCTCATCGATAATGCTGATCGATTTAAAATTTGGCTTGTCAATGTATCGCCGGGCACCCCATCGTCCGTCCCAGACATTCACCAATTTAATGTCACGGTATTTGCGAACATTCTCCATCGGCTTGCCATAGATGCAGTTGTTCATTAATTTAAAAAATTAATTTCAAACTGCTGTGTTGCCATTTGTCGGTGCTCTGTGTTGAGTCGCATGTATGGCTCAAGCCATGCTTTTTTGAGCAAAAGAAATACCCCTATGGATTTTCTTCAACACCAAGCCTTGGGCGAGGCATTGCACCAACATTTGGATATGTATCACATACCGGTTTTGTTGTAAAGTGTGTCCATGAGTTTTTCAATTTTCACTCTACTGTCAGGGGGAACCATTTGCTCAAGGCAGAATGGGAAATCGGCATGTTGATCATACAAGGATGAGGGATATTCAATATCCACTTCTAAGACATATCTACGGCCTGTTTCTTGGCTAGCCTTGATCACATCAAATTCTGACACTTGTTTCTCTGTCAGCCTAGCAAACTTTCCATAGGGCAAAGGCTGACTCATGGCGTAACCATACAAATTATTCCCGTCATAGTGCATTAAGTACGATTATGGTTTGTTTGGTGAATAATCAGGCTCGCTTCGGCATTGCGCTGATTAATCGACACATAGCCGCCACGAATGCCCTTTTCAAAAAATAGAACCATGTCTACATCAGAGAGTAAATCCAATTCCACTTGAGTGTGTTTCAAGGCGGCATCGAACGAGAGCCCAGGACTCGTATAATAGTGAGCCGGGTCAAGACCGTAAATGTGTTGGCACAACTCACATAATTTTTCAAACACATCGGTGGGCAGCAATACATCCACTTTTAGGTAATGCATAGCATATTCACCTAGCGCCTTGATATCGAACACTCGCCAAACTTGACATGCATGTGCATAGACTTCATCGGAAACGGTACAGCGTGTTAGTTTTGAGTAAAATTTATCTTGTGGTGGGAGTTTTCCTTGCTTTAACACGTCCCAGCTGTTGCAGAAATCATACGGGAATATACCTTTCCGAATGCACAATTGAAATTGCTCAGGATGATTAAAATGCATTCTGGTATTTTTTAATTCCTCCTCATTCAAGCCATTCACAAGACTATCTAGCGGGTATGCTATAAACTTAAAGGAATCCAAAAATCGAATGCTAAAGTCACTCAACCGCCATGTCTGGGCTGTAAAACGCTCATGGTTTTGGGGAATAATTGTAAGCGAACCCTTGTTGACATGACCCAATTCACGAATCAAAAACTGAATGTCATAATTTGCCAGATTGTGGAAAAAGATACTGATGAAACGAGGAGCTGGAAAGTTTAAATTGCATTTGCTGTGCGCAGCTCCACGAAACTCTCCCGTAAAGTGCGAGTGGTATCTTTTTCCTCTCTGCCTAAAATAGGCTTTTCGCAAATATGACATGTCGTGGCATGCTCATACTACTGCTTCTGTTCTGGAGATAGGCTCATGGGTACAGGGTGGTCCAGTAATTCCTGTGTATGGTCGGCCAACTTTACAAGTTCATCCAAAAACCATCTGGCGCAATCTGGCCCCTCAGCAGATTTGTAAACGGATTGTGTGTGGTCATAGGCACACACCGCATTAAATCCTATGGCAAAGGGCTCATATTTTTGAATGGGTGTGGTTGAGCTGATGGCGGGGTCTGGTTCACATCCCGCCATGGGTGTAGTGAGTGCTTCGAAATCTGCATATACCACATAGGGAACAGTGTCACGCTTATGAATGTCCTTAAACTATAACATAGCCTTGTCCCCTTGTGGCAATATCAATCTCACCGCTTCCTGAGAAACACAATCTACCCTATGGCGTTCCAAAAGCGTAGGAGTGAGAAAATATTGCAAGCATCGATCGCAAATATGTTTTTTACCATGTGCTTTGGACGCTTGACTGCTTAGCAATCTACTCAAGCTTTTAATCAGGCAATAGTGATTCACCTCTCCGCAAGACAGATATATAAGATGAATGTGATGTCGTTTCGGTTCTTTGTGGCATAAAGAGGACCCACAATCTCATCACCATCAAGGCCATACACCATGACCGAAAAGGTCTGGTAATCTTGTTCAAACCTATGGATCTCGGTTAAGTCCATAGGGAACGATACTCGAGTTAAATTTAAAGTTTGTTTTAATTCATCAAACTTGGCCTTGTACTTTGCTGGTCTGTTAATATTTCGATCTTGAGCTGGCTGCAAATACGCAGCCACAGCCCACAGAAAACGTTCATCATCAAAATTTTCAATATTCACCACAGCCTTTTTCGAAGCTATTGCTGGTGGTGTTTTAATATAGCTAGACCCAGCATTTAACGGGTTGAATTGACAAATGTTGATTTGCAGGTAATGGATTTTGTTTAATGCTAAACCACTGGGTCCTTGTTGCAGTTTATCAAATTTAGCAAGCAAGGCATTGATCACATTGTTATCATACCACTGTTTCAAATTATGGGTTATAAATAGCTCTGGCATTTTACTGAAAATATAAATTGTCTTTTTATGCTCAACATCCTTCTTTTTATATATGAAATCACACACCAGTTCTGTATTCACTTTTAAAGCTGTATGCAACCCTTGCGCTATACAAATTTCACTTTTAAAAATGTCAAAACAAGATTCTAAAAAATCTTAGGGAATCAAACTTTCCCTAACATTAACAACACGACCAGAACACACTCGTGACTTGAAACAGGACTCAAGGGGTTCCCAAGTTAAGCTATCTGCAGTGGCAAAAGACATGATTTTTATAAAAAACAATCTCACCCCAAGTTTTCAGCCGTAGACTCTTCGGTAAACAAGGGTCCCAAACACACACGTTCCTGGTTTTCAGCAGTGGCTGTAGTGGACAAGCCTTTTCCAACACACACTAAAAAACAAATAAAATAAGCCACCATAAGTATATCCATAGCATGTTTCATAAACAAAAATAAATAAAATAAAATAAAACAGTTTTATATACACACATCAAAAAAAGTTTTGCATCACCTCGGTTCCAAGAGTTCCGGAACCTTTAAATACAAAGGGAATAGAGATCAACACAAACAACATTTCAGCTCGTTTTATTGCTCATGAGACCCACACATTGCATGTTGTACCATCATACAGCTAGACTTTCAGCAATTGTGGTCCAGATTGCAGTACACACCACTACCTCTAATACCCAGTAGCACGTCCTCTTGCATTGATGCATGCCTGTATTCGTCGTGGCATACTATCCACAAGTTCATCAAGACACTGTTGGTCCAAATTGTCCCACTCCTCAACGACAATTCGGCGTAAATCTCTCAGAGTGGTTGGTGGGTCAAGACGTCCATAAACAGCCCTTTTCAACATATCCCAGGCATGTTCGATAGGGTTCATGTCTGGCGAACATGCTGGCCACTGTAGTCGAGCGATGTCGTTATCTTGAAGGAACGCATTCACAAGATGTGCACGATGAGGTCGAGAATTGTCGTCCATGAAGACAAATGCCTCTCCAATATTCTGCCGATATGGGTGCACTATGGGTCGGAGGATGTCATTCAGGTATCGTAAAGCCGTTTCGGAGCCTTCCATGACCACCAGTGGCGTACGTCGGCCCCACATAATGCCACCCCAAAACATCAGGGAACCACCACCTTGCTGCACTCGCTGGACAGTGTGTCTAAGACGTTCAGCCTGACCAGGGTGCCTCCAAACACGTCTCCGACGATTGTCTGGTTGAAGGCATATGCGACACTCATCGGTGAAGAGAACGTGATGCCAATTCCGTGGGGTCCATTCAGCATGTTGTTGGGCCCATCTGTACCGCGCTGCATGGTGTCGGGGTTGCAAAGCTGGACCTCGCCATGGACGTCGGGAGTGAAGTTGCGCATCATGCAGCCTATTGCGCACAGTTTGAGTTGAAACACGACGTCCTGTGGCTGAACGAAACGCATTATTCAACATGGTGGCATTGCTGTCAGGGTTCCTCCGAGCGGCAATCCGTAAGTAGCGGTCATCCACTACAGTAGTAGCCCTTGGGCGGCCTGAGCGAGGCCTGTCATCGACAGTTCCTGTATCTCTGTACCTCCTCCATGTCCAAACAACATCGCTTTGGTTCACTCTGAGACGCCTGGAAACTTCCCTTGTTGAGAGCCCTTCTTGACACAAAGTAACAATGCGGACGCGATCGAACTGCGGTATTGACCTTCTAGGCATGGTAGAACTACAGACAACATGAGCAGCGTACCTTCGTCCTGGTGGAATGACTGGAACTGATCGGCTGTCGTACCCCCTCCGTCTAATAGGCCCTGCTCATGCATGGTTGTTTACATCTTTGAGCAGTTTTAGTGACATCTATGAACAGTCAAAGGGACTGTATCTTTGATACAATATACACAGTCAACGTCTATATGCCGGATATCTGGGAACCGAGGTGATGCAAAACTTTTTTTGATGTGTGTATATATATATTTTAAAATCTTACCTTGCTTTGTAAAACGCCCTGCGTTTGCCTTTTACTAGGTTCGAGTGGAATGGGGTTTCTGTCTCCCACAACAGGTATGCAAATTATCTAAAACAAAAAAATAACCATCCATCAATGAAGTGGTAAACCAATAATCATTTAAACATTCATTAGCATTAAAATAAACTAAACAGTGTTAATTCCACACTTACCTCAAATATATAATGTATCCAATATAGTAACCAACTGAGGTTAAGCATACGAACGCAATCACTTTTATACAGATAGACACTTGGCATATGTTAACACAGTAACGTTAAAAACAGGAATGACGTGCAATGTGCAATGACATGCTTTATACTCTCGTACCAAACCCCTCACCTCCCCGCGGTCCTCTGGCCCCGCCCCCTCACTGCTCTGTAGTGGTCACGTGATTTCCTGTTCTCTCTTTGTGTTCACCCTTTCCCCTCTCTCCCCTTTCCTCTCTGCGGGGCCCTGCCTGCTGCTGGCGCTGCTCGCCTGGCTAGCCGTTATCACCTTTTTACAGAGTTGCCACATTGTTCCAACCTTTTATCATATGACACCAATGTTGCCAGCTCTCAACCACATTCCATTCTCTTAGCCGACTAGCCAGGCTCCAAGCAGGCCTCTCGAGCAGATATTCTTTTTTTTTTTCGTTTTGGCTACCACCCAGACATACATACACAAAACAAGTTCTGTTGTTAACAACTATAAAAGCCTTATTTTTATTTGTAGCATATCATTATGAATTTGTCAGGTTACTGATTAACAATTACTAACATGTTTAAAGATCACCATAAGGGGATTTTCGAAATATTGATCTCTGTCCATACGTCATAGAAAATATCGAAAAGCGATCCCTCGCCCTGCTGCCCCTCAAAATAGCCATTTCCTGTATTCACCATGGCCAGTCATAGCCTCGTCAAGCGCTACCGGCTCTCAGTCTGCAAACACTCTTTATTTTAAAAAATTTAAAAAAAACAGGTAAAAAGTTTCAACATGCATAGTTATTTTGTCCTAGAAACTTGACATTTATTTTCTTGGTAGAGGGGGTAGGGACCTTTCAATTATGTCAAACACACTCTTTTGTACAATTCATAGTTTCCAAAATATAAAATTTTCAAAATTGGACTGTTTTCAAAAAAAATTTAAAGATAAAAAAGTTTTATTATAAAAAATAAAGGTCATAGAGACCATTCGTTTCAACTATGGCAAAACGTTCTATCATGTTTGGTTTTCAAACTATCGCCTACTTTCAAAAACAAAAAATTTCAAATTAAAAAAAATGTATAATACATGATCCATATCAAAGAAGACGTCATCCCCAGTCCTTGGACCCCTCGTACACGCCTCTGGCATTATTGGTTCGCGAGATATAACAAAAAGTCTAAAATCACGGTTTTACCCCCCCCCCCCAAAAAAAAAAATGTTTCTGGCTTTTCACCTTTTCAACACCTACATCCCTTAAAGATCACAACGAGACGAAAAACTAATCCAAGCACACCCTCCTACCATTACTCCTTCCATCCCAAGGTCGCCAGGGGCTCACAACTTCCTAAGTGGCGCAGAACTGTCATTCTAGCACTACTGTCTAGTTTTTATCCTAGAGACTTGAAATTTAAAATTTCTTGTTTCCAAAATTTAGGAATTTCAAAATTGGACTGTTTTCAAAAAAAACATCAAAAATAAAACAAGTAGTTCCGTGAAGAACTATACAGCCTATTTTCATAAATCCTACTTTTGTTAACTGCCACTATCAACATACACAATTTCAGTTTGATTGCTGTAATAGATTCGTAGATATTGAGAACCGACTAAATATTTCGGATGGTCGCCATGTTGGATTTTATATATGTAGGTCCTAGAGTTATGTACGTGTAGCATTCAAACTTCAATCCCATGATTAGGACACAAGAAGTAACAAGGAGATTTTAAAATTTCGCACACCTGCCATCTTGTGGTTATGGAAACAATTGAAATAAATTAGATGCCAGTGGATTAACATTCGTATAAGGATTTACAGTACCAAGTTTCACTGCACTCGGATGGTTAAATTGCGAGAAACGTCCATGTGAATATTTATAATTCGCGTCACCGCCATGTTGGATTTGTGATCACCAGGTTATTTAAAGTCCTATAGGTGAACTTAAGTTCATAGCCCCTATGAACATTAAAAAATGCAGTTTGATTGCTAAAATAGATTCGTAGATATTCAGTATCGTCTAAATATTTCGGTTGGTCGCCATGTTGGATTGTTAAATGTATAGGCCATAGAGTCATGTACCATTAAAGGAAAATTATTGCGTAGGTTCATTATTCAAACTTTCACTTCGATCGCATGGCTACATCACAATGAATAAAATCTTAATATTAAAATTCGCACTGCCGCCATCTTGAGGTTATGTAAACAATTGAACTAAATTAGATACCAGTGGATTACAATGTGTATAAATATTTCCTGTGTCAGGTTTCAGTGCGCTTGGAACATTAAATCGCGAGAAAGGTCTATTTAAAATTTTCAAATTCGCTTGGCCGCCATGTTCGTTTTGTAGTTAACCGGTTTTTGAAAGTCTTATAGATGGACTTCCAGGAGTGCCCTTTATCTCGATACAAAATTTCACGGTTTTACCGCTAATAGTTTCAGAGATATAGAATGCCGGTGAAATATTTCGCACATCCGCCATCTTCTGATTATGTAAATAATTGAACGAAGTTACATGTCGGTGCATTACAATGTATATAAACATATACTGTACCAAGTTTCATTGCGTTTGGTTGGTCAAATCGCGAGAAACGTCTATTTAAAAGTCGCAAATTCGCTTGACCGCCATGTTGGTTTTGTAGTTACCAGATTTTCAAAAGTCACATAAGTGAACTTATAGTAGTTCCCTCTATCACCATAGAAAATGTCAGGGTAATATCGGTAATAGTTTCGGAGATATTGAATGCTGGTGAAATATTTCGTACAGCCGCCATGTTGGATTGGTGAGTCGTAACAAAATTAAAAGGGCACGGTCGAGGTCGCCGGGAATAGTGCTATGAACTTTCCGAGTTTCATTGAAATCGCTCCAGCCGTTTAGATTTTATTAGGGGGACACACACACACGAATCACACACACACACACACACACGCACACACACACGGACAAAAGGTGATCTCATAAGCCTATTTTTTCAAAATTGAAAATAGGCTAAAAAAATTATAAAATATAAAGGGCATTAAGGCCATTCGTTCCAACTATGGCACAACGTTCTATCATATTTGGTTTTGAAACTATTGCCTATTTTCAAAAACATTTTTTTTTTTTCAAAAATATAGCGAGTGGTCCATAGCAAAGCCCCCGTCAGCCCGAGTCCAACAACACTTCATTCATGAATCTCCGACCACGGGTTCGGGAGTTATCGGCTCGCATTGAGAGTAGTGGAGGGGGGCAGAACTCCTATTACCCCCCTACTTCCATATCGTATTCTTTATTAGGCTAGTGCTGGTGGAAGCTACAAATCAGCTAATAAAATGAGTTCCGTATTATAAACTACAATATCTTTAAAACAATCCCTTTTACAATAGATTAATATTTGTGCCAATAATACTATAAAATACCGGTGTACCAACAATTTCACGTGAGGTTTCTTCTATGTCAGATGTTACACATCCTATGCGACTACTGTAAGGCTCGTAATTTTTTTATATTGATTATTTTGTAGTGACTCAGACGTTTCAATATTGTGCATATTACCATAGGAAATATATATGTAATTAAATCAAAATTCGCCAGCAGATTTGCTCGATACATCTAGCAGCCAAAAGGGTAATTATCGTGGCTAACTGGCGGCGAACTGCACGCCGGCCTACAGATTAACTTACAGATTTTATTGAAAAGTATATTTTTAAGGCCACTAGAATGCACTCGCCCTGTTAGGATTATCTTGTTCGATACTTCTCCACTAGATGTCACGACTGGTCTACGTGGGACTCCATTGTTTAGTATACCATTGGCATTCTATGCGCATCGAATTTGAAGAGTGACAGGACGATACTACGATACATTTTTACTTTTTATTTTAAAGGGTTGTAACAGCCTATTGTGCGTTATTTGAAAATGTTATATTTAGTAAAGAACAAAACGATTTCACATAGTACCTGAACTCTAGTCGTTGGTGCTAGTTCAGGATTTTATTAATACTTTTATTGCAGGCAAATAGCAATCGAAGATATCCACATAGTTTGTATACACACGTCTCTGTATGGTCATGGAAAGATTTGTTAATTCAATTAGGGTTGTGAATTCCATGCACAGCCAGACGTGTAAAGACATGCCTCAACTCAAAGTTGGATGTTGCCCACGTCAGGTCGATTATGTAATAATAATAATAATAATAATAATAATACTGTTATTGGCTTTACGTCCCTTTTAACTACTGTGGCTCTTAGAGACGCCGGGGTGCCGGAATTTGGGCCCGAAGGGGATCTTTAACGTGCCAGTAAATCTACTGACACGGCTCCCTCGCATTTGTGCACCCTCAAATGCCAGCTGGAGAGACGTTTCGCCCTAAAACTTTCCCATACGGGAGAACGCGAATCAGGCAAAAGCCTAACCAAAATAGTTACTGTGGGGAATCAATTAAACTGAAGGCGGTGCGGGATAGTGGGCGTTGAAAACACAGCACCAGAAACCAACAGATTAGGTAACAAGGTTTTATTGCTTTGTAGCAACAATGCAAAACAAATTTCTTAATTAAATCTTGTAACCAGTTACCCATAAATGATTAAATAGTGATGACTAGAAAAAGAGCAATTTTTACGGGCTTGATTCATGAACCCTTTAAAATTAGAGTTTTTTGTTACGTTGAGTTTATTTGATGAGAAGATGCTCTCATGTAAAATTATTATTTATTTATAAACTTGACGATGTGCTGAGATTAAAAGTTTATAAAACGGATGACTTATCTTTTAAAAGGAAATGCTGGTGGAGCCAGATCCATAAAATATCCTGGCTGGTTGAGTGACGTAGAGTACGTGTCCCTTGGAAAGGAGGCGTCCGTGGCCTCAGAGGAAGCGTGCCATGAGAAGCAGATTCCAATCTGCCATTCTTCTTCTCAGAAAGGCAAGACACCTTTAGTGTCTGGGCGGAAGTAGTTTGTTCGCATGCAGTCCAGGAGACGGCCGTGGCTTCAAGTACCTGGACAAGCGATCCAACTCTAACAGCTGCCTCATGAAGATATTTCCCAAGACACAGCAGACCTGGTGACGCGGCGAAATGGCCCAGCGGCTATGAATGAAGCGTTGAGCGGAGTTGCCACCCATGTGACATGTCATAGGAGTTGTGTAGCGTTGCGCCGAGAAGAAGAGTGCGAAGATTTTCTGTTCAGAAGTGCGATCAGAGAAGTGATCCAAAGTGAGGTGAAGTAGGGTGTTGATCTGAATGCAGCAATGATCTGAAGTGATGGAGAACGCCAGCAAGTAGCGTCTTAAATAGTGGCCGAAGAACGTTCTCGAACCTGGAGATCAGCCGACCAAAAAAGTCCTGCCATTGGCTAAACGAAGGTCATGGTGACGTCACACGACACTGACACTCAACAGGCCGCAGAGCAAGCCAGTAGATGCCCTGTGTGTCGGGAGTATGGAAGGTTGAGAGAGCGAGCGATTGTAACACTCAAGGTGAGAACTTTAGTAAACTGAAGCTTATAAATAAATCACTAAATTAATTGTGATACAATAAAGTATTTAACATATAAACTTGTTTTGAAGTTTTTCGGGACAAGAAAAAGCGAACAGTAAAACAGGGCTGTCGCGAAGTATACACATACACAAACGTATACTGTCACAAAAGTGACCACCAGTTGACCGCGCCAGGATACGAACCAGCAACCTAGGACGCAGCAAGCGAGAACGTTACCGCTGAGCCACGCAGCCAGTCCGGTCGATTATGACTCCAGATCCATAACATTCTTGAATACTTCTTATCTTTCTTTCTTTCTTTCTTTCTTTCTTTCTTTCTTCAATGATAGTATCAGTTTTTATCGAGGTTGTGGTGTTTGGTAGAGGTAAATAAGTTCTAAGGTCTTCAACCAAGAAATGATTCTATTATACTCATTGAAAAAGACAACGAGTTATAACTATACTCATACATTTAGGAGAAAGTAGGCTACATGTTCTTTACTGAACCTCTTGTTTCTTTAGGTAGTTTCGGATATTTTCAGTAGTCATGTTTTTCTTCAGTCTGTCTACATATAGCCATGCCACTTTGTCTGCAGCCTGGAGTTCGTTTTCCTCTTTGCTTGCTCCAATTTTTTGATTTCTTTCGTGTGGGGACAGTTTTCCATTTAAAGTTTTCCGGTACTTGGTTCGCTTCTGCGGATACGGTGCCATCTTGTTCATCCTGTATAACGGTCTCAACCGTGATTTTTGACCTGCCTTGACCCAGTGTTGCCGTTGGAATTTTTGTTTCTTGTTTCTGATGATTTGAGTGGTTATTCCGTTGTCTGGGATAGTGTAAAATTTACTTTCTCTTCGATTATTGTGCCTAATTTTTTCTAAGTTTTTAAACTTTTCATTTTCCGGACCTATCGTCCTGGTTTCGCCTTCTTCCGTAAATACATTTTTGCATTTGTCGCATAGCCAGGATAACTTCCTGTTCTTCCTTTTGATGATCTCAAATTCCCCCTGTGATAGGCCTGTGCAGTCTTTATGATGTTTTATTTGCAGAATCCATCACAGATAAGTATTAAAACCTCTTCTTTCCTGGTGGTTTTCCCACAGGCTCCACATATATTTCGTTCTTCCGGCGTAGTTTCAGTCATTGTCGCGATCTGCACTACAATAGCGCTATTCAAGGAGGTTTATCGATATGTTTTGAACTTCCTAGTCTGTGTATATGGTACCACTGATATTTCGGGGTGAATGTTATTTATTCTGGGACTATTACTTGTAATACTGGTATGTACGGTCTATGTCGATATCACCTCTGCTCCCTCACCAAAATAATATTCAAACACATGATATTATCAAATTCGCAATTAGGTTTACTTACGGTGTGTTTACGAGTACTATTATATAGTGTTATTAGCCTACTTTCGGTTTTTGCAAAAAATGAAAGTAGACTGAAGAGATCTTCACAGGACCAAAAATTGTGTGTCTGTCTGTGTGTGTGTGTGAGTCTGTGTGTGTGTGAGTGTGTGTACTCTGAATGTCTGTCCCCAACCTATCAATTCGAATACGGTGAAACCGAATTGGACGAAATTTGGTACAGAGGTAGCATTAGCAAAGAACAGCTCAGTGTCATGTTTTATATCGCCACCATCTGGACGGAAACGTGATGGCGGCCACCCAAATGTTAAAAGCTTAAATCAAATTACGACCAACCTAATCATCTGATCACTACCAGATTTTGCATCATTATACCTTTATGCATGAAAAAAATCTTTTGACCAAACTACAAGGTCATTAACCCAATACTTTGCGGATGGTGGTCATGTATGTGTGCAAAATGATTCCCCCTATCTAATCAAACACGATGAAACCGAATTGAACGAAATTTGGAACAGAGCTAGCTGTAGCAAAGGGCACCTCAGTGTCATGTTTTATATTGCCGCCATCTTGACGAAAACGTAGTGGTGGCCACCCAAATATTAAGAGCTTCAATCAATTTACGACCAACCTAATAATTTGATCTCCACTGAATTTTGCTACAACATAATTATATTTATATGGCGAGCGTCTTTTTACTAAACTACAAGGTCATCAGCCCAATAGTTTGCTGTTGGCAGCCATGTATGTGTGCAAATTGATTCCCCCTATCAATTCAAACACGGTGAATCCGAATTGAACGAAATTTGGTACAGAGGTAGCAATAGCAAAGAGCACCTCAGTGTCATGTTTTATATAACCGCCATCTTGACGGAAACGTAATGGCGGCCTCGCAAATGTTGAAAGGTTAAATCTAATTACGACTAACCTAATCATCCGATCTCTACCGAATTTAGCAACATCATATACTCATATGGCGAGCATTTTTTGACTAAATTACACGGTCATCAGCCCAATCGTTTGCAGATGGCGCCCATGTATATGTGAAAATCGATTCCCCATAACAATTCAAACAAGGTGCAACCGAAATGAACGACATTTGGTACAAAGGTAGCACTAGCAAAGGGAACTACAGTGTCTTTTCTATATCGCCGCCATCGTGACGAAAACGTAATGGCGGCCACCCAAATGTTAACAGCTTGAATCAAATTACGACCAACCTAATTATCTGAACCCTACCAAATTTTGCAACATTATACCTTTATGTATAAAGAATCTTTTCACCAACCTACAAGGCCATCAACCCAAAAATGTGCGGACGGCGGTCCTGTATATGTGAAAATCGATTCTCCCTATCATTTTAAACACTGAGAAACCGAATTGAACGAAATATGGTACAGAGGTAGCACTAGTAAAGAGCATCTCAGTGTGATGTTTCATATCTCCACCTTCTTGACGAAAACGTAATGGTGGCCACTCAAATGTAAAAAGCTTAAATCAAATTACGACCAACCTAATCATTTGATCTCTACCAAATTATGCAACAACATATCGTTTTGAGGGAAGCATCATTTGACTTAACTACAAGATCATCAGCCCAATAGTTTGCAGATAGCGGCCATGTATGTGCGCAAATCGATTCCCCATGTCAATTCAAACACGGTGAAACCGAATTGAATGAATTGTTTTTACAGAGGTAGCTCTAGTAAAGGGCACCTCATATTTAATATCCGTATAGCACGTTGTATTTCAACAAGCTACTACAACCAACATTCAATTATACTCCTTGAAAAGGACAAAGAGTTATAACAATATCTATGCATTTAGGAGAAAGTAGGCTATATGTTCTTGACTGAACATCTTGTTTTTCGACTCCTATAACTTTGGTCACAGTCGATTTATTACCTTTGCTCCCTCACCAAAATAGTATTCAACCACACAATATTATCAGATTCACTGCACTTCTTAATTTTCAATTTTACTTACAGTTTGTTTGCAAGAACTAAGTTATTATATTAGAGATGGGCAGCAGTCGACTGAAAACAGTCGAATTAGTTGATAGTTAAAACCATCGACTTATTCGACTACTTTAAAAAAACAGTCGAATGAATTCAACGACTACTCACCCTCACCGTATCTGCGCCGTATCATAAACAAGTCGTTTGCAAACGATTGATCCCAACGCAATCGTTGGAATCATTCGAATGAAACAAGTCGTTTGCAAACGGCTAACTCCAAGCGAATGGAATCATTCGAATTCAAGTAGTCGTTCTAATCAAACGACTTCTTCAAGATAACTTCATGCTAAAATTGTGTTGTATATTTATTGTAGAGCTTTAATTAATAAGTTAAGTATACCTGTAGGTGCCTATAATTTTATACAGTTCGTAGATTATATCAATGAAATAGCCTACATCGAGTTGTCCAAATATGTATGTTATTGGAAAGGTTAAGCATTCAATATTTAGGTTATGTTTGAACTCCTTAAACCAGTATATAAACCCTTAATGAGAATTGAGTGCATTCCTGAATTATTACACGGATTGAACATGGGCTTACCAATTATAAATTAGAGTTCTATTTATTTTATGATTGAATTTCATTCATTTATTCTGCCACGGGATAATTGAATTACAAGAAAACTATTATGAAAATTAAATCAGAAAATATTTTATATTGGGATCCAAAATAAATAGCAAGGGTACAGCAAGTCGGAGGGCGTGTACGCTCAAATTGATTCTGGTCGTCAATTGTTTAGAGATGGGCAGCACCTCACCAGTCGACTGAAAAATGTTAAATCCATCGACTTGATTGACTGCTTAAAAAAAACAGTCGAATGAATTCAACGACTACTCACCGTAACATAAACAAGTCGTTTGCAAACGACTTATCCCAATTGTGTTTTAACCTTTAACATGTAGAACGCGCTCGGATAGTTTTACGTTCTGGTCGTCATTTGTTTCAGCACATGGATAGCGCGCGCATCAGATAAACTTTGCATTTACATTGTTGCCAACATCTCCACTGAAAATTCGCTCTCGTTGCTGTTCTAAAGTGCTCTATTTTCGTGTGTATTTACTGTAGGCCGTAGTTTTCTTGTTCTAGTCGTATTTCAGCTCTATGTTCTTAGTACTTCAGACAGGATTAAATTAGTGAACACATAGCCTAACTTGTTTATGACTCTATGGACACATTTTACATTTATTTTTTGGCATTAAAGTATGAAGTGTGATTATTTCAATGTTGGTTATGGAATTGTTCCCGGTACTCAAGAACTCCCTCTCAGTAATAGTGATTTAATTTACCCTTAGGTTAATTAAGTATTGGTCTATTACTTCACTTATCCACAGTACATACAGGTAATGTGACCTGTATCAATACCGGTATCGGGGAACATTTACTCACATATTTTGCATTAAATGGAATGTGCAACATTGCAAATAATTGTTGCACTCTACACGACGTAAACCACCATTTCGAAGCACAGTAAAAATAAATAAATAACTTTGACCAATTGCATGTTGCCGAGCGTCGAGTAGTCCAAACTAACGTCTGCAAAAATAGGTGGGTTAAGGAGAAGTTTGATTTTCATCTGTTGGTACGACTCAACTCAGCCGGTAACGGCTTGCAGTGCTTTGTACGCTGCCTAGAAGCGACTCCTTTCAGTCGAATACATGAAACAACACGCTTATTAGGAGCAATGCGAATTCAGGTAACCATTCGACTGAAAGTAGTCGACTATCCAGTCGATAGTTTCAACCGATGAATGACTAGTCAGTCGAAGTTTAAAAGTAGTCGATAGTCCCATCTCTATATTATATAGTGTTATTTTTTCACTTACTGTCACGTGGTTCACAGTCGTTTTATGCTCAACTTTACACAATTCTTCCCGCGGGATTAAACACTTACAATTGTTGAAACGTTAATTTACGAATTTTTCACCTCTCATGCATGCTAGGCCTATATATTATCATTCGCTATTCAAGTGATTGAGAATTCAGAGCATTTCAGAACTAACGTGCCATTTATCTATAATATTACTAATATTTAGTCATAGAAATAAGCGTCTAAGTATTTAACTCATAATACTGAATACTATTGTAGTTCCTTTATTTGCTGTAAACGCCATCGGTTACTTGTTAAGAGTGTCTTGTAAAAATCAGCAGGTCTGCCATCTATTTATAAAAGTTGCAACTACTCAGGAAAGTAACACACCTCACCTGTAGACAGTTCATTGCCCTAGGCCTCGCCGCCTCCTGTAGCCTTTGCTAAATACTCCTATCCCTAATGTCCTTCGTTTGATTCCCGCCTCTGTCTCGTTTTAATTTGTTACTATCACTCTGAAACTTGTTTGTACTTCTTGTGCCATGTTACTGAGGCTAAATACTTTTAAGAAACACCATATTTACACCCTAAGAAGTAGCATTCTGAGCTTCTATGCCCAAGGTCACGGGTTCAACCCCAGCCGAAGTCGTCGGCTGCTTCTAAAAAGAACACCAGAACTATTCTTTTTTTTTTTTTTTGAAAGTTCATGGTACTAACTTAATGTACGAATTGTGACGAACATGTTTTAACCCTAATCCAGGTATCCTCTTAGGAATTTTTCTGCGTTAAAAATCCCTCAGTATGCCTTCCTTCGGGAGGGAAGTTAAGTCGGCGGTCCCATGTCATAGATTTATGGCCTGTAAAAGAACCCTCCACTAATATATTTTTGTGAAGCTAAAATATAGGTTATATTTGAAAAACACTCTCAGGTTCCAAAGTTCATCGCCAGGAGCCGACTGCGGTGGCATCTAGTAGCCAAGTTCAGAACTAGTTGTCATTGACGGTGGCGTTTGGTAGCAAAAGTAGGAACTAGTTGAAAAGAGAATGTCAGCAGTTCTTACTCGAATTAGAAACAGATAACAAACACGAATACAGCCATCACATTATCACTGGTTATGAGACAGATTCTACACACACCCAAAGTACACGGAGCTACATGACCGCGTTGTCGCAGCCACTAAACACCTAAATAAATAAAATCAACGTCTTTACTTAACAGTAATTAACTGGCGAAAATACTCGTCACTATGTCGGCAATGCTGCCAACTTCCCTTCTCCGCACTCCCCTGCAGCGAGGTTAGACGTCTGTCTGGATGAAAATGACTGATGTACGCAAATGGGTGAGACAAAAGCCATTGGTTACTATTTGGTTAGATGACTGTATGGACGAAACCATTGGTCACTTCTAGGTTAGATGACTGTATGGAAGAAACCATTGGTTGCTACTAGATCAGACGACTTAATGAGCGAAACCATTGGTCGCTACTAGGTCAGGCGATGGCCTGGACGAAACCATTCGTCGCTTCTAGGTTAGACGATGGTCTGCACGAAACCATTCGTCGCTTCTAGGTTAGACGAAAGTCTGGACAAAACCATTAGTCGCTACTAGGTAAGACGACTGTCTGGAAGAAACCATTGGTCGCTAATAGGTTAGACGACTGTCTGGACGAAACCATTGGTCACTGGTAGATTACACGACAGTCTGGACAAAACCATTAGTCGGTACTAGGTTAGACGACGGTCTGAACGAAACCATTAATCGGTACTAGGTTAGACGACGGACTGGACGAAACCATTAGTCGGTACTAAGTTAGACGACGGACTGGACGAAACCATTAGTCGGTACTAGGTTAGACAACGGACTGGACGAAACCATTAGTCGGTACTAGGTTAGACGACGGACTGGACGAAACCATTAGTCGGTACTAGGTTAGACGACGGTCTGAACGAAACCATTAGTCGGTACATGGTTAGACGGCTGTCTGGACGAAACCATTAATCTGCACTAGGTTAAACGACGGTCTGAACGAAACCATTAGTCGGTACTAGGTTAGACGACGGTCTGAACGATACCATTAGTAGCTTCTAGCTTAGTCGATGGACTGGACGAAACCATTAGTCGGTACTAAGTTAGACGACGGACTGGACGAAACTATTAGTCGGTACTAGGTTAGACGACGGACTGGACGAAACTATTAGTCGGTACTAGGTTAGACGACGGTCTGAACGAAACCATTTGTCGCTTCTAGGTTAGACGATGGACTGGACGAAACCATTAGTCGGTACTGGGTTAGACGACGAACTGGACGAAACTATTAGTCGGTACTAGGTTAGACGACGGACTGGACGAAACTATTAGTCGGTACTAGGTTAGACGACGGTCTGAACGCAACCATTAGTCGCTTCTAGGTTAGAAGATGGACTGGACGAAACCATTAGTCGGTACTAAGTTAGACTACGGACTGGACGAAACTATTAGTCGGTACTAGGTTAGACGACGGACTGGATGAAACCATTAGTCGGTACTAGGTTAGACGACGGACTGGATGAAACCATTAGTCGGTACTAGGTTAGACGACGGACTGGACGAAACCATTAGTCGGTACTAAGTTAGACGACGGACTGGACGAAACCATTAGTCGGTACTAGGTTAGACGACGGTCTGAACGAAACCATTAGTCGGTACATGGTTAGACGGCTGTCTGGACGAAACCATTAATCTGCACTAGGTTAAACGACGGTCTGAACGAAACCATTAGTCGGTACTAGGTTAGACGACGGTCTGAACGAAACCATTAGTAGCTTCGAGGTTAGTCGATGGACTGGACGAAACCATTAGTCGGTACTAGGTTAGACGACGGACTGGACGAAACTATTAGTCGGTACTAGGTTAGACGACGGACTGGACGAAACTATTAGTCGGTACATGGTTAGACGGCTGTCTGGACGAAACCATTAATCTGCACTAGGTTAAACGACGGTCTGAACGAAACCATTAGTCGGTACTAGGTTAGACGACGGTCTGAACGAAACCATTAGTAGCTTCTAGGTTAGTCGATGGACTGGACGAAACCATTAGTCGGTACTAAGTTAGACGACGGACTGGACGAAACTATTATTCGGTACTAGGTTAGACGACGGACTGGACGAAACTATTAGTCGGTACTAGGTTAGATGACGGTCTGGACGAAACCATTTGTCGCTTCTAGGTTAGACGATGGACTGGACGAAACCATTAGTCGGTACTGGGTTAGACGACGAACTGGACGAAACTATTACTCGGTACTAGGTTAGACGACGGACTGGACGAAACTATTAGTCGGTACTAGGTTAGACGACGGTCTGAACGAAACCATTAGTCGCTTCTAGGTTAGAAGATGGACTGGACGAAACCATTAGTCGGTACTAAGTTAGACTACGGACTGGACGAAACTATTAGTCGGTACTAGGTTAGACGACGGACTGGATGAAACCATTAGTCGGTACTAAGTTAGACGACGGACTGGACGAAACCATTAGTCGGTACTAGGTTAGACGATGGTCTGAACGAAACCATTAGTCGGTACTAGGTTAGACGACGGACTGGACGAAACCATTAGTCGGTACTAGGTTAGACGACGGACTGAAAGAAACCATTAGTCGGTACTAGGTTAGACGACGGACTGGACGAAACCATTAGTCGGTACTATGTTAGACGACGGTCTGAACGAAACCATTAGTCGGTACTAGGTTAGACGACGGACTGGACGAAACCATTAGTCGGTACTAGGTTAGACGAAGGTCTGAACGAAACTATTAGTCGGTACTAGGTTAGACGACGGACTGGACGAAACCCATAGTCGTTACTAGGTTAGACGATGGTCTGAACGAAACCATTAGTCGTTACTTGGTTAGACGACGGTCTGAACGAAACCATTAGTCGTTACTAGGTTAGACGACGGTCTGGACGAAACCATTAGTCGGTACTAGGTTAGACGAAGGTCTGAACGAAACTATTAGTCGGTACTAGGTTAGACGACGGACTGGACGAAACCATTAGTCGGTACTAAGTTAGACAACGGTCTGAACGAAACCATTAGTCGGTACATGGTTAGACGGTGCTCTGAACGAAACCATTAGTCGGCACTAGGTTAAACGACGGTCTGAACGAAACCATTAGTCGGTACTAGGTTAGACGGTGGTCTGAACGAAACCATTAGTCGGCACTAGGTTAAACGACGGTCTGAACGAAACCATTAGTCGGTACTAGATTAGACGACGGTCTGAACCTAACCATTTCCCAGTAGCCCAGGTTAGACGACTGTATGGACGAAAAATTACTGATTGTACCACAAGCGAGGGAGCTGAGGCGTGAGTCCCAGGTTAGGTTTGTGTTCTTATGTAAAGCACTTTACACGGTGACCACCGCCATTTCATGTTTCGAACTAAGCGGCAAAACAAGCACCAAGCAGTAATGTTGGTACTGATGAAATAGAAATAAAATGCAATAACACTCTCTAGTCATAAAATCTTAAACTCCTGTATCTTAATCACACTAGCGATTCTAACTAAAAATATTCGGGATTTATATGGCGGCGGCCATCGTATACTGTACGAGTTTCTTCAGATCTGAGGGCTGGAAAATTGCCCAGTCAGCCTCATAAGGATATTATAAGTGAGGCTGGGTTCTATATCCACCTCAGTCATGGCAGATGTTGTTTTCTGCAGAATACACTATTATTCCCACTTTGCAGCTGAAAATACACTTCTACTGTGCGTATCACAGTTTAGTTACGTAAGACTTGATATTGTGTTCACTAAGGATTTAATGCCATTCTTTCAGTGTTGCCTATACAAATGACTGTGTTCTCATGAATTACTGACAATTTTCTGATTAACCGGATTGCTGGAGTATAATTAATGGCCGTAGACCACAATAAGTCATCTTTTTGGAAACCCTACAGGGAGGAGAAAAGTTGTAGGTGCTTTGGTACCCGCATCAATGTATCACTGCGGAGTGCCATAAATATGGGAGCTCATTTAATCAAATAAAAAAATAAAAACAAGTCAAAAAGAAATAAATTTTAAAAAATCATTTTTTTAATCAAAAAGACGTTTCACACAAAAAAAAATCTAAAATTTTTGAAAAATATCAAAATGAAATTAAAGAAAAATGAAAATAAACTTTGAACAAGATGTTCAGGAAAGAACATACAGCCCACTTTCTCCTAAATGTATTGGTATAGTTATAACTCTTTGTAGCCTCCGTGACTAAGGCGGCTGCACGACGGCCTCTCACCGTAGGGTACATGGTTCAAATCCCGGTGACTCCATGTGAGATCTGTGCTGGACAAAACGGAGTCAGACAGGTTTTTCTCCGGGTACACCGGTTTTCCCTGTCAAAAATTTCATTCCAGAAACACTCTCCACTATCATTTCATTTAATCTTTGCCTCAGAGGAGTGCGACAGGCTTCGGCAGCCGGCACAGGTTATATCCTCACCGCTAGATGGGGGCTTCATTCATTCTATCCCTGACCCGGTCGGTCAACTGGAAGCAGGCTCTGGATTTTCATTTTAATTTCATAACTCTTTGCCTTTATCGGGTCCTATTTCCTTCCTATTAAGTCAACGCCTTGCCATTGGCTGCCTGTGCTGAGCCACATTCCTCCACCACATCTAAGAAGGAAACAAGCATTGTTGAGAGAGGCTAAGAAGATCAGGGCTTCACCTACTTTACCACTACACCATGAATTTTGCCATCCCTCACAACAGCGACTACGGTCTAGGAGGCCAACATGTGTTACTGCAGAAATACCGTATGTGGTTGGGTTTAATTTAAACCAAAGTTGGAGAAACGAGTGGTCAACAAAAACAGAGGGGACAAGTGCTCATTCTCTTGATCCTACAAAGGAACTGAAAGGTTCTGACCTCCCAAGGAAACTGTGGTGCCGTCTTAACAGATTCAGAACCGGCCATGGCTGCTGTAAATTCTTTCAACACAGATGGGGCTGGATCAATTCAGCAATGTGCGACTGTGATCAAGAGGAGCAGACAATGGATCATCTGCTCCGACGCTGCCCTCTGTTCTCGTTCCCTGGGAACCCTGCTGAACTCCTTCATGTCACTCCGAATGTCATAACTTGGTTGCAGAATGTGGATAATGTTGTATAATGTAAATTTTGTATATAATTCACCATACGATTAAATAAATCCTTCCTATTAGATGTGCAAAATGGCACACAACAGTATGACATACTGGATTTGAGCAGCGGCGTTCAAATCAAAGTTTATAATTTACCCCAATATTTTAGAATTTCATCAGCAAACACCCCAAAGAACGTAGGAATGTAGTGTATCAAAACAGACTACTTACGATAATTGAAACTGAAACAAGACTTCTTTGGTCCAAACCAGGGCCATCCAGACAGCGCTTCCTGAGCGCTAGCACTCTAAACCAGGGCCATTCAGACAGCGCTTCCTGAGCGCTAGCACTCTAAACCAGGGCCATCCAGACAGCGCATCCTGAGCGCTAGCACTCTAAACCAGGGCCATCCAGACAGTTCTCCCCGAGCACTAGCATTCTAAACCAGGGCCATCCAGACAGTTCTCCCTGAGCGCTAGCACTCTAAACCAGGGCCATCCAGACAGCGCATCCTGAGTGCTAGCACTCTAAACCAGGGCCATCCAGACAGCGCTTCCTGAGCGCTAGCACTCTAAACCAGGGCCATCCAGACAGCGCTTCCTGAGCGCTAGCACTCTAAACCAGGGCCATCCAGACAGTTCTCCTCGAGCGCTAGCACTCTAAACCAGGGCCATCCAGACAGCGCTTCCTGAGCGCTAGCACTCTAAACCAGGGCCATCCAGACAGCGCTTCCTGAGCGCTAGCACTCTAAACCAGGGCCATCCAGACAGCGCTTCCTGAGCGCTAGCACTCTAAACCAGGGCCATCCAGACAGTTCTTCCTGAGCGCTAGCACTCTAAACCAGGGCAATCCAGACAGCGCATCCTGAGCGCTAGCACTCTAAACCAGGGCCATCCAGACAGCGCTTCCTGAGCGCTAGCACTCTAAACCAGGGCCATCCAGACAGCTCTCCTCGAGCGCTAGCACTCTAAACCAGGGCCATCCAGACAGCGCTTCCTGAGCGCTAGCACTCTAAACCAGGGCCATCCAGACAGTTCTCCTCGAGCTCTAGCACTCTAAACCAGGGCCATCCAGACAGTTCTCCCCGAGCGCTAGCACTCTAAACCAGGGCCATCCAGACAGCGCTTCCTGAGCGCTAGCACTCTAAACCAGGGCCATCCAGACTGTTCTCCCCGAGCGCTAGTACTCTAAACCAGGGCCATCCAGACAGCGCTTCCTGAGCGCTAGCACTCTAAACCAGGGCCATCCAGACAGTTCTCCTCGAGCGCTAGCACTCTAAACCAGGGCCATCCAGACAGCGCTTCCTGAGCGCTAGCACTCTAAACCAGGGCCATCCAGACAGCGCTTCCTGAGCGCTAGCACTCTAAACCAGGGCCATCCAGACAGTTCTCCCCGAGCGCTAGCACTCTAAACCAGGGCTATCCAGACAGCGCTTCCTGAGCGCTAGCACTCTAAACCAGGGCCATCCAGACAGTTCTCCCTGAGCGCTAGCACTCTAAACCAGGGCCATCCAGACAGTTCTCCCCGAGCGCTAGCACTCTAAACCAGGGCCATCCAGACAGCGCTTCCTGAGCGCTAGCACTCTAAACCAGGGCCATCCAGACAGTTCTCCCCGAGCGCTAGCACTCTAAAACAGGGCCATCCAGACAGTTCTCCCCGTGCGCTAGCACTCTAAACCAGGGCCATCCAGACAGTTCTCCCCGAGTGCTAGCACTCTAAACCAGGGCCATCCAGACAGTTCTCCCCGTGCGCTAGCACTCTAAACCAGGGCCATCCAGACAGTTCTCCCTGAGCGCTAGCACTCTAAACCAGGGCCATCCAGACAGTTCTCTCCGAGCGCTAGCACTCTAAACCAGGGCCATCCAGACAGTTCTCCCCGAGCGCTAGCACTCTAAACCAGGGCCATCCAGACAGTTCTCCCCGAGCGCTAGCACTCTAAACCAGGGCCATCCAGACAGTTCTCCCCGAGCGCTAGCAGTCTAAACCAGGGCCATCCAGAGAGTTCTCCCTGAGCGCTAGCACTCTAAACCAGGGCCATCCAGACAGTTCTCCCCGAGTGCTAGCACTCTAAACCAGGGCCATCCAGACAGTTCTCCCTGAGCGCTAGCACTCTAAACCAGGGCCATCCAGACAGTTCTCCCCGAGCGCTAGCAGTCTAAACCAGGGCCATCCAGAGAGTTCTCCCTGAGCGCTAGCACTCTAAACCAGGGCCATCCAGACAGTTCTCCCCGAGCGCTAGCAGTCTAAACCAGGGCCATCCAGAGAGTTCTCCCTGAGCGCTAGCACTCTAAACCAGGGCCATCCAGACAGTTCTCCCCGAGTGCTAGCACTCTAAACCAGGGCCATCCAGACAGTTCTCCCTGAGCGCTAGCACTCTAAACCAGGGCCATCCAGACAGTTCTCCCCGAGCGCTAGCAGTCTAAACCAGGGCCATCCAGAGAGTTCTCCCTGAGCGCTAGCACTCTAAACCAGGGCCATCCAGACAGTTCTCCCCGAGTGCTAGCACTCTAAACCAGGGCCATCCAGACAGTTCTCCCCGAGCGCTAGCACTCTAAACCAGGGCCATCCAGACAGTTCTCCCCGAGCGCTAGCACTCTAAACCAGGGCCATCCAGACAGTTCTCCCCGAGCGCTAGCAGTCTAAACCAGGGCCATCCAGACAGCGCTTCCTGAGCGCTAGCACTCTAAACCAGGGCCATCCAGACAGTTCTCCCCGAGCGCTAGCACTCTAAACCAGGGCCATCCAGACAGTTCTCCCCGAGCGCTAGCACTCTAAACCAGGGCCATCCAGACAGTTCTCCCCGAGCGCTAGCAGTCTAAACCAGGGCCATCCAGAGAGTTCTCCCTGAGCGCTAGCACTCTAAACCAGGGCCATCCAGACAGTTCTCCCCGAGTGCTAGCACTCTAAACCAGGGCCATCCAGACAGTTCTCCCTGAGCGCTAGCACTCTAAACCAGGGCCATCCAGACAGTTCTCCCCGAGCGCTAGCACTCTAAACCAGGGCCTTCCAGACAATCCCACAAGAGCCGTCGACCGCACGACTGTACTTACATATCTAGTCAGCGTGGCCCGATGAAAAGCAGAAAATCTTGTTCTGAAACAAGACGAAAATTATGAATCTATTTTCCAGGAAGACCTGTGCCTAATGCCAGTACAATTTCAAGGCTCACTAAACGATTCAAGGAAACAGGCTCCGTAAATAATAACAGATGTCAGGTGTGTGTTACAAGAGAGGGAGGGCCTTTTTAGCATCGCCTATGAGCTCTGTAAGCACACATTATTGAACATGTTTGGTAAAAGTGTGATAGTGGGCGCCGATAGCCGGGTGAACCGGGTGCACGCGGCCACGATCTGCGCTAGTCACTGCCGGCTTAGCTTGCCGTGTTTACTGGCGCGCACACAATGACCCTGTACCATCGCAATTACAGCCTTTGGTCTGACTAACCTTCAGGCAGTATACATTACGGCTGTAAATCCAGCATTAACTTGTAATACGTATAAGCTATTTTTTTTTACGTTAAGTCAATATTTATTTCATTGAAAGCGTACCGGGTTTGGTCCCATTGTAACCCTCTTCAGCTGGTATATGATGAGTAACTGAGTAGTACTATACCAAAAGTTCACATAGTAAATTTTCCATTAAAATAAGATCTATTACAAATTAAATTTTGTAAATTAAGCATAAAAAATTGTCTTAAAAAACGGCGGAGAAATGAGGAGATGTGAATGTAAAAATATGTAGGTCTACTGTTTGTTGAATCAGTTAGGTTATAAAAGTTCTTGATATGTATTTGCTAAGTATAGTAGAGAAAAACTTTGGGATATGCCTAGCGAAGTTATTAATAACTTATTAATACACATCAAGAATTTTTATTACCTAACTGATACAACAAGCAGTACATATTTTCACATACACATCTCTTCATTTCTGCGCTGTTCTTCAAGACAATTTTTTATGCTTAATTTACAAAATTTATTGTAACATATCAGGTTTTATTGGAAAATTTACTATGTGAACATTTGGTATGGTACTACTCAGTTACTCATCATTTACCAGCTGAAGATGTCACTATGGTACCGAAACCCGTACGGTTTTAATGAAATAAATGTTGACTTTAAGCAAAAATAAATAGCTTATAATTAAGACGTCATTTTCGTCTAGTGGCGATGGCCAGCACATAACTTGACAAACAGGAATGGTCAACGGTTAATTGAAATTTGTATTAACCATGGTCTAATTATGGAGACAACTAGGTTCAAGAGGAGACCACATAAATTAAGGACTTGGAAATGTCCTAATATTAAGTTAGGATAGTTTCAGATAGATCATGTGGCCATGGATCGGAAATTTCACAAAGAAATTTATAATGTAAAAGTCCTTCGTTGTGTTGATGTTGATTCGGATCATTACATTTCCAAGATTAAAATCAAATTGTCTCCTAAGAGGAAAAATAAACCACAATAATTCAATAGTAAAAGATTGTATGATCCTAGTTCAGTTATCAATAATCCAATATATTTTGAGCAATCCATCACGCTTTTAAGTGACAACTTGGGGACCACTGTTAACAAATTAAAAGCCGTAGCAGAAGACGATGCTCTCATTAAAAAACGAAAGAAACATGCATGGTGGAATGAGGATTGTGATATAGCAATTCTACGCCGGCATACAGCTTGGATGAAGGACTAACAACAAAAAACTGAAAGTTCTAGGGAAGAATCAATCAATGCTAGACGGTTAACGGCCAAAGAAATCAGGAGTGTTAAAAGGGAATATCAGAAGGAAACATTAAAATCTGTTGATGAAGCTTTCAATCGCCATAAAACAAGAGACTATTATAGGGCGTTTAAACAATACCAATCAAAATTTACTCCCCCTACTCTTTTGATGTAGGATACGAACGGGCAGGTGGCCCATAATGATAATGACAATGCCATAATTTTGACTGATTACTTCATAAAATTACTTAATAGTGATGAACCTGAAGATTCTTTTGAATTCGATCCCTAACCTAGAAATAAAACACCCCTGGAAAAGATCATACCGCCGGTTTACGATGAAGTTCGTACAGCAATATTGATTCACTTAAGAATTTTAAAGCGGCAAGAGAGAATAAAGTAGTAGCAGAACTTTGGAAGAATGCTAATGTACAGACTATTCATAACCTACATAAACATCTTATTGACATTTGGAATACAGAAAAATTGCCTGAAGAGTGGAATATTGAAATTATATACCCCATACACAAAAAGGGCGATAGATCAGATCCTAGCAATTATCGAGGAATATCGTTGTCGGATGTCACGTATAAGATTTTTTCAAAGATTTTATGTTTCAGAATTCACGAACAACTAGGTAATGAACTTGGTGAATATGAGGGTGGTTCTGTCCAGGACAAAGCTGTCCAGATCAAATTGTCAGTCTCAAATGGATTATAAAACATCACAGGATTAGGAGCAAAGATTTAGTGATCGCATTCGTTGATTTTCAAAAAAGCTTATCATAGTATCCATCGCGAATCTCTATTAAATGTCCTTAATGAATATGGTTTACATCGAAAACTTGTTAACCTTATTGCGGTCACTCTTAAGGATACTAAATCTAGAGTTAGGTTTAGAAGTGAAACCTCTGGGTCATTTGAAATCCATACTGGTCTTTGACAGGGAGATGGATTATCTGCATTGTTGTTTAATTGAGTGCTGGAAAAAACTATGCGTCAATGGAATAAGTTTTGTCCACCGAATTTGAAGATTGGGAAATATTCGACTAAATTGTCTCGCCTTTGCAGATGATCTAGCATTATTAGCTAAATTCCAGGTAGAGGAATTGGAACGATTAGCAGCAAAGTTTGGGATGAAATTTTCTTTTGAGAAAACAGAAATGATGCCAAATTTTCAAGTTGACACATCACATATTGTACTGCATAATGCCCAGAAAATAAAGATTGTGAAAAAAAATTAAATATCTTGGTGAGATCATCACCTGGAATGCCAATAAAAGAGCATCAATAGATAGTAGAACACTAAAATTGCGATGAGCACAACAGATTACCTGGCCATCATATAAGAAACAGTTTCTTTCGATTAATGCTAAACTTCGACATTATTTTTCCGTTGTTAAGCCAGAAGCAACATATGCAAGTGAAACTTTATTTAAACTAAACACCCGATCAACAACTGACAAACTACAGAAGGTTGATAGACGGATTCTTCGGACTATAATGAATAAAAAACACCAGGTTGAGGGCCAGTGGAGACTTTTGCCCAATTCAATACTTTACAAGGAAAATGAATCTATCATTGACACGATGCGAAAACGAAGGATTGTGTTTTTTGGACACATATCCCGTTTGCCAAATACTAGACTCCTGAAACAACGTTTTGACTTCTTTTGGAACAGTAAAACAAAAATCACATGGTTTAAAGAAATACAAATGGATTTAGACGAATTGTAAATTACTAAGCATCAAATTGAACATAGAGAGGAGAAACGGCTTCTGAATAACAAATACACTCGACTAACATTCAAAATTTCACTGCGTAAGCAATATGTTATATCTGCAGAAGATATCTGCAAGATCTTCCAGAATGAAGAAGTATTGGGAAAGTAAAACATTATCAAGAATTAAGAACTAAACTTAGTATTTGAAGACTTTGTATATAAGGTTTGATTTTTGGAGCTCTAATGTGGGCGTAAACAGTGTAAATAAATAACACGTCAATAACGTATCGGACTATCATGATTATTAAAATACTCATATAATACTCATACCTCGTGCGGTTAGGAGTCCAGCTCTGCATTGCCACACAAGGTCCCCTTTGTTAAATTAGGACTGCACCAGATAAGCTTGGAGAATCTTTACTTGAACACTTCCAGAAGTGTCGCAAGCAGTTACAACTTTTAACATAGAACAGTATTACCGTTTAAAACCAATTCTGTCACGAGCAATTTCTAGCGTACGTGATTGCTTTAGAATGCGATAAGAGAAGACTGCATTGCCACTGGGGAATAAGGAAGCCACGCTGTAACTTGCTGCAGGATCATTGAAGATAATTGGAAAAAATTACGTTCTTGTGATATGAACACACTGGAACATAGGCGAGCAAGTACAGACATGACCAAATTATTGGATTGAATTGAAGCGTAAGAGTTAATAAAAATTAGACAGCCGCATCGACGCGACTATAACCAGAATTCCCCCACATTAAAGAGAGGATTGCGAATATAATGAATTAACTAGTAGTTCCGTGAAGAACTATACTGAACCCTTCAGTATCGCAGTGTTTATATGCAAGAATCTTGATCAAGGGGTCGCGCACAATTCATAGTGTGATGTTTACGTTCGCCAAACAACGTGCTCTACTGACGGAAGGGTCATAGGATTAAAACTATAATTAAGAAAGGAAGTGACAAGACGTAAAATAATAACATAATTTAATGACTATTTGTGCAAAAAAATGAATATAGACAACAACAATAATATTCCTCCCTGAATCTTCCCATGACAGAAATATCTATCAACGTTGAGGAGTCAGACGGATCTCCCCCTCATAAAAATGTGGATCCAAGTTCCACTAACTTGCATTGGGATTTTATGTACGCGTAATGACTAACTACGAGGAATGAGTACCTGGATGACTGTTCGTTTACAGCGGGTAACAGCCACGATGTTTACGAACAATCATCTCGTAAATCAACGTTTACGGATATAGGACACAACACTAATAAAAACCCATTAAATTAATGCTGACACACCATCTAAAATCTAATATTTACAGGAATCTCCCTCGAGACCCTCCTTCAGTGCGATGACGCATCTGACAAATGAGCTGCCAACACGGCCAATTGCTCAATACACAAACAAGGAAAAGACAGCATCGCACGTGACTGCACGGGTCACTAAAACGGAACATTAACATGGAATGGAACCACCAACAACAAAAGCCTCACCGGCTGAGATTACCTTATATGAATAAAAATGCTCGTTAAGCTAACGCTTCGGAGATTATAGTGATTCGTAGGCAACTCCCATTTATTTAAACAATTTTTATCATCGATCAGTTCTTATTCTGTATTTCAAGTATTATTACGGAGCCAACAAGCACTCCACTAATGACCTCGATGCAATCTTTTCAGCCCGCCTTGTGAAAACAGCTTCACCCCTTCCTCAACTCTTGTCATCGTCCAACTCCAGTGTGTAAAAATAACTTGACCAACTGTCCCGTTATCTCGTAGAATCAACAGCAACAAATCTCAACCACATAAACATATGGTAAGACATTAATCGATATAGCCACATATGTCCTCGCAAGGTAACGGTATGGAATTGGCACCAAGCTGACAGAAATCAGTCTACGCTGAAATTCCCGCTTGTAATGACCAATAAAATACACACACACTGCTGGGAATGACATAACACTTTTCACACAGGTCGGTTGAATCAGATGCTCACAATCTATTTAAGAATATTAAAACCTACGAGAGAGCTGACTGCTCTTCGCCACAACTCGCATTGCTCCAAAGGCAATAAACTCACTGAATCTGATCAATAATAAACATTACAAGATTAATTTACCCTCCAATCTACTGTATGATTATATTAATTCAGTCCTACTTCTGAAACACAATATATCTCCGAGAGACGTTTCTTAACCGCATTGCGTAAACATATGCAAACACGGTTGTCCACATAGCCACGTTAGTTAAAACAAACAAACAAGAACTTACGACTAAGAAAAATTGTGCGAGCTGTTTCCATGCAAAAGGTGTGTCAGACCAAAACTAAATACACTACGTTAATCAACACAAGCAGGATATTTACAAACAAAGTATGTCCCATATACCATAAGTTAATTTGTCAGATAATAAGAATATTATTCAGTACTCATCCTCGGCCAGTCACCGTCAGCGAACATCTGCAGCCATCTCCCTACTTAATGCTGCTTAGCTCATCTCAAACATCTCGACGGAGTGTTGACAGTTCCCAACTTCTTCCAGGATAAGCGATGTCATCTCTCTTGCTGATGCAAAAAGTTATAGATTATTACACACTCGATATCTGCCTACTAAATTCACCGTTTTAGGTACTTATTTCCCCAGAACAGTCTGTTGGCGAATTGTCGATGATACTGTCCCTACAAAATAGTACTGTGACTATCTATCACACTGAATTTACAACACATTTGTATTAATAAAAATCTGTGTCCTCATGACACGCAAAGTACAAATGCCTACGTCCTCAGACGCGCAAAATGTATTAATAACCTGTGTCTTCCGACACACAAAATGTAGTAATAACCTGTGTCTCCCGACACACACAATGTAGTAGTAACCTACGTCCTCAGACGCACAAAATGTAAATGGTAACCTGTGTCTTCCGACACACACAATGTAGTAAATGTCTTGGCTCTTCACGCCACTTATAAATGAACTGACCCTAGGTATCGATAGGGGGGGGGGGGGGAAATTATATAAAAATTTCTCAAAATAATAGTGGTACAGGAATGAAACAAATATCACTGATCTCGAAAAAAATTGCGCAGGTCAAGAATATGCCCATTAATTCTAGAATCGATCGTAGAGATGTTGTCTAGCCGATCTCCCGCGTTAACGCTAACTATCGCGTGCCCAATCTAGACTTGGCGCGTTCGTAAGCATTCATCTCTCAATGGTTCCACTTTTTCGTTAACTTCGCGGTTTTTATCAGGCCTCGGCCTCGTAGGAGTGTCCAGTAGTACCATCAGCCACTCACGTTACTGCATTATATTTTTTCTAGGCGCGAATATTACAATGAACATGCCATAAGCGTGTCTCACCACGCGTCCCTTCTATTTTGAGGTAGCCACCACCTGTCCTTCTGAAACATTGCTAGGCTCTTTCTTTTCACTATCCTTAAGTATTTAGCCTTTTGTCAAACTGCTGCAGGTATGTCCCTTCTGTCTCCAACAAATGCTTGAAGTTTCCTCATCTTCGTCTGGCTATTTCATGACGCTGGTGGAAATATTAATCAATTGTAGAAATAAAACAACGAATCATTTATCCATCAAAGGATAAAGGGTTCACAACTCCTTCACTCACAAAATTTCGAACTTAGGATAAAGTCGATAATTTTTAAAAGACTTCCGTAGGCCAATTTGTTTTATTTCAAAGTCACCCCTTTTCTATTACTTGGTCTAGCCGCTTCTGTCTTGAATGGCATTTACTCGTTTTATTTCCTGCTTGGACCTCACCCTCTCAGCTGCTTGCGTGACGCGCTGATGCCTTAGGCAACACTCTGCCCTTCTCGTTAATGTTTGTCAACACCATCTCCACTTCCTTCTTCACGTGCCGTACTCAACTGCCCCCCGTCCACTTGGTTGATATAGGACGTCCATATATTTAAACTGCATCATTATTTCGGCGCTCCCATGGTTCACTTCTTCGATACGTTTTTAAATTGGCTGCATTGTAGACCGACATTGTTCTTGTGCTTAACTCTTTCACTCTGTATGCATTATTTCCTAGGTTTCTTACAATAGAATAGGGTCCTACGAACTTTTCACAGAATTTGCTGAAGATCTTCTTCTCTGGATCAGATGTAGCAGGTCGTTTCACCAAAACGAGCTGGATGATTTCTAGATCACGGTGAAATCTCTTATTTCTCCCCCGCCGTAATCTGCAATCTGCTTGTTTTCTCATGTAGGCTCTCGTTCTCTCTATTCGCAGGTCAGGTGCTATCATGGGATCTTGTGGGCAGTTAATGATGCTTTTCCACGTTTTCACTGGATACTCGTTTTTGTGTAAGACCATAGGGATCTGTCCTGTTGACTCGTGCCTGGTAGAATTCATACATGTCTCTACATCCATAATTTTATCCACCCACTTATGATGTTCTTTGGGAATGAAGATTCTCAAGTATGATGTCACACATTTTATTGCTCGCTCACTTGGATTAGCTTGGGCATGTCGGATACTGCTTAAAACGTGTTTTATACCCATGTCCTCCATACCTTTCTTGAATTCGGTGCTTGTAAAATAGCTGCCATGGTCTGACAATATAAATTCTGGTTTTCCAAGGATTGGAATAACTCTATTTCGAATACGACTGAGTACTTGTTTCGATGTAGTTTTCTGAATGGGGCATAATACGACAAACTTAGAAAACACATCAATGCACACTAGCAAGTGACGGCAACCACGCCTACCTTTCGGGATTGGACCGAAACAGTCCAGGGCCACTAGCTCGCAGGGTTTCTGAGGTAGCAATGGTCTAGGATACTGCCTCATTAAATAGTTATTGGGCTTTGTCCTCTGACACGGATCACAAGTCGTAATGACGTCACATATAGTTGATCTCATACGTGGCCATGTAAATGTCTCTCCTATTGTCGCTTTGCACTTGTCTACTCCGACGTGTCCGTAGCTTTCGTGAGTATGCCATGTCAATCCTCGCTGTAAAGATGCAGGTACAAGTATGCGTAACTTGGTGGGGTCATTATCTACCCATTTGTGCAGCAAATTGTTGACATAAACATATCTTCCTTCTTTTGCTTTCGCTTCTCGAAATGCAGGTGTTCCTGTAGGTAGCTGCTTTCTAAAATATTGAATTAATAGCATCATCCATGGTTCCGCTTCCTGTTCTCGCTGTATCTCACGTAACTCCTCCAAGAATTCCCGGTCCTTCGGTGTTAACTCCAAGTGTTGTACCATCGCTGTTTCTTCAACATCAGGCTCTGGGTTCCTGCTGAGTGCATCCGGAATCACGTTCATCTTCCCTGGACAATGTTCAATCTCAATGCTAAACTGCTGAATATATATAGACCAACGTGTCACACGTTCGCTTGCCATCGACGTCTTAAACAAGAATGTTAGTGCCTTGTGATCAGTCCTGACAAAAATGGGGTATCCATAAATTATTCGCTTCCATTGTTGTAGCGCATGAAGGATGGCCAACAGCTCTAGTTCCGTTACAGTATAATTGCGCTCGTGCTTACGCAATTTTCGGCTGACAAATGCCAAATATGTTTTATGTTGCAGGTTAGCTGGATCTTCTTGTTAGAGCATGGCAACTATACCAATTAGTGAAGTATCCGCTTGGATTATAAATTTGTGCTTGAAATCGGGATATCCTAACTTAATGCAGTTTTCCAGTAACTGTTTTGTTGCTTGGAACGCCTTCTCACATTCGGCATTCCACAACCATGTATTATTCTTTTTTAGCATTTCCTGCATTGGAGCTACAGTCTCCGTGTAACCTGGACAATTTTCTTTAAAGAATCCCGTTACGCCTAAGAAAGCCCGAATGTGCTTGACTCTCGTTGGTGTAGGGAAATTCTTTATCGCTTCGATCTTAGCTGGGTTTGGCTTCACTCCCTCCTTGTCAATGACGTGACCCAAATATAAGATCTCGCTCTTGAAGAAATGCGATTTCTTCAGGTTCACTTTGAAATTTGATGCATTAAGGTTGCCTAATACTTTATCTAAATTTTCAATGTGAATTTCAATGTTGTCGGATGCCAGCAGAATGTCATCAATGTAGCGCACCGTCATCTCCTTAACCTCCTCGGTTAGATTCCGATCCAGGGCTCGGATTAAAGCACAGCCCGCTGTTTTGACTCCGAAAGGCATTCGGACGAAGCAGAACGTTTGGTTATCGAATAAGAAGCCAGTTAGAAGCTGTGACTTCTCATCCAATTCAAGATGGTGGAAACTGGACGTCAAATCAACTGATGAATAAATGCTCTTGTTCTTAAAGCCTTTTAGTACGTCTCTGATAATTGGCGCTCTGTCATACTCAGGAAAAATGAGTCTCATGTTGAGATTTCTGGCATCTAACCAAAGTCTAATAGATCCATTTGGTTATGTGACTGCCAAAATCGCATTTAGATAAGGTGTAGGTGTCTTCCTTATCACTCCAGCTTGTAACATCTCATCTATAATGACCTTGACTTGACCACGATATTTTTCCGGGATTGGGTACAATCTACTTTTGAAAGGTGCCCAATCCACGACTTGCATTGAATTTTTGAAATTTAATATTTTCCCAGGTACTGTATCGAATACTGCTTTGTGCTTCCTTAAAATCTCTTCCAATTGTTTTCTATGTTCACCCCCAAGTTGAATGTCATTGAGCCGCTCCTGTAGTAACTCTTCAAATTGTGCATCACTGTCATCTCCTTCTGTTAATAAAGACCATATCTCCTGGGATTCACTCTCCTCATCTAGTTCCACAACAGCTCCTTCTATGATGTTATCTTCTGCCTTTCGTATCTCCTCTTCCGTCTCTTCCGATATTGCTTCCAATGCCCAAGAATTTACATCTCTTCCGGTAGTGATTTCATCCATATGCAATCCCACGTTCTTCAGTTGACCATACTCTCTAAAACTGACTGTATTCTTGTGCAAATCTATCACTGCTTGATAGTCACAAATGAAATTTGCACCAAGAATTATATTGAAATTCATCTTTGCCATGATAATGAATGTTTGTCCAAAAGTGTGTTCCAATATGTTCAGCTCTAAGTATGCCGGACGTTTACAAGTGACGGTGCGTTCAGGAATAACACCCCTCACTTTGAGTTGTGGTACGGGAATCACGGGAATATTCTGACTCCGTCCCAACTCTCGAACCAAGGCCTCCGATACCAGACTGATCTGCGACCCCGTATCCAATAAACATCTTATATTAATTCCACCAATCCTCGCGTAAATAATGGGTAACTGCCTAATTTCATCGTTCCGTGGTTTCGCCGTCTCCTCCAGGCAATCCTCTGGCAAAGCAATCCATTCTTGTATGTTCGCTACTAACCATCCATCTTCAACTTCCGACTGTTGCGTTTGTAGACTGTCTCCTTTATCCAAATTTAGCATTTTTTTTAGCTCCGCTGCGAATCCCATCATCATTTTGTCGCCCACGCCCCTGACATTCCTCTTGTCTCAGTAGACTTCCAGCTTCCTCAGTATGTGTGTCTGGATTCTTCATGTTCCCAATGGCTTTTTCCCATCGTCCTTGCTCTCCACCTTGACTAGCGTGTAATTCCTCAAGGTAATTTTGTGATTGAGCGTGCCTATCATCCCAGTCATTTCTATAATCACGTGCCTCTCCTTGATTTTGATCTCTCCTTCCTTTCCATCTTTGATTCCCATTGTAATCACCGTATCTTCCATAAGGCCCCTCATTTCTTCGATTTTCACGCCATTGTTGATACCCTCTCTGTTGATATCTATTGTTGCCTTGATATGACCTATTGTTATAGTTATTCTAGTTACGCTGGTACGGTCTGTTTTCTACCTCTTCCTGGTTTCGCCTAGGTGTGGATGTGCTTGTATTTGTACCCTGCGTTTTAGTGTTCGCCTGTTTTGGTTTTATGACCTCTGTCGTATTTACTAACTCCAGTTGTCTTCCTCCTCTATAATGATTATGAGATGTAGTCTCATCTATCTGGCGTAATATCTGTTCTGCATGTAAGGCCGTACTAACGTTCGCTGCGAATAGTACTTGTTGCACCTTGACTGGTAATTGCCGCGCTATAGTCATCACCAGATCCGCTTCATTCAAAGGGTAATCAAGGTCGCGAAATTTTAGCATTTGCATGTTAAAGAAATCTGAGTATTTCGTTTGCTGGGTAGTTTGGTATTTCCTAGAGTAAAGCTCCATTCTTAAACTCTGTTGCAATGCCGGCGACCAGTATTTGCGCAGAAACGCGATTTTAAAATCTGCCATAGTTCCAAATGTATATTTAAAGCTTAAAAACCATGTAAGTACATTTCCTGATAAAAATCTCTCCATCATCCTTAACCTACGTGCTTCAGGTACCCCCAGTGTCATTGTAATGATCTTCAATTTCTTTAATAAAGGCTTTAGGTGTAACACCTGAATTCTCCGTGTACTTCTGCGGTTTATAATCGTTCGAGCGAATTACTTAGATAAGTTGTGTGGGCTGATGACCGTCCTGTGGCGTGGAACTCCTTTCAATATTCTTGCGAAACCCCTCCGTGTTTGTCGTTAATGGGCTCTCTGTCTGAGTTTGACTTCCTGCTGTGCTCGTACCCTCCGGGCTATTCGAGTCATCCTGCTTATCTTTCATTCTTCCCGTTTTAAATATCGAGGATTGTTCTATCGACCTCAGTTCAGCTTTAATGATCCTGTCTGTTTGTTCTTTAAGTTTACTCTTAATTTCTTGTTCTAATGCTTCAATACGAGTATGATTTTCGCCTACTGTCTTAATGATGGTTAACCTTTCCTCTTTAGAATCGATATTCATTTTTCGCCAATCTTTTCTTATTTGCTCCTTAATCGTGCTTACTTTCTCCTCAATCTGGCTTTTAGTGTCATCCTGATTGCTTTCTATCTGGCTCAGCCTTTCGTCGATGGTATTCTTTAATTGATCCTGATCCGCTTCTAGGCTTTTCCATTGCTCCGCTGATTTTATTTCGAGACGGTCCATATCTTTAATTATGCCGGATATATTTTCATCTACCGCTGATAATTGTTGCTGAATGACCTTGCCGCTTTTTTCCATTTCCTTAAATCGTCCTTCCATCTTATCCTGAGCTATCTTGACCTCGCTCGTACTCATAGTGCATGCTAGTTCAATTTGCTCTAATTTACCTAACACCGTTTCATCCAGAATGCCAAGTTTTTGATCAAATATAATTTCCATGTTCTTAATCTGATCTAATTGTTTTTCATTGTTTTTACTAACAATTAGGGCCAGGAATACCATCTGTTGATTAGTGTGATCCTTCATCTCTGCGGTTAATGAAGCTAATTGGTTCGTGTTTTTAACATTCTGCGGCTCTAACTGCAAATTTATAGTGTCATTGATTTCACTTTTTAATAATCTAGCTTGTTCCGCCTGATATTCATTTTGTTCAATCCTACTGTTGTTTAATTGTGTCCGCAATGATTCACTTTGTTCAGATAGTTTAGTGTTTAGTGATTCACTTTGTTCGGATAGTTTAGTTTTTAGTGATTCACTCTGCTCGGATAGTTTAGTTTTTAGTGATTCACTCTGCTCAGACAATTTGTTTATAGACTCACTTTGTTCTAACATACTATTGTTTATTTGTTCAGATAATTTCGCGTTTAATTATTCGCTCTGTTCTGATAGTTTAGTGTTTAATGATTCGCTCTGTTCAGATAGTTTAGTGTTTAATGATTCACTCTGTTCAGATAGTTAAGTGTTTAATGATTCACTCTGTTCCGCCAATTTGGTGTCCAACAATTCCTGTGTCCTCCTAGCGGCATTTTCAATGATTTCTTGAATCTGTTCTACTGTTGCCATGTTATACACTTTATATGAGACATTAGGGAAATGGTATAAAGCAATGCCCCCTGACACACACATACAATCCCCATGCACATTTAATTTCTTTACCCTACTCAGTTCATTTATATTTTACATTTAATCCCACTAGTCGATTGCATCTCTGAGGGGTTCTAATTTTACTCAATTTAATTTAAACCCAAACACATATTCAGTCATTAAATTGTTATCCTGATCTGATATTAACACTGACTAATTAACAAAGTATTAATTGTCATTTAAGGCTACCAGCCTCCTAACATTTTCATGAGTTGGACTTTCTAAACAAATCTAGTTTTAACTTTAATCATTGGGCGCCCGATATCACGTATATTACTTTTACTTTATTTCAATAGACAAAAACGTGAACCGTATTTTACATTGCAAACTCCTGATTTTAATTTATATTTCACACAGTTGGCGGTATCCTCTTCGCCTCAATTACTTTTAATAAAATATCACTTTCCGGTGATTAAAATACTGTCATATCTGCCTCCACTTGTGGCATGTCAGTTTTACTCAAATACGCCAACTAAATGTGTTCCAGCAGTGAACCAGCAACAAAACTACACCTTCATTGTTGCGTCAGTTTGTAAACCCAACTACGCTTACATTGACATGTGCAATTTTTTGCCGCTACACCACAGTGAACCGCCCCACGCTTGGCCGCGCCAGTTTACCTCCTATGAACCCTTCAGTATCGCAGTGTTTATATGCAAGAATCTTGATCAAAGGGTCGCGCTCAGTTCATAGTGTGATGTTTACGTTCGCCAAACAACATGCTCTACTGAGGGAAGGGTCATAGGATTAAAACTATAAATAAGAAAGGAAGTGACAAGACGTAAAATAATAACATAATTTAATGACTATTTGTGCAAAAAAAATGAATATAGACAACAACAATAATATTCCTCCCTGAATCTTCCCATGACAGAAATATCTATCAACGTTGAGGAGTCAGACGGATCTCCCCCTCATAAAAATGTGGATCCAAGTTCCACTAACTTGCATTGGGATTTTATGTACGCGTAATGACTAACTACGAGGAATGAGTACCTGGATGACTGTTCGTTTACAGCGGGTAACAGCCACGATGTTTACGAACAATCATCTCGTAAATCAACGTTTACGGATATAGGACACAACACTAATAAAAACCCTTTAAATTAATGCTGACACACCAACTAAAATCTAATATTTACAGGAATCTCCCTCGAGACCCTCCTTCAGTGCGATGACGCATCTGACAAATGAGCTGCCAACACGGCCAATTGCTCAATACACAAACAAGGAAAAGACAGCATCGCACGTGACTGCACGGGTCACTAATACGGAACATAAACATGGAATGGAACCACCAACAACAAAAGCCTCACCGGCTGAGATTACCTTATATGAATAAAAATGCTCGTTAAGCTAACGCTTCGGAGATTATAGTGATTCGTAGGCAACTCCCATTTATTTAAACAATTTTTATCATCGATCAGTTCTTATTCTGTATTTCAAGTATTATTACGCAGCCAACAAGCACTCCACTAATGACCTCGATGCAATCTTTTCAACCCGCCTTGTGAAAACAGCTTCACCCCTTCCTCAACTCTTGTCATCGTCCAACTTCAGTGTGTAAAAATAACTTGACCAACTGTCCCGTTATCTCGTAGAATCAACAGCAACAAATCTCAACCACATAAACATATGGTAAGACATTAATCGATATAGCCACATATGTCCTCGCAAGGTAACGATATGGACTTGGCACCAAGCTGACAGAAATCAGTCTACGCTGAAATTCCCGCTTGTAATGACCAATAAAATACACACACACACACTGCTGGGAATGACATAACACTTTTTACACAGGTCAGTTGAATCAGATGCTCACAATCTATTTAAGAATATTAAAACCTCCGAGAGAGCTGACTGCTCTTCGCCACAACTCGCATTGCTCCAAAGGCAATAAACTCACTGAATCTTATCAATAATAAACATTACAAGATTAATTTACCCTCCAATCCACTGTATGATTATATTAATTCAGTCCTACTTCTGAAACACAATATATCTCCGAGAGACGTTTCTTAACCGCATTGCGTAAACATATGCAAACACGGTTGTCCACATAGCCACGTTAGTTAAAACAAACAAACAAGAACTTACGACTAAGAAAAATTGTGCGAGCTGTTTCCATGCAAAAGGTGTGTCAGACCAAAACTAAATACACTACGTTAATCAACACAAGCAAGATATTTACAAACAAAATATGTCCCATATACCATAAGTTAATTTGTCAGATAATAAGAATATTATTCAGTACTCTTCCTCGGCCAGTCACCGTCAGCGAATATCTGCAGCTATCTCCCTACTTAATGATGCTTAGCTCATCTCAAACATCTCGACGGAGTGTTGACAGTTCCCAACTTCTTCCAGGATAAGCGATGTCATCTCTCTTGCTGATGCAAAAAGTTATAGATTATTACACACTCGATATCTGCCTACTAAATTCACCGTTTTAGGTACTTATTTCCCCAGAACAGTCTGTTGGCGAATTGTCGATGATATTGTCCCTACAAAATAGTACTGTGACTATCTATCACACTGAATTTACAACACATTTGTATTAATAAAAATCTGTGTCCTCATGACACGCAAAGTACAAATGCCTACGTCCTCAGACGCGCAAAATGTATTAATAACCTGTGTCTTCCGACACACAAAATGTAGTAATAACCTGTGTCTCCCGACACACACAATGTAGTAGTAACCTACGTCCTCAGACGCACAAAATGTAAATGGTAACCTGTGTCTTCCGACACACACAATGTAGTAAATGTCTTGGCTCTTCACGCCACTTATAAATGAACTGGCCCTAGGTGTCGATAGGGGGGGAAATTATATAAAAATTTCTCAAAATAATAGTGGTACAGGAATTAAACAAATATCACTGATCTCGAAAAAAATTGCGCAGGTCAAGAATATGCCCATTAATTCTAGAATCGATCGTAGAGATGTTGTCTAGCCGATCTCCCGCTTTAACGCTAACTATCGCGTGCCCAATCTAGACTTGGCGCGTTCGTAAGCATTCATCTCTCATTGGTTCCACTTTTTCGTTAACTTCGCGGTTTTTATCAGACCTCGGCCTGGTAGGAGTGTCCAGCAGTACCATCAGCCACTCACGTTACTGCATTATATTTTTTCTAGGAGCGAATAGTACAATGAACATGCCATAAGCGTGTCTCACCACGCGTCCCTTCTATTTTGAGGTAGCCACCACCTGTCCTTCTGAAACATTGCTAGGCTCTTTCTTTTCACAATCCTTAAGTATTTAGCCTTTTGTCAAACTGCTGCAGGTATGTCCCTTCTGTCTCCAACAAATGCTTGAAGTTTCCTCATCTTCGTCTGGCTATTTCATGACGCTGGTGGAAATAATAATTAATTGTAGAAATAAAACATCGAATCATTTATCCATCAGAGGATAAAGGGTTCAATACAGCCTATTTTCACACAGCCTACTTGTGTGAATTGCCTCTATCAACATACAAAATTTCAGTTTGATTGCTGTAATAGATTCGTAGATATTGAGACCCATCTAAATATTTAAGATGGTCGCCATGTTGGATTGTTATTATGTATAACCATAGAGGCATGTACCACTAAAGGAAAATTATTGCGTAGCTTCGTTATTCAAACTTTTACTTCGATCGCATGATTACGATACAAGAAATAAAAACGTAATTTTAAAATTCGCACAGCCGCCATATTGAGGTTATGTAAACAATTGAACTAAATTAGATACCAGTGCATGGCAATGTGTATAAACATTTCATGTACCTAGTTTCATTGCGTTTGGATAATTAAATCGCGAGAAAGGTCTATTTAAAAATTTCAAATTCGCTTGGCCGCCATATTCGTTTTGTAGTTAACCGGTTTTTGAAAGTCTTATAGATGGACTTCCAGTAGTGCCCTTTATCTCTGTACAAAATTTCAGGGTGATACCGCTAACAGTTTCAGAGAAATAGAATGCCGATGAAATATTTCGCACAGCCGCCTTCTTGAGGTTAAGTAAACAATTGAACCAAGTTAGATGTCGGTGCATTGAAATGTGTATAAACATATACTGCACCAAGTTTTATTGCGTTTGGTTGGTTAAATCGCGAGAAACGACTATTTAAAAGTCGCAACTTCGCTTGGCCGCCATGTTGGTTTTGTAGTTACCAGGTTTTCAAAGGTCACATAGGTAAGCTTCTAGTAGTTTCCTTTATCACCGGAAAATATTCCAGGGTGATATCGGTAAAAGTTTCGGAGATATTGAATGCTGGTGAAATATTTCGCACAGCCGCTATGTTGGATTGGTGAGGCGTAACAAAATTTGAAGGGCACAGTCCGGGTTGTCTGGAATAGTGCTATGTACTTACGAAGTTTCATTGAAATCGCTCCAGCCGTTTAGAAGTTATTAGGGGGGAAACACACAATCACACACGCACACACAGACAGACACACGGACAAAAGGTGATCTCATAAGCCTATTTTTTCATAAATGAAAATAGGCTAAAAATATCTGAAATGGAAAACATTACTTTGCAAAAATATGGACTTCACAATATTGCCTGACAAGGTTTAATGGATGGCAAAATCGTCCATTATACAGGGACATCGAAAAAAGTTTGCAGCAATTTCAAAAGATCTTATCTCCTGTTGTATGTGAGATAAAGTAATAATTCATTGAGTTTTAGGTGTGACTGCACTCCACCCTTGATCTTCAGCCGATGCGCAGAATGAGTGCCACTGTATCAGTAGTGAGTGTTATTGCAATGGCGACAGTTCAGCAGAAAGCACAGTGTGTGTTGTGGTTAGCGGAATTAAAATTTATTATAACTGTTCAGCGCACTTTCTGGCGTGTTCTACGGCGGCATGAACAGTTTCAGGAAACTGGCAGCGTTGAAATGGGGAGATGTGAATGTGAAAATATGTACTGTTTGTTGAATCAGTTGACGTGAAGGAGTCCCTAGCACAGGGCCTTCCAGGCAGCGCTCCCTGTGCACTAGCACTCCGACCGCGCTCTAAGCCTGTGCTCCGAGCTCTTTGGTGGAAGGTAGTTTCACAAGTGGTGGGAGGAGCTTGGCTGGCTGAGCACGCTGAAGTGTGCAGCCGATCCATCAGTCGCTAGTCGAGTCCAATGCGCTTTGTTGACAGCGTGTAAGTAAATCAGTTTCGCAGTGCTCATGACTGGACAGGATACAAAAAAGGGGGTGGTGAAGCAGCAGTCTTTAATGCAGAATGGGAAATTACATTTTTCTGTAGAGCTTATAAAGGGCATGCGAAATGTTTAGTGTGCAACAGAGATGTAATGTGTTAAAAAGAACACAATTTGTTGTAAAATTTTTCTCACTAATATGTTCACATTTCAGTTTGGAATACAACACAATATTCTTTACTTAACACTAAATTGTGTTCGTTTCCTGCACATTCCATACATCGGAGTACCATTCGATTTGTATATGCGGTATATTTGTTATGGCAAAACAGCCCTATTAATATGTCAACAATCCAACAAGAGCCGTTGGCCACACGACTGTACGTATCTAGTCAGCGTGGTCCGAACGTCGTCCGTCTCCTGGCTGCCACAGTGTAGTGGTGGTAGGGGAAGGAGCGCTAGTCTGACTGCCCAGTGCTCTCCTCGCTGCCACAGTGTAGTGGTGGTAGGGGAAGGAGTGCTAGCCTGACTGCCCAGTGCTCTCCTCGCTGCCACAGTGTAGTGGTGGTAGGGGAAGGAGCGCTAGTCTGACTGCCCAGTGCTCTCCTCGCTGCCACAGTGTAGTGGTGGTAGGGGAAGGAGCGCTAGTCTGACTGCCCAGTGCTCTCCTCGCTGCCACAGTGTAGTGGTAGTAGGGGAAGGAGCGCTAGTCTGACTGCCCAGTGCTCTCCTCGCTGCCACAGTGTAGTGGTAGTAGGGGAAGGAGTGCTAGCCTGACTGCCCAGTGCTCTCCTCGCTGCCACAGGGTAGTGGTGGTAGGGGAAGGAGCGCTAGTCTGACTGCCCAGTGCTCTCCTCGCTGCCACAGTGTAGTGGTGGTAGGGGAAGGAGCGCTAGTCTGACTGCCCAGTGCTCTCCTCGCTGCCACAGTGTAGTGGTGGTAGGGGAAGGAGCGCTAGTCTGACTGCCCAGTGCTCTCCTCGCTGCCACAGTGTAGTGGTAGTAGGGGAAGGAGCGCTAGTCTGACTGCCCAGTGCTCTCCTCGCTGCCACAGTGTAGTGGTGGTAGGGGAAGGAGCGCTAGTCTGACTGCCCAGTGCTCTCCTCGCTGCCACAGTGTAGTGGTAGTAGGGGAAGGAGCGCTAGTCTGACTGCCCAGTGCTCTCCTCGCTGCCACAGTGTAGTGGTAGTAGGGGAAGGAGTGCTAGCCTGACTGCCCAGTGCTCTCCTCGCTGCCACAGTGTAGTGGTGGTAGGGGAAGGAGCGCTAGTCTGACTGCCCAGTGCTCTCCTCGCTGCCACAGTGTAGTGGTGGTAGGGGAAGGAGCGCTAGTCTGACTGCCCAGTGCTCTCCTCGCTGCCACAGTGTAGTGGTGGTAGGGGAAGGAGCGCTAGTCTGACTGCCCAGTGCTCTCCTCGCTGCCACAGTGTAGTGGTAGTAGGGGAAGGAGCGCTAGTCTGACTGCCCAGTGCTCTCCTCGCTGCCACAGTGTAGTGGTAGTAGGGGAAGGAGTGCTAGCCTGACTGCCCAGTGCTCTCCTCGCTGCCACAGTGTAGTGGTAGTAGGGGAAGGAGTGCTAGCCTGACTGCCCAGTGCTCTCCTCGCTGCCACAGTGTAGTGGTAGTAGGGGAAGGAGTGCTAGCCTGACTGCCCAGTGCTCTCCTCGCTACCACAGTGTAGTGGTGGTAGGGGAAGGAGTGCTAGTCTGACTGCCAATGCTCCCCGAGCGCGGCCCTGCCCTAGAATGAGTGAAGAACTAAGGGAGCGCACATATAAACATTATAAGGTATGAAACAATCTGTTTGAGTTGATGAATTTAAAGAAAAATATTTGTTTGAATATTTACAATACTTGCTGAGCTATGATTTTTTGAAATCGCTGCAACCTTTTACGTTGAGCATGAAATACACAGAATTTGAAAACAAATTCAATTACGTTAGTGAAGGGGATACGGAACCGCCTATCTTACCAATGTTAAAATGTGTTTAATTCATGTTCTTTTATCTCAGAATGTAACAAAGGTATGACAAATACATTTATTGTCATTTGTTGCTCTTCAGTCGGTCAACACGATTTGCCCATTGACTGGGTGGAGTTCAAAGTACAAATACACTCCTGGAAGAAAATACATGCACTAGTTACTTAACACTATAAAATGGGGCAATTGCAATTTCATAGTTACAGTATCTTTGCTGTTTGGAAAGTTAATATTCCTTCTTTACTTAAATATACGATTGCGTCTCATCATTTTGAACTTCAGTTATTGAATAAATTAGCTCACAATTCATAAACAAATAGTTCGGTGTAGAACTAAAGCCTATTTTAATATATCCTACTTATGTTAATTGCCACTATCAACATACAAAATTTCATTTTGATTGCTGTAATAGATTCGTAGATATTGAGAACCGACTAAATATTTCGGATGGTTGCCATGTTGGATTTAGATCTTTAGGTCTTAGAGTTAGGTAGACTACTGTTACTTGAAGATTATTTTGTATGTGTAGTATTCAAACTTCAATCGCATGATTAGGACACTAGAAGTAAAAACGAGATTTTACAATTTCGCACAGCTGTCATCTTGTGGTTATGGAAAAAATTAAATGCCAGTGGATTAACATTTGTATTTTTTATAAAGATTTGCTGTACCAAGTTTAAATTGCGATAAACGTCCATGTAAATATTTATAATTCGCGTCACCGCCAACAGATTATTGAAAGTCCTATAGGTGAACTTATGTTCATAGCCCCTATGAACATACACAAATTCAGTTTGATTGCTGTAATAGATTCGTAGATATTGAGAACCGTCTAAATATTTCGGATGGTCGCTATGTTGGATTGTTATTTGTATAGACCATAGAGTCATGTCCGATTGGTGAAATTACTTTTATGTTGTAAGTCAAATACACTGCTCAACAAAAGGTTGGACTAGCATAGATTTTACTACAATGACTTGTTATAGTAAACCCATGGAGGTTTATAGAATAACTTATTAACAAACTAAACATCAGTCAACAATAACAATCTTGGTTAGATAACAATGAAAAGGTACAAAATCGAAGCGTACTCGCTTCTAAGTGTCCCTTTTGAAAACAAAATAAGTAGTTCCTAGAGGAACTAAAGAGCCTATTTTTTTCTTAAAATTTAAGATTCATGCCAATCTATATACTGAACCCATGTACCATTGGCTCAAAGGGGGTCGAATCCATGTATTTGTGGAAGGAATGAAAGAAACATACAGTTTCTAATGTAACATAGAGAGATTTCAAGCAAGGGTTCTAGCCTAACGTTGCGCAAGCCGCTGGACCAGGTGTTCAGGAGATGAGATCATGCCTCTTGACTCCTCGAGAAGGAGCGGGTCATGGATATTAATAGAACGAGTGGAAAGTTTTCACTGTAAGACAGAGAAGCGTGACTCGGAAATCCAGCTTAGCTTGCAGTAAAATGGCAACAGCGCCGCTGTGCCAGTAGAAGAATAATTAAATTTAACCCATTTGCAGGAATAAAAATAAGTAAATAAATACAGTACTGTGAATCATTTCGGATTAGAGATTTTTGTGTAAAGAAAAAGCTTGTAATAATTGCACAGGAAATAAATGCAAACGCAGCATACGTCATTGGGGATTCACTGAGACCAGAGGAGTGGGGCATTTAAAAATGAACAGCAACACCCACGCAGCTGAAGACTACAAATTAATTAATATCTCCGAAATGCACGATCGATTCTTATGCGCAGTGAGATCATATGACGTTGAGTAGACGAGCTTTCTGGAGATATAATTTTTATAATTGTACGACAATTATTTCAAAAGTTGGTCACGAAAAGGACTAGGTTTTTATCTTTTTGTGACTAAATAGTATAAAACTCCTGGCCTCACCAAGCCAATCATGCAGTCATTCCGACAGCCCGAGAGGGGGCGTCACGCTGTATCAGTACATGCAGTCATTCCGACAGCCCGAGAGGGGGCGTCACGCTGTATCAGTACGTGCAGTATTCAAGAGCCGAGAGGGGGCGTCACTACGCATCATGCAGTTACCAGTCCGTCCAGGGGGCGTGACGCTGGAGCATCATAACCACGCAGTCTTCAAACGTATGAACCTCAGGGGAGGTCATACTGTGCAATAAGTATAAGCACCGAATGCAGTTATCAAACGGCCCGAGGGCGCGTCACTGTGCTACATCAGACATCGAAGGCAGTTTACCAGAACTCCTTGAGGGGAAAAACGCTGTATCACATCGCATAGACAATATCCGACAGCCACAGGCGTCGCGGTATCAATAACTTACGTGATCCGTAGGGAGTTGCAAAGAAGTAAAATTACAGTATCGTCGTGTTGAAAATTAGGAATATCCTAGTTACAGGATTTAGGTCCGACAGTAGAAAGTTTACAGTGAAAAGTTCATAAAATACAGTCAAAGCAGGCTGCGAACTTAGGACTCAGGGCGATAGGTCTTTAAGTAAACGACCAAAAGTATCATAACGTACGGAAGTACCGGAACAGCGAGATAAACAGTTTATCAAATTTAAAGAACACGAGCAGGGAAAGACAGAGAAAATAAGGTTCGCAAAGTATTCTAGAAGATTAGAAGTGCGAGAACCGAATAAGCGAAGAAGAGAAAGGAAACTATAGACATTGTTTCAAGAAAGCAGACGAACTATTCAAAAGCACTAAGACTCGAGAAGTATTAGTTGCTAAAAATCCATAGGTCACCGATAGATTATCGAGGGGACCGTGAACAGAACAGACTTTCGCTAAGATCAATAAATAGGATCTAAAAGGGGAGCCGTTCGATTTAGAGAAATAGCAGATCGTCAGGAACGGGATTCGAAGAAGTGCTATTGCAGGGAGGAAGTAGATGATTCGAGACTTTCATATTCGGAGAGGATAGGAAGCCGACATTACTAAATTTCACCCTTGGAGATGGGAGGTCAAGAGGTCACGTGTGATAGGCTAAATAGCGGCCTAGTGATCAGAATTTGTGAAGTGTAAATATATCAAGATTTTGTGTTAAAAGTAATATATTTTCAGTGTTTTTATTGTGTGTTCTAAACGGATACACCAGTGTATTTAAAATGTTATCAGTGTTAAATGTACACGTGTTAAATATGTGTCAAGATATGTCTGTACATGCAATGAATTTGTACAAGATGGAGTAATTTAAAAGATTGGGCAAAAATGACGCATCGCACGAGAAGGAAGGTCAGGAAACGACCTCAAACATGTGAGTAAAGATTTTCATTATGTTTTGGTGTCGGGGAAATGATTGTGTACACATCCACCGGAGTTTTTGAGTAAAAGGGATGTTTCTAAATAACTAATTACAGAATAAGAACGCGGTCTGAACAAAAATAGAATTTGAGAAATTATAAATAATTATGTGAAAGAATAAATCCTGTAGAGGAAATGTATGAATAAAATGTCAGTGTATTTGACGAATGTTATAAAAGCAAGCGTATTAATAATAATAATAATATAAAGGAAATATAAATAAAGGTTAAATTGAATAATATGAAAATAAGAGCGTTGGAGCCTTAATAAAAGTATAAGACATGAGGTTAATGCATGTTCTTAAAAATAGAGCGATTATTGTCAAATGAAAAGATTAATATAAAAATTGAGATATGTATTAATTGTTTATATGGAATTTATCAGTTCTTTGGAAGACGCTAGGCTTAAAATAATGTATAGCGCAATGGAGCGCAATTAAAATAAAATGTCACGCTAGGAATGCGTAGAATTTAAAAGTACTTGGTAAATTACTTATGAGGGGTAGTTGATTGCGGTAAATTGAGATATGTTGTAAGTCCTCCAATAGTGACATAGATCACGAGGCCATGTGTGTGTTATTATGTAAAAGGGAGCAAATGTATGGTATTATGAGCGTAGGTCATGTAGGCCACGGCCGACGCTAAATCGCATTTTGTATAAGTCCTCCAATGTGGGAATGGTTCCCGAGGCATGTTAAGAGATTCGAACCTAGAATCCTCTTGTTATTGAAGCCCCTAATTATTCGTCGTAGAATGTGTATTACTCGTCCCAATCAATGAGAACCTTTCATAATTAATAAATGCCAAGGTTACGAAAGTGGTTTATGAGCCAAATAATATTGTTGAAAGTGAAAAGAGAAGTAAAATGCCAGGTCTCTCCATAGAACTGAAAAGAAAGGAAGATTTGTTTTAAAAGCATTGAGGAGAGCTCCAACCGCAGAATAGACGGGAAGTCACCCTCCCAGTCATAAATCTCGCTCAAGTATATGGTCAGACCCTAATAGCAGGAGGGTTGGTGAAGGCCGTCTGTAAGAAGTAATAATACACCGTGAGTGTTTAAAAGTTGTTTATGACCCGGGTTTTGAACCGAGGTCCATGTAGATTGAAATTATCGCTTGCCAGTTCAGATCGTAGTTTTCTTATGTGATAATGGTCTTTTAAGACAAATAAATAAATAACAATCCCTATTGTAATGTTGTATGGAAGTAGGATTCCACGAGTTAAATGAAGGTAACTAGATTCCGGGAATAATCATAGTTTTTGACTTTGTCAAGTAATCTTTATAACTCTGGAGTACACAAGTATTTTCCCGATCACTATGGTGAATTTGTAAGACTTGAGAGAGATGATAAATGCTGAGAACATGTGAAGTGCCCAAATATTTAAGTAAAGAATTAACATGTACTTTAAATGTAATTATATATTTGTTTTGATGATAAGAAAATATAAAAATAGTATTTGAGGTGTACAAAAGAATGACACCGTTATTATAGAAAGTATCGAGTCAAAGGAGCTCGTAGTTATATGGAACTTTAAGATAGATACTTTATGGAAGTAAAAATAATTATGAATTGTTGGTTTTAAAGGAAACCATGTGTTTTAATATAATATTTGTTTAATTCTTATATTATTCCTTGTTCACTTGGAACAAGTAGAAGGATTTTGGTCAGTAGTTTAATTGTTTTATTGTTTGTAGCGCCATAATTTTGGTTAATTAAATGTTTTAAAATAGTAGTTGATTTTGTTGTTATTTTTGCAAGTGTATCCTCTATTTAATCCAAAATGTGTAAGTCACAGAGTGGGAGAACATACTACAACCCCGAAAATCCCGAATTGAGCAATGCTGGCATACTGTGATTTGCATATTTCTTGCTGAAAGGGCACATGGGGGTATATAAAGTAATGTGCTTAGATTAATAACTAGAGGAACACTTAAGACGGTCATTTCATGTAAAGTAAAGTAATGATAGGAATAGCTACAACGTATAATGTTAACTGACCGCATGGGTCCCTAGAAACTCACACCGAGCAGCCCTGAATGAATTAAACAACCCCCCAGCAAATCTTAGATTTTGGCGCCCAGTACGCAGGGATGAGTTTTCCTAGGGAAAACCCGAGTTTTCTCGAAAAATCAAAATTTCATTTTTTTAAAGTGGTTTTTCGAAATTTTGAATTTTAAATACTTCCATAAAGGTTTATAAAATTGAATAAAGTTATCAAAAGGGTACGTTGTAGTAAAAACCCGTAACAAAGTAAAATTTTTGAAGAACTTGGGACACAAATGTTCAGATTACCATCTCTCAAGCATGTACCAGCGATGTGGCATGTGTATCCCACTGTATTCTAATAAGATGTCATTAAGTGAAGAGAGGCGGAGGCTCTCAGAGGATATAAGGGTAGAGATTAAGATAAATGTAAAACCATAGATGATAAAGAGTACCCAAATAAATAAAATGTAAAGGTTTCTGTAGAAAGCATGCGTGCACCTGGAGACATAGTTACACGAAGAGAAGGTAACATGTCTGCAGACAACAGGGTAACAAGTGAGCCTTTAGAGCTCCAAAAGGAAAAAGAAAAATGTAAACCGATTCCAAGGGAGAATGTAATTAGTACAGAAAATAATAATGGTAAAGATAATTCAAAGTCTCACATAGTAATGCAGGTTCAAGTAGGCTCGGAAAGCAAAGGGGAAAAGAACGGTAGTCCGTGCGGTCAGGATCAGGAGAAGGTAGAAATGGCGACCTGGAAGGGAATACAAGAATTCTTGGATATAATTAGAGAAATGCGGAATGAGCATGAGAAGATGAAGGATGAACTATGGAAATTAAAAGATTTCAACTCAAGAAAGAAGGAAGGCATTGAGGAACAGAGAGAAAGTATTTCCGAGGAAATAGAGAAGATAGATAAACTTCGTGATAGGGCAAGCAAAAATTGGTATACGATACCCAAACAAGATTTGGAGGAATTGTACAAGGAAATTCCTTAGGTCAAAAGGTCATTAAGAGAAACAAAGAAGAAATTTGCGAAACGCATGGAGAAAGAAGGAAAAATAGAATTAGCTCCGTGGAAACAGATAAATATACTCACTGATGACGTATGTGAAATAATGGAGCAACTATGGGAACTAAGAGATAAATGGAATAATAGATGGTGGAAGACCGATTATGGGAAGAAAAATAAACAAAAGTATATTACGGAACAGACAGATTGGATACTCAAAGAACATAAGAAGATGCAGTGCTTCATAACGAGCATGTATGATGAAGATGGAATAATCAGTGTTCAGGGTTTGGCTGAAGTAAGAAAAGTCAAGATTCAGGAATATCAAGAAATATTAGAGGCTGCCCAGAAGGTATATGAGGAATACATGTTGGCGCAAGACCTCGAATCACATGAAGCCGCTGCCCAAACTGAAATTTTAGAAGAAAAAGAAGTCACGGTACAAGAAGAGCCCGAAACGGATATTAAAGAAGAAGAAGAAAAAGAAGTGGAAATTGCAATAACTCTAGTGGAAACTGAGAGAAACTTTGAGATCCTTCATGAAGAACAAATGGAAACTCAAGAGGAAATGGGAATTCCAGACCAGGAGGACAGCCGAAATGAAAATGAGCTGCAAAGTGAAGAAGAACATGTTGATGAAAATGTGGAGCTGGAAGATCAAGAAATAATCTCAGAACAGGAGATAACAAAAGAAGTAAAAGCAGGAGACACGGAAATAATATTTCCTGAAGAAATGGAGAAAGTAAAAGAAATCATAATAGAAAATGTCGTTGAGGAAAGGAAATGTCACAGAAATTGAAAAGGAGAACTTAAAAGAAATTCAGGATAAGGAAGATAAAAGGGCATTAGAAGAAGAAGAAGAAGAAGAAGAAGAAAAATTGAAGGCACAGATCCTTGAATTAATGATAAAATGCCAGGATTGCCAAAGAAAGAAAAGAAAAATAGAAACAGATGCCAACGAGAGCCAAGAAAACCTCAAAGGAAAAGATGAGATTGTTGGAAATAACGAAAAAAGAAGAAAGGTCTTTGAAGAAAATCAGGAAAGAGGAAAACCGCAATTGGTAGTCGGTTTACAAGAAAATAGATACCCCATGGAAACTAGGATAGGAGGAGATACGACGTACAATGCCTTGGAGGAAGAGGACGCACAGGCATACTTCAGTTGGAAACTTCGTAAAAAGAAAGGGAATGATAAAAGGAAGAGACAGAAGGGAGATCTGAAGGATCTATGGAATTGGAAGAGTCGGAAAAAGAAATACTCTTTGAAAATGCCATCTCGATGCGAGATGAAGGAAAAAGACTATTCAAATGTAGCCAACGGGTTAAGCCACATGCACCCGCAAAAGAATACGAGAAATAAAAGAATTTTTCTCGAAATACCATCTCAAAAAGAGATGAGGAAGGTGGAAGAAAACCAAGAAGAGTCAGGTGAGGATAGACCGAGCTCTTAAAAACCAAATGAAATGTTACAGACTTGAAGTCTGAAAATAATAATGATGAAGTGACGGGTAAAGCCAGTTGCACCCGCAAGGTAATTAAAAGAAGGTCATTAGGTTGACAATACATAATGAGGAAAAGAGAACAGACAGGCAGGAAGTCCGTCTTATGAAAAGAGAAAAGAAACAAACTGTTTGACTCAAGTTTGGAGAGCGCACCAGACTGGGGGAGAATCGTAAACACCCGAACGTGACAAGAAATTTATTACCCTGAGTGGAGACGTCCGCTAGGGGAAATGAATGAATGGGATCTTTGTAGACCCAAATACAAACCAGAGAGGAAGATACTTTAAAGGAATAAAGAACAAAAGGTACGGATAACGTTATGAATGGCTTCGACAATTAAAAGAAAAATAAGATTTTCATAAAGAATTGAAATAAATTTCCTCAAAATTTTTACGAAAATTTATTTAACCTAAGGAGGGGTGAGATGAACCCATGTACCATTGGCTCAAAGGGGGTCGAATCCATGTATTTGTGGAAGGAATGAAAGAAACATACAGTTTCTAATGTAACATAGAGAGATTTCAAGCAAGGGTTCTAGCCTAACGTTGCGCAAGCCGCTGGACAAGGTGTTCAGGAGATGAGATCATGCCTCTTGACTCCTCGAGAAGGAGCGGGTCATGGATATTAATAGAACGAGTGGAAAGTTTTCACTGTAAGACAGAGAAGCGTGACTCGGAAATCCAGCTTAGCTTGCAGTAAAATGGCAACAGCGCCGCTGTGCCAGTAGAAGAATAATTAAATTTAACCCATTTGCAGGAATAAAAATAAGTAAATAAATACAGTACTGTGAATCATTTCGGATTAGAGATTTTTGTGTAAAGAAAAAGCTTGTAATAATTGCACAGGAAATAAATGCAAACGCAGCATACGTCATTGGGGATTCACTGAGACCAGAGGAGTGGGGCATTTAAAAATGAACAGCAACACCCACGCAGCTGAAGACTACAAATTAATTAATATCTCCGAAATGCACGATCGATTCTTATGCGCAGTGAGATCATATGACGTTGAGTAGACGAGCTTTCTGGAGATATAATTTTTATAATTGTACGACAATTATTTCAAAAGTTGGTCACGAAAAGGACTAGGTTTTTATCTTTTTGTGACTAAATAGTATAAAACTCCTGGCCTCACCAAGCCAATCATGCAGTCATTCCGACAGCCCGAGAGGGGGCGTCACGCTGTATCAGTACATGCAGTCATTCCGACAGCCCGAGAGGGGGCGTCACGCTGTATCAGTACGTGCAGTATTCAAGAGCCGAGAGGGGGCGTCACTACGCATCATGCAGTTACCAGTCCGTCCAGGGGGCGTGACGCTGGAGCATCATAACCACGCAGTCTTCAAACGTATGAACCTCAGGGGAGGTCATACTGTGCAATAAGTATAAGCACCGAATGCAGTTATCAAACGGCCCGAGGGCGCGTCACTGTGCTACATCAGACATCGAAGGCAGTTTACCAGAACTCCTTGAGGGGAAAAACGCTGTATCACATCGCATAGACAATATCCGACAGCCACAGGCGTCGCGGTATCAATAACTTACGTGATCCGTAGGGAGTTGCAAAGAAGTAAAATTACAGTATCGTCGTGTTGAAAATTAGGAATATCCTAGTTACAGGATTTAGGTCCGACAGTAGAAAGTTTACAGTGAAAAGTTCATAAAATACAGTCAAAGCAGGCTGCGAACTTAGGACTCAGGGCGATAGGTCTTTAAGTAAACGACCAAAAGTATCATAACGTACGGAAGTACCGGAACAGCGAGATAAACAGTTTATCAAATTTAAAGAACACGAGCAGGGAAAGACAGAGAAAATAAGGTTCGCAAAGTATTCTAGAAGATTAGAAGTGCGAGAACCGAATAAGCGAAGAAGAGAAAGGAAACTATAGACATTGTTTCAAGAAAGCAGACGAACTATTCAAAAGCACTAAGACTCGAGAAGTATTAGTTGCTAAAAATCCATAGGTCACCGATAGATTATCGAGGGGACCGTGAACAGAACAGACTTTCGCTAAGATCAATAAATAGGATCTAAAAGGGGAGCCGTTCGATTTAGAGAAATAGCAGATCGTCAGGAACGGGATTCGAAGAAGTGCTATTGCAGGGAGGAAGTAGATGATTCGAGACTTTCATATTCGGAGAGGATAGGAAGCCGACATTACTAAATTTCACCCTTGGAGATGGGAGGTCAAGAGGTCACGTGTGATAGGCTAAATAGCGGCCTAGTGATCAGAATTTGTGAAGTGTAAATATATCAAGATTTTGTGTTAAAAGTAATATATTTTCAGTGTTTTTATTGTGTGTTCTAAACGGATACACCAGTGTATTTAAAATGTTATCAGTGTTAAATGTATACGTGTTAAATATGTGTCAAGATATGTCTGTACATGCAATGAATTTGTACAAGATGGAGTAATTTAAAAGATTGGGCAAAAATGACGCATCGCACGAGAAGGAAGGTCAGGAAACGACCTCAAACATGTGAGTAAAGATTTTCATTATGTTTTGGTGTCGGGGAAATGATTGTGTACACATCCACCGGAGTTTTTGAGTAAAAGGGATGTTTCTAAATAACTAATTACAGAATAAGAACGCGGTCTGAACAAAAATAGAATTTGAGAAATTATAAATAATTATGTGAAAGAATAAATCCTGTAGAGGAAATGTATGAATAAAATGTCAGTGTATTTGACGAATGTTATAAAAGCAAGCGTATTAATAATAATAATAATATAAAGGAAATATAAATAAAGGTTAAATTGAATAATATGAAAATAAGAGCGTTGGAGCCTTAATAAAAGTATAAGACATGAGGTTAATGCATGTTCTTAAAAATAGAGCGATTATTGTCAAATGAAAAGATTAATATAAAAATTGAGATATGTATTAATTGTTTATATGGAATTTATCAGTTCTTTGGAAGACGCTAGGCTTAAAATAATGTATAGCGCAATGGAGCGCAATTAAAATAAAATGTCACGCTAGGAATGCGTAGAATTTAAAAGTACTTGGTAAATTACTTATGAGGGGTAGTTGATTGCGGTAAATTGAGATATGTTGTAAGTCCTCCAATAGTGACATAGATCACGAGGCCATGTGTGTGTTATTATGTAAAAGGGAGCAAATGTATGGTATTATGAGCGTAGGTCATGTAGACCACGGCCGACCCTAAATCGTATTTTGTATAAGTCCTCCAATGTGGGAATGGTTCCCGAGGCATGTTAAGAGATTCGAACCTAGAATCCTCTTGTTATTGAAGCCCCTAATTATTCGTCGTAGAATGTGTATTACTCTTCCCAATCAATGAGAACCTTTCATAATTAATAAATGCCAAGGTTACGAAAGTGGTTTATGAGCCAAATAATATTGTTGAAAGTGAAAAGAGAAGTAAAATGCCAGGTCTCTCCATAGAACTGAAAAGAAAGGAAGATTTGTTTTAAAAGCATTGAGGAGAGCTCCAACCGCAGAATAGACGGGAAGTCACCCTCCCAGTCATAAATCTCGCTCAAGTATATGGTCAGACCCTAATAGCAGGAGGGTTGGTGAAGGCCGTCTGTAAGAAGTAATAATACACCGTGAGTGTTTAAAAGTTGTTAATGACCCGGGTTTTGAACCGAGGTCCATGTAGATTGAAATTATCGCTTGCCAGTTCAGATCGTAGTTTTCTTATGTGATAATGGTTTTATAAGACAAATAAATAAATAACAATCCCTATTGTAATGTTGTATGGAAGTAGGATTCCACGAGTTAAATGAAGGTAACTAGATTCCGGGAGTAATCATAGTTTTTGACTTTGTCAAGTAATCTTTATAACTCTGGAGTACACAAGTATTTTCCCGATCACTATGGTGAATTTGTAAGACTTGAGAGAGATGATAAATGCTGAGAACATGTGAAGTGCCCAAATATTTAAATAAAGAATTAACATGTACTTTAAATGTAATTATATATTTGTTTTGATGATAAGAAAATATAAAAATAGTATTTGAGGTGTACAAAAGAATGACACCGTTATTATAGAAAGTATCGAGTCAAAGGAGCTCGTAGTTATATGGAACTTTAAGATAGATACTTTATGGAAGTAAAAATAATTATGAATTGTTGGTTTTAAAGGAAACCATGTGTTTTAATATAATATTTGTTTAATTCTTATATTATTCCTTGTTCACTTGGAACAAGTAGAAGGATTTTGGTCAGTAGTTTAATTGTTTTATTGTTTGTAGCGCCATAATTTTGGTTAATTAAATGTTTTAAAATAGGAGTTGATTTTGTTGTTATTTTTGCAAGTGTATCCTCTATTTAATCCAAAATGTGTAAGTCACAGAGTGGGAGAACATACTAAAACCCCGAAAATCCCGAATTGAGCAATGCTGGCATACTGTGATTTGCATATTTCTTGCTGAAAGGGCACAATACAGATCTATCTAGAACAATGACGAAATCAAGTTGGAAATACTAACATTTCTAAGTACTGCAGTTTGAAATACACCTGAAATAGTTTATCCTAATAGAGTAACTTACTAGATTTGGCAGCTCTGGTGATTCTGAATATATTCTTAATTCCATCTCTTAATGCATAGAATGCACATACAAAATTTGGTTGAAGTCTATTGGATACTATGGACGTTACATGCTGTTTGATATTGGATTAATCTGTGCGCGTACAATCATGTTGGGAACAATGTCATGTATGTGATGGTCAGAATTAATCTGAAATATTACTATCTATTATAGTGCCAAGTTTGGATAAAATCCATATGTTAGTAGAGAAGTTACATGTAATTAAAAATTGAAACTATCCAAAAGATTAGAATCATGTTGGCGGCACTGAAGTATATTAGTTATCCCAAATTAATCTAAAATGTCAGGTACTATACGTGTGCAAAGTTTAGAGCTGATGGCTTGCATGCTTTTTGATTCATTGATATTAGGAAAGCTAATACAGAGAACATTTCTTAACAGTTGGCAAACCTGCTGGTTCTTATGAATACGCATAGTAATAACTGTTACGGTAAACAAAGCACATACGAAATTTGGTTGAAGTCCATTTCTTAGTATAGAATTTATAGGCCTATGCATTTGAATACTGGGTCTTTCAGCAGGCTTAGAATCATGTTGGCAGCACTGATGTCTATAAGTTACGCCAAATTAAGATAGTATGTCAGGTACTATACGTGTGCAATATTAAGAGCTGTTGGCTTACATACAGTACCTTCGGATATATTGATGGAATGAAAATCCACAGCCTGCTTCCAGTCGACCGACCGGGTCAGGGAATGGAATGAATGAAGGCCCCATCTAGCGGCAAGGATATGAACTGTGCCGGCTGCCGAAGCCTGTCGCACTCCCCTGAGGCAATGGTTAAATGAATGACATATGAAATGAAATGATAGTGGAGAGTGTTGCTGGAATGAAATTGTGACGGGGGGAAACCGGAAAAAAACCTGTCTGCCTCCACTTTGTCCAGCACTAATCTCACGTGGACTGACCGGGATTTGAACCACGGACGCAGCGGTGAGAGGCCGGCGTGCTGCCGCCTAAGCCACGGAGGCTTTCTGATATTTTGATTTTATGATTTAAACATATAGAGAGCATTTATTAACAGTTGGCAGCCCTGGTGGCTCTTTAGAATACGCAAAGTCTTATCTGCTATAGTATGTATATAGTACATGCGAAATTTAGTTGAAATCCAATCGATAGTATGGAAGTTACATGCATTTAGAAATTGGACCTATGGGCAGGCTTAGAATCGTGTTGGCAACACTGGCATGTATGGACTTCCGAAAATTAATCTGGAATGCTATTATCTATATGTGTGCCACCTTTGGAATAGTTAGCATGCTTAACTTCTGAGATATCCAACATAGAGCGCAAATTTCAATTGCGATTTTTCAGCAGTTGGTAGCACTGACGTCAATTTCAAATATAGCCGTGAGATATTCAGATATAGATCCTTACTCTTACTAAATTTAGTTTTGATAGCTGCAGCCGTTAACGAGTTGTTAGGTGGGGACACACACCCACACAGACAGACAGAAGGACAGACAGACAGACAGACACACATTTTCCCGGATCGATCTCATAAGTCTACTTTTACTTCATATTTTTAGCCTATTTACATCTATGAAAAAATAGGCTTATGAGATCACCTTTTTTCCGAGTGTCTATCTGTGTGTGCGTGTGAGTGTGTGTGATTGATTCGTGTGTGTCCTCCCCTAATAACTTCTAAACAGCTAGAGTGACTTCAATGAAACTTGATAAGTTCATAGCTCTGTTCCGGGCGTGCCCTTCAAATTTTGTTCCGTCTCACCATTCCAACATGGCGGCTGTGCGAAATATTTCACCAGTATTCAATATCTCCGAAACTATTACCGATATCACCCTGAAATTTTGTACGGAGATGAAGGGTTCTGCTGGAAGTTTATCTATGAGGTTTTCAAAAACCGGTGAACTACAAAACGAACATGGCGGTCAAGCGAAGTTGAAAGTTTTAAATAGACTTTTCTCGCGATTTAATAATACAAGCGCAATGAAATTTGGTACAGCAAATGTTTATACACATTGCAATGCACTGGTATCTAATTTAGTTCAATTGTTTACATAACCTCAAGATGGCGGCTGTGCGATTTTAAAATTAAGTTTTTATTTCTTGTGTCGAAATCATGCGGTCGAAGTGAAAGTTTGAATAATGCACCAACAAATCATTTTCCTTTAATGGTAGATGACTCTAAGGCCTATACATAATCATACCAACATGGTGACCATCCGAAATATTTAGACGGATCTCAATATCTGCGAATCTATTACAGCAATCAAACTGATTTTTTGTACGTACATAGGGGCTATGAACATAAGTTCACCTATTGGACTTTCAATAACCTGGTGATCACAAATCCAACATGGCGGCGACGCGAAATATAAATATTCACATGGTCGTTTCTCGCAATTTAACCATCCGAGTACACTGACACTTGGTACAGTAAATCCTTATACAAATGTTAATCTACTGCATCTAATTTTTTCAATTGTTTCCATAACCACAAGATGGCAGCTGTGGGAATTTTAAAATCTCCTTGTTACTTCTTGTGTCCTAATCATGCGATTGAAGTTTGAATGCTACACGTACACAATAATCTTCATGTAATAGTACATAACTCTAGGACTTACATATATAAAATCCAACATGGCGACCATCCTATATATTTAGTCGGTTCTCAATATCTACGAATCTATTACAGCAATCAAACTGTAATTTTGTATGTAAATAGAGGCAATTAACATAAGTAGGATATATGAAAATAGGCTGTATAGTTCTTCACGGAACTACTTGTTGCAAAATGAGAAAAGTAGGCTAAACTTTGAAAATCTGTATCTTATGATGATTAGTATCAGTCTTCAGTTGTCCTCCCCGCACTCAGAGGAGACATGTTCTGAATGAGACCATCAAGTTTATCTTGGTGTAGGAGGTCCAACTCCTCCACGGCAGCGTCAGCATACAATTGATGACAGTAGTCCAAACTTATGTTGAGCAGAATCTGAGAGAATTATCTTATTCCAGAATGCATTGATTGATTTCATGTTAAGCTTAGGTAATTTATATGCCAAACTTTGTTTATATTGGATATGTTTCTTGGGCCAGGTGTTTATCTGGGACTAGCGTGGACAGTTGCTATTTCTATCCAGTTCTATATCAGGAGGCTTAGTGTACCCTGTTCCACCCCTCAGACCAGAATTACAATTTTTGCAGAGCTGGGAATCGAACACGGGCCTCCACGGTGACAGCCGAGAATGCTAACCACTACTCCACGAGGCTGTAAGAGTGTCTAAGGTGAATGTGAAATAATTTTTGTATATATAAATTGTACAACAAAATGATTTTCTTCCAATCTCAACTTTGCCCACACTCTCTGCTAGGGATCATTTCTCTACCGTCGCAAGGTGACAGGCGACCGCTAACTTGGGTCTAATTAAGGAAGGGCTAAGGAAGGGAATTTGGAAGGAAGTCAGCCGTGGACCTGTTGAAAAGAACAATCCCGGCATTTTCCTGGTGGTGGAAATGGTGAAACTACGAAAACCATTTTCAGGACGACCGAGGTGGGATTCGAACCCACGGTCTGCCGATGCCAATGAGGCCCCGATCTAGGGCGTTAGCTCACTCGACCACCGTGGCTGTTTAATTAAAGAAATAATCAAAGAACTGAGGACTTCAATAGTGAAAACTGGATCTCGGTTTGAAGTTTATAGCGACATGTCTCTGCAGAACCGTGATGAATGTAATGTTTCTAGCACTGCAGTGGTACGGTAATCAGCACACGCAGAGAGGATTATTTCCAGAGTTGTGTTTCCACACGCGGGCTAGTTTATGTGTATTTCATGCTCATCCGCTACGAGACTGCGCATTACAACTGATTACCCTCACCGGGAATAAAGTTCAGATAAATGCTGTTTGGTTGCTTGTACCATTAGCGTTCATCAGCCCAAGAGCCTTCCCGGTCTAGTTTCGTTAAATGTTGTTTTCTACTGTAGCAATTTACCTACGTGCCCAGCAGCTTAGCCGAGCGCGATGAGTCACGCCCCAAGACCGCAATGGGGAGCTGCAGAAAACTTCGAGATCTATGGTTCGAACACCAGCGATTACAGCGATTTTCTTGTGTGTGGTTTTCCGCTCGAATTTTATCTCACCCCAACCATAGAAGCAATTCCGGAACATCTACCTCAATCCTAGTCACAAATATGTGTATTTACTCACACTACTTCAGTCATTACAATTTTAAGAGCGTTAAAAATCCCTCAGTATGCCTTCCTTCGGAGAGGAAGTAAACCCAGCGGTCCCATGTCATAGATTTATGGCATGAAAAAGAACCTGCCGCTAACTACACTTGTGAAAGCTAAAATTTGTAGGTTAGTTTGATAACGCTATATTAGTTCTAACGTTCGCCGCCAGGTGCTAACTGCGATGGCATTTAGTAGCCAGGTCCTCAGCTAGGTGTCGTGGACGGTAGCATTTGGTGGCAAAAGTAGGAACTACTTAAAAAAAATCGTCTGTGGTCCATCTACATGAATCACAGATACACACACAAATACAGCCATCACAATTAACACCGGTTATATCAGACAATTTCTACACACACCGAAAGTACACGGGGCTACATGACCGCGTTGTCGCAGCCCCAATTCTAAGAAACCAACCAACCAACCAACCACCCATCATTACAATAACACAGGTTAACATACACACACTCAACTACACATGGCTGACCGCCAAAGTTATCCTAACCATTGAATCATTGATATGATTATCAGATCTAGATGATGAATACCTGTTAACCTTTCTGTTGTTGATTCATGAGGGCCTTTGCGACATCGTGGTCATGTAGCTCCGTTTACTTGGGTGTGTGTATTTATAATTGAGGTAGGATTTAGGCAGGATGCGGCTCTAGCCTTAAGATGGTACTATCCCTTCATTTGCCTGGAGTAGAAGTGAGAAGCCAAGGAAGACCACTTCCAGAATGGCCGTGGTAGAAATAGAACCCGCCTTTTCTCAGTTTAGCCTCACGATGCTAAGTGTTCCCCGTTCCAGCCCTCAGACCAGATTTTTTTTTTGACAGAGCCGGGTATCGAACCTGGGCCTCCGCGGTGACAGCCTAGAATGCTAGTTACTACACAACGAGGCGGACGTTAACCTTTCTAACAACCCCTATAACAAGGTTATAGCCTATTACAGGCAAGCACGTGTTTACACCACTCGCAATTTGCATGAGGATAGGTCTGTAAACCAGTTTCTTTATAATGTTGTTGACACACGGAGTTAGCTATTCTTGCATTGAAGTTGCGGGGACTAGTACAAATCCAGGGCAAGATGAGATGCGGGTAGTATGTGCGCATGCCAACGTAGGGGGAAGGTGCGCGGCAGATCGTCACACTTTCAATGTGTATCATGCAAACTTTGGCTTCACCCCCAAGCCCAAGACCCTATCCATGTTATAATTTCTCACGCAAATACAAAATTTAAGCATAATGTTTTTGTAATATAAATTTTTGGAGGCGTTATCTCAGTGTTGGCTATACAAACTGTCAGTTGTAACTCTTCAGTGGTCAACACGATTTTACCCAAATGAGATGGGTTATTCCCTAATCCTGAAATAAATTTACCTGAGGTTAATAAATACACTTGGATGACCAATTTCGATCGTCAAGCGATCATCATCAGATCCAGTACACTTAGGCTATAAAATCTATGTGTGAAGGTATGGGTGAAAATATCTACAATATGTACATTTATTTAGTTGCAGTATTAGTTGAGATGATGCAACTTGTCAGTATGTGATAGTTGTGGTCTGTGTGATGTTTTGTTGAGATACTGGAAGTGGTGATTGACCTCCGGTATTTGCTTGTTTGGAGTGAATATGTGGTTGTTGTAAATGGTCAATTCAGATTGTATTGTACAGGCTACTAATGCTGCACGATCTTGTTGAGAGCAGTAAACTTGGTCACTGTATGCACTCGACTGACGGGAAATTCCTGTGTGTTAGAGTCTCTTATCTCATTGGGCTGTTTCCCCTCTCTCATTCCGAAGTGCTAAGTTATGTATTGCTTGTACAAGTGTACTCGTAATTTGCCAGGCCTAGTCTGTATTGAGGATAATCTTCAACTATTAAAGACCTGGTTTCAAACTCTCCACGCATAAGCTAAAAAGCCCTCTTTAAGCGCAAACGGAGTAATGAGAATGTCCCCTGCACCTTTAATACACCATAATGAATAATAAGTAAACATCAATCCTGGAAAATATACATGTATTAGTTATGGTCACTGTTATAATGGAGCAATTTTAGGATTATGCATTTCGACCTTCAAGCGGTCATCATCAGATCCTGATCTCTGGGTAACAAAACAAAGTAACCTTATGTAACGAGATTCAAACTGCGAATCGTAATATAAACACAACCTAAATGCACTACAACTTATTGTAGTAAGATTGTATATGTGTACAATTTTAAACCTCGACACAGTGATCAGGATCTGATGATTACCGCTTAAAGGTCGAGACTCGTAATCCTAAAATTGCCCCATTACACCTATAGTGATCATAACTAATACATGTAATCTTTTCCAGGAAGGTTATTATTCATCTGAAGTTAGTATAGAGCAAAGTCACCGATTCTAGGATGCCACGGGTAATCTCGAGAACCACAGGATAGATTTTAATGAGGTTTTTACCATTCTGTAATGGATATCTCGAGGAAGGTTTCTGTAGAAAATAATTGCTTTGTGATCAAAGAAAGCCAAGCACTAACGATTTAAGTGAAATTTAAAAAAAATGGCGTCCGTGCGCTATTTAATCTTACGCTGGGCAAACCGTTAAAAATATCTATATACTATGAGTGTAAGAATTGTTCAGCATGAAAATTTCTACAAAATAGTCCCGAAGAGCATATGTCTATCTTCAATACATCGCCCACTATAAGTGTTTTTACGTTTTCATTTCTTCCAACAATCTACATTCAATTACTGAGACAACTTTTTACGAGCTAGCTATTGGCGAGCCTATCACCCCTGTTACAGCCTAGCAGCAAACTGTCGAGTCGTGTTGAGTTAAGACTTCAGAGAAGAGTGGTTGCGTTAGGAGCTATCCTGGAAGTGCAACTCGCCTTTTCATCATTTCTCCTGTGAACTTTCCGATCCGCAAAATACAAAGGCAAGTTATGATTGGACGGAAGGGGGATTTACAGTATGTTTCATGCACCTCGCCATTCTTAAATTACGTCGGACAAGAATTCGTTTGCACATGCATCTCCATGGTAATATAACTAATAGTCCGGACAGTGATTTTAACCCATCATGCCGAGACGTAAAATGGATATAGGTCGTAGGTCATTGACATCGAAAAAAAAAAAGCGCTTATCACGTAATGCATTCATAACTGTTCCCGGGCGAAGCCGGGGTGGGTTGCTAGTAAGTTATATTATATACATTGTGTTGACCGACTGAAGAGTTACAACTGACAGACATAATGACTATTTCCAAGTACTTGTGATTAGTGTTGGTTGGTTGGTTGGTTCTTCAGTGTGATCTAATAAGTAGAAATTGGAAGTTCAGACTCTAAATGGTAATGTTCTAGGCGCCTAAAATAGTCTCCTCAACTGTTATATTTAGGTACTAAAATGGATAATTGGCAGATATATATAACTGAGCAGGTATCAAGAAAACATTAAAACATTGGCGTAAATGACCTTAACTCAATTAAATGAGCAATATCGGTATTAAAGAAACCAAATACATTTCACAATCGGCACATACACACAATTTCTGATTGGAGTTATACAGTAAATAACAAGCACTTTCTCTAAATTGTCCATGGAAAAGTTATGGCGTTTGTCACTAAGTATTAATTTGTACGCTGAGAAACAACGTTAGACGTCAACTGAAGACACAGCGCAATATTCAATTATTTGATAAGTTGAACTGATATTTCACTTTCACCTTCATCATTCTTTCCCGTTAAAATGCTAGCGGCAACGAACACTCTCTTCAAACCGATGTTTTAGAACTGAATGAAACTTCTCTTTCAGACGCAGCTCCAGGAGCTTCAGATAGTTTCTGCTCAAAATTAATACAGAAATTCAAATCTAACAAACTGGAAAATTGGCACTACAAATAGACTTAGAATGGAAAATAGGCACTAACGTCAAAATAGGCAATTTTAGTCACTGTAAATCTGCTTTATAGAGACCTAAGAGTTCATAAAACAAGTAAATTTAAAAAGGCGAGTCATGTATATGTTAAGGGAAGAAGAAATAGACATTTGCCTAAAATCCGCTGTGTAGTGATAGGCAACTACGGTTCCCTGTTCTGAGTGAGACATTAAATCTATTTACATTTAAGGGCTTGCTCTTTTATTCGTTCAGGATCTCAGGACATTGTAGCCATACATATCGTAATTCATTTGACAAATATATTGATGATGATGATAATTGTTGCTTTAAGGGGCCTAACATCCAGGTTATCGGCTCCTCTAAGATATTGTTAGTGGTTATTGACCTTGCTTGTTTAGTGTGATATTTGTGATTGATAGAAAATAGGTTGGAATTGAATTAAATTGAATATGAACTGAGCTTATTGTTTGAGCGATGTTAGATCTGTTCTCGTGCAACTGGCACCACTTCCACTGGCTACACTGAACTGGACGGAATTTCCCTATATCTCTCCGACAACTTCGGTGTCGTAGTTGGTAGCATGCTGAGTTTCTATGCCCAAGATCGCAAGTTCAAACCCGGCCGAAGTTATCTGATTTTTAATAGTGTTAAAATCCCTCAATATGCCTTCCTTCTAGGGGGAAGTAAAGCCGGCGGGCCCATGTCATAGATTTATGGCAAGCAAAAGATCATTCCACTAACTACAATTGTGTGGAGCAATTCTTGTAGGTTAGATTTAATTAACGCTCTAAGTTCCTACGTTCTTCGCCAGGTGCTGGTTGCGGTAGCATGTAGTAGCCAAGTTTGCAGCTAGGTGTCGCGGTCTGTAGCATTTGGTAGCAAAAGTAGGAAGTACTTGAAATTCATCGTCTGCAGTCTTTACCCGAATTACTTGACTAATACAGTCACTACAATTAACACCGGTTATCAAACAGATTCTAAACTCACCCAAAGTATACGGGGCTACATGACCGCGTGTCGCAGCGCCTAAACTGAGGAACCAACCAACGTATTGTTACGTGCCACCCCTTAGTGGCACTTTTGTTAACTGGATTACGGTGGGGGTACAAAGCACAACACCAATTACTGCTTAAAGAAATATAATTTATTATAGGCCAGAAAATTACACTAGTCAGCAAATACAAGCAATTAGGAGCCTTACTCTAGTTTCCTCAAGTCTCTTCCTTATGCGCTCTTAGCCCCTTTCACTCGCAACAGACCACAGAAGTTAATCCGTCCTAATGAGTCTAGTGGCCTTGACAGAACTGCATGCAACTTCTTTCTAATGTGCGCCTACTACAGTACTTACGAGCACTTGATGTACGCTGTTCACAAGCTGGGAGAAACAATGTCACTGGATTTCGTAACCACCATATCTCCGACACAGAGTGAAAGCACACTCACTCAAAACACAGGCAGTCCCCTGTATGTTTCTCTCTTCCCCGCTCCACTAGGGGTTACGCAAGTCACCACACTTCTGTCGCTCACGATAAACGCTCGCACTAGCTCGTAAAACACAACAACAACAACTGCTTCACGGGTCACTCTTATATAGCAGGCCGGTGACTCAATAAATGGTTCTAGATCCATCCAGAGTCCACGGCTTCTCGAGGTTTCCACCGCTGGTCCAGTCACGAATCTTCTGGACTATCCCTTTGTCTGTAGTAGCCCTGTTGCATAAGGCGCGCGCAATACAGGAGGCAAGCCACAGCCCAGCCCCTGGGGCAGTTGTGACTCAAGCGGCGAGCGATGACACAAACTCACAGCCGTAACACCACCCCCTTCCTAAAAAGGCTGATCGTCCCGATCAATCATTGGTCCGTCTGTGTCCCTCCGTAGGCTGCCAGGCGATCTCGATGCACGATCTTCATCTTCGCCCTCGGGCTCCGCTGGATCCTGTAGACGACATCGTTGATCCGTTTCACGACTCGGTACGGGCCCTCCCAGGACTTCTGAAGTTTGGGTGACAGGCCTTTCTTCCGTAATGGGTTGAAGAGCCAGACCAGGTCGTCCTCGTGGAATCCGCCGGCATCCGTCTGCTGGTCGTATCGGGTCTTCATTCGGTCGGTCTCGATCCGCAGTTTCCTCCTCGCGAACGCGTGCACGTCCTCCAGTTGGTCGACCAGTTCTTGACAATACTGGCTTACCGGGATCGGATCATTCCCAGGTCGGCCGAAGGCAAGATCGACAGGTAGACGGAGCTCCCTCCCAAACATGGCCCGGGCTGGTGTGCACCCGGTGGCTTCATGCACGGCGGCGCGGTAGGCCAGGAGAAATAGTGGAAGATGTTTGTCCCAATCCCTCTGGTGCTCGCTGACGACTATTCGGAGATGATTCTCGATGGTGCGATTGAATCGCTCTACCATCCCGTCGGACTGAGGGTGTAGCGGCGTCGTCCTTGTCTTCCGGATTCCCAGCAGCTGGCATAGGTTCTGGAACACCTGCGACTCGAAGTTCCTCCCTTGGTCGGAGTGCAGCTCCAGGGGTACTCCGTACCGGCTGACGAATTATTTCACCAGGGTCTCTGCAATCGTCGCGGCTTCTTGGTTAGGGAGCGCATACGCCTCCGGCCATTTGGTAAAGTAGTCGCTGACGACTAATATGTAGCGGTTCCCTGCCTCGCTTAACGGGAATGGCCCAGCAACATCGATGGCCACTCTCTCCATGGGGCCGCCCACGTTGTAGGTCTTCAGTGGACCCCGTCGTCTTCGTCCTGGGCCCTTGCTGGCTGCGCAATCATGGCACCTCGCGCAGTAGTTCTCCACGTCTGTTCGGCATCCGATCCAGAAGAACCGCTCTCTCAGCTTCTCCAGGGTCTTCTTTATCCCTAGGTGTCCACCAGATGATCCTCCATGAACTTCCTTCAGGACTTCCTCCGTCATAGCCTTTGGAACGACGACTTGTTCCCGAGATGTCTTCCCGTCGGTGCTCTCCCAGGCGCGGCAGATGAGGCCATCCCTTACAATCAGCGAGTCCCACTGCGCCCAGTAGGACTTAAACTTTGGGCTGCAGTCACTCACAATGTTCCACCCGGGTCTGGGGACACAGGCCCCCTTCCATTCGGCTATCAGTCCCAGGTCATCATCTTCTGCTTGTGCCCGCGTGAACGATTCGCGGCTCCAGCTCCCTTGAAGTTCCACGGTAGTCCTTCGGCACTGTATCCCGGTGTTCTCCTCCCTCCTAGTACAGAAGGTGCAGTCTTCGGGGCACGGTCTTCGTGACAGGGCGTCGGCGTTAGAATGCAGTTGGCCTTTCCTGTGCTGAATCTCAAAGTTGTACTGTTGAAGCCTCTCTAACCACCGCGCGAGTTGACCCTCGGGCTGCTTGAAGTTCAGGAGCCACCGCAGGGATGCATGGTCGGTCCTGATGAGAAATTCTTGCCCGTACAGGTACTTGTGGAAGTGTTCAATGGTCTTCACGATGGCGAGCAGCTCCTTCCTGGTGACGCAGTAGTTCCTTTCTGGCTTTGACAAGGCCTTGCTGAAGTAGGCCACTACTCTCTCCTAGCCGTCCACTACTTGCGACAGGATTCCCCCTATGCCAAAGTCGCTGGCATCGGTATCGACGATGAACCTTGTTCCAGGTCTGGGGTAGGCCAGAATAGGCGCGGTGCACAGAGCCTGCTTGAGTTGTTCGAAGGCACTGTGGCATTCTGCTGTCCACGTGAAGAGTTGGTCCTTCTCAGTCAGTCGATGTAAAGGTTTGGCGATGTCGGCGAATCCCCTCACGAAGCGACGGTAATAAGTGCAGAGTCCCAGGAAGCTTCGTAGTTGGGACTTGTCCTTCGGGACTGGCCACTCCCTCACAGCTGCGGTCTTCTCTGGGTCAGTGCGCACCCCTTCCTCGGAGACGATATGCCCAAGGTACTGGACCCGCTTCTGGAAGAGCTGACACTTCTTGGGGCTCAACTTCAGCTGGGCAGCCCGTAGCTTCAACAAGATCTCCTTCAGGTTGCTGTAGTGCTCCTCGAAGCTTCTCCCCAGAACGATGACGTCGTCTAGGTAGACCAGGCAGGTCTTCCAGTGTAGTCCCCTCAGAATGGACTCCATTAGTCTTTCGAAGGTCGCAGGAGCGTTGCACAGACCGAATGGCATGACGGTGAACTGCCAGAGCCCGCTGCCCACAGAGAACGTAGTTTTCTCGCGGTCCTTAGGGTGGACCTCCACCTGCCAGTAGCCACTCTTCAAATCCAAGGTGGAGAACCATCTTGACCCTGATATGGTGTCCAGGGTATCGTCGATCCGGGGTAGAGGGTAGCTGTCCTTCTTCGTGACGTCATTCACCCGCCTGTAATCCACGCAGAACCTGGTGGAACCGTCCTTCTTCTTCACTAGCACGACCGGAGAACTCCAAGGACTATGTGATGGCTCGATCACCCCTTGCTCCTTCATCTCTTCTACCATCCGGTCGACTTCGGCTTGCTTGGCGAGCGGGACTCGTCGGAATGGGGCCCTAATCGGTGCGCTGTCCCCAACGTCAATTCTGTGCTGGACCAAGCTTGTCCTGCCGAAGTCTTTGCTCCCCACGGAGAAGACGTCCTGGAATTCGCGTAACAGGTCCTGAAGTTGGCGTGATTGTTCCTCGTCTAAATGGCCCTGGGATCCTTGGTACAGCTTCTGTAGTTCTTCTGGCAGTGTGCGTCTTCTTCGGTTGTCCGTCTGCAGGTGTCCGTCCGTCGTGTCGGTGATGCGGGCAATCCAGGTAACGGGCTCGCAGACTCCTAGGTTGGTGTCCCGGTGAACCGTAATGTCGTAGTCGTTCAGGTTGGACAGGCGGACGTACGGTCGAGACGTCGTGTTGATGAGGCTCTTGGCTACTAGCAATCCTTTTGTCTGGATGTCCTCATATTTTGGCTCGATGACAGCCGCCACTCCCTCAGCAGTTCCGTCGACAATCACGGCGGCGCTGACCTCCGTCCTGGCAGGAACGATGACGTCCTCTCTCAGCCTTACTCGTCGTGCGGTGACGGCCTCGTGTACTGGTTGCAAAGCAAGTTCCTCACCTCCGAAGTGCAGAGTGTTGGTACTCAGGTCCAAGATGATGTTGTTCTGGTCCAGGAAGTCCAGTCCGATGATCACTTCGTTTGATACGTCAGCCACAAGCACTGGATGCTTTATCACCCGTCGACCAATGACGAACTCCAGTGATGCTTCGCCATGTACCGGTGCGGTCTCTCCGGTCGCGGTTATTAGCTGGAGGTTCCTTGGTGTGGGTTGCACTCTCCACTTCGGGATCACAGTGGGATTGACGATGGTCCTCGATGCTCCCGTGTCGATCAGCATGGGCCAGCTCACTCCGTTGATGACTCCGTCGACCATCAGGCTGCTTTTATCCCTCCGTAACTGCGTCACACGAACTTGGACTGCCGGGGCTTGACGACTGTCACAAGCCAACCTTCGCCCCTCATGGCTGGCTGATACTTGCTTTCCTGGGCCGCGCGGTTTCCCTACGACTGACTGTCCCGACGGAAACTCTTGGCGGCGGCGATCACCGCAGTCCTTGCTCAGGTGGCCTCTCTTACGGCAGGTCCAGCAGGTCGGTAGTCCTCTTCCGGGCCGCCTCTCCGTATGTCCTTCGGCTAAGTTTTTGTTGGTGGTACTGCGACTCTTGAAGAACCGGCCTAGAGCCTCCATCAGTTCATCGGCCAGGGGCTTGGTCTTGTTGGCTTTGGCTGGTTCGTCGACGTCCACCTGACGCACCCGCGCGCACATTCTAGATACCTGTTTTGCCGTCTCGAATTCAAGTGCGTGGCTCAGCGCATCTGCCAGGGTCTTATTGCGCGCGAGTCGCAGCGCCTGTTGAGTGTCCGAGTCCCGTAGCCCGTCGGTGAAAGTCTGCGTCGCTATCTGCTCCAGAAAGTCGGCCGGCGCTGTTGGGTAGGCGAGCCTTACGAGGCGTGCGATGTCCATCTCGAACTCCTGCAGGGTTTCCGCGTTCTTCTGTACCCGGGTCCGGAGCTGCATCTGGTAGGCCTGCTGAAGATGGCTATCTCCATATCGGGACTCCATATGGGCGATCAGTGAAGCGTAGTCCTGGGATCCAGTCGGGATGGCCTGAAGGACGTTAAGGGCGTCGCCTCTCAGCGCTACAATGAGAGCTGTAGCCTTTTCTGTGTTGTTCCAGTTATTTATGGAACAGGCTGCCTCGAACTGACGTAAGTAGGTGCTCCACGGGACCTTTCCGTCGAAGGTTGGGGGCGTCACTCTGCTATGTCCCGTTCCTGATATTCCCGGTGTAACGGTGGGCGGGCGTTGGCGCAGCTCGGCAACTTCCTCTCGTAGAGCGTTGAATTCCTCTTTCACCCCCGTCAGTGGGCGTTGGCGCAGCTCGGCAACTTCCTTTTGTAAGGCGTTGAATTTCTCCTCCACCCCCATCAGCGGGCGTTGGCGCAGCTCGGCAACTTCCACTTGTAAGGCGTCGAACTTCTTTTCCACTGCCGTGACTTCCTCACGCAGACCCAGTTCTAATTTCTTCAGGTCCTGTGTCAACTTATTCTGACCGTCTTCCATCTTCTTCTGGCCGTCCTCTATCCTCTTCAGGTCCTCCGCTAGCTTATTTTGACCGTCTTCCATCTTCTTCTGGCCGTCTTCCATTTTGGCAGTTAGGTCCTCGGCTAACTTCTTCTGGCCGGCCTCTAGTTTAGCAGTTAGGTCCTCCTTCAGGTCCTTGGCTAATTTCTTCTGGCCGTCTTCCATGCCAGTTAACTTTTCTAGCAATGATGCCAATTTCTCCTCCATTTTAGTTGTTTGTCTTGTAAAGGGCATGCACTCACAGGGAAATTAGAGAAAATGACCTGCTCGGGTTTTGAAACCAGGACCGTCAGGTGTTGTGCTTGAGTTCGTAATCCGGCTTCTGACACCAGTTGTTACGTGCCACCCCTTAGTGGCACTTTTGTTAACTGGATTACGGTGGGGGTACAAAGCACAACACCAATTACTGCTTAAAGAAATATAATTTATTACAGGCCAGAAAATTACACTAGTCAGCAAATACAAGCAATTAGGAGCCTTACTCTAGTTTCCTCAAGTCTCTTCCTTATGCGCTCTTAGCCCCTTTCACTCGCAACAGACCACAGAAGTTAATCCGTCCTAATGAGTCTAGTGGCCTTGACAGAACTGCATGCAACTTCTTTCTAATGTGCGCCTACTACAGTACTTACGAGCACTTGATGTACGCTGTTCACAAGCTGGGAGAAACAATGTCACTGGATTTCGTAACCACCATATCTCCGACACAGAGTGAAAGCACACTCACTCAAAACACAGGCAGTCCCCTGTATGTTTCTCTCTTCCCCGCTCCACTAGGGGTTACGCAAGTCACCACACTTCTGTCGCTCACGATAAACGCTCGCACTAGCTCGTAAAACACAACAACAACAACTGCTTCACGGGTCACTCTTATATAGCAGGCCGGTGACTCAATAAATGGTTCTAGATCCATCCAGAGTCCACGGCTTCTCGAGGTTTCCACCGCTGGTCCAGTCACGAATCTTCTGGACTATCCCTTTGTCTGTAGTAGCCCTGTTGCATAAGGCGCGCGCAATACAGGAGGCAAGCCACAGCCCAGCCCCTGGGGCAGTTGTGACTCAAGCGGCGAGCGATGACACAAACTCACAGCCGTAACAGTATATTCTTCCCGTCCTTGGGATTTTCGCGTATTCCTGCATGCCCATGTTTGTCTTGCAATGTAACATACGTGTGCTGCCAATTCTAGAACATCCTAATGTGGTGTATGTTACTGTATTCTGCACACCCTCAACTATTAATCCTTTATGGATTAGTGGTCTATTTAATAACCACCTACTATAAGGACAATGTATCTTGTCAATGATGCTGATGGTTGAATCTCTCAGCGATATACCAACAGATTTTATTTTGGGAGTGTTAATATTACTGAAAACTAAATATTATCTCTTTTTCTCCTTGACCTAAAGTACATGAAACATTTTTTTAAAATAAAAACAATTAAAATTAAGCAGTTTTAAAAGTGGTAGCCCTTATAAAATTATAATTAAAAATAAATAATTTCATGAAAAATTAAAATTAAAATACTTGTATATCCTTAATTTTTAGAACATTAAAATGTTAAAGAAAATAAAAATAAATTTTAGACTATTAATTAATATTAGGGTGAAACAATTAAAATTATAAACTTAAAAATTATAATAAAATTACAATTAAAAATAAAAATTCTATTATTTTATTAACTTAATTTTAATAACATTAATAGTACATTATGCAACGAGCCTATAATGGCAATAATTAAGACACGAGTATTTTTATAAAACGAGCTTAAGAGAGTTGTATAATTTTCATACGAGTGTCTAAATTACCATTATAGGCGAGTTGTATACGACTGTTTATGTTCGACGATAATTATAACATTATTATATGTTTTGACATAAATATTCATAAATATATGTTGAGATTCAGCCACTTGAATTTTGTTATCGGAGTGCAAGCGTTGGGTTTGATACCTCTGTTTTCCAAGTTCTCTGACCAACCGACGCGACGCAAGCGCTCTGAGTGCTTGGCAATGCCATATGTTTACAGCCTGCCGATGTGCGCCAGCATTCAGTCAAACTGTCACCGAAGTCGTTTGAAAGCAATGCGCTGTGTAGAAATTGCAATTGGGGTTATTAAGGTACAGTGCTATTTCTTGTCTCATATTCGCCAGTTTATTTACTCGAATATATGGACGGTGCACTTCCATGTCGGTAATTTATATAGATATGTTGGATTTCGAGCGCATGCGCGAAGGTATCCTTACCTAATCGGTCAATGAATGAGCTCTGATTGGCTGGAGAAACTGCATCATAATGGAAAACAGTACTATATTGACCATCATTATGATACAGTTTTTCTGACGTATACTATTCACATTTTGACATCGTCGAACATTAATGTTAAAGAAAACATAAATGAAAATTTTTAGGTTAAAACAATAGAAATTAATTTAAAATAAATACAAATAAAAGATCTTCAATAATATTCTGCTCCATACAGGGTTAAAGACCAATTTTCATGCTCACCACACGTAAGCAAAACAGCCCTCTTAAAGCGCACCCGGACTATTGAGAATATCGTGGATTCTTGAATAATTCCGTCCTGGGTTTATTGATGATCTGGTGCGAAGTTCATCCTATTCCTATTTCCCATATTAAAAGAAAAGGGCATTTGTAACCCATGTCCTCTGTGTGTCTGAAGCTTGTTGTCAGATCTGATGTTGACTCGCCGTGTTTTTGTTTGAGTTTTGTTTGTCATACACTTGGCACATGTCCGACTGCTACGGAAGTGGACCGCGATCTTGGCAGTCCCCACGACAAAGCCGGAACACAGTGACTCTTTGTAGCTGCCAACGTTCTCTAGTGAGCCAGCGAGGATGTACTTAAAAAATAATGTTCCTAAAGGACTCTGTAAGAAAGACACGTCCTGGCGCGAGAGACAGAGTTCATCCGTCAGTAAACTGTTAAGTATTTCTTGTGCATTGAATTAGATCTAGTGACTTTCGTGACTCGTTGATTTCAGCATGGTAGCACGGGGTCTTTTGTGACCTGGCGCAAAATCATTTTGTTAGAGTGTGCTTGTTTTATAAACCTAGATACCTTGGCTGCCACATATCTCTTCCCACATTCCTTGTCGTTAGTCTGAGGTCAGTAACATTGTAGTGAAAGGTGTTCATTCCTAGAGAGAGGGATTATTCTCCAGCGGTGCGTGTTAGAGAACTCGATAGTTGATTTATTGAAAGCCTGTTTTTTGTAAATAGTGGTTGGATGGTTCCTTGGTGTTTCATTTAGCTACTGGGCACATCGTAATAATTAGCTCCGTGTACTCGTTGGGTGTATAACATTTGTTTCATAACCTGTGCTAGTGTGGTATCTATGGATTCATGTGTATTGTTTTGTAACCTATGCTGTAGAGTTAATATGCATTTATTTTCAATAAAATATCATGCAATTAGGTTAATAAATCCAATATATCAATATATGATACATAAAACTTAGTAAATTTGTTATCAGAGCAAGTTCCGTCATAGGGGTCAGAAAGTCCCCCGCACCACCTCTCACGTTGTATCATCGAGCAGGGTTAATGATATTGTTGATTGATTGAGGAGCTTTGCGACATCGTGCTCAGCAGTGACGGATCCAGGCGATATGATAAGGTGGGAGCCACAACAATAGGAAATTTTAAAAAATATCAAATAAAATGGAAAGTAGTTTTGTAATAATAAAACAAGATGTTCAGTAAAGAACATATAGCCTACTTTCTCCTAAATGTATGAGTATAGTTATAAAAAAGGAAGCTTGTAGTTTAACGTGACCGTTAATCTCGCGATCATAAGCCACGGGACCTCCGTTTTACGTGGAATCCGAACCACAGGACATGGCATTTCACATCGAAAATCTCACATGCATTGACCGGGAATCGAACCCGGTCCGCCTTGGTGAGAGGCATACAGCTTGACCGCTCCGCCACCACGCCCCCTAGTATAGTTATAACTCGTTGTTATTATCAAAGAGTATAATAGAACTATTCTTTGTTGAAGACCTTAGAAACGATTTACCTCTACCAAACGCCACGACCTAGATAAAAACTGCTACCATCATTGAAGAAAGAAAGAAAGAAAGAAAGAAAGAAAGATAAGAAGTATATCAAGAATGTTATGGATCTGGAGACATAATCGACCGGACTGGCGGCGTGGCTCAGCGGTAACGTTCTCGCTTGCTGGGCCCTAGGTTGCAGGTTCGTATCCTGGCGCAGTCAGCTGGCATTTGAGGGTGCACAAATGCGAGGGAGCCGTGTCAGTACATTTACTGGCACGTTAAAGATCCCCTTCGGGCCAAAATTCCGGCACCCCGGTGTCTCTAAAAGCAGCAGTAGTTAAAAGGGATGTAAAACCAATAACATTATTATTATTATTATTACGACCTGCCGTGGGCAACATCCAACTTTGAGTTGAGGCATGTCTTTGCACGTCTTGTTGTGCATGGCTTTCACAACCCTAATTGAATTAACAAATCTTTCCATGACCCTACAGAGACGTGTGTATACAAACTATGTGGATATTTTCGATAATATAATCCTAACAGAGCGAGTGCATTCTAGCGGCCAGAATAAGAAACTTTTCAATAAAATCTGGAAGTTACCTTTTTGGCAGCTAGATGTCTCGAGTAAATCTGCTGGCGAATTATGTTTTAATTAAATATATATTTTACACCATAATGTGGACAATATAACGCTTAATAACATTTTCAAGTAACGCAAAATAGGCTGTTACAAACCCTTTAAAATAAAAAGTTAAAATGTATCGTAGTATCAACTTGTCATTCTTCAAATTCGATGCGCATAGAATGATAATGGTATAGTAATCAATGGATCCCCACGTAGACTAGTCGGGACATCTAGTGGTGAAATATCGAACAATATAATCCTAACAGAGCGAGTGCATTCTAGCGGCCAGAAGAAGAAACTTTTCAATAAAATCTGGAAGTTACCTTTTTGGCAGCTAGATGTCTCGAGTAAATCTGCTGGCGAATTATGTTCTAATTAAATATATATTTTACACCATAATTTGCACAATATAACGCTTAATTTTAAAACATCTGAGCCATTACAAAACAATAAACATATAACATTTCAAGCAAAAAAACTAGCTCTGATGGGTTTGAACCATAGGAATCTGAGCGACAGGCTATCGCTCTACCACTGAGCTAATTGTGTCAACAAATGTCGTTCTATTTAAAATGACTTACATAGAACTTGTTAGCAAATAATGATTTATACTAAACGATTTCATCACTGGAGTATATTATTTATATATAAAGCATTTCATACAAAGTTTATTTATTTTTTATCAGTACGCTATATTGCATTCAATACTCAAATTAGTGAAATATAAGTCAGGCACAAGATATCCGCTGCCATATTGTCTTATTAATGAATCAGCTGAGCTTTTTAAAATCACGTCTGCACTATAGTATTACAAAATAAACTTTTAATTTCGTACGTGCCTCTTCCTTTAGAACAGTTAAAACGATTCTCGGCTCGATAATCGGAACTGGTGGGTCCCATGATATGGATTATAAAGTTTGCATAATTCGCACGGCCGCCATCCTGAAATGGTATGGCGGACGACCTTGTAGTTTGGTCATAAGACGCATCCTATACGAAGGTATGTTGTTACCAAATTTGGTAGAGATTGGATGATTTGGTTAGTCGTTATTTGATTTTACGTTTTGAACGTTTGAGTGGCCGCCATTCAGTTTTAGTAAAGATGGCGGCGATATAAAACATGACACTGAGGTGTCCTTTGCTAGTGCTACCTTTGTACCAAATTTCGTTCAATTCGCATTCACCGTGTTCGAATTGATAGGGGGGGGACAGACATTCAGAGTACACACACTCACACACACACACACAGACTCACACAAACACAGACTCACACACACACATACACACACACAGACAGACACACTTTTTTCGCCCTGTGTTGATCTCATAAGTCTACTTTCATTTTTTGCAAAAATCGAAAGTAGGCTAAAAATAAAGAATAGTTACAATATTCTGAATATACTACAGTACATTTTTAGCCTACTTTTCACATTTTGCAAAAATGAGGAAAAAGTAGACTTATGAGATCGGGCAAATGTGTGTCTGTCTGTCTGTCTGTCTGTCCGTCTGTCTGTCTGTCTGTCTGTCTGTCTGTCTGTCCTTCTGTCTGTCTGTCTGGCTGTGTGTGTGTCCCCCCCTATCAACTCCTAAACGGCTGCAGCAATCAAAACCAAATTTAGTATGAATAAAGATGTGCACCGGAATATCTCACGTCCATATTTGAAAATGATGTCAGTGCTACCAACTGCTGAAAAAACGCACTAGAAATTTGTGCTCCATGTTGGATATCTTGCAAGGTATGCATGGGAGCTATTCCAAAATTGGCACACATGCAGATAATACTATTTCAGTTAAATTTCCACGAGGCCAACAATGACAGTGTTGCCAAAATAATTTTAAGCCTTCTGATAGGTCCAATGTTTAAATGCACATAACTTCTACACTATCAATTGGATTTCAACCAAATTTTGTATGTAACATCTTTACATAAACAGATATGACTGAGCATATTCTTAAGAGCCAACAGGGCTACCAACTGTTAATAGTTGCTCTCTCATTTTTTTTATCCAAATACCAATATATCTGAAAGTATGCAAGCCAACAGCTTTACACTATGCACACGCATATTCTGACATTTTAGATTAATTTGGAGTAACTTATATACGTCAGTTCTACCAACATGATTATAAGCCTGCTGATAGTACCAATTTTTATAATACATGTAACTTCTATACTATCAGTTGGATTTCAACCAAATTTCGTATGTGCTATGTGTACCATAACAGATATGACTATAAGTATTGTTAAGAGCAATCAGGGCTGCCAACTGTTAATAAATGCTGTCTATATTGTTTTTACCCTAATATCAATATACCAGAAAATATGCAAGCCAACAGTTCTATACTTTGCACACGTCTAGCACCTGACATTCTAGATACATTTGGAGTAATTAATACAAGGCAGTGCTGCCAACATGATTCTATGCCTGCTGATATGTCCAATTTTAGAATACATGTAACTTCTATACTAACAAATGGATTTCATCCAAAATTGGCACAACTAGATATCATAATATTTCAGATTATTTCTGACCAGCACACGCATGGTATTGTTGGCAACATTCTTTTACGCGTTGTGATAGATCCAGTGATTAACTGCATGTAACGTCCATTGGACTTCAGCCAAATTTTGTATTCTGTACCTTAAGAGATGGAACTAAGAATATATTCAGTCACCAGGGCTGCCAACTGTAGTGCTCTATTAGGATACATCATACCAGGTATATTTTGAACTAATTAGATATTTCGATATTACCAACTTAATTTTGTCATTATTCTAGATAGGTTCATATACTGTAGAATAATCATTGGCATGAAAAGTAGGCTGTATAGTTCTTCACGGAACTTCTTGTTTAATAATATGAAAGAGACCTTTAAGTCCCCTTGAAGAAGATTATGTAAACTATCAAATATTAAAATATTACTTTGCGACTTTTTTCCCGACTGAAGTCTTCTATTATTTCACTGAAATCTAAACTTGCTAAACGGTCACGGGAGGTCATAGTTGCACTGAAAAAAGGAATATGAATTATAAATTAGTTTGAAAAGTATAATTAATTAATTACTTAATTAATTTTTTTAAATCCATGGCGAGGGGCCCCCCGGACCGCGGGGCCCTGGGCGGTCGCCCTCCTCGCCCTCCCCTAGATCCGACCTTGGTGCTCATGTAGCCCTGTGTGTGTGGAAATTGTCTGATAATCTGTGTTATTGCGATGACTGCATTAGTGTGTGTGTTTGCTATTTAGGTGAGGATTGGGAAAGAGACAGCCGTGGACTTAACTTTGCTTTTATAATAAGAACCCCTGGTACTATAGCCCATGAAGCGACCGCTGCCCAGCCAATTGGCCTGCAGATATTGGGGTGACACGTGATCAGCGCATCGGGTCCCCTCGGCCGTTAATCTTGGTTTTCGTGATCGGGGCACTGCCTCACAGCTACTCAATTGTCCTCTTGAGGCTGAGTGCACCCCGTTCCAACCCTCATGTCAGTTTCTAAAATCCCTGACGGAGCCGGGAATCGAACCCGGAGCCTCCGGGTGAGAGGCAGGCTCGCTACCCCAACACCACAGGGCCGGCAACTTTGCTTTTGCTGGAAAAAAATTAATTTCATCTTTTCTGATGGTTTGGGTTGCAGCAAAAATGTAAATTTAGTTTCGAGATGAGAGTTAGTGAAGTTTGTCAACTTTGGCTAACATCTACCATTTCTTCCTTCTTCTGCGCGAATGGGACACCTAGGACCAAGCGGAATCAACACTTATTGCCCTTGATGTGTGCCCAATAACTCTTCATGCTCAACGATTGAGCGAGTCTTCGTTGCTGCGACCTGGCAGGCGCGCTACCCCAACACCACGGGGCCGGCTGAACAACCTTTAAAGAGTGGATAATTTCTCAATAAGTTTTTTGCGCTCACCTACATCATTACTGTAGAGCAGCTGACTTAGGAGTTAAACCCCTTACTTCTGACGAAATGTGACATACGCCACTACCTGAAGCGATGATAGCTATTTTCATAAGAGTACTAAGGGTATTCAATCGGAGTGGCCTCGGTGGCTTAGTCGGTAACATGCTGAACTGCTATGCCCAAGATCGTGGGTTCAAACCCGGCCGAAGTCGTAGGATTTTTAAGAGCGTTAAAATATTTCAGTATGCCTTCCTTCAGAGGGCAAGTAAAGCCGGCGGTCCCATGTCATAGATTTATGTAATGAGAAAGAACCTACCACTACAATTGGCAGGGTGTATAGAGCATCCAGCGTTTAGAAAAGACTGTGGAGCCTTATGGCGACAGTGTTGCTAGCTCTAGGCAGAGGTAGCACTGACGTCATACGTTATGTTCACCCGCTTCGAGTACTGCACTTTCATAAGTTAGCGAGACAACCACAACCCCAGCAGCTACCTGAAATAGAACACGCCCAGGAAGGAGCAGTTTTGCTGGTGTTAACGGATTGGACCAGTATTAAGGATACTGTATGCGAAGAGAACCAATAACGACATTGTGATATGACGCATTACTGATTGACAGATGTCGAGAGCACAACACTTTCTTCCTTCCTTCTCGGATGTATGCTGACGATGTTAACAATTTTTATGTCAGCAATACTGTTGATCATCACCTCTTTAGTTATTAGTTAGGCTGTAATTTAGTTTCTTTCAATTTTATAATTGTTTTGTTTAGATTAATATTTGTAATATTGTAGTGACTTAGCCGTGCGGTTAGGGGCGCGCAGCTGTGAGCTTGCATTCGGGAGATAGTGGGTTGGAATCGAACTGTCGGCAGCCATGATTCGATCGAACAGAAAATAAAACAGACACACAACAATGACGGATAGTGCTTCAGAACTAATGTTGTCGGCGGAACTGAGCACGTGCTCCACTCCGGGCGGGCATGCAGCACAGGACGAGGCTCTTCTTTCCAGCGTGCTAACCTCGAAAATTTTTAAATTACTAAGACATAATATAAGCGATACTTGTACGCAATAACAAAGGTAATCAATTGGCAGATAATTGTAGGAAGCTATTATGACGAAATATATATATGTTCAGAGTTCCTTCATGATAAAAGGTGAGGCAACAAAACCAGTGTAGGGGGGATTTCCGTTAAAAGTAAAAGCCCATAAGACCCACAGTCTTTTCTAAACGCTGGATGCTCTATAGCTATTTGGTTAGAAACGCTCCATCAAGTTCCAAATTCGCTGCTGGGTGACAGTGTCAATGCCAGTGGCCAAAGTTGGAACTACGTGAAATTGAACTTACCCAGTTTCATTCATCATTATTCATTTCATCTCTCATTAACTCCCCGCATGAGGTTGGGGTCATGAAGGGTATCCGGCCGTAAAAACATTTCGCCACATAGAATTTCATCGCATCTCATCCCCGACCCCGTTGGAAACTGGATTAATAAATGGTAGGCATACATACACTAATAAGGCGGGTTCACACGGAGTCGTGAAGCGAGCGAGAGCACTACTGGTCGATCAGCCGGTCGTGGACACGACCTCGTGTGAACCAGTGGTAGTGGGAGTGAGGGTCGTGCTCGCCCTTGAAAAGGTGGGGGCGTGATATCTCCGACTTGTTGAAGTAAGCACGACCGCTTCAGTCGTATTCTTTTGCTGCTTCACTTTCTGCCATGATTGAACAACGAGCGAGAAACTTACGACCAGCGAGACTTCAACCGTGTGAACTGAACAAGGTCGTGGGTTCTTAAGTTGAATAAGCAAGTCGTGACGCATGCTCAAAACTAGTAGTGCTCTCGCCCGCTTCACGAGTCCGTGTGAACCTGCCTTTTAAGGGTATTTAATCGCATTTGTAAATTACAGTCTATGTGAGTTCAGCCACTCCCTTGTTTGCACATCTACAGTATGCTATATTCCACTGAAATTACGTGAGATTCCGCTGCAATAAAAGTAAATAGCAGTGCTATTAGATTTACATCGAGCTGTGTTCCCCGCATTGGGCACTCACAGGAAGATACGCTCTGCTCCATAACTCTGTGATCACAACATTGTTCGTTGTTTACGTTTTTGAGATTGTCTCTGAACCAAGAAGCAGCTGCATGGAATCGTTATTGAACTGTGCACAACTTCAGATATTATCCAACAGCTGTTACCTACTTGTAACAGCATTTCCTAACCGAGGTGTCCTGAACTTTCAACTATAGAAATATAATCTAGTCCAATTAAATACCTATGTCTTTTCATTTTTTATTTATCGTATGGCTTTTAGTGCCGGGAGTGTCCGAGGACATGATCGGCTCGCCTGAGTCTGTAGCTGCTTCCAGCGGACACCCTTAGGGTTAGCTACAAGTTCCGTTCAATTTCAAGTAGTTCCAACTTTCGCTACAAGATATCAATGATACTTAGTGGTGAACGTTGGAAGTTTGATAGAGCGTTCCGACGAAATCCAACCTAACAATTTAGCTTCACACAAATTTAGTCTGTGGAAGGATCTTTTACATGCCATAAATCTATGGCATGGGCCTGCCGGATTCACTTCCCCTCTAAATGAAGGCAATCTGAAGGATTTCAACACTCTTAAAAATCCGATGACTTCGGCTGGGTTTGAATCTTTGACCTTGGGCACAGCAGTTCAGCATGCTACAGACTACGCCACCGAAGTCACTAGTTCAATTAAATGCCAATGGTATTAAAAGTAATCCACAGAATGTCAATAAATTACTAGAAGATTATTGGACTCGTTTCGACCACATTATGGTCTTCATCAGCATTAATTACAATTTATCTTATGAAACAATTGAAGGGTTCATTCCAAGAACCAGACAAGTCCAAAAATTAAATTGTTCAGAAACTAAGAAAACAGTACGGCATCATTTGTGCTGAATGGAATTTTAAAAAATGTTTTTAAACCCACTATTGTCTCACTAACAGCGTTACATTGCTCATAAAGGGAATATAATTTTATGAGGATAATTAAGAAAACCTAAAAAACCTTTGGACTTGTCTGGTTTTTGCTGAAATCTTAGTTGAATACAGAAATGAAAAAGAATACTTAAGCCTCAAATACGATTATTTATTAAGTAAATCCTAACAAAGTTCAAATCATTATTGAATGCCAAACATTCCAGGTAACTAATTATCTTGAAAAAGCATTGGACTTGTCTTATTTTTGTAGAATCCCCAATATTTCACAATCGTACATAACCCGACCTGTCTGCTTTTTGGAGACTGCAATGATATAAATACGTGAGTTGGCCTTTAAGAGGAAGAAGATGTATTCCTCTCAAAAAGTCAATTTTTGGACTAGTCTTTTTTTTTCGGAATTAACTCTTCGATCTATACTAATATAATAAAGCTGAAGAGTTTGTGTGTTTGTGTGTTTATGTGTTTAAACGCGCTAATCTCTGGAACTACCAGTCCGATTCGAATTCTTTTTTTTATGATAGCCTGATTCAAGAGAAATAGTTTAGGCTATGTAGCATTAGGCTACAACTCTCAGGTGACCTTCAAGATTGATTTTTGTTCAGCAAGTCGGTAGAACAAGTGATCCCGAACTGCTCTATCCGCATGCGCTGGCGTTATGGTTAGTGATACGTACACCGTTTCACCTATCTGAACCAAAATTTGTATACTTACCTTTGGAACCCTGCGAGTAACACTGTTTACATGAAATTTCGGACAGACCACTCCATTCCTTGCATTTAGGCCCTTTGGGACAAATCTACACCCTTTCACCGATCAGAACCAACCTGCATTTAGAATAACAGACAAAATGAACTTGAAACCACGTATTAAAGCCCTAGAACCATTCATGTCCGTAGTAGTGTAACTGTAAGAGTATTTTAATAAGTCTGTTGTTGACGGGCAGTTCGGGCTGCATCACGTCACCCCTACCAGTGTTCTGGTGCAGAATTGCGAAAATAGTTGCATCTTGCACTGTTTATTAATTGCAGTCACGGGGGGTAATTAGTGCAAAAAAATTTCTTAGGCCCCTTTAAACAGTTATCATCATGAAATATTATGCTCGGTATAAGTGCAATGGTGTTGGTGCAGTACATTGAGGTTTTCAGCTGCAATAAGCGTTGGTGCTTTCAAATTTACCTTCATTTATTCTGAAACTTATCGTTAAGTGCTTTGTGGCGATAAATGATACTATTGCTACCTCTGTAGCTCGGGACAGCCGAAGTTTGCCAAAGAGTTCTGATTATTTTCCTACGTCGCTATGCGACAAAAGACGGCACTATTGGTCTCTACATTTCTAACAGCCAATGAGATATAGGCCCTAGGCAGTGTCTTTTGTTTCACTTACTGTTCTTTATATATTTTTGTAAATTTGTTTGTAAATTACATGTGCCAGTGCTGTAGTTAGTAAATAGCTGTTTCCCTATTCATAATTATCATTACGGGAAATTGACCTGAATATTACGTCCATTATACTGTACTACATATCACCCCCACTACAACCACCACCACCACCACCACCACCACAAAAAATATTTTTTTTAAAATATTGGTTTCTGTTAGTTAAGTATCATGTGCCAGTTCTGTAGTAGTATTCATTATCATCCATTAAACAAATAAATCCTCCGGGCGAAGCCGGGCACTACTGCTAGTTGATAATAAAATTGCGTGTACTGTATATTTGTCTAGTATCGTCTCTCAGGGTGCATCAAATATATTTGTTTTAAAGAAAACGTATTACTATAAAACTAAATAACCTTATATATATACTAATTATCAATAAAATGGTTAACCTTCATGTGGTCGCGCCCCTTCATGTAACACACCGTCCTCCCGTTTTTTCAATAATTGTGAGATTCTTTTTCACTTTCATTGGCAATATGACTGGCTTTGAGGTTGATCGAACATGTAATTGACATACAGAGGTGTAAATATAGAAACATTTATTCAATAAAAGCCATAATAAGAGCGACAAAGGTGGTGGCAAATATAAAAAAGCACTAATAATAATAATAATATTGTATGGGCTCGGGTGCCGGGTGCAAGCTTTGTAATTTTACACCCAGAGGGTAGCTTGCATGTCGAATTTCGTTGTTCGTCGAATCACTATGAAAGTCAAGGAGGTTAGATATCTAAGTTCCTTGAACACTATAGCGCTTTCTAGTAGAGAACTGAGGAACATTGTGTTGTCGGAAACTCCCGAGATTAATTTTTCCATTATGAACACGGCCTACTGAATTCAAATGGGTTCTTTGACATGCCAACATCACATGACATGCGTGTCGTCTTTTTGCCGCCTTTCAAAAAAAAAAATCACTTACCACGGCCAGGAGCGAACCTGCAATCTTGGGGTTAGTAGACCGACACGCTAACCACTCACCCACCGTGGCAAGCGTGGAAAAGCACTATAGGCCTATGGCAGCTTCAAAGATAGCGTGTGTGTGGATGTTGGGGGGAGAATGAGCAACTGGGCTATCAATAGTGGATGAAATGTGTTAGATATGAGGAAATACTATGGTAAATACTCACATTTTGGAGGGGGCGTGATGGCGCAGTGGTCAAGCTGTATGCCTCTCTCCAAGGCGGACCGTGTTCGATTCCCGGTCACTGCATGTGCGATTTTCGAAATGAAATGCCATGTCCTGTGGTTCGGATTCCACGTAAAAAGGAGGTCCCGTTGCTCATGATCGTGAGATTAACGGTCACGGTAAACTACAAGCTTCCTTCCTCACATTTTGTTTTGGTTGGTCGGCAAAAAACATTGCACTTCCGGTCGCGAGCGTCAGTAGTCTACCGCTCGACTGCGCCCTAAGCACTTTGATGAACAATTGAGCGAAAACGTCGCCATCAAGAACCGCTACTCCTCTGTCATCTAGCGAAGGATATCGTACCTTGAGAATACATGTGCCTTTTGCGCACTTTGTAACTATCAGAGGAGCTCTACGCGCGTTCTTCTCAACAGGACGATAATCTACCGCGACCGGATGGATGTTAATTCAACATATATTGTTATTGAAAAGTCCTTAAAGGTTTATAAAATAAACGGCAAACTATGAAATCAGATCTGTTACAAAATCATTTCAGTATAATTTTCTGACAAATTGAATAATGTTGTTATTAATTAGAATATGTGAAGTTAGAAGCGTACATTTCTTCTATAAAGTATCGTCTATAAATGGTACGATAGGACTCAAGTTGTAAAATTTAAATTCAAAACAGTCGACATTCTCAAAGAATGGGGTATCAGTTTGCCTCTTCATGTAATTATATTAACGGAGTAAATATTCTTCTAAATTTGCAAGAGCTGTGTGTAGAGTAATATTATGTTACTAGTAACCCTCCCCGGATTCGCCCGGTATATTTTACTTTAAAAATTAATACTTTAATTACAAAGTTATTTTCTGCACAAACCTGACATTTATTTTGTCTCGTACAGCAAACTCCATTTCATATGTTGGTAATAACAGTAATGGCGCCCTCAGATGCATCAAGAAAGAGTACATGTGCATGTGATTGTTGTGAGAGTAGTTGTAAATGTATATGTCTCATTTTTAGCCTACTTTCGATTTTTGCAAAAAATGAAAGTAGACTTATGAGATCAACACAGGGCGAAAAAAGTGTGTCTGTCTGTGTGTGTGTATGTGTGTGTGTGAGTCTGTGTGTGTGTGTGTGTCTGTGTGTGTGTGTGTGTGAGTGTGTGTACTCTGAATGTCTGTCCCCCCCTATCAATTCGAACACGGTGAATGCGAATTGAACGAAATTTGGTACAAAGGTAGCCCTATCAAAGGACACCTCAGTGTCATGTTTTATATTGCCGCCATCTTGACGTAAACGTAATGGCGGCCACACAAATGTTGAAAGCTTAAATCAAATTACGACTAACCTAATCATCCGATCTCTACTAAATTTTGCAACAACATACCTTTATGGGCGGAGCATCCTTTGACCAAACTAATAGGTCATCAGCGTAATAGTTTGCGGATGGCGGCCATCTTTGTGTGAAAATCGATTCCCCCTATTGATTCAAACACGGTGAAACCGAATGGAACGAAATTTGGTACAGAGGTAGCACTTGTAATGGGCACCTCAGTGTCATGTTTTATATCGCCGCCATCTTGACTGAAACGTAATGGCGGCCACAGGAATGTTCAAAGCTTAAATCAAATTACGACTAACCTAATCATCCGATCTCTACCAAATTTTGCAACAACATACCTTTATAGGCGGAGCATCCTTTGACCAAACTAATAGGTCATCAGCGTAATAGTTTGCGGATGGCGGCCATCTTTGTGTGAAAATCGATTCCCCCTATTAATTCAAACACGGTGCAACCGAATGGAACGAAATTTGGTACAGAGGTAGTACTAACAAAAGGCACCTCAGTGTCATGTTTTATATCGCCGCCATCTTGACGGAAACGTAATGGCGGCCACACAAATATTCAAAGCTTAAATCAAATTACGATTAACCTAATCATCCGATCTCTACCAAATTTTGCAACAACATACCTTTATGGGCGGAGCATCCTTTGACCAAACTAATAGGTCATCAGCGTAATAGTTTGCGGATGGCGGCCATCTTTGTGTGAAAAGCGATTCCCCCTATTAATTCGAACACGGTGCAAGCGAATGGAACGAAATTTGGTACAGAGGTAGTACTAACAAAAGGCACCTCAGTGTCATGTTTTATATCGCCGCCATCTTGACGGAAACGTAATGGCGGCCACACAAATGTTCAAAGCTTAAATCAAATTACGATTAACCTAATCATCTGATCTCTACCAAATTTTGCAACAACATACCCTTATAGAGGAAGCATCCTTTGACCAAATGAATAGGTCATTAGCCTAATAGTTTGCGGATGGCGGCCATCTTTATGTCAAAATTGATTCCGCCTATTAATTCGAACACGGTGGAACCGAATGGAACGAAATTTGGTACAGAGGTAGCACTTGTAATGGGCACCTCAGTGTCATGTTTTATATCGCCGCCATCTTGACTGAAACGTAATGGCGGCCACAGGAATGTTCAAAGCTTAAATCAAATTACGATTAACCTAATCATCCGATCTCTACCAAATTTTGCAACAACATACCTTTATGGAGGGAGCATCCTTTGACCAAATGAATAGGTCATTAGCCTAATAGTTTGCGGATGGCGGCCATCTTTATGTCAAATTTGATTCCGCCTATTAATTCGAACACGGTGGAACCGAATGGAACGAAATTTGGTACAGAGGTAGCACTAGCAAAGGGCACCTTAGTGTCATGTTTTATATCGCCGCTATCTTGACATAAACGTAATGGCGGCCACACGAATGTTCAAAGCTTAAATCAAATTACGACTAACCTAATCATCCGATCTCTACCAAATTTTGCAACAACATACCTTTATGGGCGGAGCATCCTTTGACCAATCTAATAGGTCATCAGCGTAATAGTTTGCGGATGGCGGCCGTCTTTGTGTGAAAATCAATTCCCCCTATTAATTCGAACACGGTGCAACCGAATGGAACGAAATTTGGTACAGAGGTAGTACTAGCAAAAGGCACCTCAGTGTCATGTTTTATATCGCCGCCATCTTGACGGAAACGTAATGGCGGCCACACAAATGTTCAAAGCTTAAATCAAATTACGATTAACCTAATCTTCCGATCTCTACCAAATTTTGCAACAACATACCCTTATAGAGAAAGCATCCTTTGACCAAATGAATAGGTCATTAGCCTAATAGTTTGTGGATGGCGGCCATCTTTGTGTAAAAATCAATTCCCCCTATTAATTCAAACACGGTGAAACCGAATGGAACGAAATTTGGTACAGAGGTAGCACTAGCAAAGGGCATCTCAGTGTCATGTTTTATATCGCCGCCATATTGACAAAAACGTAATGGCGGCCACACAAATGTTCAAAGCTTAAGTTAAATTATGACTAACATAACCATCCGATCTCTACCAAACTTTGCAACAACATACCTTTATGGAGGGAGCATCCTTTGGCCAATCTAATAGGTTATTAGCCTAATAGTTTGCGGATGGCGGCCATCTTAATGTCAATTGTATTCCCCCTATTAATTCGAACACGGTGGAACCGAATGGAACGAAATTTGGTACAGAAGTAGCACTAGCAAAAGGCACCTCAGTGTCATGTTTTATATCGCCGCCGTCATGACGGAAACGTAATGGCGGCCACACGAATGTTCAAAGCTTAAATCAAATTACGATTAACCTAATCATCCGATCTCTACCAAATTTTGCAACTACATACCTTTATGGAGGGAGCATCCTTTGACCAATCTAATAGGTCATTCGCCTAATAGTTTGCGGATGGCGGCCATCTTTGTGTCAGAATCGATTTCCCCTATTAATTCAATCACGGTGAAACCGAATGGAACGAAATTTTGTACAGGGATAGCACTAGAAAAGGGCATATCAGTGTCATGATTAATATCGCCGCCATATTTACAGAAACGTAATGGCGGCCACACAAATGTTTAAAGCTTAAATCAAATTACGACTAACATAACCATCCGATCTCTACCAAACTTTGCAACAACATACCTTTATGGAGGGAGCATCCTTTGACCAATCTAATAGGTCATTAGCCTAATAGTTTGCCGATTGCGGCCATCTTTATGTCAAAATTGATTCCCCCTCTTAATTCAAACACAGTGGAACCGAATGAACGAAATTTGGTACAGAGTTAGCACTAGCAAAGGGCACCTCATATTCATGTTTAATATCCCTATAGCACGTTGTATTTCAACAAGCTACTACAACCAACATTCAATCATACTCCTTGAAAAGGACAAAGAGTTATAACAATATCCATGCATTTAGGAGAAAGTAGGCTATATGTTCTTTACTGAACATCTTGTTAAATCCAATTTCTGAATAATATATTATTTCTGCACATTTGACCCATTTTCTCAGCAAGAAATTATGATAGACACTTGAAATTTTCACTATGTCTTTATCATCCTGTGTCTGTTGTTTGGTACTAAAATTACTCAGCCAAGTATAAAATATCATTTAAAGGAAGGAAGATTAGTGTTTTACGTGAGCGTGAATCTTGTGATGATGAGCCACGGAACCTCCTTTTTTACGTGGAATCTGAACCACAGGACATGGCATTTCACCTCAAAACTCTCACTTGTATTGACCGGGAATCGAACCCAGTCCACCTTGGGGAGAGGCCAACAGCTGGACCACTGCGCCACCACGCACTCAAAATATCATTTAAAATATCCTCTAAGTGCTGAACATTCCCCCCCCCCCCAAAATTAACCTACTGTAAATTAAACACAATTTTAGTTGTGTAACTTGTCTTACCATAGGCGGTATAAGGCTGGCTGACTCCCCTTACGGTTGCGCTAATATGGGTTGTGGTCCTATTTTGGGTCTTCAACACATTGGATTATCACAGCTAGTTTGTTTGTGACATAATTGTTAGTATATTTCCTAGATATGGGCTTTTGAAGTTTTTCAATTTTGGCAAACACGTACCAATTAATTTTGCAGGCATTTCTTTCCCAGGTAATTCCCACAACTTCCATTTTTATCTAAGCAAGGTACTTCATCTCAGAGAGTACTTCACCGATATACTTGAATAATGCATAGTATGTTATATGCGTATGTACATTTATGAGAAAATGATTTGTTTAAGAAACATATTCTTTTTTAAAGTAATGTTTTCAAATAATAAGTTTAAAGAACTAGAAACATGATTCTAGGTTGGATTGCAGCCATGAACTCTCTTTTAAGTATATTTAATTTCAACTTTTATAATCTCTACTTCGTATAAAACAAAGTCCCTGATTCTTGGATGTTACGGGTAAACTCGAGAACCACGGGATGGATTTTGATGCGGTTTTCTCCATTCCGTAAAGGATATCTCGATGATGATTTCTGTAGAAAATAATTTATTTATGATCAAATGAAGCCGAGCAGTAACGATTTCAGTGGAAAAGTCGAAAAAAAATATGGCGTCTGAGCGCTTTGTAAGCTTACGCTGGGCAAACCGTTAAACATATCTAAATACTATGAGTGTAAGAATTGTTCAGCATGAAAAGTTCTACAGAAAAGTCGCGGAGAGCATATGTCTATCTTCAATACATCGCCCACTATGAGTGTTTTACGTTTTAATTTCTTCCAAACATACCCATTCAACTACTGAGGCGACGTAGTACGAGCTAGCTAAGGGCGAGTCTATCATCTCTGTTACAGCCTAGCTAGCGGGTGAACCTATTACCCAAGATACAGCCAGCAGCAAACCGTCGAGTCGTGTTTAGTTGAGACTTCTGAGAAGGGTGGTTGTGTTTGGAGTTTCCTTGAAAGTGCAACTCGGGTTTTCTTCATTTCGCCTGTAAAACACGGTCAAGACCGAGACGTAAAACGGATATAGATCGTAGTTCATTGACATCGTAAAGAAGCGATTATCATGTAATGCATTCACTATGTTCCCGGGCGAAGCAGGGCCGTGTTGCTAGTTAAGTAATAAATGTACTTTTTGCCTAATAATTTGTTTCTAACAATTCAATAATTATTGTGTTGTTAACAATGAAGGCTATTGCTTTTTTCAGTAACAACTATTTCATCGTATCTCGGGAGTTTCACTTAACATGTTAAAAACTTTCATAACAATTAATCCATAATTTTGGCAGTTATGAGCATTGAAGTGATTTGTTCAAATATTCAGTTAGCGCCTCCTTAAATCATAGGCGATTGCTGATTGATATTCAGATTGCTTTCCACACTAACTTACTGTGCCGTGACCATCATTCGAACTGATACAGTAAATGCGTACCACACACTGTGCATGAGCTGTTCACCTAACTCGGACCATTGGCCGGGATCGTTATGCATTCAGATACACAAAACAAATGAAAACAAAAAATCCACCCCACATCGGTTTAGAATTTCAATTTATTGTGAGGTTTGTGTGCGAGGTCACTGAGTTTCATTTAACAACATTACTGTGCCCTTTTCGCCGTTTCATGATACAATGGCTAGGGTTGTTGACTATCCTCTTTACGGACGGGGTTCGATTCCTGGCTTTGACAATACAATTAATTAAGGGCTGTCGGGTGGAACGGACTCCATTCAGTGTTCTGAAAGTAGAGTAGAGCCTGGATGGATTCCCTCGTGGTATATTGGCTAGTATTTTTGGCTGTCGTCCCGGAGGTCCGAATTCAATACCCGGCTGTGCCCAAAAAAAAACTGGTCTTAGGGTCAGCCTCGTGAGGCATAACTGAGTAGAGGTGAATTCAATTCCCAATTCGGCCTACCTAGAAGTGGTTTTCCATTTCTACTCCAGTTGAATGTCGGGATGGTTGCAAACTTAAGGCCACAGACGCCTCATCACATTCCTAGCTTCAAGCCAAGTACACACACACTATTACTAACGCTACAATTAAACAGGTTATCGTACAAATTACAGTACACGGAGCTGTTGACCACATATCCAAGCCCCTAAATAAAACAACAATATCGCTGTCGTATATTGTTGTTGTTGTTGTGGATTCATTAAAGGATTTCTGAGATCTGTCTTGGTGGCGGCCAGCGGATAATTGTTCTGGTGTTGCACTGTTTTCATTAAGAGGAGGAAGGGAGTGTAGTAAGGTAAAAGACGGGTTGATATCAGAGAAAAAGTGACAGTCAGTCTGAAAGACTAGACTTTGTATCATTTTAAATGCTACAAATGCTAAAAAATGCCGGAAAGTCTGGAGGCTCTTGACATGTTAGAAAATTATCTGCATAATACTTAACTTGCTTTATAATACTTTACTTTGTTTCAAATTACTCGCAAACGGCAAGTGCAAACCAAGGGAAAAGCAAGGTCAAGCACGTCGGATGCCGTCACACTCACCAGAGCGCACTGGGTCGTGCCCCTTCCATCCAGTCTAAAAACACTTATAGTGGGCGATGTATTGATCTCGGGGACGTTCTTGTAGAACTTTTCATGCTGGCCATTTCTTACGCTAATAGTATATTGATATTTTTAACGGTTTGCCCAGCGTAAGCTTAAGAAGTGCACGGACGCCAAGTTTGTTTTCGACTTTTTCACTGAAATCGTTACTGCTTGGCTTCCTTTGATCATACATAAATTATTTTCTACAGAATCTTTCCTCGAGATATCCTTTACAGAATGGTAAAAACCGCATCAAAATCCATCCAGTGGTTCTCGGGATTACCCGTGACATCCAAGAATCCGGGATTTTTGTATAATACTAACGAAGTAGAGATTGACGGGGAACACATGCACCAAGTGGTACTATGACGTCACACACCTCAGTACATCTGGGTACATTTCGTCCCGTCACCGTAACGTAACGCCAGACCCCAGCGTAACGACGAAGTCGACAAGAGCATTTAAAATTATAAAACTATTCATTTGCGCGGGAAAAATCATTAATGCCGCAGTTCAGAGAACATCACATTGTCATCGAATTAATACAACGTAAGTTATATTTGAGGGCGAGAAAAAACCGGGAGCGTCACAAGTACCCTCAAATTACATTGCAAGACATAGTTTCGGCAGTTGACGGAACATCTCGGCCCCCTTGTTGCAATCGGCGGGCAACGACCAGCCGAGTTAACTGTAGGGATAGGACTTACCCGGTCTAGCATCTCAGCCATACCCTTCACTATTGAGATCTGGTCGGTGCTTGGGCTTGGCAACGACCAAACGGACGAGCGCTCCCAGACAGTTGGTGCGCTTCGCTTTCTCAGACAGTTCACAGTGACGTGCTATAAGATTTCCTTAATTATTAAAGAACAGAATTATGAATTCCTATACATATAAAAGGAAACGTACAGCTTTTATTATTAAAATTATTATTACGGTATTAGGAAGCCTCCGTGGCTTAGGCGGCAGCGCGCCGGCCTCTCACCGCTGGGTCCGTGGTTCAAATCCCGGTCACTCCATGTGAGATCTGTACTGGACAAAACGGAGGCAGACAGGTTTTTCTCCGGGTACTCTGGTTTTCCCTGTCACAATTTCATTCCAGCAACACTCTCCGCTATAATTTCATTTCATCTGTCATTCATTTAATCATTGCCCCAGAGGAGTGCGTCAGGCCTCGGCAGCCGGCAGATGGGGGCTTCATTCATGCCATTCCTGACCCGGTCGGAGACTGGAAGCAGGCTGTGGATTTTCATTGCGGTATTAATTGTTTTTGTCATTGTAAATGATCTTGTCGACTTCGTCGTTACGCTGGGGTCTGGCGTTACGTTACGGTGACAGGACAAAATATACCGAGAATGCACTGAGGTGTGTGACGTCATAGTACTGCTTGAGCTTCCTCCATTCCCCAAGCGCTCCGGTGAGCGTGACGTCATCCAGACAGCTACCTCCTATGACCCTGGTTTGCACCTGCTAACGGACTTTGAGTTCACGCAGCATTAGTAGCATTTGTAGCCTTTAAAATGATATAAAGTCTAGTCTTTCAGACTGACTATCAGTCTTTATTATAATGTTAAATGATTTTGTCGACTTTGTCGTTACGCTGGGGTCTCGCGTTACGTTACGGTGACGGGACGAAATGTACCGAGAATGCACTGAGGTGTGTGACGTCATAGTACTGCTTGAGCTTCCTCCTTTCCCCGCGCGCTGCGGTGAGCGTGACGTTATCCAGCCAGCTACCTCATTTGACCTTGGTTTGCACTTGCTAACGGACTTTGAGTTCACGCAGTATTTGTAGCATTTAAAATGATATAAAGTCTAGTCTTTCAGACTGACTATCAGTCTTTTCTTAAATAAATCTGGTCGTTGTGCAACACTACAACCTCATTACCGGCCGCCACTGATCTGTCTGATAACCTGTGTCGTACTAATGTGTTTATTACTCACTGGGGTCAGGGTGTCAGTAGGAGACGGCCGTGGGAGAACCATCCCGGGAATTGTACCTAGATTATACCTGAATTCAAGCCACGGGACATCTACCCAAATCCTGTGTTTGTGTCTACAGTATTTTGACTAGTTTGATCCAGCTCCCCATGTCTCCCTTTCATGAGATAATAGTTTCATCTCTACATAGCTACCGCACCCTTCATCCTGTACAACACATTCTAACCTTGGTCTACCCTATTTCTTATCCTTCATTCTTTCTTCCAAAACTGCGTTTGCTATTTCTGGGTGCCTTAGTATGTGCCTACCAACCTTCTATTCATTAGCATTCACCGGAAACATCTCTCCTCACTCGCTCGTTTGAATACCTTTCATTTATATTTACCCATCTAATGTTCATTATTCTCCTGTAACACCACATTTCAACTGGTTCTATTCTCCTCTATCCTGCTGCACCAACAGTCCAAGTTTCATACAGTCCAGACCAAGGGTCTAAAAATGAATCCAATCCTAGGCCCTACCGTTTCCACAGAAGAATATGTCTTATTCGACAAATTCAATACACATTCAAATACACGGGGCTGATGGATTTGGTATCCCTAACCTCTGAAATGAATTCACAACAGCAACAATAATGGTACGAATGCTAGACAGTTTCGTCGCCCGCGCGTGACTCAGGCTAATCCAGACTGTGTGTTCCCAGCGCCTTACGCAACAGGGCTGTAAGAACAAAAGGGCACGGTCCAGAGCCTACGCAGCCCACCCAGAAATGGAACTTTCGAGAAATCGTGAACCCTGGTCCGCTCTCGAAGCATCCATTGAGTCATCAGCTGCGATATATAAGAGCGACCCTGGCCGGTGAGCATGGACTGTGTTCAGAGAGAGTGCGTGCTTTTAACTGTGTGACAATACCGAGGCGAAGTGCCGTGTGGATTACGAAACCCAGTGAGAGTGTTTCCGAGCCTGCAGAGCAGTGTGTAGCAGACTCGTAAGTAACTGTAGTTTGTGTACTCAAGGAAGTGTGCAGGTATTTCAGTGAGTGATAGACTGTGGCTGGACACGGGTCTACCTAATTAGTGAACGGTCAGCTGCTCGAGAAAGTGAAAGGAGTGAGTGTTCTCCATAAGGAGGAAGCCTCAGTGAGACTGCTAATGGTTTCTGTGTGTTTTATTGTGTCTTGTATCTTTCTTGCAATAAAGCTATATTTCTTTAAAGGACCAAGCTGTGCTGTGTTTCTAACCACTGTAATCCAATTAACGAACGTCCTACTAGGGCTAACACGTAACAATAAAATCATTCTTCTCACAAGGGAAGTATCAGGTGGAAACCTATCTTGAAACTTTGTGGACGCAATCGTTGTTCTATAAGAGGTCAACGTGCGGAAAATCAGCCGCCAGATTGAACTGCAAGGCTCCGAAATCGTACCTGACATCCCGGTACGCATGCATAACGGCTGGAGGAGCTGGACATCCCTGCGGCACTCGGAGTAGTAGCGTGGCGGGGCGTATATGCTGAATGGAGCGTGCGGCTGTTTCCCACTGGTCTTGAGTGCCTGGGCGGTCAGGGATGTCACGCTACTTTCACTACTGTGTACGCTACTTCCCATTGATTTATATGAGAGATTCACCATGCGATTTTGGAGCCTTGCAGTTCAATCTGGCGGCTGATTTTCCGCACGTTGTCCCTTATATACGGTGCGTTCAAAATGTAACGAGCCGGAGGCTGTAATGCGCAAACCGGTGACGAAATGGGCTAATCGAGGCGTGTGTAACGAGGTGTGGTTCCGACCAGAGCGTGGAAGGTCACAGCCCGTCGCTAGAGGGCACGCGTGCACGTCACGTGACGATAAAAAGCGAGCAGCAGCATGCATCAATCGTCCAACGCTGCCAGTCGCATTGCAAACAATGACATGGAGGCGTCAACCGAAGTGCAAAGAGGTGTTGTTCGGTTTCTGACAGCGGAAGGAGTAGGGGGAACGGACATTAATCGCCGAATGTCACAAGTGTACGGAGCACACTGCATGTTCCTTGCAAGGGTCAAGGCGTGGCACAAGCGCTTCAGGGAAGGATGGGCGTCGTTAGCCGATGATGCCCGGTCTGGGGCACCCCCCTGCATTACCGATGGCAACGTCCAGCTGGTTGATGCTCTCATTACCCAGGACCGCCGAGTGACAGTGAACGGCATAGCCGCCGTGGTCGGATTGAGCGTCGGAAGTGTGCACACCATCATGAAGGAATGACTGCACTTGTGGAAAGTGTGTGCCCAATGGGTGCCCCACAGTCTTCAACCACACCAGAAAGCATGCCGAATGGCCTACTGTTTTGGTCATAGTTGGACAATTGATGCATGCTGCTGCTCGCTTTGTATCGTCACGTGACGTGCACGCGTGCCCTCTAGCGACGGGATGTGACATTCCACGCTCTGGTCGGAACCACACCTCGTTACACACGACAAATTAGCCGATATCGTCACCGGTTTGAGCATTACAGCCTCCTGCTCGTTACTTTTTGAACGCCTCTTATAGTACAACGATTGCGTCCACAAAGTTTCAAGATAGGTTTCGACCTCCCTTACCTGATACTTCCCTTGTTAGAAATGCTGAAAAACAAACCTTACCTGTGCGCGTGGAAGTATACTAACCAAAATGAATACATTGACGAACTGTAAGGGAAGGTAAATATTTGAGCATTAATACTGTGTTTTGTTGCCGTGAACCACGTGCCTCGCCGTACTCCACAGAACAAAACTACTCCCGTAGGGCGGTTTCATTGTTGCATTCACAAAGCCTTGAATAAAACCTGTTGTTTCACAGAAATGTGTTTACACTGGCCAGCTCCCGAGTTGTTACAACGTACAGTTTGCATATACAGTAATTAAAACTGACCGTTCGAACCTCATTGTAAAGATGCTTGCTGGATGTAATACTCTACTTTTCTCAACAAAGGACAAACCCTTGGCGTAACCGTGCTCGAATCGTGCAGCACGGCCACGATGCCAGCAAGTTTGGAGATTGCAGGTTCGAATTCCGGTGCTGACAGCGGCTATCCTGCTTACCAGGCACATGCCGGGATAGTACCTTGCTTGAAGTCCCGGTCACCTGCCTCATCCCTGTCCCCAATACAGCTACACACACTACTACAGTCATCACATAAATAAAAGTTACCGTACCTTACAATGAACTAGATGTTCCAAGTCCATAAAATTAATTGACACTCACACAAGTAAACGACGTTTAATGTCTTTCGGTCAACACGAGTGTACCCAATTCCCTGATCCTGAAAAAAAAAAAAAAAAAAAAAACCATAGGATTAACAAATGCTCTTGGATGACAAGTTTCAATCGTTAAGCGATCATCATCAGATCCATTACACTTAGGCTGAGAGCATGGGTGAAAGTATGTACAATATGTACACTTATTGTTTTGAAGTAATAGTTAAGATAATTTAGCTCGTCAATATTTGTTAGTTATAGACTATGTAGACATCACATAGACTAGAAAGAAATAAAGGTAATGTCTGCCTTTTCAATACATATATTAAACCTACTCACAAGGACATGTTTCGAGGATTGATATTTATTGTACAAGCTGAGGAAAAGGCAGTTAACAACCCTCGAAACATGTACTTGTGAGTAGGTTTAATATATGTATTTAAAAGGCAGACATTCCCTTGATTTCTTTCGACTGTAATATACAGTGTGGTCCGCCAGCCCCTTATTTTTTTTGGAGGAAGGCAACCCAACTAACGCGTATATCACAGTCATCCTAAAAACATTAGTACCTGTTCCTTTACGTCCATTGTACAACTTTACCGTTGAGTACATCCTCGCGAATATAGTAGAAATTAATAGTGGCAGTTTTCTTTCAAGGACCTCAAATATAATGCATGATTGAAACGATTAGAGCTCCGAATAACACATGCTTACGTTTTGACAGGAAGTGTCTACGAATAGATTCAATGCGTGCCAGCAATATACCATGGTTCTCGGTTGCTATGGTGGCTAAATCAAGAGTAGCGTCAACGAAGTCGCATTGTAGTAGGTTCGAATCTTGAATTAGTACTTTCTTTTGTTAATGTCGTTTATTGTGGATGTATTATGGACGCATATCTATCTGTTCCAACGAGTGATTTTTTATTTGGTCCTCAAAAGGACCGTACTTATCCGATGGTACGCAGCCAGATTGGATGACGATATAATGATCTGTAGAACGAAAGCAAGGTATCCTGTATATTCAAGGTAGCAAGTGTTCGAAATTTTGACCACCTTTGTTTAAAGGAAAACTCCGACTCACTCAGACGACCCACATAACAAATAAATAAATACATCAGACCGAAACTATAATTTCTTTCAACAGAGTCTGTGCGAAAAGCGCTTGCTATACACTTACAGTAATAGTTAGTTAGTTAGTGAGGTTTTAAGGGGCGGAACTACGAGGTCATCTGCCCCAAACCTACAGTAAATACAGATAATTATGACATTATTGGTTTTACGTCCCTTTTAACTGCGCTGGCTTTTAGATACGCCGGGGTGCTGGAATTTTGCTCGGAAGGGGATCTTCAACGTGCCAGTAAATCTACTGACACGGCTCCCTCGCATTTGCGCACCCTCAAATGCCGGCTGACTGCGCCAGGATACGAACCTGCAACCTTAGGCACAGCAAGCGAGAACGTTACCGCTGAGCCTCGCAGCAAGCCAGTAATTACAGAACGTGTCATATTATTATAAATATTGAACTATTAAAATTCTAATGATCACGAATAGAGTCGCCTCCGTTGCGTAGTAGTCAGCGTGATTAGCTGCCACCCCGGACGTCCTGGGTTCGATTCCTGGCTTTGCCATGAAATTTGAAAAGTGGTATGAGGACTGGGACGGGGTCTACTCAGTCTCGGGTGGTCCAAATAAATAGAGGGGGTTCGATTCCCACCTCAGCCATCCTCAAAGTGGTTTTCCGTGGTTTCCCACATCGCCTTCGGGCAAATGCCGGGATGTTATCTACCGTACGGCCACGGCCGCCTCATTACCTCTTACTTGCCTATCCCTCCCTATCCTCCCCACCTTTCCCATCCCTCAAGATGTCCCTGTTCGCATTGCAGGTGAGGCCACCTGGGCGAGGTGCTGATCCCACCTCCCCAGTTGTATCCCCCGACCAGATGTTTCAAGCTCCAGGTCACTGCCCGTAGAGGCGGTAATGATGGGATACCTCGCTGAGTCCGTGGGAAAACCTAACCTGGAGTGTAAAATCGACTAAAAAATTATTAATTATAACGAATAGTATCCATCCATGGTTTAGAACAGTTTTTTTAAATTTTATTTAGTCAATTTACCCTCTAGGTTGGTGGTTACCACGGACTCAGCGAGGGAACTCACCACTACCGCCTCGATGGGCAGTGTCCTGGAGCTTGGAACATCTGGTCGGGAGGGATACAACTGGGGAGGTGTGATCAGCACTTCGCCCAGGCGGCCTCACCTGCAAAGCGAACAGGGGCCTCATGAGGGATGGGAAGGGATGGAAGATTGGGATGGATAGGCTAGGAAGAGGGATGGAGGTGGCCGTGGCCTTACAGTAGGTACCATCCCGTCAATTGCCCGAAGACGAAGTGGGAAACCACGGAAAACCACTTCGAGGATGGCTGAGGTGGGAATCAAACCCCCTCTACTCATTTGGGCCACCAGAGGCTGAGTAGACCCCGTTCCAGTCCTCATACCACTTTTCAAATTTCGTGGCAGAGCCGGGAATCGAACCCAGGACCTCCGGGGTGGCAGCTAACCATGCTGACCGCTACGCTACGGAGGCGACATGGTTTAGAACAGTATTTAGGGAAAATAACCATTTATATGAGACAAGAAAATAACTTTCCCTATCGTCTTCGTAGATAATGTGAACAAAACCAAGTTGAAATCTTGCTGTACGAGGTAGGGAGGGTATAATAAAATAGTTAAAAAGAATTTAAAAAATCTGCCGTTAGATGGTCTTGAACCCGGGTTCTTCGAAAGAGCGAGCGGGCGCAATAACACTTGCACACATTTCCAACACACTCTGGAGGTTTTTGTTGCGCTTCTTATTAACGCGTATGGTAAAATATTCAATTATTACAGTTAGATCTTAAATATTGATTGGAATGCATTCGTTCAGTACCTGGCAGGTTTTCTAATTTACTTAAAGCAATTTTCGCGACCGCTTTGTTTAATAAGGCGAAAGAACAGCAACTAATGCCCTCAAACGACAGCCCTTCGGTTTTATTTCATACAACTTAGCGTCCAAAATGCTAGCGTGTGATACACTTCGGTCATACAAGCAGGTGTACTGACGAAGATAACAGAATTATACAGGATTTTGTACCAGCGATCACACCAGCTTCCTTGCCAGCGAGTGTCGTGCGATACGAGCCTAAAGATATGCTAAGACTTTTTGTTAAAATTTAATAACAAAACAAGATGTTCGGTAAAGAACGTATAGCCTACTTTCTCCTAAATACATGGGTATGGTTATAACCCTTTGTCCTTTTCAAGGAGTATAATTGAATGTTGGTTGTAGTAGCTTCTTGAAATACAACGTGCTTGACGGATATTATACATGAATATGATGTGCCCTTTGCTAGTGCTACCTCTGTAAAAAATCATACAATTCGGTTTCACCGTGTTTGAATTGATAGGGGGAATCGATTTGCACACAAACATGGCCGCTATCTGCACATTATTGGTCGGATGACCTTGTAGTTTGGTCAACAGATTCTCTATACATAAAGGTATGTCGTTGCAAAATTTGGTAGGGATCGGATTATTAGGTTGGTCATAATTTGATTCAAGCTCTTAACATTAGGATGGCCGCCTTTACGTTTTCGTCAATATGGCGGCGATATAAAACATGACACTGGAGTGCGCTTTGCTAGTGCTACCTCTGTACCAAATTTCGTTCAATTCGGCTACACCGTGTTTAATTGATAGGGGGAATCAATTTGCACACATACATGACCGCCATCCGCACACTAATGGGCTGATGACCTTGTAGTTCAGTCAAACGATGCTCACCATACATGTATACGTTGTTGCAAAATTTGGTAGAGATAGGATGATTAAGTTATTCGTAATTTGATTTAAGCTTTGAACATTTGGGTGGCCACCATTACGTTTCCGTCAAGATGGTGGCGATATAAAACATGACACTGAGGTGTTCAGCGCTAGTGCTACCTCTGTACCAAATTTCATTCAATTCGGTTTCACCGTGTTTGAATTGATAGGGGGAATCGATTTGCATACATACTTGGCCGCCATATGCAAACTGTTGGGCTGATGATCTTGTAGTTTGGTCAAAATATGTTTCCCACATAAAGGTATGTTGTTGCAAGATTTGGTAGAGATCAGATTATTAGGTTGGTCGTAATTTGATTCAAGCTCTTAACAATAGGATGGCCGCCATTACGTTTTCGTCAAGATGGCGGCGATACAAAACATTACACAGACGTGTCCTTTACTAGTGCTACCTCTGTACCAAATATCGTTCAATTCGGTATCACCGTGTTTGAATTGATAGGGGGAATCGATTTGCACACATACATGGCCGCCATCTGCAAACTATTGGTCTGATTACCTTGTAGTGTAGTCAAAAGACGCTCGCCATATAAATATATGTTGTTGCAAAATTTGGTAGAGATCGGATGATTAGGTTATTCGTAATTTGATTTAAGTTTTGAACATTTGGGTGGCCGCCATTACGTTTCCGTCAAGATGGCTGCGATATAAAACATGACACTGAGGTGCCCTTTGCTAGTTCTACCTCTGTACCAAATTTCGTTCAATTCGGTTTCACCGTGTTCGAATTGATAGGGGGGGGGGGGGAGGGAGGGAGGGGCAGACATTCAGAGTACACACACTCACACACACTCACAACGTCTCACACACACAGACAGACACACGATTTTTTGCTAATAATACAATGTGAATTTCTACGGAAAACGTATACTTCGATGCAAGCACTGGCGATCAGAATATCCTTCGATATGTTGTTGTTTTGTTTCATTTGAGGGCCTAGAACATTTAGCCATGTTTACTTGGGTGTGTGTGTGTAGAATTTGTCTGATAACCTGAGTTATTGCGGGCTTGTAATGATGTGTGTATTTGCAATTAAGGATTGGGAAGGAGGCGGCCGTGGCCTTAAGATAGAATCCGTCTCGGAATTTGGAAACCACGGAAAACCATTTCCAGTGTGGCTGAGGTGGGAATCGAACCCACTTCTTCTCACATTTGCTCCACGAGGCTATGTGTACCCAATTTCAGCCCTCAGACAAGTATTACATTTCTTGGCAGAGCTGGGAATCGAACCAGGACTTCCGGAGCAACACTTCGAGATGTTATGTTAATATTCATGCCAGTTTTTAAATTTTCTGCCATAACAGGTCACGTGGCATAACGTACCAATTCGATCGTGTTCTCTTTATAAATCATCAAAATTCAACGAACTCTTCACAAAAATTCGTCGTAAGGCAATAAATGTGGCAATGTAGTTACATCCCGACTGAAATGGAATGTGGGCTTTCGTTAAAAAAAATAGGTATGCCTACTACTGGATTCGAAGCAGCATTCTACCCGCTCGCGCCCACCACGTACGGTCAGGCATTAAACCTCGCAGCCACCAAGACATGGAAAATACTGCACGCTAAACGTGCTTTAGTTACTGTAGCCGTCCCACCTCAAACGTTTAAGTCCATCTCAAAGTCTTCAATCACGGTTTGTGGTGTTGGTTTAACTTTCTACTATTACAGATCACGTGGCGTAAGCTATTAATTCGATCGTATTACGTGTATGTGTGTTATTTCAAAGAGCAGAAAGTCATATGTTAGTAGAATGGGCCGTAGTATTTGGCGGGGAAAAGTTTAAGGTCGGGTTTTCTTTGCTAGACCCATGACCCAATTACATTGGTGTCTCACAGTCAGAGCGCAGAGCAATATCGACCATCGGGAGAAATGCTATGTTAGTTGGGTTTCATAAAACTAAATAATAAGGGGCGGGTGGACCACACTGAGTTAGTCAATACGGACCTTAATTACTGACATTATGAATCACATAGACTGTAACAAATATTGACGAGTTAGTTATAGACTATGTAGACATCACTGAGCATTTCTAAACTTGGCACATGTATAGAGCATAACATTGCAGATTAATTGAGCAACAGGAATATGACAGAGTTACCAATGGTATTCTACATGTGCTATGTTTACTTGCGAGTAATTTACACGCTGCGAATGGATTTCAGTTATATTATGTATGTGCATTGCATCCTCAGGCACAAGCACTACCAACTGTGCATCAATGATCTCTTAAGACTTTTGAACCCTAGACTTAATATTTGTATTAAACTACTGTAACTTCAAGCTTTGCACTCCGTAAATCGAAGATGTTTTAGAGATATTTAGAGCAAACCGTTCAGGTACACATTGTCTTTTGCCACTTTTCAGTCGGTCAACACGGTTGTGCCCAATGAATTGGGCGGGGTAGAAATTATGAATTTCTGAACCACCTAAATCAGCTGCATCCTTCAATACACTTCACAATGGAGCTAGAGTCAGGTGGATGCTTACCTTTTTTGGATGTTCTTGTGAGGAGGAAAGCGGATGGATCCATGGGGCACAGCGTCTACCGTAAGCCAACTCACACTAACCGTTATTTACATGCGGACTCCCACCACCACCCAGCACAAAAACAAGGAATTATAACAACTCTAGCCAAAAGAGCGGAACGTATTTGTGAGGCATCAACTCTTCATGAAGAGCTACATGCCTTACAAACCATGTTTAAGGGTAATGGCTATAATGAATCCACTATATATAGGTCCCTACATCCCAGAAGGACGGATAGACAACCTTCTCAGAGCTCCGACGTGAGAGGAACTGCTTACCTCCCTTATATTCACAACACCACTGACCGCGTTGCTAAGATTCTCCGCAAGCACAAGATAAAAACAGTTTTCGGCACTATGACGAAAATTGGTCAACGTTTAGCATTAAACAAAGATAAATTGTCCCCAATACTACAACCTGGGGTGTATGAAGTCCCATGTACTTGCGGAAAAGTCTACATTGGACAAACAAAACGGTCCATTGCCACTCGCATCAAAGAGCATCAAAGGAACATCCGTCTAAACCAACCTGACAAATCAGCTATAGCTGAACATGCCCTGTCTTCAGGGCACGATGTATGTTTCAAGGATGCTCATGCGCTTGCCCTTGTTAAGCACAACTGGTCTAGAATTATAAGGGAGGCAGTTGAAATTCGTAAAAATCCCAATAATTTTAACAGAGACACTGGTTATCAGCTAAGTGACACTTGGCTACCAGTTATTAAGGATCTAGGGAGATAGTTCCTCTCAGTCTCTCTGTTCTTCACATATTTAAAATTGTACATTTTCCCTCTAGGGCTCAGAGCCTGGATTTGATCTCCTTTGTTCGTCACTGGAGGAGTTTCCATCTGTTTTTTCGCCGTTGACTGTATGACGTTAGGTATCGTTCAGCTAGTATTCCCTTTTGTCTATGTTTCCTTATATCCTCCCCCCCCCCCCCCTTCCTCATTCTTCGAGGAGTTTCTATATTTTCACACCGCCCCCTTTACCTTCTTGTTACTTACTACTCTGTCCACCGTTCCACCATGGTCCATACAGTTATTTCTGGCAGCTGCTCTCTGGTGACGAACAGAGGAATTTATCTATATTTTTTGTAATCTCATTGATATACTTTCTTTGGCCACATTGTTTATTTCCATTGAAAAAGGAGGGAAGGTTTCTCCGAAACGTATGGTTTAAATTAAAAATACACACGGCATTAGCCCAAAAGCATGAATTATTTATATAATAATCCGGGCCGTGAAAGCCTTAATATGCAAATTTGAAATAGTATTATCTACATGTGTGCCAATTTTGGAATAGCTCCCATGTATACCTTCCAGGATATCCAACATGGAGCTCAAATTTCTAGTGCGTTTTTCTAGCAGATGGTAGCACTGACAACTTTTTCAAATATGGGCCTCAGTTATTCCGGAATAGATCTTTACTCATACCAAATTTGGTTTCGATTGCTGCAGCCGTTTAGGAGTTGATAGGGACACACACACACACACAGCCAGCCAGACAGACAGAAGGGCAGACAGACAGACAGACAGACACATTTTCCCGGATCGATCTCATAAGTATACTTTTTCCTCATTTTTGCAAAGTGTGAAAAGTAGGCTAAAAATGAATGTGATCTCGTCAATGGCGTTATCTTGGCAACCTCTGATAGATCATCCCTCATCAATTTAGAAGCGTTGTTATGGTAACCTGTGATGGCACTGGCATTTTCTTTAATTCCGAAATCATTTTTCTCATCCTTTGGCGTAATGGTGGGTCATATCAAAAATTCATTCAGACAAAAGTTTTAGGTAATTATTAGGGGAATATTTTCCATTTTGTTCGGTTTTCATATTGTGCCTATTAAGAGAGATATGATTAATGTTTCCCGAAAAAAACACTTTTTTCCACCCCTTTGGTCAATGGTTGGTGCTATCAAAAGACGTATTTGACGTAAATTTTCGGCACTTATCCGACACATATTATGAACTTTGAATGGAATCGATATTTCACGTATTAAGAGAGTTATAGCGAAATTTCACTTTTTCGAAAAAAAAAAAAGCCCCCCCCCCCCCATTTTCACCCCCTTCGACTGATTTTGCCCATTAACGAACTCGACCGAGATTTTAATGGGATACTTATTATGTAAAAAATTCAAAACGGCAGTTATCTTTCCTGTCAGCCTCCCTTGTTCAACTCTTATTTGTTTCTGACCCCGTCGGTATTAGCGTATCAGAGGTCTAAGGAGTCATTCATTTTCCCGCTTTAATTGGCCCTTGTCTCATCTTTCCTGTTCCCTCATTCTTCGAGCGATCAGACCTCTTGTTTTATTTTCATTGCAATTCCTGCCAACTGCTCAAGGCCCTCAAGGAGTCATGGTGTGTGTAGCCCCACCACTTATGGTGCAACCTGGATTGTGCTACACCAACAAGGGCTCACCTCTGGTGATTTCGGGATTTGGTGACCCCGAGGGGCTTCCTGAGTTGGATCCGTATTTTCTCCTTCTTCCACTGCCTTTGGGGCGGACCCTCTCCTCTTTACCTCACCTGTCTCCCTCTCCTAGTTCTCCTTTCATCCAAGTCGCTTAATTATCATTCTTCGGGGTTTGAGGGCATTTTCTTTCCTCCAGTCTTTATTTGTTTTCCTTATTATTTTTTTTCCCTTTCCTCTTCTAGTTTGTAAGTACAGGGTCTTTCATATAAAGTAAGAACGGCAAGCGGCGGTTTTGTAATCCGCTGTTGTGGTGGCCTTGGCCGAGCTTGTGGCGAGCCGTGGCCCCCTGCTTTAAGCGTGTGTACAATCCTCTATGAAATATTACCTTATAAAAGTTGCTGTAAGTGTCGTCCTTGCTGGGTTATACAGGCATTGTATTTGGTAACCACATTTTGGCTGACGCGAGTAAGTTCTGCCACTGTAATGTTTCTGATTTTTTATTTTGTGTTTTTTATTGAGCACTGAGCCAGTAGTGTCAAAGTTATTTACAATTACGTGAATCTGTGCTAGTGAAGGTGGCACTTCATTAGGAAATTGCTGAATAAATGCATCACTTACCCGCTGGGCCGACTCGTAATTAAAATAAATTTTACATACAAAAATACGATGTTGCAATGATAACTGTCTCACCATGTTAGCAGTTGAGGGTCAGACTGGCGACTGACAACACCTGCACGCTTATTGCAAGGTCAAGTTTGTAATATGCGCGCGCTTTCAATACTACAGCAGGGGGCCGTGGTGCGTCACAAGCTCGGCCAAGCCGACTGCAGCAGCGAATGACAAAACTGCCGCTCGTCGTTCTTACTTTATATGAAAGACCCTGTAATTACTTAGTTTTAGGTTCAGTTTAATTTCATTTACAATTTCACTATCAAACAAACCATTAGGGCCGATAACCCAGACGTTAGGCCCCTTAAAACAACTATTATCATCATCATCTTACGAGCATCAGCTAGTCTTGGCTCACCAACAACAGATCTAGAGCACGGGAGACCACGCTGTGGGCAAGAACACTAGATTTAGTGTATTGTTCATTAATTGCTAAGCGTGTCCCACCCATTCAGTCTTGTGATCTTAGTTGAGCTACTCTGTCCTCTACTGAGGCCACATGGGATTTGTCCCAAATTGTGGGACATTTAAACAAATATTTTAAGGAAAGAGACAAAAATATATTTTGCAAAAGTGAGGTGAATTTGGGATATTTAGCCCATGTCATATATCACCAGCTCAGCTGCCATTAACACAGTAAAGTTTCGTTTACACAGCAAACATGCAGAATTGGTACGATTCATACAAGCCGATAAAATAACAAGAAGTTCCGTGACGAACTAAATAGCCTACTTTTCTTAAAATTTACGATTCATGCCAATTAAAACTCAGCAATTCTTCTAGGTTTGTGCACAAACCTAGAAGAATTGCTGAGTTTTAATTCACCGGCCGTGAAAGCCAATATACCATCTATTCATGCCAATGATTAATCTATATGGATCTATCTAGAATATTGACGAAATTAAGTTGGTAATATCGAAATTTCTAATTAGTTCGAAATACTGTATACCTGGCATAATGTAGCCTAATAGAGAACTACAGTTGGCAGCCCTGGTGACTGAATATATTCTTAGTTCCATCTCTTAAGGTACGTACAGAATACAAAATTTGGTTGAAGTCCAATGGATAGCATGGACGTTACATGCAGTTAACATTGGATCCAACAGCGCGCATAAAATCATGTTGGCAACAATGACATACATGCATTGGTCAGAAATAATCTGAAATAATATGATCTATTGTTGTGTCAATTTTGAATGAAATCCATTAGTTAGTATAGAAGTTACATGTAATTAAATTTGGACTTCTCAGCAGGCATAGAATCATGTTGGTAGCACTGACTTATATATGTTACTCCAAATTAATATAGAATGTCTGGTACTATACGTGTGCATAGTTTAAAGCTGTCAGCTTGCATACTTTCAGATATATGGGTATTTGGATTCCCAAAAAATGAGAGCATTTATTAACAGTTGGCAGCCCTGGTGGCTCTTAAGAATACGCTCAGCCATATCTGTTTATGTACACATAGCACATACGAAATTTGGTTGAAATCCAATAAATAGTGTAGAAGTTATATGCATTTAAAATTTGGACTTATCAGCAGGCATATAATCATTTTGGCAACACTGCCATGTATGCCCTCCTGGAAATTAAACTGCAATATTATTACCTATACGTGTGCCAATTTTGAAATAGCTCCCTTTCATAGCTTCTAAGATATCCAACATAGAGCTCAAATTTCAATTGCGATTTTTCAGCAGTTGGTAGCACTGACATCATTTCCAAATATGGCTGTGAGATATTCAGGTACAGATCTTTACTCCTACCAAATTAATATAGAATGTCAGGTACTATACGTGTGCATAGTTTAAAGCTGTCGGCTAGCATACTTTCTGATTTATTGGTATTTGGATAAAATAAATTGAGAGCATTTATTAACAGTTGGCAGCCCTGGTGGTTCTTAATAATACGTTCAGTCATGTCTGTTTATGTACACATGTTGAAATCCAATTGATAGTGTAGAAGTTATATGTATTTAAAATGTGGACCTATCAGAAGGCGTATATTCATTTTGGCAACAGTGCTATGTATGGCCTCCTGGAAATTAAACAGCAATATTATTATCTATACGTGTGCCAATTTTGAAATAGCTCCTATTCATACCTTCCAAGATATCCAACATGGAGCTCAAATTTCAATTGCGATTTTTCAGCAGTTGATAGCACTGACATCATTTTCAAATATGGGCGTGAGATATTCAGGTATAGATCTTTACTCTTACCAAATTTTGTTTCTATTGCTCCAGCCGTTTAGGAGTTGATAGGGGGGGACACACACACAGCCAGACAGACAGACAGACAGACAGACAGACAGACACTCATTTGCCCGATCTCATAAGTCTACTTTTTCCTCATTTTTGCAAAATGTGAAAAGTAGTCTAATATCGAAATGTCTAATTAGTTCGAAATATTCCTGGTATAATGTAGCCTAATAGAGCACTACAATTGGCAGCCCTGTGACTGAATATATTCTTAGTTCCATCTCTTAAGGTAGAGAATACAAAATTTGGTTGAAGTCCAATGGACGTTACATGCACTTAGCCATTGGATCTATAAGCACGTGTAAAAGCAACAATGACATGCGTGTGCTGGTTAGAAATAATCGGAAATAATATGATATATTTTTGTGCCAATTTTGGATGAAATCCATTTGTTAGTATATAAGTTACATGTATTTTAAATGTGGTCCTATCAGCAGGCATAGAACCATGTTGGCAGCACTGACTTATATTAATTATTCCAAGTTAATCTAGAATGTCCGCTGCTATACCTGTGCAAAGTATAGGGCTGTTGGCTTGCATACTTCCTGATATATTGATATTAGGGTAAAAAGATATAGACAGCATTTAATAACAGTTGGCAGCCCTGATTGCTCTTAAGAATACTTATAGTCATATCTGTTATGTTACACATAGCACATAAGAAATTTGGTTGAAATACAACTGATAGTATAGAAGTTACATGTATTTAAAAATTCGTCCTATCATCAGGCTTAGAATCATGTTGGTAGAACTGTAGTATATAAGTTACACCAAAATTAATTTAAAATGCCAGGTACTATACGTGTGCATAGTTTAATGCTGTCGGCTTGCATACTTTCCGATATATTGTTATTTGGATAAAAGAAGAGAGATATCAATTATTAACAGTTGGCAGCCCTGGTGGCTCCTAAGAACACGCTCATTCATATCTGTTTATATAAACATATTACAAACAAAATTTGGTTGAAATCCATTTGATAGTGTAGAAGTTATAGGCATTTAAAAATTGGACCTATCAGAAGGCTTACAATTATTTTGGCAGCACTTTCATGTATGGCCTCCTGGAAATTAAAATGAAACATTATTATCTACATGTGTGCCAATTTTGGAATAGCTCCCATGTATACCTTCCAAGATATCCAACATGAAGCTCAAATTTCTAGTGCGTTTTTTCACCAGTTGGTAGCACTGACTTCATTTTCAAATATGGACATGAGATATTCCGGTATACTGTGCCCGTTTAGACCGGAGTCCGCACGACCACATATGCATTTTACCAAGAATCAGTCAGCACGAGAGTCAAAATATCCCGGAGCGCCAGATGGGTTAAAGCTAATCGCAAAAACGACATCAAATGAAAACAAGATGTTCAGTAAAGAACATATAGCCTACTTTCTCCTAAATGCATGGGTATTGTTATAACTCTTTGTCCTTTTCAAGGAGTATGATTGAATGTTGGTTGTAGTAGCTTGTTGAAATACAACGTGCTATAGGGATATTAAACATGAATATCAGGTGCCCTTTGCTAGTGCTACCTCTGTACCAAATTTCGTTCAATTCGGTTTCACCGTGTTTGAATTGATAGGGGGAATCGATTTGCACACATACTTGGCCACCATCTGCAAACTATTGGGCTGATGTTCTTGCAGTTTGGTCTGAATATGTTTCCCACATAAAGACATGGTGTTGCAAAATTTGGTACAGACTAGATTATTAGGTTGGTCGTAATTACATTTTAGCTTTCAACATTTGGGTGGCCGCGATTACGTTTCCGTCAAGATAGCGGTGATATAAAACATGACATTGAGGTGCCCTTTGCTAGTGCTACCTCTGTACCAAATTTCGTTCCATTCGGTTTCACCGTGTTCGAATTGATAAGGGGAATCGATTTTCACACAAAGATGGTCGCCATCCGCAAAATATTAGGCTGATGACCTATTAGTTTGGTCAAAGGATGCTCCCTCCATAAAGGTATGTTGTTGCTAAATTTGCTAGAGACCGGATTATTAGGCTAATCGTAATTTGATTTAAGCTTTTGACATTTGTGTGGCCTCCATTACGTTTCCGTCAAGATGGCGGCGACATAAAACATGACACTGAGGTTCCCTTTACTAGTGCTACCTCTGTACCAAATTTCGTTCATTCGGTTCCACCGTGTTCGAATTAATAGGGGGAATCAATATTGACATAAAGATGGCCGCCATCCGCGAACTATTAGGCTAATGGCCTATTAGATTGGTCAAAGGATGCTCCCTCCATTATGGTATGTTGTTGCAAAGTTTGGTAGAGATCGGATGGTTATGTTAGTCGTAATTTGATTTAAACTTTAAACATTTGTGTGGCCGCCATTACGTTTATGTCAATATGGCGGCGATATAAATCATGACACTGAGGTGCCATTTACTATTGAAACCTCTGTACCAAATTTCGTTCCATTCGGTTTCACCGTGTTTGAATTAATAGGGGGAATCGATTCTGACACAAAGATGGCCGCCATCCGCAAACTATTAGGCGAATGACCTATTAGATTGGTCAAAGGATGCTCCCTCCATAAAGGTATGTAGTTGCAAAATTTGGTAGAGATCGGATGATTAGGTTAATCGTAATTTGATTTAAGCTTTGAACATTCGTGTGGCCGCCATTACGTTTCAGTCAAGATGGCGGCGATATAAAACATGACACTGAGGTGCCATTTACTATTGCTACCTCTGTACCAAATTTCATTTCATTCGGTTCCACCGTGTTCGAATTAATAGGGGGAATCAATTTTGACATAAAGATGGCCGCCACCCGCAAACTATTAGGCTAATAACCTATTAGATTGGTCAAAGGATGCTCCCTCCATAAGGGAAAGTTGTTGCGAAGTTTGGTAGAGATCGGATGGTTATGTTAGTCGTAATTTAACTTAAGCTTTGAACATTTGTGTGGCCACCATTACGTTTATGCCCATATGGCGGCGATATAGAACATGACACTGAGATGTCCTTTGCTAGTGCTACCTCTGTACCAAATTTCGTTCCATTCGGTTTCACCGTGTTTGAATTAATAGGGGGGATTGATTTTCACACAAAGTTGGCCGCCATCCGCAAACTATTAGGCTAATGACCTAGTCATTTGGTCAAAGGATGCTTCCTCTATAAAGGTATGTTGTTGCAAAATTTGGTAGAGATCGGATGATTAGGTTAATCGTAATTTGGTTTAAGCTTTGAACATTTGTGTGGCCGCCATTACGTTTCCGTCAAGATGGCGGCGATATAAAACATGACACTGAGGTGCCTTTTGTTAGTACTACCTCTGTACCAAATTTCGTTCCATTCGGTTGCACCGTGTTCGAATTAATAGGGGAATCTATTTTCACACAAAGATGGCCGCCATCCGCGAACTATTACGCTGATGGCCTATTGGTTTGGTCAAAGGATGCTCCCCCCTTAATGGTATGTTGTTGCAAAATTTGGTAGAGATCGGATGATTAGGTTAGTCGTAATTTGATTTAAGCTTTGAACATTTGTGTGGCCGCCATTACGTATCCGTCAAGATGGCGGCGATATAAAACATGACACTGAGGTGTCCCTTGCTAGTGCTACCTTTGTACCAAATTTCGTTCAATTCGCATTCACCGTGTTCGAATTGATAGGGGGGGGACAGACATTCAGAGTACACACACTCACACACACACAGACACACACACACACACAGACTCACACACACACATACACACACACACACACAGAGACTCACACACACACATACACACACACAGACAGACACACTTTTTTCGCCCTGTGTTGATCTCATAAGTCTACTTTCATTTTTTGCAAAAATCGAAAGTAGGCTAAAAATGCTTTACTGATTTTTGGCTCAATGCAACAATAAGGATAGAAGGAGATTCAACTGGGCATAACACATCATGTAAAATTATCTCATTTTATTCTGAAGTTAAAATTGACTGCAAAATAAGAATGCTCAAAGTAGCATCACTCATGTGTGGCGACCCACATTACTATTTACACAATGTACAGAAATTTTCCAACACATTGGACAATTTTCTTTGGAAACACAAGTCTGATTATCAGTCCTGTAGACTGTGTTCCAAAACCTTTTCCTATTATTTATGATTAAATCCAGTTCAAATTTAATTGTCTTTACTGGAAAAACCGTAGTTCACTGATTAAATTTTTGCATAATATTAACACTCGTAGAATAATTGTTCATAGAATTTTTAACTTTCACTTATTTATCCAGTTTCAAAAAAATATTGTCAAAAAATATTATTATCTTTGAATCAACACAGATTATGTACACATATTAATAACATCTGAAAAGTATTTGACCTTGAGCATAGCATCGAAGAACTTGTGCGAAGCACAACAAAATTAATTGTTCTTCTGACATTAACGGTTCGAGAAGTGACTCGATTATGAACTTCAAGTTCCTAACAAAATATATGATTTCTGAATCATCAACTTGATCAATAAATTGTTGGACCATTCAACTATTCGATTCTCCACTTGGAATCATCATTAAGAAAAATATTTATATTTGTGGCCATTTTAGTAACTTTCACAACTTGCAATTCTTCGACAGAATGCGGAAATAAGAATTGTAGCTTCATAATAAACTCATTTAGTTCATGGCACTAGGATTGAAAACATCCTTTAAATTATTCGTGGTTATAGAATTATTTTTAATTGGCAGTGGCCCATTCTATAATTTTTATAAGAACACAATATTCCAACAACAACGGCAAAGGTCTTCCTCTGAAGAAGAATAAAATACTATCATGACAAATCCGGGTTCTAGCAAAATCAAAGTCTAAATGGAATCCGTAAACAAGGTTGAAATAAGAACTGATGGTTTTTAAGAAATAACCTTCGGGTCATTCATACGACGCAATGTGTAGTTCCAATACTCCTTTAACACTGAGTCATCGAACCTGCTATTTGATTGATGCTCTAATAAAAACCTCCTCATTCCTGCGACTTAAACATGCGCACCTGGGAATGGCATTTCAACTACTCCACACACATAAATTTTCTTCCCAAAATTTATACAATAAATCAAGCCTCTGCTTGTTATCAACACTGGAAGATTAATAAACTTACAAGTTTATTTTATTTTACCATTCAGTTCAACCCGTGAATTTACCATACTTATGATAATCTTTATTTCATTTTCGAGTGTGTATTTACGTCATGATTTTGTATAAATACAAAAATATCCTAATTGATACAAATATCATTTGCTTCCCGTATCATGCCTCTCCGTGTTATCTGAAAAATATACTTTGCTCATTGCAAATATTAACTGTTCAACCAGAACTGTAATGTTGGTTGAATGCGGGCTTGCGCTAACCACTCTCCTTCGGAAAATCACCTGTTCCAAACTTGAAATGATTAAACTACTTCATAGGCTCTCTCTCAATAAATGTGATTATTAGAAAATATAAGATCCAAGGATTATTTAGAAAAATTATGAAAATCTTTATTATTATTATTAGTGGATTATTATTATTATTATTAGTTATATTAATGTGTTTAACTATTATTTCATTATTTGAGAATCCACATGTTCGATTCTTCGAATATGGATAAAATATCCATCTCTCAACAAAAATAATTATTAACTTTTACAGTTACATCGGTTGTTTTCCGTGATTTCCCAAAAATATGAAACATTCAAATAAATGCTCGTTCTGCTCGGTCATCGATCCTAAACTGTTCTGAGTGCTGACAATACTCAGAATAACTCTAATATGTCTTGCGTAAATCATTGCAAGATTTAAATACGAAGAAAAATAAATGTGTTGGTCATCTGCAGAAAAATAGTTTGTTCCAATTAGCTAGGCATAATATAAAGTCAAAAAGTGGCTTACATTTCTTGATGGTCTTGAAGCGTAGTGAACCTGGTTTGTACCAGATTTATCCAGATACAAGCCCTATCGGACAAGCACGTACAATCCTTGTGTCGGCCGCCATTATAAACCCACAATCTGTCTAACACGACATAGTGGAGATATTGCTTGAAATTTGAAATAACTGCTGATCCATTTTAATGTTGACTTCTATTAAGTCCATAGCAGTTTGCTTAAATGGGGTCAGATCTAAGTGATCTATTCTCAAATATGTCAGTTGTAACATAACTCACGGTAATCCTTTCAGTACAAGAAAACACTAACAGTCTAAACCAATCAACGGCTGTTCTGAAGATCGTTCCCTGGGCATGGCTTCACACCATCTACCATGCGCGAAGCAACATGTAGTTTCCCTGCGTTGGCTAATGAACAACACCGTGATAGACTGGTCTTCAATATACTGATAGATCGGAGTGGTTATCAAGTTACAATTATGAAACTGACTAAATTGGACTAAAATATCCAAGTATTGAATAATTATTACTGGACTGTGACAAAGTACTTCCTAGACAAAGTCTAGCATATGTCCATGTAGAAATAAAATATTTCACCAGTGTCCGTCGAAAAATAACTATCACCTTAGTGATTCTCCCTGCCGGAAACTTACTAAGTTCCACATGTAGCGCAGCACTTTTGTGACTATCACAATTTGAAGATAACTTCTGCGTAGATCCGGCAACCATGTGCCTTGGCTCAGCGTAGTAGCACCTTGCTATGCAAGAGCTTGATTCGAAGTGAGCTAATGATGCCTGTGCCGGCCGGCTTTTATTCAAAACGGTCAGGGTCACGCTGCATCACGCTGAAATATAGAAATCCTCATATCTCTGGTATCCCTGGTCCGATTTACTTGATACTAAGTGCATTCTCTTTCATTTGGCCGTGCCAGTAATCGGATCCAAGTCTCAAGTCTCTACTCCATGGCTAACTATTTAATCAATAAATAGTCTCGACCTCTGCTATTACTCGCTACGTCACTTGACATGCTCTTGGCTGTAAATTCTTTCCATTTCCTTCTGGAAGCAATGTAGCGCGATATTCAAATATCTCCACTTTCAAAAGCGGCTGTAGCCTTTCCCTTGATATCTAGGTGTCTGAATCTTGGAATACCCATTCCTAGAGTTGGGCACATCCACCCCACACCTAGCAAAAAATAAAAATTGAAAAATTTATATTTTTCCTATCTACACATTAAATCATCTGGTTCTTGAATAGTAAATCTTCAAATTCGATGCATTATAAGTTCCCACGATGTTACCAGTTCGTGTATTGGCGATCTCATAGCTTCCATTGTTGTTTACTTCCACAATACGATATGGTCCAGCGTAGAGGCTTGCAAACTTCGAGTACACTCGATTTTGCACATCAGAGGGTGTAGGTCTTTTCACTAAAACAAGAGTTCCTACGCGCAAGGGTCTGCGAAAACGCTTTCCTCTCACTCTGCGCTCTCTTTTCTCAGCTTGGCTCCTCAACTTGTCTAAAGCTAGAGTTTCCCTCATCTGACGACTTGGTTCAATCTCAGGTGGAATAGAGATGATTAGATCCCATAATCTTGTTGGTTTAATTCCATGATGAAGCAACATGGGAATCTGTCCTGTACTCTCATGAATTGTAGAGTTGATGTATTCGGATGCTAATGAGAGAACATCCATCCATTTCCAATGCTCATTTGGACAATAGAGGCGGCAAAATTTTGCTATCTCAGCCATCACGCGTTCTGCTGGATTGCTTTCAGGATGTCTGATAGAACAAAACAATTGTCTAATTCCAAGATTATTCATGATGGTTCTAAATTCTAAAGATGTAAATTGGGGTCCACGATCTGATAAAAGGAATTCCGGTTTGCCTGCTTCCGGAATTACGTTGTCTCTAATTCTCTTCGCACAATATTTTGCGTTTGCCTTCTGAATTGGGTGTAACATAGTATATTTGCTGAAAACATCCATGGTCACCAGAATATATCGGTTACCTCTTTTAGACTTTGGGAGAGGACCATATAAATCAGTCGCGAAGATTTCACAAGGCTTAGAAGGAATAATAGGCCTTGGTAATTCTCTCATTAATCTAGAATTATGTTTACTCCTTTGGCATAAGTCGCATTCTCGAATAGTGTTCCTGACAGTTTGTCGCATTCGCTCCCACGAAAATTTCTCTTGTATCATATTGACCGTCTTATCTACTCCAGCATGACCTGCGATTCGATGTGCCATCCAGATAATGGGTTTTTGCATTCGTGGAGGTATCTCTACTCTCAGCTTCGTATGGTCGGGATCTGCAAACTTGTAGATTAAACCATCTAACATCATAAAATCTCTTGAAATTCTTTCAGTTTCCACAAAATCATCATCATTTGGATCCATGTCTCCCTGTAGAAAACGAAAAATGTTTCTAAGACGTCGGTCTCTCCTCTGGGATAAATGCAACAATCTTAACCTTCTCAAGGTATCCTCATCCTCCTGCGTCAGGTTAACTTGAAAAACCTTAGATGTAGACTCCACTGCTCTACTCAATAAATCAGCTCCAACATTCAACTTTCCAGGAGTGTGTTCAATAACTAGGTTGAATTGTTGAATAAAAAGTGACCATCTAGTTATCCTATCACTGACAAAGTTTGTTCTCAAGATAAACTCCACTGCGTGGTGATCAGTCCTCACTATTACTGAATGTCCAATTAACATTTTCTTCCACGACTCCAACGCGAAGATTACAGCAAGTGCTTCTAACTCTGTGGTGTAATAATTCCTTTCTGATGGACGAAGTTTCCTGCTTATGAACGCCAGGTAACGTCTCTTGTGATCTTCATCTTCTTGAAGAAGAATAGCTCCAATCCCTATGGTGGATGCATCGGATTCTATGATGAAATTCTTGGTAAAGTCAGGATACTCTAATTTCACGCTGTTTACCAATAACCTCTTGGCATCTTGAAATGATTGTTCACAATCTTCATTCCATTTCCATTTGTTTCCTTTTTTTAATAGTTCCTGCAATGGAGCAACCGTCTTGGTGAAGCTTGGACAATGCCCTGCAAAGAATTGGCATGTTCCGAGAAAACTGCGGACATTCTTCACTCTAGTAGGTCTAGGGAAATTTGCAATCGCCTGTATCTTCGTCTCATTGGGACGGAATCCTTCTCCATCCAAAATGTGACCCAAAAATTGTATCTCCTTCCGAAAGAACTGACATTTTCGAAGGTTTACTTTAAAGTTCGCTTTTCTCAAATCTGCGAATAACATCTGAAGATGTAGCAAATGTTCCTCCTTAGTCTCAGATGCAATTAGGATATCATCTATGTAACGAATTGCTATCTCTTTTACTTCAGGACTCAAGTTTTGTTCCAGTGCTCTGATCAAAACAGATCCAGATGTTTTGACTCCAAATGGTAGACGGCGGAATACATATGTCTGCTGGTCAAACATAAATCCTGTAAACTTTTTAGAATCTTCACTAAGCCTAATGTGATGGTAGGACGAAGTGAGATCAATGTTAGAGAACCAGACCTTGCCTTGGAATTTCCTTAAGAGTTCCCTAATGATTGGTGGTCTGTCATACTCTGGCAGCAATCTTGAATTCAAATTTCGCGCGTCTAAACATAGTCTCAGACTTCCATCTTGCTTAGACACTACTGCTAATGGATTGACAAAAGAGGTAGTGTACTTTTCAATCACATTATTGCTTTCCATCTCCTTGATAAGCACTTTTACCCATTCTCGATGCTTTTCCGCCACCGGATACAATTTAGCATGGAAAGGTGCGTCATCATTTACACGAATACAATATTCAAAATCTTTAATCTCACCATGTTTAATATCAAAAATATCGTGATACTCTTCCAAAATTTTCCCTAGCTCTGGGGACTCCTTCTCAGTGTAGACTTCTCTTCCTTCAGCTTCATGAAAAATCAGAGACCATTGAGCATCTCCCTCGATGTCTTCCTCTTCTTTTCCCTCGAAGTTAATCTCTTCGGTATTCTTGAATCTGATCGTCTCTGTCTTCATGTCTATCACTGCTTGATATTTCTGAATGAAATCCGCTCCCAATATCATGTCAAAAGCCATGTCCTTCATTACTACAAACACATGTCGGAAATCATGTCCTCCAATAGTAATACATAAGTATAATTGTGTTTTACTCAGAGATATTTTGTTGGGTATTATTCCTTGGATTTTAATTCCTGATACTGGAATCTCCTCTAAATTCTCTTTGAGCTTCCACAGAATATAAAGCTTCTCGCTCACAAGACAAAGCATAGCCCCAGTATCAATTAAAGTATCGACAGGCATACCGAATACTTCGCATGATATGATTGGCATTCTAATTCTTGTACCCATTTCTTTCCCTTCGTCATCATGTTGAATTAAGTCATCATCCTCTGCTTGCCATTTAATAATTCTGGAAGTGAAAGTGTTCAAAATTCTATCTTCTACTGTGAATTCGAAGTTTTTTGTTTTTGTTTCCATTCCCCCGGGATTGTTGTGTTCCCGATGGACCTGGTTCATTGGGCCTCTGTTCCAAGAACTGCAAGTTCTCTTGGTGTCTTTCTTCCAAGTTCTTTCTCGTCTCCTTATTGAACTCTTCATTGGACTGACGAGTATTCACATTCCCTCTATTATTGTAGTTGTTTCTACCATAGTACCTTCTTTCCTGGTACCTTCCTTGATTATCCCTTGGCCTTCTCCATCGAGTATTATATCGATTTCCACCATCCGGTCTTGCATAAGGTTTGTAACTGTATCTGTTATTGTACTGATTCCATCCTCTTTTATCGGGCTCTTCCCTCGGCGTTTTCTCTTCTCGCCCCTCTCGAATCTCTCGAGGTGTTTGGGAATAACTGTCGGCCATAACAGCGTACACAGCGTTGTTATTCTTTCCTCCCTTCTGATGGAAGAATTGAGCGTTCGTGTGGTCAAGTTTCTGCAATACCTCGTCAAATTGCTCCATATTATAGATGTCAGCAGCGATCAAAGTCCTTTGGACGTCTGCTGGAAACTGACGTATTAATGCTGTAATTAATTCATTTTCTGGCATCGGCGGATCTAAATGTTGTAGTTTAGAAAGCTGTCCAGAAAAATACGTAGAGTATCGAGTAGGTTGTGACGTCGAGAATCTCTTGGAATATAATTCTGCTCTGACTTGCTGTTGGGTTTCCGGGGACCAAAACTTTTTTAATAACCCACGGGAAAACTCCTCAAAATTGGTGAGAGTGGACCTAAAAGCTCTAAACCAAAGAAGTGCAGGACCTTCCAAAAATTTCCCTATCACTCGGATCTGTCTTTCCTTAGGGATCTTGGAATCTTTTAGGTAATCACCTGCTTCTCTCAAGAATTCTACGGGTGTCACAGAATCTCGCCCTGAAAATTTAGAAGGCTTATCCTCTACATTCTTCAATACAGTTATGGGGTTGGATTGAAATATTGTCCTAACCTCCTCCTGTCTTTGACTATCCGTTTCTCTAGCTGCTCCTAGGTTTATCTGTATCTGTTCTTTTCCCATTCTACTTGACATTTTCAACAGATGGTCAGACTGTTTCTCGTCCTTGATTTGAGTTTTCATAGCCTCAATTTCCTTATGGTTTTCTTCTGCCATTTTTTTAATTGCTTCGGTTTCCTTACAGTTCTCCTTGACATCAGTGGATATCTGGTTCATAACAGCCTCGTGACTTTTCAACGACCCTGTCATATCTGATATGTCCTTCTGAGTTGCTTGGATATCTTTGGAAATTACTTGAATATGGGATGACAAAGATTCCCTAATTTCCTTGACTCCCTCTTGGTTCTCCAGCTTGAGTGTGTCCTTAATTTCATTGATAACTGTGGTTTTAATTTCAGTTTGTAATTCATTAATCACACCTTCCCTTATTTCTCCCATTACGAGTTCTTTGAATTGTTCTGTCAAACGTTGAACAACTAGAATTGCCATCTCATTGCTCTCTTTCTTCACTCTGACTTCTAGGTTGATCATGTCTTCACCAACTTTCATAAGACCATGTTCTATCCTATCAGCTAAGCTTTGGGATCTTAGATCGGCATCGCGAAATTTATCGTCCATTAAACTTGCGTTATCAGCTAATGAAGTTTCGAGCTCATGTGTTTTTTCGTATAATTTAGTCATTTTACCCTCAAGTGACATTTTCAAAATTTCGGAATTCTCTTTAAATTTATTTTCCATAGAATTAAATTTACTATTTAAATTTTCTTTCAAATTATCTTTTAACCTGCTCTCTAACAAATCAGAATTTTCCTTGAGTTTATCCTCTAAACTTTCTTTCAAGTTATCTTTTAAAGAATCAGAACTTTCTTTAGGTTTATTTTCTAAAGAATCTGAATTTTCTTCAAGTTTATTTTCTAAAGAATCAGAATTTTCCTTAAGTTTATCATTTAAATTTTCTTTAAGTTTATTTTCTAAAGAATCAGAATTTTCTTTAAGTTTATCATTTAAACTTTCTTTAAGTTTATCAGAATTTTCTTTAAGTTTCTCTTCCAAAGCCTCTGTATTTTCTTTCATAATAGCTGCTACACGCAGTCCAGCCTCTTTGGAACTCTCTTCCAAACTCCTCATCATCCTCATCATCTCTTCCATAATTTTCAATTATTATTCAAAACTTAGGGGTATACAATATTGGCAGACACAAGCTTATAACTAGAACAAGAAATATGAATAGCTAATTGGAACACTCTAATAAAATGAGATTTGTCCTAATGTCGACGTGATGGAAAAACAAAATTCTCTACTTTTACGAATTACATTTACCACAATATCACAAGAAAAATATGCAAGTTCTCAAATATCCTCCACCTGGATTCTAATAATGCATATGTCCAGTCATCGAACGTTTACTACTGAATTTACTTGACGCCCTAATGGTTAAGCCATTATCAAAAATAATCAAACCCATTCTAATTATTAATCCAGTTAAATTTTTAATTTTCCCCACTAATTGGGTTTCCTACTAATTTATTCATCCAAACCAGACATTCCTCAACTCCCAAAATATTTATATAAAAAAATTATCACAATTTGAATCGGCATGCGATTGACCATGTCTAACTCGAGCCCCACGTTCGAAGCCATTTCTCTTTCTATCTTATTTTATGTGCCCGTTTAGACCGGAGTCCGCACGACCACATATGCATTTTACCAAGAATCAGTCAGCACGAGAGTCAAAATATCCCGGAGCGCCAGATGGGTTAAAGCTAATCGCAAAAACGACATCAAATGAAAAAAATGCTTTACTGATTTTTGGCTCAATGCAATAATAAGGATAGAAGGAGATTCAACTGGGCATAACACATCATGTAAAATTATCTCATTTTATTCTGAATTTAAAATTGACTGCAAAATAAAATGCTCAAAGCAGCATCATTCACGTGTGGCGACCCACATTACTATTTACACAATGTACAGAAATTTTCCAACATATTGGACAATTTTCTTTGGAAACACAAGTCTGATTATCAGTCCTGTAGACTGTGTTCCAAAATCTTTTCCTATTATTTATGATAAATCCAGTTCAAATTTAATTGTCTTTACTGGAAAAACCGTAGTTCACTGATTAAATTTTTGCATAATATTAACACTCGTAGAATAATTGTTCATAGAATTTTTAACTTTCACTTATTTTTCCAGTTTCAAAAAAATATTGTCAAAAAAAATTTATTATCTTTGAATCAACACAGATTATGTACACATATTAATAACATCTGAAAAGTATTTGACCTTGAGCATAGCATCGAAGAACTTGTGCGAAGCACAACAAAATTAATTGTTCTTCTGACATTAACGGTTCGAGAAGTGACTTGATTGTGAACTTCAAGTTCCTAACAAAATATATGATTTCTGAATCATCAACTTGATCAATAAATTGTTGGACCATTCAACTATTCGATTCTCCACTTGGAATCATCATTAAGAAAAATATTTATATTTGTGGCCATTTTAGTAACTTTCACAACTTGCAATTCTTCGACAGAATGCGGAAATAAGAATTGTAGCTTCATAATAAATTCATTTAGTTCATGGCACTAGGATTGAAAACATCCTTCAAATTATTCGTGGTTATAGAATTATTTTTAATTGGCAGTGGCCCATTCTATTATTTTTATAAGAACACAATATTCCAACAACAACGGCAAAGGTCTTCCTCTGAAGAAGAATAAAATACTATCATGACAAATCCGGGTTCTAGCAAAATCAAAGTCTAAATGGAATCCGTAAACAAGGTTGAAATAAGAACTGATGGTTTTTAAGAAATAACCTTCGGGTCATTCATACGACGCAATGCGTAGTTCCAATACTCCTTTAACACTGAGTCATCGAACCTGCTATTTGATTGATGCTCTAATAAAAACCTCCTCTTTCCTGCGACTTAAACATGCGCACCTGGGAATGGCATTTCAACTACTCCACACACATAAATTTTCTTCCCAAAATTTATACAATAAATCAAGCCTCTGCTTGTTATCAACACTGGAAGATTAATAAACTTACAAGTTTATTTTATTTTACCATTCAGTTCAACCCGTGAATTTACCATACTTATGATAATCTTTATTTCACTTTCGAGTGTGTATTTACGTCATGATTTTATATAAATACAAAAATATCCTAATTGATACAAATATCATTTGCTTCCCGTTTCATGCCTCTCCGTGTTATCTGAAAAATATACTTTGCTCATTGCAAATATTAACTGTTCAACCAGAACTGTAATGTTGGTTGAATGCGGGCTTGCGCTAACCACTCTCCTTCGGAAAATCACCTGTTCCAAACTAGAAATGATTAAACTACTTCATAGGCTCTCTCTCAATAAATGTGATTATTAGAAAATATAAGATCCAAGGATTATTTAGAAAAATTATGAAAATCTTTATTATTATTATTAGTGGATTATTATTATTATTATTAGTTATATTAATGTGTTTAACTATTATTTCATTATTTGAGAATCCACATGTTCGATTCTTCGAATATGGATAAAATATCCATCTCTCAACAAAAATAATTATTAACTTTTACAGTTACATCGGTTGTTTTCCGTGATTTCCCAAAAATATGAAACATTCAAATAAATGCTCGTTCTGCTCGGTCATCGATCCTAAACTGTTCTGAGTGCTGACAATACTCAGAATAACTCTAATATGTCTTGCGTAAATCATTGCAAGATTTAAATACGAAGAAAAATAAATGTGTTGGTCATCTGCAGAAAAATAGTTTGTTCCAATTAGCTAGGCATAATATAAAGTCAAAAAGTGGCTTACATTTCTTGATGGTCTTGAAGCGTAGTGAACCTGATTTGTACCAGATTTATCCAGATACATGCCCTATCGGACAAGCACGTACAATCCTTGTATCGGCCGCCATTATATACCCACAATCTGTCTAACACGACATAGTGGAGATATTGCTTGAAGTTTGAAATAACTGCTGATCCATTTTAATGTTGACTTCTATTAAGTCCATAGCAGTTTGCTTAAATGGGGTCAGATCTAAGTGATCTATTCTCAAATATGTCAGTTGTAACATAACTCACGGTAATCTTTTCAGTACAAGAAAACACTAACAGTCTAAACCAATCAACGGCTGTTCTGAAGATCGTTCCCTGGGCATGGCTTCACACCATCTACCATGCGCGAAGCAACATGTAGTTTCCCTGCGTTGGCTAATGAACAACACCGTGATAGACTGATCTTCAATATACTGATAGATCGGAGTGGTTATCAAGTTACAATTATGAAACTGACTAAATTGGACTAAAATATCCAAGTATTGAATAATTATTTCTGGACTGTGACAAAGTACTTTCTAGACAAAGTTTAGCATATGTCCATGTAGAAATAAAATATTTCACCAGTGTCCGTCAAAAAATAACTATCACCTTAGTGATTCTCCCTGCCGGAAACTTACTAAGTTCCACATGTAGCGCAGCACTTTTGTGACTATCACAATTTGAAGATAACTTCTGCGTAGATCCGGCAACCATGTGCCTTGGCTCAGCGTAGTAGCACCTTGCTATGCAAGAGCTTGATTCGAAGTGAGCTAGTGATGCCTGTGCCGGCCGGCTTTTATTCAAAACGGTCAGGGTCACGCTGCATCACGCTGAAATATAGAAATCCTCATATCTCTGGTATCCCTGGTCCGATTTACTTGATATTAAGTGCGTTCTCTTTCATTTGGCCGTGCCAGTAATCGGATCCAAGTCTCAAGTCTCTACTCCATGGCTAACTATTTAATCAATAAATAGTCTCGACCTCTGCTATTACTCGCTACGTCACTTGACATGCTCTTGGCTGTAAATTCTTTCCATTTCCTTCTTGAAGCAATGTAGCGCGATATTCAAATATCTCCACTTTCAAAAGCGGCTGTAGCCTTTCCCTTGATATCTAGGTGTCTGAATCTTGGAATACCCATTCCTAGAGTTGGGCACAATACATCTTTACTCTTACTAAATTTGGTTTCGATTGCTGCAGCCGTTTAGGAGTTGATAGGGGGGGGGACACACACACACAGCCAGATAGACAGAGAGACAGACTGAAGGACAGACAGACAGACACACACACATTTTCCCGGATCGATCTCATAAGTCTACTTATTCCTCATTTTTGCAAAATGTGAAACGTAGGCTAATAAACCTTTCACGGAAGTATAGTATTACATTACAATCGCCAACTGTCGCTTGTGCGATAGCAGACTGTTTTGTGTGTTTTTGGCGATTAAAGCTTATGTTTTGTGTTTTTGTGAAATCTTCATTTAAAAAACAAAAACGACAGGGATAGGTAAATATCTCGATCTTTAAATTAATAAAACGTGTATTTAGTGAATGTTTAAGTGTATGAAATGATAGCTTACAAGTCAGTTTCGTTAAAATCAATTTTAGCGCAATTAGAAACACGTTATCGAGACTTTGGAGCACATTTTTAGCCTACTATTCACATTTTACAACAAGTAGTTCCGTGAAGAACTATACAGCCTATTTTCAGATATCCTACTCATGTTAATTGCCTCTATCAACATACAAAATTTCAGTTTGATTGTTTTGATAGATTCGTAGATATTGAGAACCGTCTAAATATTTCAGATGGTCGCCAGGTTGGATTCTTATTTATGTACTATTACATGAAGATTATTGTGTACGTGTGGTATTCAAACTTCAATCGCATGATTAGGAGAAAAAAGTAAAAACGAGATTTTAAAATTTCGCACAGCTGCCATCTTGTGGTTATGAAAACAATTGAAATAAATTAGATGCCAGTGGATTATCATTTGTATAAGCATTTAACGTGCACAGTTTCACCGCACTCGGATGGTTAAATCGCGAGAAACGTCCATTTAAATATTTGTTCTTCACGCCGCCGCCATGTTGGATTTGTGCTCACCAGGTTACTGAAAGTCCTGTAGGTGAACTTATGTTCATAGCCTCTATGAACATTTAAAAAAAATCAGTTTGATTGCTGTAAACGATTCGTAGATATTGAGAACCGTCAAAATATTTCGGATGCTCGCCATTTTGGATTGTTATATGTATAGGCCATAGACTTATGTACCATTAAAGGAAAATGATTCCGTAGCTTCATTATTAAAACTTTCACTTCGATCGCATGATTGCGACACAAAAAATTAAAACTTAATTTTAAAATTTCGCACAGCCGCCAACTTGATGTTACTTAAACAATGGAACTAAATTAGATGCCAGTGCATTACAATATGTATTATCATTTACTGTACCACATCTCACTGCGCTCAGATGGTTAAATCACGAAAAAAGTTCACTAAAATGTTTCAACTTCGCTTGGCTGCCATGTTCGTTTTGTACTATACAGGTTTTTTAAAATTACATAGATAACCTTTTAGCAGTGCCCTTTATCACCGTACAAAATTTCAGGGTGATATCTGTAATTGTTTCGGAGATATAGAATGCTAGTGAAATATTTCGCACTGCCGCCATTTTGAGGTTATGTAAACAATTGAACTAAATTAGACGCCACTGCATTACAATGTGTATAAACATTTGCTGTACCAAGTTTCATTACGTTTGGATGGTTAAATCGCGAGAAAAGTCTATTTAAAAGTCTCAACTTCGCTTGGCCGCCATGTTGGTTTTATAGATACTAGGTTTCTGAAAGTCGCATAGGTGAACTTCTAGTAGTGTCCTTTATCACCGTACAACATTTCAGGGTGATATCGGTAATAGTTGCGGAGATACTGAATGCTGGTGAAATAATTCGCACAGCCGCCATGTTGGATTGGTTTGACACAATAAAATTTGAGGTGCACAGTCGGGGTCGGTCAGAAGGGTGCTATGATCTTACCGAGTTTCATTGATTTCGCTCCAGCCGTTTAGAAGTTATTAGGGGACACACACACACGAATCACACACGCACACACAGACACACGGACAAAAGGTGATCTCATAAGCCTATTTTTTTTTTCATAAAATGAAAATAGGCTAAAAATGAGGAAAAAGTAGATCCGGGTAAATGTCTGTCCTTCTGTCTGTCGAGCTGTGTCCCCCCCTCGTCCCTATCAACTCCTAAACTGCTGCAGGAATCGAAACAAAATTTGGTAGAAGTAAAGATCTATACCTGAATATCTCAATACCGTATTAGAAAACGATGTCAGTGATACCAACTGCTGAAAAAGCGCAATTGAAATTCGAGTTCCATGTTGGATATCTTGGAAGGTATGAATGGGAGCTATTACAAAATTGGCACACGTATAGATAATACTATTTCAGTTTAATTTCCAGGGGGTCATACATGGCAGTGTTGCCAAAATGATTCTAAGCCTGCCGATAGGTCAATTTTTAAATGCATATTACTTCTACACTAGATGTTAGGCCCCTTAAAAGAATTATCATCATCATCATATCAATTGGAATTCAACCAAATTTCGTATGTGCTATGTGTACATAAACAGATATAACTGAGCGTATTCTTAAGAGCCAACTGTAGTGCTCTATTAGGCCACTTTATGCCAGGTATACAGTATTTCGAACTAATTAGAATTTTCGATATTACCAACTTAATTTCGTCATTATTCTAGAAAGATCCATATAGATTAATAATTGGCATGAATCTTAAATTTTAAGAAAAGTAGCCTCTTTAGTTCGTCACGGAACTTCTTGTTTATTCATTTTACATTTGTTTTGAACAAAATAAACGTTTACCTGCGATATTTTCTTGTGAAAAGGGACATTCTGAGTGGGAAGTCGGGATTATCAGGTTCGAGAGGTTACCAACTCTGGACCCATTCAGTCATGTGATGTCGGTCGAGCCACTCGGTCCTCTACTGAGGTGGAGTAAAGACGGCCTCACTGCACAGTGTGTGGCTATCTGGAAGCAGGAGGCTTGTTGGTGCAGTGGTCAAGCTGCTTCCCTCTCACCCAGGTGGACCCGATTCGATTTCCGGTCAATGCACGTGAGATCTTCGAAGTGAAATGTCATGTCCTGTGGATCGGATTCCACGTAAATTGGACGTCATGTGGCTCATGATCGCGATATTATCGGTCACGTAAAACTATACGCATCCTTAGAAAGAAATCTGAAAGCAAGTGCATGCGTACAAGAGCTCTTTACTGTATGTAAGCGGAGCTTCTGGCAATAATAGGCTACAGGGCTATGCTTCAAAAACACGAAGAAGAAAGTAACTTGGCTTAGCTCAAGAATTTCTTCTTCTTTAGTCGACTTTGGACTACTGTGAGCCAGGGTAAACAATCGGCCGAATTGCTAATCTTTTTTTCTCCTCGTAGAATTTCTCAACCCTACAAGCACCAACCTCTTTTTGGTCACATGGAGTACCAAGGGGGACACAATTTGCCAACAGAAATTTTTCACTTAATACGCATTGAAACTTGGACTATTGGTGCAGCAGAAAAGAGGAGAATTGAAGCGTTTGAAATGTGGTGTTACAGGAGAATGATGAAGATCAGATGGGTTGATAGGGTAACAAATGAAGAGGTATTAAGATGAGTGGGAGAGGAGAGATGTTTCTGGCGACTGCTAATGAAGAGAAGAGATAGGTTGGTAGGACACATACTAAGACACCCAGGAATAGCAAGCTTTGTTATTGAAGGAAGGGTTGACGACAAGAACTGTAGGGGTAGACCAAGGTTAGAATATGTTAAACAGATTGCCTCAGATGTAGCATGTGGTAGCTATGTAGAGATGAAACGATTAGCTCAGAACAGGGAGCCTTGGAGCGCTGCATCAAACCAGCCAAAAGACTGAAGACTCAAACTACAACAACGCATTAAATTGTTGATGATATTGATATGTTTGTTACAATTAGTATACTATAAACTCATCTTCATTTCCCCTTTTCCAGCTGACACTGGGTGGGGGCAAATATGGTTCCTCTCCACTTTGTTCTGTCGTTCCATCATTCCTCCTCCGACACGGTGTTCCAATCCAGGTTCCGTTTTCTAATGCTATTCTCCACCGAGTCCAACCAACGATTTCTTGGTCTTCCTCGTCCTCTCTTCCCTGTCATCCGTCGTTCCAGTGCTCGTCTTGGTAGCCTTACTTCATACATCCGTTTGAAATGTCCAAACCATCTCAATCTGTTTTGCTCCAGTTTGTCATATAGTTTAATATAAACCATTGCACTTAATACCAGCTTCTAAAATAATTAAAATCATTGCCAATTACGGAAGTAACACCTTTTCGTGCTGTCTCCTCATTAGAATGTTTCAGTATGCATTCAACAACTTCTGGAACTATTCAAGGTTGTCTGTTGTTCTCTTGTCAGTTGTTACCCCTTGTGCATGGCGAATAACTTTAGTAAAACACCGTTTAGATTGCTTCTGAAAGGCAAACTCCTCCCGATCTTGTGAGGTATTTCCCAGAACTTCCTACTATATTTGTAGTAACTTCATAATCACTTGAATCCGACAAACTTCCAACATTCTTAGTGGCATCTGCCTCATCTTCCTTTTCAATTTCAAGGTCATCTAGTAAATTGGCCTCTAACTCAACAATGATATCACTTTCTTGTAAAGTTTTTTTATAGAATCTAATCATTTCGACAAACTTATTATTCACACACAGCATAACTAAACTATTCCTTCTTATAACAGGAAAACTACTGCCTATAAGCTTTACATACCATGAAAAGTTACTACAATGTTAAACACATTGATTTTGAAATATTATTCAACAATGGCATTCTACAGAATTAATGTATCATGGAGCACCAAGGTGGGGACAAATTGCCACCAAGAATGGAAAATAAATATAAAGAGAAAACAAGAAGTTCCGTGACGAACTAAAGAGCCTACTTTTCTTAAAATTTAAGATTCATGCCAATGATTAATCTATATGGACCTATCTAGAATAATGACGAAATTAAGCTGGTAATATCGACATTTATAATTAATTCGAAATATACCTGCCATAATGTAGCCTATTAGAGCACTACAGTTGGCAGCCCTGGTGACTGCATATATATTCCTAGTTCCATCTCTTAAGCTACAGATTACAAAATTTTGTCGAAGTCCAGTGCATATCATGGACGTTACATGCAGTGAGACATTGGATCTATCAGTGCGCGTAAACTCATGTTGGCAACAATGTCGTGCATATGTTGGTCAGAAATATTATGATCTATTTTTGTGCAAAGTTTGGATGAAATCCATTTGTTAGTATAGAAGTTACATGCATTTTAAAATTGGACCTATCTGCGGGCTTAGAATCATGGTGGCAACACTGACGAATATAAGTTACTCCAAATTAATCTAGAGTGTCAGGTACTATACGTGTGCAAAGTTTAGAGCTGTTGGCTTGCATACTTTCTGATGTATTGATATTAAGGAAAACACATATTAACAGTTGGCAGCCCTGGTTGCTCATAAGAATACGCTAGTCATATCTGTTATGGTACACATTGCACTTACGAAATTCGGTTGAAATCCAATTGATAGTGTAGAAGTTATACACATTTGAATATTGGACCTAACATCCGGCTTAGAATCATTTTGGCAACAGTGTCATGTATGGCCTCCTGAAAATCAAACTGAAATAATATTATCCATATGTGTACCAATTTTGGAATAGCTACCATGCATACCTTCCATGATATCCAACATGGAGCTCAAATTTAAATTGTGGTTTTTCAGCAGTTGGTAGCACTGACATCATTATCAAATAAGGCGTTAAGATATTCAGGTATAGATCTTTACTCAGACCAAATTTGGTTTCGATTGCTGCAGCCGTTTAGGAGTTGATAGGGGAGGGGGGACGACACACATAGACAGCTAGAAGGACAGACAGACGTACAGACAGACTGACAGACACACATTTTACCGGATCGATCTCATAAGTCTACTTTTTCCTCATTTTTTGCAAAATTTGTAAAGTAGGCTAAATATGTGAAGACATAATATGAAATATGGTGGTAACTGAAGTTTGTGAATATTTTTAAAAATAGCTTAAGTATTACATTACTTAACTGTGAATTCAATTGAAGCATCAAGAGTAATGCAATAAAAGACGGTGACAATATTAGCCCCGCCCTTGGTGCTTCCAGGGTTAATACGGTCTGTCTTCAGACCAGATGACCTCTTTCCTGAAATTCTTCGAATTTATCAACCTTCCCTCGAAATCCTGTTCCGTTGAGTACTTCACTGGCAGTGCATGGGTATCACCACAGGGTGTGCAGAAACGATTCCTTCCACCATCCAGATGACAATTGCATGTGTGTAACGTCTGTGACAATTACTGCGAACGATATCAAGTAGTCAATATTGCAAAAGACTTCCCAAGTCAATCATAGAATTTAGTACGAGTGCAGTGTGAGCTACTTGTTATCACACTGTGATATGATATTTATGCACAATTCATGCGGTTTAGTTATTATATTTAGTATATCTTCTGGGGTCGCCTCCGTGGTGTGGTGGTCAGCGTGCTTCGCTGCCACCCAGAAGGTCCGAGGTTAGCCTAATTTCCCGGTTCTGCCACGAAATTTGAAAAGTGGTATGAGGACTGAAACGGGATCTTCTCAGCTTCGGGTGGTCCAAATGAGTAGAGGGGGTTCGATTCCCATCTCAGCTCTCTTTGAAGTGGATTTCCTTGGTTTTCCACTTGGTCTTCGGGCAAATGCCGGGATGGTGCCCACCATCAGGCCACGGCTGCCTCCTTCCCTCTTCCTTAACTATCCCTCCCATTCTTCCCATCCCTTCCCATCCCTCGTGAGGCCCACTGTTCGCTTTGCAGGTGAGGCCGCCTGGGCGAGGTGCTAGTCCCGCCTCCCAAGTTGTATCCCACGACCCGATGTCAAGCTCCAGGACACTGCCCGCAGAGGCGGTAAAGGTGGGATCCCTAGCTGAGTCCGTGGCAAAAGCCTACCTGGAAGGTAAACTGACTACGAAAAAAAAAAAGAAAATAACTTCTTGATTAATTCCAACTTCTTGGAGGTCCTTCCTTGTTTCTTTAACCCGTTTTTAGTGGACTTCAACTTGGCAATGTACAGTACATGAATATCCTTTTGGTCAACCTACTATTGTTAATCCTTGTGAGGTGCCCATAAAATGTCATCCTTCTCTTACCTATTGTGTCCGTACGTTCTCCGTCTCACTGTACTATTATTCTCTATTTCTCCTTTTCGTCCGTATGGTCCCTTTTCTGGCCCTAATAATTTCCTAAGACTCCAGGTGAAGAATTTATAGGAGTCAAACATATCTGAATAAGCCCTACGCTCGTTTGCAGGTCTAATCCCTTTGGTAGCTCAGTTAGGAAGAAAGGAATTTTGTAGTTTAACGTGACCGTTAATCTTGAGATCATGAGCCACGGGACCTCCTTATTACGCGGAATCTGAACCACAGGACATGGCATTTCACTTCGAAAATCTCACATGCATTGACCGGGAATCGAACCCGGACCGCCTTGGTGAGAGACCGCTGAGCCACCACGCCCCGCTCAGTTAGGAGATGGGCTACATGCACTCTTCTTGCAAGCAAACAATCACACAAGGCATGGCGTGTGTATCCACTAACCTAAGTAAACAGTGATCCAATTGTACAATTCTACACTCTGTTGCATTCAGCTGCAGCGAAGTAATTGAACTGGTCAAGCGCACTGTATGTAAACGTGCATGCATTTAAATGGTATGTGAGCAGGTTCAGGATTGAGGTAATTAGGAATTTATTTATGAGAAGTTCAGTAGCCATTTTTTCAGCAGTGCCTGTACAATTAATGTATACTTTTCAGTTGGTCAACACGCTTTTACCCGATTAGATTGGGCGAGGCAGCTATACTATATATAACACACTTTCGTGAATACAATGAAAATCCACAGCCTGCTTCCAGTCTCCTACCGGGTCAGGAATGGAATGAATGTAGCCCCCATCGAGCGGCGAGGATGTGAAGTGTGCCGGCTGCCGAAGCCTGTCGCACTCCTCTGGGGCAATGATTAAATGAATGACAGATGAAATGAAATGATAGTGGAGAGTGTTGCTGGAATGAAATTGTGACAGGGAAAACCGGAGTACCCGGAGAAAAACCTGTCTGCCTCCGTTTTGTCCAGCACAGATCTCACATGGAGTGACCGGGATTTGAACCACGGACCCAGCGGTGAGAGGCCGGCGTGCTGCCGCCTAAGCCACGGAGGCTCTTCCGTGAATACATTGCATTAAAATTAAATTGTAATAAAACCTAAAACCAAACCAAACCCCGTGGTACCTCAGCCCATGAAGGACCTAGGCCTATCAAGTGACCGCTGCCCAGCCATTTAACCTGGAGAATATACAGGGTGGCCACGAAGTCCCGTTACCCCCCTCTTATAACCAATAGATACCCCTAAACCTAGTTAAATAAGTTGTACACCATTTCTAAGAGAGGTTTTCTTAGGAATATATGGCATTACGAGTCTGAAAGACTAGACTTTGTATGATTTTAAATGCTACAAATGCTGAAAAATGCTAGAAAGGCTGGAGGCTTCTCGCTTCCCTCGAAGCCAAAGAATCTTGACATGTTAGAAAATTATCTGCATAATACTTATTTTGCTTTATTATACTTTACCTTGTTTCAAATTACTCGCGAACGGCAAGTGGAAACCAAGGGCAAAGCAAGATCAAGCGCGCGGGATGCCGTCACGCTCACCAGAGCGCACGGGGACGTGCCCCTTCCATCCAGTCTAAAAACACTTATAGTGGGTGATGTATTGAAGATAGAGATATGCTCTCACGGACTTTTTTGTAGAACTTTTCATGCTGACCAATTCTTACGCTCATAGTATTTTGATATGTTTAACGGTTTGTCCAGCGTAAGCTTAAGAAGCGCACGGACGCCAAGTTTGTTTTCGACTTTTTCACTGAAATCGTTACTGCTTGGCTTCCTTTGATCATACATAAATTATTTTCTACAGAATCTTTTCTCTAGATATCCTTTACAGAATGGTGAAAACCGCATCAGAATTCATCCAGTGGTTCTCGAGATTACCCGAGACATCCAAGAATCGGGGATTTTTGTCTTATACTAACGAAGTAGAGATTGTCGGGGGAACACATGCACCAAGCGGTACTATGACGTCACACACCTCAGTGCATCTGGGTACATTTCGTCCCGTCACCGTAACGAGACGCCAGACCCCAGCGTAACGACGAAGTCGACAAGATCATTCAAAACGATAAAACAGATAGCACACCCTAATACAGTCATCACAAGTAAGACCGGTTATCAGACAGATTCTACACACACCTAAAGTACACCGGGCGATATGACCGTGTTGTCGCAGCCCCTAAACTGAGGAACCAACCAACCATCTCTCACTACCGGCGCTGCCATGTGAACTCCATCAACATCACGTTAGACTATGCTTTCGTTCACTACTTGTAGCCAAGAGACCCGTGACCTTCCCGTCTCCAAAATAGTTACTACGCTTCCTCAACTCAAACTTTCCTTCTCGTCCTCCCAGTGTTTGTCTGCGTTTGGTCGTGAGATAGTGTGTCCATCTATTGGGGATCGCCTACTCAAGGGAACGCAATGACTTGATCTGATCCCCACTGTGGTCACATTTTAAGGAGGTTGGTGTAGCTTAACACCTTGTAACATCCCGTTTTACAAACTCTATTTTACAATATTTTGGTGAAATAATTTCATGAATACCAGCATTTGTTTAGGAGTTATGATTTTAATAGCTAGGCATTACTCAGACTATTTTGTCGTTTATTTTATCAAAACGGTATTTTTCAAATCCGTTTCCCTTGCAACTCCTAAAGTATAAGGTGTATTACATTGGATATTTTATGGCGTTTTTTTAGTGATAGGGTGTCCGGCCCAGTGGGTAAATGGTAGCGCGATAGGCTTAGGTCCGAAGTGCCCCGCGTTCGATTCCCGACCGGGCCATCAGGGATTTTAGTCTCCTGGAGTTAATTTCCGTGACTCGGGGACTGGGTGTAGGCTATGTGACGTCTTCATTCTCACTTCATCCTCATTACGACGCGCAGGTCAACGTCAACTAGAGAGACTTGCACTCGGCCTCTCCGGAGGCCAAACGATCATTCACAGTCATAGGGTATACAGAACAGACCAAAATTGTGTGCCTTGGGTGGATGGTTGTTTGTAAATTTAAATGCAAATTTATGTTATGTTAATTCATCACATGATTAACAAGTAGTTCCGTGAAGAACTAAAGCCTATTTTCATATATCCTACTTATATTAATTGCCGCTATGAACATACAACATTTCAGTTTGATTGCTGTAGTAGATTCGTAGATATTGAGATTCGCCTAAATATTGTTCAGTCCCTTTACATAGGGTGGCTGAGCTAGGGGGATGAGTATGTGAAGAGGGTGGTGTTCAGCTAGGGGAAGTTTAGCGGATGTGTGGAAACTCTGGACGTGTGCTGGAGAGAGTTGTAAAAGGGCGAATGGAGCTCTACGCAACGAGGGTTGTAAATAGTTGGGGCACGCTTCAAGGTGAAAGCTAACAGCTTGCGGAGTGAGTGCTGCGCTGAACAATCTAAGTCGTTGCTGACAGTGCACCAATGCAGTCTGTGTGCGTGCGAGCCAAGAAAGCACGGCCGTTGGTAATGAATAATGCACTAGAGCTTGCACAGCGGTTTTGGAACAATGTGATGACAGGCTAAGGTGTAGGTAGGGAAGCGGACAGTAAAGACAGTGGTGGTAAACAATAACAGTAACTGGGTGTTTATAAAGTGTACTAGTTTACTAGTATAAAGTAATGTTGTAAGGAGCTTCCCTCAACTGTGGGGATAGCTCAAACGAATAAGTGTACAAATACAAGTGTGAAAGGTGTGGTAGATGGTGTAGTGGCTCTCAATCCCCCCTTCCCCTTTAAATAACCAAAATGATAATAATAATAATAATAATAATATTAGCATGTCAAAATCTAATTCATCAACATGGTATTACCATATCAAAATTTAATAATTTATAACACACAGAAAAGGCCAAATTTAATTACCCGCTAGGTCAGCTGAATTCACAGCTAAAAACCTAGGGAGAGAATATTCCTAGTTTCATAGCATTGTGGAATACTCTGATCTAATTTGGAATTAGGGAAAAGGTGGGATGTAACCGAGGTCAAGACCAGCTTGTTGAGAGGAAGGCCTAATGCGTACCTCAGTAGGCCGAATTAATTTGACCCTGCCAAAAGACGTAGAAGGAAAAGGGAATAATCCTCCTAGTAACTTCATGCAATAAATAATATGAAATTCAAGGTGACTCATTATTGTATTAACATAAGTATTACAAACAACTAAACTAGGCAACACCTTAAATATAAAAATGTTATACTTTATTATTATTATTATTATTATTTATTAAATCGTTACAAATACACACATTTTACAAAATTCATAATATCTGTACACATTTTATGAATTTCCTTACACTTCCTACTTATAGTTTAACCTGTAAATTTACAATTATTAAATTATATTGTTACAATATGATAAAGACAGGTCGAAATAGGATATCAAATTCATACAGAGCAGGAAGAGATATCACATATGCCACTAAAAGGTGCAACCTTGTGTGTGGCATGCATATCGTTGATTACTATTTCTAAAAATTGTATAATGGCTTAGCCGAATAACACGTTCTATGTAAATGATGTATACACAAAAAAATAATGAATAAGAAGGAAAATTGAATTTGTGTTTTATAAACTTGTAGGCTCAACTAATTATATTTTCAATTTTATTTTGTTTTCTCTGAGAAAATGTTTTATTTGCATCTTCATGTTTGCATGATTTCCTTTAAATTCTTTTAATTTAATTGGGAGAATGTTATATAATTTTGGTGAGAAATACAGCAAGTTACGTTTGGCTATACCTAACTTAGGTTGATATAAAATAGAGTGATTCTCTGTAATACTTCTGGTTTCATACCCGTGGCTAACAACTTGAATTCTATTTCTATCTTTAAAAATGTATTTATATATTTCAAAAGCATACAATTGTTTAATGTTGAAGACCCTTGTCTCAGCATACAGTCTCATAGTCGGATATAATCTATCTTTCTTCAACATTATTCGTAATATGAGATTCTGCACTATCTGAACACTTTTTAGTACATTTTCATAGGCGCCTCCCCAGGCAAGAATACCATATGTAAGAACTGACTGGACTAGAGCATGGTAGATTTCTCTTATTAATTTGTAATTGACAATATGTTTTAAATTGTGAAATATATAGATTGTTCTTCTTATTTTACTTGTAAGGTGTTTGCATTGGCTTTTCCATTTCATGTCACTATCTATAAATAATCCCAGATATTTAACTGTATCCACTTTAGCTATTTTAGGACAGTCACAGTTCTGATTACAGTTCAAAGTGTGTATTTTTAGTTCATTAAAATTATCTTCAACTGCTTTTAAACTGAATCTTACGAACTTTGATTTATTTATATTTAAAAATAGTTCGTTACCATCTAACCATACCTTTAACAATTTCAATGCCGCAGTTGCAATTTGTTTTAATTTCCCCATGTTCTTCCTTCAACACAAACTACCGTATCATCTGCGTATGATATGACATTAACATTTTCAATTCCATGTATAGATGATTCAATATCGTTGATAAAAATCAAAAATAATAATGGACCCAGCACTGTGCCTTGTGGTATTCCTCTTTTCACTCTTAAAGGTAGACTTGTAGTTCCATTTATTCTAACGTATTGAATCCTTTCAGTCAAATAGCTTTCTATCAATTTCAGTGCTATGCCTCTGATGCCATATCTTTCCATCTTCTGAAGGAGAACATGGTGAGGTATGGTGTCAAAAGCCTTCTCTAAGTCGAGAAATATGCCCAAGGTCGGTTTCATACTGTACATATTTTCATAAATTCGCCTAGTTAATTCCCCAATAGCATCAGTGGTGCTGACATTTTTTATAAAGCCAAATTGTCTAGTTGATAGTAGATTGTGTTTCTTCAAAAACTGATAAATATGATTTTTTATACATTTTTCAAATAATTTTGATATGACTGTCGTTAACAATATCGGTCGATAGTTCTTTAGTTCTGAAGGATTGCCTGCTATATGATCCCAGTAGGTTATGATTAGGGCCACGCGAAATTAAAACCCCGTGAATTTAAAACGCGTTTCAACCAACACATCCCTCGTCCAAATGACGATTTGTATTCCCGCATTATAATTTACAACTAAAAATACTAAAGTAATTCCCCCAAATAGTATGAAAGGAAATAACGACATGAAGTAAGGCAAAAGCTACTCCAGAAAACAAAGTTGTTTGACACAACCAAACAAGTCGCTTATTGCGACCGGACCGTCTGAAGGACACCTGTCAACTGAGTTGGCGAGGAGCCGTTCTGACAAAGTTAAAGCCAACACCCACCCTTAAGAGCATACGGAAACTAAATAATGAAGAAATCCCCACCCTGTAATAATGCAACGCAAAATGAGGAGGACCACATCCCCTTCCAAAATGCCTTAACCTAAAACTTGTCTTAAATTTATATCTGAATTGCCACACGACACGTGGCTAGGGAATGCACTACGAGAGTCAAATTGAAAGTTTTTAGAATTAATAGTCTTAGCAAATTCAAAGTTTTGTCAGATCCCTGTTAGATAAGATTTTAGCAATACTATACTGTTTTATGCCTCTCCCCAGAGGAAAAGAAAATTTCCTCCGGGAAGGGGTCTTCGACACTCCCAAGTTCTGCGTGTGAGATTCAAGAAGGCTGGATACTGACTCGTTATTGTTCGCTGAGGGCTTGCTTTCCAGGGCGAACGTGACTACCCCCTCTCCACTGCACAGTTTGGTCGTGCCAACCTAACTTGGGGGCGCAGACCACCATAACAACGACATAGTCCAAGAGAAATGTTGGTACCACAACTGGTGCCATGACCCAAATTTTTAAGAGTTTACTCAGAAGTGCTACGACGAAATGTTCCCAGGGTAGAAACTCAACCCACTAATGGGGCTTAAAGGGGTTTCTAGGAAACTGTGCGCAGCAGTCCACTTCACAACAGCAGCGTAGAAATGTAAATCTTCCAGAGTATTAACGTCAGCTCCTATCTCAGGCAACAAATGTAGGTTCAAGGGTTTGGGGAACCAATTAGCTGGTAGCAGGAGTGCTTGCGAAATACACCACCTCCAGGACGTTGCGAAATAGTAGCAATCTTCATGTAACGATGTTAAAAGTCGTTACATCCTCGCCCTCCCAAAGAAGACGATGGGGTGAGAACAGCAGGAATGGTGGTGAGTCGCTGGGCATCTGGCAGATGAAAGGTTACCTCCGAACTCCGCCAGCAGATCTCGAAGTACAACCCCTCAGGAAGGAGGATGCCATCGAACTTGGTATTGTACAGGCCCCCAGGGGCTGCACCCCCTGAAGCCACCCTCCATCATCTATCAAAACCACCCCTAACTGGCAAACATCATAAGTCCAGAACAGTATCTCTTACACAGCAAGGGCGGCCGGCCAGCTTGGAAGGCTTGCCAAACACTTGCATCACAATCACAAACACCTACACAATGGCTAACTAGGACACCTACATCGATGGAATGCCGACGAAGCAACACCAAAGCCTATAAGAGGAAGGCCTTAATGAGGACACACTCTCTCTCGATTATCAGTCATACAGTGTGTCAGCCGGAGGCCCTGGTACAAGCTGTTATCATCAGGTGAGTCAGCAGTGTTCAGATATCCTATAATCTGTAAAACCTACCCCACAAACTTGTACACATAATTTGCACTATTGTTCACACTTCCCTAAAAGGGACATACAATTTCATACATCACTGACCAATAAATACTTGGTCAGTAAACTACACCTCGTACTCGTAATTACACGCCTCTTCACATCCTAACACCCTTCCCGTCTCGTCACGAGTAAGCGTGACAACAGTAGCCGGTGATCGCCTACTCAAGTTCTATTGTGTCTCTCACACGCGACCGCTGGCTGCAAGCCGCCAGCATAGCTGACACAAGCAGGACTGTTATATAATTCCTTTCGACCAGCTGGGAGTCCAGTACATTAACATGGCTTAAAGGATCATCCCCTAATCGACACCTACGTCTTCGTAGGAGCACCCCCTATCATTTAAACGTGATACAACACTCTACACTGGTGAGCTTACCCAGCTACGGTAAGCTGCCCTCTCTAAGAATCACCTTCCAAATCAGTACACTAACACTATTGTTTTAGACCTAACCACCCCCAACTAAGGGATCTAAAACAGTATGGTACTGTCAACCTGGGCCCAGGTTGAGAGTACACGTCCCACATGAAATTTCCCAACTGAAACACACCATTACTACAGCAGAATAAATTCAATTTAGGTTCCCTTAGCGGGAACGGGTGGCTCCAGACTAGCATGCTAGCCTTAAGCAAGGTTATGTCATCTGAAGACAGATGAGGAAAGTCACACCACATTTGTACGTCACTGAAACTCAGTAAGCAGTTGTTTAAGTTGTATCCGGGGTGCTTGAGGCCTTAATCAAAAGTTCCTCACAAGTGAGTGGGTCTTCAGGGCATCACTAAAATGTTCACTGAAGGGGGGTGGGAGTATCACACGATAGGGCATCTGACCACACGAGAAAACTGATTTTGAGTTAAGAAATTTAAAAAAATTAACCACCATTACCAAATAGGATAACTAAACTAAAATTATGAATACTCATAGAGATTACCAGGAATAAAGAAGAAAAATTTTACAGAATTCTCAAAAAATATCCTACCAAACCCCTTAAAATGAAAGAGAAAACCCCTCCTTGAGACGGGAAATCAAAGGGACCTACAAATTTGCCCACCAAAAATTTTAAACAATTTTCCAAAATGAATGTACTTTAACCAAACCGAAGGACCATTTCTCTGCGACTTCACGAAATTAGGGCAGCACGTGACTATTTCAATACTCGCAATGACAATTACATAAATATGCCACACGGGGCATTCCACTAAAACAACTGCACTTATAATACCGCACGTGGCATTACTCAAGAAAAATACATTACAAATTACCTACTGCACCGAAAGCATCACACAGAGTTCGTTTTGATATGCACACAAACACAATTTACATGTCTTGCTCAATTTCACATGCCCCATGAACCGCACTGCCCTCAGTGGCCTCCAAGGACAGGAGGAACAGAGACCACAACATCCTATCACACAAGCATACTAACAGCAAGACAAACAAAATAAGGAAAAGCCACGTCACCCACATAATTCATACATTCACACTCCCGGCACCTGGGTTGAGAACTGAACCCAAGGCCAAGGACTCGTGCAAGGTGGAGGACTGGCTCCGCACAACGATTCACACTAATATAATAAAAAGACCCTTAATTCCATCGGGCCGTCACCCCGATACATCTCCCACTCCATAACTGCCTACGGGCTCTGTTCCCGGCGACAACACAAAACATAAATAACCCTAAATTCCATAGGACAACTTGCGAACCAGGAAAACAGCACGAGGACTGCAGTTCACAACCTGACGTGAATTATTAAAACAGTATGCACTATCGTTCACACACTACACGAATCTTACCTAAACTATCCCTCTGGTCCAAACACGACCCCACAGAGGGTACTTAACATCTTCGCCCACAAAGGCCTCAGAAGATGACAGTACAACACTTTAAACTATCCCTCTGGTCCAAACACGACCCCACAGAGGGTACTTAACATCTTCCCCCACAAAGGCCTCAGAAGATGACAGTACAACACTTTAAATTATCCCTCTGGTCCAAACACGACTCCACAGAGGGTACTTAACATCTTCCCCCGCAAAGGCACGCCGCCTCAGAAGATGACAGTACAACACATTACCAAAACATAAATACACATTCGACACAAGGTAGGGCACCCACCAACGTCATCAGTACAGCCACCAAGTGTCACACACACCCTAGTGCACGCGGCTCACCTTCCAATCACACAACACAGTCAACCAAAACCCCGAAAATTTCCCTAAATAGCGTTACCACAGACCACAGACATCTCTAACGTGTGTCACCTACCATTAATGTTCACCATCCAAATACTGGGTGACACTTTATGACCACACTCAAATCGAACCCATGATGCTTCAACGCACCACTGTCATCAAAACGTTCTTAGAACATTGACTCCACGAAGCTACTTAAAATCTCAAAATTCACAACCTCCTCGACTTACAACACGTGTCTGTATCTCACGAAATACTAACGCCAATAAAATCCCTCCCAGAATATCAACACCAAATTATTCAGAATTACGAATCACAACAGTGACAGATGTTACATCTCAAAAGGCATGAAGCAATTAAAATCTTCAAAATAAGTCCATAAATCCAGCTCACACCAACCACATTGGAACCTCACACACCCAAGATGACGGGGCTACACAAAATTTTAACGAACCCAGAACTTTTCAGAGTTGAGACTACAACAGAAACGCTAGCGGTCTAACAGATCAAGGCTGCAAGTTATAAATAACTAACCAACTAATGCACTGAAGCACCCTCAAGCGAAAACTCCAGAATCAAAATATCAAAACATGCATGAACGCCTACAACAGCTGATTGTGAAGTGAACACACCCAAGCTAACGGGAGTCTACATGAAATCTCACGAACCTACAACCCTTCAGAAATGTGACCACAATAGAATAACCTAGCCGCCTAACAGCAAGAACTGCAAGTTATGAATAACTAACGAACCAGCCTACTCAATGCCATCGCAAACGAAACACTGCAACCTCAAAAAATCTCAAAATCAGACTAGCGAACACAGCAGCTGACATACAGCGACAGCTCAGAATGCCACCGCAGGGTCATCTCCCTAAAGGAAAACTTTCACCAACCGAACTACCAAATAATGTTTCTTTTACTACCCCTAAAAAATTAACAAGTATTCCCAGAGCTAGTAACTTCATCACCGGAACTCGAACACAGGACTCCAGTTCCTAACATTCATCCATCATCCATCACACATCCTTCCCAAACATCTCATTATAAGATTTAACCACCCACGACAATAACCCGTTACTTTCAAATATGCAAATTAGCAGTCGTACAGATATCATGAACCTAAACTAATAGTATTGCGGACTCTTACCAAGGGGGCCTCTGTAGAGGTCTTTTAACCCCGACTCCCCACTGACTGAGCGGCCTCAACTACCCAAAAAAAAATTGCCTGTCACCGAGATAACGAAGTCCCATACCTTCAGTCACTCGACTCGGGCAAATACTATATACTGTACACCCTGCCCGGGCCCAATCAAGATGGTACTCACTCCCCAAATTAACTGGACTCCTGACAGTAGATCCCCGTACGAAGCACATCTGCATAATAGGTCCAGTTCAAAATGCAACTAATACAACTAATATAAATAACAATCCACCTTACGTTAATGGCAATTAGGCCTCAATTTACTCCCACCCTAATTCAAATTGCAAACTTACATCAATTCAGTAAAAATGTAGACTTTCACGACCGGCGTTGAAATAGGAATCTCCGTTTCGCGGGCTTATAGGTCGTGTTCCAAGGACATTTTGTCGTCCTGACGTTTCGCTGAATACTGCGTTCAGCATGTTCACAGGTTACATGAAGCGAGGTAAAACAAGTAAACAGAAGATATATAAATAGTCAACAACCCACACATAGAGGCTACCATAGCAACGGCGTACCACATAAAAGTAATGCATCAAGGACAGGGCTGCTCGTCTGTTGCATCTTCTCGTCTACGACGGTCAATAAGGGCAGGCTTGAGGGGATTAAGGACTGGAAGCCAAGCTCTGTTCACACGTTCTGCTTCCTCCTTAAGATTGAAGCTGTTAGTATGCTTCAGGATTTCAATGGCCTCCCTTTGTAGCCTGGCATGATAAGACACCGTGGTGGACAGAACTTCGGTGTCTCCATATCTTATATCGTGACCTGCAAGTAGCGAGTGTGCTGCTACAGTGGATTTATCTGTTTGTCCCAGCCGGCTGTGTCGTTCGTGCTCCTTGAGGCGAGTGGCAATACTTCTTTTCGTTGTTCCAATATATGCTTGGCCACAATCACACGGGATTTTATAAACCCCTGCCGCGGTATGAGGATGTCGCTTATCTTTAGCGGACCTAAACATGTCCTTAATTTTTCGTGTCGGCCTGTATATGGTCTTTATATCATGGGACTCGAGTAGCCTCCCTATTCTGTCCGTGACCTTTTTTATATATGGAAGAAAAGCTCTAGCCAGGGGCTGCTTGTCTCCAATTACCCTTGTAGTTGGACGTCTCGGATGGAGTGCTCGCTGGATATCTTTCTGGCTGTACCCATTCGCGCATAAGGCCTCGTTGAGGTGTTCAATTTCTTGTTGTAAGCACTGCTTATCACAAATTCTTTTAGCGCGGTCAGCCAGTGTTTTTATAACTCCGTATTTCTGTCGTGGGTGGTGGTTGGACGTCTTATGTAGATATCGGTCAGTATGGGTCGGCTTACGGTAAACTGTATGTCCCAAAGTTAGATCAGCGGTCTTCGTTACCATAACGTCGAGAAACGCGATTTTCTGTTCATTTTCTAACTCCATGGTAAACTGAATGTTCGAGTTCTGGCTGTTAAGATGTTGTAAAAACAGATTTAATTGATCTTTACCATGGCCCCATATTACAAAGGTATCGTCCACGTATCGTAGCCACACTTTAGGTTTCAAAGGTGCGGTCTCTAGTGCTATTTGTTCAAATTGTTCCATGAAGAAATTCGCGATCACCGGACTAAGGGGACTGCCCATGGCGACGCCATCAATTTGTTCATAGAAATCACCCTTCCACAGGAAATAGCTAGCGGTGAGGCAGTGGCGGAATAAGGCGGTGATATCATCAGGAAAAATCCGTGCGATGTACTCCAGGGCTACCTTTATAGGTACTTTCGTGAAAAGAGAGACCACGTCAAAACTTACTAGTAAGTCACCAGCTTCTAGTTGAATAGTTTTCAACTAGAAGCTGGTGACTTACTAGTAAGTTTTGACGTGGTCTCTCTTTTCACGAAAGTACCTATAAAGGTAGCCCTGGAGTACATCGCACGGATTTTTCCTGATGATATCACCGCCTTATTCCGCCACTGCCTCACCGCTAGCTATTTCCTGTGGAAGGGTGATTTCTATGAACAAATTGATGGCGTCGCCATGGGCAGTCCCCTTAGTCCGGTGATCGCGAATTTCTTCATGGAACAATTTGAACAAATAGCACTAGAGACCGCACCTTTGAAACCTAAAGTGTGGCTACGATACGTGGACGATACCTTTGTAATATGGGGCCATGGTAAAGATCAATTAAATCTGTTTTTACAACATCTTAACAGCCAGAACTCGAACATTCAGTTTACCATGGAGTTAGAAAATGAACAGAAAATCGCGTTTCTCGACGTTATGGTAACGAAGACCGCTGATCTAACTTTGGGACATACAGTTTACCTAAGCCGACCCATACTGACCGATATCTACATAAGACGTCCAACCACCACCCACGACAGAAATACGGAGTTATAAAAACACTGGCTGACCGCGCTAAAAAAATTTGTGATAAGCAGTGCCTACAACAAGAAATTGAACACCTCAACGAGGCCTTATGCGCGAATGGGTACAGCCAGAAAGATATCCAGCGAGCACTCCATCCGAGACGTCCAACTACAAGGGTAATTGGAGACAAGCAGCCCCTGGCTAGAGCTTTTCTTCCATATATAAAAAAGGTCACGGACAGAATAGGGAGGCTACTCGAGTCCCATGATATAAAGACCATATACAGGCCGACACGAAAAATTAAGGACATGTTTAGGTCCGCTAAAGATAAGCGACATCCTCATACCGCGGCAGGGGTTTATAAAATCCCGTGTGATTGTGGCCAAGTATATATTGGAACAACGAAAAGAAGTATTGCCACTCGCCTCAAGGAGCACGAACGACACAGCCGGCTGGGACAAACAGATAAATCCACTGTAGCAGCACACTCGCTACTTGCAGGTCACGATATAAGATATGGAGACACCGAAGTTCTGTCCACCACGGTGTCTTATCATGCCAGGCTACAAAGGGAGGCCATTGAAATCCTGAAGCATACTAACAGCTTCAATCTTAAGGAGGAAGCAGAACGTGTGAACAGAGCTTGGCTTCCAGTCCTTAATCCCCTCAAGCCTGCCCTTATTGACCGTCGTAGACGAGAAGATGCAACAGACGAGCAGCCCTGTCCTTGATGCATTACTTTTATGTGGTACGCCGTTGCTATGGTAGCCTCTATGTGTGGGTTGTTGACTATTTATATATCTTCTGTTTACTTGTTTTACCTCGCTTTATGTAACCTGTGAACATGCTGAACGCAGTATTCAGCGAAACGTCAGGACGACAAAATGTCCTTGGAACACGACCTATAAGCCCGCGAAACGGAGATTCCTATTACATCAATTCATTCACACATGAGTAATTCATTCAATCAACAGGAGGAAAAAAACTAGAAGGACTACAGAAGAAAATAAATTTGACATCAAAGGAAAACCAGTTCGATCCCTAGTCAGGACAGCAATAAAAATCGCATCACACACACTCTTTCATCCTGAACACAATCAACCACAGAAATACATTCATACTTCCACCAGACACACATGCTCCCTTCCCTGAACAATTCTAAATTCCCCATTTACACCAGTATGTTGGTATTCGGATCGTCAAGACACTATAACGTCAACGGAGTATCAACTCACGTGAGGACCTGATAAAACAACCCGTAGTTGTAGCCCTGAAATCATAGTTCTCCTTACATCGTAAAAATACGTCCTAAAACGGAAGACACGAATCGGGGGAAAATATTTATTTACACCCTAAATGAGATGCGACCTGAAGGTGAATGCCTCCCAGAAAAATCCCACTTAGTAAGTCACTCAACGAAACACACACTAAGATACTGAATATTAAAGCCATTTAATACTTGACCAATTTAGATGACAACCTAACCTTAAAATCCCATGTCACAACAAGACAATTTACTCTCCCCCCAATTACTAAGCAAACTTAAACATCAAACAACATACATAAACACTCACCTGATTCATTTATACTGAATTAGCACACACGCAATTCGACACTTAACATCATTCAAAACACAATTACCGAACGCACATATGGGCAGCAATGCCACCATTCCCCAGAATTAATTTAACGAAGAATAAATTGACAACACCAAATTTTAATACTCCCACGGTCCAATTTAATTTGACAGAACTACCAACAGCTAAATAATTAACCCCCAGCTCAAGAAATGACAACAAAACTTGAAATGTTTGGCTTAACGAACAGCTGACAACTACCAATAATACCTCACACGTATTATGCACAGCGAATTGCAGAATTTCAGCCTTACATCACTAACAATTATTAAGAATAATTAGAGATTTACCCCCAAGGAACCTGCTGATGATAAATCCACACACGCAATTCACATTTTCACTGACATCAGTTGCATAAAATAATAACTTGTCACAGCCGCCAGCCATGATTGTTCAAAATCACTACGTGATTCAACAGGCGTGCACTAAACGCACATCAAAACAGACACTAAGTTATTCTTACTGGAAATACAAGCTTATTAATTCCAGCCTATTTTCAAGAGAATTTAAAACGTCAATCATTTTAATTTTACCAATACTACTTCCAATCAGACAAACATTTTATTCTTTCCAAACACGTGACACAATTTATTCAAAACAACACTTCCCGAGGTGTACTTTTAGCACAGGCGCAGTAAAATTGAGCTGGACTATTTCCTACAAGAAACAGAATGAATTTACAACCACCCCAAAACCATACAAACAGCATATCAAAACTCACCACGTGTGAAATTCTTTCAGCCGGCAATCCGTCAATCTGGCAACGCAGCTCCGCCATTACTATCTCAGCAGTCCTGACTCCCGTTCAGCGCACTCTTGACTGTCAATTACAGCGATCTTCTCGTCTAACAGCTGACGATATGAGTTGCTCATTTGGTCCTCGGTGTACACAGCAAGTTATTTTACATGAAATCAAATCACAACAGATATTAGGTTATGCTCTAATTACTAGCCTACCTATTGGAAAGAAGAAGAATTAGTAAGGAGGACCGAATCTACGTTAATTAAGTTACTGAATTTAATTTAAATTAATTACTGCAATCAGTCAATAGGAAAGATTATTTGCTAATGGCAAGATCACAGAACAAACCACGCTCTGTGCTACCACTGTAGTGGCTCTCAATCCCCCCTTCCCCTTTAAATAACCAAAATGATAATAATAATAATAATAATATTAGCATGTCAAAATCTAATTCATCAACATGATATTACCATATCATAATTTAATAATTTATAACACACAGAAAAGGCCTAATTTAATTACCCGCTAGGTCAGCTGAATTCACAGCTAAAAACCTAGGGAGATAATATTCCTAGTTTCATAGCATTGTGGAATACTCTGATCTAATTTGGAATTAGGGAAAGGGTGGGATGTAACCGAGGTCAAGACCAGCTTGTTGAGAGGAAGGCCTGATGCGTACCTCAGTAGGCCGAATTAATTTGACCCTGCCAAAAGACGTAGAAGGAAAAGGGAATAATCCTCCTAGTAACTTCATGCAATAAATAATATGAAATTCAAGGTGACTCATTATTGTATTAACATAAGTATTACAAACAACTAAACTAGGCAACACCTGAAATATAAAAATGTTATACAATAAACATATGATCCCAGTAGGTTATGATTAGGGCCACGCGAAATTAAAACCCCGTGAATTTAAAACGCGTTTCAACCAACACATCCCTCGTCCAAATGACGATTTGTATTCCCGCATTATAATTCACAACTAAAAATATTAAAGTAATTCCCCCAAATAGTATGAAAGGAAATAACGACATGAAGTAAGGCAAAAGCTACTCCAGAAAACAAAGTTGTTTGACACAACTAAACAAGTCGCTTATTGCGACCAGACCGTCTGAAGGACACCTGACAACTGAGTTGGCGAGGAGCCGTTCTGACAAAGTTAAAGCCAACACCCACCCTTAAGAGCATACGGAAACTAATTAATGAAGAAATCCCCACCCTGTAATAGTGCAACGCAAAATGAGGAGGACCACATCCCCTTCCAAAATGCCTTAACCTAAAACTTGTCTTAAATTTATATCTGAATTGCCACACGACACGTGGCTAGGGAATGCACTACGAGAGTCAAATTGAAAGTTTTTAGAATTAATAGTCTTAGCAAATTCAAAGTTTTGTCAGATCCCTGTTAGATAAGATTTTAGCAATACTATACTGTTTTATGCCTCTCCCCAGAGGAAAAGAAAATTTCCTCCGGGAAGGGGTCTTCGACACTCCCAAGTTCTGCGTGTGAGATTCAAGAAGGCTGGATACTGACTCGTTATTGTTCGCTGAGGGCTTGCTTTCCAGGGCGAACGTGACTACCCCCTCTCCACTGCACAGTTTGGTCGTGCCAACCTAACTTGGGGGCGCAGACCACCATAACAACGACATAGTCCAAGAGAAATGTTGGTACCACAACTGGTGCCATGACCCAAATCTTTAAGAGTTTACTCAGAAGTGCTACGGCGAAATGTTCCCAGGGTAGAAACTCAACCCACTAATGGGGCTTAAAGGGGTTTCTAGGAAACTGTGCGCAGCAGCCCACTTCACAACAGCAGCGTAGAAATGTCAATCTTCCAGGGTATTAACGTCAGCTCCTTTCTCAGGCAACAAATGTAGGTTCAAGGGTTTTGGGAACCAATTAGCTGGTAGCAGGAGTGCTTGCGAAATACACCAGCTCCAGGACGTTGCGTAATAGTAGCAATCTTCATGTAACGATGTTAAAAGTCGTTACAGATGGGATGGCTGTCTATCTATTTGTGGGAATACTGAGAGACACACTTACCGGAGGTACGATGTCAGCGTGAGGTCAAGCAGAGTCTCCGACGATAACAGATAACCTCCCTCAAATTGGGGGCCTTTTTATGTATTTGCATGCTGCTGCGTTTGCACATAGCTGTTTGGATGAGCAGTGCTTGTGTATTTGTTTGGGTGTTAGGCAAGCGCTTGGGTAACAGCTGTGGTTAACTGTTCCTGCTTGGCGTGGAAAGAAATGTATTGTTGTAGCTGTTGCTTCCAGCTTGGGGGCGTCTAAAGGGTGAAATCAGTGTAGGGCGTTGGGCTGATGGTTGTAATCGGTGTGGATGGTAGGAGGTGTAATTGCAGATAACTGTAGATGTAGATTCTAGCTCTAGATTAGTTGTATGACCCATGGTGTATGCAAATATGTCTCTTAATGGCGCTAAGACATTAGAGCTTTTACAATATTTCGGATGGTTGCCATGTTGGATTTTTATGTATATAGATCTTAGAGTTATATACTATTACATGAATATTATTGTGTAGGTGTAGTATTCAAACTTCAATCGCATGATTAGGACACAAGAAATGAAAATCAAATTTTAAAATTTCGCACTACTGCCATCTTGTGGTTATGAAAACAAGTGAAGTAAATTAGATGCCCGTTGATTACAATTTGTATAAACATAAACCAAGGTTTACTGCGCTCGGATGGTTAAATCGCGGGAAGAGTCCATTTAAATATCTATATTTCACGTCACCGCCATGTTGGATTTGTGCTTACCAGGTTATTGCAAGTCCCATAGGTGAACTTATTTTCATAACCTCTATCAACATACAATATTTAAGTTTGATTGCTATCATAGATTAATAGATATTGAGAACTGTCTAAATATTTCTTTTGGTCGTCATGTTGGATTTTTATATGTACGTTATAGAGGTATGTACTATTAGATGACGAGTTTTGCTTAGGTTCATTATTCAAACGATCACTTCGATCGCATGATTAATACACAAGAAATGAAGAGTTAATTTTAAAATTGCGCACAGCCACCATCTTCAGATTATGTTACAATTGAACTAAATTCGATGCTAGTGCATTAAAATGTGTATAAGCATTTACTGTACCATATTTACTGCACCGAGATGGTTAAATCACGAGAAAAGTATATTAAAATGCTTCACATTCCCTTGTCCGCCATGTTCGTTTTATATTTCACTGGTTTTTGGAAGTTTCATAGCTGAACTTCTAGTAGTACACTTTATGACCGTAAAAAATTTCAGGGTGATATCAGTACTAGTTTCGGAGATATAGAATGCCAGTGAAATATTTCGCACAGCCGCCATTTTGAGGTTATGTAGACAATTGAACTATGTTAGATGCCAGTGCATTACAATGTGCTTAGACAGTTTCTGTTCTAAGTTTCATTGCGTTTGATTGGTAAATCGCGAGAGAGGTCTATTTAAAAGTTTCAACTTCGCTTGTCCGCCATGTTCGATTTGTAGTCAACTGGTTTTTGAAAATCTCAGAAGTGAACATTTAGTAGTGCTCTATATCTCCGTACAAAATTTCAGGGTGATATCAGTAATAGTATCGGAGATATAGAATGCCGGTTAAATATTTCGCTCAGCCGCCATCTTGAGGTTATGTAAACAATTGAACTAAATTAGATGCCAGTGCATTACAATGTGTATAAACATTTGGTGTACCAAGTTTATGCGTTTAGATTGTTAAATGGCGAGAAAACCCCATTCGCTTGGCCGCTATGTTCGTTTTGTAGTTACCAGGTTTTTGAAGGTCTCGTGAACTTTTAGTAGTACCCTTTATCACCGTACTAAGTTTCAGGGTGATATTGGTAATAGTTTCGGAGATATAGAATGCCGATGAAATATTTCGTACAGGTGGCATGTTAAATTGGAAGGCACGGTCGTGGTCGGCCAAAATGTTGCTATGACCTCAGCGAGTTTCACTGAAATCACCCCAGCCATTTAGAAGTTATTAAAGGTGGTCACACACATACGCACACATTTTTAGCCTACACACGGACGAAAGGTGATCTCATAAGCCTACTGTATTTTATCATAAATGAAAATAGGCTAAGCAATATAAATTAATAAAACTCAAAAACATAGTCAAAATCCGTCAAAGAGGCACAACAAGTTTAAAAAAATCAACGAAAAGGTACTCAAAATCCCCCCCAAAAACGTAAACAATCAGAATTAGTCAAAATAAAAAAAATAAACAAATTAGTCAAGAAAGCGCTAAAAGTCCAAACAAAATACAAAAAACATCTAAGTTAGTCCAAATCCAAAACAAATCTAATCACAATTAGTCAAAATTAGTGAAAACCAGCTCAAACATTCCAAATATATGTATTTTATTTAGTCAATTTACCCTCTAGGTTTGTGGTTCCCACGGACTCAGCGAAGGAACTCACCACTACCGCCTCTATGGGCAGTGTCCTGGAGCTTGGAACATCTGGTCGGGATGGATACAACTGGGGAGGTGTGATCAGCACTTCGCCCAGGCAGCCTCACCTGCAAAGCGAACAGGGGCCTCATGAGGAAGGGGAAAAGATAGGGATGGATTGGCTAGGAAGAGGGAAGGAGGCGGCCGTGGCCTTACAGTAGGTACTGTCCCCGTTTACCCGGATAGTAGGCTGTCAGATATCCGCCCCCTCAATCGGATTGCCAACAATCAATCGCACCAGCTCAGCTACATCAATGAAAATGGCACTGACAGATACTACCGAGGTTTGAACACAGAAGTTACCAAGAAAAATTATTGTGGAACACACCAAAATAGACGGGGTTTCATACTGACTTTTACTTACCTCTTATAAATATCTCGGGGATTGGGTTGACAACAGGATCCTTAAAGTATGCTCTCACAATAACCATCACCATGACATTTAAAAATGAACCAGACCGAAGACGAGAACTTTGAACTGTACAAAAGCTTTATTTTCAAATAAAGAGTATGATTTTCACAACTCAACAAAATAAACGTGGCTATCAGTAGCCTATGTCAATCTGACTACGTCCTCCTAAAGGACTTGCAAATTTATCAAACAATATGTTAGCTCCCATGAGCTCAAAATAACGTAACATTTTATAACACATTTGGATTGGATGAGGAAGTCAGGGTACGACATATATAGAGCATTTGGTTTCTTTTAATAAACATAGCACTTGTATTAATAGGCACAAGGCCGGAGTATCGACCTCACCCTCTTATAACCAGATGTCTGGCCAGCTGGTCTACTCCTCAACCTGGCGCATGCCCGTCAAATGGGGCTCCCTACTCACACCACACTGTGTAAGAATTCAGCTCCTTTTAAATCTTTAAATGTCTACAAGACAACTCATACATATTGACGCAAATCTTTCAAATGCTTAACTCACATCCCACTGGATTATTTTGACTATCCTTAAACTTGTTAAGTTATCATCCAAATGTTTAAAAAGCATAGTTTAGAGTATGAAACACACTCTTAAATGTTTATAACAAAATCACATAAATTATTTATAACAATTAGAAATTGTTTATAATATTGTCGAAGATAATTACAAAATTTTTAAACACGCCTTTAACATTACTTTCGTTCCACATTATTGTCAAAGATATTTACATTTATTATTTACAATATCAACATTTAAATTATTTAAATTATTAATTTAAGAAATATATTGAACCACATGTTTTATCCGGTTGGTAAATTCATAATCGTGTTTAATATAATCGACCAATGAAGGTTAGTTATACATGTACATGTCACAATCTGGTTTAATAAAGGTTGTAATAATTTTAATCATTTGTGACGGTAATCTTCATTCAAAATCTTATCTCAAATTCTTTCAAAACTCTTGTTAATTATAACAGTAAATTCACTTGATTAATTTTCAACGAACTATGACAATACACTCTAGCGGAAAATACTTCGCTTACAAAATAATGCACAAACTGCATTCAAAATAGCCCAAAATTCATCATATATTAAAATATACGGCAACAAAATCTTCCACAGCATTTACAAAAAACCTCCCCTAACACAATCTTTATCATTATTAATTACTGTGGGAATCTCCTTCATTTATTTAAGGGCATTATACATCAGCGACTTTCAACATGTCCGCTGCACTATCGATTATACATTCATAGTTCCACTTAAAAATTCATATATCAATAATTGTTTCAAAACTGTTGTCATTTAAACTTCGTGGATTTCATTCATGAATCGAAATGAAATAAAAATTTGCCAATCACAAACAAATTTAATAGTGAATACGCTTATATACGCCTGTCTGGTCTATCAAAATTTAAGATTAACATCTTCAAAGAATTGTAGTATAAAAATACTATCATCAAACAAAGTGCGACTAACTGCAAAATAGTCGAATAGAATCCAACTAGACTGGGAAATGCAAACATCATTATATAAATCTCTATATGAGAAAAAACCTAACACAAGTTTCACGAATTTAATGCATTCAATAATTCATAATTAATGTTCATCTTTCACAAAATTGCCTAAGATGCAATGGTCGTTCATGACTGACGATAAATGTCTGTGTTGCAATCAATTCAAATAACGACTAGTATTTCCAAGATCGTCGACAACGTACTGGATTTTAACGCTCTAAAATCATTTAAATGTTCTTCCTTCTTGATGATGACAGAAAATTGGTCAAAGTAATTAAACTGGGGTAGAATTACTTTAATAAAGTGACACGCTGTCTGAATTTAAATCTGCCATAAAAAACATTAACTTACATTCAAATCGTGACTACAAAAATAAGCAAATTACTGAAAAATCTAAATATCCGTCTCAACTGATTCAAAATCATTTAACTATGCCCATGACATAACAATGTCTTAATAAAACGTCGAAAAAGGCATAACTCATAAAGGTGTACTGAGAATAGGAATCTCAAACAAGAATATCGGGCAAAATATACATGAGGACAAAAATATGGGAAAAATGGTTGCTCAAATATTGCTAAGAAACTCAAATACAATAAACGTTCACGACTACCTTGTCTGCCGATTGACGTTCCAGAGGAAAATTCCCCAAAGAAGACTGTTGATGGATCCATTTCACCAAGTTAAAGCTGAGCTCCATCCTCGAAACCAGAAACAGCACCATCGGAGAATCGAACTGCTTCACGAAGACGAACGACATCCTTCCGGTAATAATCTTCTTTGTGAGTCGGGGCAACCCTGACCTCTCTTGAAAAATCCCTGAAGTTCCAGTTGAAAATCGCCATGAAGTTTTTGTATAAATTTCCGAAGAAATATTCATATTCAGAAAGTATGAAATCATTTCTATTGCTGTTTGATAGTATTCAGCCTTTAATCACGAAACATGGGTGTAGATGGTTATTTACCACATGTTCGCTTGTGGGGAATAGCAATTAGCGAAGTTCCATGCTGCTATCTTACTCCGTTGAAGTATGTCCCAATTGCATAAAGTCCTTTAGCCTTCCATCTTCTCTTCGGTAATTGTATTAGAAGAACACACTGCCATATTAGACTGCTCCATAATACTGTAGCATTGTGTCACAAAAGCAATCTGAATTCTCCCTATTTCACTAGCCCTGTCAGCCGTAGCGTAGAGTCTGGCTATACAAAGTGTTTCTCCTGTGGCGAGAAAATCACTTTTGTCAGTCGTCTAATATTGTCAATAACTTCCAAAATACTTCCTCGAAATTATTCAGCTTTTCTACAGTCCTTACTGTAGCAATGCACAAGAGAATTAGCTTATAGGCGACCGCTAACTGTTCACAGCTAATCTCGTAGAAGCGTTATAAGGGTCGTTTCAACTTCACCTAGATTTACTTCACAGTAAACCTGCACTGCTTGTAAGTTCGACTCTCGTTTAATGCAGTGGCTTCGCCACGCGTTACACAGACGACTTTTTCACTACTAATCTCACTCGACGTTTCACTGAAATGACTTATTTGAGATCTGACGATTGAATATCAGACGATTTATAATCTGAGAGAATGAGGCTCCTCTCTTCTGCGCAAGGCCTTTTATGAACTTCATGAGGTGCGTATCTATCCCTTCCATCGCGTGTTACTGCGTCATCGCTAGAAGTTCCAACTTCGTCAATACATGACGGATTTTCATAATTCAAAAACTGAAAATAAATTTCACCAAAATTCCAGATCAATGCCTCTACTGCAAATGGATTTCCACAATTCTGCATTCCAAAAAGTAATAAAAATACCATAGTTTCAGCAATCTCCGTCTTCCTTCAGACTATCGTTCATTGGTTTGAGCCTCCCCTCCAATAGCATAATTTCTTCCTCAGCAGAATTCCACGTTTCCTGCGACTGCGTCGTACATCTCGGATCCTTCTCGAATAAATGCTGACGTCACTGAGAATCTCAGCTCAAGTAGCCTGCTGGCATAACGTCTGCGTCATCCGTGCTTACGTCATGACTACCCACGTCATAACTATGACAGCCATAACTTTCGCTATAATTTCCAAAATAGCCACCGTGGTCTCTATATAATTCAATTACGGGGGCAGTACCATCCCGGCATTTGCCCGAAGACGAAGTGGGAAACCACGGAAAACCACTTCGAGGATGGCTGAGGTGGGAATCGAACCCCCTCTACTCATTTGGGCCACCCGAGGCTGAGTAGACCCCGTTCCAGTCCTCATACCACTTTTCAAATTTCGTGGCAGAGTCGGGAATCGAACCCAGGACCTCCGGGACGGCAGCTAACTATGCTGATCGCTACGCTACGGAGGCGACTTCCAAATACATAAAAGAATGAAAACTTACCCCCAAAAAATTACAAAAATCAAACAAAATTATTCAAAAACAGTCTCTAACCATTCTGCTGGCCTGGATAGTGAAATAAACTTTGACGTAAGTGGTATTTATTAGTAGTTTGTAGAATCATAGTCGTCGCCGATGCGAAGTGCTACCGATAACAACGTTGCAATTAGCGCTACCGAACTGTTTACCGGTTAAAGAGCTGTTGTTACCTTACATAGCAACCTCCAACAAACGGAGCAATATCTCTACTTACAAGGGGAGGATGTGCTTTCCCACTTCGTCTTCGGGCAAATGCCGGGATGGTACCTTCTTCAAGGCCACGGCCGCTTCCTTCCCTCTTCCTTGCCTATCCATCCTGACATTTCATTACCTTCCCTCATGAGGCCCCTGTTCGCTTTGCAGGTGAGGCCGCCTGGGCGAGGTGCCAATCACACCTCACCAGTTGTATCCCTTCCGATTAGATGTTCCCAGCTCTAGGACACTGCCCGTAGAGGCGGTAGTGGTGAGTTCCCTCGCTGAGTCCGTGGGTTCCACCAACCTGGAGGGTAAACGACTAAGAAAGAAAGAAAGAACAAGGGGAGGATACGATGCATGGGTCACCGATTCGAACCATCTTTAGTATAGGTGTAGGGCATGACCAGGCGTATACCAGGTGCAAGTAGTAAGGTGCGCTTCTCAGCCGTTTCCGAGAAATTAATTAATAGCAATTACAGTGCGGCGTCCATGTGCGTTGCACGCTAGCAAGAACCCAACGAGCACATGTTGCAGTGGTAAGAGCCCTGCATCGTAACCGCGGGATCGCTGGTTCGAATCCCACCGGTGAGCCTTTGCAATGAGTTGTGTTTCTTTTTCTTTGTAAACATTGGCAATTCGTACAACTGTAGGTGTCGTGAATAATGATTATTTTGCAGTCAATTGTAATAACATGTTATGTGAGCGGGAAAAGAGATTCTGAAATCATCGTATGGGGGTCAACGTTTGTGACATTACATAATGTTCAGTATCGGCATTGCAAATACATTGGTCAGGTGTGTTCTATTATATGTATACATTTATACGTTGAAGGCCCAGTCTGTTCCGTTTATTGCACGTCTTTAAACCATCAGACCACCCCGTACCCCGCAAGCAGTGACTCATGCCATGGGTTTTGGTTGGAAATTGCCAATGCTTAAAAAAAAAAAAAAAAAAAAAAAAAAGACACACAGCAAAGGGTCACCATTGGGATTTGAACCAGCGATCCCGCGCTTACGAATCAGAGCTCTAACCGCTGCACCACGCGCTCGATGGCTTCCTGCTAGCGTACAACGCACATAGACGCCGCACTGTAATGGCAATTAATTAATTACTCGGAAACGTCTGAGAAGCGCACCTTACTACTTGCACCTGATATACGCCTGGTCATTCTCTACACGTGTACTAAAGATGGTTCGAATCGGTGACCCATGCATCGTATCCTCCCCTTGTTAGTATAAAACAAAGTCCCCGATTCTTGGATGTTACGCGTAAACTCGAGAACCACTGGAAGGATTTTGATGCGGTTTTCACCATTCTGTAAAGGATGTCTCCAGGAAGGTTTCTGTTGAAAATAATATATTTATGACCAAAGGAAGTCAAGCACTAACGATTTCAGTGATAAGGTCGAAAAAATAACTGGCTCCCGTGCACTTTTTAAGCTTACGTTGGGCAAACCGTTAAAAATATTTATATAATATGAGTGTAAGAATTGTTCAGCATGAAAAGTTCTACAAAAACAATGCCCGGGAGAGCATATCTCTATCATCAATACATCGCCTACTATAAGTGTTTTTACGTTTTCATTTCTTCCAACAATCTCCATTCAGTTACTGAGGCGACAGTTTACGAGCTAACTAGGGACGAGTCTATCGCCCCAGTTACAGCTTACAGTTAGCTAGCTGACGAGCTTATTGCCCCAGATACAGCCAGCAGCAAACTGTTGAGTCGTGTTGAGTTAAAAACTTTAGAGAAGAGTGGTTGTGTTTGGAGTTTCCCTGGAAGTGCAACTCGGCTTTTCTTAATTTCGGCTGTAAACTTTTCGTTCCGCAAAATTTACAGTGAAGTTAAGATTGGACGGAATGGGGATTTGTGTTTCATGCACCTCGCCATTCTTAAATTACGTCTGACAAGAATTTGTTGCACATGCATCTCCATGATAATATAATTAATGGTCCAGTCAGTGATTTTAACCCATCATGACGAGACGTAAAACGGATATTAGTCGTTGTTCATTGACATTGGAAAAAAAGCGCTTATCACGTAATGCATCCATAACTGTTCCCGGGCGAAGCCGGGTCGGGTAGCTAGTAGGTTAATAAATGTTTCCCTTATCAGGGAAACGGTGAAATCCGACAACTTGACAGTCACCATTTTGAATTTCTTTATGTTTAACTGTACACATGCACACTAAGAGTTAGTTTTCATGTAAAAAGTTTCATTTATATATGGTAGAATAGGAGACAAAAAAAAGTTTTATATTGTAAACTTTGGAAGGTGTTAAGTTATACCGACCCCTTGCTCAACAGATAAGATCGCTGCAAGGAGAGTTATGCCCTGAAGCCATAACTGTACATCATTGTTGTATTGTGTTGCAGGTAGCATGGACTAACCCGTACGGACAAGTACAGCGTGCGTGGAAAGTTCGTAAAGTTTCACCGGTAGTGCCAGTAGTGAATCCTGCAAGATGAATACTATGAGCTCTGGTGGCGATGGGGGAGGGGGCAACAAGAAGTCCAAGGACCCTGAGGAGGTAAGTGTGATCGTCTCTTATAGCACATCTTTTGGTATCTTAGACTAGATAATAATTGGCTATTCTTTGAAAAACAATTTACTGTCCACTAAAGATAACCAACGCATTCGGGAGACTTGGTTGTCTCCGCAATACTTGAAACATACCTTTTATGGAGGCATGCCCCAGTGCAAGAGACGAGTTCATCTCACCAGTTGTGTTGAGTCAACTATTTAATTCATCTTGACTTTGAATTTCAAAACGACATGTGCTACCACCTACTGTCGACCAAAATATTATGTGTACTCGAGTTTGAAGGTTGTTTGTGAAGTAACCAATAGACCTACATAAAATCCAGTAACATCGTCATTTTCGTCGTTCTATTTTACGTTAGTTCATGTAGGCTTGGAATTTTTAATTTATATTTTAATATTTTTTTTATCGCAGTTGGAACACAAAAATGCCCGTTTATAAGCGTGTTTCAACTATGCGTCACATTTAAGAATTATTATCTCACAAACCCGTCATCAGATCTGCGAAAGCTGTACAGCGTTGCCAAGATGGGCTCCATCACGCGTCATGGCGCGCCTCGCTCGGAAGTGATGGGCTCCATATCAGCAACGCTGTACAGCATTTCCCGGAGCGGCTAGCTGGTGAACCTTGTCTTAATTCCCCGTACAAATACAAACCGATAAAAAATAAGTGAATTAATTTACATATTTCACAGTCATACAGCATAACGTTTTGATGTATAAGGATTACAACGCAACCAAGAACTACATTTTCCAACGACCCCGAGCCGAGAAAAAGTTACCTTACAAAAATGATAACAACTTTCGTTCTTGAACAAACAAAATTTTGAAATTAATAAACCTGTTATACAACAATCCAATGTATATTCTGTTAAAATTTGGATTCGATCTGATAACGGGTTTTTGAGATAATAAATCTTAAATGTGACGCATGGTTGAAACACACTTAAAAACGGGCACTTTCCTTGTTTCAACTGCGATAAAAATATTAAAATATAAATTAAAAATTCCAAACCTGTATGAACTAACGTAAAATGGAACGACAAAAATGATGATGTTATTGGATGGGTGGTGCTTAGTAATGGCATTCGGGGCACAGTCAGTGCCTGTGAATGCTGTGAAAGGTTCTACTCTTAGGGTTAGGACTACTGTTCTGACTCAGTGAGGAAAGCAATGGCAAACTACCTCACTCCTCTTCTTGCCTAGAACGCCTCAAAATAGCGCTGCCTTGGGTTTTTGTGGGTATCTACTCGCATAACGTAACGGCGGTACTTTCTGAGGATCCAACCAGCCTTCGGGCTGACTACCTAACAGACAGATTGGATTTTATGTAGGTCTATTGGTTACTTCACAAAAAACCGTCAAACTCGAGTGCAGATAAAACTTTTGTCGACAGTAGAGTTAAAATCATGAAAACCTGTGTTATTTGTGAAGTGTTAATAAAATCTCATGTATTTTACTGATGTAGTAGTGGTAGTAATGAAGCATATTAACCTTTCAAGTGCTGAGTTAGCCAGTTAACTATTTTCTATCTCAGTGCCGTGTTGTTTTTCATTTGCATTTTTAAATTAAGAAAAATGTAGAAGTAGTATTTTTTAACTTTTCGAGCTGATGAATCTCTCCCATACCGAGTTCATCATTGTCAACCTGATGGAAAACGCCCATGGGGACACCCAGCCACAGATCTCACATGGAGTGACCGGGATTTGAATCGGTGAGAGGCCGGCGTGCTGCCGCCTAAGCTACGGAGGCTTCAATTACTTCTTAATAAATGAGCTCAAATATGTATTACTAGTGAGAGCAAAAATAGCCTTTTTCCTAGCCGTTGCAAGCTGTAAGACTCGGGCCACATGCAATCGAAAAGTGAGGGATTTGTCTAGCAGTATGCCAAGGTACTTGACACTGCTAGACCAAGGAAGGAGGGTGTGATTCAAACTGAGTTGGCCAACATGGGGGGCGACGGCTAGTTAAGAGCATGGCTTGATTTTTTTTTTTTTCGCCATTCACTTTAATTTTATTAAGAACACACCAACGCCAGAACACAGAAATCCAGCGTTGCATAGCATGGCATCGCATTTCTTATGCTTGGAGGTATAAATTGCAATGCCATCAGCAAACATCTGCAGTTCTACTCCCTTCGCAGTGGGGAATCATTCACATATAGGCTAACAGCGTTGGCGAGAGGACTCCACCTTGAGGTACACCAGCGCGCAAGGTACGAACCGTGAAACTCTCGCCATCGCAGGTAGCATAAAATGACCTGTTCGTTAAGTATGAATAGATAATCTTAATGAGATAGTTTTGGCTGGGATTAAGTATGTATGAGCTTCATGATAAGAAAGCGAATGGGGAATACTGTTTATATAATGATCTTGGGCACCGTTTATAGACGGGCGAAGCACTCGACGGGTTAATCGACTCATCAACTTGCGGACATGGACAAGGTACCGCAGATTTAGCCCTAGTGCCACTAGTACAAACCATAGGGAAAAAAGCCTTAAATGTGACTAATGTAAAATAAAATGTCCTCGAAAGTTCTATTTTAAGTATTAGATGATTTAGACAAACCATGCGAGATGAAATTTTAAGAAGTGAATTTATGTCAAAAATATGTACTAATATAATACTATGTTAATTTTTCGAAACCCTTTCCCTTAATTCAACATATTTAGCATCAATCCCTTAATTTTGCGGATTTAGCTGAGTCTCCTCTAAAGTTAAATTTAATGAACAGTGAGTTACTAACAACTTATTGATGGATATGGCGTAATCCCAATCTTGAGTTTGTGAGATCTCTCAGCGTAATTCGTAGCTGGAAAATGCTCTTGTAAAGAAAAGTTATGGCCACTGAGAAATTCAAAACAAATTATACATTAGGGTAGAATTTTACTTCATCCCATTTTCAGCCTAAGCAAAGCTCGCAAGTGAGTAGCTCTTTTAGCTTTCCCTAAAATACTGGGATGTATTTTGATAAAATTCTTAATTCAATACACGAGGCTATCTTTCTTTCATTGTTTCAATTCAACACTCGAAACACGTATGATAATAAGGAGCGATATAATTTCTAAGTAAGGATGGGTTACCCACAAATATTAAAATTCCGCAAGGTCCTTACTAAAAGGGTAGCCCAAGTAAAGTATGTCCGCAAAGTCTCTCCGCAGTGCGTGTCTCGCCTTGCGGGACGTGTTGGGTTGGGCTTGCAGTACATTCATGTCATGTTGTTACAAGGAAAACAATTACTTAAATTAAGTAATGCAATTATAAATACGGTACCAAGCCTCCATGGCTTAGGCGGCAGCACGCCGGCCTCTCACCGCTGGGTCCGTGGTTCAAATCCCGGCCACTCCATGCGAGATCTGTGCTGGAAAAAACGGAGGCAGACAGGTTTTTCTCCGGGTACTCCGGTTTTCCCTGTCAAAATTTCATTCCAGCAACACTCTCCACTATCATTTCATTTCATCTGTCATTCATTTAATCATTGCCCCAGAGGAGTGCGTCAGGCCTCGGCAGCCGGCACAGTCCATATCCTCGCCGCTAGATTGGGGCTCCATTCATTCCATTCCTGACCCGGTCGGAGTCTGGAAGCAGGCTGTGGATTTTCATTTCAATTATAAATACGGTACTAGGGAGCCTCCGTGGCTTAGGTGGCAGCACGCCGGCCTCTCACCGCTGGGTCCGTGATTCACATCCCAGTCACTCCATGTGAGATTTGTGTTGGACAAAGTGGAGGCAGACAGGATTTTCTCCGGGTACTCCGGTTTTCCCTGTCACAATTTCATTTCAGCAACACTCTCCACTATCATTTCATTTCATCTGTCATTCATTTAATCATTGCCCCAGGGGAGTGCGACAGGCTTCGGCAGCAGGCACAGTTCATATCCTCGCCGCTAGATGGGGGCTTCATTCATTCCATTCTCTGACCCGGTCGGAGACTGGAAGCAGGCGGTGCTCACCACAATCACAGTGTGCTGCGTAAAGTTTCCACCAGCACGGAGAACCTCTTCCACTAAATACACACGCTCTTCAGTAGTAAGCACTCCCACTAGACTCAGCTCACACAGAACTTGAGACGGCTTCGGTGGCGTAGTTGGTAGCATGCTGAGCTTCTATGCCCAAGATCGCGAGTTCAAACCCGGCCGAAGTCGTCGGATTGTTTGATAGCGTTAAAAAGTCCCTCAGTATGCCTTCCTTCGGAGGGGAAGAAAAGCTGGCGGGCCCACGTCATCTCTCTATATATATATAGATTTATAAGATTTAGAGAACCTTCCACTATTGTGTGTCGCTAAATTGCTAGGTTAGTATTGATTAACACTCTATGAGTTCCAACGTTCGATGGCAGGTGATGGTTGCGGTGGCATCTAGTAGGCAAGTTTTCAGCTTGGTGTCGTTGACAATAGCACTTGGTAGCAAAAGTAGGAACTACTTAAAAGTTGATCGCCTGCAGTCCTTACCTAAATTACAGATAACACACACTAATACAGCCATCACAATTCACACCGGTTACCAGGCAGATTCTACACACACCCAAAGTACACGGGGCTATATGACCTCGTTGTCGCAGCCCCTAATCTGAGGAACGAATCAACCAACCACAAGAACTTGATGGGAACACAACTTACAGCGTCAACACTGTCACGTACAGGCACTCACTGTCGGAAATAATAAACCGGGATTCCCCACCCTATCACTCCTGTTGAAGGTCAGCACGGAACAAGTGCATGCCTAGGCCAACCGCTGTGGTGAAACAGCGACATGGATGTGCTGCCAACCTAACACGCCCCTCGAGGTGAGACCCGCGTAGCTCGCCGCTGAGGAGTGAATTTGCGTAAACAGTGACATGAATGTGCTGCCAACCTAACACGTCCCGCGAGGTGACACCCGCGTAGCTCGCCTCTGCGGAGAGACTTCGCCGACGCTCTGTATTAAGTGTATTGGTTCTGACGGCATTGAGACAATATTAAACAAACCATTCTAATGTACCAAAATGTGCGTGTTCCTTGTTTCCATCTACACATCCACTAAATAAAACAATTGTTGCTGAGGAAATAGACCTATGAACTTGAACAAGTATTTCCATTCATTTGTCACGATTTGCTAACACGCACTTCTCTGACTCTCACCTGTGGATCAGCAGTTTATAAGTTGAAATGTTCAAGTTGTGAACACCGTCCTAATATTCACATCGCTCCTGCCAGTAACCTAAGGTGGCGTCCAGATTCGCACTGCCGTGACGTGACTGAATGAGTAAGCGAGGTAATGTATGCTGCAACCGGCTCTGTTTTATACAGTGGTTGTAGAATACTCCAGAATGAAGTGCGCTTATTTTTGCTACCCAGAGCTTCTTTACAGAATGTATCTATCAGAGAAATCCTCATAAACCACGGATTGAATGATTCAGCCATAAAACAGTTCATGTCGCATAGAATTCGTAAGCACGGTGTTTGAAAATTATGGCAATGTGTCCATCTCTCATTGGATGGAGGTCTCCATGGTTGATCTCTATCCAAAACTTTTACGTCTATGGGCGTGACGTAAAGGGGGATCCACACGCAACGTATTATCTGTGAGAATGTCTGTGCAATCAGACTGGTGGAAACAAAACTGCACCAACCAAACGTGTCCACATATCACAGTTTTCAGCTCCAATTTTACCGCTCAGATTTGTGGAATAGTCATGGAGGAAGTTTAATTACTGTGGTCGGTTTGTGCAGTTTGTCTTGCAAGAAGACGGTGAATTAAACTTATCCATTAACTGGGTATGTGGGGAGCTGAGAACAACCCACGTGTAATATTCGCTTGTTTTTTTTCTGACAGAAGTTGGCTTCACTGCTGTGGAACTCAGTACCTTCTTGAATAACCTTGGAGTTTAATATAACGTCATTTGCATTGTTTAAAGTTGTGTCTATTATTACCGACAATAGCATTTATCGGTTGGGGTGTCGTCAGCACCCTGCATACCCAGTTACGTTACACATCGTGTCTAGTCGGTTTCTACTTCGCAAATTGAGCTGTTGCTTCTGTGTGGTGTTGGGAGTGCTTCAAGAAGTGAAATAGTGTTTCTGGGGCTCTATAAATTGATTTTTACATAAGGGGGAGTGGGTAGGAATGGGACACAGGAGGAATGTGACATGAGCTTCATTTTGAATTTGGTGCGCGGCTTAAAGAGACTGTTGATAACAGTAGATGTCTCTGTAGTGGCCTTATCTCCCCTTGTTGTTTGGGATCGCTTGGAGGGAGCGTTAGGAAGTTATTGTTTGTTTTGGCGTTTTCTCGTAGAAAAAGTAAATTTTGACCTGTGCATTTGAAAAAATCTGGTTGCCAGAACTGTCGATGTAAGTAGTTTATATTCCATACATACAAATGTACTAGTATACCCTGTATATGTAATTTGCGTCTCGCGACAGACTTGGCTGGATAAGCTGATTGGTTGAATGGTGTGACGTCATCAAAACTTGACGTTTCTTCCTTAACCTATCCATTCCAGCTTCTCGTACAGTACAAGAACAAGAGTTGTCCAGCCAAGTCTGTCACGAGACGCAAGTTATGCTTCAACAAAAGCTTAGCACACTGATGAAATGAAATGAACTGTATTATTCTTAGTAAAATTATAGATTAAAGCAGTAGACCAGCGCCTGTTCGTTATCTTACCAAAACTACGTTAACGTTAAGGCATTCAACCACTCGTAAGTAGGCTATGCAAACTTTTATAGATTCGAGAAGGGGGGGGGGGGGGGGGCTCCTGTAAGGAGATTTCAAAATTTTGAACAAATTTAAAGAAATATAATTCTGTAAACGTCGTTAAAACGTGACTGGGATAACAATCACCTGTGCTACAAAAGTGAGGTTAAAGTTATGTCTTGATCCTGGTGAGAGCAACCAATCAGCTTGTCCAGCCAAGTCTGTCGCGAGACGGAAGTGTATATGTATAGATATAATCATACTAACCTACAAACTGATTTAAAGGGGTCTGCCCTGTTGCCATTATAATGTTCTTCTGGGATGAAATAATTGTCTGGAAGTACTGAAGAATTTAGCCTAAAAATGTATAGTACATGCAGTACGAAACCAAAATATTAAGACTTTGGGATTGGAAATCAGTAACGTATTTATTTTTAGCCTATTACCATTTTTGAAAAAAAAATAGGCTTATGAGATCACCTTTTGTCCGTGTGTCTCTGTGATGTGTGTGTGTGTGTGTCCCCTAATAACTTCTAAACGACTGGAGAGATTTCAATGAAACTCGGTAAGTTTAAAGCACCATTCTGGGTGACCTCGACCGTGCCCTTAAAATTTTATTGTGTCTCACCAATCCAACATGGCGGCTGTGCGAAATTTCTCACCAGCATTCAGTATCTCCGAAACTATTACCGGTATCACCCTGAAATTGTGTACGGTGATAAAGGACACTACTAGAAGTTCGCCTATGAGACTTTCAAAAACTTGGTAACTATAAAACCAACATGGCGGCCAAGCGAAGTTGAGACTTTTAAAAGGACTTTTCTCGTGATTTAGCCATCCAAACGTAATGAAACTTGGTACAGCAAATGTTTATGCACATTGTAATTCACTGGCATCTAATTTAGTGCAATTGTTTACATAACCTCAAGATGGCGGCTGTGCGAAATGTTAAAATTAAGTTTTTATTTCTTGAGTCGTAATCATGCGATCGAAGTGAAAGTTTGAATGAAGAACCTACGCAATAATTTTCCTTTAATTGTACATAACTCTATGGCCTATACATATAACAATCCAAAATGGCGAGCATCGGACATATTTAGACGGTTCTCAATATCTACGAATCTTTTACAGCAATCAAGCTGAAATTTTTAATGTTCATAGAAGCTCTGAACATAAGTTCACCTATAGGACATTCAGTAACCTGGCGAGCACAAATCAAACATGGCGGCGACGCGACGTATAAATATTTAAATGGACGTTTCTCGCAATTTAACCATCCGAGTGCAGTGAAACTTTGCACGTTATATGCTTCTACAAATGTTAATCCACTGGCATCTATTTTATTTCAATTGTTTCCATAACCACAAGAAGACAGCTGTGTGAAATTTTTAAATCTCGTTTTTACTTCTTGTGTTCTAATCATGCGATTGAAGTTTAAATACCACATGTACACAATAATCTTCATGTAACAGTACATAAAATCCAACCTGGCGACCATCTGAAATATTTAGACGGTTCACAATATCTACGAATCTATCACAACCTTCAAACTTAAATTTTGTATGTTGATAGAGGCAATTAACATGAGTAGGATATATGGAAATAGGCTGTATAGTTCTTCACGGAACTACCTGTTATAACTGTGGTGCCAAATATCTTATGATAATATTTTTAAGGTAGTAATTAAGATTGCATTTGGTATATTAGGTCTTTATTTAACATTATTTTGTAAAAGAATAATGCAAATTTTTAGTAGGGGACTTACGTAACTTTTACCCACATACCTAATTAAGAGTTAATAAAAGAAATAAGTAGGCTACGATACATGTGACGTAAAATTGGTCAAAATGGAACGAAGGAAGGTGTTCACGTACAACATAACAAAATAGTTGTACAAATCCATCGTTAAGGGGTTCCTGCAGCAATAAACCAACGTAGAAATTATATTGTTATTATAATTATAATTATTATAACTTAGATCATCTGGAGCATATTAGAGTAGTTAATGCTCATTTCCCCACCAAATTAAAGCCCTGATGACATGGATATAGCGGCATCTCTCGTATAAAGCAATTCAATTCGTGGTCACTCTAGTGGAACGAAAGGATCTTGCAGCTCAATAACTCTTCTTTGACTGTCGGAAGTATGGGTTACCGAGGAACTCGAATGGCATTCTGCCAGAACACATCTCCCTCTTCTTTATGCTTCACAAGGTATGTTATTCCCTCATTTAAAATGCGCTTTGCATACCAATTATGGATTAAGAACACGAAATGAGTGATTATTTATGTTAACTTGAACTTCATGCAAAGGCTTCTGTTCTTAGAATGTAGAATGTATTACGACATTACTTGCTTGATGTACAGTGGAGTGTCGATAATCCAGATTAATTGTGACCGGACCCTGTCTGGATTATCAAAAAGTCCGGATTTTCGAAAAGAACCAAAAAGAGTTCTTTTGAGTTCATAACAAAACGATAACTTGCTAAAACCGTTAATAATTCACTTTAGTGGTTAAATAATTGGAGCAGACAAAACCATTGATTAATATGAACTTATAATGTATTTTAATGAAAGAATATACATACATTTGTAATGTACAATACGTACATATTTAGAGAATATCATACAGTTTAAACGTTGTCAGAAATCTTTAAAAAAAGTTATTTATTTTTGAACTGCAGTAGTGGTTTGCTATTTTACGGCCAAATCTTTGATACGTAGCGGTAAGACGATCTCATCCAGCCTGTCGCATCAACGCTTTTGATTGACAAATATGTATACACTTCAACTTGTTTTTTCACCGGAATTGAATCCGGAGTTTTAACGTCCGGATTATTGACGCTCTACTGTATTTGGAAGTTAAACTTAACCGAGCGAGCTGAGCCACTTTCTAAGAGGAGCTGCAGTTTGTAGATCATTCGATTCCTGCCGCTGATAGAAGTCATTTTTCCTGTGTTTGTCCTCTTGCCAAGATAAACTCATCGGTGAAGAATTAGTCACTCCGTCCCCATCAAAGAGCACACTAGTGAATCAGAAGCTCTGTGTATGGTGTTGCACTGGTACCAGGTGGTCATCTGACACTTCAACGCAGTCATATTCATGGCTGTGAAGTATGTACCGGTATTTATTATTTGTATAATTAATTATATTTAATTTTATTGACATAGTTAATTAACTAATTAATTAATTTCATTACTTTAATAAATCAGTCAATCAATTAATTAATTAATTAATTTAATACAATTAGTTATTTCATTTATTCATTATTTATGTAATTTATATAATTAATCATTAAATAATAAATGTATTTATGTAATAACAGTAATCAATAAATAATTAATTAGTAATTAATGTATGTAAATTATTTAATGAATCAATAAATAATACATTTATTTATGTAATTTATTTACTTAATAAATAGATAAATAATTAAATTACCTAATTTAATTTATTTTAATTACCAAATTAATTTAGTTTATTCTATTTTTTAAATTTATTGTATTGAATTTATTATATTATTTTATTTATTTAATTCATTTTAATTAATTAATTTATTCAGTCATGCATTAATTTACTTTTTCATCCATTCACTCTTTCTTTCCTTCTTTATTTATTTATTTATTTATTTATTTATTCGTTTATCATTTTATTCAGTAATTCATTGACTTATTTGTTCATTTTTATTTATTCATTCATTTGTTTTCTTATTTATTCATTCACACATACATTCATTTTATTAATTGATCAGTATCGTAGTTAAGTGTCATCTGTTACACGTAACCACGTCTTACAGTACATAGAGTGTGAATGCCAGTCTTCAAGCTGTATGTCTTCAATGGATCAAATAACACTGGAAGTAGACAGTAGCTGACTGAAAGCAAATAGCTTTAGGTCCAAAGAATCGCAATTTTATCGATTTTGCAAATGACACAAGGCGTCGAGTACACCGACAGCCCATTGAAGTGTTTAATCTCAACAGTATTTGTAGGGTTTAAGTCAGGCTGGGGTTAGTTCCATGATACTCTGGGGGTGTTTTTGTTCCATGCTTGGGCCCGCTCATGCAGATCACCGTTAACATAAACCAGCATGCTTACTTCAACCCTCTGATAACGAAGTGTTGCCTTTTGGTCTACATCAAGACGACTATGGTGTGGATACTCCCATTCTCCAAGATGATAAGGGCTACACGCATACTCGATTTGGTTGATGAACACACAGACATCACTGGCCCAATGGTTTACTCAATCTTAATCTTATAGAACACGGGGGGGACTATTTGGAACAGCGCAGTGGGTGAAATGCAAACACCAGTATCCGCGAATATTGATGTCTATACAGGATCTAGCCCTCAGTGAGTCGGTTCAATTAAATATGTACCCTAGGGCTCACATCTAGTGGGACGTCGGTAGGTGACCACTTACTTGTGCCGAGCTACTCCCCGTCTTCTTTCCTGTTGACCTCTTTTGGTCAACTCTTGTTCTCTTCCAACCCCAACGGAATTAGGGTATTCGAGGCCTACGGAGTCTTTCACTTTCCCGCCTTAATTGGCCCTTGTCTCATTGTGCCTGATACCGTCATTCTTCGAGGGGCAGCCTTCTTTTTCTTTTCATGTTATCTCCTGCCTTCTGCACAAGACCCTCAAGGAGGCAGGGTGTATGTAGCCCACCACTTCTGGTGCTCCCTGGATAGTGCTTCACCCTCAGGGGCTCAAGTCTGGTGAGTTTGGGAGTTGGCGACTCCGAGGGATTCCTGAGCTTGGCCCGTTGTGACCCCATTTTCCTCTAACCTTGTGACAGAGGTTACCAGACATAATGTCTACGATTAGAATGTCCAGGTACAAGGAAGTCCACGCCTTTTGGTCCAGGTCTTAAATGGTCAAGTTTTTTGGTCCATTGGGTTTTAGTCCCCATGTTCAAATGTTCAGAGTACAAAACGGCCGAAGTTCATATGTCCAGAGTGCCAAACGTTCAAAGTGGGAAATGTACAGAATACAAAATGTCTAAAGTGAAAAACGTCCAGGACTTAAAACATCACGTGTCTTGGTAGTCCGCGAGTTGTTGGGCGTGGTCCAGCTCAGCCAGCGCCAGTATTAATTGTCGGTGCAGACAGGAAGCATTGTTGGCCGTTACGTGACGCGCGTCAAGTGCGGCCGACTGTCAATGTTTACATCTGAAATTTAGCGTACAATGGCAGATATTCCAGAAATCATTGATTCACAAAAGGGGAAACTACTGCTTTCATTTCGGAAATTTCTGTATCACTAGCACGATTTCAATAAGCAAAAAAATAAAAAAAAATTACTGGAGGTGCAATTTAAGAAGAATATGCAATGCTGCCACGCACACAAACGCTTCCTCACCCAGTCGTCCGCGTTGATGGTATCGACAAGAACCTACATAAATGCTCAGTCTGGACATTTTTCATTCCATTTCAAAAAAGAATAGTTAAGAATCCTGTCTTAATGAACATCAATTTTTAAAGACATTTTGAACGGGGTTTAAATATTCATGGACATTTTGTTTCTCTGGACATCAATATTTGTTGTCATTTTGGATGAGGGGCAAACATTCCCTGTCATTTTGACACTCTGGACATCATTAATTGTGGTCATTTTGAATGGGGTGCATATATTTCTGGACATTTTGGTTTGGTGGACATTATTGCTTGTGGTCTTTTCTTGTCATGGTCTTTTCGGCTGTGGACTTAATGAGGTGGAAGGGTGGCAGACCCTCTCTTCTTTCCCCTTTCCTATCTGTCTTTCATGGCTCTCGTTCATTACAAGTCTCTTAATCCTCATTCTTCAAGGGTTGAGGGCATTTCTTTTCTTCCAGTCCTTTATTTGCCTTATCCTTTATTTGTTTACCATTTCATCTTCTAGTTTGTAAGTTTGTAGTTAGTATTAGTTATAGTTTTCATTCTCATCTCATCTTTCACTATCACCCAGACCATTAGGGGCCGATAACCTAGATGTTAGGCCCATTAAAACAACAATTATTATCATCATCAATTAAATACGGCAATCATGCAAAAATTTTGTGTACTTCCTTTTCTGCCGAATGGAGGTGGTGGTCAAGGCTATAGGCAGTGTTACATGATATTAGAGTGATATCTCCCGGAGTTGTTTAATGTTCTGCCCGGTGAGCTTATAACGAAGAGTTTATTGTCTCGTAAGCACCTTTCACCATGAATTTACAGCTGACCACCTCGTGGTGTAGTGGCTAGCATTTTGACTCTCACTCTGGAGATTCGGGTTCGATTTCCGGCTCTGCCAATAAATTTAATTCTTGTTTGAGGGCTGGAACGGGATACACTCAGCCTAGTGAGGCAAAACTGAGAAGAGATGGGTTCGATTTCCTTCTCAGCCATCTTGGAAGTGGTTTTCCGTGGTTTCTCTACTTATACTCCTGGAAAATGGTTGCTGACGTAAGGCCACGGCCGCCTTCGTTCCCTAACCCTCGCCTGAATTTTAAGCACTCACACTACTGCAGGCACCACAATAACACAGGTTAACAGACAACATTTTACACACACAGGGATAAATGACAACGATCTCCAAGCCCCTCAAATGAAACAAAAACAACCACTGAATTTATAACTAACCATTGATTGGCTGAGCTCAACAATGGAGTAGCCGTGCTCGTCAAATCGTGCACCACGGCCGCGAGGGCAGCGCAGCTAGTCCGGAGACCAGACGTTCAAATCCCAGGTCTGGCAGTGGCTATTCTGTGTGTGGTTTTTTCCCCCGGGATTTGCCACACTCCCTCCAGGAAAATGCGGCGATAGTACCTTTCTTCAAGTCCCGGGGAACCTACCTAGCCCCTAATACAGTTACACACACTACTTCAGTCATGGCGGCTTCGGTGGCGTAGTGGGTAGCATGCTGAGCTTCTGTGCCCAAGATCGCGGGTTCAAACCCAGCCGAAGTCATCGGATGTTTAAGAGCGTTAAAATCCCCTCAGTATGCCTTCCTTCGGAGGGGAAGTAAAGATGGCGGGCCATGTCATAGATTTATGGCATGATAAAGAACCTTCCACTAATTACATCTGTGTGAAGCTAAATTATAGGTTATCTTTTACTAACGCTCTTAGGTACCAACGTTCGTCTCCAGGAGCTGACTGCGGTGGCATCTAGTAACAAAGTTCAGAACTAGTTGGTCGTTGACGTTGGCGTTTGGTAGTAAAAGTTGGAACTACTTGAAAAATCGAATGTATGCAGTTCTTACTTGAATTAAAAGCTTTCCATGGTGGGTGAGTGGATAGCGTGTCGGTCTACTTACCCCAAGATTGCAGGTTCACTCCTGGCCATGGTAAGTGATTTTTGAAAGGCGAAAAAAACGACACGCATGTCATACGATGTTGGCATGCAAAAGAACCCATTTGAAATCAGTAGGCCGTGTTCATAATGGCAAAATTAATCTCGGGAGCTTCCGCCAACAATACGTTCCTCGTTTCTCTACTAGGAAGCGCTATAGTGTTCAAGGAGCTTAGATATCTAACCTCCTGGACTTTCATAGTGATTCAAGGAACAACGAATTTCGACATGCAAGCTACCCTCTGGGTGTCAAATTACTAAGCTTGCACCCGGAATCCGAGGCCATACGATATTTTTATTATACCTGAATTAAAAACAGGTAACACACACTAATACAGCCATCACAATTATCACCGGTTATCAGACAGATTATACACCCACCCAAAGTACACGGGGCTACATGACCGCGTTATCGCAGCCCCAAAACTGAGGAACCAACAAACCAACCTACTTCAGTCATCACAAAAACACAGGTTATCAAATAGGTTTATCACACACCCAACTGATGACCAAGATGCGCCAAATCCCTCAAGTGAATTAACAACAAGAAATTATGCCTAGCCTATAGGTTGAAATGTGCGAAGTGTATATTTGGAAGTGTGTTGGTGAGGTTATAATGAAAACATGTCATAGCACCTCTGGGGAGTGTTCACATTTCCTAGAAGTATCAAGACTCACTTGAGAGTGAACCAAACTTAATAATGACCATGTATGGCATTATGTTTTCTAGGAGAAAATATAATGAATTAGAGAACAAGTAGTTCCGTGAAGAACTATACAGCCTATTTTCATATATCCTGCTAATGTTAATTGCCTCTATCAACATACAAAATTTCAGTTTAATTGCTGTAACAGATTCGTAGATATTGAGAACCGTCTAAATATTTCAAATGGTCGCCAGGTTGGATTTTTATTTTTGTACTATTACATTAAGATTATTGTGTACGTGTGGTATTAAAACTTCAATCTCATGATTAGAACACAAGAAGTAAAAACGAGATTTTAAAAGTACGCACACCAGCCATCTTGTGATTATGCAAACAATTGAAATAAATTAGATGCCAGTGGATCAACATTCGTATAAGCATTTAACGTGCAACGTTTCACGGCACTCGGATAGTTAATTCGCGAGAAACGTCCATTTAAATATTTATAGTTCGCGTCGCCGCCATGTTGGATTTGTGCTCACCAGGTTACTGAAAGTCCTATAGGTGAACATATGTACGTAGTCTCTATGAACATACAAAAATTCAGTTTGGTTGCTGTAAAACATTCATAGATATTGAGAACCGTCTAAATATATCGGAAGCTCGTCATTTAGGATTGTTATATGTATAGGCCATAGAGTTATGTACCATTCAAGGACAAGTATTGCCAAGGTTCATTATTCAAACTTTCACTTCGATCGCATAATTACGACACAAGAAATAAAAACTTAATTTTAAAATTTCGCACAGCCGCCATCTTGAGGTTATGTAAACAATTGAATTAAATTAGACGGCAGTGCATTACAATCTGCAAAATCATTCACTGTACCACATTTCACTGCGCTCAGAGAGTTAAATCACGAGAAAAGTCTATTAAAATATTTCAAATTCGCTTGGTCGCCATGTTCGTTTTGTACTTTACAGGTTTATGAAATATACATAGACAAACTTGTATCAGTACCCTTTATCACCGTACAAAATTTCAGGGCGATATCGACAATAGTTTCGGAGATATAGAATGTCAGTGAAATATTTCGCACAGCCGCCATTTTGAGGTTATGTAAAAAATTGAACTAAATTAGACTCCAGTGCATTACAATGTGTATAAACATTTGCTGTACCAAGTTTCATTATGTTATCGCGAGAAAAGTCTATTTAAAAGTCTCAACTTCGCTTGACCGCTCTGTTGATTTTGTAGTCACCAAGTTTTTGAAAGTCTCATAGGTGAATTTCTAGTAGTGCCCTTTATCACCGTACACAATTTCAGGGCGATATCGACAATAGTTTCGGAGATATTGAATGCTAGTGAAATATTTCGCACAGCCGCCATGTTGGATTGGTGAGATGTAACAACATTTGGAGGGCACGGTCGAGGTAGCCGGGAATAGTGCTATGAACTTAACGAGTTTCATTGAAATCGCTCTAGCCGTTTAGATTTTATTAGGGGACACACACACACACACACCTCACACACACACACACACACACACACACGCACGCACACACACACACACACACACGGAAAAAAGGTGATCTCATAAGCCTATTTTTTCAAAATTGAAAATAGGCTAAAAATGTGAAACTGAATGAGAAAGAATATGAACGCTGTAAAAATTTTAAATTTTTAAGGTCAATGATAGCTGAAAACAATGATATGAGAGAAGAAATACATGCAGGGATAGCAGCTGGAAATAGGAGTTACTATGCTTTAAGCAAAGTTTTAAAATCAAGAAGTCTTAGTAGAAATCTGAAGCTGACAGTATATCGTACGGTAGTGAGACCTGTGGTGATGTATGGTTCGGAGACTTGGACCATGACACAAGGTGATGAGGAATTGTTAAGGAGATGGGAAAGGAAGATACTTAGGAAAGTATATGGACCCGTAAAAGTGGGTGAATTCTGTCGAATCAGAAATAATATGGTGATAAGAGAGTTGTATGGTAAGCCAGATATACTGTAGTAGTGGAAATTAAGAGTAGTAGACTGCGTTGGTTGGGACATGTAGAAAGAATGACAGAGAACATGGTGGTAAGGGAAGCCAGGAGGACGGCATGTGAGGGGAAGAACTAGGACCAAACGGTTGGACAACGTGGAGGAGGACCTGAGAAGGATGGCAGTCGGACGATGGAGAACCAAAGCAGTTAACAGGGAAGAATGTGTGTATATTGTCCGGGAGGCCAAGGACCTACACGGGCTGTAGCGGCAAGGAGTAAGTAAGTATGTATACTGCAGTTGGAAGAGAACTTGCTTAGCAATCTCACTCGCTAGGAGTTTATTTACTTACGGTCATCTCCTAAGGGCCAAAACTTCCTGCAGCGAAGAGTCACGGAGAGAGAATACCAAATTGCAGAAACATAATACAAATTAGCGTACCTGGGGGTGGTTCGGTGGCGTAGTCGGTAGCATGCTGAGCTTCTATGCCCATGATCACGGGTTCAAACCCGGCCGAATTCGTCGGATTTTTTAAGAGCGTTAAAATCCCTCAGTATTCCTTCCTTCGGAGGGGAAGTAAAGACGGCGGTCTCATGTCATAGATTTATGGTATGAAAAAGAGCCTTCCACTAAATTCACTTGTGGAAGCTAAAATTTGTAGGTTAGTTTGATAACGCTATATTAGATCCAACGATCGTCGCCAGGTGCTGACTGCGGTAGCATTTAGTAGTCACGTCCGCAGCTAGGGGTCGTGGACGGTAGCATTTGGTAGCAAAAGTAGGAACTACTTGAAAAAATTAATCGTCTGCAGTCTTTCTACCTGAATCACAGATAACACACAATAATACAGCCATCACATTTAATACCGGTTATCAGACAAATTCTACACACACCCAAAGTATACGGGGCTACATGACCGCGTTGTCGCAGCCCCTATACTAAGGAACCAGCCAGCGTACTTGGGTTAGACGCAAACACTGTACAATAATCCTCTAATCGAGCTACTTTAATTTCACCACATTAGCTGCCATAAATAAGGAACTTATTGATATTTGTGCCTCAAAGATCTGAAGTTCGATTCTTCTCTCAATAAAGAAATTAGATTCTGACCTGATACCTGAGTATTGGTGACAAGAAAACTTTGGTAGCGTCTACCCCTTGATCGGATTGTAATTGGCAGAGGATACTCTTGGAAGTTCACTCTACAAAATAGTGGTAAAATAATCGGATCAAATGAACATTAAGCCTATATTTCTATCGATTGCAGGGCCCTGGGCGATATGATAAGTTGGGGCCCACAACAATAGGAAATAAAAAATATCAAATCAAATAGAAAATAGTTTGGTAATAATAATGGTTGGTTGGTTCCTCAGTTTAGGGGCTGCGACAACGTGGTCATGTAGCCCCGTGTACTTTGGGTGTGTGTAGAATCTGTCTGATAACCGGTGTTAATTGTGATGGCTGTATTAGTGTGTGTATCTGTTTATTTAATTCAAGTAAGGACTGCAACTTAGAATTTTTCAAATAGTTCCTACTTTTGCCGCCAAACGCCACCGTCAACGACTACTAGGCCTAGTTCAGAACTTAGCTACTAGACGCCACCGCAGTCGGCTCTTGGCAACGAACGTAGGAACCTAAGAGCGTTGTTTACATTCTTAACCTATACAATTTAGCTTCACACAGGTGTAATTAGTGGAAGGTTCTTTAACATGCCATACATCTATGACATGGGCCCGCCGGCTTTACTTACCCTCCAAAGGAAGGCATACTGAGGGATTTTTAACGCTCTTAAAAAATCTGACGGCTTCGGCCGGGTTTGAACCCGCTATCTTGGGCATATAAGCTCAGCATGCTACCGACTACGCCACCGAAGCCGCCGGTAATAATAATAAAATAGAGAATAGTTACATAATTTTGAATACACTACAGTACATTTTCTTATAATATGAAAGAAACCTGTAATTCCCCTTGAAGAAGATTCTGTAAACTATGAAATATTAAAATATTACTTTGCGACTTTTTTCCCGGCTGAAGTCTTCTATTATTTCACTGAAATCTAAACTTGCTAAACGGTCACGAGAGGTCATAGATGCACTGAAAAAAGGAATATGAATTATAAATTAGTTTGAAAAGTATAATTAATGAATTAATTAATTAAATAAATTTAAGAGAATCCATGGCGCGGGGCCTTGGGCGGTCGCCCTCCTCGCCCTCTCTTAGATCCGCCCCTGATTACTATTACCAGAGGAGGAGGAGGAATTGGAGGTCTTCAGGATGTACTTTAACGCTATCCGGGGACGCTCCTTGCTCAGTGTCATGAATCACAAGAAGAGGTCTGACCCCTCATCGGGGTTGGAACAGAACAAAAGTGGTGACAGAGTTGAACATCAACAGTCTGTTCAACTTACTCGCTAACAAGTAGTTCCGTGAATAACTAAAGCTTATTTTCATATATCCTACTTATGTTAATTGCCTCTATCAACACACAACATTTTTAGCCTACTTTTCACATTTTGCAAAAATGAGGAAAAAGTAGACATATGAGATCGGCCAAATGTGTGTCTGTCTGTCTGTCTGTCTGTCTGTCCTTCTGTCTGCCTGTCTGTCTGTCGGTCCTTCTGTCTGTCTGGCTGTGTGTGTGTGGGTGTCCCCCCTATCAACTCCTAAACGGCTGGAGCAATCGAAACAAAATTTGGTAGGAGTAAAGATCTATACCTAAATATCTCACGGCCATATTTGAAAATGATGTCAGTGCTACCAACTGCTGAAAAATCGCAATTGAAATTTGAACTCCATGTTGGATATCTTGGAAGGTATGAATGGGAGATATTTCAAAATTGGCACACGTATAGATAATAATATTGCAGTTTAATTCCCAGGAGGCCATACATGGCAGTGTTGCCAAAATGATTATAAGCTTGCTGATAGGTCCAATTTTAAATGCATATTACCTCTACACTATCAATTGGAATTCAACCAAATTTCGTATGTACTATGTGTACATACACAGATATGAATGAGCATATTCTGAAGAGCCACCAGGGCTGCTAACTGTTAATAAATGCACTCCCTATTGTTTTTATCCAAATACCAATATATCAGAAAGTATGCAAGCAGACAGCTTTAAACTATGCACACGCCTAGTACCTGACATTCTATATTAATTTGGAGTAAGTTATATACGTCAGTGCTACCAACATGATTCTAAGCCTGCTGAGAGGTCCAACTTTAAATACACGTAACTTCTATACTATCATTTGGATTTCAACCAAATTTCGTGTGTGTTGTGTGCACCATAACAGATATGACTATGCATATATTTAGGAGCAACCAGGGCTGCCAACTGTTAATAAATACTGTCTCTATTTTTGTTACCCTAATATGAATATATCAGAAAGAATGCAAGCCAATAGCTCTAAACTTTGCGCACGTATAGTACCTGACATTCTAGATTAATTTGGAGTAACTAATATAGGCCTACGCCAGTGCTGCCAACATGATTCTAAGCCTGCTGATAGGTCCAATTTTAAAATGCATGTCACTTCTCTACTAACTAATGGATTTCATTCTAAATTGACACAACAATAGATCATATTATTTCAGATTATTTCTGACCAATACATGTATGTCATTGATGCCAACATGATTTTACGCGCGCTGTTAGATGCAATGTTTAACTGCATGGAACGTCCATGCTATCCATTGGACTTCAACCAAATGTTGTATTCTGTACCTTAAGAAATGGAACTAAGAATATACTCAGTCACCAGGGCTGCCAACTGTAGTTCTCTATTAGGCTACATTATGCCAGGTATACAGTATTTCGAACTAATTAGAAATTTCGATATTACCAACTTAATTTCGTCATTGTTCTAGATAGATCCATTTAGATTAATCATTGGCATGAATCTTAAATTTTAAGAATAGTAGGCTCTTTAGTTCGTCACGGAACTTCTTGTTGTTTGATGGTAATAGATTCGTAGATATTGAGAACCGTCTAATATTTCGGATGGTCGCCATGTGGATTTTTAAATATGTAGGTCTTAGAGTTATGTACTATTACACGAAGGTTATTCTGTAGGTGTAGTATTCAAACTTCAATCACTTGATTAGTAGACATACACAAGAAGTAAATACTAGGTTCACACAGCTGCCAACTTCTGGTTATGAAAACAATGGCATTAAATTATATGCCAGTGAATGAACATTTGTATAGCCTAAGCATTTACCGTACTGAGTTTCTCTGCACTCGAATGGTTAAATCGCGAGAAACGTCCTATAGGTGAACTTATGTTCATTACCTCTATGACCATAAAGAATTTCAGTTTGATTGCTGTAAAAGATTTGTAGATATTGAGAACCGTCTAAATATTTCGGATGGTCGACATGTTGGATTGTTATATGTATAGGCCATAGAGTTATGTACCATTAAAGGAAAATGATTGCGCATGTTCATTTTTCTTCTATCGCATGATTTGACACAAGAAATAAAAACTTAGTTTTAAACTTTCGTACAGCCACCATCTTGAGGTTATGTAAACAGTTGAAATAAATTAGATGCCAGTCCATTACAATTTGTATAAACATTTAATGTACCGTACCGCTCAGATGGTTAAATCGCTAGAAAAGTTTATTAAAATGTTTCAAATTCGCTTGGCCGCCATGTTCGTTTTGTACTCTACAGGTTTTTGAAAATTACAAAAAAATATATGTAGTAGTGCCCTGATTCACCGTACAAAAGTTCAGGGTGATATCAGAAATAGTTTCGGAGATATAGAATGCCGGTAAAATATTTCGCACAACCGTCATCTTGAGGTTATGTAAATAATTGAACTAAATTCGATGTCAGTGCATTTCATTGTGTATGAACTTTTGCTATACCTAGTTTCATTGCGTTTGGATGGTTAAATCGCGAGAAAAGTCTATTTAAATGTCTGAACTTCGCCTGGCCGGCATGTTGGTTTTGTAGTTACCAGGTTTTTGAATGTCTCATAGCTGAACTTGTAGTAGTGCCCTTTATCACCGTACAAAACTTCAGGGTGATATTGTAGGCTGGTGAAATATTTTGCACAGCCGCCATGTTGGATTGGTGAGACGTAATAAAAATTGAAGGCCACGGTCGGGGTCGGCCAAAATGGATCTATGACCTTACCGAGTTTCTTTGAAATCGCCCCAGCCGTTTAAAAGTTATTAGGGGGCACACACACAGACAGACAGACAGACACACACACACACACACGGACAAAAGGAGATCTCATAAGCCTATTTTATCATAAAAAATAGGCTAAAAATGGACTTGTAGGCAAGGTTAAATTTTCGTATAATTATTCGATATTGAGATGATTTCATTAAGCCAAAGTACTAACAGGAATTTACAACCTTTATTTTTAGGTATCGTGTAGCTATCAATCAGCCGGAAGGCTGTTACGGAGGTCGGTTATGGGAACTCTGTGTGGGATTACCGAAAGTAAACTGACCATTACGAGGATTTGAGGAGCTTAATAATCCGCTGAGCCGTGGCATTTGGCGTCTGTCCAGGAGGCAGTAATAGAGCACATTATGATGTGAAACGACAAGATATGGCTTGGACACGTTCAGCGTGATCGATATAATGCTCTAGGATACAGACTGAATTACCATTGTACCTGCACGAATAATTAAACCATAATATCTCATACGACTCTCTTAACAGTTTAGGGTGGGGTCTCCAATTTAAATGGCAGAAGATATCTAAGGAAGAAAAGGCGAGGGGATGTGAAGAGGAAACATATAGGGGAGGGCAGTTTTGAGTGAGTCAATGTTAACTTTCCTCTTTCTGAATGTTTTGCTGTGTGCAAAATGCTCCTGCGATGCAATTCTTATCAGATATTGTTGTAACTTGGTAGGATAGTTTCTAAAGATACAGTAATGTACATTTGCTATGGGTATTGAACTGCTTTGAGTTTTAATATAAATTTTGATTGGTAGATTTAAGTAAAAAATGTTGAATTTACATAACTATCTAAAACGAGGATTTAAAGGTTATCGCAATTAATTTGCAGCCTATTTTGGGCAAACTTCAAACTAATACAGCTGGGCACCTCTTCATAAAAGGTTGACGAAAATATCGCCATACACTTGTAGGGTGTTGCTGACTGTGATAGTACATTAATTTTTAAAATCCTAATGCATTAGTTCACCTACAACATATATTTTTCGAAAAGCCAAAAAAATAATTTTGTTCCATGCATGCTGATCTTTAGGTACAAATCTACATGCACTAAACTTGTAGAGAGGATATAACATGAGAATTGTGATCTGCCGAATTAAATATTATTTTTAAAATCACCTGTTATTTAGCAAAATATTTTTTTCAAAATAAATATTTTATTTTGCAATACAATTTTATGAATATTAATTTATATAACTGAAATATTCTCACATTAATTGCTATAAAATTTTATTCACCATTCTCTGGGTGGTCTCAAGAGATAACTTAGAAAATCTCAGAATTCTATCCCAAACAGTTCCTGATAAAAGTGTACCTAAAGATGAGCAGGGATGGATTTTTTTTTTAACTTTTAACTTTTTAACTTTTCAAAAAATATATTGTAGATGAACTAATTGCATTAGGTTTTTTAAATCACAGTCAGCAGCACTCTACAAGTATATGGCAAAAATGTCATCAAACGTTTTTGTACAGGTGCCTAGCTGTATTAGTTTGAATTTTGCCCAAAATAGGCTGCAAATTAATTGCGATAACCTACCTCCTGTCCAAAAACATTTTGGATGAACAGCATCCATCTGACACTAAACCCCAGAGAAATTACTGTTTCTATACATTTTAGCTTCATGTAGAAAAATATCAGGTTGTTCAAGCAAGAACTTTGATGCAAGGGACGTTTTTATGGGACCACTTTTGTAGTACAAAAATGTTCAGTAACTCAAATTTCAAATTGTCGGGTAAAAAGCTAGAGGAAGTAGGAGACATATGTTACTTAGGAAGCAAAATAACCAGTGATGGACGAAGCAAAGAGGATATAAAAAGAAGGTTGGCTCAGGCAAGGAAAGCATTTCTACAAATAAATAATAAAAAAAGGAATCTGTTGACATCGAATAAAGATTTAGGTATTAGGAAGTCAATTTTGAAAGCCGTTGTCTGGAGCGTGGAACTATATGGAAGTGAAATTTGGACTGTTGGTGCAGCAGGAAACAAGTAGTTCCGTGAAGAACTATACAGCCTATTTTCATATATCCTACTCATGTTAATTGCCTCTATCAACATACAAAATTTCAGTTCAATTGCTGTAACAGATTCGTAGATATTGAGAACCGTCTAAATATTTCAGATGGTCGCCAGGTTGGATTTTTATTTTAGTACTAATACATTTAGATTATTGTGTTCGTGTGGTATTCAAACTTCAATCGCATGATTAGAACACAAGAAGTAAAAACGAGATTTTAAAATTACGCACAGCAGCCATCTTGTGATTATGCAAACAATTGAAATAAACTAGATGCCAGTGGATCAACATTTGTATAAGCATTTAACGTGCAACGTTTCACGGCACACGGATAGTTAATTCGCGAGAAACGTTCACTTCGATCGCATGATTACGACACAAGAAATAAAAACTTAATTTTAAAATTTCGCACAGCCACCATCTTGAGGTTATGTAAACAATTGAATTAAATTAGATGGCAGTGCATTACAATCTGCAAAATCATTTTCTGTACCACATTTCACTGTGCTCAGAGAGTTATTTATACTTCGCTTCGCCGCCATGTTGGATTTGTGCTCACCAGCCTACTGAAAGTCCTATAGGTGAACAAATGTTCATAGTCTCTATGAACATAAAAATTTCAGTTTGGTTGCTGTAAAAGATTCATAGATATTGAGAACCGTCTAAATATTTCGGAAGCTCGCCATTTAGGATTGTTATATGTATAGGCCATAGAGTTATGTACCATTCAAGGACAATTATTGCCTAGGTTCATTATTCAAACTTTCACTTCGATCGCATGATTACGACACAAGAAATAAAAACTTAATTTTAAAATTTCGCACAGGCGCCATCTTGAGGTTATGTAAACAATTGAATTAAATTAGATGGCAGTGCATTACAATCTGCAAAATCATTTACTGTACCACATTTCACTGTGCTCAGAGAGTTAAATCACGAGAAAAGTCTATTAAATTATTTCAAATTCGCTTGGTCGCCATGTTCGTTTTGTACTTTACAGGTTTATGAAATATACATAGGTAAACTTGTATCAGTACCCTTTATCACCGTACAAAATTGCAGGGTGATATCTGTAATAGTGTCGGAGATATAGAATGTCAGTGAAATATTTCGCACAGCCACCATTTTGAGGTTATGTAAACAATTGAACTAAATTAGACTCCAGTGCATTACAATGTGTATAAACAATTGCTGTACCAAGTTTCATTACGTTTGGATAGTTAAATCACGAGAAAAGTCTATTTAAAAGTCTCAATTTCGCTTGGCCACCATGTTGGTTTTGTAGTCACCAGGTTTTTGAAAGTCTCATAGGTGAACTTCTAGTAGTGCCCTTTATCACCGAAAACAATTTCAGGGCGATATCGGTAATAGTTTCGGAGATATTGAATGCTAGTGAATTATTTCGCACAGCCGCCATGTTGGATTGGTGAGACGTAACAAAATTTTAAGGGCACGGTCGAGGTCGCCAGGAAGATCAGATGGGTAGATAGGGTTACAAACGAAGAGGTATTAAGACGAGTGGGAGAGGAGAGATGCTTCTGGTGACTGCTAATGAAGAGAAGAGATTGGTTGGTAGGACACATACTAAGACACCCAGGAATAGCAAGCTTTGTTATGGAAGGAAGTGTCGAGGACAAGAACTGTAGGGGTAGACCAAGGTTAGAATATGTTAAACAGATTGCCTCAGATGTAGGGTGTGGAAGCTATGTAGAGATGAAACGATTAGTTCAGGGCAGGGAGACATGGAGAGCTGCATCAAACCAGTCAAAAGACTGAAGATTCAAAGAACAACAAACTCAAAAACTAATGAAGCTTACTTTATTATTAATGAGAATAAAAGATTCCAACAACTCTCTATACAAGTGGTTAAAATTTGGTAAAGCAATGTTGAAAACGGTGAAAGTTAAAACGTTCAATCATACCTCCACTTCTCCATTAACTACATGTGTTGCTATGTGTGGTGGAAATAGTGGCCAGTGCTGAAGAAAGGAAGCCTTGGGATACAGTCTCATCTCGCAGACAGCTCACGTATTTTTCATCCCCGGTCAAGCAATTATCTAAGGGTGGGCTCAGCATTTCGATAAGAGTTAGAGTTGTGTGTGTACTGCCCGTAGGCAATATTTCCTTGCCCCTTTCCTTAGCGCAGGCGGAACAGTGAACACATGTCTCGTGTAACTTCAGACATTAGAGCTACACAAACAGAATCATAACACAATTCAATAGTCAGTTCACTACTTAATCCTCGCTGCTAGGTAAACGATTTGCTCTCACGAGCAAGCTAGGAATCTCACACACGGAAACCATTACTTCCACAATATTTACGACTGCCACAATATCTCTAGAACTATCAACTCTAGTACAGTGATAGGTTTTCCATTACTAATTGCATACTAAAATAGTTATTTATTTATTCGTATACATTCGTATGTATTTTACATTTAAAAATATGGTACTTAACAGTGCACATATCAAATAGTGTCTGTCCAAAATTTTGCCAAGTCACGGGCATTAGGTGTCGCAGCCATCAAGTCCTTCATTGTGCAACTTAAAGGACACTTAATGCAATTCATGGAATGGACTGTGGTTTGGACTTCACCACAATCACATAGCCAGGATGTGCCAGGAAAACCCCACTTTAACATATTGGTTCTTGATCTACCAACACCAGTGGGAAGCCTGTTCAATGACTTCCACGTAGACCAGTGTCCTCATGTCCAGGAGAGAGATGTTCAATTGGTAGTATCCAGCCATCAAGTTAAGTATTTCTAGATATCCATAATCTTAACCTTGTGGACTTATACCAGATCCATGTAGATCTAAAATATTGCCCTTTGGCCATTACGTAAGACATCGCAACTAGTTATCCCTTCCAAGCTCAAGTGCATCCTCAGTTATAGATTTAATTATTTTGTTAAGAAAATGCAGTCTGAAATATTGATGTTTTATCACAAGACAATCTAGGATATGTATACACACACTGGTCTACTTTTTGCAGATTCTCAGAGGTAACTACTCCGGAGCTAAGAAAACAAACAAGATAGAATCTATAATAAATTACCAAAGAGAAATTTCAAGAAGACTCACTTGTTTTTGTTGTTGTTCGAGTCTTCAGTTCTTTAACTGGTTTGACGCAGCTGTCCATCCTCCATGTTCGGAGCTAATCTCTCTTACATCCAAGGCAATCTGTTTTACATACTCTAACCTAAGTCTACCCCTACAGTTCTTGTCCTCAACCCTTCCTTATATAACTAAGCTTTCTACTCCTGGGTGTCTTACTAAGTGTCCTACCAATCTATCTCTTCCCTTCATTAGCAGTCGCCAGAAACATGTCTGCTCTCCCTCTCGTTATAATACCTATTTATTCGTTACTCCATCTACCCATCTGATCTTCATCATTACCCTGTAAAACCACATTTAATATTCAACTATTCTCCTTTATTCTGCTTCTCCAACAGTCCCAAGTTTCACATCCATAGAGCGCCTCGCTCCAGACAAAGGCTTTCGAAAATGAATATCTAATACCTAAATCTATATTTGATATTAAGAGATTTATTCTCTGTAGAGATGCTTTCCTTTCCTGAGCCAACCTACTTTGTACATGTATATCCTCCGTGCTTCGTCCATCACTCGTTCTCTTGCTTCCTAAGTCCCTCCTTTAGATTTTGACGTCAATAGAGGTTAATGGTATCTCACAATTATACAATTCAATATGGTGGCTGGGTGAAGTATTCAATTTGATAGCCTTGCGACTGGAGCAAGTGAGGTTCAATGGCAGTTGATCTGCTTACGCGACAGTTGTTCGGTTGTATACTAACTTATGTAGATGTTTAAATAAAACGCGCGATGATCACCTTGTGCAATGAAAACTATTTTAATACTAGCAGGTACCCGCGGCTTCGCTCGCGATCAAGTCAATGGGGACGATGCAATTGTACACCTGCTGTTAAGTGTGTGCGATTGCGCTTTGTTAATAGAAATTGCGAATATTGTTTGAAGAGGGAACTGCACTCTTGCACACTGGAATGGCAAATCTATCGGAATATGGGGAATCAAAAGTATTTTTCCTTACCTATAGTAAAATATCTCTGACCTTGGCCGTTGATGTACATTATGCACTCTCTTCCAGTGTTACATCCCAGGGATTGAGATTCTCCAACAACCCTTTTGCCTCACATGCCTCTCTAAGTAATTAAAATTCCCAACTGTTGTTGTTTGAGTCTTCAGTTTCTTGACTGGACTGATGCAGCCCTCCATGACTCACTCTCCTGAGCTAATCGTTTCATCTCTATATCGCTACCACACCCTACATCCGAGGCAATCTGTTTTACCCTGGTCTACCCTACAGTTCTTGTCCTTAACCCTCCCATCCATAACTAAGCTTGCTATTTCTGGGTGTCTTAATATGTGTCGTACCAACCTATATCTTCTCTTCAATAGCAGTCGCCAGAAACATCTCTCCACTCCCACTCGTCTTAATAGCTCTTTATTTGTTACCCCATCTACCCATCTGATCATCATCATTCTCCTGTAACACCACATTACAAACGCTTCAATTCTCCTCTTTTCTGCTGCACCATTAGACCAAGTTTCACTTCCTTATAGTGTCACGCTCCAGACAAAAGCTTTCAAAAATTACTTCCTAATATCTAAATGTATATTCGATGTCAACAGATTCCTTTTCTGTAGAAATGATGTCCTTGCCTGAGCCAACCTCTTTGCTTCGTCCATCACTGGCTATTTTTCTTCCTAAGTAACAGAAGTCTCCTACTTCCCGTAGCGTTTCACCTGCCAATTTGATGTGCATAGAGGTTTCTGATTTATTTTGGCTGCATTCCAATAATTTTGCTTTACATTTATTGATTTCCATCATGAATTATTTCCTCAAGACGGAGTCCATACCATTCAAAAACTCATTCAATTCCTCTGGCGTATCGGTCAAGGTGACGATCTCATCAGCAAATCTCTAAGATGAAATTATTTCTCTTTGAATCTTCGCTCCCACTTAAAATTTTTCTCCAACTACCTGTTTATTGTGTTTTTAGAGATCTTTGAAATGCGTTGCCCTCGCACATGGTGTAGATGCATTGTCAAAAGAAAACATTCCCTGTTACCAACATGGGCCGCATAACCTGCACCGAAAGCCTATTCTGAACAGCAGTTCCTTGAACTCAGATTTGCCAACATTGTATTGTATCTTTCCATGTGGTATATCTCTGTACCTCAACACACAGAAGAGTGCTTTAAAAATCATGTCTTGTGTAAATTTTGGAAAAGGTAGTGAGTGTTGTTTTTTGCCGGAGTGGATATTCGCTCGTAGAAATTCTTTTCAGTAAAATAGACTGGTTCACAATTTTGTAAGTGCACATTGAGGTATGTGACGGCGGGATGCCTTAAGTGTTACGGACACGGCAATAGCCACCACAGAGCTTCGTTGCTACTGAAATAACGACCAGACTGTTATTTTTACTTAACTTTACGGGATTTGTGAGCCCAGTGTTTATGAAATTGAACGTAGCTATATCGCTACCTTTATTTAGTAGCTGCTACTGTAAAACTTTCTTCAGCTATTCCCAATTAATTGGGGTCGCCGTAGAAAGCCAGGCTCATTTCGGTTTTGGCCGGGGATTTAAGGCCGGATGCTCTTCCTGACGCCACGTGATTTTCCAGGTGAAAATTCCACCCCGCTGTCACCGGGATTCGAACCACGGCCGTCCTGGTGAAAGGCGAGAAGCTAAGCCACTGCGCCATCACGCTTCCCTAGAAGCCGCTACTGTAGTGTTTACAAATTAAAGGTGGTATTAGAAGGCGCTTTCCCTATTTTTTTACCCCTGGCACTACAGACCATGAAGGGCCTAGGCCTATCATGCGACCGCTTCCCAGCCATTTGGCCTGCAGATATTGTGGTGACGCGTGGTCAGTGTACCGTGTCCCCTCGGCCGTTAGTCTTGTTCTTCGTGACCAGGGCGCTGCCTCGCTATCAGACAGCTACTCAATTGTCCTCACGAAGCTGAGTGCACTCCGTTGCAGTCCTCACGTCAGTGTCTAAAATCTCTGATGGAGCCAAGAATCGAACCCGGGGCCTCCGGATGAGAGGCAGGCGCGTTACCCTGTTCTTATTGTGTTCATATATATCTTGAAAAAGATAACAAATTGATTGGCTTTGCCTCCTACAGGGATATGTATATAAAATCGGATGTCATACCGTGAGGTTCAGTTGCCATGGAAACGGACTTGCCATTATTTCATCAGTTTATCAGAGTAAAGATAGTTTTCTGCGAATATCTTTGAAACGGTTGGTTTTAGGGCCTTAAAATGTGGTTTTCGGTGTCCCGTAGGGACCTACCGAGTATTGTTCCTTGAATCGAGGGGCGTAAAATGAGCTTTGTCCGGTCTTTTTGCGACAACTTCGATATTTTGTCCCGGTTGAGTATTTTTGGTGACTTTTCAGTTATGTTGCCTGTTTCACGGGAACAATGATTTATTTCCGGATGAAAGGATGCCTATATGTTATCCCAGGGTATAAGCTGTCTCCATTTCAAATTTCATCCAAATCCGTCCAGCCGTTTTAGTGTCAAGAGGTAACAAACTAACACACACACACACAGACTTTCACAATTATAATATATATAGGGAATATATAGGGATAATACATCTCTCATACGAATCTAACTTACTGACGAATTTCACCATTATTGCTGAATTACATTCTGTTTTATCCCCCTGGGCCTCATGACTAGTGAAACGTGGGTGAGCGACCACGGGACCCCAGCTGAGTCTAGCATTGCTTCCACTTACTTGTGCAAGGCTCCTCTCTTTCATCCATCCTATCGACCTGCCCTGGTAACTTTTCTTCCTTTCCAAACCCGACTGTCTTTCACTTTCCTGCCTTAATTTGCCCTTGTCTAATCTTTTCTGTCCTCATTCTTTGAGGGGTCAGACCTTTTTCTTCTCATTATATCTCCTGCGTTCTGCTCAAGACCCTAAATTAGGCAGGGTGTCTGTAGGCCCCACCACTTACGGTGCACCCAGAATAGAGCTACACCCTCATGAGCTAGGGAGTTGGCGAACACGAGGGATACCTGAGCTTGGTCCGTTTTCCCCTTTTTCCATTGAGTTTGGGGCGGATCCTCTCCTCTTTCTCTTTCATGTCTGCCTTCCATGGCCCTATTTCCTTTCAAGCCCTCAATCCTCTTTCTTCGAGGATACTATGCTTTTCTTTTCCCTGTGTTTCATTTCCCTTAATCCTGTTTATCTCATTTCTTTTTCTGGTATGCATGTTAGTTGTAAGTTGAGTAGTTGCGGTTTCGGTGGCCTAGTTGGTAGCATCCTGAGCTTCTATGCCCACGTTTGCGGGTTCAAACCCGGCTGAAGTCGTCGAATTTTTTGAGACCGTAAAATCCCTCAGTATGCTTTCCTTCGGAGGGGAAGTAAAGCTGGCGCGGCGTTGCGGTCCCATGTCATATATTTATGGCATGTAAAAGAACCTTCCACTATTTACACTTGTGTGAAGCTAAAATAAAGGTTAGATTTGACTAACCCTCTTAGGTTCCAACGTTCGTTGCCAGGAGCCGACTGCATTGGCATCTAGTAACCAAGTTCAGAACTAGTTGTCGTTGGGGTTAGGTAGCGAAAGTACGAACTACTTGAAAATTGAATGTCAGCAGTCCTTACTTGAATTAAAAACAAATAACACACACTAATACAGTCATCACAATTAACACCGGTTATCTGACATGTTCTACACACTCCCAAAGAACACGGGGCTACATGACCGCGTTGTCGCAGCCCTTAAACTGAGGAACCAACCAAGTTTAGTAGTTAGTTTGGTTGTAGTTACACATTTCAACAATTTCGCAATGATCTAAACCATTTTGGGGGTGATTACCTAGACGTCAGGCTCCTTAAAACAACGATCATCATCATCATCATCATCATCAACTTCTACACCTGGATTTCCTGTTATACTTGTTTGAAGATGAAGTGAGATACGTTTCTATTTGACAAGGGATTCTTATGGGTGGATGCGCTTCCTGATACAATCTTCCAGAGAGGTGTTAGGAAGCAAACGGTCTTGGCTTATTAAAAGGAACTGTTGCTGAATTTGTCTGGTGGTGAGAAACCACGGAGAAACATTCAGTCATCGATCTCCTGAGTCCGTGAACAGCCTGGCCCCATGGCTTCGTTAATCCATTCAGAAAGTTTTCACGTTATTATTGCCCGTTCATAACATTTTTCATTCCAATATTTATCTACCTCGCAAATACGTGCCAAACTATCAGTTATAACCGAATGAACCAACCAAGGGAACTGTGTAGCCTTCCACTACAAGTGGAGCAGAATGTCAACGCCTGAGTGTGACTGTGGTGCTACAGAACAGACAATCCAGCACATCAACACCGAGTGCAGCAAAAGACAGTACAGTGGCAGTGCTAGTTACTTTGCTCTCGTGACTCCAGAGACTATTGACTATATCCAGAATTTGGATATACGTATATAAATTCTCCTGAATCTCTAGGCATAAGCTAAATAAATAAATACATATTTCAACTTATCTATTTTCACATCCACATCTCTTCTATTCCACGCTGTTTTTATAAAGACTTTTTCATGTTTTCCATAACCCATTTTGAAACAGATCTGTTTTTAGCCTACTTTTCACATTTTGCAAAATTGAGGAAAAAGTACACTTATGAGATCGGGCAAATGTGTGTCTGTCTGCCTGTCCTTCTGTCTGTCTGTCTGTCTGTCTGTCTGTCTGGCTGGCTGTGTGTGTGTGTGTGTCCCCCCCCTATCAACTCCTAAACGGCTGGAGCAATCGAAACAAAATTTAGTAGGAGTCAAGATCTATACCTGAATATCTCACGGCCATATTTGAAAATGATGTCAGTGCTACCAACTGCTGAAAAATCGCAATTGAAATTTGAGCTCCATGTTGAATATCTTGGAAGGTATGAATGGGAGCTATTTCAAAATTGGCACACGTATAGACAATCATATTGCAGTTTAATTTCCAGGAGGCCATACATGGCAGTGTTGCCAAAATGATTATAAGCCTGCTGATAGGTCCAAGTAATGGATTTCATTCAAAATTGACACAACAATAGGTCATATTATTTCAGATTATATCTGACCAATACATGTATGTCATTGTTGCCAAAATGATTTTACGAGCGCTGTTAGATCCAATGTTTAACTGCATGTAACGTCCATGCTATCCATTGGACTTCAATCAAATTTTGTATTCTGTACTGTCCCCGTTAACCGGCATCGAATTGGATGACCCGGCGAAAACATCGCAATTCATGCCGATAACACAAGACATATATCAGATAAAGAACAAAAAAAAAATGATTGAAGTCTGGATTCGAATATCAAAAAAAAAAAAAAATGCGCCGGTGGGTACGAGAACTCAAGTAGCCTCAGGGGTGGTTAACAGGATGTAGGTGTAACAGGTTAAATCAACCCACCCCCAAACCTAAATCAAAGCAATAGCACAACAGAAGTCAGAAGATAAGCACAATTAAAAAAGATAACAAGCAGTTCCGTAAAGAACTATACAGCCTATTTTCATATATCCTGCTCATGTTAATTTCTTCTAACAACATACAAAATTTCAGTTTAATTGCTGTAACAGATTCGTAGATATTGAGAACCGTCTAAATATTTCAGATGGTCGCCAGGTTGGATTTTTATTTTTGTACTATTACATTGAGATTATTGTGTACGTGTGGTATTCAAACTTCAATCGCATGATTAGATCACAAGAAGTAAAAACGAGATTTTAAAATTACGCACAGCAGCCATCTTGTGATTATGCAAACAATTGAAATAAATTAGATGCCAGTGGATCTACATTTGTATAAGCATTTAACGTGCAACGTTTAACAGCACTCGAATAGTTAATTCGTGAGAATCGTCCATTTAAATATTTATACTTCGCGTCGCCGCCATGTTGGATTTGTGCTCACCAGGTTAATGAAAGTCCTATAGGTGAACATATGTTCATAGTCTCTATGAACATTAAAAAAAACAGTTTGGTTGCTGTAAAAGATTCATAGATATTGAGAACCGTCTAAATATTTCGCAATTTAGCTCGCCATTTAGGATTGTTATATGTATAGGCCATAGAATTATGTACCATTCAAGGACAATTATTGCCTAGGTTCATTATTCAAACTTTCACTTCGTTCGCATGATTACGACACAAGAAATAAAAACTTAATTTTAAAATTTCGCACAGCCGCCATATTGAGGTTATGTAAACAATTGATTTAAATTAGATGGCAGTGCATTACAATCTGCAAAATCATTTACTGTACCACATTTCACTGCGCTCGGAGAGTTAAATCACGAGAAAAGTCTATTAAAATATTTCAAATTCGCTTGGTCGCCATGTTCGTTTTTTACTTTACAAGTTTATAAAATATACATAGATAAACTTGTACCAGTACCCTTTATCACCGTACAAAATTGCAGGGTAATATCTGTAATAGTTTCGGAGATATAGAATGTCAGTGAAATATTTCGCACAGCCGCCATTTTGAGGTTATGTAAACAATTGAACTAAATTAGACTCCATTGCATTACTATGTGTATAAACACTTGCTGTACCTAGTTTCATTACGTTTGGATGGTTAAATCGTGAGAAAAGTCTATTTAAAAGTCTCAACTTCGCTTGGTCGCCATGTTCGTTTTCTACTTTACAAGTTTATGAAATATACATAGGTAAACTTGTATCAGTACCCTTTATCACCGTACTAAATTGCAGGGTGATATCTGTAATAGTTTCGGAGATATAGAATGTCAGTGAAATATTTCGCACAGCCGCCATTTTGAAGTTATGTAAACAATTGAACTGAATTAGACTCCAGTGTATTACAGTGTGTATAAACATTTGCTGTACCAAGTTTCATTACGTGTGGATAGTTAAATCGCGAGAAAAGTCTATTTAAAAGTCTCAACTTCGCTTGACCGCCATGTTGGTTTTGTAGTCACCAGGTTTTTGAAAGTCTCATAGATGAACTTCTAGTAGTACCCTTTATCACCGTACACAATTTCAGGGCGATATCGGTAATAGTTTCGGAGATATTGAATGCTAGTGAAATATTTCGCACAGCCGCCATTTTGCATTGGTGAGACGTAACAAAATTTGAAGGGCACGGTCTAGGTCGCCGGGAATAGTGCTATGAACAGACCGAGTTTCATTGAAATCGCTCCAGCCGTTTAGATTTTATTAGGGGGGGGGGGGGACACACACACGAATCACACACACACACACACACACACACGCACACACACACGGACAAAAGGTGATCTCATAAGCCTATTTTTTCAAAATTGAAAATAGGCTAAAAATAGGCATCCATTTATTGGCAACTTATTGACCAATACAAATATAGGAAACCCCCAAAAAGCCTATCTTGCCTCGGAGATTCGATCTAAATGAAGGCTTGATGTGGACCGAAGAAAAGGAAAAAAATATTTCGAGTCCAAATAAACACAATTAAATTTTAAAGGGTTAACGAATCTCCTTGGTCCTATCCTTAAGACACAAATAAAATTAGGAGATATTCGAAGAAAATTAAATAAAAAATAAAAAAATAGATTCAGTCACATTTGACTATCAACATCCACTAATCACACTAAATGTCCATCAGGTAGTGTCCTAGATTAGTAATATTGTCACTCACTTGAGTTTATAATGAAGGTTAAATAAATAGCTGGCCAAAAAAAATAATAGTATTGATCTCCGTTCTAACTAATTATTAATTAATTATTAATTAAAAATAATTGCTGCAACAGTATAGGTCCTACTTGACCACTCAATTAAAGTTGCAATCAGGATTTATATTTATCGTACAACGTTATTTCAGAGTCTAATTACTCAAAATATTTCAGGCAAACATGCACCCATTATCCTACATTTATACAAAGTTCAAAGTCATGGCTGATCATTATACCACAACTAAAAGTTCCCATCTTTCCCAATTCGATGGTATGCTTGCGATGTATTTCACTCCATCAATTACATAGTGATTAGATTATCGCCTGCCTACTCCTGTGAATACATAATTCACCACCATAAGACTGCATTTTGTATAGTCATGCTTATTTTAGAAGATATTACACTACTAATTATTATTACATTATTATTTTTTTTATTCACGAAGGAATTCTTCATGATTAATTCTCAGAAAATTTGCCATAAGACGTTCACAGAATATGTGAACTATCATCCTAAATTTATTTTATTACATTCCATTCAATTCTCCTTTCTCTTTTTTTATAAACAACTACACCAATCAATCTTTTTTTTGTAGATAAACTCATTATCTTTTAATTATCATGACCTTTCATTTCATCACATAACTAGTGTGCATAAATTATCTAATGCAGGCATGACCTGTAGCAATGTCAAATGGGTAGGTGTCGAAACATAATGACGAGCATGATTTTAATAATTAAATTCTCTATATCAATGAATGTGGACGAAGAAAAAAAATGGGAATATAAAAAGTGATAATCCTTCAGAGTTCACCTAATTAGATTCACCAAACGCTGAAGTCAAAATCGAAAGAAAAAATAATAATTCAAAATATGAACTCCACCCTAGCTCTCGACAGCTAGTCTACCACCTTCATTTATTCCATCATGGATTCAGTTCAGTATCCGCGTCGTATTTCCAATCTTATCATCGTAGAAAAAAAATCTTATCATTCAAAGTAGTGACAGATTTACAAAAATTCCCAAAAAGAAAATATTAACTGGATCTTGGTGCCAAGCATGATGGATAGTTCCTTGCCATGTGTGACAACCCTACAATGTGAATCACTTCCTCATATAATTACTTAATAGACGAAGAAAAAAATGTGGCCATTAATAATAATAATAATAAAATGATTGATCAACAAATAAATAATAATTAGTTCAACTCCATGGCATCTAGTACTACTGAGTAGTACAAACTACTCACAACTACAAATTGAAGTAATGTTTTAGCTCACCAACTGGCCAAAATAAGAAAATATGGTACAAGCCTAGCATGCTCATGGGATGCAGAACCTCTGGAACCAATCTTCATTCAGGACCATCTCCTTCCCATTCCAGAACCGGCAGGATTGCATCTTCCACCATCTTCTTCCTCGCCTCCTCCAGGAATCGAAACCGAGACCTTCACATTTCATGGTGGATGCGTCCTCCAAATCCCACGGTGTGGTTACGTCATGGCAACATCTTGGCCTCATCTTGATGTAAATGTCACTCCATCCAGTCCCCTCACGTAAAAGCTTAGTGGCCCATATTTTCACTGACTAGTTTCATTTCAAAATTCTTCACTGACACTTCAACAGCACAGGTTATAAAATGTCCTCGTTCCATTCTGGAAATTATAAGTTCCTGCGCCTCGAACAATGTAGACAAATCTTTCTCTCGGCAAATTGCCACCGGCTTTACGTAAACAGTAATTCAATAGCATTCACAGCTGTTCAGTTGCATCTACAAGTACTCCATCGATGATAAGAGCCTCGTCTATTCTCGAATGTTCACTGCACAAACTATTCCGTGTTGTAACTCACGTCCAAAGCTAGTCGCAAAGAGCTAGTTCTCTCGTTATCAAGCCAAGCATGGGCCTACACGACCGGGGTTATACACTCTGGACTCGGCCGTCTGATATAGCAATCGCGCCTGGCATAACAGCGGTGTTTCGTAATTATATTGTCTCTCAGGACTCCGATAAAATCACACCCGATATACAGCGACACTCAGACCTGTGGTGGCATAGCACACACGGCCCTCCGCGATCAAAATCGAATGTAACAGATAACTCTTGCCGCACAACGGAGTACTGTCCAGTCTGCGCTCAAAACGCATGTGTGTGCACCTCTCAAAGTGACCAGCTGCCGGAAACCAGAGCTGAGCACGTGGTGCAAGACAGCGTGCTTTGCCGGAGATAGTAGACAGCTGTGCGTGACGTCAGACGCATGACGTCACTCGACCTAGTTGTCGAGTCTGCGAAGATAAAATGTGGAGTTTTGAGCCGAGATTTACGCAGGGTTGCCAATCAGTGCTAAAACTGGAGTACTATGTTGGGCACAGTACCTTAAGAGATGGAACTAAGAATATATTCAGTCACCAGGGCTGCCAACTGTAGGTCTCTATTACATTATGCCAGGTATACAGTATTGCTGACTAATTAGAAATTTCGATATTACCAACTTAATTTCGTCATTATTCAAGATAGATCCATACAGATTAATCATTGGCATGAATCTTAAATTTTAAGAAAAGTAGGCTCTTTAGTTCGTCACGGAACTTCTTGTTTTTATTTTAATTTGTGAGCCTTTTTGGAAGATGAATATTTTTAGAATACTCTGTTATGGCAAAATGTATATTAAGTGTATGTTCTTGCACATTTACATGTCCTAAATTACGCTGAGGTAGATCACAATGAGACTGAAACCGGTCCGGTACAACATTTATTGACTCATGGTTATATATTATTATTATTATTATTATTATTATTATTATTATTATGAGATTATAATAGAATTGGAATAGAAAACAACCTGACAATGAGTCGATTGACAATGGTTTAATGAACACCTTATTGATCATCCTGCTGGATGAGTTGAGCGCACAAGAAGCCACGCACCAAGAAGCAAGGCACCGCTCCCGCTTAGCCGCTGCCAAGAGCACAGAGCATAGCCACGACTGGCAACAGCAGCCAAGACCAGCTACTCGTGCAGAACGGTAGTCTATTTGGGAGAGACATGTCGTATAAAGAGCAATGGTAACACCAGACTTCATTGACAGAGCGAACACCAGTTACATTTCGTCAATATATTCTCTCCCCATATCTACCACCTACTGTAATATTAGTTGCAGGCATCTGCTTGTTCACCTCTAGAGATGTCCTGCATTGACTATACTGCGATACGAATGAGCATCTTTCTTGTTGTAATGCTTCCTTACGAAAGTGTTATTTCATTTTAACGATGAGATGATGCACCCATAGGCATAGGCTATATCAGGTGAATAAGGCGAATGTCAAGTACTGTCCATCATCTTTCATGACAGTGTACAGTGTCGACCCGATGGTGCCATGATGTATATGGTACGTGTCTGACGATGAGAAGTATTGGAATATCCACCGTATACGCCTGATATACGTTCTTGTGGTAATATAAAAACTAAAGCTTATAGAGGCCTCAAACTTAATATCAATGACAACCTAGTTTTTCCACAATACTATAGATATCTGATAAGAATGTTAGTATACATTAACTAGTTTCTTCTTCTTCTCCTTCTTCTTTCGTTTCACCCTCTTTGGGGCACATTGAATCAATCATTTCCCTGTACGCTGTTCTTTCCGTAGAGCCCAGTACTTCTTCAGTCTTTCCGATCTTCTTTTCCTCTCTTCTTCCGAGATAATGGGTTTGGATTTTAGTGTAGCTCGGACTTGAAACCTTATATTTTCGTATTAAGTAATCAATTTGGCTGTTCGATCGAGTAATGACGTTTCTGTCATTTTCAATTCTACTAGGTCTTTTTCAATTTCTTTTGTTTTTCGATTACGGAAAAAGTCAAAGATTTTTTTTTCGTTTATCTATTAGAATCCATTCTCAGAAGATGACCGTAAAAATGTATCCTCCTTTTTCGCATGGTATCTGAGAGTTTTTCAATTTTCTGGTAGAGAGTTTCATTCCTAATGTATACAATCTTGTTATCCTGAAATTTTGGTCCTATAATTTTTCTTAAAATTTTCCATTCCTTCTGCTCGAGTTTTTCCATTTGGCCCTTAAAATAATATAGTTAGTGTCTCTGCTACGTGCAGTGCTTCTGGTGCTTAGCAAGTTTATTATACGCAAGCTATATAAGAGACAACCGACCACAAATTGGAATCATAAAACTCGTTTTATCTTTTTATTTGCAATTCCACACAACTTGATATTTGTGAAACTAAGCGGTCATATAACATTTTAAGGTTAAGGTCAGAAGAACATTGTTGAAAATACATTTTTTCGTATAACAATTTTAATTGGAATATCAATTTGAATTGTTCACGCAGTGTTTTGTTACCTTTGTACTGTATAATATATTTCTGTTTATATTCTGAGGCATATGGTCTGTACACTTGAAGTATTTTGATTTAGTTTCTTAATTACCCATAGCTCACTTTAACATCGAAACATAATTTTTAGAAAACATATCATGAGAAGGAACATTTCAACTGATGTCACGTTTCAGTGGTGTCAAAACAGCTCCTCATCACCCACACTGTACTACGACCTTCAAGTGTCACCACATACATCCCGTACTATACTAGGTCAAAACAGGCACAAGCCAATATAAAAGGGTCAAGCAAAGGTTAAGGATAGAGACCTGTCTACACCCAAAACTGACGTAACACCGTATCTGCAGAGTTGTGTCTGAACACTGCTTAAATATAACCCTGATAAACTTTTAACTCACTACTTCAAAGTTTTCTAATCAACCTGGCAAGCCGGACAGACGACGGGTAATCTCTGGTGAATTGAGTAGTCTGAGTATAATTCTGTGTTCACCTTTGCTGTTTTAGCAGCACAGCATATCAAGTTTTAAAATGATATATTTCCACACGGAGATTGGAGCAGTTCCTGCGTAAACTCGAGGAGAACTTGTATAACATAAAGAAACTTGAAAGTGCATCAGGTTTTATATTATGTCAAGAGAACTATTTGGAAATACAACAAGCAGAGGAAAATACGGAACTGAAGATCAAACATACCTGAAGATTTCTCAGGGAACCGCAGTGAATAATAACCCAACACCGCCATCATCTCGAAGAAAATCATGACTAACATGTTTGTATGCATGTTCAGTTTCTACAACTCAAGATGAGAGGCTAGACGTCTGCAGACATTAAAACATATTGGTCAATTTCAAATTTAGATAAGTCATTGTGTAGTTACATTATTTCTGTATTCAGGAGTACAATAAATTCTTTTTCAACGTAGACGGAACGACAGAAACACATCAGACTGACTTTTAAATATTAACACACATTATGTTGAGTAAATATTTGATTAGAATTTAGTATGATGTGAACACGTTCGCAAAAGTCGTCTTTTTCATACCTGTAGCAGGTTATCAATTTAATGAAGAGAACATAACTCATTAGCATGACTTAAATTAACCTTCTCCTGATCATGATGGAAACCATTATTAGCCTATTGCCATTTATGAAAAAATAGGCTTGTTAGATCACCTTTTGTCCGTGTGTGTGTGTGTATGTGTGTCTCCTCCTAAGAACATCTAAACGGATAGAGCGATGTCAATAAATTTGTATTCGATAATATTAACGCTCTAATTCAAGAAATAATTGCAGATAGCAGATAGAATGAAGTTATACTTTTAGAAGATAGTCCATATTTACTTCGTACGTATAGAACTGCTAGACAATAATCAATCTCTTTTGTATTCTTTACTAGCAACCCAGCCCGGCTTCGCCCGGGAACATTTGTGAATGCATTACGTGATAAGTGATTCTTTACGATGTCAATGAACTACGATCTATATCCGTTTTACGTCTCGGCATGTTGGGCTAAAATCGCTGACTGGATTATTAAACATATTATCATGGAGATGCATGTGCAACAAATTCATGTCAAACGTAATTTAAGAATGGCGAGGTGCATGAAACACAAATCCCCTTTCCGTCCAACCTAAAACACTTATAATGAATGATATAGTGAATATAGCGATGTACTCTCACGTACGTTTTTGAAGAACTTTTCATGCTGAACAATTCTTACACTCATTGTATATTGATGTTTTTAACTGTTTGCTTAAAAAGCGCACGGACGCCAGGATTTTGTTTTGACTTTTTCTTTGAAATCGTTACTGCTTGGCTTGCTTTGATCATAAATAAATTGTTTTCTACAAAAACCTTCCTCGAGGTATTCTTTACAGAATGTTGAAAACCGCATCAAAGTAAATGCAGTGGTTCTCGAGTTTACCCGTAACATCCAACAATCGGGGACTTTGTTTCATACTAAGTAGAGATTATTATGAAAATCTTTTGGGTGAAGAGTGTATCGCGAGAAATCTTAATCACAATACTAGTGAACCTAAGTGATAACACAAGGGAGAAAACTGTTACCAAGTGGTAGCCTAACGTATGGAAATGGTCTAGCACTAAGCCCTTAGAACACCAATACTGGAGATACCGTAACATTTGGTGCATTACAGTAATTGATAATTAGAACTGCCAAAACTGACGCATTAATTGCTCAAACACTTTAATAAATTTGACGGCCGTACAACGTGTAAGTAGTCCAAGGATGTCACTGGAAATAATTAAATGGATGGTGTTGCTTATTTTAGCGGCTGCGACACCGTCGCCATATAGCTCCGTGTATGTGTGTGTGTGTGAGGGAGAAATTTGTGAGATAAACTCTGTTATTGTGATGGCTGTGCTAGTATGCGTATTTTTAAATTGGGGATAGAGTTGGGAAAGAGACGGCCGTGACCTTAAGTTAGGAACCATTCCAGCATTTGCTTGGAGTAGAAGAGGCGGAATTACGGAAAACCACTTCCAGGATGACTGAGGTGGGAAACGAACCCACTTCTTTCTAAGTTTTGCCTCACGAAGCTGAGTGTACCATGTTCCAGTTCTCTCACCAGAATTAAAACTACACGGCAGAGCCGGGAATCGAACCCAGACCTCTCGGGTATATCCAAGAACACTATACACTGCACCACGAGGCGGTCTAATTAAACGGATACCCATGCACTCGAGCTACATTATAGTTACTTAATTTGCGGGGAAATATATTTATTTATTATAGACTAGCTGGTAACTCGAACTTTGTACGAGTTCTTATCTGTGTATCTTACACTCCGTACACATTTATCTTTTTATATTGTCCTAGCCTGAGTAAATAAACTCAGAATAAAAAAACAAAAGTTTGGTGCTTTTCGGTCTGAATTGAAAGGGAAAATTTGGCAGCGATAAGCGTGGCCAAGATTGATGTATGCAACCTTCCATGCATTCATGTTTGTCGGGCAGGGCACGGCTGTTCCAGGTGTACCTGCTATTGAATTGAAGCCTAACTTTTGCCACCATATTGAAGCGGTGAAACATTTCAAAACGGCAATAGAGTTCGATGCTTAAGTCGAATTTTGACTAAATCTAATCATCAGAGCTCTACCAAATTTTGGAAAAGCAAACTGTCTTGTGGAAAGCATCTGTAAACAAAGCTACCGGTATAGGGTCATCATCCAAATCATTACAAGATGATAGTCGTGCGAATCACACAAACATAATCCATAAAGTATGATCCTGTGATTCAATAAAGACTCTCAGTTACTAACGTGACGACTATAGTATGGGAGTAAACATCACGCATAGCGGCCATCTTAGAAGTATGGAATATGAAAGTAAATAACTTGCAACATTTATGAGCTATTGCTACGAAAATTAATGACAAGATAGGAACGTGTATGGCCAAAGCAAACGAATAGAGAATTCATACATTCAAGATGGCGACTGCACGAACTTAAAGAACATTTAAATCGACAACTTAGAATGTAGTTGCTAATTAAGACGAATCATGACAAGATTTGTGTTAGCCAAAAGTTTATCAGAGGCCATTTTGAATATTCAAAATAAATTAATAACTTTCAGTATCTTAGAGCTAGAATAACGAAATTTCGAAATAAGGCAGAACCTTATAAGTCATTTCGTATGCCGAAAATAAAAGAACAGTGGCTCCATACGTTCATTATTGCTGCTTGGCGTACTATTAAAATTTACAGATTAGTAGCTCAGGAATCTTGGTACTGTACCCGAAATTCACATAGCCACCTCTATTATCCTGGAGATGGAAGGGATTGCTAAGGACGTTGATACCCAGCTAGATAAACCAACCGTACCTCGCTAGACGAATGGCTAGTAACTTCTCGATACAGGTATATTCATCAAAGATACGACAGCACTTTTACTTAGTTACGTACAATCTCCTATAATAAAGTATGGTAGGACGAGTTTCTAGGAATCTCAGGGAGTGAACGGTTTAAAAATGCAACGGACGCCAGGACCTAACCAGCAGTACCATCGTATCAGATTGTTAAATACGGAGATCGTCATGTTCTATAAAAATGGGCAGGAAAACTAACTAGTGCCTGTTAGGATTTATTCATAAAAGAATAACAGTGACACTAAATGCCAAACAAATTATGACACATTTCACACGCTGTATAAAATTCCAACTATCTTTAAAATAAAAATATAGCCTCCCTATACACAAGTATAACTGTGAATTTCGGTTTCATGACTTTAATAAGTCCTCGTTGACAAAGTTAAAATAACTAGTTATGTCATAGACATCTCGTCTAGATAACTTCGTTAAACTATCAACACTATCGTTGATCTTTCTGTATTTGTTAACAGTGTGTTAAATCCTCTCAACATTACTATACAATCCTTCCTCTGCATGATACATCTTTAAATGTTAATAGAAACAAACCTAGGCTATATTAACATATTAAAATCTTAGAATACACTCGTTAAGAACTTATTTACATTATATTCATGATTATCGTTAGCTAGGCGATAATACTATTTCATGATCTACTGATCATTCTCCTCCTCTTTCATTCAAATACTATTTTCCAATGAGAACACTAACTCTGGTAATATATCCGTTACATTCTGTCAAATCCTGTGTGAACATATTGTTACGAGCGATTGAGCTTATAACTGCTCTGCATAGTCATAATCTTCTTTTTGACTCTGAGAGTCGCACATTTTTTCCGTATTGACTGAAATATACTAAGAACAAAGTTCCAACGAGGCGGAACCAGTTGGAACTTTGTTCTTAGTATAGTCATAATCTTGATAAAAACAATAAAATAAACGAAATATATCAGACTATCAAGAGTTTACTAAGGCAACACTGAAAAATGGCTTCAAACCCCACAATATCAGACTATCTTTTTGTGGTTGGTGCGTACACGTTGTATTTGAAGTTTCACTACTTCAACCCTTAAATTACCATAATCGCATATTAATATCCGTCATACATCGACAACACTGTCGTAATTCCATTACTTATTATCGCTCTATTATCAATTAAACCATTACCTCTTACCTTTTATACAAGTCTGCGTTAACGTAACGCTTATACATCCTTCCTTCTCGTTAGTTCCGCAATAACAATAGTATTTCCCATTTCTATACACTCTGAGGTGTATGAAAATCAGTAACCCTACTTATTTAGTTCAAATTACGAACTTCTCTAGCGATTGATTATACATCCTTCCTTCACGTACGCAATATGTATGACTTGTCTTACCGTTCCTGTTGTAATTCACTTACATATATTTCCTGTCTTATACATTCCTGAGCGATTCAAATGCGATATCTTTCCTTTCTTACCATTTTATGAAACCACAGTTCCTTTGAACTTTACATTTTAAAGATATCTGTCGGCATATTCTCGTCTCATTAATATAAATACACAGCATATCCTCACCATTCTTTTATTTCATGAATACAAATTCAACTAACTCATCTATTTATCTATTTATCTATTTTTATATATATATATATATAAAGCACAAAGTTTGTCTGTCTGTCTGTCTGTCTGTCTGTCTGTCTGTCTGTTATGTATACAAATCTACACCGTTTCACCGATCTGAACCAAAATTTGTATACTTACCCTTTGGAACCCTGCGGGTAACCCCGTCAACATTAAATTTCGGACAGACCACCCCATGCCCTGCATTTAGGCCCTTTTGCACAAATCTACACCGTTTCACCGATCTGAACCAATAGTTGTATATTTAACCTTCGGCACCCTGCGAGTAACACTGTCCACTTGAAATTTCGGACAGACCACCCCATTCCCTGCATTTAGGCCCTTTGGTCCAAATCCACACCGTTTCACCGATCTCAACCAAAATTTGTATATTTACCCTTTGGAACCCTGCGAGTACCACTGACCACTTAAAATTTCGGACAGACCACCCCATTCCCTGCATTTAGGCCCTTTGGTCCAAATCTACACCGTTTCACCGATCAGAACCAAAATTCGTATTCTTACCCTTTGGTGCCCTGCGAGTAACACTGTCTGCTTGAAATTGCGGACAGACCACTCCATTCCCTGCATTTAGGCCCTTTGGCCCAAATCTATACCGTTTCACCGATCTCAACCAAAATGTGTATATTTACCCTATGGAACACTGCGACTAACACTGTCTGCTTGAAATTTCGGACAGACCACGCCATTCCCTGCATTTAGGCCCTTTTTGCACAAATCTACACCGTTTCACCGATCTGAACCAAAATGTGTATACTTACCCTTTGGAACCCTGCGAGTAACACTGTCTGCTTGAAATTGCGGACAGACCACTCCATTCCCTGCATTTAGGCCCTTTGGCCCAAATCTACACCGTTCCACCGATCTCAACCAAAATTTGTATATTTACCCTTTGGAACACTGCGACTAACACTGTCTGCTTGAAATTGCGGAGAGGCTACTCCATCCCATGCATTTAGGCCCTTTGGCACAAACCTACACCGTTTCACCGATCTGAACCAAACTTTGTATACTTACACTTTGGAACCCTGCGAGTAACACTGCCGACTTAAAATTTCGGACAGACCACCCCATTCCCTGCATTTAGGCACTTTGGCACAAATCTACACCGTTTCACCGATCAGAACCAATATTCGTAAACTTACCCTTTGGTACCCAGCGAGTAACACTGTCTGCTTGAAATTGCGGACAGACCACTCCATTCCCTGCATTTAGGCCCTTTGTCCCAAATCTACACCGTTTCACCGATCTCAACCAAAATTTGTATATTTACCCTTTGGAACACTGCGACTAACACTGTCTGCTTGAAATTGCGGCGAGGCCACTCCATCCCTTGCATTTAGGCTGTTTGGCACAAATCTACACCGTTTCACCGATCTGACCCCAATTTTATATACTTACCCGTAGAACCCGACAAGTAACACTGTTCACTTTAAATTTTGGACAGACCACACTATTCCCTGCTTTTTGGCCCTTTGGCAGAAAACTACACCGTTTCACCGATCTCAATCAGATTTTACATAATTACCCTTTGGAACTCGACGAGTAACACTATCCACTCGAAATTTCGGACAGACCACTCCATTCCACGCATTTAGGCCCTTTGGCACAAATTTACATCGTTCACCGATCGAAAACAAAATGTGTATACTTACCCTTTGTAACCCGATGAGTAACACTGTCCACTTTAAAATTTGGACAGGCCACTCCATTCCCTGCATTTTGGCCCTTGGCACAAAACTACACCGTTTCACCGATCTCAACCAGATTTTACATAATTACCGTTTGGAACTCGACGAGTAACACTGTCCACTCGAAATTTCGGACAGACCACTCCATTTCTCGCATTAAGACCCTTTGGTACAAATCTACATCGTTCACCGATCGAAAACAAAGTGTGTATACTTACCCTTTGGAACCCGATGCGGAACACTGTCCACTTGAAATTTCTGACATACCACTCCATTCCCTGCATGTAGCTCAGGAATTCCTCGAGGTTGCCAGCTTCCTAACTCACCAGTCATGAGCCCTTGAGGGTGTACCAGAAGTGGTTGGTCTACACACACCCTGCCTCTTTGAGGGCCTTGAGATATTATGAAAAGGAAAAGAAGGCAGACCCCTCGAAGAATGAGGGTATCAGGAAAGATGAGACAAAGCCAATTAAGGCGGGAAATTGAAATACTCCCTAGCCCTCGGATACCCTAATACAGTCTGGGTCGGAAGAGAACAAGAGTTGACCAAGGGAGGCCGACAGGAAAGAGAACTGAAAGGAGCCTGGCACCAGGAAGTAGAAGCGATGCCAGACTCAGCTGGGGTTCCGTGGTCGCCAACCCACGTCCCACAAGTTGTGAGACCCTGGGGGGAGGGTCAGTTGTGAGAATAGCTTGCTGATTCATCGTGAGGTACTTTCCAGAGCCCGCCGTGTTATCTCCTGCTGTCTATGCTGATGCCAGCACAGGGCCGTTGCGAAACAGTGAGTGATTCCCGGTCAATCTGTATAGGACGGGGAACCCCGAACGTGTGTCATCATATTTCGTCTTCATCTGCGATCATCTCAGGTTCGTGCAGCTTGGACCTGTATTCTTTGTCTTTGCCGAGCAGTACGCTCTTTCACTAGACGCATCCAGTACAGGCCTAAGCCAGAAAATAAGGTTGAGACTTTGGAAGACATCGAAGCTAGACACCTGAATTACCTATATGAGTTTTAAAATAACACCATGTTCGTTTAGTAGTCATTTTTTCATTACCTTATTATTATCATCATAAGTGCAAATGACCTAGATGTTACGCGCATCATACCAATAATCACCGCCGCATAAAGTCTTTCTCGACTGTGATTTTTAAAATATTTATTTTTGGTTGGTTCTTAAGTTTAGGGGCTGCGACAGCGCGGTCATGTAGCCCCGTGTACTTTGGGTGTGTGTAGAATCTGTCTGATAACCGGTGTTAATTGTGATGACTGTATTAGTGTGTGTTATCTGTTTTTTAATTTAAATTCAAACTGCAACTTAGAATTCTTCAAATAGTTCGTACTTTTGCCGCCAAGCGCCACCGTCAACGACTACTAGGCCAAGTTCGGAACTTAGCTACTAGACGCCACTGCAGTCGGCTCTTGGCAACGGACGTAGACATCTATGAGCGTTGTTTACCTATCCAATTTAGCTTCACACAGGTGTAATTAGTGGAAGGTTCAATAACATGCCATAGATCTGACATGGGACCGCCGGCTTTACTTCCCCTCCGAAGAAAGGCATACTGACGGATTTTTAACGCTCTTAAAATATCCGACGGCTTCGGCCGGGTTTGAACCCGCTATCTTGGGCATAGAAGCTCAGCATGCTACCAAATACGCCACCGAAGCCGCCATATAGTTATTTTTATTACAGTACATTGTGTACATTATACGTTGAAGTGTCAATTCAATACCGGTAGTAGTTTCCCTTATCATCCTCATCATAAGAGCAAATGACCTACAGTAGATGTTACGCCCATTACACCATTAATCACCACACACAATAAGTCTTCCTCGCCTGTGAATTTTGAAATATGTATTTCTATTACGGTAGTTTGTAAGTTTGACGTGTCAATTCAACAGTAGTTTTTATTATCATCCTTATCAAAAGGGCAAATGACCTAGATATTACTCCCTCATTGTCTTTGGGGGCAAATGACTTAGATTTTAAGTCCATTATATTTCTAAGGAGACCTTAAAACATTATCATCATTCCACCGGGCGAAGCCGGGTACTACTGCTAGTTACTTATATTTTCATAATATTCTATATTACATTTCCTCATAATTCTCTGTATTTTATACTGTCGTACCGCAATATAACTTTGTCATTATCTGTGTTACTATAACAGACCGTCACTTCCTATTTAAATAAAGCAATAAGCTTCAACAAAGCGTTGTTCGAAGGTTTATGTTTATTGATGTTCTCAACAGAACTATTCAATAACTTAATTATCATACTAATATATAATAATATATAAAAATGAGATGGTGTGTGTCTGTCTTTCTGTCTGTCTGTCTGTGTGTTACTCAATAACGCAAGAACCACTGGACCGATTTAAATGAAATTTTGCATGGATGTAGCTGATTTACCAGGTTTACATATAGGATACTTTTGATTTCGAAATTGTGCACTATTAAAAATGGCGACCATTTTAGTGACGTCACTACGCCCTTTGGTTTCAAAATTTCATATTTCCATGTCAAACAAAAAGAGAACGGTAGGAAATACCAAACTTTTGATGGCACATGTGAGCTTTGAAATTTGATTTCCTATCCAAAAGGTCCTTATCACTGTTCGTGTATCTCCAACGGTTAGCGAGTAAAACCGACATTTGTGACGTCACTACACCCTTTGGTTTCAAAATTTCATAATTCCATTTCAAATAAAAAGAGAACGTCAAGAAATAGCAAACTTTTGATGGCATACATGAGCTTTAACATTTAATTTTCAATCCGAAAGGTCCTTATCACTTTTCGTATATCTCCAACGGTTAGCGAGTGAAACCTAAATTTGTGCAATAAAACAGGGTCAACACCGACCGGTGCAGTATATCTCTCTATATATAGAAATGAAAGTTTGTCTGTTTTTCTCTGAATTTCTACGGAAAATTGAGTTGTTTACGCGTTTCAGACTGTTTTTGATGGATGCGCGGGATTTTTTTCGTCTGTCTGTCTGTTTGTTTGTTTGTTCGTTTGTGGACAACTTTGTTCCCTTATAACTTGAGAACGGCTGGGTGTATCAACGTAAAATTTGGTACAGATATCCAACAGAGGCACGACACTTATCATTGATATAACTCTTCCCCGTACCCCTCATAAAAGGGGGCCTACCCCCTTAAAATATATGCTGAAATAGGCATAGAAGGACGAGGCAAAGCTCATTTTCAGCCCCTCAATGTGAGAGACAAAACTCGGATACCCGAAAACCACATTTTAAGGCCCTAAGACCAACCGTTTTTGAGATATTCCCAGAAAACTAATTTCATTTAATAAACTAATGAACAAATATAAGCCAGTAACCATGGCAACAGATTCTCAGAGGTCCATCTATTGCTGTAAGACGCAATGCAATTCCATTAATTACATTAGTGTGAAAGTTTGCAAACGGCTAGAAGGTTATCACGGAACCAAATTAAGCTGTAAAATTCATCAATACGTTTAACGCGCTTAAGGGGATCAAGGGGTACTCTAGAATTTTTCACGGGATTTGCACCTGCGGGTGTGGTACGGCAGGTATATTATATTCATATCTCCATATAATTCACTCATTTCGTATAGGCCATCTATGGACCGCGTCATTCCCACTGTCTCCTACTGGCTTTGATGTTTGCCCGGTATGCCCGCATTCGTTCTCGGTGGACTTCCTTCCGTTCTAGGGTCCAAATCTTTCCCGTTTTCAGCTTCGTTTTTTCTTGAAACCCTTTGCAAGCTTGAAGTTTCCTTTTGAGTGGGGCGCGCTCCTGAATGTCTATTGGTGTAATCCCCACTTCTTTCAGATCTTTATCCAGTTCTATGAACCAGGCCCATTTTGTTTTCCTCTCCTGAAAGTAAGTTATGTTGCGGTTGGTCAGTCTCGCTGGGCTCATTTGTTTCACATACCCAAAAAATGGTATCCTTCTCTTCCGGATGACGTTACTTATCTTCTCCACATGAGTATATAGTTCATGGTTATGCCATCTTCTGTATTCCCCATTGTCTTTGATGGAACCCAATATCTTTCTCAAAATGATTCTTTCTTTGGCCTCCAGTTTCTCGACCAAGCCTTTTTTGTTCATCTTGAGGCATTCAGAAGCATGCAAGACCTCCGGACGGATGACACTGCAGTAATGTTTTAGTTTTGCGTTGAAGGATATTGACCTTTTCTTATAGATGTCCTTAGTTAAATGGTAGGTCATTTCTATTTTGCTCATGCGTGATTGAACACTTCTTTCTCTGATAATATCCCTTCCCTGACCCGTCCTGAAAAGAAAAGTACATGGCCATTGGCTGCATTAATAATTTTTAAAAATAGGTGTTATAATTTCTCCCTATATTATATTATTATTATTAGTATTATATTATGGCGTACAACGACGAGACAAATCCCCTCGGTGCCAGAAACAAAACTCGGGGGCCCTAAAGGGTCCTCGAAAACTACATTATAAGGCTCTAATTCCAACAGTTTCTGAAATATTCCCAGAAAACTAATTTAATTTAATTTAACAAACTAATGAAGGAATGCAAATTGGTAACCATGAGAACATTATATCAAGGGGTGGCTTACAACTTTCCTTCTATTTCTGTAAGAAGCAATGTCACTCCATTTATTACACTTCTGTGAAAGTTTGCAAATGGCTATAAGGTTATCACGGAACTAACGGAGACTGTACAATTCATCAATGCAATTAAGGGGGTCAAGGGGTAACCTGTAAATTTTTCATGCAATTTTCACGTTCGACATATAGTACAGAAGGTCTATTATATCTCCAAAGAGCAACATTATTTTTAAAAATTCTTGAATTGAACCAGCATTTCTTGCGGCTTTTAGGAATTTGGGCAATTTGAGGCTAGAGAACCTGAATTTTCATGCACCACAAGCCTTTATAATTTATGAAAGGGGTCTTCCTGTGTATGGGCACCTAGCACATCGTAGAGGGTCAGTTTTTATGTGACGTGTATTGCGTTTCGTCTACAAGGCTTTCAATTCTATTTCACGTCACGAAGTACACGTTAGGTGAATTTAGTCTGAGAGCACATTTTAACTAATTATTTTTTGACGACAAACGGGTTCATCGTAAGGATGATTTTGTTTGATACTGTGTGGTAGATATACCCATATTTGGATATCTCGGTAATATGTTGTAGGCAATAGAATTGTCTGTCTGTCTTTCTTTGTATCTTTATGTAGCCTACGCCTATAACTCGTGATCGGATGCTTGGAGCATCGTAAAATTAGGTATGGTAACCATGAGAGTCAATACACCAATCATTTATAAAACTCTTCACCGCACTTTTCATACAGTAGAAGGGTGGATATAGAGAAAAACTTCTCAATACATGCTAAATAGGCGAAATATAAAAATTATCCTAGAAGGACGATCAAAGCGTATGTTGCGCTTCTCATTGTGAGACACAAAATTCGCGAGTCTATAAGGGGTCTCCGAAAACCACATTTTAAGGCCCTTAAATTAACAGTGTGTGTGATATTCCCAGAAAACTAACTTCGTTCTGATAAACTTGAAGGAATGACAAACCGCTAACCATTGCAACAGTAGCTCAATTGATAATGTCTGGTGTTAACAACGAACACCGTTCGAAGAACGGGTACTTCTGCTAGTCATCAATAAATATGGAAATATTTATCTATCATAAATTTACAATTTCTTTTCCTGAGTATAAATCGGTATACTTTCAATAAAGTATACAAACTAAAGTATTTTAAAATATTCCATCCTTAATCCAGCTCAGATACGCATAAAATCGAATAACCTCGCAATATCAAAAGTCGAAAACTAAATAAAATTTACTACACGTCAAAATCTAAATGACGACGTCTTTATAACAATTTACTTGAACGTTAAATTAGATTAAAAATACTTAGTCAAGTTTTAAAATAATTTAAACAATTAAAATCAATGTTGCCACACAAACTCGGTCATGTCAAGATTATCTACATTACTGCACAACTAACTACAACAATAATCGAAGAGTTTTAAATACCTGCTGCCCGTAAAATATCTTCTGATGTGAAAAAAATCCTGAAGTGTTTTGTACTGCTTGCATGGACTGCGGCAAGCGAACAACTGTGTAGCGGGATGGCTGGTGAGCACGTGACAGCAAGCATAGCTGGCACACGCCTCCTCCTCGCTGATCCCCACATCGGCTGCAACGGGTGCACCTCCAATTTCGATCTCATTCTTCCCATCGATCCTGGACTCCTACACTCACGTACGCTTCGAAAACTGAGATCGTTTCTGGTGATCATCTTCAAGCGAACCCCATTCTAGACGTTCTATGGTGAATGTATACGATTGTTTGATATGCTAAGTATTTCTGAAGTTGATGTAGAAATACATCGTAGCTGTATGTGCAATAATGATATCGGTGGATCACGAAGTTGAGCTTCCACTCTTCATGACTTTGCGTTGGTGTGCGGCTAAGTCACTGCTGGAATCCTCATCTTGTAAATAGTTATTTCCCCATCATAGTTTTATACGACATCATGACATTCAAGTAGTAAGCCATGTTAAACTTCCTCGGTGACTCCAATTTCTTAACCATGACTGTATTTCCAAAATGCAGTTGGAAATACTTTTCTGAACGTAGTTCTGTTGAATCGATTCTTGTACTTTTGAAATAAACGTTGCTTTCGCTTGTAGATATTAGCTTTAATACGTAGACGTCTTCTTATGTCGATATAATGATGAATCCTCTTTATATTATTCAACTTGTAATACTTGTTTGCGTAGAAGTAATATTGTATCTCTCTGCTATAAATATTTGATCGGAGTTTGTAATCAGCTTGGCCGGCGGTGAAGGCGACTCCTCGGTCAAGTCCTTTCAAGTAACCTCGGTCAAATTTCTTCTGTAGTTGACTATCACGTCTGTCGATTTTCAAAGTCGGATATGGAATGAATCTACTGACGGTCTCCCCCTTCTCAGGTAACTCATTAAAATGGCGTTCGTGGCATTAGACCTTGAAATAAACCTCGTCGTTCAACATCTCTATCATCCGTATTCACCTCTCTATAATGTTTATAACAATGGCTTTTATTTTTCTATTTCTTCATATTTCTGCCATTAAATCTCTTCTATAAAGGTTTTTCAAATAACTATTTAAATATTATTGTCCGCCAATATATAATATTCTAATTGGTTCTAGTCGGTCACGTGATATATTTCCTTCCTTCCGTGACGTGGGCTCGCGATCTCATTTTTCAATTCTTTCCTCGCCGTTATAAAATGTGCAAATAAAGCATTCATTTCACTCCGTGAGTTAGCTACAGTAATGATACTTCATACGGTGCTGCAGGTAGCCTATTTGTTCCATAACATCGGAGCTTACGTTCTCATGAGCGGGCGGATCGACTCCCGACACATTACAAGTCCTTAGTCCTTTAAATTTAGGGTTCAGCATGAGAGGAGTAATGCACAGGGTCTTTCATATAATGAAGAACGGCGAACGGCGGTTTTGTTATCCACATAGTACATTCTTGACTTTGCAATAAGCGAGCAGGTGTTCAGTCGCCAGTCAGAACCTCAGCTGCTAACACAGTGAGACATTTATCATTGTAACGTCGTATTTTTGTATGATAAAACTTATTTTAAGTACGAGTCGCCTCGGCGGGTACGTGACGCATTTGTTCAGCAATTTCCTGATGAAGTGCCACCTTCACTAGCACAGATTCACGTAATAGTAAATACTGTAAGTTTGACACTGCTGGCTCAGTGCCCAATAAAAAATATACAAAAATAATATAAAAAAGATACGAGTCTTACAGTAGGCGCATATGATGTGTAACATCTGACATGTTATCCTACTATGAAATTGAAACGAAATGTATGTGAATTCATCTGACATGTTATCGTACTCGTATACTACACAGCTTGGACATTCTTAAAATGTTAATTTACGCTCCGTTTTCATACTGGTACGATGATGAATCTATAGATTGAATTGGAGATATGCTACTGACACACTAGTTTGAACATACATCACATATTATACTGTAAATTAAGAGGAGGAATGAAACCATAGTCTCTAGCCAATCTATAGACTACTTGAAATAATGTTCAATACAATCAAATTTCCCAACTCCTGCTTGGTGCAAACTATTGTAATTAAAATTAGATAAATCGTAATTTCATGTAGATTCTTTTAAATGACGCATAATGTTATGATATATATCGTTTAAATCGATAATACGGTAACAAAAATAATCGCCGGGACTGGGGTTCTAACCGGAGACCTCATAATTCGCAGACCAAGATGTTACCCACACAGCCATTACAACCACATATATTTGGAGTACAGGACAGGTACTCATTTTCACGTGCCGGTAATAATATGGAAGTATTTTTTATGCTCCATTAATATTTTGCTTTTTTCGATAATGTTCCTGCGTGGAATTGAGTTTTAAAAACGTTATCAATACGCCTACTTGACAGTAAAGGGAATTCCTATAGTGGTCTATGAAAGGCAAGCCCATTTTCCGAATAAAATCATCGATATACAGTATATTACACTGATCACTGCATTACCACAATGTGGGTTAATATCTGAATAGCCATTGTGCTGAAACATAATACTGGCTTTGCCGACTAATTACAATGTCCAAGGCGGACCGGGTTCGATTCCCGGTCAATGCATGTGAGATTTTCGATGTGAAATGCCATGTCCTGTGGTTCGGATTCCACGTAAAACGGAGGTCCCGTGGCTTATGATCGCGAGATTAACGGTCACGTTAAACTACAAGCTTCCTTTTTAATTACAATGTTTCATATAAACGCATATCATCATTTAATGACTGATGCGAGGACATGTGGTTTGTGTTTCAATGAGTTGACACCAGAGTTCACATGAGCGTTTACCGTTCAGTAAGAAAGTATTGAGGAAAGTTACTTGGAGAGTGGATGCCCATCACTTTTATCCAGAGATTGAAAAGCAGACTCTTAATAAATCATAATTGTTTTCAGCAAATAAAATTTATTGAATATTTTTACACCAAAGAACGACAACTTGATGATGATCTATTGTAGAAGTATCTGTAATGTCGCCTCCAAACCTTGAAGTAATTCGTACGTTATATGCATGGCACATGGTGCCACTGCCAGATACGTAGCTGGCAGTACGTCTTACACACTTCTGTCCGATCCACTTCCGTCCCATTTTTCAAAATAGCTCCCACAAAAATATCCAGCAACCGAGTGGAAAGATGTTACACATCAAAAATCATAAACATTACCGTGGCAGAACTCACTCGCGTTAGCCAGAATGTGGTTACCAGATACGATGCCTGTGTAACCCAGGAAGGGGGACACTTCCAGCATCTTTGATAAGGTAATATTTCGTATATGATTGTACACACGCTTAAAGCAGGGGGCCGTGGCGCGCCACAAGCTCGGCCAAGACCACCGCAGCAGCGGATAACAAAGCCGCCACTTGGCGTTCTTACTTTATATGAAAGACCCTGTATGAAGAATCCATATACATATACAATTTATCATATTGAATAAAGCGCACAGCGGCCATCCTGAACCTGAATATAAATTACTCTCTATTTCTTTATAGCTGCAAAAATAAAATGAGTGATAAGGTAGTCTATATTGAATGAAATTAAAATAACAGAGACATTCAACATGGCGGCTGGGCGTACTATTAAAACGTAGTAATGAATCATTCAGAACGTAAGTATTCCGCAATTAAAGCGTAAGTTAATACGAAGGAAGTAGCCTACCCTAAAAGGAAACTTCCAGAAATAACCTTTAGAATAACACGCTGATTACAACGCGCAGTGGCCGTCTTGAAACTATTGAATATGATAATTTTAACTCAAAGTAGTGCATTTTGAAGCTACCAATACGTGAATTATTAGAATTTGTAAAACCTTGTAAGTGGCTTTCTACGACCAAGTTAGAAAACTGCGACTCCACACATTCACGATGACGGCTGTGCGTATTCCGAAAACTTGAATATGGAGCTGTTCAGGATATAGTAGCACAAATAACGCGAGAAGGGAGTAGCGTCTATAAATATATCACATAGCGTTACTCTTACGAATACTCTATTACGCAGGATATAGTGTGCAGCGGTCATCTTGAAATTTAGGACTATACATACTGTCCCCGCGCCAGCTCTGAGAACCTGGCAGGAATGTGGAGTGAGTGAGTAAGCCAGTGATGATGTAGCACTCTACTATACTAAGCATAAGCATGGCCCGGAGATTCCCTCGCTCACTCATTGTTCCCGTTCCCCTTACCTTCCCCTTATCTCATACCCCGCGTACTCAGAGCTGGCGCGGGGACAGTATAATAACTTCATAAAGGCCTACAGTGTTTTAGAGTTACTCAAACCAAAATTAGTATTACAGAACAACCACAATATTTGAAGACATTTTTCAGTGTTGCCTTAGTAATCAAATGTAATATTTTTCAGTCATTCAACATTGTACCCACATGTAATGACTGGTTCCCTTAATCCTGAAATGAATTTACATGAGGTTAATAAATACACTTGGATGACCAGTTTCGATCGTCAAACGATCATCTTCAGATCCTTCACACCTAGGCTATAAAATCTATGTCTACAAGTATGGGTGATAATATTTACAATTAATTGTTTTGATATATTGAAAAAGGATGCAAGGTCCCTCACAAAACATTTGGTATTTCAATTATTAATTTATTAATTAACACGGTATCATCACCTAATGCCTAGGCCTTGTCGCTGCAACTACTTACTGAACGTTTTATATCAGCATACTGCTTAAATTGAAGTTCATGAATCACAGAATCCAGATGAGCCTTCCGCGGTCTTCCTCTTCTTTCTTCCCCAGAACTTTTCCTTCCAGTATAGTGGTCAGGAACTCATTATGACGTAGGATGTGGCCAACGAATTTTACTTTCCTCTTTTCTATAGTAGTGATCAATTTTCTTGTTTCGTCTACTTCCTTGAGGACCCCTTCGTTAGTCTTTTTCTCCGTCCAGCTTAATTACAGCATCCTTCTCCACAACCACATTTCCGCTGCTTCCAGGCGTTGTATGACCTGTTTCCTTAGAATCAAAGTTTCGCATCCTTATAACTAAACACTCCAGTTAAATGATTTGATAAACGATTTTCGAGTGTTAATGCTAATGTGCCTGCTAATTTCGTATGTTGCATGTGTACAGAACCAGATATGACTGAGCGTATTCTTAAGACCCACCAGGGCTGCCAACTGTTAATAAATGCTCTTAATTTCTTTTATCCAAATACCAATATATCAGAAAGTATGCAAGCCGACAGCTTTACACTATGCACACGTATAGTACCTGACTTTCTATATTAATTTGGAGTAACTTATATACGTCAGTGTTACCAACATGATTCTAAGCCTGCTGAGAAGTCCAACTTTAAATACATGTAACTTCCATACTATCATTTGGATTTCAACCCAATTTAGTGTGTGCTATGTGTACCATAACATATATGAATATGCCGATTCTTAAGAGTACACAGGGCTGCCAACTGTCTCTATTTTTGTTACCCTATTATCAATATATCAGGAAGTATGCAAGCCAATAGCTCTAAACTTTGCACACGTATAGTACCTGGCTTTCAAAATTAATTTGGAGTAACTAATATAGGCCTACGCCAGTGCTGCCAACATGATTCTAAGCCTGCTGATAGGTCCAATTTTAAAATGCATGTAACTTCTATACTAACTAATGGATTTCATTCAAAATTGGCACAACAATAGATCATATTATTAAATATTATTTCTGACCATTATATGCATGGCATGGTTGCCAACATGATTTTACGCGTGCTGTTAGATCGAATGTTTAACTGCATGTAACGTCCATGCTATTCATTGGACTTCAACCAAATTTAGTATTCTGTACCTTAAGAGATGGAACTAAGAATATATTCAGTCACCAGGGCTGCCAACTGTAGTCCTCTATTAGGCTACATTATGCCAGGTATTGTACCCGATACCTAGTTTAGGCTATCGGCTACGCCAGCAGACATTAAGCCGTAGTTGAGGTTTTGGGAAGAGTTAGGAAAAGATAGCGCACCGATCGAGTCAAGAAGAATGTCAAGATGACGTAGGAGGTCTAGGATCAAGGAGGCACTGACATCTGTAAGAAGATGGAATTATGGATAGAGATGTGAAGCTTTATTAAGATATGTATGGAATATAGTATTTAAACATCTTAGAAGAGGATATATAACATGCATTATAAGTGGAAATAATTGTAAGGAAGTTAGATAACCCTTAAGTTATTTTATAACGGAACAGCCGAGATGATGAGGGTTCGAGACTATAATCGTGACGCGAGAGCACAGTGGTGGGGGACAACACCACGTGTCTGTGCCAGGCAGATAAGTGAGAAGACAGTGCCAGCACATTCAGTGGAGCTCTGTCAGTCGAGCAAGTAGGGTCGAGCTCTGTAGCGCAAGCGAGACGCACGGTGAAGGTCGCGCAGCGTACCGAAACTGTCACGGCAGAGTGTAGGCGACAGTTTCAGCATCGCCGAGCAGCGAACGCCAAGCAGGTCGTTGATCCAGGGGGACTTGCCGAGGAAGCAATCACAGACGGCCGGGATATGTTAGAACAGCACTGCAAGTAGTTGGAGACTTTATTACAAGCCACATTTCAACGCAGTTTGAACACAGTTTTATGAATAACATTATCACTATGCTTTTCTATAACGCATTCAAAGTTACTTTAACAATTTCACGCAAACGGAATGTCGTAAGCATAGGCACTGATGAACATTAGATCGTGCATTAATGAAATTTATTTCTTATGCAGTTTCATGAATTACCAAATACAGACAACTACAGGGTGTTTAATAAACCTTGAACACTCTCATGTATTTTTTTTTTACGAAAGTGAGTAATTACAGTTATTAGAGATTGATCTTTCAATACTCAAACGGAACATTTAATGGAACAGTGGCGTAACTTAGAAGAGGAATAGGGGGTCCGCTGTTTCCATGAACATTTTCCGAGAGGAGTTGGACAATATCCGCTATGGGTAATCCGAAGTTCAACATGTCAGAGTAGACGCAGATAGAGACAAGATGGCACCGCAGAGCGATGGATTCGATTCCTGACGAGAGGAGGTCCACCAGCTGATTCACTTGGGATTTCGAATGCAATCGTCATTTCATGGATGGAATGATATTCACGCCGATCTTTCGAGAAATTCATTATGTAGGGAAAATCGACGATCTTGGAAATTTAATTACAGCTGATTATGAAAGGTACTGTAAGAGTCATAACTACCTGATAAGATTATTTTCATGAATACTGGGCACACATGTATATTTTTCTAATAGGAGTGATACGATTATATAGACATGGTTTGACTTTATATACTTCGAATTTGCTAGAATATGGAGTGACCATATGATATGGCAGGCATCATTATACGAAATTCTCACCATTGGTTGGCTTTATTAAGCAGATGTTTGGTCTTTTAGACATTTTTCCAGCTAGGATATTTTTCATGAATAGTTTTTTTTGTGTAACGAGTATTTCGAACTCGTGATCTGCAATTGATTATCTAAAATTACTTCGTCAGTTCATTGCATACTAGCGAGTGTGTATTATTCATCAGTAGGGATCTTTTCCATTGGATTGTTTGGAGATATTAAGAAGTTATTCACTTTAGTGAATGAACATCGCTTTTATATGACAACTAGAGACTTGTTGATTCCTATCTGGTACATTCACTCATATAGCCTACGAGATGGGGTCTTTCGTATTTATACGATTGTATGGTGGTACTCATCTTACCCATCGTTCAGGGAACTATCATCCAAGTCGACGGGGCGAGGTCTTTCGTATTTATACGACTGTACGGTGGTTACACATCTTACTCGTCATTGAGGGACTCATTTTTATCATCCGAGTGTACACGAGATTGTAAGTGAATCAAACAAGGAACTACTAGTCACATATCAGTCGAAATTTTGTTAAATAAAGTAACGATAAATGTCAACAGGATTGCATTTAGTAATTCTTGTTTGCCAATCCAATATTTTGTTGCTATACTCTTTTGAGAGTAATTTCAGTTTAACAGCTGTTATAGCTGATGCTTTTGATGAGTTTTATAATTGTGTTTGATACCTTTGAGAAGGATTTAAAGTAACTGAATCTTGTAAGATTAATCATTAATGGTCAGATTTATTTTAAGGCAGATCAGTATTGCAGATTTTGATATGAGAGATTATAGCACATTGGTGTTTTTCTGTGGTGTGAGTTATGAAAATTGTAAGAGAATTTATGCTATTTGAAAGCAGATTTTAAATTACTGAGGTAATATAATTTTTTTCCAATTGTTTAAGAAGTTGTCTAGATGTGATCAGATTAATTACAGTTATTGGAGATTGTGTGCGTTGATAATTTGAAGCCAGTTATATATTTTTTGTAGATCATGCAACATGGTTAAGTAGAGTTTGTGGTAGGCATTTTGTGGAAGTTGCCAAGTGATAGTAGCAACGTTGATAATGTATTTTGAAGCAGACATGAGGTCGTCGTACCCAGTCTAGCGTAATTGTTGAGATTCATGCTGTAAGTGCTGAATATTTATGGAGTTTTGTGGAATAATTATTGTATTCAAATGTGATATTTGAAGTATTGAGGAAATATAATGTCGTTGTGGATAGTTAGATCCAACGTGATGTCGTGGAGGCAATAATATTTTTTGGCATGATAAATTAAATACGAGATATAACTTGGAAGTGATAAAACTGTAAGACAACGTTCTATAAACCATATTAAACAATTTGTTAGGAAATTAAACAAATAAATGAAGTTGATAATACAAGATTTTCTGAAAATAATAATTAACGAAATAATAATCTGAGATTTAAGCATATTAACAATCTGACCTAATGAAATAAAAATCAGAATGACTAGATGAAATAATGAAAACTAAATAACCAGATGATTGAAATTTAAATAATTTGATAAATTAAATTTTGAAATTAATCAATGAATTAAATAGATGGATGAATTAAAGATTGGAATAATTAAACTGATTTAAATAAATTAATAGACGATTGTAATGATGATGAATAACTGAATTAGAAGGTGATAATTAATTAAAGAAGCTGATGATTAATGAATTTATATGGAATTAAATAAATTTAATTGAGAGATAATTTGAAGGAATTGCAACTTGAGTTGAAGATTTAAATGATGTAATGGTGATGAGTTAAGGATTCTGACAGGAATATGTAGAATTTTGAAGTGAGAATTAATGTGAGGAATATTTAATTTTGATGATGACGATAACGATGACCAATGAGCCATGAATTTTCTGTAATTCACAGATAAGTAATTATGAATGACAATGTAAATAGTGTAACTTAATTATTCAATATTTAGGAGCATTTGACTAACATGTTCAACATTTAAATTATGCCATGCAAACCATAAATTACTTGATATTTAATATGTGTGATTATAATATGTGTATGTTTAGACAGATTAATAACTTTTTTAAATCCACATTGATGATGTTAAATTAAAGAGAAATTAGGTCTCAGGTTTCACAAATGTCAGTGACGAAATACATAGTGCTACAGTGATCCTGAGAACCCAAGAGAACTTTAGAGATTTTTCTGTTCTATGTGGATAAAAATATTTTTTGATTAGAAAAGAGATGGTTCGATTTTTGGACAATGACAATTTAACGTTAGGTAGGAGTTATATTTAAAATGTCTGTCTGACTATCAAAGTAAAATAAATTTGTTTTTATCTTAGTTGTGATCTGATGATGGTGTGATGTTCCTTTTCTTTCCTTGTCTTGAGTAAGGCTTATCCGGAAAGGAAGTGGTTTGCTAGGAATTCAGTTGATGGCGCCCATTTATATTTGCATTATTTCTATTAAATTTAAGCCCGTAACGACCCTAGAGATACTTTGTCTCGTGATACCCACTGCTTTTTCGATAACTCAGCTGAATTTCCGACACATTCCTTATTTGACTAGAGGTTCATTTAACTCCGCTCTGTCCCGGAACTTCAGGAATGCGATGTTATAGCAGATGGGTCATCGCATCCCCAGGACGAACGGGTACTGTGTACAGTATTTCGAACTAATTAGAAATTTCGATATTAGCAACTTAATTTCGTCATTATTCTAGATAGATTCATATAGATTAATCAATGGCATGAATCTTAATTTTTAAGAAAAGTAGGCTCTTTTGTTCGTTACGGAACTTCTTGTTAAGTTGTATGGACTCCATCTTGAGGAGGAAATTCATGGTGAAACTCAATGAAAGTAAAACAATAATGATGGAAAGCAGGCAAAAGAAATCAGAAACCCCTATTGACGTTAAATTGGCGGGTTAAAAGTAGGAAACGTTTTAGGAAGCAAAACAACCAGTGATGGATGAAGAGAATATAGAAAGTAGGTTGGCTCAGGCAAGGAAAGTATTTCTACAGAAAATAAATCTGTTGACATCAAATACAGATATAGGTATAAGAAAGTAATTTTAATGCATTTCCCTGGAGCTTGGCGCTCTATGGAAGTGAAACTTGGACGGTTGACGCAGCACGAAAGAGGAGAATTGAAGCGTTTGAAATGTGGTGTTACAGGAGAATGATGAAGATCAGATGGTAGATAGAGTAACAAACAGAGATGTATTAAGACGAGTGGGCGAGGAGAGGGGTTTCTAGTGACTTCTAATGAAGAAATGAGATAGGTTCGTAGGTCACATACAAAGACACCCATGATAGCAAAACTTAGTCATGGACGGAAGAGTCGGGAAAAGGACTGTAGGGGTGGAGCAAGGTTAAAATAAGTTAAACAGACTGCTTCGGATGTAGGTTGTGGCTGTTACTATAAGGAGATATTTCATCCCTCTTGTAGTAGCACTATTGTCTGAGCTGCAGTAATATGACACAGTATGTCGCAGCAGCAGAAGTGAACGCCACCAGCAGAGTGTTGTCTAGAGGAAATAAACCACACGCTGTCATCTGAAGCTTTACTTGAGCCAGCTGATGAGAAAACAGTTGAAGTCTTGTGTTTTGAGGATGGCGTAGCAACAGCCGATGAACTAGGAGCGAGGTACGGTTTGATTCATTGGTCACTCTTTGACAGAATACAGCAATAGTGATCACTTGAACGAGACCCATTGTTAGCCATAACACACCCGCCGCCATTTCAGTCATTACAAAACCTGATACAAGCCCCTGAAGGATTGAAGCATATATACAAGCCCATTCCATAACAGTCAAAAACAAAGTCGACAGTATCAACAAAATTGGTAAACCAAAGGCTGAGTTTATCAACGTACCTATTTGACAGAGAAGCATATGGATACGGCGCAATTCATTTAACTTTCGATGGTTGGCCAATGATATTGTTGATAATTGATTATCTCTGATAAATTCCCAGTTTCTCTTCTGGTTGTCAGAACAAAAGTCAGCGTACTTCTGGAAGGTGAATGAATCACTTCTGACTTCGAACAGTTCCGAAAGCTTGGTATTGAGTAGAGCATATCTGTGCTGAATCATGAGAATAAGAGCAGAATACTGTAGTGATACAGTCCAAAGAATAAAATACGATACATATCCGATTAATACTTCTTCAGTGTTCCAAAACCAAACTTCGATACCACTGGCTGTGAAAATACCTAATAAATACATGCAAATGATGACACATGAAACCCAATATGCTCGCTTATGAACTTTGTCATATTCACAACACAGCACTCGATCAGCGTCTCCAGTTAGCTCTAGAATATTGTGTAGGTAATTTCTATTTCGAAAGAGACATAGGATAATCATCACGGAGACGGACCCATATTCAAGCGTTCTTGAAGAAATGCCGGTGATGCCGGCAATAAAATCGTTTCTTTCCTTGAAGGTTTGATAGTAAAATACCATATGGGAAATATAGAAGAGAGTATTGCACACTAACAGCCCTAGAGAATATGCAGTCATCAAAGTTGACGATTTGACACTGATGTTGTTTTGGTCTACTGAGATAACATACGGAGCCATGCCACTGAATCTAGAAATAAAGAATATTGGCTTGAGAGCACAAAGTAATCTTGAGCCCATCATATGTGCCTTCAGTGGTCCGATGTGTAATACTGTCTATTCAACCAATATCCACGTCTTTTGGTGGATAACGAGATGTCTTCTGAACTAGTATAGTGTTGTGGATGTTGCATATGTAGGTTGATAGTTCGCTCTATATGTAATTAATATGATTTCAATGGTGCTAATCAAAAACGAAAGGCAGATATTATCACTGAGGAGCTCTATCACTTTCAGAAAATTGTCAAAATTTATTCCGTGCGTCCTCTGCCTAATGCAAGTACTATCATGTCAGACAATAATCAAGTTCTTTTGTATTTCTGATTGTTGTGAAGCCTTTGAGAATGACTAAATCAAAGTACGGGTGATTCTAAGTGATAGCACAAGAGAGAAAATGTATACCAGTTGTTAACGTATGGAAATGGTTGAAGTATTAACGTCTGACACTAAGCTCTTCATTCATTCCTACTGTGGAAGTCTTGCCATTTGCCGCAATGCGGTAATTGATAATTAGAACTGATGAGAGTGCCGCATTAACACAAACACTTCAATAAATTGGGCAACAACACATCGTGTGATTAGTCTATGCATACTTGAAATTGAAAATATTCAGTTGGTCAGCACTAAGTACAGTCCAGTAATCCCGATTACTGGGACATGCGAAAAACAAGTAGTACATTGAAAAACTAAAGTCTATTTCACATATCCCACGACTGTTAATTGCCTCTATCAACATACAAAATTTCAGTTTGATTGCTGTATTAGATTCGTAGATATTGAAGTCATCTAAATATTTCGGATGGTCGCCATGATGGATTATTATAGTTAGCTCATAGTTATATACCATTAGATGAAGATTATTGCGTAGGTTCATTATTCAAACTTTCACTTCTATCGCATGATTACGACACAAGAAATAAAGACCTAATATTAAAATTTCACACAGCCGCCATCTTGAGGTTATGTAAACAATTGAGCTAAATTAGATGCCAGTTCATTACAATATGTATAATCATTTACTGTACCACATTTCACTGCGCTCAGATGGTTAAATCGCGAGAAAAGTCTATTAAAATGTTTCTACTTCACTTGGCCGCCATGTCCATGTTGTACTTTACAGGGTACATAGATAAACTTGTAGTAGCGCCTTTTATCACCGTACAAAATTTCAGGGTGATTTCAGTAATGGTTTCAGAGATGTAGAATGCCAGTGAAATGTTTCGCACGGCCGCCATCTTCCGATAATGTAAACTATTGAACTAAATTAGATGCCAGTTCATTACAATGTGCATAAAAATTACCAGTACCAAGTTTCATTACGTTTGGATGGTTAAATCGCGAGAAAAGTATATTTAAAAGTCTCAAATTCGCTTGGCTGCCATGTTGGTTTTGTAGTTACCAGGTTTTTGAAGGTCTCATGGATGAACTTTCAGTAGCGCCCTTTATCACTGTGCAAAATTTCAGGGTGATATCGGTAATAGTTTCGGAGATATTGAATGCTGGTGAAATATTTCGCACAACCGCCATGTTGGATTGGTGAGACGTAATAAAATTTGAATGGCACGGTCGGGGTAGACCAAAATGGTGCTAAGAAGTTACAGAGTTTCATTGAAATCACTCCATCTGTTTAGAAGTTATTACACACCACACACACAGACACACATACGCACGCACATACACACACACGGACCAACGGTGATCTCATACTGTAAGACTATTTTTTTCATAAAATGAAAATTGGGTAAAAACGAGATTTTAAGATTTAGCACAGCTGCCATCGTGGGGTTATGAAAACAATTGGAATCAATTAGATGATAGTGGATTAACATTTGTATAAGCATTTACGGTACCAAGTTTCACTGCACTCGGATGCTTTAATCGCGAAAAACCTCTATTTAGATATTTACATTTCGCGTCACCACCATGTTGGATTTGTGCTCACCAGGTTATTGGAAGACCTATGTTCATAGTCCCTTTAATCATAGAGAAAAATCAGTTTGGTTGCTGTAAATGATTTGTAGATTTGAGAACCGTCGAACTATTTCTGATGGTCGCCATGTTCGATTGTTATGTGTATAGGCCATAGAGTTACTGTATGTATCATTAAATGAAAATTTTTGCATAGGTTCATTATTCAAACTTTCACTTCGATCGCATGATTACGACACAAAAAATAAAAACTTAATTTTAAAATTTTAAAATTCGCACTGTCGCCATCTTGAGGTTATGTAAGCAATTGAACTTAATTAGATGCCAATGCATTACAATATGCATAATCATTTACTGTACCATATTTCACTGCACCCAGATGTATACTCGCAAGAAAAGTCTATTAAAATTTTTCAAATTTGCTTGGCCGCCATGTTCGTTTTGTACTTTACAGGTTTTTGAAAGTTACATGGGTACACTTACAGTAGTATCTTTTATCACCGTGCAAAATTTCAGGGTGATATCAGTGATAGCTTCGGAGATATAGAATGCTGGTGAAATATTTCGCACAGATGCCATCTTGAGGTTATGTAAACAATTGAACTAAATTAGATGCCAATGCATTATTATGTGTATGCACATATGCTGTACCAAGTTTTATTGCGTTTGGATGGTTAAATCGCGAGAAAAGTCTACTCAAAATTCTCAAATTCGCTTGGCAACGTAAATCGCGGAGAATTCGTTACGGTAATTTACGGGAATGATAAAAGTATGTGTTTTGACAAAGGAATAGCAAGCAAGATGAATGCGGAAATATAAAAACATATCCGAAGTATGCCCACCAGACAATGATGCAGAAGAGCAATATTAAGTTACCGAAACAAGATTCACACTCAACTGCCAGTTTATGTTATTCAATATTTCCAAAATTTTATTATTTTATCTCAGTTTTTATCGTGGAAACATCATATACAATATTCCCCTCCTTTATAATTCATATAAATAACTATCACATTAAAACGCGGTGGATTTCTTACCGCCATGCCTGTCATGAGTCAAGGCGATTGTGCGCACGAGTGAGTGGCAAGAATTCTGCATTTTCTTTATTGATTTAAAAATATAGGCTTCTGTAACAGATTGGTTTATTTTAAAGACAGTCTGCAAATCTACAGGCGAAGAACTTTCGTCAGAGTGCTCTACGAAGTCAATCCGTTCAACCGTTCTCTAAATCTCGCGGTTACAAAAATCAACTTAGTTTTTTAAATATATAGAAAATGACCTGGTTTATAGACACCAAAAAAAACTCCAAATGCTCCAAATCAATCCCGATGACTCACTGGACAGGGATCTCTTCCTCAAGAAGATAGTGATGAACGAGCTTAACCGAATCTTGCCTTCAAACAGAAGACATAGTGCCCCTTGGACAGAGGAACGCAAGCAAGCAGGCTCATTCCCAAACGACGAGGGAATTCTGGGTGCAAACGGAAGCCAAAGTAACAAAACTTACCGTGATCCTAGGTGGCCCTAGCGAATTATACAGTGAGATTATTTTGCTGGAGAGGGGCCAGCGGCCGACAGCTGGGCGCGCGCACCTTCCGCCATCCAACCGAGCTAGGGCCGCAAGGTTGTGCTAGGTGGAGGCGGAGGCGAGCTAAGCAAGGTCATTAAAGTCATTAAGTGACTAAACTTTCATCAACGAGGGTGTGTAATGTAGGCGCACAGATACGAAGGTAACATAAACAACAGCTGCAAAATTTAATTAAGGAAGTACATATGCTTTTTTTAAATTTCTTGGGAATGTGGATGACCTCACGTCACCAGTTACAGGTTATAACTTATCTTTTCACAGAGGATACTAAAAATGTTCTCCTTTAACTGACAGACAGTAACTTTAGAAGTTCGATTGTGGGTTAATTTTAAGTACAAAGTGTACATTTCAATTACCAGTACTCTATTGGAGCTGGAGAACAATATACGGCAGCATACATCCCTCACAACAGAAGGGAATCACAACGTGTATTAAAAAATAAACGCTAATTTATTTACAAGGTTCAACGCATGACTGTCAGCTGAAGGAGAATACTCTCAGCATCTCTTGTGGATAGGTAAGTTCTTTAATCATGATTTGATGGTGAATTTACCATTAATAATGTACTTTATTACGGTTTCCACCTGAGCGCAATCGCGGTGCGAGCTCGGTTACCTGGCAGAAGGCACGCAAGCCGACGGCTCACTCCAGCGAAAGAATCACCCTGTATAAAGTAAACTTAACCTAAATATATGTACCTTATTCTAAGTCTTACCCTTTTAAGGAGAGTTAGTGTAACACCCAAGACAAGATACCCAACAGTCGCTGCAGAGCCCTGGTAAGTACATGACTATAAATGCAAGTTGCCGCCATTGATGGATTCAGGGTATGTATTGGGACATTGGATCCAGAGGTTCTGAGTTCGATTTCTGGTCCCGAAAATAATTAATTCTGGTCTGGGGGTGGAACAGGTCACACGGAGCCTCGTGAGCAACAAATTAGCGGAGATGGGTTCAACACCCACCTCAGCTGTCCTGGAAATGGTTTTCCGTGGTTTCCCACTTCCACTACGGACAATTCCGGGATGGTTCCTAACTTAATGCTACTGCCTCCTCCTACAAAGTCGTAGACGCAATTACAAATACATACAGTACTACAGTCATCACAATGACATTACCAGGATATCCCGCAAAGTCCCTAAATGAATCAACAAGTGCACTTTCTAGTATATTGTTCTTGTTTCATTCGAGGGGCTCGGACATGTAGCCCCTTGTACTTTGATGTGTGTAGAATTTGTCAGATAAACTACAACTTACAATTTACACGAGGATGGAAAGACAGATAGATAGAGAGTTGGGTGAAGACCAGTTTGGCTTCAGGAGAAACGTAGGAACAAGGGATGCTGCACTAAGTCTTAACCTGATTTTGAGTTAGAATAAGGAACGATAAGAGAACGTTCATGGCATTTGTTGACTTAGAAAAGGCTCTTGATAACGTTGATTGGAGTAAGTTGTTTGACATTTTTAAAATAATTGGAATAAAGTACAGGGATAGGAGGCTCCTCTACAATCTATAGAGAAACCAGACAGCGGTTATTCGAGTTGAAGGACATGAGAGAGAAGCTGTTATTCAAAAAGGTGTAAGGCACGGCTACAACTTGTCACCTATCCTTTTCAATCTACTGTATACATTGAACAAGCAATGAAGGAAATTGGAGAAAAATTCAAAGTAAGAGTTAAGATTCAAGGAGAAATAGTTTTAACTCTGAGATTTGCTGATTTCATCGTCATCTTAGTCTACCCACCAGAGGAATTTAATGATTTTTAAATGGTATGGATTCTGTCTTGAGCAAAGAATTCGTGATGAAAATTAATAAAAGCAAAACAAATATATTTGATTGCAGTCGAAATATATCAGAAACCCCTATGGATGTCGAATTGGCAGGTGTAAAGCTAAAGGATGTAGGTAACTTTTGTTACTTCGGAAGCAAAATAATCGGTGAGGGACGAGGCAAAGAGGATATAAGAAGAAGGTTAGCACAGGCAAGGAAAGCATTTCTACATAAAAGGAATTTGTTGACATCGAATATAGATTTAGGTATTAGTAAGTCATTTTTGAAGGCCCTTGTCTGGAGCGTGGCGCTCTATGGAAGTGAAGCTTGGACTGTTGAAGCAGCAGAAAGGAGGAGAATTGAAGCGTTAGAAATGTGGTGTTACAGGAGAATGATGAAGATTAGAGGAGAGATGTTTTTGGAGACTGTTAATGAAGAGAAGATATAGGTTGATAAGACACATACTAAGACACCCAGGAATAGCAAACTTAGTTATAAAAGGAAGTGTCGAGGATAAGAGGTTTAGGGGTAGACCAAGGTTAGAATATGTTAAACGGAGTGTCTCAGATGTAGGGTTTGGTAGCTTTGTAGAGGTGAAATGATTATCTCAGGACAGGGAAGCATGGAGTGCTGCATCAAACCAGTCAAAAGACTAAAGACTGAAACTACAACAACCTACAACACGAGGTGATCGTACTAGTACAGTCACCACAGTAGCGTAGGTTATCATATGCATTCAATACAAATTCAAGTATGGAAGATTGTTAGAATTCTTGACTGTCACCGTGGAGGCCTGCGTTCAAGAAATTGAATTCTAGTCTGAGGGCTGGAACGGGGTACACTGAGCCTCGCGAGGAAAAACTGAAAAGAGGAGAGTTCCATTCCTACCTCAGTCATCCTGGAAGTAGTTTTTTCATTTCTCTTTTAGACAAACACTGGGATGATACCTAATATAAGGCCACGGCACTGGCAACCCACAGTAAAAGCATCGAGACAGTGGAACAAAACCTTACTGCTGCTCTGAAGATGCTTTCCGATTATTATGAGGAAAATCACTTCAAGCCAAACCCATCGAAAACTAAAGTGTGAGCCTTTCATTTGAAGAACAAAGAAGCCTTGCGGAAGCTGCATGTGAATTGGAAAGGATTGGAACTGGAACACAGCAACACCCCAGTTTACCTAGGTGTTACATTCGAACGTTCATTGACCTTCAATACCCACACAACCAAACTCAAGGTAAAAGTTTCATCACGAAATTGCCTACTCCGTAAGATAACTGGTTCTGGATGGGGTGCCCACCCTCAGACAGTAAGGACAACTGCCCTAGCTCTCTGCTATTCTGCTGCTGAATATGCTAGTCCCGTGTGGTATAAATCAGCTCACGCAAAAAAAAAGGTCGACATTGCCTTGAAAGAAACTTGCAGGCTAATCACAGGCTGTTTAAAACCAACACCAACACAGAAGTTGCATTCCCTTGCAGGCATAGCCCCACCTGATATTAGACGTGAGGTGACCGCTAATATCGAGAGTCATAAGGTATGCAACATCTTAGCCCATCCCCTTCATGGTCATCAGCCACCTTCAGCTCGACTGAAGTCCAGGAAAATTTTTCTACAGTCTTCTTCTCCACTTGATTCTAACCCAAAAAAGGCCAGGGTTAAGCTATGGAATCAAAGGTATCCTGATCATCCAGAACTTGTTGAAATTGAAGAAAAATTACCACCTGGTCACGAAGATGGTTTGTGTACCTGGAAGTCCTTAAACAGACTGCGCACCGGTATAGCAAGATCTAAGGACAATCTCATGAAATGGGGAATCTTGCATGATGGGGACACACTGTGTGAGTGCGGACAAGAACAAACTTCTAGGCATTTCTTGAACTGTCATCTATGCCCAGACTCGTTCACAGGGTTGGATCTGGCATTGGCTGCTAACAACGCTGTCAATGTAGCCAAATACTGTCACAACTCTTGTAAATATTGTATATATTATCATACCTGTTTCATTTCTCTTGCTATTGTGTAATGTTATATGCAAGTGCTCTATTATGTGGTGTTTTTTCCCCTTCAATTTCTTGTTTGTATATTTTGGTACCTCTGACACGAATAATAAATAATAATAATAAGGCCACGGCTGCTTCCTACCCATATGCTACCAGAATTTCAAATACACCCACCAGTGCAGACATCACAGTGACACAATTTCTACACACCCTCAAGTACACGGGGCTACATGACCACGATGTCACCAAGACCCAAAAAGAATGAAGTTGGTACCTTAGTTTATGGGCTGCGACAACGCGGTCATGTAGCCCCGTGTACTTTGGGTTTGTGTAGAATTTTTCTGATAACCGGTGTTAATTGTGATGGCTGTATTAGTGTGTGAAATCTGTGATTCAGGTAGTTCAAATAGTTCCTACTTTTTCCACTAAATGCTATCATCCACGACACCTAGCTGCGGACGCGGCTACTTAATGTCATCACAGTCAGCACCCGGTGGCGAACGTTGGACCTAATAGAGCGTTATCAAACTAAACTACACATTTTCATCCACAAGTTTAATTAGTGAAAGGTTCTTTTTCCTGCCATAAATCTATGACATGGGACCGACGGCATTTCTGCCCCTCCGAAGGAAGGCATACTGAGGGATTTTAATGCCCATAAAAATCCGACGACTTCGGCCGGGTTTGAACCCGTAGTTCCGTGAAGAACTAAGTAGCCTATTTTCATATATCCTGCTAATATTAATTGCCTCTATAAACATACAAACTGCCTTTGATTTATGTACTATTACTTGAAGATTATTGTGTATGTGTTTTATTCAAACTTCAATCCCATGATTAGGACACAAGAAATAAAAGCGGGATTTTAAAATTTCGCTCAGCCGCCATCTTGTGGTTATGAAAATAATTTAAATGAATTAGATGTCAGTCGATTAAAATTTGTATAAGCATATACCGCATCAAGTTTCACTGCGCTCGGATGGTTAAAACGCAAGAAACGTCCATTTGAATATTTAAATTTCGCGTCGCCGCCATGTTGGATTTGTGCTCACCAGGTTATTGAACGCCCCATAAGTGAACTTGTGCTTATAGCCTCTATACACTTACAAAAATTCAGTTTGATTGCTGTAGTAGATTAATAGATATTGAGAAACGTCTAAATATTTCGGATGGTCGCCATGTTGGATTTTAATATATGTAGGCCATAGAGTTATGTACTATTGGATGATGATTATTGTGTACGTTCATTATGTAAATGTTGATTTCGATCGCATGATTAGAACACGAGAAATAAAAACGTAATATTCGAAATTCGCACAGCCGCCATCCTGAGGTTACGTAAACAATTGAACTAAATTATATACCAGTGCATTACAATGTGTATAAACATTCGCTGTACGAAGTTTCATTGCTTTTGGATCATTAAATTGCGAGAAAAATCTATTTAAAACTCTCAACTTTGCTTGGCCGCCATATTCGTTTTGTAGTTAACCGGTTGTTTGAAATTCTCATAGATGAACTTCCAGTATTGTCCTTTATCTCCGTACAACATTTCATGGTGATACCGGTAATAGTTTCAGAGATAGAGAATGCCAGTAAAATATTTCGCACAGCCGCCATCTTGAGGTTATGTAAACAATTGAACAAAGTTAGATGTCGGTGCATTACAATGTATATAAAAATATATTGTACTAAGTTTCATTGCGTTTGGTCGGTTAAATCGCGAGAAACGTCTATTTAAATGTCGCAAATTCGCGTGGCCGCCATGTTGGATTGGTGAGACGTAAATAAGTTTGAAGAGCACGATCGGGGTCGGCCGGAATAGTGCTATGAACTTACCGAGTTTCATTGAAATAGCTCCAGCCGTTTAGATGTTATTAGGGGGGAAACACACACTCACGGACAAAAGGTGATCTCATAAGCCTATTTTTTCAAAATTGAAAAAAGGCTAAAAGAATCAACAACAACTTAAGTACGAAAGGCTGATGGTCAGTTGGCGCTGAGGCGCTGAGCTACATTAAAAGTCTGTGTGGAACAACAGTTAAGCGCTGATAACGAATGTGTCTGAGTCACAGAACAAACAGAGCCCGTCTAAGCGGATAGACGTGCATACAGCATGAGTTACATTATGTAAGGAGGTTAATGATGATGAATGAGTACAGAAGAAAAAGTCAGGGCTTCACCACAGATAAGGTAATATGAATTGGAAATTCTAGCGCCAGCGTTGTGAGACAGCGAGAATAAATCAACGAAATGAAACACATCAATCCCGGGTTTGAGTAGGTGGTTGCAATAAGATGACTCATGATATGAGGTGCATCGACTTCAGGCAGTGCAACGATTTTACCCTTTTGATACCGAGCTGTGTTGAGTGGGTAAGTTAAAAATGGCAACCCAAGTTTAGTGACATTACAATTATTTCATAAAAGGTCTCTCCTACCTATATGTTTAGCCTACTTTCATTTATGAAAAAATAACACGTAGTTCAGTGAAGAATAGTACATAACTCTATGGTCTTCATAAAAATTCAATATGGCGACCATCCAAAATATTTAGACGATATTCAATATCTATTAATATATGACAGCAATGAAACTGAAATTTTGTATGTGTATAGAGGCTATAACCATAAGTTCACCTAAGGGGCGTTCAATAACATGGTGAGCACAAGTCCAACATGGCAGCGACGCGAAATTTAAATATTCAAATGGAGGTTTCTCGCGATTTTGCCATTCGAGCGCAGTGAAATTTGGTACGGTAAATGCCTATAAAAATTGTAATCCACTGGCGTCTAATTTATTTCAATTGTTTTCATAACCACAAGATGGTGGTTGTGGGAAATTTTGAAATCTCGTTTTTAGCCTACTATCGATTTTTGCAAAAAATGAAAGTAGACTTTTGAGATCAACACAGGGCCAACAATTGTGTGTGTGTGTGTGTGTGTGTGTGTGTGTGTGTGTGAGTGTGTGTGAGAGTGTGCACTCTGAATGCCTGCCCCCCCCCCTATCAATTCGAACACGGTGAAACCGAATTGAATGCAATTTAGTATAGAGATAGCACTAGCAAAGGGCACGTCAGTATCATGTTTTATATCGCCGCCATCTTGACGGTAACGTAATGGCGGCCACCCAAATATTCAAAGCTTAATTCAAATTACGACGAACCTAATCATCTGATCTCTACCAAATTTTGCAACAACATACCTTCCTGTGGGAGGCGTCTTTCGACCAAACTACAAGGTCATCTGCCCAATTATTTGCAGATGGCGGTCATGTATGTGTGCAAATCGATTCCCCCTATCAATTCAAACACAACGAAACCCAAATCGAATCACCTTTGGCACAGAGGTAGCACTACCAAGGGACAACTCAGTGTCATGTTGTATATCGCCGCCATCATAACAAAAACGAAATGGCGCCCACCCAAATATTCTGAGCTTAAATCGAATTACGACTAACCTAATCATCCGATCTCTACTAAATTTTGCAACAATATACCTTAAAATAGGAAACGAATTTTGTCCAAACTACAGGCTCTTAAGCCGAATAGTTTCAGGATGGTGGATGTATGAAACATGTCAGGATTATAGTCCAACCGTAACTTACGATTCAACAGGGCCTGACCTCAATAATTCAGCTTAAAGTATATATGGAGGTTTAAACTGTGCTCAAGGAGGTGACCGGTAGGATATTAGCCCATTATAATAGAATATGTAAACGTAAAAGTGACTTAACAGGTCCGATTGACGTTACAATATCATTGTGGGTCGTGACTTCCCGTATACAAAATGGCCGCTATTTGTGTTCGTAAATCCATATATATCCGTAACGGCGTAAGGTTATATCATTTTAGGAATGTACTGAACAAAATAATACATATTTAATATCAAAAGGTTTATAGAAGTGCCAAAAAACGCTAGGGAAATCGTTGATTTCGGTACTAAAATAGGATACATTTTTACTAAAGAAGCTATTTATATGGCAGTATTGTATCACATCCGTGGCGCAGTGGTAGCGATCTAGCCTCATAGTCTGGCTTACCCTGATTCGAATCCCTAAAGGTTCTAATGTTTTTGCTTCGTTTCTTTGTATTTATCGATTCATAACTACTCACACATTATAATGTTAAGCATATAATGTGTGTATTTGCAATCAAAAATATGATATAATATGCTGTGGTCATAACACCACAAGTTTCAATATTCGACTAGAGCGATTAAAATTCTTTGTCCTTTATCCGCGGTAGAGTCTATTGTTTTTGTTGTTATTTTTGTTGTTGATTCTTTAGGGGTTTTGCGGCATCATGGTCTTGTAGCCCTGTGTACTTGGGTGTGTGTGTGTGTAGACGTTGTCTGATAACCTGTGTAATTGTGACGTCTGTAGGCTTACTATTGTGTGAACTTTTATACGAGTAAGGATTTGGGTAAGAAGATGTTGTTGAAGTTGTTGTTATTTCATTTGAGATGCATGGACATCCTGGTCATTTAGCCTCGTGCACTTGGGTCAGTGTTCAATTTTGTCTCATGACCTGTTATTGTGATGGCTGTATTAGTGTGTGTATATATAATTCTGGTGTTGATTCTATCAATCAACGTTTAATATCCGTATAACACGTTGTATTTCGACAAGCTGCTACAACCAACATTCAATTATACTCCTCGAAGAGGACAAAGAGTTATAACTAAACCCTTGCATTTAGGAGAAAGTAGGCTATATGTTATAAATAATTCATGCTTTTGGGCTAATGCCGTGTGTATTTTTAATTTGAACCATACGTTTCGGAGAAACCTTGCCTCCTTTTTCAATGGAAATAAACAATGTGGCCATAGAAAGTAAATCAATGAGATTACAAAAAATATAGATAAATTCCTCTGTTCGTCACCAGAGAGCAGCTGCCAGAAATTACTGTATGGACCACGGTGGAACGGCGGACAGATTAGTAAGTAACGCCCCCTTTACCTTCTCGTTACTTACTAATCTGTCCGCCGTTCCACCATGGTCCATACAGTAATTTCTGGCAGCTGCTCTCTGGTGACGAACAGAGGAATTTATCTATATTTTTTGTAATCTCATTGATTTACTTTCTATGGCCACATTGTTTATTTCCATTGAAAAAGGAGGCAAGGTTTCTCCGAAACGTATGGTTCAAATTAAAAATACACACGGCATTAGCCCAAAAGCATGAATTATTTATATAATAATCCGGGCCGTGAAAGCCTTAATATGCAAAAAAGGCTATATGTTCTTTACTGAACATCTTGTTATTTCTTGTGTCCTAATCACGCGATTGAAGTTTGAATAATACACCTACACAATAATCTTCATCTAATAGTACATGACTCTAAGACCTCCTTATATAAAAATCCATCATGGCGACCATGCGAAATATTTAGACGGTTCTTAATATCTACGAATCTATTACAGCAATCAAACTGAAATTTTATATGTTGATTGAGGTAAATGGTTTAAGTAGGTTATACGAAAATAGGCTATATAGTTCTTCGCTGAACTACTTACTTCATAAATAAATATAGGCTAAAAATTATCTTATGAGTTATCCCTCTGTCTGTGTGTGTGTGTGCCCCCTTAATAAAAACTAAAAGTCCGAAGCGATTTCAATGAAACTCGGTATTGAGCCCGTCAGAGGAGCTGCCAGGATAGCCAACAAACGCAATGACTTCCCTAACATCTCGTCCGTCGGACCTAACTGCCGTGAGGATCAGGTGAACTTCCTAATAGGCCAAGCGGCACGAGAAATTGTAGTCCACGGGGATCGTGGTGCATGGTGACGAAGGTCATAGACTGCCTAAGGAAAGGTTCACCTTAAAAGCTAGACTGAGAAAAGAAACATCCAGACTAATGTCAAACACCGTGAAAATTTATTGTAAATTTTACAAACCCCTAGCCTAGTTGAGGGTTTCTATCGGCTAATCCGCAAGCTAACAAATAATCAAAAATAAAGAGCAGGTCCCTACCTGAGAAGTTACGGTAAACCCTCGCGAAAGAGCTGTCTCACAATAATAAAGCAACAACAGCAACACTAGGAAAATGGTACGACAAAAATCCTAGGTCAAGTTACAAGATCAAGCTAATATCGGAATTTACATTTAACAGGGTAGCAAAACAAATCTAAGTTAGGATGATACCATCTCCACATTTACATTTGACGTTAATTCATCTAGCTAAGTCCCATCAATTAATAACAAAATTTACGGCGGAGACGTCCGTAATATCAAACAATTACATTCAAAGCTAAGTGACCAGCCATATAAAAAACATCTAAGACATTCTTACAACTAGGTGCTAGACAGCACACAAAAGGGTAACATAGAGGATTTATACACTTTTACATCATGAGTAAATAATAAGAGACCACAGTTTTATTGAAATGCCTGCCTCCACCTTGGTTTACTCTTTGTAAGCCATAGTCATCTAATGTGTGTAAATACGGTGACGACTGCGTAGTGAAGACTACGTCTGACATCGTATGGCCTGCGCTCCACCAGCTACGAACTCAGGGGTTCGAGCAAGCTTCAGTCACAACAAAAAAGTGTCAGCTGGTCTAAAGTCATTTCCTCCAGGAAATACCTCCATTAGCACGGCTATGTCAGCAGGTTCCAAATGCAAATGAACAAGGTTAAGTAGAAAGGATTCGTTAGTTAGCTCTTGTTTATCAAAATTATGCGTTTTATTATTAAGATGTCGGTTTAGGTTATCGTTGGTTTATGGCGAATAATACTGACAAGCCTGGGCACGGAGCGTCTCCCCTGAGATCATCTCTGCCAAAAAGCCTCGACTCAAAGGTCGGAATACAATCAACGAGCAATAACAACTCGGACACACAATAACACAAGTTACCAGCGGTGCACAGCTCGCATTCAATAACTCTGGGCCGGGCCTGGACACAATCAGTTACCCCCCCCCCCCTAAATATCTGGTCCACGGGAACAATCCCGGACATGGTACACACAATACCATCATACATGAAAAACCTCCCTAGCGGGGCTAGCCTACAACGTACTATAGAAAACCTGACATAACTGTACTCATTAAAACAACGGTACACGCAACAGCGATTAACTAATAAATGACATTCTACAGAACATATGATCAGATACAAGAATGGACACTGGGTTCCATGAGCTATAATTGCAATGATAGGGAAAGTGAATGCTAAAAGCATTCTGTCCTATGTTAATATCAGTCCGTCTCACTTAGAAGCATGCGCTCTCACACGAGCGCTGGGTCACAAACCTGTTCGTGTCGCCGCAGGCCACAAGATTCCTGCGCTGAATGACACAACACACTAACTAGGCCGGCAATTTAAGCAAGATAATAACTGTAAAACTGGGCTCATAAAAATACCTTTACCATAGTTTATAAACCTCGAAGAATATGTGCATAAAAATCACGCTATAGATCTGAATACGATCATGTAACTCTGTCTTTCACATCAAAGTCATTTAAAAGGCAGCAATGTCACTCATTGCTGGAGCTCTCTGCTCTCAAAGATAAAATACACTTCAGTAGTTACTTGTATTAAACATCAAATAAACACGTGTCATTACACTTGACACTAACAAAACAATAATTGTGGCGCAAATTCCACACTCTGCTGGATCTGCTTAATGATAGGTTGGGGACTGAGTTCGATGCTAGACAACAACGAAACATCCCTATTACTTATAAGGTCTACACTTGACCTGGATGGCTTCTGAGCTCATCTCAAATGAAATATAATGCAGTTACAAAACTGGTAATTACAGTCGATTACCCAAATGATACGACTACTCTAACGAAGTCAGGGGTGTAACATAGACTGGCTGCAAGAAGTGCAGTTAAAGAAACATGACTATGGCGTCAGATTGCCATAACTAGAGTCTGCAAAGACTTGAAAAATCACCCCAGATAGGGTTAAACAAAGTAGCCTCAAAATGATTACAGTCACGTTTAGCAATAGATAGAAATTGGCGTCCTACGACGTCCATCAAGCTGCACCAGGGTTGACCAAAATGTCAGACCCAAGGGTGACTCACAATCACTGCAAATAAATGACATCTAATTAGACTAATTACATTCCCTACCTATGAAATGGCTGTCACTAAGTTCGGTTGGTTCACAAACTACACTAATCTAACTATACCACCGGAAACTAGAACAAGGAAGGGTGAACAAAACTCACGATATGAAGGAGCCCACACTTAGCTCTCTGTCCAACAACAAGGGTTGAAAAAAAGCACCTCTGGCTTTCAGGATTGCATCGTCCTCATCAGAACATCCATCTGGGCTCTCCCAAAGACCAGGGTTCGGTCTGTCCCTGTAGTTGACCTCGTGAATGGACTGGACATGCCTAGGAAAGGCATCCTCGGTTCCTTTCTTCTCGTTCGATGTTCTAGAAGTTCCACAATCATGCTGGTCCCATCCGAGACATCTCCCTTATACCATAATGGTATTAGCCCATGGTCTCGGCCTCGAACATGGTGTTGAAGAAGTTGACCACGTGGGCGGTAGTATAAGACTTGTAGTAGTTCATTATTATCACTTGAAAATTACAGTATTCGTCGTAGATATCACAGGCTTTAAATATAACTGGTAACACAGCCTTTACACTTCGTAGATATTGATAAATGGCCATGCACTGTTCTACGGTTCCACACGTGTACAGACGCTACTTTTTGTATCACGTGGCATCCGTGAAATGGGCGTCGTTTTATTACAGATAAATTCACCGTAGCTATTTAAATATTATGTATTTGTATTATGACACTTGTTCAAAGTAATAATTTCACATTTACCTGTATATTTCCGCACCAGGCTCTCGGCCCTCCACAAACACGTGGGTGTAAAAATGTGGTGCTACAGAAATGTCGTAAATTTCACAATACTTGCCAAATAATCCACTTCACTGTACGTGTTGATCACTGCACATCAACATCAGTGGTTCGTAGTATAAATTGTGCTCGATGGCACCTGATAATGATTTCCACGCTAAACAGCGGACTGTTTGCCACGTCTAACACGACGGATATTATTACACGCCCACACAGGGCGGATTCTCCTGACGTAGTGCATAGGAACTGCGTTCCTCGTGGAAGCAAGTCGTCAAACTAAGTCGTTGAGCGACTACTTACAGTCCTATTTGCGTATCTGCAATGACATTACCTTACCTTAAAGTGAAAAAACATTCTCCAAAATGTTTCAATAATACTGAATGACGAAATGGAATATTCTGAGTCTCGTGGAAAGATAAAATTGATTAATAAGACCTCAGATAAGTAATTAGCAGGCTTTACCAAAGTCAAAAGTGCGATTCTCCGCTACTTCAAAGAGAATTGTATGAGCTCTCAGCTTCTCGTAGCTTTCTGGGTGTGTTCAAAGGTAGTACATCCCATCATAAATGTGCTGTCATGGAAAATATCACATGGACCTTAGCTCAGCGGGTTCATCTGTCTCTCCGTCGTTTCAAATAAAATGTTGGGACGACATTTTTATTTGACTCAAAGTTCATTCATAAGTGATATTTTTTAAAGATTAGCTGCGTTGAAGGTTCCAATGCGCTCTCCTGTCCGAATGTCTTCAATCACATAACTTCCATTGTTCAGAGGTTGTCGGATACGACTGGGGCAATAATATAAAGACAGACATTTCCCATATATGCGGTCTATAGGACTTGAAATTCCGAGTCTCCTCATAAGGACAAGGTCTCCCGCGACTAGTGGTTCTCTGAATCTCTCGCGTCTAGTTCTTCTGAAGCGTTTGGCAGCTTGTCTGTGCAAAGTGTCCCTTGCAGCTAAAAGTCTGCTGGCGTGTGATGGTTGTAAACAAGGTGGATTTACAATCACACGATTCCATATTCTCATCGGCATCTGGTTCAAATGCAAAACCATCGGTATTTGACCAGTGCTCTCATGAACTGTTGAGTTAATACATTTCGCCATGATAACTAGGACTTCGGTCCATCGCCAGCGTTCTTCCTGACAATATAATCGACAGAATTTTGCGATAGTAGACATTACGCATTCTGCTGGGTTGCTCTCTGGATGGTGAATAGACGATAAAACATGACCTATCTCCAACTCGTTCATAGCATTGGCAAATTCTGCGGAGGTGTACTGTGATCCATGATCAGTCAACAGGAATTGTGGCTTTCCTGCCTCCGGTATCACTTGTCGTCTAATTCTCTGGATAATCTGGTGTGCGGTGGCTTTCTGAATCGGATGAAGCATCGTATATTTCGTGAACACATCAATAGTTACAACAATGAAGCGATTTCCACAACGGGCCTTTGGTATTGGGCCATAAAGGTCCTGTGCGTATAACTCTCTAGGTTGAGTTGGGAGTATTTGTCTAGGTGGTTCCCTCAACAAGTGTGACGCGTACTTGTTCCGCTGGCATGCGTCGCAAGCATGTTAACACTGTCTAACGGTGGTTCCTAGCCTTTTCCAAGTAAAAGACTCCTTGATGGTCGCAATGGTCTTGTCAGTCCCACCATGTCCAATGGATAGATGAACCATAAGAATAACAGATTCTTGATATCTCCTCGGAATGACTGCACGCAGTTGAGTGTGGTCCTCGTCCACAAACGTATACAAGACACGATGATAAATCAAATAATCCTCTGCAACAGCAGCAATCCTCGCATAGTGAGCATCCTGTGGATCCATTGGTCGTTCCAGGAAACGGATAATATGCCTGAGTTCCTCCTCACGTCGTTGTCCTTCTGGTAGATGACGAAGTCGGCGAAGGTGTTCCTCGCATTCTCCCTCGATGTCAATGGCATTCACAGTGGCTTCAGGATTCCGGCTGAGAATGTCGGCCAACACATTCTCTCTGCCTGGTCGGTAAACAATTTCCAAGTCAAACTGTTGGAGAAACAGCGTCCAACGTGTGATCCTGTCGCTTGCCAGTCTTGTTCGTAAAATGAAGGTCAGCGCATGGTGATCAGTCCTCACAATAATCCTCTGGCCTAACAAAAGTTTCTGTCAGTACTCAAGCGCGTAGACAATCGCAAGTGCTTCAATCTCAGTGGTGAAATAATGAGATTCATGCGCTGTCAAACGTCGACTTAAGAAAGCGATGTAATGACGTATCTTCTCATCATCCTCCTGCAATAGGATGGCACCTATTCCAATCGCAGATGCACCAGTCTCTAGAATAAAATTCCGGAAGTAGTCTGGATATTCTAACTGAATCGAATCAACCAGCATCTGTTTAGCTTTCCTGAAAGCTGTCTCGCACTCGTCATTCCAAGCCCATCTGCAATTCTTCTTCAGTGAACCTTGCAGTGGTGCGACAGTCTCAGAATACCTCTCACAATGAGCAGCAATGAATTGGAGAATTCCTAGGAATTGTCTCACGTGTTTCACACGGGTTGGTGTTGGAAATGCAGCAACGGTTCTGATCTTTGCTGGATTCGGCCTGTATCCATCTCCATAAATTATGTGTCCCACAAATTTGACTTCTTTCTGGAAGAATCGACACTTGTCGAAGTTCACTTTAAAATTGGCCTGTCGAAGTTTCTCAAAAACAAGGCGTAATGTTGTTAAATGTACTTCCTCTGTTTCCGAAGCTATGATGATGTAATCCACGTAACATATCACCTTCTGTTTCACTTCAGGAGTCAGCTTCGCATCAAGTGCTCTAATTAATGCAGCTCCGGCATTCTTCACTCCAAAGGGTAGTTTTCGAAAGACATAGGTGGTCTGATCGAACAGAAACCCTGTATACTTCTGAGTATGCTCAGATAATCTTATATGGTAGTAGGATTGTACCAAGTCCAATGACGAAAATATCTTCTTTCCCTAATCTTGGGCGGTCTGTCATGCTCAGGAGCTAAGCGTTCTTTTAAGGCCCTTGCATCGAGACAAAGTCTCAAGCTTCCATCCACCTTAACCACAGGTGTTATAGGATTCAAGAAAGGAGTCGGTGACTTCTTGATTGTACCTGTTGCTTCCATCTCATGGATCTTCTTAGCAGCTTCCTCGCGGTGTTTCCCTGCGATAGGATAAACCTTCTTCTGGAATGGGGAATCATCCAGTAGTAGAAGATCATACTCGTAGTCCAATATCTCACCTGGTGTGGTGTCGAATATATCCTCGTATTCGCTTAATATTGCATCTAACTTCTCTCGTACGGGTGTTGATAATTGTTCTGCCTCTTCGTTGGCATCTTGTGTCTCCTCAATTTCCTTGCCATTTAAATTCTCAACAACGTTGACTTCGGATTCAAATTCCGGTTCTTCCTCTACTAAGTTCATTTGAATGGGTTCGTTCGGCTTAAACTCCACCGTATTACGTCCCATATCAATGATTCCATCATACTTCCGAATGAAGTCTGCACCCAATATGGCATCATGATGCAAGCCTTTCATCACAAGAAATTCGTGCAAGTACACGTGGCTCGAAATTTTCAATGTGCATAGAATCTGGATTTTGCACGTTACAACCCGGTCAGGTATGACTCCTCTGACTCTTACTGCAGAAACTGGCAGCTCTGTCACCTCAGAGTTTGCTTTCAGTCTGGCATGGCAATCGGCGGAAATGACACTTATCATCGCCCCAGTATCGATGAGAATGACTACGTCACATCCATTCAGGGTAGCTACAATCTTCGGTAGACGCGTCAATTCGTAGTTGTGGTTCGTCGTTCGTCGTTCGTCTAATAGATCTTCCTGAATTGGCTCCCAGAGTAAGATGGTGGCAGTTACTCTGTGCTCAATCGGGTAAGAATCTACTGGTTTTTCAACGTTTTTTTTCGCTCTTGGCGGGAAGTACCGGGCTGGTTTCGCTCCGTTTCTTCCACCGTATTACATGTTTCCCTCGAAGTCGGGTTCTGATCTCCCCCTACTTGTATTTCTTGGAGTTCTCGGAGATGCTGAAGGTATTCACGACTCTCCCGTGCTCTTCCTCTCCAGTCCCGAACGGTTTGGTATTTGGGGTCTCGATCTCTATTATAACCTCTGCTATAACGGTAATCCCTACGGATACTTCCGTGCTGTGGATTTCGGCTATTATTCCCTCGGCGGTCGTTATCGTGACGACGGTCGTCGTTCGTCCCTCGATCGAAGCGCCGGTTCCAGTGACTACGACGGTCATCTCTCTGGTCTCTAGCATATGGAGTGTTGTTCCATTCTCTCCGACCACGATTATAGTCATTGCGCTGTCCAGAGCTCTCTTGAGTTTGTGTCTGCTGTGGCGTCTGGCACACTTTGTCCACAGTTGTCAAGTTGACATGTCGTTCTTCACGCCTGTCAGCCTTCTGCTGACGGTGTGTCGGAAACTGTTCTGTGTTGGCGTCCAATCGTCGCAAGATTTGGTCGCACTGCTGAAAAGTGGATGCTCCTGCAGCGATCAATACACGTTGCACGTCTGCAGGGTATTGCCAGACGATGGTGTTTACCAGGTCTTGCTCTGACAGTGGGGGTTGTAAACAACGGAGCTTCGCAAGCTGGGTTGCGAAGTTGTTCGCGTAGCGCGTCGGAGTGTTTGAGCTGTATCGGCGAGTGTACATCTCAGCTCTGATACTCTGCTGGATGTCGCTTGACCAGTAAGTCCTCAACAAGGCTTCTCTGAAATATTGGTAGCCTACAAATGAGTAACGGAAGGCTCTAAACCAAGTGCTGGCTTGCCCCTCACGCAAACGCTCAATAACTCGGAGTTCTCTCTCCGGAGTTACCATTGTGTCCCTCAAGTAGCTTTCTACGTTCGCCAAGAATTCAACTGGAGTGATGCCACTTCCAGTGCCTGAGAATCGAGCTGGTTGCTCCTCTCTCGAACGGATGTTTGTTACGTTCCCCTGCGTGTGCGCGGGTCTGAACGAATTCGGCATATAATTATGCGTTGGCGTACTCGTCTCTTGACTTTGTCGATTGGGTGCGCGTTGGAAAGGATGTGCGTCAAATTTTAACGCTTGACTCTGCGCTGAACCGGTAAATTGAGATGGTTGCGGTTCCATGGGTGCGCTCGGCTGGAAATGTGCAAGCATTATCCCTGCGGATTGCGATCCTGGTGTTGCCTGAGAGTCTCCCATCTGTGAAGGTAAGTGTGTCTCTCTTGGATGTGTCTCCAGTTGGTCGAGACGTCTCTCGATAACTTCGAGTCCTGGGATGGTCTTAGATGCGACCTTATTTCCCAGATCGTTGAGCTGTAATTCTATCCTTTCAACTTTGCCTTTGAGGTTCTTGTCGACTTCGCGAATAGCCGTCCTCAAGTTGTAACTGAGGTCTAACCTCTCGGTTATCGCGACTTCCTCGAATCGTTTCTGTAGGGAGTCGATTTCTTCCTTGACTTTTGACATGTTGTCCTGGATCCTACCAACGTCATCTTTGACCTCGGCTACCTTTGCCTCCTTAGTGGTCTTATGTTCATTGAGGCCACCCCTCAATAGCATGACATCGATCTTATTCTCTTCTCGATGAACATCAATCGTTTCACGTAGCCCTGTTACTGTCTCAGTTAACTCCGTAATATTCTTTCTGTTTGTGTTCAACTCGTCCTTGACCTCGATCATACCATCGACGATCGTCTTAACGTTGTTGTTGACTGCGTTCGCTGCACCTCTCATCAGAATGAGTCCTATATTCATGGTGGCCATGTCCTTCTTGACGTTGTCCATGAATCCCTCGACGTGAGTTAACCGAGTCCCAAATTCTTCTCGAGTATGCTCCAAGTCGGCCCTCATATCAATCTGGACTCTGTTAATCGTCGTCTGGATCTGAGCGGTGTGCTCCTCTAATCGGGTCTGCACGTCCTCCCTAGCTCTATTCATCTGATCGGTTAAGCTATCTATACGCTGGTTAGCCTCCTGATGGTGTCGTATAACATCAACACTAACAGCTGCTAAACCTGCCGTAAGATCATTCCTAGCCTCTATCCTATGAACGTCCATGTCGGCCCTGACCTGCGTTAGATCAGCCCTAACATTATTGATTGACTCTGTGTTGATCTCAAGATCCTGTCTAACTTGGTCCACATGACCAATTACAATATTTATCGATCGGGTGTTAACCTCTAAATCCTGTCTAACATTGTTAATTGACTGGGTGTAAACTTCTAAATCACCCCGGACATTATTGACAGCTTGGGTATTCTCACCCAAGTAACCTCGGACTTCACCTAAATCAGTCCTTACAGTACCTAAGTCAGCAGTAATCTTCTGGTGATTGGCATTGACACCTGCCATCATCTCCCCAAACACACGACGAATTGTTTCCTCTTCCATGAGAAGAAATTATTTGAGAAAGAGAGGGATCAATCTCTAATGGAACTTACAGCTATGATTAGTTACTTGGTGGTATAAAGATTGTTTCATTTAAATAAATATCACGAGTACAGCTGGAGTATGCAAACTAAGTGCTTCTACATTTACAAAGACAACGGCGAGCAAAGCAAAGTATTACATTTACTCAGGATGAGGCATCATCAAAGAAAGTCCTATCCATCATTTATCTAATACAAAAGCCTCACCCCATGGACTTGCATCAAACATGAATGCCATGCGGTTAATTGATCTGCAGTACGACTTTCTAAGTTCGTCCCAGTCCGGTCAATTTACCATTAATCAATATTAAGATCCTCTTAAATAACATGGAACTGACGGTCACCACGTTAACGTCGGCACATGAGTTGGGCGCCATTTAAATAAGGTAAGTGTTATGAGCCCGTCAGAGGAGCTGCCAGGATAGCCAACTACCGCAATGACTTCCCTAACATCTCATCCGTCGGACCTAACTGCCGTGAGGATCAGGTGAACTTCCTAATAGGCCAAGCGGCACGAGAAACTGTAGTTCACGGGTATCGTGGTACATGGTGACGAAGGTCATAGACTGCCTAAGGAAAGGTTCACCTTAAAAGCTAGACTGAGAAAAGAAACATCCAGACTTATGTCAAACACCGTGAAAATTTATTGTAAATTTTACAAACCCTAGCCTAGTTCGGAGGGTTTCTATCGGCTAATCTCCAAGCTAACAAATAATCAAAAATAAAGAGCAGGTCCCTACCTGAGAAGTTACGGTAAACCCTCGCGAAAGATCTGTCTCACAATAATAAAGCAACAACAGCAACACTAGAAAAATGGTACGACAAAAATCCTAGGTCAAGTTACAAGATCAAGCTAATATCGGAATTTACATTTAACAGGGTAGCAAAACAAATCTAAGTTAGGATGATACCATCTCCACATTTACATTTGACGTTAATTCATCTAGCTAAGTCCTATCAATTAATAACAAAATTTACGGCGGAGACGTCCGTAATATCAAACAATTACATTCAAAGCTAAGTGACCAGCCATATAAAAACATCTAAGACATCCTTACAACTAGGTGCTAGACTGCACACAAAAGGGTAACATAGAGGATTTATACACTTTTACATCATGAGTAAATAATAAGAGACCACAGTTTTATTCAAATGCCTGCCTCCACCTTGGTTTACTCTTTGTAAGCCATAGTCATCTAATGTGTGTAATTACGGTGACGACTGCGTAGTGAAGACTACGTCTGACATCGTATGGCCTGCGCTCCACCAGCTACGAACTCAGGGGTTCGAGCAAGCTTCAGTCACAACAAAAAGTGTAAGCTGGTCTAAAGTCATTTCCTCCAGGAAATACCTTCATTAGCACGGCTATGTCAGCAGGTTCCAAATGCAAACGAACAAGGTTAAGTAGAAAGGATTCGTTAGTTAGCTCTTGTTTATCAAAATTATGCGTTTTATTATTAAGATGTCTGTTTAGGTTATCGTTGGTTTATGGCGAATAATACTGACAGGCCTGGGCACGGAGCGTCTCCCCTGAGATCATCTCTGCCAAAAAGCCTCGACTCAAAAGTCGGAATACAATCAACGAGCAATAACAACTCGGACACACAATAACACAAGTTACCAGCGGCGCACAGCTCGCATTCAATAACTCTGGGCCGGGCCTGGACACAATCAGTTACCCCCCCCCCCCTCTAAATATCTGGTCCACGGGAACAATCCCGGACATGGTACACACAATACCATCATACATGAAAAACCTCCCTAGCGGGGCTAGCCTACAACGTACTATAGAAAACCTGACATAACTGTACTCATTAAAACAACGGTACACGCAACAGCGTTTAACTAACAAATGACATTCTACAGAACATATGATCAGATACAAGAATGGACACTGGGTTCCATGAGCTATAATTGCAATGAAAGGGAAAGTGAATGCTAAAAGCATTCTATCCTATGTTAATATCAGTCCGTCTCACTTAGAAGCATGCGCTCTCACACGAGCGCTGGGTCACAAACCTGTTCGTGTCGCCGCAGGCTACAAGATTCCTGCGCTGAATGACACAACACACTAACTAGGCCGGCAATTTAAGCAAAATAATAACTGTAAAACTGGCCTCATAAAAATACCTTTACCATAGGTTATAAACCTCGAAGAATATGTGCATAAAAAGCACGCTATAAATCTGAATACTATCATGTAACTCTGTCTTTCACATCAAAGACGTTTAAAAGGCAGCAATGTCACTCATTGCTGGAGCTCTCTGTTCTCAAAGATAAAATACACTTCAGTAGTTACTTGTATTAAACATCAAATAAACACGTGTCATTACACTTGACACTAACAAAACAATAATTGTGGCGCAAATTCCACACTCTGCTGGATCTGCTTAGTGATACGTTGGGGACTGAGTTCGATGCTAGACAACAACGAAACATCCCTATTACTTATAAGGTCTACACTTGACCTGGATGGCTTCAGAGCTCATCTCAAATGAAATATAATGCAGTTACAAAACTGGTAATTACAGTCGATAACCCAAATGATACGACTACTCTAACGAAGTCAGGGGTGTAACATAGACTGGCTGCAAGAAGTGCAGTTAAAGAAACATGACTATGGCGTCAGATTGCCATAACTAGAGTCTGCGAAGACTTGAAAAATCACCCCAGATAGGGTTAAACAAAGTAGCCTCAAAATGACTACAGTCACGTTTAGCAATTGATAGAAATTGGCGTCCTACGACGTCCATCAAGCTGCACCAGGGTTGACCAAAATGTCAGACCCAAGGGTGACTCACAATCACTGCAAATAAATGACATCTAATTAGACTAATTACATTCCCTACCTATGAAATGGCTGTCACTAAGTTCGGTTGGTTCACAAACTACACTAATCTATCTATACCACCGGAAACTAGAACAAGGAAGGGTGTACAAAACTCACGATATGAAGGAGCCCACACTTAGCTCTCTGTCCAACAACAAGGGTTGAACAAAAGCACCTCTAGCTTTCAGGATTGCATCGTCCTCATCAGAACTTCCATCTGGGCTCTCCCAAAGACCAGGGTTCGGTCTGTCCCTGTAGTTGACCTCGTGAATGGACTGGACATGCCTAGGAAAGGCATCCTCGGTTCCTTCCTTCTCGTTCGATGTTCTAGAAGTTCCACAATCATGCTGGTCCCATCCGAGACATCTCCCTCATACCATAATGGTATTAGCCCATGGTCTCGGCCTCGAACATGGTGTTGAAAAAGTTGACCACGTGGGCGGTAGTATAAGACTTGTGGTAGTTCATTATTATCACTTGAAAATTACAGTATTCGCCGTAGATATCACTTGCTTTAAATATAACTGGTAACACAGCCTCTACACTTCGTAGATATTGATAAATGGCCATGCACTGTTCTACGGTTCCACACGTGTACAGACGCTACTTCTTCTATCACGTGGCACCCGTGAAATGGGCGTCGTTTTATTACAGATAAATTCACCGTAGCAATTTAAATATTATGTATTTGTATTATGACACTTGTTCAAAGTAATAATTTCACATTTACCTGTATATTTCCGCACCAGGCTCTCGGCCCTCCACAAACACGTGGGTGTAAAAATGTGGTGCTACAGAAATGTCGTAAATTTCACAATACTTGCCAAATAATCCACTTCACTGTACGTGTTGATCACTGCACATCAACAACAGTGGTTCGTAGTATAATTTGTTCTCGATGGCACCTGATAATGATTTCCACGCTAAACAGCGGACTGTTTGCCACGTCTAACACGACGGATATAATGTCACGCCTACACAGGGCGGATTCTCCAGACGTAGTGCAAGTAACTGCGTTCCTCGTGGAAGCAAGTCGTCAAACTAAGTCGTTGAGCGACTACTTACATTCCTATTTGCGTATCTGCAATGATATTACCTTACCTTAAAGTGAAAAAACATTCTCCAAAATGTTTCAATAATACTGAATGACGAAATGGAATATTCTGAGTCTCGTGGAAAGATAAAATTGATTAATAAGACCTCAGATACGTAATTAGCAGACTTCACCAAAGTCAAAAGTGCGATTCTCCGCTACTTCAAAGAGAATTGTATGAGCTCTCAGCTTCTCGTAGCTTTCTTGGTGTGTTCAAAGGTAGTACATCCCATCATAAATGTGCTGTCATGAAAAATATCACATGAACCTTAGCTCAGCGGGTTCAGTATGTGCATACCGACGTCCGACGTCGACCGTGCCTTTAATTTTAATCTGTTTCACTAATGTTGGCTGCGCGAAATAAATAACCATTTTATTCAACAAATAGTTAAAAAAAATTACAATAGAATTACAAGCACAATGTAATAATTAATTCCCCTCATTCGCTTGGGGAATAATTTTGCAGGAAAGAGGAAACAATATATATATATCAACCCACGTTAGTGGGGGCTTACAAATTTTGAACATAAAAAGAAGATATGTCATAAAACAAACAAAAATGATTTAACAAAACAATGAGTGAAATACGTCGTAGGACAAATAAAACTTAATTATCTCAAAAAATATATGACATGTAGAAAAATAAAATAAAATTAATTAACATGAAAGAAAAAAAATATATATAACAATAATAATTAAACATCACACAATGACACACGCAAGAAATTACATCAGTATCATCTTCACTGCAGCCAACCGGTGGAATGAGCAGTCGGTCCACCCCACTCGCGAGCCAGCATCCAGCGGGAGAAGATCCATCCAATTCGGAGAGCAGTAGGTCCACCCCACACGTGAGCCAGCGTCCAACGGGAGTAGGTCCATCCACGAAGAGCAGCAGCCAACGAAGACAGTCCGTCCTCTCCGGGATATCAGCTGGTGAGGAGGGGATCCGCCCCTCTCCTGATGACATCCAGGGCAGTCAGAGGAGCGCCAACCCAATCAAACAAGTTGTGTCAAGCAACGACCACCGCATCAGATGTATTGGCGGTGGTCGGTAATGTGTTCGGTGTAGATGTCTCTCGACCACCGAACGACATCAGACACACAAAGGTTAGACATAACCTTGGCAAACCGTTGGGAGATGCCAAGTGCCCGAATGGATTTGGAGTTGGCGGCATCCCACGATCCCAGCGATCCAACGATGAAGGCGTCCAACGTGACCGCATAGCCAGCCTCTTGAAGTATGCGTGCAGAAGGTTCATATTTGGCGATCTTGGCACCGCGAGCCCTCTGCAGAGATTGACGGCCATCCTCGAAGGGGATCGTGACATCAATGATTGTCACAATCTTGGATTCATCATTCCAGACGACCAAGTCAGGGCGCAGGGTGGAGATAGTCTCAGGAACGACAGCAGCAGGCCCCACCATATCCGCGAAAGGGATCTGTTGATTCCGCCTCTTCAGTCCCATCCTGGCAGGAACAGCGTTGACCAGGCGGTCAAGGATGGAGTCATGTCGCCGCTGCATGGTGACGAGATGAGGCCGACAATGGTTAAGAACATGTGCCGTAGTCTCGTCAGCATCTCCACACTTGCGGCAACGGCGGTTGAAGTTGCCATGTCCAAAGCGTCTGCATCCGTTCAGGGGAAGGACTCCCAGTCGCGCACGATGTAATAAGCGCCAATCGGCGAACCTTGTGTACCTCCCAGAGGTCATAAAATGGTTGGAGGTACAGCTGATGCTGGAGACACGGAGGATCTTGCCCTGATCCGGCTTCCGGCAAAGACGGGCCCGATAGTGCTCGGTAAGGCAGTTGCGGAGCAGCTGCGACATTCTAGGCCGGGACTCACTGTCGGCGATGACATCAGCATTATTCAGTCTGGGGAGGTGGAGTTCCCAGCGTTGAAGAGTATTGGCCCAGCCCCATCGCAAACCAGGGATACGAGGCTGCAGCCGTCTAGTGGCAGAGCGTGTATGAGACCAGAAGGTCCCGATATCGCCCGAGTCCAGGAGGAATGGAGCCTCCATGGATCCGGAGAGGTAGGTGGCAATCTCCTGCTTAGTGGCCGGGCAACGAATCCTCTTCTGGACCGAGAGAGCCAGTCCGCTGTCGGCAAGATTAGCAACCGAAGCGTCAGGGGAAGTTAGAAGACGAAAGGCATGGTTGATAACAGCCAAGTCAGCAACATCCATCAACGGAGGAAGACCAGCCCCCCCTTGCCTAGGGGGGAGGAACACCAGCTCTGGGCTTGCACGCTGGGGAAGCGACATTGCAGACTTGGCACCAGCCTTAATGGAGCGATCCAGATCTCGCAGGTGGTTTTTTTTTGATCTTAGAGGATCGGAGGGCAAACTCTAGCTGCGGGGTAATGAAGGTGCGCACAGCATCAAGTATTTGCCAGGGGGCAAGGAGGCTCTGGAATATGGAGTCCGCTTCATCAGCGAACCGAGCAATCGCTTCATCGGGGGTTTGATCAGCCCTAAGACCAGTAGGGACGCCAAGATGACGATAGGCGTCTCCATCCTGGAGGACGACCATGGGACCATTCTCAATGTGAAAGACGGTGGGAATGGCCTTTTTCCGAATTACATGAAGCGACGCACATTTCTCTGGTTTAAAACGAAGTCCCAGCCAGTGCGCAACTCGTTCAATCCGAGCAAGCATCGAGACCATCTTCTCCTCGGATCCAGCAATCAAGGCAATGTCATCAGCATAGGCTAGGATGTTAATATGCTGTCCACGAAGCAGGAAGCCATCCTCGGCGGCAGTAGATGTAACCGCTCGCAAGAGGAACTCCATCACAAGATTAAATAGGATGGGTGAGAGAGGGCAACCCTGGCGAACACCAGCATTGAAAGCTATAGGGCGAGTGTCACCCGTCGTAGCCCGAATTCAGGTGGAGCTGCCTGAGTAAAGATCTTGAATAATTCTCAAGAAGCGGTCATCAATGCCCAGATCAAGGAGGGTCCGAAAGATGGCCACATGAGGGACAGAACCAAAGGCATTAGCTAGATCGAGCCAAGCCACAACAATCTCCTTGCCGGAGCGACGGACGTCGTCAATTAATTCCTGAAGGACGAAGTTATGCTCCAAACACCCTTCAGAAGGCAGAAAGCCTTTCTGTGGTGGAGAAATAAGGTCCTCACGGACAGCCAACCAACCGAGGCGGAAAGCAAGAAGAGCACAATACACCTTCCCGATAGTGTTGGAAAGTGCAATGGGGCGCCAGTTGGAGAGGTCACCCGGATCGCCCTTCTTGAAAAGAAGCACAGTTCGGCTTTCCTTCCACGCAGTTGGGACTCAAGAAAACCTGAGGCAGATGTTGAAAATGGAAGCCAGGAGAAGACCAGAGCCATCCATTCTGCGCCAGTTAGCGTACGTAAGGCCATCCGGACCAGGAGCAGTGTTAGCTGCCTTGGCAAGACGATTCCTCACCTCACCTGGGGATATTACATTCACAAGGGAATGGGACTCAGCGCATCGAGGAAGATGAGGAACATCAACAGGGGGCAGGTCTAGGATAACATCACGGGCAGCGTGAATCCCGGCAAAGTATTCCTCGAGATCAGTAGAAGAGGACTGACAGAACGGGGACTCCCGATGAAGAATCTGCCGAATGGCCTTTTTGCGATCCAGTCTATACAAACGCTGGATCTTAGCGGCGGACTGGGGATCGAATTGAGGAACACCACCACGATTACGCCGGGGATCACGATTATCAAGAGGCCATAGAGCGGCACGTTGTTCCTGACGATGAACCTCCCTACGACGCGCAAAGTCATCCCTAACAGCATCACACTTCCGACAGACCTCGGCAGTAAATCTCCCATAAGCGTTCTCAAACTCCTCCCACACAGTGACATCATGAAAGATGGCAAGCCACGAGCGCTGGAAGGGTGAAGGAGTAGCCGCCGGGTCAACATTTGGCGCTGTAACGTGAGAGCAGGGAATTGTGGGTAGAGACGAAGGTACGTCAGTAGCTGATGAAGGGCCAGCAATTTGAGAGGAGGAGATCAAATTGCCAACAGGACCTAAAGCGGCCGGCTCAACACCAGAGGCAGGCACACCAACAACCTGAGGCAATGACAGCTGCATGAAAGCAGGGATAGGCGGGGGCCGAGTAGGAGACGGGGCTGGATGCAGGTCAACAGGGGAAATGTTACTCTCAGATGGAGAAGGGGCTGTAGGAACTGATGTAAGGGTTAGTGGTGCATTTATTGCGGGGCTTGACGATCGGCATGGTAGAGAATCACTAGGGACAGGTTTTTTACACCGTCGGGAAGGACGAGTAAAAACAGAAGCTGTAGGGGGTAGGGGAAAGCGTAGAGGATAATTGGTAAGGGCAGACTGAGGTTGAAGGCTGTGTAGGAAAATAGTCAGAAGAAGATGGTATCAGGGAAGAAGGGGGTGGTTTGTCAGGCGGGAAGTCAGAGAGCCGACAAGGAAGGGCATCATGGGAAGCAGGTTTTTTGCAGCGCCTGGAAGGGCGCGTAGCGGCAGGAGCTTTTGGAGGTGTGGAAGCGACAGCAGATACGGATGTGGAAGGCTGACAGGTAGGCAAAGAGCCTTGAGAAGCGGGCTTCTTACGGCGCGAAGCACGACGTATCGGATTTACAGCAGTAGAGGGAGTGGAAGGCAGTTGGGTGTGTGAGGCAGGAGATGTATGAGGTGAGTATTGCAGAGAACAGGGGGGAGAGGAAGGCATAGACATAAGGCCGTGAGAGGCTGAGCAGCTAGTACTAGGAACCTGGGAAAAATGGGAAGAAGAGGGCAGAGCAACTGGCTGAATAGTATGTCCCGTGACAGCAGGAAAAGAGACGGATGAAACTGAAGGAAATCCAAAGGGGGGAGATGTTGTAATGAGGAGCGGAGGGTAATGGGGAGGTTGCGGGGACAGGGGCATAACTGGAGCCAAAACAAAAACTGGAGAGGCGACACCAGCCAAAACAAGAGGAGAGGTATTCGGATGCGGCAAGGTAGGGGATGAATGGGGAGGAGAAGTGGGCAAGGAAGACGAGCAGACAATTAAATTAATAGGGGGTTGAGCAGGAGCAGTAGGGGATTGTTGCGGAGAAAAGTAATTAAGTGGAGGCTGAGGAGAAGGAATAGGAGTAGAGGTTAGAACAGGTACGGGAGGAACATTAATATTTAAAGAAGAACTAAAGGATACGGGGGCTAGAGGGAGAGAAGGGAAAGTTAATTGACAGGGGGGAGGGACGTTAGATTCAAGGGGTTGGCCACGGTGATGTTTAAGCCAGTGCGCCTTAGCTATTTTCTTGGCATAGCGGTGCTCCCTCGTGGAAAATCTCTCTGCACAGCAGAAAAAGATTACTTCCAATGAAGTCCCAACAGCGGCATGGAATTTCTTAACATGCTTAATAAAGTCCTCCTGCCGCTGGTAGGACTTCTGGGGGGCCATACAGGAGGGGCACCGCCAGCCAACAGAAGAAAAGGGGAGCGGAATGAAAAGCTGGACCCCTACTGGTTGTGAAGCAGAAGTCAGGGAGCCAATAGTCAAGCCACTAGTCTCCTGACCTCCCTCGGAAAATGAGGAGAGGTCAGGCAGACGGCTGGTCGAAATGCCAGCACCAGACATTATGAGAGAACAAGATGTTCAGTAAAGAACATATAGCCTACTTTCTCCTAAATGCATGGGTATTGTTATAACTCTTTGTCCTTTTCAAGGAGTATGATTGAATGTTGGTTGTAGTAGCTTGTTGAAATACAACGTGCTATAGGGATATTAAACATGAATATGAGGTGCCCTTTGCTAGTGCTACCTCTGTACCAAATTTCGTTCAATTCAGTTTCATCGTGTTTGAAATGATAGGGGGAATCGATTTGCACACATACTTGGCCACCATCTGCAAACTATTGGGCTGATGTTCTTGCAGTTTGGTCAGAATATGTTTCCCACATAAAGATATGGTGTTGCAAAATTTGGTAGAGACTAGATTATTAGGTTGGTCGTAATTACAATTTAGCTTTTAACATTTGGGTGGCCGCGATTACGTTTCCGTCAAGATAGCGGTGATATAAAACATGACACTGAGGTGCCCTTTGCTAGTGCTACCTCTGTACCAAATTTCGTTCATTCGGTTCCACCGTGTTCGAATTAATAGGGGGAATCAATTTTGACATAAAGATGTCCGCCATCCGCAAACTATTAGGCTAATGACCTATTAGATTGGTCAAAGGATGCTCCCTCCATAAAGGTATGGAGTTGCAAAATTTGGTAGAGATCGGATGATTAGGTTAATCGTAATTTGATTTAAGCTTTGAACATTCGTGTGGCCGCCATTACGTTTCAGTCAATAAGGCGGCGATATAAAACATGACACTGAGGTGCCCTTTGCTAGTGCTACCTCTGTACCAAATTTCGTTCCATTCGGTTTCACCGTGTTTGAATTAATAGGGGGAATTGATTCTGACACAAAGATGGCCGCCATCCGCAAACTATTAGGCGAATGACCTATTAGATTGGTCAAAGGATGCTCCCTCCATAAAGGTATGGAGTTGCAAAATTTGGAAGAGATCGGATGATTAGGTTAATCGTAATTTGATTTAAGCTTTGAACATTCGCGTGGCCGCCATTACGTTTCAGTCAAGATGGCGGCGATATAAAACATGACACTGAGGTGCCCTTTGCTACTGCTACCTCTGTACCAAATTTCGTTCCATTCGGTTTCACCGTGTTTGATTTAATAGGGGGAATTGATTTTCACACAGTGATGGCCGCCATCCGCAAACTATTAGGCTAATGACCTACTAGTTAGGTCAAACGATGCTTCCTCTATAAGGGTATGTTGTTGCAAAAGTTGGTAGAGATCGGATGATTAGGTTAATCGTAATTTGATTTAAGCTTTGAACATTTGTGTGGCCGCCATTACGTTTCCGTCAAGATGGCGGCGATATAAAACATGAAACTGAGGTGACTTTTGTTAGTACTACCTCTGTACCAAATTTCGTTCCATTCGGTTACACCGTGTTCGAATTAATAGGGGGAATCGATTTTCACACAAAGATGGCCGCCATCCGCAAACTATTACGCTGATGACCTATTAGTTTGGTCAAAGGATGCTCACCCCACAAAGGTATGACGTTGCAAAATTTGGTAGAGATCGGATGATTAGGTAAGTCGTAATTTGATTTAAGCTTTGAACTTTTGTGTCGCCGCCATTACGTTTCCGTCAAGATGGCGGCGATATAAAACATGACACTGAGGTGCCCTTTGTTAGTACTACCTCTGTACCAAATTTCGTTCCATTCGGTTGCACCGTGTTCGAATTAATAGTGGGAATCGATTTTCACACAAATATGGCCGCCATCCGCAAACTATTACGCTGATTACCTATTAGATTGGCCAAAGGATGCTCCCTCCATAAAGGTATGTAGTTGCAAAATTTGGTAGAGATCGGATGATTAGGATAATCGTAATTTGATTTAAGCTTTGAACATTCGTGTGGCCGCCATTACGTTTCAGTCAATAAGGCGGCGATATAAAACATGACACTGAGGTGCCCTTTGCTAGTGCTACCTCTGTACCAAATTTCGTTCCATTCGGTTCCACCGTGTTCGAATTAATAGGGGGAATCAATTTTGACATAAAGATGGCCACCATCCGCAAACTATTAGACTAATAACATATTAGATTGGTCAAAGGATGCTCCCTCCATAAAGGTATATTGTTGCAAAGTTTGGTGGAGATCGGATGGTTATGTTAGTCGTAATTTAACTTAAGCTTTGAACATTTGTGTGGCCGCCATTACGTTTCTGTCAATATGGCGGCGATATAAAACATGACACTGAGATGCCCTTTGCTAGTGCTACCTCTGTACCATATTTCGTTCCATTCGGTTTCACCGTGTTTGAATTAATAGGGAGAATTTATTTTCACACAAAGATGGCCGCCATCCGCAAACTATTAGGCTAATGACCTATTCGTTTGGTCAAAGGATGCTTCCTCTATAAGGGTATGTTGTTGCAAAATTTGGTAGAGATCGGATGATTAGGTTAATCGTAATTTGATTTAAGCTTTGAACATTTGTGTGGCCGCCATTACGTTTCCGTCAAGATGGCGGCGATATAAAACATGACTCTGAGGTGCCTTTTGTTAGTACTACCTCTGTACCAAACTTCGTTCCATTCGGTTGCACCGTGTTCGAATTAATAGGGGGAATCGATTTTCACACAAAGATGGCCGCCATCCGCAAACTAATACGCTGATGACCTATTGGTTTGGTCAAAGGATGCTTCCCCCATAAAGGTATGTTGTTGCAAAATTTGGTAGAGATCGGAAGATTAGGATAGTCGTAATTTGATTTAAGCTTTGAACATTTGTGTGGCCGCCATTACGTTTCCGTCAAGATGGCGGCGATATAAAACATGACACTGAGGTGTCCTTTGCTAGTGCTACCTTTGTACCAAATTTCGTTCTATTCGCATTCACCGTGTTCGAATTGATAGGGGGGACAGACATTCAGAGTACACACACTCACACACACACACAGACTCACACACACACATACACACACACAGACAGACACACTTTTTTCGCCCTGTGTTGATCTCATAAGTCTACTTTCATTTTTTGCAAAAATCGAAAGTAGGCTAAAAATAAAGTTAAGCCACGAACAAGTGTGGAAAAAATTAAAGAAATCAAGCACACGTCCACAGCACTCAAACAGATATACAGACTACCAGAAACAACAGCTAAAGGTTTAAATTCTTGCAAGAAGTCTCTAGTAGTCGACCCCCTTAAGAGTCCCAAATATACAAAGCAGACACTCACACACTCAAACCAGCTAGCCCAGGCACCGAGAATAAACTCGGGCCTAATTAATTGCAGACCTGGAGCAGTGCTAAGAAGATGCACTCCGGCCTACAATTCTAGCTGTAGAGATTTACACGCTATAGAAACTACAGTCCCGCGGCCTGTAAGCTGCAGGCCTGCGCTCAACACACTGGCCTACAGGTTTCTATTCTATACCTCCGTAACTCTAAGAGATATAACCCTGAAATTTTGTAAGGTGATAAGGGTTAGAAAGTCACTAAGTGACGTTCATATATCTGTTAAGTACAAAACGAAGGTGGCGGCTAAGCTTAGTTGAAATATTTATATAGACTTTTCTAGTTATTTAACTATCCGAGCGCTGTGAATCTTGGTACAACAAATGTTTCTACACTTATTTCCTATTCATTCACAGAGTTACCCATGTGTATCACCAAGTATCTACTGTACATTAGCTCCGACTAAGGAAGTAAAGAAACACAACTTCAATAGATCCAACGCTCGGAAAGTCAGCTGACCGCAGAAGGTTCACGGAATACTTATTACCAATCAAGCTATTCACAGAACTTAAACACATCCATATACCTAACGAGAGAGAATGATTCCCGAGTTTTCTTACTTCGTACTGTACCGATATTTACTTGGGGCTATCGGCTACGCTAGCTGAGTTGGAATTTATTGCTTGGAAATTAAAGATTGCGCTGGGATCGCGCGGGTGACGGTATGGGAAGTGACGTAGGAGAATTCGCATCACGGGAGAAATGCAAGACATTTATTAAATTAACTTAGAAATGAAGCCTTGTATGATATCAGAAAAGAAAGGAATAATGCAGGATATTTATTGTAATAATATTTGAGCTGGTGGATAACCCCTTAGTAAAGGATTATGGCTTTAAAACAAACAGATGTTGGCCGAGGTTGAGGATCTGACGTCAGAGTACGACGACCAGCAGTCTACCCTACCACCATTCATGGGAGAGAAGTCACATGTTCAGCCAGTTGGACAAGCACAGCGCGGCATGGAAAGGAAATGAGTATGTTACAATCTACAATACAGTACAGTATGCATCGCCTGACCAGCAGAGTGAAGTCTAGCTTATATAAACTTGTATAAGCTGACTAGCTGTACCCCTGCATACGTTGCAATGCCAATCAAAGAAAGTGTTGGCATTGTAACTTTGTATGTTGAAGTGCTTTTGGATTCACAATATTGTTTTTCTTTTTCCGTTAACCACCTCTAAACTATTGTAAAATTGATTTACTATCTCAAAAAATCATGGGAGCGTGCTCAACAACTCACCAAATTTTCATCGCAATGAAATGAATGGTATATGAACGCATACGGGACTTTGTTAAAACGATTCGAGCGCCGTCACCCATTTGTTGAATATACTCGTACGCTAACTATTGTAAAATGGATTTACTAAGTGAAAACCTTCCCTGGCGTGTACAAAATAACTCATGAAAATTTCTTCGCAATCGGACGAATGGCATATGAACGCATATGGGATTTTGCTTAAACAATTCGCGCGACGACACTCATTTGTTGAATCAACTTGTGCGCCACCCAATGAAAAACGGATTTACTAATTCATAAACCTTCGCAGGACTGTGCTCATCTCCCCAAATTTTTATGATAATCGGATGAATGTTATATGAACGCATTGGGGACTTGGTTGAAACGATTCACGCGCTGTCGCCCATTAATTGAATCTAATCGTGCGCTATCAATTATAAAATGGATTTACTAAATCAGAAATATTTGCGGGAGTGGAAACAACATTTCTCCAAATTTCATTGCAATCGCATGAATGGTATATGAACGCATACGGATTTTTTTAAACGATACGCACGCCGTTACTCATTTGTTGAAACTACTTGTGCGATACCTATTGTAAAGTGGATGTACTAAGCCAAAAACCTTCCCTGAAGTGTACACAACATCTCACCCAAGTTTCATCGCTTTCGGACAAATGGTATATGAACGCATACGGCACTATGTTAAAACGTTTCTCGCGCCTTCGCTCATAAGTTGAATCTACTTGAGCGCTACCTGTTGTAAAATGGATTAACTAAGCCTGAAACTTTCCCTGGAGTGTACACAACAACTCACCCAAGTTTAGTAGCAATCAGACGAATGGTATATGAACGTATACGGAACTATGTTGAAACACTTCGCGCGTCGTCGCTCGTTTGTTTAATCTACTTGTGCGATACCTATTGTAAAGTGAATTTACTAACCCAGAAACCTTCCCTGAAGTGTACGCAACATCTCACCCAAGTTTCATCGTTATCAGACGAATAGTGTATGAACGCAAACGGGACTTTTTTGAAACGCTTCGCGCATCGTCGCTCATTTGTTGAATCTACTCGTGCGCTACCTATCATGACATATTTACTAAGACAGAAACCTTGCCTGTAGTGTACACAACAACTCACCCAAGTTTCATCGCTATCGGACGAATGGTATGTGAACGCATTCAGGACTTTGTTGAAACGCTTCGCCCGTCGTCGCACATTTGTTGAATCTACTCGTGCGCTACCTATTGTTAAGTGGATTTACTAAGCCAGAAACTTCCATGAAGTGTACACAACTTCTCCCCCAAGTTTCATCGCTATCGGACGAATGGTATGTGAACGCATACAGGACTTTGTTGAAACGCTTCGGCCGTCGTCGCTCATATGTTGGATCTAATCGTGCGCTACCTATTGTTAAGTCGATTTACGAAACCAGAAACCTTCCCTGAGGTGTACACAACCTCTCACCCAAGTTTAATCGCTATCGGGCGAATGGTATGTGAACGCAAACAGGACTTTGTTGAAACGCTTCGGCCGTCGTCGCTCATTTGTTGAATCTACTCGTGCGCTACCTATTGTAAAAAGGATTTACTAATTCAGAAACCTTTCCTGAAGTGTGCACAACAATACAACCAATGTTTCATAGCAATCGGATGAATGGTATATGAACGCATACGGGACTTTGTTCAAGCGATTCGCGTGCCGACACTCATTTGTTGAATCTACTCGTGCGCTACAACTTTCATATTTATTCACCTTTTAAACCTTCTCTGGACTTCCATAAATAATTCAAGACCAAAATTAGCCAAATCGGTCCAGCCCTTCTCGAGTTTTAGCGAGACTAACGAACAGCAATTCATTTTTACCCTACTTTCGATTTTTGCAAAAAATGAAAGTAGACTTATGAGATCAACACAGGGCGAAAAAAGTGTGTCCGTGTGTGTGTGTATGTGTGTGTGAGCCTGTGTGTGTGTACTCTGAATGTCTGTCCCCCCTATCAATTCGAACACGGTGAACGCGAATTGAACGAAATTTGGTACAAAGGTAGTACTAGCATGGGGCGCCTCAGTGTCATGTTTTATATCGCCGCCATCTTGACGGTAACGTAATGGCGGCCACACAAATGTTCAAAGCATAAATCAAATTACGACTTACGTAATCATCCGATCTCTACCAAATTTTGCAACAACATACCTTTATGGAGTTAGCATCGTCTGACCAAACTAATAGGGCATTAGCCTAATATTTTGCGGATGGCGGCCATCTTTGTGTGAAAATCGATTCCCCCTATTAATTCGATCACGGTGAAACCGAATGGAACGAAATTTGGTACAGAGGTAGCACTAGCAAAGGGCACCTCAGTGTCATGTTTTCTATCGCCGCCATCTTGACGGAAACGTAATGGCGGCCACACAAATGTTAAAAGCTTAAATCAAATTACGACTAACATAATCATCCGATCCCTACCAAATTTTGCAACAAAATAACTTTATGGAGGGAGCATCATTTGATCAATCTAATAGGTCATTAGCTCAATAGTTTGCATATGGTGGCCATCTTTGTGTGAAAATCGATTCCCCCTATTAATTCGAACACGATGAAACCGAATGGAACGAAATTTGGTACAGAGGTAGCACTAGCAAAGGGCACCTCAGTGTCATGTTTTATATCACCGCCACCTTGACGGAAACGTATTGGCGGCCACACAAATGTTCAAAGCTTAAATCAAATTACGATTAACCTAATCATCCGATCTCTACCAAATTTTGCATCAACATACCTTTATGGAGGGAGCATCGTCAGTCCAAACTAATAGGGCATTAGCCTAATGTTTTGCGGATGGCGGCCATCTTTGTGTGAAAATCAATTCCCCCTATTAATTCGAACACGGTGAAACCGAATGGAACGAAATTTGGTACGGAGGTAGTACTTGCAATGCGCACCTCAGTGTCATGTTGTATATCGCCGCCATCTTGACGGAAACGTAATGGCGGCCACACAAATGTTCAAAGCTTAAATCAAATTACGACTAACATAATCATCCAATCTCTACCAAATTTTTCAACAACATACCTTTATGGAGGAAGCATGCTTTGACCAAACTAATAGGTCATTAGCCTAATATTTTGCGGATGGCGGCCATCTTTGTGTCAAAATCGATTCCCCCTATAAATTCGAACACGGTGAAAACGAATGGAACGAAATTTGGTAAAGAGGTAGCACTAGCAAAGGGCACCTCAGTGTCATGTTTTATATCACCGCTATCTTGACGGAAACGTAATCGCGGCCACCCAAATGTTAAAAGCTAAAATGTAATTACGACCAACCTAGTAATCTAGTCTCTTCCAAATTTTGCAATAACATATTTTTATGTGGGAAGCATATTCTGTCCAAACTGCAAGATCATCAGCCCAATAGTTTGCAGATGGTGGCCAAGTATGTGTGCAAATCGATTCCCCATATCAATTCAAACACGGTGAAACCGAATTGAACGAAATTTGGTACAGAGGTAGCACTAGCAAAGGGCACCTCAGTGTCATGTTTTATATCGCCGCCATCTTGACGGAAACGGAATGGCGGCCACCCAAATGTTAAAAGGTTAAATCAAATTACAACCATCCTAATAAGTTGATCTCTACCAGATTTTGCATCAACATGCCTTTTTGTGTAAAGCATCTTATGACTGAATACAACGTCATCAGCCCAATAGTTTGCAAATAGCGGCCATGTATGTGTGCAAATCCATTCCCTATATCAATTCAAACACGGTGAAACCGAACTGAATGAATTTTTTTACAGAGGTAGCACTAGCAAAGGGCACCTCATATTCATGTTTAATATCCCTACAGCACGTTGTATTTCAACATGCTACTACAACCAATATTCAATTATACTCCTTGAAAAGGGCAAAGTGTTATAACAATACCCATGCATCTAGGTGAAAGTAGGCTATATATTCTTTACTGAACATCTTGTTATATATATATAGATAGATAGTACGGCAAGATCGAGTGGCATGCGGGAGTTGAGATCGACATGGCAGTGAATAGGACGGACATAGCCGGTGACAAGAAACGTGCTAGTTTTCGCAGTCAAGCTTATCGAGTTCACTTCAGCCAGTAATGCATTCGCAGTTTCAACTTGCAACTCAAAGCAAGCAAGACATTTCACATGGTGAAAGCGAACAGTATGATATTAGAATTCGCGATGAATATTCTTGTACGGCAGTGGTTTAACGAGGCCAATTAATAACTTCATGTTGTAGCTAGGCCGGAATAGAGCTGTAGTATCCGACATTTTGTAAAGTGTTACACATCGTATAACGGAACATTGCAATCGACATTTATATTACTGATAATTGGACATAGTCTTAACATGATCCAGATACTTGATCCAATTTATAACTTACGCATTTTCAACATGAATACCTATAGTCGGGTGGACTTAAAAATATTTTCGACAGTATAATAAAGTGCAAAGATGATGTGTTTTTATACAACACAAACGAGGTGACCACGGGGTAGTTCATCCATTACTCGAACATTCGAATGGAACAATGGACTTAACGTATTTTCTACGACGATGTAGTGTTTGATAAATGACTTGGATCAATGAACATTTATGGATATGCTTATTACATCACGTTCAGATACAGGGTGTCTAATAAACTTGCATACACTTTAAAATATCTTTTATTCGTCAATGCAAATCAACTTTAGTTGGCAAGAGCGTTATCAGTGTGTGCCAGTCGTCATTTTCAAATGGAACAGTGGCGTGTAGCCAAGGACAGAATGGGGTACACATTTGAGTTGAATATTTCGGTGTATTTTTGGACAATATCCGTGATGGATATCCTTCACTGTAATACGAGTGGCTAGGCGTAACAAGAGACAGGAATGTGGCGCAGAGTGACGGATTCGATTCCTACCGAGGCCAGTGACTACATCGTGACATGCATTAGAATGGGGGAAATGCATTTCAAATGGCACTGGACGAAGATTTCGCCGATCTTTCGGGAATGTGTTCATGAATTTTTGGATTATCGCCGATCTTGGAATAAATATATTATAACACCTGAAATATTATAAGGTATTGTGAGCGCTTTTATGACCTGGCTGATATGATTTTGATATGACCCTGGACACACTTGTATATCATTTGATATTTTTGCATTTCATCCTGATGAGTTCGCTATGATATGGTGGATTCCATGTGAAATGGCAGGTGCATTTCACCGATCTTTGCTATTTACCGACGTTGTTAGGCAGAGTTTTTGATCATTCTTTAGCATGAGTAATAGTACTGTGACCGTTTGACCGAAGTCCCACGTGCACACGAGTATTAATTTCGTGCACACGAGTATTAATTTCAACATCCTCCGAGCATAAGACTCAAAAAAAATCTCGGGGTCAAACTGAGTATATCAAAGCGAAAGCTTCTAATCAAAAATCAGCCGGACGGATATCGAAATTCACACTCCATAATGGATGGACGGTAGTGCAAATAATTTGTGAATAACACCAATTTCTTAAAATACCTCAGTTAAATTCAACTGTCTGCTGGTCCTATTTGAATACAATAATCCCCAAGGGAGAAATCTAAAATTCCAGACCTGAAAATAAAGACATCCTACGCACCCCCTTGGTCCCTTATCTACATACAGATTTATAACGCATAAAGTAGAGTAATTTCAGCCTCTATCCAAAAATAAATTCACTATTCTCAAAAATAATTACTGATGTCTGAGAAATGCATTAGTCCATCTCAGCATCTGATTCACTGTTTTATATAAACTGTACATTATCACTGATGTGCAGGAAAATATCAGTCTGTCCTGACACCATGATTTTTATATTTACAAGAGTATCACTTGAGTCAAATTTTCCCTGAAATGTTTCAACCTCTGCGGGGAAATTCATACATCTTCAACTTAATTCAGGGAAATCACATTCCCAAAACGGCGTGAAATAAAAAAAAAAGGCAGCATTTATCAAACTTTAAACATTGACTGAACTTCTGACATTTCCACTATGTCACCAAAATAAATTTCATTCACCAATTCACATAATATAAATCCTCTGATTTAATCGCTTCGATTTAACTTCTTTGATAATCTGCATGTAGCCTAATTCAATTATTTATGTTATTCATTTCAATTTAATTCATTGCAAAAGAAAATATTATTTAGAATAATCCACATTGGCACTTTATGAAAATTAATGGATCCATAAATTCAATCAGCTATCAGCTTAAAATTTTCAATACACCAACCAATCTCTAGACAACATGCCTCTCATACTATCAATTCGTTAAATAGGACACGGTAAGGCCTTCAGCAAAAACTAGGACGAGACATCAACTTATGCAAATATAAACGACTACACCGTGCGGGCGACTATATAACAGTCTAGGAATGTAGAAATTCACCAACGATCGGCTACTAGTTTCCCATATGAGCGACTACATTGTCCTCATTTTAATCATATTTGAGCATGTAGCAATTATTTGACCCTCAACTCAACTTTATAAACATCCATTATTAATTCATATTTTATTTTCACATTTGACCATTATAATCGTATTTTTATAACGACCCCTCAGCTACGCAGGCTGGGTTCAATGGCTTCTAATCAACCAACACGTGGGATCATGCGCTCCCTCACAAAATTCAAATATCTCGGCCTTTCGCATAGGTGCAATAAACTTTTAATGTCTGCCCCAACACACCTCGGTTGAACTGTCGCAGAATTCCAATACATAGTTCCTCATTTCATACAAAAATTCGTATATGAATGACCTTCCGTTCCCAATATCAAAGATCACGCTTTCGGCATGTCCATTCATTCAAAATCAACTCCCATAATATCAACTACGATCCATTATTCCTCCAATGATTAACCGTTATTATTACCAAAATTTATTATTATTATTATTATTATTATTATTATTCATTGTTATTGGAAAATGTTCCAAACAATATAATCATTTACATTTAATTAATATCATTATGGCTTGACTATCAGTCATACAGCCTTCCGATGTCATATCTCACTTCATTTACAACGAGAAAATAGTTTACAATTATTTTAAATTCAAATAAAAAAAATTATAAATTCACAGAAAAATTCAAACTATTATTCCCAAGGAATAATATTTAAACGTAATGTGGCTATCCACATTCCTCATCTATCAACATATTCAAAAGAAGAAATTACTAACAAAATCGAGAAAATATTTTAAACAAAATAAATTAATTATAAACCATTCGATTATGAACAAATCCAAATATTATTTCAAAGTACCCTAACATAAGGTTTAGGCGTGGAATGGTGTAAAATATCTTCCACACAATAGCCTACTGCTATATCGAAGCTTATCAGGTTGACATCCCAAACGCACTAGATTTCCATCAAAGAGATCCATTCGAAATAAATCGGCTGATAAATCTTCAAATGTGCAATAACGTCTTGAAATAAAAATCCATAAGCGTAAACCTACTTAGCAGACAGTATAGTCGAAATTGAAAATGCAATACACTAGCTACTTAATAATAAAGTTGGCTTACATCGTGAAGATCTTGTAGGAATAGTCCTTCTGCTGTAGAATCCATGTAGGCCGGCTGTCACACGTTCTTTCCAGTGGACAGATGTTCCGAGTCCCTACTCGCCCATACGCCATTATTCCGCAAGATGTTCCCAACAATCCCATGACATCTTACCTCCAGCTCTTTTAACACTTCATGGAGACGGTCCGATCTACCATTTTCGAACTACTATGATGCATGTCTGGCAACATAATGTTAAAAGTATTCGAGTCCCAAGCTAACACTTGCAGCTTTGTGCCACAGAAAACTTCCTAACTCGACTGGTTCACTTTCCGTTCTAAAATATCAACTCCGGGTATGAAATCACGTTTCAACCAATACTGTTTTCCTCTCGATCCTCGCGTACGGTATCTGATTGTGGCCTTGCTGTTTGAACGATACACTGACAATCTTAAGAATGGTTTACGTAGCATGCTAGCACCATTTCTAGTTTATAGGCTATATTCCTTAGATGAGTAAGGAATTCCCCAATACTTTGCACACACCAAAGCAATGGCTTGCCCCTCTAGCTTATTTATGATATCAGGGTTTTAAGGCCCACATCATATACGCTGAATGCCTTCCAACTCATGTAAGACTGGTATCTTTCAACACAAAATATCTGCCAAGCACGTAGACCTTGAGCACGCGGTGTTAGTCGCTATCTCTTCTCGCCTCTCTGCTTCACCTGTGGCGTGCGGCCTACTTCTTTCAGCCACTCCGATGCGAAAAATAATCCTTGCGCCTGGCTTCTTCAACTCCAATATCTTCTGATCCAAACGACGGATTCTCTTGATCTCTTCGGTAATCTTCCCAGTAATGAGTACTGCATGTTCCCCCGATGTTTTGGTGGTTCAACCTCTTCACATAGAAATTCGTAAAAATACCATATGTGTCCTCTCATATCGTCGCTCTCTCCATCTAGCGTTAACTTGATGAAACAAAATACCTCAGCTCCGCGCGTTCTTCAAACAGGTGGTTCTTCTAAGAAAAACAATCTGTGGCCCTCATCTAAATGGTCGCATCTACCCCTCACGCAGATAAAAATAAAAATGAACACATTTTTACTTTTCCTTCCAATCATTGTTTTTCTGACTTCATAATCTAGCTCTTGAATGATAACTCTTGATACTAGCAGCATTAAATGTTCCCACAGCGTTTCCAGTTCCAATGTCAGTGATTCTATAACTTCCGTTATCTAGGCTCTGTAATATCCTAAAAGGTCCATGGTACAGGCTTGCGAACTTTGTGTACACTCTATTTCCCACATCTGATGGTATCGGCTTACGAATTAGGACTAGTGTTCCTTCTCTCAAAGGTTCCCTAAATTTCTTCCCTCGCACTCTTCTATTCCTTTTTTCAGCCTATCTTCTCAAGTTCTCTAGGGCTATATCTTCTCTTCCTCTTCGGTTCGGCTCTATTTCCGGTGGTATAGAAACTAATCTATCCCATGGACGATCTGGTTTTCGTCCATGATGTAAGGTAATGGGTACCTGCCCTGTACTCTCGTGTATCGTGGAATTTATGGTTTGTGCTGCGATGGGAATCACGTCCATCCATCTCTAATGTTCGGTTGAACAATATAATCGACAAAACTTAGATATCTCTGCCATAATTCTCTCAGCAGGATTACTTTCTGGATGCCTCACGGAACATAACACTTGACGAATACCCAAAGCTCTCATGGCATTCCTAAACTCTGCCGAAGTGAAATGCGAACCATGATCCGAAAGAATAAACTTAGGTTTTCCAGCCTCTGGTATGACGCCTTCACGAATCCTCTTCAAAACATATTTAGAGTTGGCCTTTTGAATGGGATGTAGCAGTGTATTTGCTAAATATATCCATCGTAACCAGGATGTATCTGTTTCCACGTTTCGATTTGGGTAAAGGCCCAAAAATGTCCATAGCAAACATCTCACAGGGTTTAAACGGAATTATGGGTCTCGGTGCCTCTCTTAACAGATGAGAATTATGTTTGTTCCTTTGGCACAAGTCACATGTCCTCAAAGTATCCCCAATCGTCCTTCTTAAATGCCCCCATGTAAACTTCTCTTGGAGTAAATGGAGGGTTTTGTCGACACCAGCGTGACCTGCAATACGATGAGCCAACCAAATTATAGCTGTCTGTAATCTTGGTGGTACGGCAATCCGCAATTTAGTATGTTCAGGATCTAAGAATTTCTATATGATGCCGTTTGTTAAAACATAGTCCTTCGTTACTTTTTCCATGAGTGTATAATTTACATCAGCAGGATCCATATCCCTGTGAAGAAATCGATAAACGTTTCTTAAAGGTTCATAACGTTTCTGGGATTGTGACAAATTTACTAATTTTCTTAAAGTCTCTTCGTCTTCTTGTATCAATCTTACAATCATAACCCGAAATGTTGGTTTCACTACTCGACTCAAAAGGTCAGCTCCCACATTTGACTTCCCAGATCGATGTTCTATCGTCAGATTGAATTGTTGAACGAATAACGCCCATCTCGTTATCCTCTCACTAGCAAAATTAGTTTAGAGTATGAACTCCAAAGCATGGTGATCAGTTCTAACTATCACTGAGTGTCCTATTAGCAACTTCTTCCAGGATTCCAGAGCATGAATTATCGCTAACGCCTCCAGCTCTGTGGTATAATAATTCCTTTCTGATGGTTTTAGTTTCCTGCTAATAAAAGCGATATAATGGCGAGTATTATCCTCATCTTCTTGCAGCAATATGGCACCTACTCCAACCATCGACGCATCCGATTCTATAATGAAGTTCTTTTGAAAATCGGGATATTCAAGTTTAATACTGTTCATCAACAATGCCTTCGTTTCACTAAAAGATTTATCACAAGTGTCATCCCACTTCCACTTATTAGATTTCTTTAGTAAATCCTGTAGCGGTGCTACAACGTCGGTGTATCGGTGACAATGCCCCGCAAAGAAATGACATGTCCCTAGAAATTGACGAACTAGCTTCACTCTGGTAGGCTTAGGAAAATTAGCAATGGCTTCTATCTTCTGCTCATTTGGTTTATAGCCTTGACCATCCAATTCATGTCCCAAAAACTTAATCTTTGACTTGAAGAATTGACATTTCATAAGGTTGACCTTGAAGTTAGACTTCGTCAAATCCAGGAACAGTTTTCTAAAGTGCACCATGTGTTGCTCCTCCGTCTCCGATGCTACTAAGATGTTGTCAATGTGACAGATAACTATATCTTTTACTTCCTGACTCAGATTTTTGTCTAAGGCTTGAATGAGTCCGGATCCAGATGTTTTCATGCCGAAAGGAAGTCTTTTGAAGACATAAGTCTGCCTCTCAAACATAAATCCAGTATATTTCTGCGAATTCTTACTTAGTCTGATGTGGTGATACCAAGAGGTCAGATCAATTGTGGAAAACCACTTCTTTCCCTTAAATTTTCTTAATAGTTCTCTTATAACTGGTGGTCTATCATATTCGGGCAACAATTTCGCATTTAAAGACCTGGTATCAAGGCATATCCTCAAGTTTCCATCAGGCTTTGGTACCACAGCCAACGGATTTACATATGATGTTACATATTTTTCAATGATATTATCTTGCTCAAGACCCTGTATCATTTCTTTGACCTTGCTCCGATATTTTTCTGCAATAGGGTATAACTTTGCTTGGTAAGGAGTATCGTCACACACCTGAATATCATATTCGAAATCTCGAATCTCCCCTGGCTTAGTATCGAAAATGTCATCAAACTCCAATAAAAGGCTACTCATCTCGGTAGGATGAACGGTTTCTTCTACAATCTCACAAGATGTCTCTAAATTCTCGAAAACATTCGTCCACCTAATCTCTCCCTCGTTGCATTTATTTATTTATTTATTTATTTATTTATTTATTTCTTGACGGTACACAACAGGGTTCAGTGTGCGCCCCAATAACAGTGCACCTAAACAGTAAAATACACTTTCTGATATTTCTACATTAAGTATTAATATCTAAATGTAATTATTAAAACTAGGAAGTTAACACAGAATGAAATGCATAGTAGTAAAAAGCTTAATCTAAAGGTAATATAAAAACTAAATCTAAATTTTACCTAATGTCAAATATATAAAAAGCAGGTTTTGAAATTATTACATCGTAAACTAAAAGGTAACATTGATAACTTGGGTACAGGCCTATCCACATATATACATTGTTGATTCTGTTTAGTGTGATAATTTTATTTCAAGTATGAATTAGAGTGACAGGGTTATAATTTCCAAGAACGGTCTAATTGAGAGACAGAAATCTAGTTTCCAGTTTACACGAACCGCATCGTTGTAAATACTGCAAAGCCTCCATACAGGTGAATTATTATGTGAAGTAGTATTGGTTATATCATTTTTGAATGTTATAGTTGATCTTGTAGTAAAGCGAGGGATGTTGAAATTTAGGAGCGATAGGAAAAATGAGTTATCAATTTGACCGTTAATAACTTTATAAAGGAATTTCATATCATTCACTTGCCTTCGAGACTCCAAACTAGTCATGCCGAAATTCAACAAAAGTTCATCGTAGGGTACCATGTGTGGGTAATTGCCCGTTATTTTGAGGTGTAAATATCTGAGGAATTTCTTTTGAAGTTGCTCAATGGATTTAATGCATGTTTTCTGCCAGGGACTCCATACTTGGCTGGCGTACTCGAGCTTGGATCTCACCATGGCAATATAAAGGTTTATGCAGGTACTGGTCCTAATGAATGGCTTAGTGTTTCTTATTATAAACCCTAACATGCGGTAAGCATCGCCGACTGTCTTTTGCACATGACAAGTGAAAGCAAGCTCTCGGTCAAACAAGATTCCTAGATCTTTCTTCTCGCTTACTGTTTGCAATGACTGAGGTCCAATTCCATAAACAAATGTGATTGGGTTCTTCTTACGTGTAAAGGTCATAACAACACACTTCGGTAATTTAAGTATAATTTGTTTTCTATACTCCATTTGTGTATATTATTTAGGTCATTTTGTAGTAGAGTGCAGTCATTAGCGGAAGAAACTGGTTTAAAAATTTTGAAGTAATCTGCATATAAAAGACTATTTGAGTGTACTATACAACGTGGCAAATCGTTTATCATTGCTAGAAAAATCAGAGGTCCAAGGTTCGAGCCTTGGGGTATTCCGGAATGAACTATGTATTCCTTTGATACAATTTTCTGGAACAAAACAAATTGTTTCCTGTCTCTGAGATAGGAGCTGAATAATTTGAGTAATGGGTGGGAGAATCCCAAAATACACAATTTGTTAAGAAGGATATCATGATTTATTGTGTCGAACGCTTTCTCAAAATCTGTAAATATGACATCTATTTGTCCTCCTTTATCTAACTCTATAGATATAATTTGAGTAAAATTAATTGCATTCATCACCGTAGATTTCCTGGATAGGAAACCATGTTGGTTATCAGTTACGAGCGGTCTGAGAAATACTGATATTCTTCCGTGCAATATGAATTCAAATACCTTGGCTACTGCAGATAAAATAGATATCGGACGGTAGTTATTAATTAGTGATGGATCTCCCGATTTTAGTATAGGGCAGACGCGAGTGATTTTCCAGGCGTCAGGGAACGTAGAAGTGTGTATGGCTAAGTTAAATATAAAATACAACGGGTCCCTGAGACTTTCAGCACATCCCTTCACTACATACGGTGGAATATTATCAGGACCAGCCGACGACTTAGGTTTAAATTTTTTTAAAATGCATTTCCAACCTCTTCCTCTGAGACAAGTTTTATGTGAAGGATGTTGGGAGTATTCGAATAGCAGGCTGGGACTTTGTATTGGGCTGACTGAGAGTCATAAACTGAATTGAAATATGTCGCAAAACCTTCAACAATGGAATCACCCCTGTCCAATTCTTCATTATTATATTTAAAGGTGTCGCATGTGTTCCTATTTTTTTCTTGTTTTTAATAAACGTCCAAAATTTCATTGAGTCCCGGCTAATGTTTTGTTCAATATTACGGATATATTTCTTATAAGATAATTGAATGTCCTTTTTAATTTCTGATCTTAATTCTTCAAAACGTAGTCTATGATGATCAGAGTAATTTTTTCTCTTCCTATGGTATTCCTTCTCCTTCAATTTACGTTTTGTTTCCTTAGAAAACCAGACAGGATATTTTCTGCCCGTTTGTCGTTTACATATAGGAACGGTTTCGACAAGTACTGCGTTAAAAATTTGATAAAACAGGTCTACTGCAGTATTTACATCAGTGCACTCGTATATTTGACCCCAAGCGCCATTCCTCAACCGAGTGTACAGCTGCTCAAAATTGGCTTCCCGGAAGTTAAAGGTATCATTAGGCTGGATATGTACTAGGTGTCGACATATTATTAGAGATATTTCCACATCCAGGGCTGGGTGGTGGCGATCCAGCGGTAAGAGTGGATCATGTGTTTTCAGTTACATTTATGCTGGTTTTGTTGGATAAAACTAAGTCCAGCGTCCTCCCGTTACGGTTTAGTACTGAATTATAAGACTTAAGCTGAAGATAATTAATAAAATTTATGAGTTCTCTTGTTTGAATGTTGTCGTCTTTAATTAGGGCACTTTGTATTGTTGGGATGTTGAAATCGCCGAAGATTATTAAATTTTGATCATATATTTCTGTTCTGGATTCCAACCACTGATATAGTTCCCTGTATGTTTCTACTTTTGAAGCTGGTGGAATGTACATATTACAGACGTACCAAATATTTCCCCTAATGACCAGTTTCCCCAATAGACATTCCAATGTGCCAGTCATTCTGTCGACCTTGAGTACCGTTAATCCTCCTCAAAAGGAACGTCTTCCGGATGATGAAACTTGATGGTGTCTGACTGCATATCAATGACAGCTCGATATTTCTTTATGAAATCGGTCCCCAATATCATCTCATGAGCTATATCTCGCATGACGACAAATACGTGCTCGAATATACTTTCACCAATTTTCACCTCAAGGTACAACTATGTTCTACTTGTCGTGATTTTATTTGGAATTATTCCCTGGACTATGATTCCAGAAACCGGGATCTCCTCTAACTCATCTTAATTTCCAAGTGGCATACATTCTCTCACTCACCAGGCATAGCATGGCTCCCGTATCGATCAATGTGTGAACTGGTTTACCAAAACCTCGCAAATTATAATCGGCAATCTTGTTCTGGGCCCACTCTCTATTCTTTCATTTTCCTCTCTGATTAAATCCTCATCTTCCGCCTGCCATTTCACAATTCTGGAAATGTGACCAATGATACTCATTCTTAGTGATTGTTTTGATTTACAATCGGCATTTTTTTCTTTTGGATCTGTCGATCCGCTTATCCCTGATGTACCAGGTTGAACGTTGGTATCTCTAAGCTCCTGCAAATACCTCTCACTCTCTTCGTGCCTTTGCTCTATATTTTGACTTTGCCTCTTCGCAAATTCTTCGTTTCCCTGCCTTTCCTCTCTCCTATCTTGAAATGGTCTATTCCAATTCCTACTTCTTCCCCAATTGTTCCACCGGTTATTATATCTTCCTCTTCCTCCGTACTGTTGTCTGCTCCAACTTCTTCTCTCCCCCGATGCCTGTTCTTCCCTGCTTGGTTCTGGTGTTGTCTGACACTGCCTATCTGTTACCACAGCGTATACGGCTTTATTATCTTGCTTCGTATTCCTCTGGTGGAAAAACTGCGCGTTTGAGTGATCAAGACGCTGAAGTACCTCGTCGAACTCCTCCATATTTCCTACTCCTGCAGCTATAAGTGTCCTCTGTACCTCTACTGGGAACTGACGAATCAATGCCGTAATCAGTTCATAATCTGTAATGGGCGGTTTTGCAGTTTTGCCAACTGTCCCGTGAAATAATTAGAATATTTTGTCGGTAGTGACGTAGAATACCTCTTGACATACAATTCCGATCTAATATGTTGTTGGGTCTCCGGCGACCAAAATTTCTTTAATAGAGCCTGAGCAATTTCCTCGTACGTTCTCATACTACATCGAAAAGCTCTAAACCAGCCAAGGGCAGGACCATCTAAAAACTTGCTGATTACCCTTATCTCACGTTCCTTTGATATCTTAGCATCTTTCAAATAGTCTTTGACTTCGCGGAGAAATTTTACAGATGACACCACTCCCGTTCCTGAAAATGTATTTGGCTTGTCCTCAGTACTCTTTATAACAGTGATAGGTGTAGAAGTATAAACATTCGAAACTTCCACGGTTTTTCCTATCTCCGGCGATTTTTCCTGAATTCTCATGGTATCGTCTATCACTTCAACTGACCTTTTCTCTGTTATTGACTTATATTTCTCAAATTATTGTCCTAAATCTTCAACGACCTTCTTCACGTTCTCCATTTCACTCTTACTAGCACTTTCAGTCCCTTCCTTACCATTCTCCCTTAATTCATCCATCAGCGTTTCATGATGTTTATTTGAATTAGATAATTGGCTCTGTAATTTATTGATATTATCTTGAACTGATTTGATATCCCCAGTAATTACTTTGATTTCTGATGAAAAGGCAGTCCTCACATCCTGAACTTCCTGATGAGTCTCCTGTATTAATTGTTTCTTAATTTCTTTAACTACAGTATCCTTCACGCTATCCTGCAAATCTTTAACCACCCCTTCTTTAAACTCACCCACGAGGATGTCATGAAAATCCTTCTTAACTCTTTCAATGACTTGTGCAGCATTTGTATTGCATTCCTTCAAAACATTTATTTCAAGTGTTGCAAGATCATCTGCGGTCTTTCTAGCATTAGTCTCTAATTTATCCTCAAGTGATCGCACAGCCTTCTGCATCTCGTTTTTATGTGTTTCTAAATCCTCCTTCATTAACTTCCGACTATGCTGAAGACTTTCTCTCATATGCCCACAGTTCGTAAACAAATTGTCTTTTATATTCTTTCCGTTTTCAACTATACGTGCTTCCAAACTCAGAAAATTTTCTTGCGTTTTCCTAGCATTAATCTTAATCTTCGTTTCAAGACCAACGACTCTATCTTCTATCTTAGCATCTATCGATAGTGACATTCTAGACTCTAATGCTTCGATATTCTGCACCATTCTTTCCTCTAACGACCCTATTTTCTTAGACATATCGGACTTAAGCAAACTCGAATTTTCTGTGATTTTATTTGACATTTCAGTTTTAAGAGAATCAGAATTTTCTTTAATTTGATAAGAAATTTCAATTTTAAGAGAAGCAGAATTCTCTTCCATTTGATTAGAAATTTCAGTTTTAAGAGAAACAGAATTCTCTGCCATTTGATTAGAAATTTCAGTTTTAAGAGAAACAGAATTCTCTTTCCTTTTGTTTTCAAGAGAAACAGAATTCTCTGCCATTTTGTTTTCCAGAGAAACAGAATTCTCTGCCTTTTTTCTTCCCAAGTCCTCCAACATCTTCTTCAAGTCCTCCATCACACACAAATAATTCGAATGGGATAAGATGCCATTCGACGTCCAGTAACATACATCTAAATCACTAGTGTACTGATTCTACAATTTCAACCTTAAAGTGAGATTTACCCTAATCAAAATATTAAGTTTTAAATTTACATTTACATTTACTCAAAAGAACAACAGCAAAATCAATAACTTCAAAAACAAAACTATGAAATTGTGTATTCACCCATTATTGCATCCTATCATCAACTCCAACTTGCAATCCTGATCCAAATTCAAAATCCACATCAAGAATGAAAATCGAAATCGAACCACCACCCAACTACAAAACTCGAAAGCCCCACGTTGCTTGCGCCATTCTACCTCTCCTCTATGTGACCGATTGACCGAAGTCCCACGTGCACACGAGTATGAATTTCAACATCCACCAAGCATAAGACTAAAAAAAAATCTCGGGGTCAAACTGAGTATATCAAAGCAAAAGCTTCTAATCAAAAATCCGCCGGACGGATATCGAAATTCACACTCCATAAAGGATGGAAGGTAGTGCAAATAATTTGTGAATAACACCAATTTCTTAAAATTCCTCAGTTTAATTTAACTGTCTGCTGGTCCTATTTGAATACAATAATCCCCAAGGGAGAAATCTAAAATTCCAGATCTGAAAATAAAGACATCCTACGCACCCCCTTGGTCCCTTATCTACATACAGATTGAACCGTTTTTCTTTTCCTCCTGTAGTCTTCCCTTTTTCTCTTTTCCTCGGCGTGTCAATTATCGGAATTGTTCTCTTTTCTTCTTGGTTATTACTGGCCAGAATAGCCGAGCAGATCAGTGGACATTTCTATAATTGCTGATCAAGATTCGTTATAGTGATTTCTTACTATGCCGAATCGTGATCAGTGACACCTCTTTCCTTTTAACTTCCTTTTTCGTCACCTGTGACAACCGCTTGTTACTCTCTCGGGGCAGTCTTCTGTTTATTTTTTTGTATCATGGTAGGACCTTTTTATTCATGCTTCCGCTCTCATTTTTCGAGAAGTCTTGCTTCTTTCCGTCTTGACCCGTTCGTGTGTTTTATCTATAAAGGTGCGCGTAGAGATGCAATTCTCGTCCATTTAAATGTAATTCCGTGATGCCGGATTTATCCCGACACCATCAAAGTAGGTTACGTGTTTTTATCTTTGCTCATTGTATGGAATACTAGGGCGTTTCGCCATTTCTAGTATGTCCATGGAGTATGTGTTTCGTTCCCGTTAATCTTTGTCCCCATTTCGTTGTATCGTTTTGTTTTGGTATTTGGTACGGCTTACTGAGTAGCGTGTGTTCAAAGTAAGACCTATGCCATGCCTTTTATCCTTTAGTTTGCCTCTTATCTTAGGATTGCGTTTTCTTATGCAAGTCCATGAGTTCGGCTTATTCCCTTTCTGGCGTTACTTATTTTGATGGTTGTCTTTTTATTTTGTGTTGTAATATCTTTCTCGTAATTATTTTTAATATCGGCTTCTTGCCCCTTTTTGTGTTTATTCTTTTACGTCATATCTACGCGCGCTTTTATTAATATTCCGTCCCCCACGCACTCCCTCATCTCCTTCAGGGCTATTTGAGCTACCGTTCGCTCCTTTGACGGTAGACTCCTCTCCCCGACTCTTTGTCTAGCCCTTTTAATCTTTATTTTTCACTATGTTATTTTACTCTTTACGAATATACTTTCCCGGATGTGTTCCTCCCCTTTATCGTTTCTCCCTATCGATCTTGTCATTTACGTTTAGGTCCTTTAGTCCCGTTATTTTACCTAGTATCACATGTTTGTCGTACACTTAACCTCATTCATAGCATGTAATGCTTCCTCGTCATTCCTTGATGTTATCTCTTTGGTCAATACATTACCTCTTCCTTGCCTATGTGTTGAGTACGTGTACGTTATTTAGTCTCTATTTCTTTAGGCTAAGCTAAGCTAGGTCCATAATGAAAAGCGCATTCGAATAGAACTTGCATTCACATGGCAGTGAATGTACGTTCAATCCATCGCCTCTGATACCTTCATAACCTTAGTCCGGTTTAATGGGCCCAGCGCCAGGCTAATCGGTACACTCTTCCACTGCGAACTACATCTTGCGAAAGGCCACACGGCGCAAGATTTATAACGCATAAAATAGAGTAATTTCAGCCTCTATCCAAAAATAAATTCACCTTTCTCAAAAATAATTACTGATGTCTGAGAAAAGCATTAGTTCATCTCAGCATCTGCTTCACTGAATTATATATACTGTACATTATCACTGATGTGCAGGAAAATATCAGTCCATCCTGACACCATGATTTTTATATTTACAAGAGTATCACTTGAGTCAAATTTTCCCTGAAATGTTTCAACCTCTGCGGGGAAATTCACACATCTTCAACTTAATTCAGGGAAATCACATCCCAAAACGGCGCGAAATTAAAAAAATCAAGGCAGCATTTATCAAACTTTAAACATTGACTGAACTTCTGACATTTCCACTATGTCACCAAAATAAATTTCATTCACCAATTCACATAATATAAATCCTCTGATTTAATCGCTTCGATTTAACTTCTTTGATAATCTGCATGTAGCCTAATTCAATTATTTATGTTATTCATTTCAATTTAATTCATTGCAAAAGAAAATATTATTTAGAATAATCCACATTGGCACTTTATGAAAATTAATGGATCCATAAATTCAATCAGCTATCAGCTTAAAATTTTCAATACACCAACCAATCTCTAGATAGCATGCCTCTCATGCTATCAATTCGTTAAATAGGACACGGTAAGGCCTTCAGCAAAAACTAGGACGAGACATCAACTTATGCAAATATAAACGACTACACCGTGCGGGCGACTATAAAACAGTCTAGGAATGTAGAAATTCACCAACGATCGGCCACTAGTTTCCCATATGAGCGACTACATTGTCCTCATTTTAATCATATTTGAGCATGGAGCAATTATTTGACCCTCAACTCAACTTTATAAACATCCATTATTAATTCATATTTTATTTTCACATTTGACCATTATAATCTTATTTTTATAACGACCCCTCAGCTACGCAGGCTGGGTTCAATGGCTTCTAATCAACCAACACGGCCTTTCGCATAGGAGCAATAAACTTTTAAAGTCTGCCCCAACACACCTAGGTTAAACTGTCGCATAATTCCAATACATAGTTCCTCATTTTATACAAAAATTCGTATATGAATGACCTTCCGTTCCCAATATCAAAGATCACGCTTTCGGCATGTCCATTCATTCAAAATCAACTCCCATAATATCAACTACGATCCATTATTCCTCCAATGATTAACCGTTATTATTACCAAAATTTATTATTATTATTATTATTCATTCTTATTGGAAAATGTTCCAAACAATATAATCATTTAGATATAATTAATATCATTATGGCTTGACTATCAGTCATACAGCCTTCCGATGTCATATCTCAACTTCATTTACAACGAGAAAATAGTTTACAATTATTTTAAATTCAAATAAAAAAAGTTATAAATTCACATAAAAATTCGAACTATTATTCCCAAGGAATAATATTTAAACGTAATGTGGCTATCCACATTCCTCATCTATCAACATATTCAAAAGAAGAAATTACTAACAAAATCGAGAAAATATTTTAAACAAAATAAATTAATTGTGAACCATTCGATTATGAACAAATCCAAATATTATTTCAAAGTACCCTAACATAAGGTTTAGGCGTGGAATGGTGTAAAATATCTTCCACACAATAGCCTGCTGCTATATCGAAGCTTATCAGGTTGACATCCCAAACGCACTAGATTTCCATCGAAGAGATCCATTCGAAATAAATCAGCTGATTAATCTTCAAATGTGCAATAACGTCTTGAAATAAAAATCCATAAGCGTAAACCTACTTAGCAGACAGTATAGTCGAAATTGAGAATGCAATACACTAGCTACTTAATAATAAAGTTGGCTTACATCGTGAAGATCTTGTAGGAATAGTCCTTCTGCTGTAGAATCCATGTAGGCCGGCTAGCACACATACTTTCCAGTGGACAGATGTTCCGAGTCCCTACTCGCCCATACTCCATTATTCCGCAAGATGTTCCCAACAATCCCATGACATCTTACCTCCAGCACTTTTAACACTTCATGGAGACGGTCCGATCTACCATTTTCGAACTACTATGATGCATGTCTGGCAACATAATGTTAAAAGTATTCGAGTCCCAAGCTAACACTTGCAGCTTTGTGCCACAGAAAACTTCCTAACTTGACTGGTTCACTTCCCGTTCTAAAATATCAACTCCGGGTATGAAATCACGTTTCAACCAATACTGTTTTCCTCTCGATCCTCGCGTACGGTATCTGATTGTGGCCTTGCTGTTTGAACGATACACTGACAATCTTAAGAGTGGTTTACGTAGCATGCTAGCACCATTTCTAGTTTATAGGCTGTATCCCTTAGATGAGTAAGGAATTCCCCAATACTTTGCACACACCAAAGCAATGGCTTGCCCCTCTAGCTAATTTATGATATCAGGGTTTTAAGGCCCACATCATATACGCTGAATGCCTTCCAACTCATAAGACTGGTATCTTTCAACACAAAATATCTGCCAAGCACGTAGACCTTGAGCACGCGGTGTTAGTCCCTATCTCTTCTCGCCTCTCTGCTTCACCTGTGGCGTGCGGCCTATTTCCTTCAGCCACTCCGATGCGAAAAATAATCCTTGCGCCTGGCTTCTTCAACTCCAATATCTTCTGATCCTAACGACGGATTCTCTTGATCACTTCGGTAATCTTCCCAGTAATGAGTACTGCATGTTCCCCCGATGTTTTGGTAGTTCAACCTCTTCACATAGAAATTCTTAAAAATGCCATATGAGTCCTCTCATATCGACGCTCTCTCCATCTAGCGTTAACTTGATGAAACAAAATACCTCAGCTCCGCGCGTTCTTCAAACAGGTGGTTCCTCTAAGAAAAACAATCTGTGGCCCTCATCTAAATGGTCACAGTACATCTTGAGCACAGTATTTTTTTATCGAGCATTTCGAGACTCGAGACCGGCAGTCGGGTAATTTTTGACAATTTATATGGTGTATAATGCTTTAATGTATACTAACATTTCACGATGTTTATTCAATATTCTAAGGTTTATTGAATAAACACGCTATATTCAACACAATCTTTAGCTTGTTTGTAAGTAATGTAAAAGAAGCGATTATACATGTAGTCCATTGTAAGATAGTAGTGCCAAAATGGACATTATGCTATTGTAGTAACGCCTAGACGGACATTGTGAAGACTTGAAGAATGGTTCTCTTTTAAGTTTCTTTGCCAGCACGGCATCCAGGATAATTTCCATTCATTTTATGTTTTTCATCTTTCAACTAATTAAGGATTTATGATCACATGTTTAACATTGAAAGACCTATAAATATTTTGGAGTTTAATATTTAATATTAATACATTAAATATCCCAAAATAGTTGGCACGCGGAACTGAAGGCATAACGACGTATATGCCAATCTGATGCTCTGAATTAAGATTTTCGAGGTTAGTAAACACCATTAAACCGTAACATGTATCAACAAGGAGGGAGAGTGAATGACATGTGAGGTTTAGGAAGGTTTTTAAAATTGTTCATTCTAGCTCCAACACTATTATACAACTAAAATTTTGTTTGAACTTCCTAGATTTAGATGCCACCACGTATTGAAATACTTGGCATGTGGAACAGAAGGCATATAAGAACTGAAAGAACATCGAAAGTTAGACTTGATGCTATTAGTAGGGTCCAAGATTGTATCATTTCCAGAGATATGACTACATGTGTTATTTCAACTTCATGGTACAGTACTTTAAACCTTTACTAGCTTCTTTTTTAAGATGCTGTTCATGTTCAGAGAACCATATTAACTAATACATTTTTCAGAAGAGGAATTTTTACAATATTTTTCATATATATTTTTCAGAAGATTAACCATATAATTGCCTAAATTTTCATAGATAATTTTAAGGATTTAGAAATGTTTTTCAAAATTATTCTTTGAAGACGTATTGTAAGGATATCCTCCTGAAAATAAGTATAGAGAAAAGCAAGACCATGGTGATGACAAGAGGGGAAAGACAAGGAAAGGGCAGTGTGAAAATTGGATGTCAGAGTTTGGAAATTGTGGACACGTTCAAATACCTAGGAGGTGAATTGATGCAAACTGGTAGGTTGGACATGGAGATTGGCAGGAGGGTACAGCAGAGCAATGCATTTTATCAAATTGTAAGAAAACTTGTTTGGGATAAGGAAGTACCAAGGAAAAGCAAGGAGGTAATGTATAAAGTGTACTATGCTCCCATATTAACTTATGCAGCTGAGACTTGGACCCTGACAAGCAGGCAAGAGAGTAGAATCCAAGCCAGTGAAATGAAATTCCTCAGAAGTATGATAGGAAAGACAAGGAAAGACAGAGTGAGGAATGAAGATGTTAGGAAGGAAGTTGGGAAGGGAAAACTAAACGAGAGAATTGAGAAGAATAAACTAAGGTGGTTTGGACATGTAAAGAGGATGGAGGAAAATAGAATACCAAGACAGATGCTGGAGGCGAAGTGCAAGGGTAAGAGAACAAGAGGAAGACCTAGAACAAGGTGGATTGATTCAGTGAAGAACAGCGTAAGAAAAAGAAATCTGGACTGGGACAAGATCGTGGAAGAAGAATGGTGGAAGGAAAGAGGATAGTGGAGAAGTGCCATAAATACCCCGACCCGGCAGGACCTGGATAAGGGGAAATGATGATGATGATGATGATGATGTAAGGATATCCACTTTAAATTTAATTTTTTTCCCTAGAATAAGTTTTTCTCTCTCAATTGTGCTCAAGAAGAAACCATTGTTGTTTCGAAACATGTACACTTCAAATGATCTATAAATTGTAGACATTTAAGTGTGTTATTATTAGTATTGATCTGGCGTTTAATTAACTTAAGTGTTTTCTTAGATATTCTGTCAATACCGATCAAAACAATTTGCTATTATGGCAAATAATTTTGCTTAGTTTATCGCATACTAGCGAGTATAATGGATTTATTATCAGGGATTTATCCGTTTTTTATTGGATCTTTTTGAACTATTGAATTGAATTCGTTCTAGCAAAGCAGTCTCACTTCTATTTGACAGTATAATAATTGTTGATTCCAGTCATGTGCATTCATTCATTTTAGCCATCGAAGACAGGGCCTTTTGCTCTATGCAATCCTATGGTGTCTAATCGCTATACCTGTCATTTAGGGATAAATCATCTGAGCCGTCGATGAAGGGGCCTTTTGCTATATGCAATTGTGTGGTGTCTAATCGCCATTCCCATCCGTAGGAAATATCATCTTATTATCCGAATGCAATGGTGACTGTAAGCGAATCAAACAATAATTTACTGGTCATTTATTAGTTGATCTTCATTAAATAATATAAAAATAAATGTCAACAGGATTACACTTTGTGATTCTTGTGTCATAGATCCAATAGATTTCTGTAGCGTTGCCCTATTTAAGAGTTCAGTAAATTTAATATCTGTTTAATAAATTTAGTGAGTTGATTTGAACCTTTAACAAGGATTTTGAGCGATTGGTTCTTTTAAGACGAGTTCTTCATTTTTATGAATTTATCACAGGCAGAATATGAACAGTTATAATGAATATTATTGAATCTAACACAGATAGTGTTCTTTTGGAATAAATTTCAATGGTCTTTACAGAGATATTGCATCTGGAATTTAATTAAAGCTTGGATTGGATTACAATTACTTCAATTAATTTTTATGTCATTTGAGAAGTTGTTCAAACATATTGATTGTGACCACAGTTCTTATAGGTTAAATTTGTGAATATCTGAAGCCAGTCCTACAAGAAATGTGGATTATTAAATACGACAATTTGAGGTATTTTTGCCAAACGTTATGTGTAAATTGCCAAGTTTTGTGATATTACCACTTTAAAATTAACGGTGTAGACAAGAGGTTATCGAACCCGGTCTTGTTGTATTTTGAGATTCATGCTCTGCCCTGAATATTTGTGATATAGTGAAATGATAATGTTGAAATTTCATATTTGATGAAGTGGTTTAAGTGGAATAAATTCGAGTGGTTATTTGTGGATGATAACGTCCAATGTGGAGTAGTTGAGGCATTGAATTCTGGTAAGGCAACTGAGTCTAATAAGCGTTAATTATAACATGTAACATGTGTGATTACGTCTGGCAATTCAATTTCACTGAAGTAATAGATGTTTACGACAACTTTCTTTAACCAATCCTAGATATTTTCTAGAGGTCTTAATAATCCAAGTTTCTTTAATAATAATTTGTGGTATTCTAATCTGAAATTAATCTAAGAACAGATAATTTAAATGACCTGATGATAATAATAATTGAAATGAACTGATGATAAATATAATAATAATAATCTAACAGGAACAGCTGACTTGAGCTGACGATGAATATACTGATTTAAATAAACAGCTGATCGAATAGTAGTTGATGTTGTGATCATTTAAGAAGTTTTTCCATGTATAATAATTATGGTCCCAAATAATGATGACGATTTAGATTAATGAATGAGATTTCGACAGGATGAGTGTAAATAAGTTGCATAAAATTTGTTGTTAATTCTATAAGTGATGATAATAATTCCAACATTTGGAATATGAACATTCAGTGCAATCACGAATGATTAAATATGTTGTTGATATAAATGTGATTATTGTTGTGTTGTAGATTAGTGTTCACGTGCCTGATGTTAGCATTAATGATGATAGGTCTCAGGGCTCACAAACAAATCAGTGACGAGTGATACAATGCTACGGTGACCCTGAGAGCCCAAGGAACTTTTATTATTTTTATTTTTTGCACGTGAACAGAGTTCATTGATATTAGAGCGGGGATGGTCAGACTAGAAATGAACAGTTACATCCTAACAATCGAATTCTACCATCCTCCTAGGCAGGATTTTTAATTTTATTTGTCTTGCCCATCAAGTTTGAATAAACCTTCTTTGATTTTAATCTATGTGATCTCATGACGATGTGTTTTTCCAATCCTTTCCTGTGTCATAATTAAGGCTTCACCAGAAAGGATGTGGTTTGCTAGGAATCCAGTTGTGGCGCCCTTTTCTTTTTTATTTAATTAAATGTAATCCCGTAAACGACCCAGAGATACTTTGTCTCGTGTGACCCACTGCTTTTGTTCTGAATTTAAACTGGAATTCCGACACATTCCTTGTTTTATTTTGTGTTTATTTCAATCCACTCTGGCCTGGGATGCCGGGTATGCGATGCTATGGCAGTTGGGTCATCGCATACCACGGACGAACGGGTGCAGTACTTGGATGTGTGATATAGAATCTGCGATTACGGCTGAACAAAAATAAATATGGGGCCGTTGTATCGCCCCTCGCACTATAAGGGTTAAGGAAACCGGGTAAAAACGACGAAAATGATCGATTTCAAAACATTCTCCTGTATTTGTTTATTACAGCCATGTGTAACACAATGACATAAGAAGCATTTTAGTGGCCATTACTTGTATATTTAAGGGAGGAATGAAGATATTTCTTTTTATGCCTGTAAAAATAGCACATAAGAGCACTATTTTGATTTCTATATACGAATACTGTTAGCCAATAGACATAAGAACTTATTTTTATCGAGGACTGTAAGTGAAACTTTGTTGTTGTTGTTGTTTTAAGGGGCCAAACAGTGAGGTCCTCTGTTAGAGTGAAACTTCAACTTGCATTTACTCAAGCCTTTAAATTTTCTAAGTCGATATTTAATGTTTTTCATCAACAGGGAAATCAGGAAAGAACTACGATTAGCTAAGGAAAGGGACATACAAGAAACATGTAATGAAATAGAGATGTTACAATTAAAATATGACAGCTTCAATGTTCATCGAAAAGTTAAAGAAGTGACAGGGAATTATAGAACTAGACAAGGAAATAGATTGGTCAATATTGAAGGAAAACTAATTATTGGAAAAGAAGAGTTTAAAGATGCGTTGCAATATATATATAGAACACTTGTTTTATGATACTCGACAGGAACCATCTCAAATAAATGGTGAAACAGGACAACAAACTCTGGTAGATGAAGTACAAACCGCGATAAAAGCCATGAAGGATGGTAAAGCCACTGGCCCTGACAATATGAATGCTGAATTTTTAAAGCTTTTGAATGAAACTAATGTGAAATGGTTGACTCAAATATTCAACGACATTTACAATTCTGGGAACATTCTTGAAGAATGGCTTAAATCAGAATTCATCGCACTACCTATAAAACCCGGAGCTAAGTTTTGTAGTGAGTACCGTACAATCTGTCTGATGGATCACATCTTGAAGGTATTTCTGAAGATCATTCATCGCAGAATATACAAAATATGTGAAGAACAAGTTTCTTCTACACAATTTGGTTTTAGAAACGCATTCAGCACACGGGAAGCCCTATTTAGCATTCAAGTATTGTTTCAAAGGTGCCGTGATGTGAACTGCGATATATATGCCTGCTTTCGATAGAGTAAGACATCATAAGATGATTGAAATTTTACAAAAGATTGGCTTAGATGATAAAGATTTACGAATAGTTGTGAACTTGTACTGGAGGTTGGGTAACGAGAACACGGAAGATATAGATATTCTAAGAGGTGTAAGACAAGGCTGCATATTGTCTCCATTGTTATTTAACATCTATTTTGAATATATCTTTAGAGAAGCTCTAGAGGATGTTGAGATGGGAGTGCTCTTAAATGGTAACTGGAAAAATAACATTCGATATGCCGATGACACAGTGATTTTTGTGGATAGTCAAGAAAGCCTGCAACATATCATTGATAAAGTTATCCAAAAAGCCATGTATATGGTTTAGATATAAACCCTCAGAAGACAAAAGTGATGGTCATTAGTTAAAACAAAGTCTCTGCATGCAAACTAAATATTGACCAGAAACCCATTGAACAAGTGCATAAATATATATACCTTGGCACTACCAGAAATTATCAATGGGACCCTTCTGATGAGGTGAGGTCTCGAATTGGGAAAGCCCGGACATTTTTCAATAAGATGTGGAATTTGTTCAAACATCATGGGCTGACATTGACTACGAAAATCAGGCTTTTGCGTTGTTATGTGTTCTCTACTCTTTTTTACGGTTCTGAGACATGGACTATGAGTCTTTATGTAAACGGTTAGAGGCCTTTGAAATGTGGCTGTACAGAAGGATATTGCGGATACCATGGACAGACCATGTCTCAAATGTTGAGGTTCTCCAAAAAATGAAAAAAAAAACAACAAGGAAGTATTATCCACCGTGAAAATCAGGAAAATCCAATACCTAGGACACATCATGAGGAATACCACCAAGTACTATCTCCTACAGTCTATTCTTCAAGGAAAAATACCAGGGAAGAGAAGTGTTGGACGAAGAAGAATATCCTGGTTAAAAATCTTACAGCCTGGACCTCAAAAACATCTGCTAAATTATTCCAAGCTGCAAGTGATAGGAACAGCACAGTCAAGATGGTAGCCAACATCCGGAACGGATAGGAACCAGAAGAAGAAGTCGGTCAACACAAGTGTGTCCAATTGAAATGGGTGGTTTCATAATCCTGAAAAAAAAAGTTAAATGAGATTAATAAATACACTTTGATGACCAGTGTCGTTCGTCAGGTGATCATAATCAGATCCAGTACATTTACGCTATTAAAACTACAGTATATCTACTAGTATTTACTAGTATTTACAATATGTGCACTTATTTAGATGCAGTCGTAGTTAAACTAACACATCTAGTCAATATACTGTAAGTTAGTTAGTTATTGTTGTTTTAAGGGGCGGAACTACAAGTTAGTTATATGTGATATTTTGCTAAGATGCTTAAAGTGGGGATTTACCTCCAAATTTGCTTGCTTAATGTGGTTATGTGATTGTTGTTAAATGGCCAAGTAAGAACAGCCATGCTATATGGAGCAGAGACTTGGCCCACGTTACAGTCACAGAATAAGCGCCTAGGTGTATACACATCATCAAATATGAGAAATATAAACAACATAACATGTAACAGACATGTAGCCATTTGGTATCAAGGTCACACAGGCAGGCCGAAGGCCAATATAGTGAAGCGGGAGAGAACCTGTCCAGCAGCTTTCAGTCAGCACGTGACCCTTGAAACTTTGTTGCCAGACTGCTTGCATAGAACAGCCTCTAACTTTAACTGTAAATTTTACTTTAACTTTAGCTATAATTTTAGCTTCAATTTTAATTTTTTAATGTCTAAATTATTTATATGTTTATGTCAATGTTAGTTTTTTGTTTGTTATATTTTTACATATTTTAATATTTTAAAAAAAATTCGTTTCTAGAATTTTTTTGTATTAGATTTATTTGATTTTTAGATTTTGAATTGCTATCTTTTATTGTATTTATTTATTTATTTATTTATGCTGCACAACATGGTGAATACACAAAGTTATAAGGTGTACAATTAGCCTGCTTAGCCGCTAAACCAACTCCGTACTTTTTTAAAGATAAATTGTGAACGAAGTCGGTGTGGATGGTTACGTGACAATTACATTGGTAACAAGACTCGGAAAGTGACCAGTGCCTTAGAATGAATACAGTAGAGCTTAATCTTATGGGAAGTAGATTTATGAATTCACATGTTCTTTGTTCTCTTTTGTGACAATGTTCCCCAAATCTAGCTGCATACATGTAATCCTTTAACTCACGCACTTTGCGACTACTTAAGATTTAAAACGCAGATGATTACCATTTAAATGGTAGCGCGAAACAGCGTGCAACAAGCTGGTACAATGCTCCTCAGGCGTGCATGACGCTATAAATTCCCTCCTCACGAAGGATGCTTTCCCTCCCGTCACAATTTTATTTTACTGCAATATAGGAAGAAAAACACACTCTGTAATGGATGACATCTCTTACTCGGCGTATAAAATATACGTTGTTTATTTCTTTCTGAAATGTATGATTTATTATAAATGACACGCCTGTCACATGGATCTCTTGTAAAACATTCTTGGCAATCATTGTATATTTCAATCTCTTACAACACACACTAAACTATGTACACTTAATCTAACAACTCATCCCGTTTCACAAGACTCACAGCCTTAGAGTAACACGGAATTTCTATTTTTCTTCAAGACTTTCACATATATTTTTAAGATTTAGTTATGAAAACAGTCGTCTCAGTGGTGTAGTGGTTAGCTGCCACCCCGGAGGTCCGAAGTTCGATTCTTGGCTCTGCCACGACATTTGAAAATTGGTATGCGGACTGGAAGGGGGTCTACTCAGCTCGGGTGGTCCAAATGAGTAGACGGGTTCGATTCCCACCTCAGCCATCCTCGAAGTAGTTTTCCGTCGTTTTCCACTTCGTTTTCGGGCAAATGCCGGGATGGCACCTGTCGTCAGGCCACGGCCACCTCGTTCCCTCTTCCTTGTCTATCCCTCCCATTCTTCCCAGCCCTCATGAGGTCCCCTTTTCGCTTAGCAGTTGAGGCCACATGGGCGAGGCGCTAGTCCCAGCACCCCAGTTGATTCCCCCGACCCGATGTCAAGTTCCAGGACACTGCCTGTAGAGGCGGTAAAGGTGGGATGAACTACAAATCAAACACAATAACACTACACAATAAACCTTTAGAAGTAGTCTCAAAATTTAAATACCTCGGAGTTACTTTATAAACAACATTATCATCCTTCAACTTCCATGTTACAGAGAGAGCCACTGCTGCAATAAAAGCAATGTATCATATCCAACAACCACAGCGAATCTCAATAGCCACTGCATTAACACTGTTCAAGACTGCTATAGCACCAATAGCAACCTAGGGGATTAACATCATCTGGGACAAACTAACAATCACAAATCTATCAACAATTGAGAAGGTCAAAGCCCGTAACCTAAACCGGATTCTAGGAGTAGGGAAGTCAGCACCATCGAGGCTAACATGTGTTAACAAAATAAACCTTCTTCGTTGAGGACATAAGAGCACAATTCTGGCTACCAAGTACTAAGGGTTATGAAAAGACACTACACCTTTTAAAAGAGAAAACTAATGCCATATGGCCCGAATTTTACTCAACAGACGCCATGACAACATCGGAATGGAAGCAGCCAAATTATGAACTTAGACACATACTGACAAGATTTGCAACGCACGGCTTTCATCACAAGCTATGTCAGAACCTAATATTTCATCAACCGGAAGAATCCTGCGTGTGCAAATTGTGCAATAAACATTGTGAGCGATATCACGCACAAAACTGCCCAAACAGGACAATCTCAATAATAGGACTAGGTCAAGAATAATGTATGTACCATTATGCACACTGTGCGCTTTCATTAAATAAATAACGGTGGGATTTCTCGCTGTATTCATGGAAAAAGTCTTCTTGGACAAATTATTCTTAGTTGTACTGACTAAGAATAATAACGCACCTACCATAAAACGAAGGAAGCTTGTAGATTATGTAACGGTTAATCATGCGGTCATGAGCCACGGGAATTCAAACCGCAGGACATGGCATTTCACTTCGAAAATCTCACATGCATTGACCGGGAAACGAACCCGGTTCACCTTGGTGAGAGGCAAACAGCTTGACTGCTGCGCTACCACGACTGCCAACAACCATAGGAGTGAACAACGATCGAACGATCGAACATGTCATCCAATTAAGTATCCCCATTTTGTACATTAAAGCGTGTTACTTAGTGATAAAAATCTTATGTAATATTTCCCTCCGGTTAGGGCATGTAATAGTACATTGTGCAACGAGCCTATAATGGCAATAATTAAGACATGAGTATGTTTATAAAACGAACGTAGCGAGTTTAATAATTTTCATACGAGTGTCTTAATTACCATTATAGGCGAGTTGCATACGACTGTTTATGCTCGACGATAATTATAACTATTTTGTGTTCGATCATAAATATTCATAAATATCTGTCGAGACTTCACCAGTTTTATGTACTGAACAGAGCGCATGGGACGCAGAGAATACCATGGCCTCCTGGAATACCTCAGTACGACACTCGCCACGCAATAAAGTTTATAATAGGGGGCCATGGAAGTGAGCGCATGTGCGATGATATCCTCCCTTAATTGGTCACACAACTGTTTCATGAGCTCTGATTGGTGGGAGAAACTGTATCATAATAAAAACTTGTACTATAATGAGCCTCATTATAGTGGAGTTTTCTGACATATAATACTTACATTTCGACAGGGTCGAACATAAATATTTGTTTTCACGTCTAATGTAATTGCCCACAATTTGTGTTGACCGGCTGGAAAGCTCCTGAAAATAATCCTAATGCATTTTCCGAAATGATTATATAAAACGTTTCCACCTGAATTCAGCCTTGAGAACTGGCGTGAAAAAATATAACACGAGGGCTGGTGACGGGCCATTTAGACCCATAGTGTAACACCCCCTTTTAAGCCTACTTTCGATTTTTGCAAACATTGAAAGTAGACTTATGAGATCAACACAGGGCGAAAAATTGTGTGTCTATGTGTGAGTCTGTGTGTGTGTGTGAGTGGGTGTACTCTGAATGTCTGTTTGGTACAGAGGTAGCACTAGCAAAGGGCACCTCAGGGTCATGTTTTATATCGCCGCCATCTTGACGGAAACGTACTGGCGGCCACCCAAATGTTATGAGCTTAAGTTAAATTACGACTAACCTAATCACCTGATCTCTACCAAATTCTGCAATAAAAACATATATTTATAAGGCAAGCGTCTTGTGACTAAACTACAAGGTCATCAGCCCAAAAGTTTGCAGATGGCGGCCATGTATGTGTGCAAATCGATTCCCCCTAACAATTCAAACACGGTGAAACCGAATTGAACGAAATTTGGTACAGAGGTAGCACTAGCAAAGCGCACCCCAGTGTCTTGTTTTAAATCGCCGCCATCTTGACAAAAACGTAATGGCGGCCACCCAAATGTTATAAGCTTAAATCAAATTACGACCAACCTAATCTTCTGATCTCTACCAATTTTTGCAACATTGTACAATTATGTATGAAGAACCTTTTTTCTAAACTAAAAGGTCATCAGCCCAATAATTTGCGGATGGTGGCCATGTAGGTGTGCAAATCGATTCCCCCTATCTATTCAGACACGGTGAAACCGAATTGAACGAAATTTGGTACATGAGGTAGCACTAGCAAAGGGCACCTCAGTGTCATGTTTCATATCGCCGCCATCTTGACGGATTCGTAATGGCGGCCAACAAATATAAAAAGCTTAAATCAAATTACGACCAACCCAATCATCTGATCTCTACTAAATTTTGCAACAACATACCCTAATGTGGGAAGCATCTTTAGACCAAACGACATGGTCATCAGCCCAATAGTTTGCAGATAGTGGCCATGTATGTGTGCAAATTGATTCCCCTATCAATTCAAACATGGTAAAACCGAATTGAACGAAATTTGGTACAGAGGTAGCTCTAGCAAAGGGCACCTCAGTGTCATGTATTATATCGCCGCCATCTTGACGGAAACGGAATGATGGCCACTCAAATGTTAAAAGGTTAAATCAAATTACGACCAACCTAATTATTTGATCTCTACCAAATTTTGCAACAACATATCTTTTTGTTGGATGCATCTTTTGACTGAACTACAAGGTCATCAGCCCAATAGTTTGCAGATAGCGGCCATGTATGTGTGCAAATCGATTCACCATATCAATTCGAAACACGGTGAAATCGAATGGAATGAAATTTTGTACAGAGGTAGCACTAGCAAAGGGCACCTCATATTCCTGTTTAATATCCGTATAACACGTTGTATTGAAACAAGCTACCACAACCAACATTCAATTACACTCCTCGAAAACGACGAAGAGTTATAACCATACCCATGCATTTAGGAGAAAGTAGGCTATATGTTCTTTACTGAATATCTTGTATTCTAGTCGTATGGATTTTAATTAAGTAATTAACACCGGGTGTCTTCCAAAATACCAATCACAAATATAATATGAAGTTTAGTTGTATTGTTTGAAATTAACATGCAGAAAAATGACAATAAAAATTCAACAGTATAATTGGCCTGAAAATTAGCGGCAAAGCAATTTTCAATTTTAGTCATCTGATCACCAATGTATCCCTAGCCCCTAAAAATAGATCAAGAAGAACCTGAGTCTTGTAGTTTGTGCTGGTGCTTCACAAAATAGGTGGATTTGCCTCCTTATGTTTGCATATCGTCCCGACTAATGTTTGCCGAGAATTGTCACGCGAGGACTGGCGCCATGGGTAAATATGACCCGACGGTAAATAACATAGTAATAACTTGGGTGTTCACAAAACTATGGACATGCTACTTTTGCAGGGTGAAGTTCAAGGCTAGGAAGGAAGGTACAGTGAGCGACAGGAAATAAGGGCTGAACAAAACGAAAATACAGAACATCATTAAAGCCTCGGATCTAAAATACCCAAACGCCAGTCCTCACGAGTTAAGCCGTTCTTCCTAACCCTTTGACCGCCAACGTACGATTGATCGGACGTTCTGAAAAAAATGTATTTTACAAGTTACTTATTCGTTTTAACAGTTCACAATATATGTTTTGGTCTGGTAGTGGATTAAATAAGACTATATACAACAAGTTTTAAAGTTTGTCACTCTGAGGAACTTGCTGCTGAGTAACCAAGTGCAAATTCAGCTATCGCGGGCGGGCAACGAACCCTTTCACCTTTTACCGGGGAAAAAATGAACGCAATTGTTCCGTATACAGCAAGATTAGTACAATTCGAGGTGGTAGAAGGAATAAGACAAGATACATTTGTAAAGAATGTAATAAGAGTGTACATCCTTTGTGCCTTTCTAATCACAATTGCTAGGGCGCGTAATAAACATGTGTAAATATTAGGTAATTAGTTCCTTTTCATCCAAAAAGTGAATTCTGGAGTGTTCAGTTTGTGTTAAGTAGTGAAATAGACATTAGTAAACATTTTTACTTAAAACAAGCCTGGAACTGCATAATGTAAGAATTAGAAAATTTCATGTTACAGTAATAAAAATAATAATAAATTATTGTGGCTGTAATATTTTATATAAAGCTCAAATGTTTATAGACTATGTGATATTGGAAATATCACTTCTCTAAAATAAAGCAGTTTTTGATACTAAAAATATTTTTTATTCTTAACGATTTTGATCATGAATTTCCTTTTAAAATCTTTAAAGTAAATATTTATTTCAATTATCACTCCATTTAATATAAATTATAGAATAAGAGTACATTAAGCTACTTTAATAAAACGCCCAAACAAAAAAAAGATCATCCAATATACATAAATAGTTCAGAAGTTATTACGTATAATTTACCACAGGGTAAAAAGTGCAGATTAGGCCTTGGCAGTATAGGGTATGGACACCGCGTATATGGCTGGCGGTCAAGGGTTAAATTCAACGTTTTGACTTCGGACTGCGTCTGTAATGATCGATATTGATTGTCTCAGGGCAATGCCTGTGTACTGATATTGTTGGGAGGCGCAAACACAGCTACAGGATGATTTACGAGCAGACCGGGACCGTGCTTCCTAATGAGATCATATCTTCTGTACATTATCAGATTGTGCGCACTGTCTGGCAATAAGATAATACAGGATGCTGTGATCTTGGGTTAATTCCTCCACGTAAGTTCACTCGAGACTGCAGAACAATATACCTATTGAATTTACTACTGTGTTATGAAGAACTTTAAATACAGAAATGGTAAACTTAGGTTCATATGCCCTCCCTTCCGTCAGCAAAATCCGTTATCTTCTAGCCGCCATCCGGGAACGAATTCAAATTGCTGTCTCTAAGATCCAGAGTTGGATTCCTATGGAGATATTTAGTTCTGGTCTGAGTACAATCAGCCTGGTGAGGGCAACTGAGATGCGGTGGTTAGATTACTACTTAATCCACCATATTTATTTATCGTATGGCATACATGAAAATTATTTACAATTTAACATCAAGTTCCGAAACGTAATGAAGTGCCTGTGGTGTCCCTAGGAAGAAGTCGCTGAAGTCACCACCGTATGATGTTTGTGGGCATTCCTGAACTAGGTGCCGAACAGTCAGCACCGCACTCGCAACATGACGAAGACTTTTTCCTCCACTTGTACAGGAGATCGCCGTATACACCGTGATTGGTCCGGATTCTATTTAATTTTGACCAGGTCTTTCTGGGCTGAGTGAACCCTGGCACCTGCTCAGTTATGCATGGCATTACTGTACTCTCTGGAGGGGCAAACGAATTCCAATCAGAAGACCATCTCTCAATCAGGTTGAATTTGTTAGTTGCAAGATTCTCCGCTGTGCAGATAGGTGGATGTCTTGAACGTAATCGTTTCACATGTAGATCACCAATGTCTCCATGGATTGGTAGTTGTTTGTTGGTCTGGATCTTTCTATATTCTCTTATCAAAATGTTGCATCGCCGCAAATGAGGAGGTGGGATGTGGCTGATATTAGGAAGCCATTGTGTAGGAGTTGACATAATTGTTCCTGTTATCATGCGCATGGTGTTATTCAATTGTACATCTATTAATCTTACATGCGGACTATTTATCCACACCGGAGCACAATACTCAGCAACAGAATAAACTAAGCCTAGAGCTGAGCAACGGAGAGTAGTTGCGTTGGCACCCCAAGTGGTGCCACATAATTTCCGTAAGATGTTGTTTCTTGTCTTCATTTTGGCAGAAGTTATTCGTAGGTGTTCTTTGAATGACAATGTTCTATCCAGTGTTATACCCAAATACTTGGGATGTCTGTTATGGCGAAGGAGGATGTCATTGAAGTAAACCGTAAGTTCCCTTGTTGCCATTTTATTGTTCAGGTGGAAGCAAGCAACTTCGGTCTTAGTTGTGCTTGGCTGAAGTCTCCATTTGCGAAAATAATCTCCCAGTGCAGAAAGATCATTTGTCAGCGTCTCTTCTGTACTTTCGAAACATGGATCTCTAGTAGCAATTGCCCAGTCGTCAGCATATCCAAACTTCCTTGATTTTGTGGAGGGCAAATCTGATATATAGAGGCTGAACAAGAGTGGGGCAAGCACTGATCCTTGAGGAAGTCCATTATTTAATTTACTTGGTTTGCTAATTTCACTGCCCATGATGACCTGGAAGCTTCTATCATTCAGCATGTTGCTTACAAGACCAGCCAGTGTCTTACAAGGGATAACTTGAAGTAATTTATAAATTACACCCTCTCTCCAAACAGTGTCATAAGCTGCCTTAAGGTCTATAAATGCTACTGATGTTTTTTGGCGATTCTGGAACCCGGCCTCAATATAGGTGGTTAAGGAGAGAACTTGGTCCGTGCAACTCCGTTGTGGTCTAAATCCTGCTTGTTATATGGGAATTACTTCAAGCACTTTTGAGGCGATTCTGTTCAAGATTAGTCTCTCAATTAACTTATAGCATACGCTCAACAATGAGATAGGTCTATAACTGTCTGGTCTGTCACTTGGTTTTCCAGGCTTCAGTATGGCAACGATCTTCGTCAATTTAAACAAACGAGGTAGCTTACCAGTCTGAACAATGTTAGTGGCTAGCTTGGATAGCCAAAGACGAGCATGCTTTCCACTGTGTATCAAGAATTCGGGATGTATTCCATCAAATCCCGGTGCCTTACCGCTTTTTACATCTTTCAGCGCTGTGTCAATGTCCTGGATGGTGAAGGGTTTAGTGTATTCTGATCCAAAATTACTTGTGGCTTTGAGATTGGCCAATTCCTTCTTGATATATTTTGTGTGATTTCTGACTCTAGCTGCTCGAGACATTGAAACTATATGGGAAGCAACCATTTTTGGAGTGACATTTTGATGTCCACGGACAATAGGGGTACCTCCTCCAAGTTTTCTCAAGAGTGACCAGGCTATTCTGCTGGATTTACTGAAGTTAATAGATTCTACGGTTTCAATCCACTTTTCCTTCCGAGCATTATCAAGGCTACCAAGTAGTTCTTCAGCGATCTCTTGTTCACCACTTGCCAGGAACTCTTGGTACAGCTTTTCACTTGTATCAGTCCATCCGGGAACATATTCCTTCCTGAATCCTCTTGGAATGTGTTTTTGGCTATGGTAATTACAGCTCCTACAAATCTACCATAATTGTCACTCGTTGGAGGTATCCATCGGACATATTTATCTAGTTCTTCTGAGAAAGCTTTCCAGTCCGATTTTTTGAAGTTCCAGCGTGGGCGAGGATATGAAGTCACAAGAGGGATTTGTATTCCAACTTCAAGATAAACTGGGCGGTGTTGACTGTGCGGAAAAGCTGGTAGAACTTTCCGTGTAGTATACAATGGCCGATAGTTGTTGTCACAGGAGACAAACACCAGGTCCGGGTTATATTCCTGTTTCCATGCAGCTGATCTAAATGTACCTCTATCTTTTGCATCGAATACAAGATGGATTTTATGTTCTTCAGCCCAACTCATGAGATTTTCTCCATTGACATCAGAAATAGTATACTTCCAATCTTCATGATGGCTATTAAAATCACCTATATAGACTGCAGGGTGATCTTGCACTTGAGAGACTGGAGGCTTATAAACATTAGTTACTATAACCTCGCCAATATTTATTACAACTGTATGAATATTGTCATCGACGTTAGCTTTTAACAGAGAAACGTTATCAATGGTACTCCGCACATAGGTCGCTACACCATATGCATGGTGGTATGTAGCTCCAAGTATATCATATCCTGGTATTCGTCCTCTTAAACGCAATTGGTCCTCATCTGCGACATGAGTTTCTTGGAGGACAACCACATCAATTTTTTCACATAATAAGAATTTTGACAAATATTGGCATTTTGATTTACTTATGCCTTCTACATTTAATTGATAAATTCTGAGTGTAAGTCCGATACATTTTCTTGAAACTTGTTATTGGTTCTGAAAATAACCTTTTGCATCAATCATTTTCATGCTTGATAGTCAGGAGATCACAAGGATAATCTGACAGCCTGATCGCTATTGCTCGTTTAGCACCACCCGGGGGTCACGTGTAGGGCAATTTGAGGTTATACCTACGGACGTGAGCAATGTTCAACCCCCAATCCACCATAGAGGCGCCTTCGGCGACGTAGTTGGTAGCATGCTGAGCTTCTACACCCAAAGTCATGGGTTCAAACCCGCCCGTAGTCATCGGATTTTTTAATAGCGTTAAAATCCCTCAGTAGGCCTTCCTTCGGAGGGGAGGTAAAACCGGCGGCGGTCCCATGTCATGGATTTATGGCATGAAAAAGAACCTTCCACTAATTACACCTGTGTGAAGTCAAAATTTTTAGGATAGAATTGATAACGATATATTAGTTCCAACGTTTGCTGCCAGGTGCTGCCTGCGATGGCATTTAGTAGCCAAGTCCGCAGCTGATGTCGTGGACGGTAGGATTAGTTAGCAAAAGTAGAAACTACATGAAACAAGTAGTTCCGTGAAGAACTATACAGCCTATTTTCATATATCCTACTTATGTTAATTGCCACTATCATCATACAAAATTTCAGTTTGTTTGCTGTAACAGATTCGTAGATATTGAGAACCGACTAAATATTTTGGATTTTATATATGTAGGTCCTAGAGTTATGTACTGTTACATGAAGATTATTGTGTACGTGTAGCATTTTAACTTCAATTGCATGATTAGGACACAAGAATTAACAAGGAGATTTTAAAATTTCGCACAGCTCCCATCATGTGGTTATGTAAACAATTGAACGAAGTTAGATGTCGGTGCATTACAATGTGTATAAACATGTACTGTACAAAGTTTTATTGCGTTTGGTTGGTTAAATCGCGAGAAACGTCTATTTAAATGTCGCAAATTTGCGTGGCCGCCATGTTGGTTTTGTAGTCACCAGTTTTTCAAAAGTCACATAGGTGAACTTCTAGTAGTTCACTTTATCACCGTAAAAACAAGTAGTTCCGTGAAGAACTATACAGCCTATTTTCATATATCCTGCTCATGTTAATTGCCTCTATCAACATACAAAATTTCAGTTTAATTGCTGTAACAGATTCGTAGATATTGAGAACAGTCTAAATATTTCAGATGGTCGCCAGGTTGGATTTTTATTTTTGTACTATTACATTAAGATTATTGTGTACATGTGGTATTCAAACTTCAATCGCATGATTAGAACACAAGAAGTAAAAACGAGATTTTAAAATTACGCACAGCAGCCATCTTGTGATTATGCAAACAATTGAAATAAATTAGATGCCAGTGGATCAACATTTGTATAAGCATTTAACGTGCAACGTTTCACGGCACTCGGATAGTTAATTCGCGAGAAACGTCCATTTAAATATTTATACTTCGCGTCGCCGCCATGTTGGATTTGTGCTCACCAGGTTACTGAAAGTCCTATAGGTGAACATATGTTCATAGTCTCTATGAATATAAAAAAATCAGTTTGGTTGCTGTAAAAGATTCATAGATATTGAGAACCGTCTAAATATTTCAGAAGCTCGCCATATAGGATTGTTATATGTATAGGCCATAGAGTTATGTACCATTCAAGGACACTTATTGCCTAGGTTCATTATTCAAACTTTCACTTCGATCGCATGATTACGACACAAGAATTAAAAATTTAATTTTAAAATTTCGCACAGCCGCCATCTTGAGGTTACATAAACAATTGAATGAAATTAGATGGCAGTGCATTACAATCTGCAAAATCATTTTACTTTACCACATTTCACTGCGCTCAGAGAGTTAAATCACGAGAAAAGTCTATTAAATTGTTTCAAATTCGCTTGGTCGCCATGTTCGTTATGTACTATACAGGTTTATGAAATTACATAGGTAAACTTGTATTAGTATCCTTTATCACCGTACAAAATTGCAGGGTGATATCTATAATAGTTTCGGAGATATAGAATGTCAGTGAAATATTTCGCACAGCCTCCATTTTGAGGTTATGTAAACAATTGAACTAAATTAGACTCCAGTGCATTACAATGTGTATAAACAATTGCTGTATCAAGTTTCATTACGTTTGGATAGTTAAATCGCGAGAAAAGTTTATTTAAAAGTCTCAAATTCGCGTGGCCGCCATGTTGGTTTTGTAGTCACCAAGTTTTGAAAGTCTCATAGGTGAACTTCTAGTAGTGCCCTTTATCACCGTACACAATTTCAGGGCGATATCGGTAAGAGTTTCGGAGATATTGAATGCTAGTGAAATATTTCGCACAGCCGCCATGTTGGATTGGTGAGACGTAACAAAATTTCAAGGGCAAGGTCGAGGTCGCCGGGAATAGCGCTATGAACTTACCGAGTTTCATTGAAATCGCTCCAGCCGTTTAGATTTTATTTGGGACACACACACACACACCTCACACACACACACACACACACACACACACAAAAGGTGATCTCAAAATTGAAAATAGGCTAAAAATTCCAGGGTGATATCGGGAATAGTTTTGGAGATATTGAATACAGGTGAAATATTTCGCACAGCCACAATGAAATTTGAAGGGCTCGTTCGGTGTCGGCCAGAATGGTGCTATGAACTTACCGAGTTTCATTGAAATCGCTCCAGCCGTTTAGAAGTTATTAGGGGGACACACACACCTCTCACTCACACACACACACACACACAAGCACACGCACACGAACAATAGGTGATCTCATAAGCCTTTTTTTTTTCAAAATTGAAAATAGGATAAAAATGATTGGGGTGTGCTGAGTAGTTATTTATGTTTGTTGACAGGAAATGTGTTCACTCATGTAGGCCTAAATGTGTGAACATGGGTAACACAATAAGGTGTCCTCCACGGTTATTTGTTTATTTACAGTAAACGTGTACATTATCACACAGGTAGCACTGTAACTGACGGCCATGCCTTCAATTGGTCAGATCTATTGTATCGGTGTGTAAAGACTCATAAAAGTTGCTCAACATGACAGCCACCAATCTCGATACAAGCTCGACAATGACGTATGAGAGTGTGTATGACCACGCTACCTCCGGACGATAGAGGAACTACAAACATTACATTGGTCGCCTTTATTTTATGCCCATCCGTTCACTGACTACCTGTATAATAGCCTAGTGTACTGTCAATAAGCAATACACATAACAAACTACGCACGACGTTACACATGTTTACGTCGATATCACCTTTGGATGACCTCGGAGACCACATGTTCCTGGTGTCGATATGCTCAGTGTGGCGACCCGGATTGCTGGTATCCTTTGTGCACGCTCTTACTGAAACACCCTGTATATACAAGGGTTGCTTTTTATCATTTCAAATGATCTTGTCGACTTCGTCGTTATGCTTGAGTCTAAAGTTATGAGGGACGGAGACGGTTGCGTTACGGAGACGGAAGTGACGTCATGCAGTCGCGCGGGAAGCCTAAGTTAATGGGTAAAGAACGGTGAGTGCGTGACGTCATGCAGCCTAAGGAGATGTACAAGATGCCAGATAAGACAAGGTGACTCTTAAAGAAGTGTACAAGATGGCAGAGAAGAATACAGGGTGACTCCTAAAGAGATATACAAGATGCCAGATAAAAATACAGGGTGCCACCTAAAGAGGTGTGCAGGATGTCAGAGCAAAATGCAGTGCACGATGCCAGATAACAATACAGGGCGACTCCTAAAGAGATATACAAGATGCCAGATAAGAATACAGGGTGCCTCCTAAAGAGGTGTGCAGGATGTCAGAGCAAAATACAGGGTGACACTTAATGACGTGTACAGTATGTTAGCTTCAATTCAAATACAGGGAGACCCTTAAAGAAGTTTGCAAGATATCAGATTCAAATAATGGGTGGCCCTTAAAGAGTTGTAAAAGATGTCAGACTCAAATACAGGATGACCCTCAATGAGGTGCCCGCGCGGGAAGCCTAAGTTAATGGGTAATGGAATCTGTTGAAAGAGTCCTGGGGCTTCGAGCGAAGCGAGAAGTCCTCCTGAGCCTTTCTAACATGTGTAGCATTTGTAGCATGCGTCATTTGAAATGATATAACGTCTAGTCTTTCAGACTGACTGTAATTTTTTTTAGTTTTGGCAACGATGTGGCTGCTTTATGTTGCAACGGTATAGGTCACTGTCATTGTTACCAAAAGTAGCTAACCTGTATCCCCTCTCTTAGAGAACGTGACCTCGTCCGTCCCCACCCCCCATTCGTATGCAGTGGTGCCTGTTAGACGAGTAGTTGTGAGCAAGCGCTCACGCAAGACGGTTGCAATGTTTTCGAAGCAGGAGCAGAGAACGTGGATAAAAAATCAGTGTGCTAGGGTTCACACGGCTCGAGAGTGCCACCAAGGACTGCAAGAGGCGTGCGGGTCATCTGCGTTACCTTACAGAACGGTACCAAGTGGGTTGCATCCTTTCGAGATGGGTGCGAACGTGTGGAAGACATGCCTCGATGTGGTCACCCACCAGTAAGTGATGAAATTGAACAGATGGTGTCCGCGTTAGTGGAGGCGGATCGGAACGTAACGCTTCGTGAATTAGCGCAAGATACAGGACTGGCGAATTCGACTGTCCTCCACATCCTGAAGGACTGCCTGAAAATTAGGAAAATTGCGTCAAAATGGGTCCCGCATGACTTAACCGACATGAAGAAATGGCTGCGATATCACGCTTCTCGTACGCACTTGCAGCGTTATGAGCGCAAAGGAGAGGACTTCTTACGGCGTATCATAACCATTGACGAGATGTGGGCCAAATCTTATGAGCCACAGTTGAAACACCTATCGAATGAGTGGTGGCGGCACCACGGATCACCACGAAAACAAACAGTTCGACAAACCCCCATCAATGTGAAGGTAATGTTGATTCTTGCCTATGATTGGGATGGTGTGATCATAAAACATACCGTTCCTCTAGGGCAAACCGTTAGTGTGGCGTACTATTGTTCATTTCTGCAAGACCATCTCCTAGCAGCTCGGAGAAGTAAACGGCGACCCACATCGATACTCCGTCCATCGTTCTGCATGACAATGCTAGGGCACACACAGCAGGAGGTGTGTCTGCATTGTTGAATCGCTGGAACTGGGAGGTGCTCTATCATCACCCCTACACTCCCGACTTGAGTTCCTGCGACTTTGATCTCATCCCAAAGATTTGAATTTGAATTTGAATTTATTGTTTCTCTTATACAGGCCACTGAGGCTACAAAGCCTCTTTATGCAGCTCTCTTCATTCAGAGGGCGGTTAAATACAATAGAATAAATGAAGAAAGAAAAAACTTAACCTATACATACAGTTGACAATAGAAGTTTTTGTTATTACAACCGTTCACCTAGAACATGATAATTGTATAGCTGATAGATTACAATGAAGGGAGTGTTTTATCGCTCTGATAGGAAGTCCTGAATACTGGTGCAATTTATATTTATTCCAGAGAATACTAGCTGAAATACGGAATGAACCTTTGCATTTTTCGGTTCTGTGATGAGGTATCTGGAGCATTTGTGCAGTGTGTCTATTCGCACGGTTATGCACTGATTGCATGGGAGTTAGTGTGCAGTAAATATAAGACGGAATTTTGAATTTTAGAATTTTTATCACAGTCAGAGCCATGGCATACTGCCTTCGTTCCTTTAACTTTAGCCATCCAATCTGGACGTAAAATGGAGTTATATGAGACTCTCTTGGTACATTGAGAACAAACCGCAAGCAAGCATTTTGCATTCTTTGCAATTTTGTATTGAGGACCTCTCCCATATCATGGTAAATTATAGATCCATAGTCAAATATTGGTAGTATCAAACTCTGTATCAGTATCTTTCGTACGTTTTGAGGCAAATAGAAGCAAGTTCGCCTAATTTGATATAATGACGATGCAACCCTTTTCAGAATCATGTTTGTGTGATCCTGCCACGATAATCGAGAGTCAAAAATAACTCCCCGATTTCTTACTGCTGACTGTTACGGAACTGTTTGGGATGCAAGCTGTAAAGGTGGTACTGGGTCAGGTAGGGAACTGAGTAATTTGGTATAGCCGATGATGATCGGTTGCGTTTTTTCGAAGTTAAGTATTAGATTATGATCGAGTGCGTACTGAGATAGGCTTTGAATGTCACTGTTAATTAGAGCTACCTTCAAATGAATGGATTTCAGATCCGTGTGTAGATATAGCTGAAGGTCATCTGCGTACATATGATGTTGACAGAATTTAAGGACAGATGGAAGGTCATTTATATACACGGAGAACAGGAGTGGACCAAGGACCGAACCCTGCGGAACACCTGTTGTTACTTCACACCATTCTGAAACATTGTCATCTGCTAGGACTACTCTCTGACATCTGCCTGTTAAGTGAGACCTAAACCAGTTCGTTACTGACTTTGAAAGGCCTAGATTTCTTAATTTAACTAGTAGGATCTCATGGTGAACTCTGTCAAAGGCTTTGCTGAAATCGAATAGAGATAATATAGTTATTTCCTTCCGGTCCATTGCTAGACGAATGTCGTCTGTGACTTTGATAAGGGCTGTCAGAGTACTATGTTTTGATTTATATCCAGATTGGTTCGGGTTTAGGATATTGTTGGAATTTATATATTCATAAAACTGATCAAAAACAATCCGTTCTAACGCTTTCCCAATTGCACACAATATACTTATTGGTCTAAAGTCACTACAGTTTAAGGCGTTCGTGAATATTGGTATTGCTTTGATGTTGGCTTTTTTCCATTGTGTCGGATAAATACCCATTTGCAGGCTATAGTTAAATATATGCAATAAAACTGGCATGAGGAGGTCCATATTCCTTTTCAATAGCGTAATAGATATATGATCTGGTCCTATGGCTTTTTAAGTTATCCTAAATATGCCTAAATGAATGTCCTCTGGATATATATAGCCAAAATGAAATTCTTCCCGTCGGTCAGTAAATTTTTCCCTGTAGTTAGCAACAGTTGACAAAACTCTATTGCTGTCAACAACGGTTGATACGTTTAAATAATGCTTATTAAGCTCATCAGCGCTCATTGTTGGGTTATTGCTTTTGTGTCTGGATTTTCCAACACCGAGAGTTTTTATAGCTCTCCACAAAGCCAAAGAGGTTTTAGCTGAATTAATTAGCGAATATGTGTAACGTATCTTTGTATTACGAATAACTTGCTGGGTTCTGTTGCGTAAGCTTTTGTATTCTACAATGTCCTCGGGTTTCTGTGTTCTGTTGCACTTCTTTCTGGCTCTATTTCGAGATATTATTAGATCTTTTATTTCTATGTTGATCCAGGCAGCTGGTGCGTGCCTCACGTTAGCTGAGCGCGCTGGGGCATGGCGATCATATAAATCAATTAAAATGTGTTGAATGTTTCGACCTTCTCATCTATAGTTTGCTGCTCGAAAACAGTGTGCCATGGAACTGAGATGGCATCAGCCTTAAACCTTTCATAATTAAACCTGCTGAAGTCTCGAAAAGTTCGAATACTGGGCTTATATTTTGGAGTTGACAGGGTATATACTGCGTATAAGAGATCATGTGCTGAGAAGCCAGAAGCAGCTGTTTGGCCAAACTCAATCACGTGCTCATTGCAGTTTGATGCTATTAGATCCAGAGTAGAAGAGGAGGTTGCAGTGTGATGTGTATCTTGATACGGGAGCCACGACATATTGCAAGTATTTAGAGTTTCTACAGTACTATGTTTTTCGTTTCCAATGTAGCCGACCCAAAATGGGCATTGAAATCGCCGGCTAATATTACATATTTATAACTAAAAATGTGTGAAAGCATGTCATTTAATAGTAGTTCCATAAAACCGACTTTGGGTGCTCTATAAACACAAATAAATAATACTTTAGTATCTTTCAGGCAAATCTCTACGAATAGGTACTCAGGTCTGAAATTCTCATTATTTGGGGATTTGCAGATAACCCGGCACTTATGTGCTGTCGAACATACACTGCTACTCCACCCCCCTTCTCTACGTTGTCTGTCATTGCGGCAGATATTATATCCTGGCAAGGTTACAGATGAATCAGTAATGGACTTATTGAACCATGTTTCACTAATAGCGATTACATCAATACCGGAGTTAACAAAGGTGTATTCAAATTCTGCGAAATATTCTAGCATTTTAAGTGACTGCGTGTTCAGGTGAGTTACTTTAAAATCATTGGGTAATCTATCAGCTATATCACAAAGATAGGCATGCGTATCATACTCATTGGTACTAATATCCATGGAAAAGATAATTGAAAGTTATTGTAAAATTGTTAAACAAGAAATATCAAAAATTACAAAATCTAAAACTTAAGCTATTTTCTAAATATTAATCAATAATATCGGCTTGTATTTTGGCTAGACACTGTAGTTAAAGTTCCACCAGTAACCATATTACATGTTTGTCCTTACACTTGTAACTTTGATCAGTTGAGCCCCCTCACACTGGCACGTATGAGGGTCCTTTACGTACGAGGAGCGGGAAACTTTTTCTTCAAAAAGTCCAATTCTCGGAGTGTTTTCACACGATGCCTCGTGTCATCAATGCGGATCAGAACAACGCCATCTGCAGTCCAGACACCGTGTAACCCAAAGTGGCTTACTGCTTGTTTTACAATATCAGTCCGGGTTTTCGTCAGATCTTCTCTTACAGTTATGGCGGTATTCCTTAAATATTTCTTCGACCTGAAGAGTGCTGCTCGATCTGCATAGGACACGAACCGCACTATTATTGACCGCTTCTTTCCAGCATCCCGGAGTCCTACACGATGAGATCGGTCTATTCTTTGGGGATCGATTGTCACATTCAACTTGGCAGCAACATCCATTACACACCTGTTGGTGTCCTCGCCTGGAGTTTCTGGAATACCGAAAATTCTCAAGCTATTTCGACGCTGGTACTGCTCAAGTTCTTCAGTGCTGTCATTCAGTTGCAGCTCAAGTTGATTTATAGTGTCCTCTCGCCTGGCAAGTTCCTGTCTGAGTTCATTGATGACCTGGGCGTTAAAATCGATTGTTTCTTTTAGTTTATCAATCACCTTATTAGCAACTCGATCCACGAGCTCCTCGATTAGGTTCGTATTACTCAGCAGGCTTAAAATGTCAGCTGAGTCTCGGCGCACATCCGCTGAAGAAAAAGTAGTGCCACTGTCCTTCCAGTTTCTTTTTGAGCCGTCAGTTTCGCTAGCATTGCGACAACCCCCACCCTGACTGCGATCCACGGTCTTCAATTGTTCTCCCGAGCTGCTACCTGCTCCGTTCCTCTCTAGGGCGCTAGGGTCGTCTGCTTTCACTTGCTTGCGCTGTCCACCCTTCGTTTGTTCACGAACTCCGCGCTCCCCACTGCGGTTAACTGCCTTCTTTTGTTTGTCTTTGCCCGTCATTTTGTAGTTTTCAACTCTAACCTCTCACACACTTTAATACTTGTTTATCAAAATAACAGCAATATTTCAACTTACTGCGTTTAACACCGAACGCTCTGCTGTTGATTTACTTCTCACTGATCACTCTTGCAATGCACTGCTTCTACTTTGTCACCTTCTAAAAGCAATTCTGGCTAGGAACTATCACTCACGTTTATACCGCCATATGGTTGCGCGGGAGAGAGGAAAGATGAGGGAGCCACTGCGCGGGAACCGCTACCCTACAATTGGAAATGTTGTGCAGGCTGCTGAGGGCTCTCTTCACACCATCGATAGATTGGGCAGTGCCAACGGAATCCAACGGCTTCCGCGTCGCTCGGAACACGTTGTACGCAGTGCTGAAGACTACAACGAGGGCCTATGAAGGAACTATGAAGGTGTGTTATTTATTAATTTATAACACAGTAGCCAAAACTAAAAAAGCAACCTATGTATTTATTTATTTATGTATTTGTCAGATAAACTGCCTTATTGTGGTGGCTGATAATGTGTGCATCGAGGAATTGCGAAGCACCACTAGAAGACACTCGCTACAGATCTATTCAACCTATCGCCTTGAATGTCCTCTACGAGGAAGATGTAACCGAAAAGGGGTAAAGGGGTACAGCTTATGACCTTAAAAATGTTTTTCATAATATTTTAGCCTATTTTCGTTTTATGAAAAAATAGGCTTATGAGATCACCTTTTGTCCGTGTGTCTGTCTTTCTGTCTGTGTGTGCATGGGTGTGATTCGTATGTTTGTCCCTCTCCCTAATAAATTCTAAACGGCTGGGGAGATTTCAATGAAGCTCGGTAAGATCATAGCACCATTCTGGCCGACACCGAACGAGCCCTTCAAATTTCATTGTGTCTCACCAATCCAACATGGCCGCTGTGTGAAATATTTCACCAGCATTCAGTATCTCCGAAACTATTACCGATATCACCCTGAAATTTTGTACGGTGATAAAGGACACTACTAGAAGTTCATCTAAGAGACTTTCAAAAACCTGGTAACTACAAAACCAACATGGCGGCCAAGCGAATTTGAGACTTTAAATAGACTTTTCTCGCGATTAACCATCCAAACGTAATGAAACGTGGTACAGCAAATGTTTATACACATTGCAATGCACTGGCATCTAATTTAGTACAATTGTTTACATAACCTCAAAATGGCGGCTGTGTAAATTATTTCACTGGCATTCTATATCTCCCAAAATAATTACAGATATCACCATGAAATATTGTACGGTGATAAAGGACACTGCTACATGTTTATCTATGTAACATTCAAAAACCTGTCAAGTACAAAACGAACATGGCGGCCAAACGAAGTTAAAACATATAAATAGACCTTTCTCGTGATTTAACCATCTAAGCGCAGTGAAATGTGGTACGGTAAATGATTATACATATTGTAATGCACTGGCATCTAATTTCGTTCAATTGTTTATATAACCTCAAGATGGCGGCTGTGCGAAATTTTAAAATTAAGTTTTAATTCTTGAGTCGTAATCATGCGATCGAATTAAAAGTTTGAATAATGAAGCTACGCATTAATTTTCCTTTAATGGTACATAACGCTATGTCCTAAACATATAAAAATCCAAAATGGCGTGCATCCGAAATATTTTGACGGTTCTCAATATCTACGAATCTTTTAAAGCAATAAAACTGAATTTTCTTTTGTTCATAGAGGTTATGAACATAAGTTCACCTATAGGACTTTCAGTAACCTGGTGAGCACAAATCCAACATGACGGCGACGCGAGATATACATTTTTAAATGGACGTTTCTCACGATTTAACCATCCGAGTGCAGTGAAACTTTGCATGTTAAATGCTTATCTAATTTATTTCAATTGTTCTCATAACCACAAGATGGCAACTGTGCGAAATTTTAAAATCTCGTTTTTAAATCTTGTGTCCTAATCATGCGATTGAAGTTTGAATACCTCACGTACACAATAATATTCATGTAATAGTACATAAATAAAATCCAGCTTGGCGACCATCTGAAATATTTAGGTCGTCGGTTCTCAATATCTACGAATCTATCACAACAATCAAACTGAAATTTTGTATGTTGATAGAATTAATTAACGCAAGTAGGGTATATGAAAATAGGCTGTATAGTTCTTCACGGAACTACTTGTTATATTTTATGCTCCTATCCTTCATAAACACTTTGGTACAAAAATATGCAATTATTCGCCATAGTGTTTGAGTTATGAATTAAAAACCAAAGTCCTGCACCCAATGTCCGTCCTGGTTAATGGTATGTAATATTTATGCCCGAAAGTTTATCGCTCATTTTCTCAGTGTTGTGTTTTTGACACCCAAAAACTAATGACATTTTTGTGTGATTTTCTGCTTACGATATCTACAAAATGATGTAAATCCATGTCTCTCTCTAAAATAGTTTCATTTTATAACAAGTAGTTCCGTGACTAACTAAAGAGCCTACTTTTCTTAAAATTTAAGATGCATGCCATATAGACCTAGGCCTACCTAGAATAATGACGAAATCAAATTCGTAATACTAACATTTCTAAGTACTGCAGTTTTAAATACACCTGAAATAGTGTAGCCTAATAGGGTAACTTACTACAGTTGTCAGCTCTGGTGACTCTGAATATCTGCTTAGTTTCATCTCTTAAGGTATAGAATGCACATACAAATTTGGTTGAAGTCAAATGGATAATATGGACATTACATGCTGTTTGATATTGGATTTATCAGTGCACGCAAAAACATGTTGGGAACAATGTCATGCTTGTGATGAGCAGAAATAATCTGAAATACTACGATTTATTATGGATAAGATCCATTTGTTAGTATAGGAGTTACTTGTAATTAAAATTTGAAACTGTCAGAATGCTTATAATCGTGTTGGCAGCACTGAGGAGTATTAGTTACTCCAAATTAGTCTAGAATGTCAGGTACAATACGTGTGCACAGTTTATAACTCTTGGCTTGCATACTTTCTGATATATTGACATTAGGGTTGAAACATCTAGGGAGCATTTAATAACAGTTGGCAGCCCTGGTGGCTCTTTAGATTACGCACAGTCATATCTGTTGTAGTACACATAGTACATACGGAATGTGGTTGAAATCCAATCGATAGTATAGAAGTTACATGCATTTAGAAATTGGACTTAACGGCAGGTTTAGAATCATGTTGGCAACACTGCCATGTATGAACTTCAGAAAATTAATCTGGAAAGTTATTATCTGTATTTGTGTCAATTTTGGAATAGTTCGCATGGATAACTTCTGAGATATCCAACATAGAGCTCAAATTTCAATTGCGATTTTTCAGCAGTTGGTAGCAAATATGGCCATGATATATTCTAGGTATAGATCTTTACTGTTACCAAATTTGGTTTCGATAGCTGCAGCCGTTTGGGAGTTGATGAGGGACAGACACACACACCTTTTCGCGGATCGATCTCATAAGTCTACTTTTTCCTCATTTTTGCAAAATGAGAAAAGTAGGCTAAATATAAAAAGTTGCAAATATATTTTAAAATTTTGACATTTTCTTTTCAATCCCAAATTTGGTTGGTTGGTTGGTAGGTTGATTGGTTGGTTGGTTGGTTGGTTCCTCAGTTTAGAGGCTGCGACAACGCGGTCATGTAGCCCCGTGTACTTTGGATTTGTGTAGAATCTGTCTGATAACCTGTGTTAATTGTGATGACTGTATTAGTGTGTGTATCTGTTATAATTCAAGTAAGGACTGCACAGGGGGTGTCAACCAGATAGGGATCATTTGGCACCATCGGTGTAGTAGCACGTGCCAGTCGTATGGAGCGCTGTATATCGTGTATATCGTGTTGCCAACATATGCATGATACAACGTTGTAATTAAATTGCAAACATATCACTATATTTAGTCAATAAATATACACATAATTCCTAATTGACATTTTCTTGCAATTATCTTGCTCACAGACGATAATTACGGCACTTATCATTAAATAAACATTATTTCTACTGGGTTGGCGGCACTGACCATGCCATGGCGGCTCTGTTTATGAGTTGTATGTAATAATATTGGCCGTATACAAATAAGCTAAATAAGCTAATGTTGTGTTCTATCTCATCTTTCTTATATCAAATTGTCTTCCTGGTAATGAGAAGTGAACAGTTCTTCTTCTGCTACGGCGAGTAAGTACGCTTATTTTAAGTTTTGTGTTTCTGTAGTGGCTGTGAAAAATATAGGCCTAGTTTTGAATTGATATTAGACGCAGGTGACATTCTACTTGACATATCAATTAACTTTCACTATTATTTATCCCATAGGTAGACCTACCAAATTCTGTGAACTGTGCCTATCACCGGAAGAAGGAAAAAAACAAATCGTAAATCGCTGTTCTCGAAATAGCAGAGGAATATATGGCAATTACTCTCCTAAGAAATGATCCAGTCTATGACCAGATAAGAAGTCTGTGTTACCGTAATGTTTTGGCAGTGGGTAGTGGAACTAGGTACTGTGGGTTCTCGTAATGGATTTTTTTAATAGGCCTATAATGTAGACCTACGGTAGAGTACAAGATGAATAAGGTTGGGTTCCATAAACCATTGCAACAACTTGATTACAACTCGCAGAAATATTTAAATGAGCCTATTGCATGTGTGTACTGAAGATCTTGAGGAGTGTGAATAATCAATTAATTAATTTCACATTGCAATAGAATATAAATCTCATGATTCATGACAACGTGTCTAAGCTTTAATTTTTCCCCTTCCTCGAATTTCAAATTATTACAGTATTCAAAACAGATCAGTTCAGTTAGAATAGGTAGTAATGCCATGTAGGACTGTAATTACAGGCTATTAAAACTTAACACACACACCCCATGGTCTAATAGGTCTAATGGCCTATATCATATAGTCTTACCAATGTGTAACTATATACATTAATGTGTTCTTGTCCTGTGGAACGAAGTCCAACGTGAATATACTTATGCTAAGTCATGGTGCTAAAGTAGTCGACTCGTGTAATGTTCTGCGACCCAAATACCATTCAAATGCACCTGTCCTCCTCTAATAAGCCAAGAACAAACAAATGTGTAGATGTGTTTCCTTGCATATTCATGCTATGGGCACTTTGTATTTATTTTTGTAGATACACAGGAAAATAAGCTGTACGGTTTATGTTATGGTAGGAATGCAGTGTTTGGGCTGGGTGTTCAGTTGGTCGAATTGGTAGTAATGGCAATACTGATGTAGGACTGTAATTACAGGTTATTAAAACTTAACATACACTCCCATGGTCTAATAGTTTTATTGGCCTAGGATCATATTATAGTCTTACCAATGTGTAACTATTGACGTCAGAAAAGTTGGATGGCGCAGCCACGCGGTAGAATGTTAAAGCTGTAACATTGTGACTGGTGAGGTTTATTTTCATGGTGAAACATTGATGTCGTGATGGAAACAGAAAGGAATTTGTCAAATTCGAGGAGGTACTGCTCTGTATACGGTTGCAAATCGTATAAAATGGGTACGAAATCTCTTCACTACTTTCCTGTACAAAAAGTTCAGAGAGAAAGATGGGATACGGCGCTGTCAATTGGAAAACGTGTTACACGTTACATGACAGTGTGCAGTCTGAATTTTTGTGAAGACGACTTCTTTCCACAGCGTAAGCACCGATACTGTTGATTATTGATAGTTATTGTCTCTAATTGTACTCACAAGGATTTAGCTACATCAAAAATACTGATAAACTTGTAGCCTAATACTTCTGTGTCGTACATACATAGAATGTAATCCGTTCTTCGCAAACTTATTTTAGGGGTTCTTCCGATTGACAATAGTCGAATGGTTAGAAAACTTAAGAAAAATGCTGTCCCTAGCCTTAATTTGCCAGAGAATTTATATTCTTGCCTTTAAACAGCAAGTAGGCCTATGTAGCTCAATATTTGCAATATTGATGTATTATTTGGCTTAAATTGTGTTTTTGTCTATGGTCTCCTTACTGTTGAATTTAGTTAATTAATGTGTAAAATCTTAGTTTTAAGTACCGGTTTGGAAACCCATCATCCCAGGCAGGCCGGTAACACCTATACTACTCAGGCAGATAGGTCACTTAGCCGTAATTTAGAAGTTGTAGTGATTTTAAGTATACATATGCGGTAATGTAGCAGGAGACCTGATCGGCCCAGGCTATTCTAACTTTAATTAGTTTCCATTTCAAGGTTTTTCAGTTTTGAGTGCGAATAGTTGGTTTGAAAGTTGTATAACAGTAGGTGCAATAGGCCGGAGCTGGCACAGGGGCTAATGGGCAAGATGGCCGCTATACATGGTCTCTTATGGAACTAACTCTTGGGAGCTGGCACATGGGCTAGTGGGCAAGATGGCCACTGCACGCAACTCTAGAGGACTTGAGATGACTGGTACAGAGGCTATTGCGCAAGATGGCTGCCAGGTGAAACTCCCTTATGTTGGAGAACTTGACGAGGCTGGCTGGATGCCCTTCACTACCTATGTTCTTTCCAATCGCCTACTTTCATGAAACTGGGGCAGTGTTTTATAGACAACTCCCTTATGTTAGAGGACTTGAGCAGGCTGGCCGGATGCCCTTAACCTCCTATGCTCTCCCCAATTTCCTACTTTAATAGGCAAATCCTCCTACCATTATGCTAGCGGTTATGTTGGTTAACACTGTACGTGAGAGTACATACTTCAAGCCGACCAGGACGTTAGAAGGTAGAAACCGCCATTAACATCACAGCAAGGGTTGGAGCCTTGTCTTATGGAGATGTAGCCAGTACTCTACTACCCTCTGTGAGGGTTCTAACATCAAACCAGTCAAAGCTTGGGGTATGCCCTTGAAATCAAACTCCTGTAAAGTTAACTACAAATGCTATACGTAAACTCTTATCACAGGTGTATCAACAAGCTTTGCAAACTTGGATGACGAATACACCTCAAAGGTCTACTCTCCCTTCGTAAAGGGCACCGCGCATTATAGTTAAGTATACAGAAGCTAAATCTTTACAAAAAAAAGGCTGCCAGGTGAAACTCCCTTATGTTGGAGAACTTGACGAGGCTGGCTGGATGCCCTTCACTACCTATGTTCTTTCCAATCGCCTACTTTCATGAAACTGGGGCAGTGTTTTATAGACAACTCCCTTATGTTAGAGGACTTGAGCAGGCTGGCCGGATGCCCTTAACCTCCTATGCTCTCCCCAATTTCCTACTTTAATAGGCAAATCCTCCTACCATTATGCTAGCGGTTATGTTGGTTAACACTGTACGTGAGAGTACATACTTCAAGCCGACCAGGACGTTAGAAGGTAGAAACCGCCATTAACATCACAGCAAGGGTTGGAGCCTTGTCTTATGGAGATGTAGCCAGTACTCTACTACCCTCTGTGAGGGCTCTAACATCAAACCAGTCAAAGCTTGGGGTATGCCCTTGAAGTCAAACTCCTGTAAAGTTAACTACAAATGCTATACGTAAACTCTTATCACAGGTGTATCAACAAGCTTTGCAAACTTGGATGACGAATACACCTCAAAGGTCTACTCTCCCTTCGTAAAGGGCACCGCGCATTATAGTTAAGTATACAGAAGCTAAATCTTTACAAAAAAACAAAAAAAAACACGAAAACTCCAGTAAGTTAACTAAAAATGCTATACGTAAACTCTCATCATTGACATATCAACGAGGTTTGCAAGCTCGAATGATGAATATGTCTCAGAGGTCTACTCTCCCTTCGTGAAGGGCACCGCGCATTATAGTTCAGCTTAAGGAGCAAGTTCTGGATGTAGATGTCTCTCCTCTTTTCTCCGGGCTTGAGACCGGCTCCTGGGGACACACTTCCTCCTCCCCTAGAGGCAGAGTTAACACCTATCAACCCTATATTTACTTAACATAAGATAATTTTTTGCCATTGTATTCCATTAGCCTTAAGCACCAAAGCCCTTCAGCACACACACACCTGTAGGCTTATGAAGAAATTAATCTCACGCTAGAGACCTTACCAGACATACACAGGTTTACGGAGAAATTAATCTCACGCCAGAGGCCATATCAGTCATATATATATAAATATATATATATATATATATATATATATATATACATAGGCTTACGAAGAAATTAATCTCACGCCAGAGGCCATATCAGTCATATATTTATATATATATAGGCTTACGAAGAAATTAATCTCACGCCAGAGGCTGTTTTACATACAACAAACACATGTTATAGGCTCTGCTGCTAAGACTTATGGAGAACATTGCATACTTGTAAACTTCAAAAAAAAAAAAAAACGATTTTATTTGAAAAAATTGTTGATAGATGTTTCCTATTGCTAGGATTCTTTTAGTCGTAGATAAATTAAACAGATTCAGTGATTGCGTAATGCCCATGTGCATGTGTAGCTATTCCATCAGCGGCAATCACTCTCTTGTCATCATCTGGACACAAGGCGATCTTGTTTAGTTGTACTGACGATATTTCATGATGCTTCGACATGATAACATTCATTGGTATTCTCTTTACCATTTTTGTCATAAGGCAGTCCTTATAATCTTGAAAACTGATACATTTCCTAACAACACCCCTGCTAATACCTCTAATCTTCTTTACTTCTACTCCATCGATGTCTAGGGCATACATCTTAGCTCTGAGACCGACAAATTTTCTAATAATGTGCGCACAAGCTTCATCTTTAAATTTTCCCAACGCCTTTTTGTTCTTTACAGAATAACATATATGATTATTGGGGTAGTCAGACGTATCCAAATGCTCTAGGAAACACAACTTGTCTTGGTATACATCTTCGGTCTTTACTAAATATATGAAGGAATCCGTGTCCATGTATGCGAGTTTAATATTTTCAACCCCATAATAAGGAAGCAGTACATTATAGTGGTGGGAATACATCAAAGTTTTTGAAATATCCAACACGCACATACCAATATATATAGGCTTATCGAACACAATGCTACGTTTAGCCATATGAAAAGCAGCTAGATCAGGGCCGTAAATTGTTCTGTCTATAAATGTTGGTTTAGCTATCAGCTTTTCTGCCATCTTACTGTCAGTAACAAGGCGTATGTCTAATCTATTACGAATATTTTCCATAGTTTTCCCAAACATTGCATTATTGAACAATTTATACAAATCCTTCTCGAAATCATTTTTAGCCTGTTTCCGTAGATTATTATTAAATTCAACGTATGACTTTAACCAAGGTAGCTGTTTAAAGCTTAACGCGCGGTGAATCTTAATTAATTTTAATCCATGATCCAGAGCTTGTTTAAGAGCCATATAGTGAACTACGTAACGCCTTCGATTTCCAAGATGGGGGATTAGTTTCTTTAAAGATGTTTCCTTTGGCTGTTTACACTCTGGTAGAAAGGGTAAATCATCGTGTAGATCATGAAGTTCAGAAGGATAATCAACGTCTACTTCTAAGATGTAACCGAGAGAATCATCTTCCTTTAGTGTATCCAGATCAATGCTGTCTGGAGAGACCCACTTAAATCCTCCGTAAGGGAGGCGATGACACATTGCCCAGCCGTATTGGTTGTTTGCATCATCGTAGGTAATAAATTGAGACGGCTTCTCTGAATCGAAATTCTCCATGCATTTATTATTAGCTTCAGCATATCGATGAGAAACCTGGCATAATCCTCCACGTATTCCTGATTCTATCATTAGAATCTGATCGTAATCCTGTAGTAACTCGAGCTGAGTACCTGTATATAAGAGCATGGCATCCCACGTAAGACCTGGAGAAGTAAAATAGTGTGCAGGATCGACTTTATGAGTTTCAAGTGTTTTATTTCTGAATGTTTCAAACACGTCTGCGAGAAGGAGTACATCAGATGTTAGGTAAAGGTCGCTATATTCACCTAAACTTTTAATTTGGAATTGTTTCCACACATGTAATGCATGTTCATAGTCTTCTACACTGATGTCTTCCTGATTTAATCTGTTAAAGAACTCCTCCTTAGGTGGTAAGCTTTCTTTGTTTAATTTTTCCCAAGAGTCCACGTAATCATAAGGATATACACCTTTTCGGGTCATTAGTGCTGAATTTTCCACCCCAAAGTACTTACTCGTCTCAGGGTATGATGTTAGATTGCCCACTAATTTTGATAAACTGCTTGGCATGAAGCGAAACGTATCCAGAAATCTAAGCTTCACATTACCAACATGTTTGGTAAATGAGAGGTAGTTTTCTTCTGAGTTGGGAATAACTTCTACTCTCTCCGCAGTACACCCCAACTGTTTCACAATGAAATGAGAATCAAAGCCGCTAAGGTTATGTAAGAATACAGGGATAGGGTTCCGTGTTTTGCATCTCAAATTACAGGTATTATGAGCGCTTCCACGGTATACACCTGTAAGATGGCAATGATCTCGAACCTTCCAGTCATTCTCAGGGAACTCCTTATGACACAAATAGCAGGTTACAGATGACTGAAACTCTGCTTCTTGATCATCAGTTAAAGCCTTCGGAACATTTAAGCTGTAGAGGCGATTGATTTCGCTAGCTATGGATATTAAATATTCCATAAACTTCTCTGCAGCGTCAGGACCACGATAAATATAAGGTTCCCTTGGAAGGTTAGTCTCTAAGTGAGCTACAGCTGCAGAAGGTTTTACATATACACCAAAGCTCATAGGTACATGGCTCTGGTATGTGGCTGTGTAACTAATCTCTGGATTAGGTAGACATGTTTGATGAGGTATGAGTATACTCTCAAAGTCAGCATAGATTACGTAAGACATTCTAAGCATTTTCTCTACATTGATAAATTGTAGAATGGGCTTTTTAGTAGGCATTTTAACCCTTGCAATGTCATGCAGAAAACACAGTTCTCTATGTTCTTCTAATTTATCTAGACCACTTTTTCCATACCGGTTATCAAAATGCGTAAAGCAACGTTTACAAGTATATATCCTATGTTGATGATGAGTTAGTTGATATCCCATCAATTTATCAAAATCTTTGATAAATACGTAGTGATGTCGACCAGTATCATCACTAATTAGGAGTAGATCGCGATGATCTACTAGTTCTGTGTCAACAACCTTGAGAGGAAACAGGTTACAATCATCATCAAGCCCAAACACATTCACTGACATATCATTAGATTTCTCAAATTTTGAGATATCAGCCAGCGATGTAGGGAATGAGACACATGAAAAATTATATTTTGATTCTAAATCCTTATATTTGCTAACACGTTGAGCATTTGTTTTAATGAACTTCGCTAAGATAGCATACATAAAACACCTCTCATCTTTTAAGTTTCGAGGGTTGATGCAGGCTTTTTTCGCTTCCAAACCAGGGGGTAGAGGAATGTATGTACTGCCACGCAAGGGATTATACTTGTTTATCCTTAAACGGACCCCATCAACAGCTAGCAAAGCCCAGTTACTACCCTTCAGCTGAGATTCCTCCATTTCCCTAGCTAATTTTTTAAAGTGTGTTTCTAAGAGCATAGTTAAGTCTGTTTCAAGAAATACTGCCTGATTACGAGTTTTGAAGGAGCGGTCTGCAATATCACCACTAGTTAAATGAATAAATCTACACTCGGCCAACATATTAACCTTTAAAGACTTGTGTACACATAGTTCCCTTTGTATAGCATGAATGATTCGCTCTTTTGACTCTTTCAAATAAGAGTTTAAATCACCGCACGATTCACATCTAATAAAATATGACTTTAATCGACCCTTGAAAGAGGATTCATACTCACAAAGGTCTTTACTATCAGGAACCATAGCGAGCAATTCATGCTTAGTCGGTTCAGTATTAACCTTCTTAGCAGGTGACGCTACACTACAAACCTCTTCATGACGACGTCCGTTATAGGCATTGCCGAATCCGGCCCCACATGTGTTGCACTGATGGAATAGCCCACAAGACACTTCATGACGCTTCCTATGATAGTCACGGAGGAAAGTTTTTCCACACTCCTTACAAGCATAGCTCTGAATAGTTTCCTCCATGTTAGACATTGTCTTCTGATAACAGCTGCTTCTTCTTTAATAACAGATCTACCTGAGGAAGAGAGAAAGATACATTTTAACTTAAATTTTAGGTACATCTAGGAAGTGGTATTTAATTTAAGACCGCGGTTGTCTCAATTCTAGTATCAATTACAGAATACAGACACCACAATAACACAGGTTATCAGGCAAAAATTCCATACATCTCTAAGACATTAGCTGATGACCACGCTTTCAGAGTTTGGAAATGTCTACCTCCCGCTTTTCCCCAATAATTACAGCTACCATAGACAAATCCCACATACAGACCCAAATTACGCATGAGAGCAGATGACCTCGAAGTTCAGTCCTTTAAACATAACTACCTTACTCCTCACCTTGCCTAGTATGCTTCATTATAGTTCTGCCAAGTTTTTTTTTCTTCTCACATAACCTGGATCCAACCAACCTCTGGGCTGAAGAACCAACAGACGCCCAAGTGGTAAGATTAAAAAATATGTCACCTCAAATAAACCACATACCGATTTTGCACTGGGTTCCTCCTTTATATATAGCCACGAGGAGAGTTCGATCCCTATCTCAGTCATCCTGGAAGTGGCTTTTCCGTGTTTTCCAACTTATACACCAGGCAAACTCTGGGTAGGGGTAGAGGTTGTTCCGGTCTTAAGGCTACAACCACCTCCCCCAATCTGAACCCCAATTACTAATACAGACACCATAATAAAACAGGTTATTACACACACAAAAATCCACATACACCCCAAGTACACGGGGTAACATACCACGATGTCGCAAAGCCCCTAAATTAATCAACAACGATAACACTAACCTCATCCTCCCTAGTCATAAACAGCATAGCAGAAGGTCTAAAAGGAGTATGGGAATTAAGCATTTGTTCTAGAGAGAGCGGTCAGTATCCCCTCTATCATTGTATGTTCTCCTGATACATGCACACGTTCACTGTGATGAATAAACCCATTGAAATATATATAAGACCAGCTCGTGGTGTAATGAATGATCAGTCCCGGGTTTGATTCCTGGTTCTACCAAGAAATTATATTCTGACTGAGGGCTGAAACGGAAGAGGGGCCCACTCAGCCTCGTGAGGATAACTGGGTAGCGCATGAGTTCGATTCCCTCCTCAGGCATCCTTGAAGTGCATTTCTGTTACACAGTTTTAGCCCTCAATTACAAATTACATAAACTGATAAAATCATCACATTGATACAGGTTATTAGACAGCTTTCACACACACACACACTGGCTGCATGAGTACGCTGTCGCAAAGACTGTAATAAATCAACACATCAACAACAAATCAAAACATGAATGAAGATGAATAAAACTAGCTAGGCATGGATGTGGAAGGAAGCGGCTGTGGTCTATTAGAAGATACCGTCCTAGCATTTACTCGGAGTTGAAAATGATAGGAGTTGATTATTTAATCTTGTTAGTTGTTTCCAAACTGGAGGTCAGTTACTACCCTCCATGTTATGTTAGCCAGAATCAGCTACTTACTGCGTGTAAATCAAGGCAGTAGAATGGTACTTAGGGCAAGAGTCCTTAACACGATGTGATATGCTTGAGAGTTTACAGTAAACTAATATTAAATTCAACCCAGGTCTTTCTTTATATACTAAATCCCCTTGGCTTTATCCCCTCCCAGGTCAGGTACCCTTAGTTGGAGATCCGATACTACCCCATGTATCATGTTAGCCGGAATCAGATACTGTATAGCCTAATATTGGGTAGTACAATGGAGCCTAGAATGCTTAACATGAAGTGACCTGCTTGACAGTTAACAGTAAACTGTTGATTGACGCCTCATTCTACCCCAGAATTTTGCTTTTCTACAACTTCACGTTCATACTAATATTACTAAGACAGACTGGTTTCGATTACTGTTTAATCCATGAGAGATTTTGTAGGTGGAATGCTATGTCAAGGAGGTCCTATGGTTCATGATCACGAGATTAACAGCTGTGTAAACCACAAACTTTGTTTATTTTTTCATATACTGGTGCGCGCCTCTTACAAGTGCGGTATTCTTCCTGCACGCGATTGCCTTCAACTGAACACTCTTAAATACTTCTGCGACCCTAATACAAACAAGCAACGATTTGCTCCTAACAGTATGTTGCTATTAATTAATTTTAAAAAAATTGTCAACAGCTCTGTTTAGTAAACTATACAATGGCCTAGATAATAACAATAATAATAATAATAATAATAATAATAAATACATATCTTTATTGCATCGTATTGAAAATGAAAATCCACAGCCTGCTTCCAGTTTCCGACCGGGTCAGGAATGGAATGAATGAAGCCCCCATCTAGCGGCGAGGATATGAAGTGTGCCGGCTGCCGAAGCCTGTCGCACTCCTCTGGGGGCAATGATTAAATGAATGACAGATGAAATGAAATGATAGTGAAGAGTGTTGCTGGAATGAAATTGTGACAGGGAAAACCGGAGTACCCGGAGAAAAACCTGTCTGCCTCCGTTATGTCCAGCACAGATCTCACATGGAGTGACCGGGATTTGAACCACGGACCCAGCGGTGAGAGGCCGGCGTGCTGCCGCCTAAGCCACGGAGGCTCTTATTGCATCGTATTAATTATACAAAAAAAAAGAATAATAATATGATGTTTAAGGTGAATACTATTCAAAACCCCACTTCTCCGAGTAAAACACCCACCCCCTTTCAAGCCCTCACCCGAAGATAATATCTGAGAAAACTTCTTGTTAGCAGAAACAACACACAAAAAAACTTTTGACTGCCAAAATGAGACTACAGTATTGTGATTGAATCTGAACATGTATTATTTTAGAGTACTGAATCAGCTACTTACAATGCTAGCCTAGAATGGTTATCACGATGTGATCAACTTGGTAGTTCACAACAAACTAACAGTACTCAAGCAAGGTCATCCCTTATATCCTAATATACCCTGGGCTTGAACTCCTGCTAGAAGAAATGCATTAATCTGATAATTATTTTATACGGTGCAGCGTTTCAATACAACATAGAAATTACACTTCACAAACTGGAGACGCTCTTCTTACTTGGATACCCAATGACCGTTGGTGTCGGAAAATAACAAGAGGTGACCAAGGGAGGTCGACAGGAAGGAGCCCGGCACAAGTAAGTGGAGGTATGCCAAACTCAGCTTGGGTCCTCAACCCATGTCCTACAAGTTGTGAGCCCTGGGGGAAGTTTGTAGTTTTACGTGACCGTTAATCTTACGATTGTAAGACACAGGGCCTCCTTTTACGTGGAATCAGAACCACAGGACACGGCATTTTACTTTGAAAGTCTGACATGTGCTGATCGGGAATTGAACCCCGTCCGCCGAGGTGAGAGGCTAACAGCTTGACCGCTGCGCCACAGCGCCCTTTAAGTTATATATTAACAAGAGTAAACTACTTATTATGTAATGTTGCGCAGCGTTTATAGTATAAGATACTTACCAGCACAGCAACTATCTCCAGATGGTCCTTTGACAAGGTCACTTCACTACCTCACACTAGAGTTGAATTTGCTAAATTATCGCTGTTTATAAATTTCGCTGAATGCTTACCTGCGTATGAGTGATACACCGTTTATATTACATTAACTAGTAATATAGTTAATTTTCAGTTATCAAAGACACTTGATATCATCTCGCATAATGTTTCACACCAATGGATTGCTGTATTATTGTTAAATTGGTTGAAAGGCAAAGATTATAAGAATTATTTACATTATCCGAAAAGATTCTAGGTTGTAAGCCATGAACATGATCTCTGGGTCGACCTTGGGCCACTGGCAGTGCACTGCTCTCTCCCTGCTGACTGGTTACATCTTGTTTGTTGTTACGTAACACGGAAGAGAGCAGTGCACTGCCAGTGGCCCAAGGTCGACCCAGAGATCATGTTCATGGCTTACAACCTAGAATCTTTTCGGATAATGTAAATAATTCTTATAATCTGTGCCATTCAACCAATTTAACAATAATACAGCAATCCATTGGTGTGAAACATTATGCGAGATGATATCAAGTGTCTTTGATAACTGAAAATTAACTATATTACTAGTTAATGTAATATAAACGGTGTATCACTCATACGCAGGTAAGCATTCAGCGAAATTTATAAACAGCGATAATTTAGCAAATTCAACTCTAGTGTGAGGTAGTGAAGTGACCTTGTCAAAGGACCATCTGGAGATAGTTGCTGTGCTGGTAAGTATCTTATACTATAAACGCTGCGCAACATTACATAATAAGTAGTTTACTCTTGTTAATATATAACTTAAAGGGCGCTGTGGCGCAGCGGTCAAGCTGTTAGCCTCTCACCTCGGCGGACGGGGTTCAATTCCCGATCAGCACATGTCAGACTTTCAAAGTAAAATGCCGTGTCCTGTGGTTCTGATTCCACGTAAAAGGAGGCCCTGTGTCTTACAATCGTAAGATTAACGGTCACGTAAAACTACAAACTTCCCCCAGGGCTCACAACTTGTAGGACATGGGTTGAGGACCCAAGCTGAGTTTGGCATACCTCCACTTACTTGTGCCGGGCTCCTTCCTGTCGACCTCCCTTGGTCACCTCTTGTTATTTTCCGACACCAACGGTCATTGGGTATCCAAGTAAGAAGAGCGTCTCCAGTTTGTGAAGTGTAATTTCTATGTTGTATTGAAACGCTGCACCGTATAAAATAATTATCAGATTAATGCATTTCTTCTAGCAGGAGTTCAAGCCCAGGGTATATTAGGATATAAGGGATGACCTTGCTTGAGTACCGTTAGTTTGTTGTGAACTACCAAGTTGATCACATCGTGATAACCATTCTAGGCTAGCATTGTAAGTAGCTGATTCAGTACTCTAAAATAATACATGTTCAGATTCAATCACAATACTGTAGTCTCATTTTGGCAGTCAAAAGTTTTTTGTGTGTTGTTTCTGCTAACAAGAAGTTTTCTCAGATATTATCTTCGGGTGAGGGCTTGAAAGGGGGTGGGTGTTTTACTCGGAGAAGTGGGGTTTTGAATAGTATTCACCTTAAACATCATATTATTATTCATTTTTTTTGTATAATTAATACGATGCAATAAGAGCCTCCGTGGCTTAGGCGGCAGCACGCCGGCCTCTCACCGCTGTGTCCGTGGTTCAAATCCCGGTCACTCCATGTGAGATCTGTGCTGGACATAACGGAGGCAGACAGGTTTTTCTCCGGGTACTCCGGTTTTCCCTGTCACAATTTCATTCCAGCAACACTCTTCACTATCATTTCATTTCATCTGTCATTCATTTAATCATTGCCCCCAGAGGAGTGCGACAGGCTTCGGCAGCCGGCACACTTCATATCCTCGCCGCTAGATGGGGGCTTCATTCATTCCATTCCTGACCCGGTCGGAAACTGGAAGCAGGCTGTGGATTTTCATTTTCAATACGATGCAATAAAGATATGTATTTATTATTATTATTATTATTATTATTATTGTTATTATCTAGGCCATTGTATAGTTTACTAAACAGAGCTGTTGACAATTTTTTTTAAATTAATTAATAGCAACATACTGTTAGGAGCAAATCGTTGCTTGTTTGTATTAGGGTCGCAGAAGTATTTAAGAGTGTTCAGTTGAAGGCAATCGCGTGCAGGAAGAATACCGCACTTGTAAGAGGCGCGCACCAGTATATGAAAAAATAAACAAAGTTTGTGGTTTACACAGCTGTTAATCTCGTGATCATGAACCATAGGACCTCCTTGACATAGCATTCCACCTACAAAATCTCTCATGGATTAAACAGTAATCGAAACCAGTCTGTCTTAGTAATATTAGTATGAACGTGAAGTTGTAGAAAAGCAAAATTCTGGGGTAGAATGAGGCGTCAATCAACAGTTTACTGTTAACTGTCAAGCAGGTCACTTCATGTTAAGCATTCTAGGCTCCATTGTACTACCCAATATTAGGCTATACAGTATCTGATTCCGGCTAACATGATACATGGGGTAGTATCGGATCTCCAACTAAGGGTACCTGACCTGGGAGGGGATAAAGCCAAGGGGATTTAGTATATAAAGAAAGACCTGGGTTGAATTTAATATTAGTTTACTGTAAACTCTCAAGCATATCACATCGTGTTAAGGACTCTTGCCCTAAGTACCATTCTACTGCCTTGATTTACACGCAGTAAGTAGCTGATTCTGGCTAACATAACATGGAGGGTAGTAACTGACCTCCAGTTTGGAAACAACTAACAAGATTAAATAATCAACTCCTATCATTTTCAACTCCGAGTAAATGCTAGGACGGTATCTTCTAATAGACCACAGCCGCTTCCTTCCACATCCATGCCTAGCTAGTTTTATTCATCTTCATTCATGTTTTGATTTGTTGTTGATGTGTTGATTTATTACAGTCTTTGCGACAGCGTACTCATGCAGCCAGTGTGTGTGTGTGTGAAAGCTGTCTAATAACCTGTATCAATGTGATGATTTTATCAGTTTATGTAATTTGTAATTGAGGGCTAAAACTGTGTAACAGAAATGCACTTCAAGGATGCCTGAGGAGGGAATCGAACTCATGCGCTACCCAGTTATCCTCACGAGGCTGAGTGGGCCCCTCTTCCGTTTCAGCCCTCAGTCAGAATATAATTTCTTGGTAGAACCAGGAATCAAACCCGGGACTGATCATTCATTACACCACGAGCTGGTCTTATATATATTTCAATGGGTTTATTCATCACAGTGAACGTGTGCATGTATCAGGAGAACATACAATGATAGAGGGGATACTGACCGCTCTCTCTAGAACAAATGCTTAATTCCCATACTCCTTTTAGACCTTCTGCTATGCTGTTTATGACTAGGGAGGATGAGGTTAGTGTTATCGTTGTTGATTAATTTAGGGGCTTTGCGACATCGTGGTATGTTACCCCGTGTACTTGGGGTGTATGTGGATTTTTGTGTGTGTAATAACCTGTTTTATTATGGTGTCTGTATTAGTAATTGGGGTTCAGATTGGGGGAGGTGGTTGTAGCCTTAAGACCGGAACAACCTCTACCCCTACCCAGAGTTTGCCTGGTGTATAAGTTGGAAAACACGGAAAAGCCACTTCCAGGATGACTGAGATAGGGATCGAACTCTCCTCGTGGCTATATATAAAGGAGGAACCCAGTGCAAAATCGGTATGTGGTTTATTTGAGGTGACATATTTTTTAATCTTACCACTTGGGCGTCTGTTGGTTCTTCAGCCCAGAGGTTGGTTGGATCCAGGTTATGTGAGAAGAAAAAAAAACTTGGCAGAACTATAATGAAGCATACTAGGCAAGGTGAGGAGTAAGGTAGTTATGTTTAAAGGACTGAACTTCGAGGTCATCTGCTCTCATGCGTAATTTGGGTCTGTATGTGGGATTTGTCTATGGTAGCTGTAATTATTGGGGAAAAGCGGGAGGTAGACATTTCCAAACTCTGAAAGCGTGGTCATCAGCTAATGTCTTAGAGATGTATGGAATTTTTGCCTGATAACCTGTGTTATTGTGGTGTCTGTATTCTGTAATTGATACTAGAATTGAGACAACCGCGGTCTTAAATTAAATACCACTTCCTAGATGTACCTAAAATTTAAGTTAAAATGTATCTTTCTCTCTTCCTCAGGTAGATCTGTTATTAAAGAAGAAGCAGCTGTTATCAGAAGACAATGTCTAACATGGAGGAAACTATTCAGAGCTATGCTTGTAAGGAGTGTGGAAAAACTTTCCTCCGTGACTATCATAGGAAGCGTCATGAAGTGTCTTGTGGGCTATTCCATCAGTGCAACACATGTGGGGCCGGATTCGGCAATGCCTATAACGGACGTCGTCATGAAGAGGTTTGTAGTGTAGCGTCACCTGCTAAGAAGGTTAATACTGAACCGACTAAGCATGAATTGCTCGCTATGGTTCCTGATAGTAAAGACCTTTGTGAGTATGAATCCTCTTTCAAGGGTCGATTAAAGTCATATTTTATTAGATGTGAATCGTGCGGTGATTTAAACTCTTATTTGAAAGAGTCAAAAGAGCGAATCATTCATGCTATACAAAGGGAACTATGTGTACACAAGTCTTTAAAGGTTAATATGTTGGCCGAGTGTAGATTTATTCATTTAACTAGTGGTGATATTGCAGACCGCTCCTTCAAAACTCGTAATCAGGCAGTATTTCTTGAAACAGACTTAACTATGCTCTTAGAAACACACTTTAAAAAATTAGCTAGGGAAATGGAGGAATCTCAGCTGAAGGGTAGTAACTGGGCTTTGCTAGCTGTTGATGGGGTCCGTTTAAGGATAAACAAGTATAATCCCTTGCGTGGCAGTACATACATTCCTCTACCCCCTGGTTTGGAAGCGAAAAAAGCCTGCATCAACCCTCGAAACTTAAAAGATGAGAGGTGTTTTATGTATGCTATCTTAGCGAAGTTCATTAAAACAAATGCTCAACGTGTTAGCAAATATAAGGATTTAGAATCAAAATATAATTTTTCATGTGTCTCATTCCCTACATCGCTGGCTGATATCTCAAAATTTGAGAAATCTAATGATATGTCAGTGAATGTGTTTGGGCTTGATGATGATTGTAACCTGTTTCCTCTCAAGGTTGTTGACACAGAACTAGTAGATCATCGCGATCTACTCCTAATTAGTGATGATACTGGTCGACATCACTACGTATTTATCAAAGATTTTGATAAATTGATGGGATATCAACTAACTCATCATCAACATAGGATATATACTTGTAAACGTTGCTTTACGCATTTTGATAACCGGTATGGAAAAAGTGGTCTAGATAAATTAGAAGAACATAGAGAACTGTGTTTTCTGCATGACATTGCAAGGGTTAAAATGCCTACTAAAAAGCCCATTCTACAATTTATCAATGTAGAGAAAATGCTTAGAATGTCTTACGTAATCTATGCTGACTTTGAGAGTATACTCATACCTCATCAAACATGTCTACCTAATCCAGAGATTAGTTACACAGCCACATACCAGAGCCATGTACCTATGAGCTTTGGTGTATATGTAAAACCTTCTGCAGCTGTAGCTCACTTAGAGACTAACCTTCCAAGGGAACCTTATATTTATCGTGGTCCTGACGCTGCAGAGAAGTTTATGGAATATTTAATATCCATAGCTAGCGAAATCAATCGCCTCTACAGCTTAAATGTTCCGAAGGCTTTAACTGATGATCAAGAAGCAGAGTTTCAGTCATCTGTAACCTGCTATTTGTGTCATAAGGAGTTCCCTGAGAATGACTGGAAGGTTCGAGATCATTGCCATCTTACAGGTGTATACCGTGGAAGCGCTCATAATACCTGTAATTTGAGATGCAAAACACGGAACCCTATCCCTGTATTCTTACATAACCTTAGCGGCTTTGATTCTCATTTCATTGTGAAACAGTTGGGGTGTACTGCGGAGAGAGTAGAAGTTATTCCCAACTCAGAAGAAAACTACCTCTCATTTACCAAACATGTTGGTAATGTGAAGCTTAGATTTCTGGATACGTTTCGCTTCATGCCAAGCAGTTTATCAAAATTAGTGGGCAATCTAACATCATACCCTGAGACGAGTAAGTACTTTGGGGTGGAAAATTCAGCACTAATGACCCGAAAAGGTGTATATCCTTATGATTACGTGGACTCTTGGGAAAAATTAAACAAAGAAAGCTTACCACCTAAGGAGGAGTTCTTTAACAGATTAAATCAGGAAGACATCAGTGTAGAAGACTATGAACATGCATTACATGTGTGGAAACAATTCCAAATTAAAAGTTTAGGTGAATATAGCGACCTTTACCTAACATCTGATGTACTCCTTCTCGCAGACGTGTTTGAAACATTCAGAAATAAAACACTTGAAACTCATAAAGTCGATCCTGCACACTATTTTACTTCTCCAGGTCTTACGTGGGATGCCATGCTCTTATATACAGGTACTCAGCTCGAGTTACTACAGGATTACGATCAGATTCTAATGATAGAATCAGGAATACGTGGAGGATTATGCCAGGTTTCTCATCGATATGCTGAAGCTAATAATAAATGCATGGAGAATTTCGATTCAGAGAAGCCGTCTCAATTTATTACCTACGATGATGCAAACAACCAATACGGCTGGGCAATGTGTCATCGCCTCCCTTACGGAGGATTTAAGTGGGTCTCTCCAGACAGCATTGATCTGGATACACTAAAGGAAGATGATTCTCTCGGTTACATCTTAGAAGTAGACGTTGATTATCCTTCTGAACTTCATGATCTACACGATGATTTACCCTTTCTACCAGAGTGTAAACAGCCAAAGGAAACATCTTTAAAGAAACTAATCCCCCATCTTGGAAATCGAAGGCGTTACGTAGTTCACTATATGGCTCTTAAACAAGCTCTGGATCATGGATTAAAATTAATTAAGATTCACCGCGCGTTAAGCTTTAAACAGCTACCTTGGTTAAAGTCATACGTTGAATTTAATAATAATCTACGGAAACAGGCTAAAAATGATTTCGAGAAGGATTTGTATAAATTGTTCAATAATGCAATGTTTGGGAAAACTATGGAAAATATTCGTAATAGATTAGACATACGCCTTGTTACTGACAGTAAGATGGCAGAAAAGCTGATAGCTAAACCAACATTTATAGACAGAACAATTTACGGCCCTGATCTAGCTGCTTTTCATATGGCTAAACGTAGCATTGTGTTCGATAAGCCTATATATATTGGTATGTGCGTGTTGGATATTTCAAAAACTTTGATGTATTCCCACCACTATAATGTACTGCTTCCTTATTATGGGGTTGAAAATATTAAACTCGCATACATGGACACGGATTCCTTCATATATTTAGTAAAGACCGAAGATGTATACCAAGACAAGTTGTGTTTCCTAGAGCATTTGGATACGTCTGACTACCCCAATAATCATATATGTTATTCTGTAAAGAACAAAAAGGCGTTGGGAAAATTTAAAGATGAAGCTTGTGCGCACATTATTAGAAAATTTGTCGGTCTCAGAGCTAAGATGTATGCCCTAGACATCGATGGAGTAGAAGTAAAGAAGATTAGAGGTATTAGCAGGGGTGTTGTTAGGAAATGTATCAGTTTTCAAGATTATAAGGACTGCCTTATGACAAAAATGGTAAAGAGAATACCAATGAATGTTATCATGTCGAAGCATCATGAAATATCGTCAGTACAACTAAACAAGATCGCCTTGTGTCCAGATGATGACAAGAGAGTGATTGCCGCTGATGGAATAGCTACACATGCACATGGGCATTACGCAATCACTGAATCTGTTTAATTTATCTACGACTAAAAGAATCCTAGCAATAGGAAACATCTATCAACAATTTTTTCAAATAAAATCGTTTTTTTTTTTTTTGAAGTTTACAAGTATGCAATGTTCTCCATAAGTATTAGCAGCAGAGCCTATAACATGTGTTTGTTGTATGTAAAACAGCCTCTGGCGTGAGATTAATTTCTTCGTAAGCCTATATATATATAAATATATGACTGATATGGCCTCTGGCGTGAGATTAATTTCTTCGTAAGCCTATGTATATATATATATATATATATATATATATATATATATATTTATATATATATGACTGATATGGCCTCTGGCGTGAGATTAATTTCTCCGTAAACCTGTGTATGTCTGGTAAGGTCTCTAGCGTGAGATTAATTTCTTCATAAGCCTACAGGTGTGTGTGTGCTGAAGGGCTTTGGTGCTTAAGGCTAATGGAATACAATGGCAAAAAATTATCTTATGTTAAGTAAATATAGGGTTGATAGGTGTTAACTCTGCCTCTAGGGGAGGAGGAAGTGTGTCCCCTAGAGCCGGTCTCAAGCCCGGAGAAAAGAGGAGAGACATCTACATCCAGAACTTGCTCCTTAAGCTGAACTATAATGCGCGGTGCCCTTCACGAAGGGAGAGTAGACCTCTGAGACATATTCATCATTCGAGCTTGCAAACCTCGTTGATATGTCAATGATGAGAGTTTACGTATAGCATTTTTAGTTAACTTACTGGAGTTTTCGTGTTTTTTTTTTTTTTTTTTTGTAAAGATTTAGCTTCTGTATACTTAACTATAATGCGCGGTGCCCTTTACGAAGGGAGAGTAGACCTTTGAGGTGTATTCGTCATCCAAGTTTGCAAAGCTTGTTGATACACCTGTGATAAGAGTTTACGTATAGCATTTGTAGTTAACTTTACAGGAGTTTGACTTCAAGGGCATACCCCAAGCTTTGACTGGTTTGATGTTAGAGCCCTCACAGAGGGTAGTAGAGTACTGGCTACATCTCCATAAGACAAGGCTCCAACCCTTGCTGTGATGTTAATGGCGGTTTCTACCTTCTAACGTCCTGGTCGGCTTGAAGTATGTACTCTCACGTACAGTGTTAACCAACATAACCGCTAGCATAATGGTAGGAGGATTTGCCTATTAAAGTAGGAAATTGGGGAGAGCATAGGAGGTTAAGGGCATCCGGCCAGCCTGCTCAAGTCCTCTAACATAAGGGAGTTGTCTATAAAACACTGCCCCAGTTTCATGAAAGTAGGCGATTGGAAAGAACATAGGTAGTGAAGGGCATCCAGCCAGCCTCGTCAAGTTCTCCAACATAAGGGAGTTTCACCTGGCAGCCTTTTTTTGTAAAGATTTAGCTTCTGTATACTTAACTATAATGCGCGGTGCCCTTTACGAAGGGAGAGTAGACCTTTGAGGTGTATTCGTCATCCAAGTTTGCAAAGCTTGTTGATACACCTGTGATAAGAGTTTACGTATAGCATTTGTAGTTAACTTTACAGGAGTTTGATTTCAAGGACATACCCCAAGCTTTGACTGGTTTGATGTTAGAGCCCTCACAGAGGGTAGTAGAGTACTGGCTACATCTCCATAAGACAAGGCTCCAACCCTTGCTGTGATGTTAATGGCGGTTTCTACCTTCTAACGTCCTGGTCGGCTTGAAGTATGTACTCTCACGTACAGTGTTAACCAACATAACCGCTAGCATAATGGTAGGAGGATTTGCCTATTAAAGTAGGAAATTGGGGAGAGCATAGGAGGTTAAGGGCATCCGGCCAGCCTGCTCAAGTCCTCTAACATAAGGGAGTTGTCTATAAAACACAGCCCCAGTTTCATGAAAGTAGGCGATTGGAAAGAACATAGGTAGTGAAGGGCATCCAGCCAGCCTCGTCAAGTTCTCCAACATAAGGGAGTTTCACCTGGCAGCCATCTTGCGCAATAGCCTCTGTACCAGTCATCTCAAGTCCTCTAGAGTTGCGTGCAGTGGCCATCTTGCCCACTAGCCCATGTGCCAGCTCCCAAGAGTTAGTTCCATAAGAGACCATGTATAGCGGCCATCTTGCCCATTAGCCCCTGTGCCAGCTCCGGCCTATTGCACCTACTTATAACAGTAAGGAGAGTATGTTTTGTATAGGTTTTAATTGGTATTATGGTTTATGTCGAGCTGGGGAGTGAATTTGATTTAGCTTAAAGTGTAGTTTTAGATCTGTTCCGCTGACAGGTTCAAATGGAGACTCCAGCTTTGTTAAATATCTGTATTTTAAATATTTAATTAAATATATTGATAAAGAGGATGCCTCCATTTTAACTTGTCTGTCGCAAGAGATTAATAAATTTATGTTCTTGCCTTTGAACAGCAAGTATGTAGGTCAATATTAGCAATATTGAAGTATGATTTGAGCATCCCAAGTAACGCTTCTTTGAACCCAAAACATTCATGCAAATTCAGGGTTGCTGGATTCAATTTATTATCAGGGAGTCGTCCTTTGTGTTATGTGAGATATATACAGTGGCGGATCCAGGCCTTGCGGGGCCCTGGGCGATATGATAAGGTGGGGCCGACAACAATAGGTAATAATAAAAAAATCAAATCAAATGGAAAATAGTTTTGCAATAATAATAAAATAAAGAATAGTTACCATACTTTGAATACACTACAGTACATTATTTTAAGAAAATGAAAGAAACCTTTATGTCCCCTTGATGAAGATTATGTAAACTATGAAATATTAAAATATCACTTTGCGACTTCTTTTCCCGGCTTAAGTCTTATATTATTTCACTGAAATCTAAACTTGCTAAACGGTCACGGGAGGGCATAGCTGCACTGAAAAGAAGACTATGAATTATAACTTAGTTTGAAAAGATTGAAACGTATAATTTATTAATTAATTAAATTTTAAAAATCCTTGGCGCGGGGCCCCCAGACCGCGGAGCCCTGGGCAGTCGCTCTCCCCTAGATCCGCCCCTGGATATATATATATTGTGAAATTAATAAAAACATCGACACCGCTAGGCTCCCAAGTACAGGCTTCATAAATGTAACGGCAGACAGTAAATTACAAGACAAATATAATTGATTTATTGTATGCCAATGTAATGGTTGATATACCTATAGGTAGTATTTTATTCCCACACGTTATTTGCAATATTTTTCAACATGTAGGATGCCAATGTCTAAGCTTACATGGAGGGATTTTTTCATCAATTGATTCTGTAATAAGACCACCTTGTGGTGTGGTTGCTGCCACTCCTGAGGTCCTGGGCTAGTTTCCAAGCTTGATTAAGCAATTTAATTCTGGTCTGACTGTTGGAACGGTGCACACTCATCTTTGTGAGGCAGAACTGAGAAGAGGTAGGTTCGATTCTCACCTCGGCCATCCAAGAAGTGGTTTTCCAAGGTTTCCCCACTTCCTTTCCAGGCTAACGCTGGGATGGTTCCCAACTTAAGGCTACGGCTGCCTCCTTTCCAGTCCTCACCTGAATTACAGGAAGTATACACACTACTACAGATACCACAATAACACAGATTATCATACAAATCATACACTCCCCCAGGGGCTCACATCTAATGGGACGTGGGTTGGCGACAATGGGGCCCCAGCTGAGTCCCGCATTGCTTCCACTTACTTGTGCCGGGCTCCTCTCTGTCTTCTTGCCTGTCGACCTCACTTGGTCAACTCTTGTTCTCTTCCGACCCCCGCGGTATTAGGGTATCCGAGGCCTAGGGAGTCTATTCCTTTCCCGCCTTAATTGGCCCTTGTCTCATCTTTTCTGATGCCCTCCTCCTGCGAGGGGTCTGCCTTCTTTTTCTTTTCTTGTTATCTCCTGCCTTCTGCTCAAGGCCCTCAAGGGGCAGGGTGTATGTAGCCCCACCACCTTTGGTGCACCCTGGATATTGCTACACCCTCAGGGGCTCACGGCTGGTGAGTTCGGGAGATGGCGACCCCGAGGGATTCCTGAGCTGGGTCGGTTTTTCCCCTTTCTTTCATTGCCTCTGGGGCCTTTCGTGGCTCTCCTTCCTTCCAAGTGTCTCGATCCTCATTCTTCGAGAGTTTGAGGGCATTTCTTTTCCTCCTGTCCTTTGTTTGCCTTATTCTCCTTTTGTTTTCCATTTCTTCTTCTAGTAGCCTATATAAGTTTGTAGTTAGTTTCATTTATAGTTTACATTTGATTTTCATCTTCACGATCACCCAAACCATTAGGGGCCGATAACCAAGATGTTAGGCCCGTTAAAACAACAAATATCAACAAATCATACACACTTCCAAATACATGGGGCTAAATGAATATGTTATCGAAAGCCCTAAATGAATTAATATCAAAAACACAATGATTCTTTTAAAATGTAGTTAACTTATAGTAGGTGCAAACATACACATATCAGCAAATTCAAGTTCCCCGTTTCAAGCATTAAGTTACACATTTATTAAGTTTACTGTTTCAACATACACACTGGTATGTGTTGTAGGAATTTGTGGTTCATCGGTGTCAGCCATTACATCAAGGAGGAACTAGGTCCATTATTATGTGCAGGACCCTACTGTTATACTTTGGCAAGAAAGAAGAAAGGAACATGCCTCAACACATACTTTTAGGAGGACCAGATTTGATTACTGTATTTTTGCTAAGTTTGATCTTGGCTCTTGCTGTTATCTTCTCTTCATTGACAACTTTTTAAATAAAACATGATGAATTCTAGCAGTATTGAGTGATTTTCTTTTGTTTCATTGAAAGTCCTATTTCTCCCTTCCCCTTAACAGCACGTCATGGAATGTACTGTATTAGTGTGTGATGATAATTTTTAGTGTAGCCTACTTACTGCATTTCACCCTTCAAAATTTTTAACTGGATATATTTTAAAGGGCATATGAAATGAACTACTGTATAGATATTTTGTGATATCCAATTCTTTTTCTGTCCCCTAATGTATTTGGCACTAATTACACTAACAATTTTAGTGTGATGAGGATCTGGTTACACCACCTGTTCCTTAGCATTCTCTCTTAAAATTTTACTGTTATTGCTAACAGCATCAAGCATTTTAAAATATGAATTTTCTCCCTTCCCAGTACTTTTCCTTTGTAGTTTTTTCTAATAACTAATTGGTTATAGGCCTACTTGGGCCATTTTCAAGCTGAGTAATAATATGCTGCAGGCCTTGTAGTAGCCTAATTTTTGTCACCAATGAAATATGCTCCAATTGCAACTGAAAGAAATTTAAACATGTATATTAGTGATGAGGTTATGTCCTAAATGCTGTGATTGTTCATTTCAAAGTTCTGGAATTCACAATTTCCCACTTTGTTATTATTTTTATTAATTTTTTCTGTTATTGGTATTTTGAATGTGATTTATTTCTTGTAGATCATATTATTATCTCCACACTTAAAAACGTGCCATAAGTATTGGGAGATTGTGATTTTCGGAACATTGAAGTGGGCAGAGCATTTAGGACGAGAATATTTAGCGGAACGAGGGGAAGGGGCAGGGTGGAGGGGAGGGGGCGGGAGGGTTAGTGTTTACGAGATCTGCTCATAGGTGGCGCTACCAGTCGACGTGTTGCTAGTACATCAGTCAACCACCAGACAGCGCTGAAGTCTTAGGTACCAAGAATTAGCATGGCTGTTGGCCATCTGTAGTAGTAGGTAATCTGTGGGACTGCAGACGATCAATTTTCAAGTAGTTCCTACTTTTGCCGCCAAACGCCACCGTCAACGACCAACTAGTTTAGAAATTAGTTATCAGATGCCACCGTAGTCGGCTCCTGACGACGAACGTAGGGACCTAAAAATGTTAGTCAAATGTTTAACCTACATTAATTTAGCTTCACACATGTGTAATTAGTGGAAGGCTCTTTAACATGCCATAAATCTGTCACATGGGTCCGCCGCGTCGGCTTTACTTCCCCTCCAAAGGAAGATAAACTGAGGGATTTTTAACGTTTTTAAAAATCCGACGACTTCAGCCGGGTTTGAACCCGCGATCTTGGGCATAGAAGCTCAGCATGCTACCAACTACGCCACCGAAGCCGCTCAATACAAAAGTAACAAAAATAAAATGAATAACAAGAAGTTCCGTGAAGAACTATACAGCCTACTTTTCATGCCAATTATTATTCTACAGTATATGAACTTATCTAGAATAATGACGAAATTAAGTTGGTAATATCGAAATATCTAATTAGTTCAAAATATACCTGGTATAATGTAGCCTAATAGAGCACTACATTTGGCAGCCCTGGTGATTGAATATATTCTTAGTTCCATCTCTTAAGGTACAGAATACAAAATTTGGTTGAAGTCCAATGGACGTTACATGCAGTTAGACACTGGATCTATCAGCACGCGTAAAAGCATGTTGCCAACAATACCATGCGTGTGCTGGTCATAAATAATCTGAAATATTATGATATTTTGTTGTGCCAATTTTGGATGAAATCCATTTGTTAGTATAGAAGTTACATGTATTTTAAAATTGGACATATCAGCAGGCATAGAATCATGTTGGCAGCACTGCCTTGTATTAATTATTCCAAATTAATCTAGAATGTCAGGTGCTATACGTGTGCAAAGTATAGAGCTGTTGGCTTGCATACTTTCTGGTATATTGATATTAGGGTAAAAAAATATATACAGCATTTATTTATTAACAGTTGGCAGCCCTGATTGCTCTTAACAATACTTATAGTCATATCTGTTATGGTACACATAGCACATACGGAATTTGGTTGAAATCCAACTGATAGTATAGTTACATGTATTAAAAAATTGGTACTATCTGCAGGCTTATAATTATGTTGGTAGAACTGACGTATATAATTTGCTCCAAATTAATCTAAAATGTCAGAATATACGTGTGAATAGTTTAAAGCTGTTGGCTTGCATACTTTCTGATATATTGGTATTTGGATAAAAAAAAATAGTGAGAGAGCAATTATTAACAGTTGGCAGCCCTGTTGGCTCTTAAGAATACGCTCAGTCATATATGTTTATGTACATATATTGCATACAAAATTTGGTTAAAATCCAATTAATAGTGTAGAAGTTATATGCATTTAAATATTGGACCTATCAGAAGGCTTAAAATTATTTTGGCAACACTGTCATTGTTGGCCTCCTGGAAATTAAACTGAAATAATATTATCTGCATGTGTGCCTATTTTGGAATAGCTCCCATGCATACCTTGCAAGATATCCAACATGGAGCTCAAATTTCTAGTGCGTTTTTTCAGCAGTTGGTAGCACTGACATCATTTTCAAATATGGACGTGAGATATTCCGGTGCACATCTTTACTCATACTAAATTTGGTTTTGATTGCTGCAGCCGTTTAGGAGTTGATAGGGGGGGGGACACACACACAGCCAGCCAGACAGACACACATTTTCCCGTATCGATCTCATAAGTCTACTTTTTCCTCATTTTTGCAAAATGTGAAAAGTAGGCTAAAAATTACAGGAGTTATCACTAAAACGCCGCAGCCTTGTATGATGAACAACCACCATTTTGAATTTTGACAAAAATAAAATTGAAATGAATATAATGCTTTTTTCATGTGAAATAATACCAGTGTTTCATGTGCACGAAATTTCATATCCATAACTGTTGTGGTTACCCGGCCGAAGTCGTCGGTTTTTTTAAGAGCGTTAAAAATCGCCAGTATGCCTTCCTTTGGAGGGGAAGTAAAGGCGGCGGTCCCATGTCATAGATTTATGGCAGGTTAAATAACCTTCCACTAATTACACCTGTGCGAAGCTGAATTTTATATAGGTTAAACATTCGACAAACGCTCTTAGGTTCCGACGTTCGTCGCCAGTAACCGACTTCGGTGGCATCTGGTAAAGAAGTTCTGCACTACAGTAGTAGTCGTTGACATTGGCGGCAAGAGTAGGAACTATTTGAAAAAATTCAATCTCAGTCCTCACTTGAATTGAAAACAGATAACACACACTAATACAGCCATCACAATTAACACCGGTTATCAGACAGATTCTACACACACCCAAATTATACGGAGCTACATGACCGCGTTGTCGCAGCCCCTAAACTAAGGAACCAACCAACTGTTGTGATTTTGAAGGGGAAAAAAGAGATAATTGATAAAATTTTACCATGGTAACCTGTACCTGACCCCTTTAGTATCTAAATCTAGATGGAGAGTTCTTTTAATATCGCTTATCCTCTCATATTGGCGTCACCGACGGACTTTGCGATGGATCATTCCTCTACCGTCACAAGGACGGTGTCTGGGAGCTGAACACCCTTTGACAGCAGATACAACTGGGGATGGTGACAGGGGACCGCTAACTTGAGTCTAATTAAGGAAGGGTCAGAGAAGTCAGCCGTGGACCTGTTAAATGGAACTGTCCCGGCATTTACTCGGTGGTGAAAATGGGGAAACCCTCACAATGGTATCCTCATCTTGTCGTGATGTGAGGGCTTGAGAGCCCAAATGATCCTGCGAGCTATGCCGGCGGGAGCGTGAGTTCCTGGTAGGGCCTCCCATGCCAGACAGGTCAAAGGTCATGGGTCAGACAAAGAGGGATACCCAGGTCCTCCAGGTTGGGGGTTGATCATGGGGCTAACAACCCCATACCGAAAAAATAGTCTGTTATGAAACTCCAATACAATAATAGCCGGACTGATGATAATGATAAACGACCTATGCAAGAAAGAGGAAAATGTAAACGGAAAAATGATATGTACATAGTAACCTGGAATGTGAGAACATTGAACAAACCTGGAGCGTTGAAAGGCCTTAAGGAAGAGATGGAGAAATATAGTATAGGAGTGGCAGCGATCCAAGAGATCAAATGGAGAGGAGATGGTATATTGAGAAGTGATAACCATACAATAATGTATAGTGGAGGCGACAGTGGAAGAATAGGTGGCACAGGTTTCCTCGTGGATAATAGATATAAAACAGCAGTACTGAATTTTAAGCCTGTAAAAGAAGGGATATGTACTTTGAGAATGAAGGCACGATTCTTTAATATCACCTTTATATGTGTATATGCCCCCACAGAAGAGGATGAGGATGAGGTGAAAGACACGTTCTACAGTCAGCTTGAACAGGAACTCGAGGGTATAGCAAGGCAAGATGTAAAAATCGTGTTAAATGATTTCAATGCGAAGGTGGGAAAAGAAGAAGCATTTAGAGAGACGGTAGGAAAGGAAAGTCTGCATGAGGTATCAAATAATAATGGACAGAGACTCATCGACTTTGCCATGGGAAATGATTGTGAAAAGTACATGGCTTCAGAGAAAGAATATAAGGAAAGTAACGTGGTGCTCACCAGATGGAACCACATTCAACCAAATTGGCCATGTGGTAATTGATAGAAGACGCGCATCTGATATACTCGAAGTTGATAGTTGTAGACGAGCGGATTGTGACTCTGACCATTTCATGGTAAGGGTAAAATATAGACAGCATATAGCAGTGTACAGATCTGGAAAGATGAGGAAAGACCCTAGAAGGTATAATGTCTTAAAACTAAAAGAAAAGGAAACTGCCGAACAATATGAAACACATTTACGGAAGAAGTTGGAGACTAAACAAAATTGGGATTTAGAGGGAGTAGAAGGAAAATGGAGTATAATGAGGGACGCACTACACGAAGCTGCAGAAGAAGTACTGGGGACAGAAGACAGGATTAAAAGACAAATCTGGTTCGATGAAGAATGTAAAATAGCTATAATGGAGAGGAATGCTGCAAGGGAGAAAATGATAAGTAGACCAACGAGAAACAATACAGAAGAACATAAAAAGAAAAGGAAAGAGGCAGATAGAATTTGTAGAAGAAAGAAACGGGAATCAGAGAAGAAATGGATTGAAGAGCTAGAAGAAGAATACAATAATCAAGAAGTAAGAAAGTACTATAAACGAATACAGGAAGTGATCAAGGGCTTTCAACCCCGAGCAGGTTTCTGCAGAGATAAAGAAGGAAATTTCATAGGAGGAGAAGAACAGATTTTAGATCGATGGGCTGAATATTTCAGCGAGCTGCTCAATGCTACTGCAGAGACGATATTGCTAGAACAGGAGGGTCATGAGAATAACCAACCATGGTGCAAGGATAACACTGATGCAAGGCCAGTACCCGTGCCGACGCTGGAGGAAGTTAGTTTTGCAATTTAAAAGCTTGAGGAATAACAAAGCCCCAGGGGGTAATAATATTTCAGCAGAGATGATTAAGTGTTGTGGGAGAAGGAGGTGATGCCAGAACAGTGGAACACAGCCATTATTTGCCCAATCCATAAGAAGAATGGTAAATCAAAGTGTGAAAATTATCGTGGCATAGCACTGCTTAGTGTGGTCTATAAAATCCTAGCCAAGGTAATGGCTATGAGACATACACCTCTTGTTGAAGAGAGACTTGGAGAATACCAGTGTGGATTCCGACAGGGTAGATCGACGACGGACCATATCTTCACAATAAGGCAAATAATGGAAAAGTGTTACGAATATAATGTGGATGTGCACCAACTATATGTGGATTTCAAACAGGCTTATGATAGTGTAAAAAGGAAAACTCTGTATCAGACCTTGATGGACATGGGATTCCCACCCAAACTAATCAGATTGGTGCAAATGACTCTTACTGACACAAAATGTCGAGTTAAAGTTGGAGGAAGACTCTCAAAAGTTTTTGAGGTAAACCAAGGCTTACGACAGGGAGACGTACTGTCCACGCTGCTGTTCAATATAGTACTTGAGAGAATAATGAGGAAGATAGATATCAGTAATCCAGGAGGCACGCTGTTAAACCGTATGAGCCAAAATCTAGCGTATGCTGATGATGTAGGTATGCTGTCACGAAGACTGAAAGATCTTGAAGAAGGGTTGGGACGGTTAGAAAAAGAATCAGAAGAAGTAGGATTACGAGTGAACTACTACATAACTCAATATTTATTATTATCTAGGAGAAATACTGCGGAGAAAGATAAATATATAAATTTATGTATAAACCTAAATGGGGTGAATTTTCAGAGGTGTAAAAGTTTCAAGTATTTGGGAGTACTGTGCCCGTTTAGACCGGAGTCCGCACGACCACATATGCATTTTACCAATAATCAGTCAGCACGAGAGTCAAAATATCCCGGAGCGCCAGATGGGTTAAAGCTAATCGCAAAAACGACATCAAATGAAACAAGTAGTTCCGTGAAGAACTATACAGCCTATTTTCATACATCCTACTTATGTTAATTGCCACTGTCAACATACACAATTTCTGTTTGATTGCAATTCGTAGGTATTGAGAACCGACTAAATATTTCGGATGGTCGCCATGTTGGATTTTATATATGTAGGTCCTAGAGTTATGTACTGTTACATGCATATTATTGTGAACGTGTAGTATTCAAACTTCAATCGCATAATTAGGACACAAGAAAAAAACAAGGAGATTTTAAAATTTTGCACAGCTGCCATCTTGAGGTTATGGAAACAATTGAAATAAATTAGATGCCAGTGGATTAACATTCGTATAAGGATTTACAGTACCAAGTTTCACTGCATGCGGATGGTTAAATTGCGAGAAACGTCCATGTGAATATTTATAATTCGCGTCACCGCCATGTTGGATTTGTGATCACCAGGTTATTTAAAGTCCTATAGGTGAACTAAAGTTCATAGCCCCTATGAACATTAAAAAATGCAGTTTGATTGCTAAAATAGATTCGTAGATATTCAGTATCGTCTAAATATTTCGGATGGTCGCCATGTTGGATTGTTAAATGTATAGGCCATAGAGTCATGTACCATTAAAGGAAAATTATTGCGTAGGTTCATTATTCAAACTTTCACTTCGATCGCATGACTACATCACAAGAAATAAAAACTTAATTTTAAAATTCGCACTGCCGCCATCTTGAGGTTATGTAAACAATTGAACTAAATTAGATACCAGTGGATTACAATGTGTATAAATATTTCCTGTACCAGGTTTCAGTGTGCTTGGAACATTAAATCGCGAGAAAAGTCTATTTAAAATTTTCAAATTCGCTTGGCCGCCATGTTCGTTTTGTAGTTAACCGGTTTTTGAAAGTCTTATAGATGGACTTCCAGTAGTGTCTTTTATCTCCGTACAAAATTTTAGGGAGATACCGCTAATAGTTTCAGAGATATAGAATGCCGGTGAAATATTTCGCACATCCGCCATCTTGTGATTATGTGAACAATTGAACGAAGTTAGATGTCGGTGCATTACAATGTATATAAACATATACTGTACCAAGTTTCATTGCGTTTGGTTGGTCAATTGGCGAGAAACGTCTATTTAAAAGTCGCAAATTCGCTTGGCCTCCATGTTGGTTTTGTAGTTACCAGGTTTTCAAAAGTCACATAAGTGAACTTATAGTAGTTCCCTCTATCACATTAGAAAATGTCAGGGTAATACCGGTAATAGTTTCGGAGATATTGAATGCTGGTGACATATTTCGCACAGCCGCCATGTTGGATTGGTGAGTCGTAACAAAATTTGAAGGGCACGGTCGAGGTCGCCGGGAATAGTGCTATGAACTTTCCGAGTTTCATTGAAATCGCTCCTGCCGTTTAGATTTTATTAGGGGGGGACACACACACGAATCACACACACACACACACACACACACACACACGGACAAAAGGTGATCTCATAAGCCTATTTTTTCAAAATTGAAAATAGGCTAAAAAATGCTTTACTGGGCATAACACATCATGTAAAATTATCTCATTTTATTTTGAATTTAAAATTGACTGCAAAAATGCTCAAAGCAGCATCACTCACGTGTGGCGATCCACACTCCTATTTACACAATATACAGAAATTTCCCAAACACATTTGACAATTATTTTTTTGGAAACACAAGTCTGATTGTTAGTCCTGTAGACTGTGTTCCAAAATTATTTATGATTAAATCCAGTTCAAATTTAATTGTCTTTACTGGAAGTACTGTAGTTCACTGTTTGAATTTTTACATAATATTAACACTCGTAGAATAAATGTTCATAGAATTTTTAACTTTCACTTATTTTTCCAGTTTCAAAAAATATTGTCAAAAAAAATATTATCATCATTGAATCAACACAAATTATTTACACATATTAATAACATCTGAAAAGTATTTGACCTTGAGCATAGCATCGAAGAACTGTGCGAAGCACAACAAAATTAATTGTTCTTCTGACATTAAATGTTTCGAGAAGTGACTCGATTATGAACTTCAAGTTCCTAACAAGATATATGATTTCCGAATCATCAACTTGATCAATAAATTGTTGAACCATTCAACTATTCGATTCTCCACTTAGAATCATCATTAAGAAAAATATTTATATTTGTGGCCCTTTTAGTAACTTTCACAACTTGCAATTCTTCGACAGAATGCGAAAATAAGAATTATAGCTTCATAATAAATTAATTTAGTTCATGGCACTAGGATTGAAAATATCCTTCAAATTATTCGTGGTTAAAGAATTATTTTTAATTGGCAGTGGCCCATTCTATTATTTGTGTAAGGACACAACATTACTACAACAACGGCAAAGGTCTTCCTCTGAAGAAGAATAAAATACTATCATGACAAATCCGGGTTCTAGCAAAATCAAAGTCTAAATGGAATCCGTAAACAAGGTTGAAATAAGAACTGATGGTTTTAAGAAATAACCTTCGGGTCATTCATACGACGAAATGTGTGGCTCCAATACTCCTTCTATAAACCTGAGCCATCGAACCTGCTATTTGATTGATGCTCGAAAAAATCTCCTCATTCCTGCGACTTAAACATGCGCACCTGGGAATGGCATTTCAACTACTCCACACACATAAATTTTCTTCCCAAAATTTATACAATAAATCAAGCCTCTGCTTGTTATCAACACTGGAAGATTAATAAACTTACAAGTTTATTTTATTTTACCATTCGGTTCAACCCGTGAATTTACCATACTTATGAAAATCTTTATTTCACTTTCGAGTGTATTTACGTCATGATTTTATATAAATACAAAATTATCCTATTTGATACAAATATCATTTGCTTCCCGTTTCATGCCTCTCCGTGTTATCTGAAAAATATACTTTGCTCATTGCAAATATCAACTGTTCAACCAGAACTGAAATGTTGGTCGAATGCGGGCTTGTGCTAACCACTCTCCTTCGGAAAATCTCCTGTTCCAGACTAGAAATGATTAAACTACTTCATAGGCTCTCTCTCAATACATATGATTATTAGAAAATATAATATCCAAAGATTATTTAGAAAAATGATGAAAATTATTATTATTATTATCAGTGGATTATTATTATTATTATTATTATTATTATTATTATTATTATTATTAGTTATATTATTTTAAATATATTTAATTATTATTTCATTATGTGAGAATCCACATGTTCGAATCTTCGAATATGGAAAAAAAATATCCATTCCTCAACAAAAATAATTTAACTCAACCATTACATCGACGGTTTTCCGTGATATCCCTAAAATATGAAATATTCAAATAAATGCTCGAAATGCTCGGTCATCGATCCTAAACTGTTCTGAGTGCTGAAAATACTCAGAATAACTCTAATATGTTTTGCGTAAATCATTGCAAGATTTAAATACGAAGAAAAATAAATGTGTTGGTCATCTGCCGAAAGATAGTTTGTTCCAATTAGCTAGGCATAATATAATTCAAATGTGGCTTACATTTCTTGATGGTTCTGAAGCGTAGTGAACCTGGTCTGTACCAGATTATCCATAGACATGCCCTATCGGACAAGCACGTATAATCCTTGTATCGGCCGCCATTATATACCCACAATCCGTCTAGCAAGACATAGTGGTAGTATCTTTTGACGTTTGAAGTAACTGTTGAATCATTTTAATATTGGCTTCTGTTAACTCCATAACAGTTTGCTTAAATGGAATCAGATCTAAGTGATCTATTCTCAGATATGTCAGTTGTAACATAACTCACGGTAATCTTTTCAGTACAAGAAAACACTGACAGTCTAACCAATCAACGGCTGTTCTGAAGATCGTTCCCTGGGCATGGCTTCACACCATCTACCATGCGCGAAGCAACATGTAGTTTCCCTGCGTAGACTAATGAACAACACCGTGATAGACTGGTCTTCAATGTACTGATAGATCGAAGTGGTTAACAAGTTACAAATATGAAAACTGACTAAAATGGATTTAAATATCCAAGTATTAGGTTATTACTGGACTGTGACAAAGTACTAATTCTAGACAAAGTCTAGCATATTTCCATGTGAAAATAAAAATATTTCACCAGTGTCCGTCGAAAAATAACTATCACCTTAGTGATTCTCCCTGCCGGAAACTTACTAAGTTCCACTCGTAGCGCAGCACTTTTGTGACTATCACAACTTTGAAAATAACTTCTGCGTAGATCCGGCAACCATGTGCCTTGGCTCAGCGTAGTAGCACCTTGCTAGGCAAGTGCTTGTGTCGAAGTGAGCTCCTGATGCCTCGGCCGGCCGGCTTTTATTCAAAACAGCCAGGGTCACGCGTCATCACGCTGAAATCTAGAAATCCTCATATCTCTGGTATCCCTGGTCCGAATTACTTGATACTAAGTGCATTCTCTTTCATTTGGCCGTGCCAGTAATCTGATCCAAGTCTCAAGTCTCTACTCCATGGTTAACTATTTAATCAATAAATAGCCTCGACCTCTGCTATTACTCGCTACGTCACTTGACATGCTGTTAGCGGTATATTCTTTCCAATTGCTTCGAGAAGCAATGTAGCGCGATATTCAAATATCTCAACTTTCAAAAGCGGCTGTAGCCTTTCCCTTGATATCTAGGTGTCTGAATCTTGGAATACCCATTCCTAGAGTTGGGCACATCCACCCCACACCTAGCAAAAAATAAAAATTGAAAAATTTTAATTTTTCCTATCTACACATTAAATCATCTGGTTCAGCCGGTAATAGAAATTATTGGGCACTGATAAAAAGCCTCAAAGCGCGCATCCTCAGTGGTAGATCAAAGGGGACAGTGTACCGAACAGTTATAAGACCAGCGGTAATGTACGGCTCGGAAACATGGACTATGACTGTGGCAGAAGAGGAGATTTTGAGAAGATGGGAAAGGAAAATACTGAGGAAGATTTATGGAGCAGTGAATGAGGCTGGAATATGGGGAATACGGGAAAACAAAGATTTGGAGGAATTATATGGGCATCCTGATATAGTTTCGGAAGTAAAGAGTAATAGGCTAAGATGGCTGGGACATGTGGAGAGAATGGCAGGTGATAGAGTGGTCAAAAAGACCTATAGAGGAAATCCAGGTGGAAGAAGGTGCAAAGGAAGACCTAGGAAACGATGGTTGGATGACTTGGAGGACGACTTACGCAAGATGGGAGTAAGAAGATGGAGGAAACGTACAGAAGGTCGTCAGGATTGGGCAACGATTGTTGGACTGTAGCGCCGAGGAGTAGTAGTAGTAGAAAATGGGGAAAGCACAAAACTATTTCAGGACGGTCGAAGTGGACTTTGAACATACGCTCTTCCGATGCCAGCGAGTCAGGAGCTAGCGCGTTAGCACTCTTCGCTACCGTGGAGAGTTCCCAGGGACCCCAACAACTTCCACTTACTTGTGCCGGACTCCTTTTTTGTCTGCGTTTGATGACTACTTCTTTCTGAGCCCTCATTCTTCTACATTTAGATGCGTGTCTTTTCGCTGTCGTTAAATTTACACTTATTGCCTGTGCTCTTTATTCTAGTACGTAACCTGGATTAATTTCGTTTGGAACAACCCAGCCGGTCCCAAGTCCGGATGAAGTGAGAAGGGTTGATCGTAGGGTCAGCAGCCCTACCCTGTAAGTGTAAAGCTTAACATCGCTAAAGAAACAGCAAGTACATCAAACATTCATCCCGATTGTAATGATCGCGATAATTGTAACCAGCAGAAACAGCACAAAGTAGATGCACAATTGCGAGAAGAGCAAGCAGGTTTTAGAAAAGGGCGCTCTTGCAACGACCAGATCCTGACTCTGAGGAACATCATCGAACAGAGCGTAGAATTACGGAAGACAATATTGACCAACTTCATTGATTTTAAAAAGGCATTCGATTCCATTCATCGGGAATCACTATAGATCATCGCAAGGACTTATGGTATACCTCAACGTTTCTTTAACAGCTTCAAGAACCTCTACCTGAACTCTAGCTACTGCGTACGGACTGAATCTGGGAACACTAATTTCTTCAACATCAATACCGGAGTAAGACAAGGATATACTTTTGTCTCCATTCATGTTTCTGCTGTCTATGGATTTCGCTCTGCGGAGAGTAATGAATAAACCCACATTTGGCATTCTTTGAGACGCAAATCGTTAAACAGATTTAGATTTTGCAAATGATATCGCGTTGCTTGGGGAATCAAAGGTGGACTTACAAGAAATGCACACTAGCCTAGATACTGAAGCCAGTAAAATTGGCCCACGTATAAATAATGAAAATACCAAATACATGCAGGTTGGTGGAGTCCAGGACAACAGGCCCATAACAGTTCGTGGTCAAGCTATAGAGCAAGTGCTACAATTCACATACTGTATCTTGGTAGCATTATCTCCATTGATGGAGGGACAGAAAGGGATAACACCTGTCTACTCGGAATGGCATCAGTCATAGTTCAGCGTATGCGCTCTGTCTGGTCGACAACAGTCATAAGCGTCGCTACAAAGATGAAACTTTCCTAGAGTATTGTCCTACATACTGCATTATATACAGGTGAAGCATGGAAAATCACGGCTAAAGTAATTAAGCGCTTAGATGTTTTCCAACAACGTTGCCTTAGACGAATTCTTGGAGTCTCTTATCGTGATCATGTCACAAATGAAGACGCCTTAAGAAGATCAGACTCGGTACGCCTGTCAACGACTGAAACTGAGCTTCGGAACCAACTCCAGCCACGTCCTCCGCATGCCCGAATACCGTCACCCATGAACTGCACTAAGATGGACTCCACTGGGAGGAAAAAGGCCGGCAACGAAGAACTTGGCGTCAAACAATGAGAGAAGATCTCGGGACCATTGGCATCTCTTGGGATGATGCCGAAGCTGTTGCGATCGACCGACATCGCTGGAGAAGACTTGCTGCCCAATGTGCCGTTCACAGGACCTAGTGATGATGATGATGATGATGAACTTAGTTTAAGTCAGTAGTTAGGTTTGGTTGTAGGTATTATTTTAAATTATTTATCATTCTGAGATCAGAATTTGACAGAGCATTTGAAGACTTAAGCAGGGACAAAGCACCAGGCATAGATGATATACCGTTTGAGTTGCTACGCTGCATAGGAGATGAAGGTTATATCACTTGGTGTGTAGGATTTATGAGACAGGTGAGGTACGCTCTGATTTCAAGAAGAATGTTATCATCCCTATACCAAAGAAAGTGCGAGCTGACAGATGTGAAGATTACCGTACAATCAGCTGAATTACTCATGCTTCAAAGATCCTGTCTAGAATCATTTACAAGAGGATGGAAAGCCAGATAGAAACGGAGTTGGATGAAGACCAGTTTTGTTTTAGGAGAAATGTAGGAACAAGGGAAGCTGCACTAAGTCTCAGGCTTATTTTGGAAGGTAGAATAAGGAAAGATAATAGAACGTTCATGTCATTTGTAGACTTAGAAAAGGCTTTTGATAACGTTGATTGTACTAAATTGTTTGGCATTTTGAAAACGATTGGAATAAGGTACAGGGATCTACAATCTGTACAGAAACCAGACAGCAGTCATTCGAGCTGAAGGACATGAGAGAGAAGCTGGTATTCAGAAAGGCGTAAGGTAAGGCTGTAACCTATCACCCATACATTCTCAATCTTTACATTGAGCAAGCAATGAAAGAAATTGCAGAAAAGTTTAAAGTGGGAGTGAAGATTCAAGGAGAAATAATTTTAACTCTGAGATTTGCCGATGACATAGTCATCTTGGCCGACACTCCTGAGGATTTGAATGAGGTTTTGAATGGTATGGACTCAGTCTTGAGGAAAGAATTCATGATGAAAATTTATAAATGTAAAACAAAAATACTGGAATGCAGCCGAAATAAATCAGAAACCTCTATGGACATCAAATTGGCAGGTGAGAAACTCAAGAAAGTAGGAGACTTCTGTTACTTAGGAAGCAAAATTACCAGTGATTGACGAAGCAAAGAGGATATAAAAAGTAGGTTAGCTCAGGGAAGGAAAGCATTTCTACAGAAAAGGAGTCTGTTGACATCGAATATAGATTTAGGTATTAGGAAGTCATTTTTGAAGGCCTTTGTCTGGAGCGTGGCGCTCTATGGAAGTGAAACTTGGACTGTTGGTGCAGCAGAAAAGAGGAGAATTGAAGCATTTGAAATGTGGTGTTACAGGAAAATGATGAAGATCAGATGGGTAGGTAGGGTTACAAACGAAGAGGTATTACTAGTGGGAGAGAAGAAATGTTTCTGGCGACTGCTAATAAAGAGAAGAGATAGGTTGGTAGGACACATACTAAGACACCCAGGAATACCTTGGTTATGGAAGGAAGGGTCGAGGGCGAGAACTGTAGGGGTAGACCAAGGTTAGAATATGTTAAACTGATTGCCTCAGATGTAGGGTGTGGTAGCTATGTAGAGATGAAACGATTAGCTCAGGACAGGGAGGCATGGAGAGCTGCATCAAACCAGTCAAAAGTCTGAAGACTCATACAACAACAACTATCAGCTAAACCATTAGGAGCCCATGTTAGGCTGCTTTAAACAACATTCATCATTATTATCATAGGTTCAATGTCAAACTGCATGTGACTTCCATACTAAAAAAACGCATGCGCGACAACATATCTTGGTGGCTGATTACAACGTCTGTAGGTATGTAAATGTCCCGTGGTCTTGGCGTTATCACAGATAGTATCATCGAGCAAAATAGCAACTAATATCAGTTAGTTTTGCGCGCAGCAACATCGTGGTACGCTGCAGTTTTATAACCTCTACTCTATAACTTATCTCGCAGCAAGACCACTGCTATAACAGTAAACCACAGTGGACCATTACATGTTTATTCTTCCTTCTTGCTTGACTAGTAAAATATCGTGAAACACTGTTATGGGATTTTAAACGCTCAGGTATTCGAGACATGGGCGAGTGAAGAATGATCCTTTGCTAGTGATAATCTATAAGGAAAGACAGAGTGAGGAATGAAGATGTTAGGAAGGAAGTTGGGATGGGAAAACTAAATGAGAGAATTGAGAAGAATAAATTAAGGTGGTTTGGACATGTAAAGAGGATGGAGGAAAATAGAATACCAAGACAGAGGCTGGAGGCCTAGTGCAAGGGTAAGAGAGCAAGGGGAAGACCTAGAACAAGGTGGATCGATTCAGTGAAGAACAGCGTGAGAAAAAGGAATCTGGACTGGGACAAGATCGTGGAAGAAGAATTGTGGAAGGAAAGAGGAAAGTGGAGAAGTGCCATAAATACCCCGACCCGGCAGGAGCTGGATAAGGGGAAATGATGATGATGAATCTATAATTATATTGATCCTTCTTCTATTTTCGTTTCCTGTCAGTCAACACAAATTACAGGGGATGTCTCATAAGTTCTTTTTAAGCTTATGGCTTTTAGCGCCGGGAGTGTCCGAGGACATGTTCGGCTACACGTACCGACGCGTGTGGAGTGTTGTCTGGGAAGGAAAGTTTGAATGTAAGGACAAGGAGTAGGAAGGTAGCGGCTGTGGCCTATAGTAAGGGACCAACTCCGGCTTTCGCCTGGAAGGAAGATGGTAAACCACAGAAGACCATCTTCAAGGTTGCCGGCGGGGGGATTCGAACCTCCTCGCCTCCCGGATGTGAGCGACTGCCAGCAGTCATGCCGTAACGACCACGGCTAACTCACCCGGTGTCTCATAAGTAATGTCATTTTTAAAGAAAAATTTATTTGGAAGGTTTTCTGACAAGAAATTAACTATTCTCAAAGTAGAGACCATCGGATTCTATAGTCTTAAGCCATCTTTCAGTGAGGTTTCAAATGCCGCAACGTTCCAGTTTCTGGGTTTTTGATGCGAAGAATTCGGCGAGACCTATTTCCACAGCTTCAACGTTTTTTAAATTTCTTCCACGCAAGAAATGGGCCACGGATCGAAAAAGATGGTAATCTGAAGGCGCAAGATCAGGGCTGTATGCTGGATAGGGTAGCAGATTGACTCCTCCCAATTCCTGAATATTTGCCATGGTTGTTCGTGCAGTTTGAAGTCTCGCATTGTCCTGCTGCAAGAGAACTTTATTTCGGTTAACTAATGCTAGGTATCTTCGTCTAAAAATTTCATGTACTCGTTCGAGTTGTTGAGAATAAAGAACCGTATTGACGACACGCCCGTTTGGAACAAACTCCCAGTGAATCGCTCCTTCGAAATTCCACCCGACACACAACATCGACCCTATTTAACGACGACTTTGGCAGCTTGACGGGGACTGAGCCACTGTTTTGATAAGCCAGCGTTGCGGTAACAAAACCATGTTTCTTCACATGTGACAATTCTCCTGATAAATCTATCATCCATAGGGTTACCGATAAGCTGACGACAGATATCCACTCTACGTTCAGCCTGTTCAGGGGTCAATTCATTATGTACAGATCTACAGCTTCTGTTTGTTTTTCTAAATTTCTTAATCTAATCCCTGACAGCTATTTCTTTTAACTTTTATCATCTTTTGATGATACATTCCCGCGATACACGCAATTCTAGTCATGGTCTCCTATAAAGAGCATTAGCGATCCAAAGAATACCTATTATCCCTCCCTATATTATTCTGTTAAGGTCCCATTCCAGTTTTGTACCGAAAATAAGGTCCCATTAACACCAACCTACACATATGGGGTACCTACTGGTTCAGCATAACCCAATGCGTAAGCGAAACGCACTCACTTACTCATTAAATGCCTCACAATTAAATAAATACCTTAAAACATGTATATTTACAATGAAATAATGAAAAGAATGCAACACGGTAACCATGGTAACGGAATCTCACAGGTCCATCTATTTCTGTAAGACGCAATGCAATTCCAATTATTACATTACTGTGAAAGTTTCCAGATGGTTATAAGGTTATCACTGAACTAAATTAAGATGTAAAATTCATCAATACATACAGTATAATGCGCTTAAGGGGGTCAAGGGGCACTCTAGAACGTTTTCACGCAATTTTCACGTGTGTGTGTGGTACGAAAGGTCTTTTTCACCCGACTATAAAGGGTCTCCGAAAACCACATTTAAAGGCCCTTAAATTAACAGTGTATGTGATATTCCCAGAAAACTAACTTCGCTCTGATATACCTATGAAGGAATTACAAACCCCTAACCACTGCACAAGTAGCTGAATTGATAAGGTCTGATTATTCATACCAAGGATAAATCAGTCATAGCATTCATGATTGAGATTTTGTTAAGTGCACTCTTTACAACTAGAATATTCGCGGTCGAAGCCGCGAAGGGTAAAGCCAGTATCTTATAAAACACCAAACTTAAACAAGTAGTTCCGTGAAGAATTATACAGCCTATTTTCATATATCCTACTCGTGTTAATTGCCTCTATCAACATACAAAATTTCAGTTTGAAGGTTGTGATAGATTCGTAAATATTGAGAACCGTCTAAATATTTCAGATGGTCGCCATGTTGGATTTTTATTTTTGTACTATTACATTAAAATTATTGTGTACGTGTAGTATTCAAACTTCAATCGCATGATTAGAACACAAGAAGTAACAACGAGATTTTAAAATTTTGAGCAGCTGCCATCTTATGATTATGCAAACAATTGAAATAAATTAGATGTCAGTGGATTAACATTTGTATAAGCAATTAACGTGCAACGTTTCACTGCACTCGGATAGTTAATTCGCGAGAAACGTCCATTTAAATATTTATAATTCGCGTCGCTGCCATGTTGGATTTGTGCTCACCAGGTAACTGAAAGTCCTATAGGTGAACATATGCTCATAGCCTCTATGAACATAAAACATTTCACTTTGATTCCTGTAAAAGATTCAAAGATATTGAGAACCGTCTAAATATTTCGGATGCTCGCCATTTTGGATTGTTATATGTATAGGCCATAGAGTTATGTACCATTCAAGGGCAATTATTGCCTAGGTTCATTATTCAAACTTTCACTTCGATCGCATGATTACGACACAAGAAATAAAAACTTAGTTTTGAAATTTCGCACAGCCGCTATCTTGCGGTTATTTAAACAATTGAACTAAATTAGATGCCAGTGCATTACAATATGTAAAATCATTTACTGTACCACATTTCACTGCGTTTAGAGAGTTAAATCACGAGAAAAGTCTATTAAAATATTTCAAATTCGCTTGGCCGCCATGTTCGTTTTGTACTTTACAGGTTTATAAAAGTTATATTGGTAAACTTGTGTCAGTACCCATTATCACCGTACAAAATTTCAGGGTGATATCCATAATAGTTTCGGAGATATAGAATGTCAGTGAAATATTTCGCACAACCGCCATTTTGAGGTTTTGCGGTACCACGTTTCATTACGTTTGGATAGTTAAATCGCGAGAAAAGTCCATTGAAATGTCTCAACTTCGCATGGCCGCCATGTTGGTTTTGTGAGTCACCAGTTTCTTGAAAGTCTCATAGGTGAACTTCTAGTAGTGTCCCTTATCACCGTACACAATTTCAGGGCGATGTCTGTAATAGTTTCGGAGATACTGAATACTGGTGAAATACTTCGCACAGTCGCCATGTTGGATTGGTGAGACGTAACAAAATTTGAAGGCACGGTCGGGGTCGTCCGGAATAGGGCTATGAACTTACCGAGTTTCATTGAAATCGCTCCAGCCGTTTAGAATTTATTAGGCGGACACACACACACACTCCTCACACACACACACACACACACACGCACCTACACACGGACAAAAGGTGATATCATAAGCCTATTTTTAGCCTACTTTCGATTTTTGCAAAAAATTAAAGTAGACTTATGAGATCACTACAGGGCCAAAAATTGTGTGTCTGTCTGTGTGTGTGTATGTGTGTGTGTGAGTCTGTGTGTGTGTGTGTGTGTGTGTGTGTGTGTGAGTGTGTGTACTCTGAATGTCTGTCCCCCCCTATCAATTCGAACACGGTGAAACCGAATTGAACGAAATTTGGTACAGAGGTAGAACAAGCAAAGGGCACCTCAGTGTCATGTTTTATATCGCCGCCATCTATACCAAAACTGAATGGCGGCCACTCAAACGTTCAAAACGTAAAATCAAATAGCGACTAACCAATTTATCCGATCTCTACCAAATTTTGTAATAACATACCATCATATAGGACGCGTCTTGTGACAAAATTACAAGGTCATCTGCCGTACCATTTCAGGATGGCGGCCGTGCGAATTATGCAAACTTTATAATCCATATCATGGGACCCACCAGTTCCGATTATCGAGCACGTTCGAAATTAAAAGTTTATTTTGTAATACTATTGTGCAGAAGTGATTTTAAAAAGCTGAGCCGTCTCGGTAAGAAGACAAGATGGCAGCGGATATCTTGTGCCTGACTAATTTGAGTATTGCATGCAATATAGCGTACTGATACAAAATAAATAAACTTTGTATGAAATGCTTTATATATAAATAATATACTCCACTGATGAAATCGTTAGGTCTAAATCATTATTTGCTAACAAGTTCTATGTAAGTCATTTTATATAGGTCAATGTTCGTTGGCACAAATGGCTCCCTGGTAAAGCGTTGGTCTATCAATCATATGCCTATGGTTCTACCCCATCAGTGTTAGGTTTTTGCTTGAAATTTTACATATTTGTTGCTTTGTAATGACTCAGACGTTTTAAAATTAAGCGTTATATTGTGCATATTACGGTGCAAAACATATATTTAATTAAAACATAATTCGCCAGCAGATTTGCTCGAGACATCTAGCAGCCAAAAAGGTAACTGCACGCCGCCCTACTTATTAACTTCCAGATTTTATTGAAAAGTTTCTTCTTATGGCCGCTAGAATGCACTCGGCCTGTTAGGATTATATTGTTCGATACTTCTCCACTAGATTTCACGACTGGTCTACATGGGACTCCATTGATAGTATACCATTGACATTCTATGCGCATCGAATTTGAAGAATGACAAGATGATAGGCTACTATGATACATTTTACTTCTTAATTTATAGGGTTTGTAACAGCCTATTGTGCGTTATTTGAAAATGTTATTTGAAGTAAAGAACAAAACGATTTCACATAGTAACTGAATTCTAGCCGCTGGTACTAGTTCAGGTTATTAATACTTTTATTTCAGGCAAATAGCAATCGCAAATATCCACATAGTTTGTATACACACGTCTCTGTAGGGTCATGGAAAGATTTGTTAATTCAATTAGGGTTGTGAAAGCCATGCACAACCAGACGTGTAAAGACATGCCTCAACTCAAAGTTGGATGTTGCCCACGGCAGGTCGATTATGTAATAATAACAATAATAATAATGTTATTTGTTTTACGCCCCTTTTAACTACTGCTGCTTTTAGATACGCCGGGGTGCCGGAATTTTGGCCCGAAGGGGATCTTAAACGTGCCAGTAAATCTACTGACACGGCTCCCTCGCATTTGTGCACCCTCAAATGCCAGCTGACTGCGCCAGGATACGAACCTGCAACCTAGGGCCCAGCAAGCGAGAACGTTACCGCTGAGCCACGCAGCTAGTCCGGTCGAGGTTGTGGCGTTTGGTAGAGGTAAATAGTTTATAAGGTCTTCAACCAAGAAATGATTCTATTATACTCTTTGATAATAACAACGAGTTATAACTATACTCATACATTTAGGAGAAAGTAGGCTATATTTTCTTTACTGAACATCTTGTTTCAAAATTGAAAATAGGCTAAAAATGACATTACTTATGAGATATCCTAATAATAGAACTCGGCAACACTGAAAAATGGCTTCTATCATACCCGATACATTCGGTCATGTCAGCAGGCTCTGAAGCACCTGCATAATTTCACCATAGCGACGAGCAAGTACCATAACAATACAGTATATTTTATGTGTATGAACAGTGGACACTATTACCATATCCGATACTCATAACAGTACCATAATTCATCGATATGCCTGCGATGAGACGACAGATTGTCCTCTTGAATTACTCCATCGTGTTCATTTTACTCTCTGTTTAAAGGTAAATAATAGTGTCCCCGTTTCGTTTTAACTATCGTAAAGTGAAAGCCATCACGTTTTAGCATATTTTCATTTATGAAAAAAAAAAGGCTTATGAGATCACCTTTTGTCCGTGTGTGCATGTGTGTGTGTGTGTGTGTGTGTCCGTGTGTGCGTGTCCCCCTAATGAAATCTAAACGGCTGGAACGATTTCATTGAAACTCGGTAAGGTCATAGTACTGTTTTGTGCCCTTTAAATTTTATTAACAATCACTAATTAAACATAGCGGCTGTGCGAAATATTTCACCAGTATACTATATCTCCGAAACTAGTACAGATATCACCCTGAAATTTTGTACGGTGATAAAGAGCACCACTATAAGTTCACCTTTGTGACATTCAAAAACTTCTTAACTACACAACGAATATGGTGGCCAAACGAACCTGAAACATTTAAATATACTTTTCTCGCAATTTAACCATCCGAACGGAAGGAAACATGGTAGCCTACAACAAATGTTTATACGCATTGTATTGCACTGACATCTAATTTACTTCAATTGTTTACATAACCTCATCATGATGGCTGTGCGAAATTTTAAAATTAAGTTTCTATTTCTTGTGTCCTAATGATGCGATTAAAGTCAACGTTTGAATGATGAACCTATGTGGTAATCCTCATCTAATAGTTCATAACTCTATGGTATACATAATATTAAAATCCAACATGGCGACCATCCGAAATATTTAGATGGTTTTCAATATCTATTAATCTATGACAGCAATCAAACTGAAATGTTGATAGAGGCTATACACATAAGTTCACCTATGGGACTTTCAATAGCCTGGTGAGCACAAATCCAACATGGCGGCGACGCGAAATTTAAATATTTAAATGGATGATTCTCGCTATTTAACCATGCGAGCAGAGTGAAACTTGGTACGGTAAATGCGTATACAAGTTTTAATCCACTGGCATCTAATTTATTTCAATTGTTTTCATAACCACAAGATGGCGGCTGTGCGAAATGCTTTTTTTAATATATATTTCTTGTGTCTAAATCATGCGATTGAAGTTTGAATAATACAACTACACAATAATCTTCATGTAACAGTACATAACTCTAATACCTACATGAAAATCCAACACGTCGACCATCCGAAATATTTAGACGGTTCTCAATATCTACGAATCTGTTACAGCAATCATGCTGACATTTTGTATGTTGATAGAGCCAATTAACATTAGTGGGATAGGCTATATAAAAATAGGCTGTAAAATTCATCATGGAACTACTTGTTATAACACCTTTTCTATTTTCATGCTTATAAACTCACCTGAGAAACTTTTCCTATAGAAACCATACCCTCCTGATATAGCGGCTAGTGTTCTTGGTTGTCGCCTCAGAGGACATGGTTTAATCCCCGGATCTGCCAAGAAGTGGGAGGTTTCGATTTCCATCTCAGCCATCCTGAAAGTGCTTTTCCGTGGTTTACCAGTTCTTCTCCAGGTAAATGCTGTGATGGGCGCTAACTGAATATTTTTACAAAACAATTCAATTTCCTAATATGCTTACACTATCCAAAATTATGAATGAATTGTTATGAAGTTTTACAACACGTTAAGTGAAACTCCCGATATAAGATAATGTAGTTACTGAAAAAGCAACATCCTTCACTGTTACCAACATTAAAATTAATGAATATTTAAAAACAAAATTAGAAGCTAAATTTACATTTATTACTTAACTATTGAACGACATTTGATGTTTTTCAGTCCGTCAACGCGATTGTACCCAATTGTGATGGGTTATACCCTAATGCTGAAAAATATTCGTCACTGTTTCGAAGTTAACTGCTCTCATCCGAACCGCGTACGACCCAACCAGATAAGTAGCCTGTACAATACAATTTGAACTGGTTGGTAGCATGCTGAGCTTCTATCCCCAAGATAGCGGGTTCAAACCCGGCCAAAGCCGCCGGAATTTTTAAGAGCGTTAAAAATCCCTCAGTATGACTTCCTTCGGAGGGGTAGTAAAGCCGGCGGTCCCATGTCATAGATTTATGGCATGTTAAAGAACCATCCACTAATTACACCTGTGTGAAGCTAATTTGTATAGGTTAGGAATGTAAACAACGCTCTTAGGTTTCTACGTTCGTTGCCAAGAGCCGATTGCGGTGGGTCTAGTAGCTGAGTTCTGAACTTGGCCTAGTAGTTGTTGACGGAGGCGTTTGGCGGCAAAAGTAGGAACTATTTGATAAATTCCAAGTTGCAGTCCTTACTTGAATTAAAAAACAGATACACACAATAATACAGCCATCACAATTAACACCGGTTATCAGAGAGATGGTACACACACCCAAAGTACACGGGGCTACATGACCGCGTTGAGGAACCAACCTACCAATCTGAACTGACCATTTAACAAGTAAGAAATCATATTTGCTGGTCAATCACCACTTTCAGTACTTCAACTACTACTGCAAATAAATAGCTGTACATCTTGTAAATACTTTTACCCATACGTTTAGACATATATATAATACCCAAAGTGTAATTGTTCTGATGATGATCGTTTGACGATCGAAACTGGTCATCCAATTGTATTTATTAATCATATGTAATTTTTTTTTCAGGAGGAGGGAATATCCCATCACAATTGGGTACAATCGTGTTGGCCGACTGAAGAACATCAAATTTCGATTATTAAGACAACACTGAAAATGCCTTCAAACATCATAATTAACTATTAAAGTTGAAGATTTTAAACCAAATATACTTGAAAGATAATTCATGGCTGCAATACAACCTAGAATCATGGTTCTAGTTCTTCAAGCTTATTATTTGAAAAATTTTCTTTGAAGGTTTTCAACATAAACTATGTTTTAAACAAAGCATTTTCTCTCAATTTATATAAATTCTGGAGCTGTTATTCTAGGTCAGATTAATGTACATTCGCATATAGAAATACGGCTTCGGTGGCGTAGTTGTTAGAATGCTGAACTTCTGTGCCCAAGATCACGGGTTCAAACCCTGCCGACGTCGTCGGATTTTTTATGAGCATTAAAACCCTTCAGTATGCCTTACTTCGGAGGGGAAGTAAATCTGGCAGACCCATGTCGTAGATTTATGGGATGTAAAAGATTCTTCCACTAACTAAACTTGTGTAAAGCTAAATTTCTAGGTTAGATTTCGTTGAAACGCTCTATCAAAGTTCCAACGTTCACCTGTCAGTGTCAGTGACATCTGGTAGCGAAACTTGGAACTACTTGAAATTGAACGGAAATTGTAGCTCACCCCATAGGTGTCGGTTTGAAGTAGCTACAGATTCAGGCGAGGCGAACATGTCTTCGGACACTCCCGGCACTAAAAACCATACGCTAAATAAATAAATAAATAAATAAATAAATGGGTATTTCAAGTAGATCGGTGCAGTACTCTCTGAGATAATGCTCCTCATTTAGACCAGATAAGAAACAAGAAGTTCCGTGACGAAATAAAGTGCCTACTTTTCTTAAAATTTAAGATTCTTGCCAATGATTAATCTGTATGGACCGTGCCCTTGAAATTTTGTTACGTCTCACCAATCCAACATGGCGGCTGTGCGAAATATTTCACCAGCATTCAATATCTCCGAAACTATTCCCGATATCACCCTGGATTTTTTCACGGTGATAAAGGGAACTGCTAGAAGTTTACCTATGTGACTTTCAAAAACCGGTTAACTACAAAACGAACATGGCGGCCAAGTGAATTTGAAAATTTTAAATAGACCTTTCTCGTCATTTAATGTTCGAAACGCAATGAAATCTGGCACAGGAAATGTTTATGCACATTGTAATGCACTGGTATCTAATTTAGTTCAATTGTTGAAATAACCTCAAGATGGCAGCTGTGCAAATTTTAAAATTAAGTTTTATTTCTTGTGTCGTAATTATGCGATCGAAGTGAAAGATTGAATAAAGAACATACGCAATAATTTTCCTTTAATGGTACATGACTCTATGGCCTATACAGTTAACAATCCAACATGGCGACCATCCGAAATATTTAGACGGCTCTGAATATCTACGAATCTATTACAGCAATAAAAGAGATTTTTTTATGTTCATAGGGGCTATGAACGTAAGTTCACCTATAGGACTTTAAATAACCTGGTGATCACAAATCCAACATGGTGGCGACGTGAAGTATAAATATTCACATGGACGTTTCTCGCAATTTAACCTTCCGAGTGCAGTGAAACTTGGTACAGTAAATCCTTATACGATTGTTAATCCACTGGCATCTAAGTTATTTCAATTATTTCCTTAACCACAAAATGGCAGCTGTGCGAAATTTTAAAATCTCCTTGTTACTTCTTGTGTACTAATCATGCGATTGAAGTTTGAATGCTGCACGTACACAATAATCTTCATGTAAAAGTACAACACTCTAGGACCTACAGTACATATATATAAAAACCAACATGGCGACAATCCGAAATATTTAGTCGGTTCTCATATCTACGAGTCAATTACAGCAATCAAACTGAAATTTTGTATGTTGATAGTGGCAGTTAACATAAGTAGGATATATGAAAATAGGCTGTATAGTTCTTCACGGAACTTCTAACAAACTCCCTGTGATAATTCAATATGTTGAGAACCCAAAATATTACCACAATCTAAGTTAGAGCCACCATAAGGCCACGGCCACATTCCTACCAATCCTTACAGACACACCCAAGTACACCGGGCTACATGATCACCATGTTGTAAAGAACAACACCTTTTGTGTTCTCAAAGGTCCTGGTCCGATTCCCATCTCTATAAGGAAATTTAATTTCTGTATGACGGTTTGTAAAGTGTACAGTATAACGAGATGGTTTTATTCCCACTTCAGCCACCCAATTTCTTGTTTCCCGTTTCTACTGCAGGCAATTGGTGGAATTGATTAAAGTAGTGGTTTTGTAGGGGTTCTACAGCCTCCACCTCCACACCCTCCACACAAGATGGCGGCAGCCCGATAACTCCCGAACCCGTGGTCGGATTTTGACGAATGAGGTGTCATTGAACTCGGGCTGATACCCCCTTTCCAATGGACAACATATTTCCACGTCAAATAAAACCTACCCCTACTAGGGGGTGAAAATGTAATTTTTTAGAGAATCTCTCTTTCCAATTGCAACATGTGAGAGTCGGAATGCCGATATGGAATGAAATGTTGTTCTACATAAAGTGCATATGTTCGGTGGAAAGCCACTATGAATTAGCATGCCCACTCATGGCTTTTGAAGAGGGTGGGGGAGCGGTTCCCTGTGGACGGGTCCTTGTTGACGGGTCCCTGTGGACGGGTCATTGTTGACGAGTCCCTGTGGACGAGTCCTTGTGGACAAGTCCTTGTGGACAAGTCCTTATGGACAGGTCCTTGTTGACTGGTCCTTGTGGACGAGTCCTTGTCCCTTTGGACTGATCCCTTTGGACCGGCCCCTTTGGCCTGATCCCTATGGACTGGCTCATGATTTTATTTAAATTATATTAAAGGGCCTAACTACATTTGTGTGTGTTGAACTGACGTTGTTCACTAACCCCCACTACTATAATGGGATAACGATATGAAAGGAAAGTGACGAAATACATGTGAACACGTGTGAGATGACCTTATTACCGTCCTCCTTGTGAAACATGTCACATCCTGTTTTGGTTCATACGTGAGAAAATGCAAGTTCATGTGTAATATGACCTAACACACAAGTGTACACATGTGCACGTGCACGATAAGAGCTAACAAGTCACAGCCTGTTTTGACAGTGGTGGGAATAAGTCTAGAGACATGTACAAGTAGTCAAATTACTCCGGCAGACAACCCCTTTCCTATGGACAACTTATTTCCACTCAAAAATAAAATCCACCCCTACTAGGGGGTGAAATAATAATTTTTAGGTAAAAGTCGCATTCCATGTGCAACATGTGGGAGTTGGTATGCCAATATGAAATTAAGTTCGTTCCACATAAAGTGCATGCATACAACTGAATGCCGCTATGATTTATCATTTTTGTTTTTTGTTTTACGAATGCGCAATTGGGGTTTTTGTAAGAGGGCGGGCTTTTTGAATAATGATTTATAGATACGTTTTTTTTTACAAATTAACCAAAGATCCAAAAACTAATAGGTCATCGGCTTTTTAATATCTTATGAACTAAGAAAGCTAGGGACTTGTATGAGGGGTCGTTGGACTTGGGGTAACGCCCTGTTTTTGAATGTATTATTCATTTTTTGTCAAAATGGCCTAACTGCACTTTCGTTAATATCTCGCTAACTAATAATCACAGAGGGTCAAGTGAGGTGTCATAGGACTTAAAATGGCCAACCCCTCCCCATGACCAATGAATTTACCTAAAAAAAAAACAGCATGGTCATTAACCTAAGATTTTATCAACTAATAATCAGAGAGGGACAAGTGAGGTGTCACAAGACTCAAGATGGCCAACCCTTTTCCATGACCAACGAATTTACCCAAAATACCCAAAACAGCAAGGTCATTAACCTAAGATTTTATCAACTAATAATCAGAGAGGGACAAGTGAGGTGTCACAAGACTCAGGATGGCCAACCCTTTTCCATGACCAACGAATTTACTCAAAATAGCCAAAACAGCAAGGTCATTGACCTAAGATTTTATAAACTTATCAGTAGAGAGGGTCAAGTGAGGTGTCATAGGACTACGAATGGTTAACCCTTTCCCATGACCAATGAATTTACCTCAAAAATTCAAAACAGCAAGGTCATTGACCTGAGATTTTATAAACTAATAATCGGATATCAACATGTGAGGTGTCATAGGACTTAGAATGGTCAACCCTTTCCCATGGCTAATGAATTTACCCAAAAATACCCAATACATCAAGGTCATCGACCTGAGATTTTATAAACTTATAATCGGATATGGACATGTGAAATGTTTACAGTGAGTGATGAAACATAGCTAGGTAGTGAAAGAATTATTGTAGGCTACATGTATGGTGACTGACAAATCTTTCACCATTGTAACTTGTTTTCAGATCAAACTGCAGTACAGAGAGAGTATAGGTTGTAGGTATGGGATAATATGTGACAAATGGTGTATACAAAATCTGATTTATCGATTCAAGAAATAAGAGTAGATAATCTTTAATTGATTGGTTAAAGAGGATAGCTAAAATCCAAAATGGTGACTACATTGAACTAAACTGAACCAAGTTGAATCAAACCCAACCAAACCGAACCAAACTTAATCAAAAACTAGCCAATGGTTTAAGTGTAAAACTTGTGGGTGAATGTGGTCATTGGTAATGTCAGAAGGGAAAGGGATAACGCTCTACCTATAGAGGGTAAGGTAAAGCTAGTGCATGATGCTAATGCACACACACAAGTACATGAACCACACACAACTATCCTATGCAGTTATTATGGGTTGACTGTTAAAACTTGCTCAGTGGTTACAGGGACAAGATGGTTGCTACACACAACAAGCTTTAAATACCTGAGGCTAATAATCAATACACACACTCACACACACTTGTTCTAAACTAAACTGTCTTGCTGGCAGAGCTCACACAGTAGGTAAATGACAGAAATGCTTGGCTAACAGAAATACAATCATTTTCGGTAGTCTGATGTTACCAGCTAAACATTACGTGCTATAGTATTGAGCACATGTGCCTCTTTCACTAGAGATCTTAACTCGATTTCTAGCTCTAAGGCCTAGAACGAATCAAACTAAGAAAAAAGGTATGGTGACGCAGTGGTTAAACTGTTAGCCTTTCACTAAGGTAGATTAGGGTTTGATTTTAGGTTAATATGCATGTCATAAACAAACAAATAAAAGCAGAGATAATGTTTAAAACTGATTACACTTGTCTCTTTTCAAATTATTACTTAGATTACAAATACAAACGTGGACTGGGTTTGACATACAGTTAATGCTTCCTATTACATACTGGACTGTAAGAAAGCCAAACAAGCAAAAGGCGTAGGTAGAGCAGTGGTAAAGTCGCTATGTGTAGAGAAATACCTAACGGTTTTATGAACTGGCAAAGGTATGTCGCATAAACAGTACAGAATACAATCCAGCAACCATAATTTTTATCTCGTGGACAAGAGAAAACATATATATATAGAGAGATATATACAAAGCTTGTGTGTGTGTGTGTGGGTAGCATTGGTTGTTTGACCAGAGAAAATACGGTGAGGTAGGGTGGGGAGAGGGAGAATTAGCACTTATATATGAATGGAAAAATAGATTTTTTTCAATCGTTTTGTTTTTTCAAATGCAGTGGTAGATAGCCGTTTTTTTTGTAAAACATTCTTACTTGCAGTAGTAATAAGCCTCTATGGTTCCGCTAACACATAGATAGACTGTATTATTGCCATGGTCAAGCACTCACATTAAAATCATGTACAAAATCATAAAATGAAAAATAAAAAATCTTGTTTTGGAAATATCGTTTTTCAACATACACACAAAATAAATATATAAAAAATTTGTAAACAGCAAAATGGAAAATCCATGTTTCCATATAGACAAAATTTAAAAACCTTAAACGGACTTTTAAGAAAATATATGCAAATGGGAAATTGACAAATGTGTAAATATGAAAATGGAAAAATCCATGTTTCCATATCATGAAATTTAAAAACATCAAACTGTCATTTTAAAAAATGCAAATGGAAAATTGACAAATTGCAATGTGTGAAATGTGAAATTGAACAAATGGCTATCATTATTTAAAATAAAAGAACATGGTGCTCTATGGTTGAGGTGTGAATCAAACCCTCTCTTCTTATTTGGACCACTCGAGACTGAGTAGACTAGTTTTAGTTTTCATACCACTTTTAAAAGTTTGTGTTAAATCTAGGAATTGAACCCAAGGGCTTGTAGGGGGGATCCAAGGTTATAATATGTTAAACAGATAGCCTTGAATGTAGGGTGTGGTAGTTATATAGAGATGAGACGTTTCGCTCAGGGCAGGGAGGCATGGAGACCTGCATCAAACCAGTCAAAAGACTGACGACTCAAACAAGAACATGTAGAGCTCACCAACATAATGTTGTGTAACGGTTAATGTTAGTCAACGAACAGTAATGCATTACTAAAACCCATGACACAATACCTAAGAGCTTTTCTAAAATTATTTTAAAATGCCTTCAACCCTATATTAAACACCCAGTTCACAAGACTCATAACTGCAATGTTATGGTCAAACAAAACAAAATCTATATTTCAAAACAAACAAGTGGTTTAGTCAATGTATACTGGAAAAAGTTTTATAAACACTCAAGTCCACAAAAATAATTAAATTAGTAACTGTCAGGTTGACCGAGTGGTTATGGTGTTTGACTTAAGTTCAAATTTTCTGTACAAGAAAGCAAGGGTTCGAATCCCTTACCTGATATAACTATTACCTCAACATGGCTTGACCACACTGTATTATTGTGTACTCGGTACACAAACCATAGATAGAGTGTATTGTTTAAGGTCACTCTCTTTGCGAACATAGTCAGAGACTGTTGATGGTTAACAATTGCATTAATAGTGGGACATAGGGATAGCAATTAAGAAAAACAGACAATACCCATACACTATTTTTATTTATTTAATGTAAGTACTTGTACAATAGTTATATACAAACTACAACTCTCTTTTGTCTATTACTATCTAGTCCTTTTCGATCCACTTGCATAACAAGGCAGATGACTTTGTAGTTCAGCCCCTTAAAACAACAACAACACTACCTCTTGCATAGTCTGTGATGATGATGACTCTTGAGGCGTGGAAGATGGATACAACATAACTTTTACAACAGGGGTTAAACGTTGCTCAACAAACAATGCACTATTTTGAGTAGCAACATCTTTCTCTTGTACTAACTTATTAGCATTCTGATGATTTTTTGCCAACACCATCAGTGTTTTGTCTGGAGCACTACATTGATGATCACTCACACTTAAAACCACACCATTTCTACTTTTCATATTGCCTCGACATCTTGTTGACCTCTGTTTTGAGCATCGCCAGAATATTATTCCTTTTACATTTTGTCGTCTATAGTTATAAGAGTAGCCTTTATAGAGTACACGTTGTTTACCTCGGTTAGTTGTAGTAAGTTCCATAGTAGTAACTAACCTGTTAGTATGATTTTGCACACTACAAAGGTTATCTCTGTTCTGGTAATAGAATTATTTAGCGTTGGCTTTTATATTTAATATGTACAGTTAAAAGTGATAGAAAAGTGGTAGAAACGTGGTAGCAAAGTGGTAGACAAGTGGTAGACAATTGGTAACATAGTGGTAGAAAAGTGGTAGCAAAGTGGTAGCAAAGTGGTGGAAAAGTGGTAGAAAAGTGGCAGAAAAGTAGTAGAAAAGTGGTAGCAAAGTGGTAGAAAAGTGGTAGCAAACTAGAAAAGTGGTAGCAAAGTGGTAGAAAATATTACATGTATTGATAAGAAATAGTTTAAGCGGTTACATGGATTCATTACACTATAATTTTAGCATCACGAAGCTCATTTTCTATATCCAAAAGTTCTTCCTCATGTTTAGTATGACCAGCCTGTTTACAGGTATGCAAGTACTGAAGCCGCTGGATTAGTTTATTGGGATTGTTCCATTAAACAAATTTAACAAATGATTTTGTGGGTGTAAACCATTATCATCATCATCATCATCATCATCATCATCATAATCATCATCATCATCATGGTTATCATCATCAATATAATTATCATCAATATAATCATCATCACTATTACTATCTAATCCTTTTTGTTCATCTTGCAATGCAACAACCTTTGGCATAGTTTGTGTTGTCTTTGATAGTGTTAGAGGTTTCTTAGACGTTAACGACTGTCCTAACCTGTCTTTTTCAGGAGATAATAAATGCTCTTTAACAAACAGAGCACTATCTTGAGCCACACTATTTTTTTCTTGGTCTTGCTTTTTTACCTTGGTTAGAATATTTTGTCCATTTAAATGAGTATTATTTTGAGATTTACAATGATGATCGATTGAAATAAGTATGTTGGAGCCTTTTGTTTTAATCATTCCTCGACACTTTTTAGATCGTTGTTTCGAACAGCACCAAATAACAGTTCCATTTTTATTAGTTTTTTTACAATATATGCATATCCTTTATAGTAAGCACATGGCTTACCATAGCTAGTCGTTGATACTTCCATGTCAACTGTTAAGCATAAACTAATCTCTAGTAAAGTTAACTCGATAATAAAAATGATAGTTTGTAGTATGTGCAGTTTAAAGTAAGAGCAAAGGAGAGAGTCAAATGGTAGAAAAGTGTTAGCAAAGCGGTGGAAGTGTGGTAGCAGTTTATAGTAGTCATGATCTTTTTTACCGGAATGTGATTTGAGTAAATGTAATTTCTAAACCTTAGCAGTGAGTAGTCAGTTAGTCTTGGTTCAGACAAGCGTAAACAGTTCTCCAATGAAAAAGAGATCAAGATTTTCATTATGAAACAGTTGTGTAACCAATTAGGTATAGGTACTTGATAGCTTCACACATGAACAAAAATTCCAACATATCTGACATAAATTACATGATTTGAAAGTTGACAAAGAATATCCAATCAACCATTGTAGTTGCAATGTCAAACACAAAGACAAAATCAGCATGAACTTTTAAGTTACAGGGAAATTCTATGAAATAGACTATGCAGGAAATTTGGAAATACACATCAGAAGTTTGCAACACCATCCTTCTAGCCTATATAAATTATCGACATGGAAAGTGTGCACTGCCCCTAACATTAAACCAATTTATCAATAACGCAAGTCAACAATCAAAACATTTTGTGTTGAGTCTATCATTTAATGCATATATTCTGTCTACATTGAACTGTAACAAAAAACGCCATTCATAATTAATTAAGTTTGCTTTAATTCTTTATGTAATGATAAATACATATTTAAAGTTTTGGCTGACTGTTCAGGGTGAATCGGCTTTGAACACATAAGAGAGGGAATATTTTAAGACTTAACCTCAGCTCACCTAACATAACCTAAATTTACCTAACCTAACCTTGTCAGTAGTGGTTTTGTACGGGTTCCACAGCCACCTCCACCTCCCCACCTCACAAGATGGCGGCAGCCCGGTAACTCCCGAACCCGTGGTCGGATTTTGACGAATGAGGTGTCATTGAACTCGGGCTGACACCCCCTTTCCAGTGGACAACATATTTCCACCCCAAAAATAAAACCTACCCTACTAAGGGGTGAAATTGAATTTTTTAGAGAATCTCTCTTTCCAATTGCAACATGTGAGAGTTTGAATGCTAATATGGAATGAAACGTTGTTCTACATAAAGTGCATGTGTTCGGTGGAAAGCCACTATGAATTAACATGCTAGTTTTTTGTTTTTACACATGTCCACTCATAGGTTTGGTAAGAGGGCGGGCTTTTTTAAAAATGGTGGCTGTAGTGTAACCTAACTCAACCTAACGGGTCCTTGTTGACAGGTCCTTGTGGACGAGTCCTTGTGGACAGGTCCCTGTTGACGGATCCCTGTGGACGGGTCTTTTTTGACGAGTCATTGTTGACGGGTCCTTGTTGACGAGTCCCTGTGGACGGGTCATTGTTGACGAGTCCTTGTGGGCAGGTCCTTGTGGACGAGTCCTTGTCCCTTTGGACTGATCCCTTTGGCCTGGTTCCTACGGACTAGCCCATGAATTTATTTAAATTATGTCAAAGGGTCTAACTACATTTTGTGTGTGTTGAATTGACGTTGTTCACCACTACTATAATGGAATAACGATATGAAAGGAAAGTGACGAAATACATGTGAACATACAAGGATTTAACTTGGTGGATGGATGTGTTCTAACGAGTCATTTGTAGTTGAAAGAGAATAATACATGTTCTTAAGATGTTAAAACTTAAGAAATGACACGTTCAGTAAGACGTCTTGTTACTTCCTGTGTCATATTACAGACATGGCAGAGAGCGCGCAGATCTGTTGCTATGACTAACACTGCAGTAATTTGAAACCGCAAGTGTTCATTAAGACAATGGATGATGATCATGCAAAGTTAGCAGTTATTGGATATTACACAGGTGTTCCTTCCGGTGTCATGTTGCTGACATACCAGAGAGCGCACACTGCTGTTGCTATGACTGACGCTGCAGTAATTTGAAACCCCATATGTTGATTAAGACAATGGGAGATGATCATGCAAAGTCAGCAGTCATTGGATACCACACAGGTGTTCCTAGTGTGCTTTGGACTCTCAACTGTATTGGGAAAGGAATTGCAATGATCTGCAAAAAACTGCTGACACGAGCGATGAGAGTTTATATAAGAGGGGTGTCATATATCTCCCTACTGTCAGTCTATATTACTCGCTTTGAGTGAACAGTGCTCTATTACTGCTCAAGAGTTGTAAAAAAAAAGCCGTTTTGGTAGAAAATCATTAAATTATTTTGCAAGGTAAGTACTTATTATTAATGGATTGTAGTCTTTTATTACTAATTGATGTTGAAGTTATTGATTGGAATGTATTGATTGATTGATTGATTGATTGATTTGTTTACAGATAATTGGGTACCTGTAGGTTACCAAATTCCTTCAATCTGTTCATTCAGTGACAGTAGTTGATTAATTATAAAAAGGTAAGTGCCCCCTCTAATAACTTTTAAACTGTTAGAGAGATATTTTCCAATGTTCACCACTACATGTTAGTGAAAATGGTATATTTGACAGTCAAAAGTAGGAACTACTTGACCATGGTGTGTAAAGCTAATTTTGTAGGTTAGATTTTGATTACCGCTCTATTAAGTTTGAATGTTCATTACTAGGTGTCAGTGACAGAGGGAATATTTAAAGACTTAACCTCAGTTCACTTAACTTTACCTAACTTAACCTTGTCATGTGACATGTTTTACAAGTTTAAACTAGTTTTAAGACTGGCTATGGCATTACACTTAGCGCACTTAACTGGCGATCGCTGGTTTTTATCACGTGACATGTTCTACAAGTTTAGACTTGTTTTAAGACTGGCTATGACGTCACACTTAGCTCACTTAACTGGTGATCGCTGGTTTCTATCACGTGACATGTTCTACAAGTTTAGACTTGTTTTAAGACTGGCTATGACGCCACACTTAGCTCACTTAACTGACGACCGCTGGTTTCTACCACTCTATCATGTTCCAATGTTCACCGCTAGGTGTCAGTGACAGTGGTATATAGTAACCCCCAGTTAGAACTACATAAAGTTAGACTTGCTAGGAGTTCACAGATCGATTTAAATACCCTGCTATAACCATTGACTGGAATATAATTAAACTATTTATATTGTACTTTTTGTTTTATCTTTTATTAACATTGATGATTTCTTTCTTTTATAGATATCTTGGAAAGTAATCACCATGTTCAAGTGTGGTGACTGTAAGAAACAGTTCTCAAGACCTGACAGCCTTCAACGACACGCAAATGTTAAACATGACATTAAAATGTTTGTGTGCAGTCATTGTGCTACAACATTTAACAGACAAGATAATCTTGCACGTCATGTAAATTTAATGCATGTCAGTTCAGCACCATTTTCGTGTTCAGTTTGCGAACTTGGTTTTTCTGCTGTAAAGCGATATCAATTCCACATGGTTGAAGTGCATGGAGAACAACAGGAATTGAAATCTGTAAAACCATCAACTAGCACGGAACCTTTAAATGAATGTGATGCTCAAAAGCGTAAACGTTCTCAAGATTGTGAAAATAATTGTGCAACAAAAAGAAAAAAGAATGGTGAACCTTCAATAACACATTGTAATGTATGTAATATTGATATACCTTATTCAATCATTCATGGACATTTACGCAGTATTCAACATAAAAATAACGCTTGCCATGAAAGAAATTCTGGAAATGTTCAACAAATTGGTAGTGCATTTAAAAGTCGAATTGCTAGTTATAGACTTTATAGTAAAGAAAAAACTCAAAGTATTGAATCATTTTTAAAAAATGTTCAACCTACTGTGTTTGGCTTAGTAGAAAATGTTTTATTAGAGCATAAAACAATTAAAATGAATTTTGAACTTGTTGGCCTCTATGTAAAAACTGGGAGCGAAGGTGAAATTACAGATATCAAATCTTTTAATACAAAAAACATAATTGTTAGCGAATCAACTAATATTAGTGATATATATCAAAATATTTCAAGTGCCATCATCGTGAAGAGTGAAGAGTTCCAGGAAAGGGAGTCAGGCTGGGCGTTGGTTGAAGTACTTTATTTAGAAACCAACCTGAATAAATATAATCCCCTTCGAGCATCATCATACATTGATTTACCTGCATGGATTAAACGTAAGAATGCTTGTGTAAACGTTATGAATAATGATGACGCATGCTTTGCATGGGCTGTAACCTCAGCTCTCCATCCAGCAGCGATGAATGAAAAGAGAACGTCATCATATCCTCACTATTCTTCAGTGTTAGATTTAAAAGAAATAGAATTTCCTATGGCGATAAAAGACATTCAACGTTTTGAAGAGCTGAACAATGTAAGTATTAATGTTTATGGAATTGAAAATAAGAGTATAGTTGGTCCTCTATATTATACTCAGGAAAAAAAGGATGCTCATGTAAATTTACTATACATAACCGAAGGTGAAAGTGCTCACTATTGTTGGATAAAACATTTAAGTAGACTTGTCGGTAGTCAGATATCAAAAGATAAATCTAAGAAGTGGTTGTGTGATGGCTGTTTGCTACATTTCCAGAAAGAGGACCAACTAACTCAACATCAACATAAATGGGGGTGTAATCATGTTCGTACGATATTACCGACTCCTAAAAATAACATTCTAAAATTTAAGGATTATGAGAAACAGCTTCGAGTACCATTTGTTATATATGCTGACTTCGAAGCTTTGCTAAAACCATTTAATACATGTTCATCAAATCCAGCCCAACCTTTCACCAACACAACTCACATTCATGAACCTTTTAGCTTTGCATATTATATTAAATGTAGTTATGATGACTCTTTAAATAAGTTTGAGCTCTATAGAGGACCTGATGCACCTAAAGTTTTAATGGAAAGGCTTGAGAAAGATGCCATTCGTATATACTCTATTTTAAATACGATCATTCCAATGGAACCACTAACTTCCTCAGAGCAAATGAATTTTGAAACTGAAACTAATTGTTTTATATGTGGTGAATGTTTATATTCAGACAGGGTTCGCGATCATGACCATTTAACAGGAAAATATCGTGGTGCTGCTCACCAAGAATGTAATTTAAATTATAAAGTAAGTAAATTCATTCCGGTCATTCTACATAACGGTAGCAAATACGATAACCACTTTATTGTTAAAGAATTTGGAGCTTCAGATGTGAAAATTGATGTGATTGCAAATAATAAGGAACAATACATATCGTTCACAAAATACATCAAAACTGACAATAAGAAAACCATTAAACTGCGATTTTTAGATTCATTCCGCTTTATGCCGAGTAGTCTTGATAAGCTGGCTAGTAATTTAAAATCAGATCAGTTTCATGAAATTCAACGTGTCTTTCCTAAAGAAGATGATTTTAATTTGATTTGTCAAAAGGGTATATTCCCTTATGAATATATTAACTGTGTGGAACGTCTTGAGGAGTGTTCTTTACCACCGAAAGATGCATTTTACAGTTCCTTAAACACAAGTCATATCAGTGATCAGGAATATTTACATGCACAACGTGTATGGGCACAGTTTAACATTCAAACTTTAGGAGAATTTTCAGACATATATTTGAAGACAAATGTGTTGTTATTAGCAGATGTTTTTGAAAATTTTCGGAATGTTTGTATGAAAACTTATGACCTTGATCCTTGTCAGTATTTCACAGCTCCTGGGTTAAGTTTCAGTTCAATGTTGAAAAAAACGAAAGTAAATTTAGAATTAATGACTGATATAGACATGATCAATTTTATAAAATCATCAATTCGAGGTGGATTAAGTCAATGTAGGGGACGGTATTCTAAAGCGAATAATAAATACATGCCTAGCTACAACCCTTGTGAAGAGTCAAAGTATATTGTCTACCTCGATGCAAATAACCAATATGGTTGGGCTATGAGTCAATATCTACCACTGAAAGATTTTCGCTGGCTGACACAACCTGAAATTGATGTCTTACATGTTGACACTCTTAATGATAACGATGATGAAGGATATATTTTAGAGGTAAATCTTGAGTACCCTAAAGAGTTACATGATGATCATAATGATTTACCATTTTGTCCTGAGAATATGAAATCTCCATACATCACATCACGAACAAAAATGTTAATTGCTAATGTAAATGATAAATGTAAATATGTAATACATTATCAAAACTTGAAACAGTGTCTACTGCATGGATTGAAATTAACTAAAATTCATCGCGTATTACAATTTCATCAGTCAGCATGGCTCAAACCGTATATTGATCTAAACAATAATTTAAGAACACAGTCAACAAACGCGTTTGAAAAAGATTTTTATAAACTCATGAATAATAGTGTTTTTGGAAAGACTATGGAGAATGTTGATAAACGAGTTGATGTAAAGCTGATAACAAAGTGGGAGAATGATGGTAAAAGGTATGGTGCGAGCAACTTAATAAGCAAGCCTAACTTTCATAGCTGTTCAATTATTCATGAGGATTTAGTTGTAATACAAATGAATCGTCTTAAAGTAACTTACAACAAACCCATATATGTGGGTTACACCATTCTGGAATTGTCAAAAACACTTATGTATGAATTTCACTATGATTATGTAAAGAAAAACTATCTTGATAATGCTAAATTACTCTACACAGACACAGATTCTTTTATTTATGAGTTTAAAACTGATGATTTTTACGAGGATATCAAAACTGAGCTAAATAGGTTTGATACAAGTGACTACCCCAAGGATAATATTTACCATTTACCTCTAGTAAACAAAAAGGTTCTTGGGAAATTTAAGGATGAATGTGCTGGTGTTATTATAGACACCTTTGTAGGCACAAAATCTAAATCATACAGCTATATGACAATTGATAATGTACTAGTAAAAAAATTAAAAGGAGTGAAAAAGAATGTTGTTAGTAAAGAGTTAGATATAAGTGATTATAAAAACTGTATAGTTAGTAACCCACCTGTATTATATAAGAAAATGTGTGTATTTAAAAGTAAAAATCATCAGCTACATACCAATTTGTTGAACAAAGTTGCTTTAAGTAATGAAGACAACAAACGATTCATTATACCCAACACATTTAATACTCTTGCTTGGGGAAACAGTCGCATTGACGACTATTACTTTACTTAAGTCTAATGATCACTATATTGTAATATTTGTAGTGTGTTTTATATTGTAATATTTTTTGTAAAAACTGTAAGTAGAATGTATAATGTTAGGCTACAGTAGTTTAGTAAAAATAAGATAAGTAATACATTTTAGTGTAAAATGTTTGCTTTTGTATATTACGAAAAAGATTTTTTTTAAATGTACAGAATGTGTGAACTAAACAAGGGAAATGTAAAAATGTAAAGTGGAAATTGTAAATATCCATGTGTGAAAAAGTGAAATAGTTATCACCATTTTAAAATTAGAAGACATTGTGATCTGGTAAACCTTGTTTTTATTTCACAACAACAAAAATGTACAGAATGTGTAAACTAAACAAAGAGAATGTAAAAAAATAAAAAGTGGAAATTGTAAATATTCATGTATGAAAAAATGAAAATAAACAAATGGCTATCACCATTTTAAAATTAAAAGACATTGTGATCTTGTAAATCTTGCTTTTATTTCACAACATATATGGCTTTACAAAATAGAATACAAAGAAATACCATTTCCTCAATCCTTTTCAATGTCCATGTCCATTCATTATTAACTTTCCTTTTGGCGCGATTGATAGTAGTCGCTATTAGTAGACACGATTGATAGTAGGCGCGATTGGTAGTGGACGTAATTGATAGTAGGCGCTTTTGATAGTAGGCGCGATTGATAGTATGCGCGATTGGTAGCAGGCGCTATTAGTAGGCGTGATTGATAGTAGGCGCGATTAGTAGGCGCGATTGATAGTAGGTGCGATTGGTAGTAGACGCGATTGATAGTAGGCGCTATTAGTAGACGCGATTGATAGAAGGCGCGATTGGTAGTGGACGTAATTGATAGTAGGCGCTTTTGATAGTAGGCGCGATTGATAGTATGCGCGATTGGTAGCAGGCGCTATTAGTAGGCGCGATTGATAGTAGGCGCGATTAGTAGGCGCGATTGATAGTAGGTGCGATTGGTAGTAGACGCGATTGATAGTAGGCGCTATTAGTAGACGCGATTGATAGTAGGCGCGATTGGTAGCAGGCGCTATTAGTAGGCGCGATTGATAGTAGGCGCGATTAGTAGGCGCGTTTGATAGTAGGTGCGATTGGTAGTAGACGCGATTGATAGTAGGCGCTATTAGTAGACGCGATTGATAGTAGGCGCGATTGGTAGTAGGCGCGATTGGTAGTGGACGTTATTGATAGTAGGCGCTATTGATAGTAGGTGCGATTGATAGTAAGCGCGATTGATAGTAGGCGTAATTGATAGTAGACGTGATTGATAGTAGACGTGATTGATAGTAGGCGTGATTGGTAGACCTTGAGGTGATAACCCCTTTTGATTGATCCCTGTTGATTTGCCCCTTGGGACTGGTCCCTGTTGACTAGCCCCTTTGGACGGGTCCTTTTTGAAGGGAGTCATTTTTGACGGGCCCCCTGCTGACGGGTCACTGTGGACGGATCCCTGTGGACGGGTCCCTGTTGACAGGTCCTTTTGGCTAATCCCTTTGGACCGGTCCCTTTGGACTAATCCCTATGGGTTGGCCATGCATTTATCCAAATTATGTCAAAGGGACCGATCCAAAGGGATTAGTCAAAAGGACCTGTCAACAGGGACCCGTCCACAGGGATCCGTCCACAGTGACCCGTCAGCAGGGGGCCCGTCAAAAATGACTCCCTTCAAAAAGGACCCGTCCAAAGGGGCTAGTCAACAGGGACCAGTCCCAAGGGGCAAATCAACAGGGATCAATCAAAAGGGGTTATCACCTCAAGGTCTACCAATCACGCCTACTATCAATCACGTCTACTATCAATTACGCCTACTATCAATCGCGCCTACTATCAATCGCACCTACTATCAATAGCGCCTACTATCAATAACGTCCACTACCAATCGCGCCTACTACCAATCGCGCCTACTATCAATCGCGTCTACTAATAGCGCCTAATATTAGTCGCGTCTACTACCAATCGCACCTACTATCAATCGCGCCTACTAATCGCGCCTACTATCAATCGCGCCTACTAATAGCGCCTGCTACCAATCGCGCCTACTATCAATCGCGTCTACTAATAGCGCCTACTATCAATCGCGTCTACTACCAATCGCACCTACTATCAATCGCGCCTACTAATCGCGCCTACTATCAATCGCGCCTACTAATAGCGCCTGCTACCAATCGCGCATACTATCAATGGCGCCTACTATCAAAAGCGCCTACTATCAATTACGTCCACTACCAATCGCGCCTACTATCAATCGCGTCTACTAATAGCGCCTACTATCAATCGCGCCTACTATCAAAAGCGCCTACTAAAATTACGTCCACTACCAATCGCGCCTACTATCAATCGCGTCTACTAATAGCGCCTGCTATCAATCGCGTCTACTACCAATCGCACCTACTATCAATCGCGCCTACTAATCGCGCCTACTATCAATCACGCCTACTAATAGCGCCTGCTACCAATCGCGCATACTATCAATCGCGCCTACTATCAAAAGCGCCTACTATCAATTACGTCCACTACCAATCGCGCCTACTATCAATCGCGTCTACTAATAGCGCCTACTATCAATCGCGCCAAAAGGAAAGTTAATAATGAATGGACATGAACATTGAAAAGGATTGAGGAAATGGTATTTCTTTGTATTCTATTTTGTAAAGCCATATATGTTGTGAAATAAAAGCAAGGTTTACAAGATCACAATGTCTTTTAATTTTAAAATGGTGATAGCCATTTCTTTATTTTCATTTTTTCATACATGAATATTTACAATTTCCACTTTTCATTTTTTTACATTCTCTGTGTTTAGTTTACACATTCTGTACATTTTTGTTGTTGTGAAATAAAAACAAGGTTTACCAGATCACAATGTCTTTTAATTTTAAAATGGTGATAACTATTTCACTTTTTCACACATGGATATTTACAATTTCCACTTTACATTTTTACATTTCCCTTGTTTAGTTCACACATTCTGTACATTTAAAAAAAATCTTTTTCGTAATATACAAAAGCAAACATTTTACACTAAAATGTATTACTTATCTTATTTTTACTAAACTACTGTAGCCTAACATTATACATTCTACTTACAGTTTTTACAAAAAATATTACAATATAAAACACACTACAAATATTACAATATAGTGATCGTTAGACTTAAGTAAAGTAATAGTCGTCAATGCGACTGTTTCCCCAAGCAAGAGTATTAAATGTGTTGGGTATAATGAATCGTTTGTTGTCTTCATTACTTAAAGCAACTTTGTTCAGCAAATTGGTATGTAGCTGATGATTTTTACTTTTAAATACACACATTTTCTTATATAATACAGGTGGGTTACTAACTATACAGTTTTTATAATCACTTATATCTAACTCTTTACTAACAACATTCTTTTTCACTCCTTTTAATTTTTTTACTACTACATCATCAATTGTCATATAGCTGTATGATTTAGATTTTGTGCCTACAAAGGTGTCTATAATAACACCAGCACATTCATCCTTAAATTTCCCAAGAACCTTTTTGTTTACTAGAGGTAAATGGTAAATATTATCCTTGGGGTAGTCACTTGTATCAAACCTATTTAGCTCAGTTTTGATATCCTCGTAAAAATCATCAGTTTTAAACTCATAAATAAAAGAATCTGTGTCTGTGTAGAGTAATTTAGCATTATCAAGATAGTTTTTCTTTACATAATCATAGTGAAATTCATACATAAGTGTTTTTGACAATTCCAGAATGGTGTAACCCACATATATGGGTTTGTTGTAAGTTACTTTAAGACGATTCATTTGTATTACAACTAAATCCTCATGAATAATTGAACAGCTATGAAAGTTAGGCTTGCTTATTAAGTTGCTCGCACCATACCTTTTACCATCATTCTCCCACTTTGTTATCAGCTTTACATCAACTCGTTTATCAACATTCTCCATAGTCTTTCCAAAAACACTATTATTCATGAGTTTATAAAAATCTTTTTCAAACGCGTTTGTTGACTGTGTTCTTAAATTATTGTTTAGATCAATATACGGTTTGAGCCATGCTGACTGATGAAATTGTAATACGCGATGAATTTTAGTTAATTTCAATCCATGCTGTAGACACTGTTTCAAGTTTTGATAATGTATTACATATTTACATTTATCATTTACATTAGCAATTAACATTTTTGTTCGTGATGTGATGTATGGAGATTTCATATTCTCAGGACAAAATGGTAAATCATTATGATCATCATGTAACTCTTTAGGGTACTCAAGATTTACCTCTAAAATATATCCTTTATCATCGTTATCATTAAGAGTGTCAACATGTAAGACATCAATTTCAGGTTGTGTCAGCCAGCGAAAATCTTTCAGTGGTAGATATTGACTCATAGCCCAACCATATTGGTTATTTGCATCGAGGTAGACAATATACTTTGACTCTTCACAAGGGTTGTAGCTAGGCATGTATTTATTATTCGCTTTAGAATACCGTCCACTACATTGACTTAATCCACCTCGAATTGATGATTTTATAAAATTGATCATGTCTATATCAGTCATTAATTCTAAATTTACTTTCGTTTTTTTCAACATTGAACTGAAACTTAACCCAGGAGCTGTGAAATACTGACAAGGATCAAGGTCATAAGTTTTCATACAAACATTCCGAAAATTTTCAAAAACATCTGCTAATAACAACACATTTGTCTTCAAATATATGTCTGAAAATTCTCCTAAAGTTTGAATGTTAAACTGTGCCCATACACGTTGTGCATGTAAATATTCCTGATCACTGATATGACTTGTGTTTAAGGAACTGTAAAATGCATCTTTCGGTGGTAAAGAACACTCCTCAAGACGTTCCACACAGTTAATATATTCATAAGGGAATATACCCTTTTGACAAATCAAATTAAAATCATCTTCTTTAGGAAAGACACGTTGAATTTCATGAAACTGATCTGATTTTAAATTACTAGCCAGCTTATCAAGACTACTCGGCATAAAGCGGAATGAATCTAAAAATCGCAGTTTAATGGTTTTCTTATTGTCAGTTTTGATGTATTTTGTGAACGATATGTATTGTTCCTTATTATTTGCAATCACATCAATTTTCACATCTGAAGCTCCAAATTCTTTAACAATAAAGTGGTTATCGTATTTGCTACCGTTATGTAGAATGACCGGAATGAATTTACTTACTCTATAATTTAAATTACATTCTTGGTGAGCAGCACCACGATATTTTCCTGTTAAATGGTCATGATCGCGAACCCTGTCTAAATATAAACATTCACCACATATAAAACAATTAGTTTCAGTTTCAGAATTCATTTGCTCTGAGGAAGTTAGTGGTTCCATTGGAATGATCGTATTTAAAATAGAGTATATACGAAAGGCATCTTTCTCAAGCCTTTCCATAAAAACTTTAGGTGCATCAGGTCCTCTATAGAGCTCAAACTTATTTAAAGAGTCATCATAACTACATTTAATATAATATGCAAAGCTAAAAGGTTCATGAATGTGAGTTGTGTTGGTGAAAGGTTGGGCTGGATTTGATGAACATGTATTAAATGGTTTTAGCAAAGCCTCGAAGTCAGCATATATAACATATGGTACTCGAAGCTGTTTCTCATAATCCTTAAATTTTAGAATGTTATTTTTAGGAGTCGGTAATATCGTACGAACATGATTACACCCCCATTTTTGATGTTGAGTTAGTTGGTCCTCTTTCTGGAAATGTAGCAAACAGCCATCACACAACCACTTCTTAGATTTATCTTTTGATATCTGACTACCGACAAGTCTACTTAAATGTTTTATCCAACAATAGTGAGCATTTTCACCTTCGGTTATGTATAGTAAATTTACATGAGCATCCTTTTTTTCCTGAGTATAATATAGAGGACCAACTATACTCTTATTTTCAATTCCATAAACATTAATACTTACATTGTTCAGCTCTTCAAAACGTTGAATGTCTTTTATCGCCATAGGAAATTCTATTTCTTTTAAATCTAACACTGAAGAATAGCGAGGATATGATGACGTTCTCTTTTCATTCATCGCTGCTGGATGGAGAGCTGAGGTTACAGCCCATGCAAAGCATGCGTCATCATTATTCATAACGTTTACACAAGCATTCTTACGTTTAATCCATGCAGGTAAATCAATGTATGATGATGCTCGAAGGGGATTATATTTATTCAGGTTGGTTTCTAAATAAAGTACTTCAACCAACGCCCAGCCTGACTCCCTTTCCTGGAACTCTTCACTCTTCACGATGATGGCACTTGAAATATTTTGATATATATCACTAATATTAGTTGATTCGCTAACAATTATGTTTTTTGTATTAAAAGATTTGATATCTGTAATTTCACCTTCGCTCCCAGTTTTTACATAGAGGCCAAAAAGTTCAAAATTCATTTTAATTGTTTTATGCTCTAATAAAACATTTTCTACTAAGCCAAACACAGTAGGTTGAACATTTAAAAAATGATTCAATACTTTGAGTTTTTTCTTTACTATAAAGTCTATAACTAGCAATTCGACTTTTAAATGCACTACCAATTTGTTGAACATTTCCAGAATTTCTTTCATGGCAAACGTTATTTTTATGTTGAATACAGCGTAAATGTCCATGAATGATTGAAGAAGGTATATCAATATTACATACATTACAATGTGTTATTGAAGGTTCACCATTCTTTTTTCTTTTTGTTGCGCAATTATTTTCACAATCTTGAGAACGTTTACGCTTTTGAGCATCACATTCATATAAAGGTTCCGTGCTAGTTGATGGTTTTACAGATTTCAATTCCTGTTGTTCTCCATGCACTTCAACCATGTGGAATTGATATCGCTTTACAGCAGAAAAATCAAGTTCGCAAACTGTACACGAAAATGGTGCTGAACTGACATGCATTAAATTTACATGACGTGCAAGATTATCTTGTCTGTTAAATGTTGTAGCACAATGACTGCACACAAACATTTTAATGTCATGTTTAACATTTGCGTGTCGTTGAAGGCTGTCAGGTCTTGAGAACTGTTTCTTACAGTCACCACACTTGAACATGGTGATTACTTTCCAATATATCTATAAAAGAAAGAAATCATCAATGTTAATAAAAGATAAAACAAAAAGTACAATATAAATAGTTTAATTATATTCCAGTCAATGGTTATAGCAGGGTATTTAAATCGATCTGTGAACTCCTAGCAAGTCTAACTTTATGTAGTTCTAACTGGGGGTTACTATATACCACTGTCACTGACACCTAGCGGTGAACATTGGAACATGATAGAGTGGTAGAAACCAGCGGTCGTCAGTTAAGTGAGCTAAGTGTGGCGTCATAGCCAGTCTTAAAACAAGTCTAAACTTGTAGAACATGTCACGTGATAGAAACCAGCGATCACCAGTTAAGTGAGCTAAGTGTGACGTCATAGCCAGTCTTAAAACAAGTCTAAACTTGTAGAACATGTCACGTGATAAAAACCAGCGATCGCCTGTTAAGTGAGCTAAGTGTAATGTCATAGCCAGTCTTAAAACTAGTTTAAACTTGTAAAACATGTCACATGACAAGGTTAAGTTAGGTAAAGTTAAGTGAACTGAGGTTAAGTCTTTAAATATTCCCTCTGTCACTGACACCTAGCAATGAACATTCAAACTTAATAGAGCGGTAATCAAAATCTAACCTACAAAATTAGCTTTACACACCATGGTCAAGTAGTTCCAACTTTTGACTGTCAAATATACCATTTTCAATAACATGTAGTGGTGAACATTGGAAAATATCACTCTAACAGTTTAAAAGTTATTAGAGGGGGCACTTACCTTTTTATAATTGATCAACTACTGTCACTGAATGAACAGATTGAAGGAATTTTGTAACCTACAGGTACCCAATTATCTGTAAACAAATCAATCAATCAATCAATCAATCAATACATTCCAATCAATAACTTCAACATCAATTAGTAATAAAAGACTACAATCCATTAATAATAAGTACTTACCTTGCAAAATAATTTAATGATTTTCTACCAAAACGGCTTTTTTTTACAACTCTTGAGCAGTAATAGAGCACTGTTCACTCAAAGCGAGTAATATAGACTGACAGTAGGGAGATATATGACACCCCTCTTATATAAACTCTCATCGCTCGTGTCAGCAGTTTTTTGCAGATCATTGCAATTCCTTTCCCAATACAGTTGAGAGTCCAAAGTACACTAGGAACACCTGTGTGGTATCCAATGACTGCTGACTTTGCATGATCATCACCCATTGTCTTAATCAACATATGGGGTTTCAAATTACTGCAGCGTCAGTCATAGCAACAGCAGTGTGCGCTCTCTGGTATGTCAGCAACATGACACCGGAAGGAACACCTGTGTAATATCCAATAACTGCTAACTTTGCATGATCATCATCCATTGTCTTAATGAACACTTGCGGTTTCAAATTACTGCAGTGTTAGTCATAGCAACAGATCTGCGCGCTCTCTGCCATGTCTGTAATATGACACAGGAAGTAACAAGACGTCTTACTGAACGTGTCATTTCTTAAGTTTTAACATCTTAAGAACATGTATTATTCTCTTTCAACTACAAATGACTCGTTAGAACACATCCATCCACCAAGTTAGATCCTTGTATGTTCACATGTATGTCGTCACTTTCCTTTCATATCGTTATTCCATTATAGTAGTGGTGAACAACGTCAATTCAACACACACAAAATGTAGTTAGACCCTTTGACATAATTTAAATAAATTCATGGGCTAGTCCGTAGGAACCAGGCCAAAGGGATCAGTCCAAAGGGACAAGGACTCGTCCACAAGGACCTGCCCACAAGGACTCGTCAACAATGACCCGTCCACAGGGACTCGTCAACAAGGACCCGTCAACAATGACTCGTCAAAAATGACCCGTCCACAGGGATCCGTCAACAGGGACCTGTCCACAAGGACTCGTCCACAAGGACCTGTCAACAAGGACCCGTTAGGTTGAGTTAGGTTACACTACAGCCACCATTTTTAAAAAAGCCCGCCCTCTTACCAAACCTATGAGTGGACATGTGTAAAAACAAAAAACTAGCATGTTAATTCATAGTGGCTTTCCACCGAACACATGCACTTTATGTAGAACAACGTTTCATTCCATATTAGCATTCAAACTCTCACGTGTTGCAATTGGAAAGAGAGATTCTCTAAAAAATTCAATTTCACCCCTTAGTAGGGTAGGTTTTATTTTTGGGGTGGAAATATGTTGTCCACTGGAAAGGGGGTGTCAGCCCGAGTTCAATGACACCTCATTCGTCAAAATCCGACCACGGGTTCGGGAGTTATCGGGCTGCCGCCATCTTGTGAGGTGGGGAGGTGGAGGTGGCTGTGGAACCCGTACAAAACCACTACTCTTGTCATATAGGTAAGAAACGGGTCAAGCTATGCTTTCGACTACCGAGTTTCAGCTACTTTTCAAGGTTACTCTACCGAACATTGACGGAGACTGCTGATAAACACCTATGATCCCACGGCGGCGGCGCGCAACGAATTACATGACGCGCTTCCCCCTTTTCATTGATCCCTGTTGATTTGTCCCTCTGGACTGGTCCCTGTTGACTAGCCCCTTTGGAAGGGCCCTTTTTGAATGGAGTCATTTTTGACGGGTCCCTGTGGACAAAACAATTGAAAAAAAATTTTTTTTCCATTCATATATAAGTGCTAATTCTCCCTCTCCCCACCCTACCTCACCGTATTTTCTCTGGTCAAACAACCAATGCTACCCACACACACACACACAAGCTTTCTATATATCTCTCTCTATATATATGTTTTCTCTTGTCCACGAGATAAAAATTATGGTTGCTGGATTGTATTCTGTACTGTTTATGCGACATACCTTTGCCAGTTCATAAAACCGTTAGGTATTTCTCTACACATAGCGATTTTACCACTGCTCTACCTACGCCTTTTGCTTGTTTGGCTTTCTTACAGTCTAGTATGAAATAGGAAGCATTATCTGTATGTCAAACTCAGTCCACGTTTGTATTTGTAATCTAAGTAATAATTTGAAAAGAGACAAGTGTTATCAGTTTTAAACATTATCTCTGCTTTTATTTGTTTGTTTATGACATGCATATTAACCTAAAATAAAACCCAGGTCTACCTTAGAGAAAGGCTAACAGTTTAACCACTGCGTCACCATACCCTTTTTTCTTAGTTTGATTCGTTCTAGGCCTTAGAGCTAGAAATCGAGTTAAGATCTCTAGTGAAAGAGGCACATGTGCTCACTACTATAGCACGTAATGTTTAGCTGGTAACATCAGACTACCGAAAATGATTGTATTTCTGTTAGCCAAGCATTTCTGTCATTTACCTACTGTGTGAGCTCTGCCAGCAAGACAGTTTAGTTTAGAACAAGTGTGTGTGAGTGTGTGTATTGATTATTAGCCTCAGGTATTTAAAGCTTGTTGTGTGTAGCAACCATCTTGTCCCAGTAACCACTGAGCAAGTTTTAACAGTCAACCTATAATAACTGCATAGGATAGTTGTGTGTGGTTCATGTACTTGTGTGTGTGCATTAGCATCATGCACTAGCTTTACCTTACCCTCTATAGGTAGAGCGTTATCCCTTTCCCTTCTGACATTACCAATGACCACATTCACCCACAAGTTTTACACTTAAACCATTGGCTAGTTTTTGATTAAGTTTGGTTCGGTTTGGTTGGGTTTGATTCAACTTGGTTCAGTTTAGTTCAATGTAGTCACCATTTTGGATTTTAGCTATCCTCTTTAACCAATCAATTAAAGATTGTCTACTCTTATTTCTTGAATCGATAAATCAGATTTTGTATACACCATTTGTCACATATTATCCCATACCTACAACCTATACTCTCTCTGTACTGCAGTTTGATCTGAAAACAAGTTACAATGGTGAAAGATTTGTCAGTCACCATACATGTAGCCTACAATAATTCTTTCACTACCTAGCTATGTTTCATCACTCACTGTAAACATTTCACATGTCCATATCCGATTATAAGTTTATAAAATCTCAGGTCGATGACCTTGATGTATTGGGTATTTTTGGGTAAATTCATTAGCCATGGGAAAGGGTTGACCATTCTAAGTCCTATGACACCTCACATGTTGATATCCGATTATTAGTTTATAAAATCTCAGGTCAATGACCTTGCTGTTTTGAATTTTTGAGGTAAATTCATTGGTCATGGGAAAGGGTTAACCATTCGTAGTCCTATGACACCTCACTTGACCCTCTCTACTGATAAGTTTATAAAATCTTAGGTCAATGACCTTGCTGTTTTGGCTATTTTGAGTAAATTCGTTGGTCATGGAAAAGGGTTGGCCATCCTGAGTCTTGTGACACCTCACTTGTCCCTCTCTGATTATTAGTT